>CM070593.1:54905887-56185887 GCA_036346395.1 Hsuehochloa calcarea | reverse complement strand
TAGTCACGTAGGGTGTGAGGCAAGAACTTGTTTGCCATGCCTACAAGGCGCATACAAAGATCTTTGATGACTTGAGCTTAGGCAAACCTCTCATGAGATCAAGGTTGCTAACTCGCGTCAAATGATCAAAACCAATGTGCCCCAAACGTCGATGCCAAAGCCAAAAATCGAAGAAGATGTAAGCAAACATTTAAGAGATCCAAAGAAGAGATTCGAAAAGTCACCCAAAAATTCTACCAACTCTAGAGATTCCAAACACAAGCTCACCAAGAGAATCAAGCACACGACAAGCATTTTTCTTAAAATAGTCTCATACCCATCATCAAGAAGTCGAGAAATGTAAAGGAGATTATACCTAAGCTTGTCCACAAGAGCGACATCCTTTAGAATGAATTTGTTGTTTACCCTAATTGATCCTGCCTTCAATTCGCCCTTGTGTATCATCTCCAAAGGTGATGAAGTCATCACCTGTTGCTCGCGTGAAAGAGGTGAACCATTTTGAGTTCCCGGTCATGTGGCGTGAACATCCGGAGTCAACGAACCACGTGTTCTTCCCTTTCCGCGGTAATCCTAAAATCAAGGAGCAAGAACGATGTGTCTCAATCTCGATTAGATAAACAAGATTTAGGAATCCAAAGATCGAGACACATGTCCGCAAGGAGTATACAAACCGTAAGTACTATCCTTGATTTCATTTAACATTTGGTTATGAGCAATGTTCAAATTAAAATGAGACTTGAACTGTCCATGGGCGGTCTGACCGGCTTTGTGCTGGCGGTCAGACCGGTGACCAAAACGGTCAGACCGGTGAGCACCAGCGGTCAGACCGCCAGTCTGATACACATTAGAATTAGGATGTCTAGAAACATAATGATTTGCATGAGATAAAAATCCTAATCCGTGTTTATTCTTTTCGTTGTTACCATGTCTCATAGAAGCTCTAGGTTGCATGAATGAAATTCTATCAAAATTTTTCCTATCATTTTTCAACCTACGCCAACAAAGATTCAATCAAATGTCCACCTTTTTGCAATAAGTGCAATGGTACTTGGTACCACTAGAAGAAGCACCATTTGAATTAATACAAGGTTGGGCAAAACCTGCAGATTTAAAAGATGTTTTTGCAGGTTGGGTTTTGAATTCAATTAAACCCTTTTCCAAGACTTGAATGACTTTTGGGTTCGAATTGTCTTGAAAAGAATTGAATCCTAAACCTTGCTTCTTATAAGGAGTTTTAGACTTGTCAAGAATCATGTTTAATTGTTTCTTACCTTTAGAAAATTTCTCTAATGTATCATGAAGGTAAGCATTTTCTTTTCTCAAGTTGACACAAGAATCACAAGTTTTATCCATAGATTTTTCCTTATACAAAGCAATTTCAAGCTTAAGAGTGGAACATGAAGCACAAGTAGTATTTTCAATATTGTCCTTAAGCTTAGCATATTTGACTCTAGCAACTTCTAAGATATCTTTGATTTCACGTTCTTTTCTAAGCATGAAGTGCAAGGGCTAGAATCAAAAACATCAAAAGCAATCAATTTACTAGATTCTAAACATTTTTCACAAGGAGCACTTTTAATTTCATTTAGTTCAGATTTAGCATTCTCAAGTTGTTGTACACAAATATTATGAGCAGATTGTAACTTGGTAATTTGAATGCATAGCATGACAAGATAAACATTCATCGTGTTCAAGAGTCTTAGCAGCTTTTAAGCTCTACTTTCAGTTTGCTAATTTTTACTCTAATTTCTTATTTTTGTCATAACAAATTCAAGCGCTTCATCTTGACTAAGCAATTGCTCAACTATAGAATCATATTTAGCGTAAAGCTCATCATAAGAAAAAGATACCTCATTATCATCAATGTCGTCCGTGTCACCATGAAGCACATGCCGTGAAATCTTTGGCCTTCCCTTTCTTTTTACCTTGAGGATCTCCTCCTCCTTGTCCTCCTCACTCCCAGATCCACATCGCTCAAGGATTGATCCTCAAAGCGGCAAGGACCCGTGAGCGACTTTCACAAGCTTATTTGCCTCATACCTTGATTTGTTGAAAGGAGGCTTCTTCCAAGTCGGCTTTCCTTCCTTATGATTGCTCTTACCTTTCACTTGGGGCAATTTGTCTTGATATGATTGAGCTCACCACATTCATAGCATGTTACCGACCACCTCTCTTTTGTTTCTCACATTATTGTAGGCCTGTGAATTTCTTAGCTAGAAGAGCTAACTCTGCTTCAGAATACTTTCAAGCTCCTCTTCATGAATAGCAGATAAACAAGCAAATGAAAATCCGTAAGAAGATTCACAAGAGTCATCAAAAGCCTTTTGAGAGGATCTGCTACCAAAGCTAAATTATCTTTCTTAGGATGATCAACTCTTTTAATTTCATGAGTCTTGAGTTTACTATAAAGCAATTCTAAAGTAAGACTTGAAAGATCAACATTTTCTTCTATAGCAAGAGCTTTCATCTCCCACTCCTTGGTGTTGATTGCGGCCAAGAGATGGGTGGCATTTTCAGATTGAGAATATTCAATATCAACAAATTTTCATTTGATTAATTACTTTATTAAAGCGATCGAAAATGTCATCGATGCTCTCTCCAGACGCATCTCGAATTTATTGTACTCACGCTTGTAAACAGCTTTGGCGCACCTTTTTGATTTGGGACGAACCTCATGATATGTTTCGAGAGTGTTCCAAATTTCATGCGCAGCTTGAAAGATTGCAAATTCTATCATATTCTTGTCTACCAAGTGCACCATATAAAAGATTCTTAGCCTTATTGTTGTTAGCCAAAAGAATTGCGTAGCGTGTAGCAATTTCAGAATAACCAATGGGCTCTAACAACATCCCAAATAGCTTGTCCTCGCTCTCAAGAAAGACGCGCATACGATTCTTCCAATAGGCATAGTCGTGCCCATCAAGATATGCGGTTTAGTAGAAAACTTATCCATCGCCAAAGTTCAAAGGACCTGTTAAGATCAAGATTGAACTAACCGGGCTCGATACCACTTGTTGGACCGTAAAGGCGACTAGAGGGGGTGAATAGGAGCACGCCACTTTTTCACAAATTATGAACTCAATACAAATTAACTCCAGAGCTATTAGGAAGCTATGAAGATCAATATACCAAGACAAATGGAAGACTAGTATTGAATCCAATTAAACCCCTAAGCAATATAACAAAATCAACTAAGATTACCAAGACTCACAAAGACAAAGCGGTCGACTCATATACTCAACCGGTCGGACCGATTGTCGGGCGGTCCGACCGGCGTTGCAGTCAAGGGTCGGACCGCTCAAAATCGGTCGACCGGTGATGACGGGCGATCGACCTGGCCGACTCGTAACCGATCTACAACAAAGAAATCACCGATGACGGTTGCAATTAGGTGAAACTTTTGATTCTCAACTCCAATCTTTATGAAACTTTGCACACACCTTCTATATGCTATTGAGGACCTATTCCAATCGAATATTATGATAATTCTTGGAACGATCTTGAGCAATTGTCAATTGATTAACGTAAGGTCTAAAACCGCAAGAACGAAAACTTGATCCTAAAGCTTGTTCGTGAGAGATTGATGATCAAGATGATGCTAGATAGATTCACACATATCACAGCAAGCTAATTCACGTGAAAGAATCAATCACAAACTCGTGGATCAAAGAAAGGCCCTAAAATCACCAAATTGAAAGCAAGAACGAAAAGAGACTTATCTCAAGCAAACCTTGCATAGATTGATTTCGTGATTGAAGCTGGATTACATCCACACCATCATGGATCAGTAAACAATCAAGGATCACGAAATTCACCACAAACCATCAAGAGCCCTAGCCTCCACCTCAACTCCCCTAAAGACAATTAGGGTTTTGAAACATCAAAAGGCGAGAGAGAGGGAGGTGCAGCCACCATCTCCTCCTATTTATAGTGGAGGCCTAAAACTCTTAGGGTTTGACTTAATTGGGCTCCCGTTAAGGCCCACTAACAAACGGGTCACACACGCACGCTCGCAGCGCCGTCTTTAACCTTTTGACCTAAACCGCTTCACCATGCATCATGGATTCGCCAATAGGTCACCCTTGTCCATCTTGTGTCACGCTTGAGTCGTTGACCTCACCCGCATCGCCGATCGCTCGACCTCAACTCTTCACGTCTAGTCCCGATTCTCCTCGCCGCTGACCGTCGTTGACCACCAAGCTACCCGCACAACCACGCATAAGAAAACACGATTCGGAACAAGTTCTTCACAACTTGACCCATGTTAGTCAAAACATGCATCATGCAAATCATATGCCATGAAACCAATGACTTTGATCTAACAAAACAACATCGCCACGGTTGGCCGACGTTCAAGTAATTCACGGTCCGACCGCTCCAGTGAGCTTGTCCGGATCATTTCATGGCGGCCGGACCGCTCCCTCGTGAGCGGCCGACCGCCTTAGACTTAGCCAAATTCAAGCTCCCAAAATCCAAACCTTCGGAAACTTTAAACCAATAGAACTTTTCACCGAGGCTCCAAAATCATGAGACCAAGTGCATTGGGATCCCCTTACTTGTCTACAACACCTATTTTTGGCCCACTCGATTTGAACACTTTTGGTCATCGCCGGTCCGATCGCCCCAGATGGCTTGGCCCGACCGATATGGGACCGGTCGGATCATTGCAGTAAGGACCGGTCGGACCGCCTCGAGCAATAAGCTCAGAACTTTGTCGAAAACGCTGAAACGACAAACCGTAAACGCCATTGCCAATTGTCACATCATCCTAAGATCTGGAGCATATCCCCATGAAATCCACAGATGCTGCTCCAGCACAACCTGCAGTTGAGGGTAGTGCTGCTTTTGGAATGGTCGAGACTGGTCTCGGCTATCCGGAAAATCAGGAGACCAGAGATGTGGTTCCTGTTCAAATTCTACGACCAGACGTGGTCGTAGTTGAGCCCATATTTGAACCTCGACCAGACGTGGTCGTAGAGAAGAAGAAGTCCTCCGTTGGGAGGATTGCTCCTAAATTCCTGGTTAAGACCAGGGTGCAGAGGTATGTGAAATGTACTAAAGTGTAAGAACAACATTTACCTTTTTCCTTTTCACAACCTGATTTGCTTTTCTTTATTTTAGTCCGACTCCTTCAGCCCCCGGGAATGCTTCCGTTGAGAAGCCTATTGCCACTTCTTCAGTTGCTGAAGAGGTAACAATGGAGGTGGTCGAAGGATCATCCTTGGCCTAGGTGGCCGATGAAGTCGTGGCTCCCAGAGTGGTTCCTATAACTGCTGAGGTTGTAGCTACGATCGATGAAGTAGCGGCTGCAACCGTTGAAGTGGCAGCTACGATTACCGAGGTCGTAGAGACAACAAGGGCAAATGAGAAGCCTCGTCAAGGCGGTGACGAGCCCGCATAATCACCTACTGGGAAGAAAATCGTGGCAGGTGTTCCTCCCAATATCCAAAGAGAAGCTGCAACTACAGAATTAGAGGAAGAAGAATACTTCAACTTCTGTGCTGACTTCTTTGGACCTGCTACCGTCGTAGGGTCTTCTGCTTTCAGATCTCGCGACCGAGTCCCCCATCCCAAAGATATTCCCAATAGAGGAAACATTTTTGACAATGAGCGTCTTGAGAAGGTTTGGTGGGACTGTTGCGAGGTTGATAAGTCAAGACTCGGAGACGGTTTATTCGGCATTTGCTAGGTCGACCATGAATGTAAGTATTTTTTAGGATACTTATATATGTGGCTTTCCCCTTCCTTCTTACTATCTTCTTTTTGCAGAAAGCTCTTGAGCAAATTGATGTTGTTGGTGAGTATCATCGACAACTTCTAGTGCTCCGAAAGGAAAAAAGAGGAACTCTGCTTACAGGCGGAGAGATGGTAAGTCACTGTTATTCATAGTCGTTTTCGACTTGAGTGCTTACGAGATTTGTCATGAAAAAACTCATGACAAGGTATTGGTCGTAAGAAGCTTACGACCAGAGGCTTTGTCGTAGAAAGACTTACGACCAGGTCGATGGTTGTAGAAGAACTTACAACCGATTGACTAATGTTCATATCCACTTTTATCCTTTGTAGATTAAAAAGTGACACAAAGACCTTAGCTGACTCACTCGATTATGAAAAAGAGGAGTCGAAAAAGTTGAGGGAGGAAGTAGTAGACCTCTCGAAGAAACTTCGAGAAGCCATCTCTGCAACTAAAAGATTGCAGGAAAAAATAAACAGTAAGTGCTGAACTTAAAACTGCTTTTGACTTTCATCTTTACTCGACTCTCATTTCTCTTCCAGAAAAAGAAGATGAAATGAAGAAGCTCCGGACTGAAGTTGGAGAAAAAGCTTTGGTCATTCAGGAGTTTTCTCGTATCACCAAGAATAAGGATTAGGAACTCGAGGGACTGAAAACTCGAGTAACAGGTAAGCAATTCTTTACCTGTTGTTCTTTTCGAGTATTTTTCCTTTTCTAATGCTAATTTCTTTTTCAGAAATTGCTGTCGAATTGAGAAACCTCGAGGCAGAAATAAATGAAAAACTCGATTCAGAACGAGGCCAGTCCGCATTGCTAAGATGAATGCAGAGGACGTTAAAACATGGGAGAAAAAGCACGCTGAAACCATTACTTCCCATAAAGAAGAAGTCAAGAAGTTGGATTCTCGACTAGTAGGTAAGAAATGTTTTACCTATAATTATATTTGTGTTTTCTTCCTCTAGAAGTTTATTTTCGTTTGACCGGTTTTATTCTTTTGTAACAAGTGGTCGAAAACAAAAGACTTCGCGAGGCTTCACTGCTCCCAACAGGAGATGGAATCAATGAAGACTAATCTTGAAAGCAACATCACACTCCTGAACAATGTACTTGGTGAGCTACATACTGTGGGAAAAACTCCTCGAGAAGATACGATAGTCGCCACATAAGTACCATCGGGAACAAGTCTAACTTTGCAAGAAATGGTGACCACTCAAGGCCAACCAAGTCAATCCATAAGGAAGGCAATGAAGTCGCAGTAGTTATGCTTTGGCAAAACTTAAAGCTCATGACCCCGCCTTAATGTGCAACCAATCGGTTTACTTCGACCGCCTCAATCGAGGCAAGTCGCTTGATTGAAGAAATGCAATCGCTGGCAAGAAGGTGGCGAGGAAATGCAACTTGGCTCTCCTCTTCGTGAGTAACTGTAATAACTTTGTAAGATGCACAAGTTTCATTAATGAAATATATATTATCCATCTTGTTTCCTGCAAATCATCTTGTCGAGTAGTTAGCAACTCAAAAGATAATTAACGAATAAAAGACTAAGAACTGAAGTTAAATTAATAACTTAACTGAAGTTAAATTAATAACTTTATCCTAACCCCCGACTATTTGCTTGGCTTGTTTAGACAATCCAAGTAAATAGTGTGTGAAATAGAAAGAGAGGTTTGTTTAACTTATAGTTTTTGTTATGGTTGTCAAGCACTGGTCGAAAGAGTAGAAACGACTCGACACTAGGAAGTTCCTTCTAGTGGGCAGGACCACGTGCAGAGAGAAAAGGCTTCGACTAGGTGATGTTACCATCTCCGACTAGTTTAATCAAACCAAGAACAAAGAACTTGAGTTAAGCAAACGTCTAGAGGACTTTAATAATTCATTCGCCCTTTTCTGATGGACTCGATAAGTCTTTTCTAGTAGCAAAAGTGGGAGACGGAGCAACGCTAGGAACTTCCTTCTAGTGGGCAGGACCACGTGCAGAAAGGAAAGACTTCTACTAGGTGTGTCTCTTCCTTCGACCAGTTAAAACGAAACGAGTACACCAAAGGTGGTCGAATAAATAAAAAAAGTGCATTCTACTTAGAATATTTTTCGAAATGAGTTGGCTTTGAGAATATTTCAACTAGATAGAACCCGAGCTCTCTGTTTTGGCAACAAAAGTGAATAACAGGTCGATGCTAGAAAGTTCCTTCTAGTGGGCAGGACCACGTGCAGAGAGGAAAGACTTCGACTAGATGATGTTACTTGCCTTTCGACCAGTGTAAAGAAAACTGGGTGTTTTTGAATCATAGTCGAAAGATTATAAAAGCACTACTCAAAAATAAGACAAAAGAGGTAGAAGAAACCTGGACCTTTATTGCCTGAGGGATTGGTCACACATAGAATTTGCGTAACTGGTCGATGTTCCAAGAATTTGAGAGAACCTGTCCGTCTTCCATTGCTAGTCGTACCGACCCTGGCCGAGGGACTTCGACCACTGTGTAAGGACCTTCCCACTTGGGAGAAAGTTTATTCTGATTAGACTTGGATTGGCAGAGCCTCGACACCAAGTGACCTACAGCAAGGCTGCGAGGCCGGACATTACGATCGTAGTATCTGCGTAGGGCTTGTTGGTAGACTGCTGAATGGATTAAGGCCATGTTTCTCCTTTCTTCGAGTAGGTTAATGTCATCCGCCGAAGTTGTTCCCCGGTCGGAGTTGTTGAAGGTTTCAACTCGTGTCGACCGCAATTTTAGCTCCGAGGAAGCATGGCTTCGCCCAACACTAGAAAAATGGTGTTTCTCCCGTTGCTCGACTAGTGGTCGCATTTAACCGCCCATAATACTAAGGTAATTCTTGTACCCAAGCCCCGAGCGCTTAACGAAGTGGGTCAAGACTCGGTTTTAATTCTCGCATTATTTGGCCGCTTGCACGCTCGATCGCCTGCTGCTTTGGGATGTGCAATGTAGCATAACATAACTTGGTACCCAACTCGTCGTAAAATTCCTAAAATTTTGCACTTGCAAATTGTTTACCATTGTGCGTAATTATCCGACTTAAACCCCAAATCGGCTAATTACGATCTCATCATGAACCTTTTGTCGCCTGCTGTTATCCCGATTCTGAGTTCACTTGATCCATTTTGTGAACGTGTCAATAGCCACAAAAGGAATTCAAACCTCCCGGAGCTTTGGGAAACGGTCCTAGGATATCGAGACCCTGTGTCGCAAAAGGCCAAGAAAGAGGTATTGTCTGTAATGCTTGAGTTGGTTGATGTATCTGTTTACCATGAAACTGGCATTGGACACACTTTTTAACCACCTCTTTAGCATCATACAGAGTCATTGCCAAGAGAAACCTTGTCGAAAGGCCTTACCGACCAAATGCTCAGAGAAGCATGCATCCCACGAGATGCCACCGTATATCATGAAGGAGTGTTATTCCTTTGTTTTGCGGAATGCATCGCATGAGTATCCCTTGGGTTCCTCGCTTGTAGAGGACTCCTTCACCAAAGTATACATTTTGGCTTTTCGATAAACGATCCGCCTCAAGATCATCCTCTGCACGAACCCTTGTGAAGATACTCGTAGATGGGAGTCATCCAAGTATCCTCATAATCTAGTGAGGCCATCTCAATAGGAGGTGTCTCTGGTTCTTCGACCAAAGACGGCTTTTGGAGTTGCTCCAAGAAAACTCCTTTGGTACCGCAGATCGGAAGAAGCCATCCGAGCAAGTTGGTCTCATGAGGAAATTATCCTTCGAGGGATGAATTGTACCTCAAACCTAAAAATACTTTTCTAGCTTACGATTCGATAAGTACCGAGACATTGTCAAGTTAGAGCACCGGTACTCTTTCCGACTTGATTCACGACTAGTTGAGAGTCTCCTCTCACGAGTAGTCGATTTAATCGAGAGTGCTTTCACACTGTATGCCGCCTAGCAAACCTTCGTATCGCCATGTTGTTAGTGGCCCGAAAGTTTAATTGTATGGCATACTTTAAGGTTTCTCCTAGAGGAGATACCAGACCACCTCACCAGAGCCACTTAAAGTAAGTGACCCATCAGTACATCATCCATCGGTCGTGGAATCGTCTTCGGGATCCCGAATGTGTTCAGATTTGTCCATTCGGCGACAAAGTCCGCCAAGATCCGATTTTATGGCCGTTCGACACGAAATGGAGGTCGAACTCCCAAGTTCAATCGACCATTTTGCCATGCGTCCCATTGCTTCCTTATTATGGAGGATTGCTCCCAAAGGAAACTCGGACAAGATACCTATTTTGTGCGCTTGAAAATAATACCGCAGCTTCTCAAGACATGAGGAGGGCATATAGAAGTTTTGGACCGAGGGTAACGCCCTTAGGCCCGTAAAACTTCGCGACGAGTAAACCGGTCGTTGTACGCCACGCTCTACGACCAAGATCGCGCTTATCGCTGTGGCGTGGCGGCTAGGTAAATTAAGAGCGCCTCTTCCGGTTTTGGAGAAACCGAACAGAGCACTCGAAAGGTACCTCTTGACATCCTCGAAGGCGCGCTTGCCTCGCTCGACCACTCAAAACTTTCATGTCTCCCGAGAAGTTTAAACAAAGGTAGTCCTTTTCTCCTAGTCGTGCGATGAAACGACTTAAAGCCGCCATGCACCCAAAGTGAGTTTCTCGACTTCCTTTTTGTGGTCTGAGGGCGATTTGGAGGATGGCCTTTATTTTCAGATTTGCTTCGATTCCTCGCTCGGATACTAGGAATCCAAGCAATTTTCCCAAGAAATTCCAAACACACACTTCTGGATTAAGTTTTAAGTAGTGCTTTCGAGGTTGTCGAATGTTTCTTGTAGGTCGCTGATATGATTAAATTTCTTAATGCTTTTTACGACTAGATCATCAACATAGGCTTCCAGATTCCTACTAATTGAGATGAAAAGTTGATTGCATCAAGCGCTGAAAAGAAGCACCTTATTCTTTAGACCAAATGGCATTTTGACATAGCAAAAGGTACCAAACGGTGTAATGAATGCGTTCTTGTCTTCATCGCTTAGACACATATTGATCCGTGGTATCCGTAATATGCATCTAAAAACTTAATATTTCACAACTGCGCAGAGAATCAACCAACCGATCGACACGAGGTAAAGGAAAATCATCTTTTGGACAAGCTTTATTAAGATCAGTGAAGTCTACGCACATACGCCATTTGCCGTTTGACTTCTTGACCATTACAGGGTTAGCCAACCACTCTGGGTGGTTGACTTCTCTTATAAAGCCTGCTTTAAGTAGCTTATCCAATTCTGATTTAATAGCATCTCGTCGATCAGGCAAATCTCGTAATTTTGTTTTACGGTACTTTATCGCCGTAAAGCTAGCTCGTGCTCGATCACCTCCGGGACTCCGGGCATGTCGATGCTTGCCACGCGAAGACATCTGCGTTAGCTCGGAGGAAGGTGATGAGGGTGTATTCCTATTTGGGGTCGAAAGTTTCCCCGATGCGAACAATCTTCGAGGGCTTCTTTGCGTCCAGAGGAACCTCTTTGACTTGGTCGTTCGGCTTTGATGCAGCTTTAGGCTTCGACTTGCTAGTCGAAGGCTGACTTTCTTCTCGAGTTGGTATTTGACCAACCATCTCGAGGGATCGACGGTCGCAGTTTATACGCCATCTTCTTGTCACAATGAATTGTGATCACTCCTTTGGGACCTGGCATCTTAAGACATTGATACCCATAATGAGTAGCCATTAAGGATTTTGCCAAAGCTGGTCGTCCGAGTATGGCGTTATATGCCGTATCGAAATCGACCACATCAAAGGAGATTTTCTCTGTCCTGAAATTACTTGGTGAACCAAATGTTAAAGGAAGAGAAACTTGGCCAATGGGTTTGGCCGAAGACCTCGGTACAATTCCATGAAAAGAGTATCGTACCGGTCTTACCTTTGTCCCGGTACTTGCATCTCGCTCGTGGCATTTATAAACAAGATGTTCAGGAACGCCACCATCAACCAACACTGATTGACCCGACAGCTTGTTGATGGTGGGTTCGACCACAATCGGATATCGACTGATCGATTCGGTGATCGGGCAATCACCCTTCTCAAAAGAAATGGTAACTTCAACCACTTCGTAAATTATTGACAAGAGGAGCATCTATAGAGTTTACCTCTCGTCCGACAGCTTTAAGTTGTCGTTTTGACTCGTATGTCGATGATCCTCCGTAGATGTGCTTAACGGTATGTTGCGGATCTTGGAACGGCATCTCTTCATCATCCGACGACTTTTGGCCACTCGTATTCCCTACCGCCGAGAGTGGGAGTTGTTCTTTGTCGCTAGTAGTAGTCCTCGAGCTTTCTTTGGAAAACTCTAGCTTCTATGAGATCGTGTCCTCCCTTTTATGAAAAGGACACCACCTTGGTTTGTCGCTCTTTCGATCGTATGCTTACCTTTGCCTTGATCGTGTACGACTTGGTGGTTCGTGGCTCTTTATCTTCATAGCTAAGACCTCCTTGAAACCACGGTTTGTGGTTTTGACCCTTTATCTTATTCTTGGACTTCTTTGCTTTGTTGTCCTTTTTCTATCAACTTCACCTAGTTCTCGAGGAGTATTTGTTTCTCGATCAATAGTGTTGTTCCACTCGACACCTCGTAGCGATCGATATCGATCACCATCTCAAGAGCTCGGCAATGTTGTTGGGAGGATTCAAAGCAATATCCTCTCGTTATCCTTCTACTACGGACTCCTTGCTTAAAAGCCCGATAATGATGAGTCGAAATTTCCGAATTGAATTACGAACCCGACTAAAGCGCTTGATGAATTAACGCAAAGTCTCGTCGTTGTTCGCTTTATCCGGCAAGTCGCCTTCCTTTCCGTATGGTTGTATGTGCCTTGGAAATTCGCCAAGAGAAGGTCGCAGAGGTGTTGCCAAGAGTAGATCGACTCGAGTGGTTGGTTTAATAACCACGATCGAGCGGATCCTTCAAGCCACGCTTGGAAGGTAATTTGCCATTACATGCTCTCCTCCTCCCGCCGCTTCGGACAAATTGTTGTATAGATTTGAAGAAATTGATGGGATTTTGAGATCCATCACACTTCTCCATGTTTATCGGTCGAAAATGAGGTGGCTAAATAATGTACCAAGGTCGGCGAAAATGCCCAGATCCGTAATAACTTCTTGACGCCTTCTTTGCAGAAAGAAGGGTTAATGTCACCAGTGATCGTATACGACGATACCCAAGAACAGCCGACCGTCTGTAGTAGGTCTCAATTCTACGAGGAATACTCCTCGTACTCCATCCGCTGCGGATTTCCTTGTCGGTGGCGAACGATCACCTCCGAGGGGCTTTGATCATCACCAATCGAAACATATTTCTCCGAGTAGGGATCGATGCGACTTATGGCCGTGTCGATTTCTACGTGGTGAAATGTTTGATTGATCGGTAGCTTAGGAAGTCGATTGCTACGACTACCGAATGATGTCGACGAGGTGCTTCCATCTTGTCATCACGGTCAAGCCTTTGCGCAATTTCTTCAAATAAGAGATCATATCTCGCCGCTCGAGCAAGCTCTTGAGTGGGATTTTCGAGCAAGTCTTTGATGTCCCGAGTTCTTGCACCTCCTTCGATCGATATTGATGCGCCAGCAGTGTTCTTCGGTCGCAGCTTCCTCCACGGATGGCCTCAAAATTCTCCTCATCGATCCTTGAGGCCGCCTCAATGGAGTGCGAGAATGTCGAGGATTTCCCTCACGCCATCGTAGTATTGGTTCGCCTGCCCTCGATGATGCCCTTGCCATTATCACAAGGGGCGCAGGCGTGATCTTCGGGAGTGTTCTTATCTCGGCCTCCATAAGGTCGACTCGATCCGAGGAAGGACGAAGACGTCCCGCTGATGATTCTCACTTGCGCCGAGGCCTCCCGCTGAGGAGTATTCGAGAGACACCATCCGGTGACTTGGAGTAGCCCTCCGTAGGGGAACTCGGGTTATAATCGCTCCATCCGCAAATGAGATCTCAGGAGAGACGGTCGAATTTGCCGGAAAAGCATGCTTGATCCTACTCTCTCTGGAGTTATCCTGAGAGAGAGGATCACCAGATGTTGGTGGAGTCCTAGAATGGTGGCCCTCAGAACTTGTCTCACCAGGTCGGACCGTCTTAGGGGGACTTGGACACTCGGAGGAAAAACTCTCGTCGTGTTGTAAGTCCTCCTAGCATCATATTTACCCATAATAAGAATTATAGATAAAAGATAAAATGAGGATTATTACCATAATATTGTTCACTACCTGCTTTCGTCCATAAATAGTAAAATCAATACTATTCATCATCTAATACTATTCATCCACAAAACCCTAATTCGATATTATATGTCCATTTCGTCCGTTTTGAGCTCAGGAATCCATTTCTCCACTCTATTCAGTCCAATCTAGCACTAGATAAATTCTTACCCACCCACACCACCTTTCTTTGTGTTTCTTTTCTGAATTTATTTACTTGCATGTTGTTCCCAGCTCATTCCATGTCGAGCCGAATTTTATTTGGTTTATTTTATTCTTTTTCACGTTAAGTCACGACTTTGACGACCAGACTCTAGAAGACGCAGGACAAGACCAGTGTTTAGAAGATTTCGTGTAAGAAGGCAAGTCGCATCTCTTGATCATTTTGAGCCTATAAATTCAAATATTTATTATTACTTTCATTACTGTATTTGTGACAACTACTTTAAATATTGAAATGATACTTTTGAATGTCATGATGATTAGAATAATCCTATTACCCCACATACAACCCCGCCTACTCTTGTAATCCATATTCACCTGAATAAGTTTAAGTTACATAAAATATTGACTACATATTTAGCTATGTCACTAAAAAAATATGTTTGTAAATCCTAAAAAGCAGTATTGGTTGTTCGCCAATGGCTTTGGAGGAGAGTCGAGGGTTGAGACCAGAAAGTTGGACAACCCAATAGACTCGTGTTAAAAGTGAATCAAAGGTGAGGCCTAGAGGGTGGACAACTGCCTGTTGGCATTGGTCCACTGTCTCACTGTAAGACAGATAAGGACAAGAATATTGTACCAAAGTAGTAGACACAAAGAAACCGCTCAACCACAGGTGTGGTCATTCCTCCCTAGCTTAGTACGCTGCTCATTCATTTGAATATCTATAGCATCTAGATAGGGACAGGGGTGAGCCTGAAGGGACACTCGCTGGTCTTCATAACGGTAGGTGCCTACAGCATCGGGGTGCAAGTTCCACTATTGGTCGATAGTCTCCCGAGGGTTGTGTGGTCCATAGGCTTACCGGGTAGAGACTAAAAAGGTTGAGCAGTGAAAAGGCTTTGTTATCTCAGCTCAGTCGCACGCTAACATGTTGCGTGTCTATGGTCTGACAGTGTGAGCTTGAGGTATCTTGTGGGTAAAACTGAGCAACCCTGCAAAGTATAATTAATGGTATTCGAATACGTCGTGCTTCCGGTTAATGAAGTTGTGTTTATAGGTGATTCCTATACATGAGGCTTAAGTAGAGTTTTTGAGATGTTAAGTTGGTAACTGCAATTGTTGAGAAACCCCCTGTTGTTATTATTTATTATTGTTTTACTGTTTTAAAGTTAAACTGCTTTAACTGCAAAATGCGTCCACATATGCCTGTTAAGGTAAACTCTAACCATCCATTGAACTCCTTGCATGTAATTATTTAGCTTTTCCATGTGGCTTGTTGAGTACGTGTAACATCCCAATTTTCAGAGCTTTAAAAATCTTTTAAATAGTGGTAGAGAGAAAATTCACCATTTGGATTTATTTGAATATTAAATTAAAAGCTTAATATGGACTTTAAGGACAAACTGATTTAAATGTGCTTAATCCCAACATCAACAATTTTCAAAACTATTTTATTTAGATTCTATATGCTTGGATATATTTTATAGAATTTTCTGGAATTTTTCCAAAGTTATTTGCTATTTTCTAATTTCTATTTGCATTTTCTGTATTTATTAAAAAGAAAAATCTATTTAAATCCTCTAATAAAGGTCGGGTCAAGCCCAACACTATTCCAAGAGCGCCACCACCATCTCGCCTCGGCCGCGCTCTCGTCTGTTGGATGCTTGACGCGCGTGCCTCGATCCGACGGACGCCGCGCCAACCCCGCCTTCCTCCGTTGGATGTTCGCCGCGTGGCTTCGTCCACGATCTCGCCGCCGCCAAGGCCGCTTCCGGCCGTTGATTTATCGACAAGATCAGAATCGCCGCCGCCTCTCTCGCCAAAGGGACCACCATCGAGTCGCTGCTCATGAGCCTTCTTCTTCTCGCTACCGCGCTTCGCGCCATTGCCGAGTCAAGCTTCGTCCGACAAAATCGCAACGCTGCTTGATTCTTCGCACGACCCCACCAAATCGCACCTCGCTGATTTCTTATCCGCTCCAAACCGAATCAAACCCGAATCGGTTTCAATCTCCCGATCTCGAAATTCAAATCGCGGCCGCTTTGGACCCGATTTGGGGTTTCAAATCTCGGCGATCTCCGCCTATAAATACCCCTCAAGACCGCCGGACCTCGCAACCCAAAGCCGCCACCCTCGCCGCCTGACGCCTAAGCGCCACCAAGATTTCGAGTTTTAAAGTTTTCGGCCGAGCTTCTTCTCCGGTGAATTGCGCCGTCGCTTCGCCGCCCTTGCCTCGCCGACCCACCACCGTGCTCAAGAAGTCCTGTGCAACCTCGTGCGCACCTCCTCATCGTCGAGCATCGCCGAGCCCCGTCCGACAAACCCGAGACCACCTCGCCGCCTCAAGCTCGCCGTCGGCCATCTCCGACAACCCTGTGTGCTCAAACCGTGCCCTCATGTGCGCAATAATCACCTCTACACGCTGGTACCACTCACCGCGGCGAGGAGCCGCTGCTCGCTGCTGCATTGGTTCCCGAGCCGCCGCCACCGCTTCGGTCCGATCTAGCGTACCGTGTGTCGGCCCACCTCACCCCATGTGCGTGTGTGTCACCAGAGGTGCCGCTGGCTGCCACCACCCGCGCAGACACCACCTCAACCCCGACCAGATCCAAAGGCTCGGTGGACTTGGTCCACCGTGAGTTGTGGTCACCGACATGTGGGCCCACATGTCGATTCTATTTTAAATCTATTTCTTTTTCCGAAATTCTACCGACGCAAGCATTGCGCAATAATCCGATTTTCCTTTATAAAATAATTCGGAAATTCAATAAAATCCAAATTAGGGTTTTATTTGATTTTCAAACTTCCAAAGCCCATATCTTTTGCATCCGAACTCCGTTTGAGCCCATTCAAATTTGTAAATTCATATAAAATTAAGATCTATTTAATGGTGAATTTTATTTGAATTTTTGGAGTTGTTTTGCCTCTATATTTATTTGTTTTTGTTTCTTTTGTCTCGTTTGCGAGTAGACGTCGATACTTCGGGGAATTTTGCAGAAGAATGAGCACCTCAAGACCAAGACCAATATCTAGATCTATTCCAAGGCAAGTTATACCTTTGATCATATTGAACCCAGTTTTCAAAATACCTTGTTTCAATGTATTGTGTTCTATTTCAAGTATTTATTTAAATGCTTTTGGGATAGTTATTAATCCAATTTGTTATATCCACGTTGTCTATTGTATGCCATGATCTTTTGTCACCCTAGGTTGGTTCATTATTAGTTGGTATTATCGTAGCACCAACGTGGGTTGGTTAGATACGATTAGACTGCTTAGCCATGCCACGAGTCATCATTTCATGTGAGAGTTGCAATTATAAACTTGACTAAGTGATTATGGAACTGTGTGATGAAACTGTGTGTGCTGTGTGCTGTTACTCGTGATGGCATGTGTTGCACTTAATCAATAGGGTGGAAAAAGATTTAGACTGAGGCAAGTGGTGGATCTGTGTGAATGGTGGAACTGTGTGATATAAACTTTGTGATTTGGGTTAAAACTGGAAGTCTTGCCTTGGTCAATTAAGGACTTAACTTTGTGTGCCATTGAACTGGCCTTCTGCATTCGACCACATGCCTAGTATGGGCCGGGCTTGACTTAGTAAGTTATGGAGTCTTGACATTGACAACTCAAAGTTGTATTTAAACTATGTGATGGGTCGGAGGTGTGATATGTCACATCGCGGATTCGTCACGCATCCCCGCCCAACGGTGTGTGTTGTTCCAAGGGTTGTGTGTACAAATTGACTACAGAAAGCACATCGGAGTGTCATTGTTTGAGATGAAATCTCGAAAGGTTTTGTTATGGTCGGCCGACTCCACCGATTGTATCGTGTGGGTAAAGTGTACACCTCTGCAGAGTGTTTAAACCAATCTATTCAATAGCCGCGTCCTCTGATATGGACATGCTCGAATTTCACACGAGGGTAGATTTTCATAAAAACAAATGGGAAGGGTCAGCTGTGTGAGATAACTTATGCAGCTGTGTGAAAAAAACTTGATTAGACTGTGTGTCCTTTGTGAAATAAATTGTTAATTTATTACTGTCTATTTGTTTTGAATTATGCTTTCAATCTATTATTTGTATTCAATTGCAAATGTTGCATTTCTGTAAAATAACCATAGAAGCCATTCCTTTTGGAATAAGCCATCATGTATAAATGCATTCGTGGTATGACTTGCAGTAGTACGGTGTACTCACTCTTGCTAAACAAATCAATGTATGGAGGAGTCGTCGCCTGCTTTTGAAGAAGAGTTCTACGAAGGTTGATCGTTAGGGTCTCGATCCCAGTCAGTTGCCTGTGGTAAATTGATGGGAGCCCACTGAGTTTATTTTGTTTCCGCTGCAGTTTATTTCTTTATTATCAGCCTTGCATGGCTTAATAAATATAAAACTCGACCGTAAGGTCCCAACAGTTATTTGTTATTCAAAAGTACTCGTTTATTTTTATATTCGTTGTATGGATGTGATATTTCATCAATGTTGACACTGTGTGCACTAGCGTGATCCTGGACTAGTGCAGAATACACAGAGGGTCCAGATTTGCATATTTGGGTCCCAATAGTACGGTAGTAGTACTCATTCTTGCAAAGTCTACAAACTATCCACAGAGGAAGCTTCGGAAAATGGTGAGGATCTTATTGAGCAGGATTTTGGTGGATCCCCGGATGGCAACGACTACTGTTATTAAGTCTCGACCACGCTCAAGCGTGTCTATGGTTTGAAGTTGTTTCTCTTGTATTATATTAACTTTGGGCTTGGATGCCCATGTCAGTGCTAAAACTGGCTGTTAAGCC
This sequence comes from Hsuehochloa calcarea, assembly GCA_036346395.1. Lineage (NCBI taxonomy): Eukaryota > Viridiplantae > Streptophyta > Magnoliopsida > Poales > Poaceae > Hsuehochloa > Hsuehochloa calcarea. The sequence continues at coordinate 56,166,965 of CM070593.1, read as the reverse complement.
TTAATCCTATGTAATAAAAAAATGTTTTTGCTGTAATCGAAAGCTTGCTTGAGACACTGCTTACTTCGCAACTGCACATCCTAGGCGGTTGTGAAGAGTTTAATGGCCCCAGAATTTGGGGGTATTACAAAGTGGTATCAGAGCTTAGCTTAACCGTAGGTTGAGACCCTAGATTGGTTATAGAAACTAGGAAATGAAGACCTTCAAAAATCCTAGTTTGAAATTATAAAAGAATTTTTGAAAACAAAAATATAAGTATTATTGTTGTCTTTCCCCTTCTATTGCTGCCTTATCTAAACTTAGATGTGTAAAATCCCGATTTATTTTTACAAAAATATTTATCTCTTTCTCAACTACTTTCAACTTTTCGCCAGAAGTTGCAGAGTAGAAGAAGCAGTGTTCAGAGTACGCTAGAGTAGTGTTAAATAGAGTAAACCCTAAATAGACGATCTTTTGGTTGTAACACAGGTTGTGCTATATACTCTAAATAGTATGTATACAACTCGTATAAATAAATGAGTTATGTTATTTACTGATAATTTGTTTTTTCATCAGTACCTGTATACCATCCTTGTCAAAATTCAATTCCTTCTTTTCGCCTTAAAAACTTACCTTGATCTTTCTTCATTGAACTCAAATCTGAATCTTACTCACCTATCTGTATTTGGTCAAAATTACTGCAGAAATACATTCCTAAGATGTCAGGAGTTAGAACAAGAAGTCATGGCAATGACGACCACCAGAATGAGACCAACTCAGAAGATCACCAGCCCAGCATGGCAGAAGTAATGGCTATGTTGGAAAGAAATAGATATCAAGTAGAGCAAAATCAAACCAGAATGATGGAGCAACACACCAGACTCCTAGAACAGATAGCAACCAGATCACCAATGCCATCAGGACCCTATTCAGGAACAACAAATGGAGGAATCACTACTGGATCAAGATGGGCAGACTTTCAGAAGACAAGACCTCCAACTTTTTCAGTTGCACCAGAACCACTAGCAGCAGATGATTGGATACGAGATATGGAAAGAAAGTTAGACACTATCCAATGCACTGATCAAGAGAAGTCTCTTTTTGCCTCCCACCAACTTCAAGAACAAGCTGCGGGCATGGTGGATGAATCACCAAGCACTCCACCCTGGAAGAGATATACCATGGTAAGAATTCAAATATGCATTTCATAAGGCACACGTCCCCACTAGCGTGCTTGCCTCCAAACGCCGATAATTTCTTGCACTCAAACAAAGAGGATGTACTGTGACGGAATACCTACATCAATTCAACTATCTCGCACGATATACCCCAAATGATGTTAATACTAAAGAGAAAAAGATGGAGAAATTTTTAGAAGGATTACAAAAATCCCTGAAATTTCACATTTCAGCCCTTGATTTCAAAGACCTATCACATATGGTGAATAAACTGCTAATATCATAAAAAGCCAGAACAGAATTACAAGATATCAGAAAAAGAAGAGCAATGCAGATGACACCTTCACCAAGTACACCCAAAAGAAGAATGATAACAACACCAGTGCAATTTCAGCAAAGACCACCTTCCAACCCAATTCCAAGACTGCAATACAACATGAACCAACCAGCCACAATTCAGTGTTACACATGTGGAGGAAATCACTACCAAAAGGAATGTCCACGAAAGTCAATAAACTACTACCATTGTAGACAACTAGGTCATATCAAGTTTCATTGCCCAATGAGGAGTATGTCAGCAGAAGCAGCCAAAGCTCAAGCGAAGAGTCAATCGCTGATCAACAAGACGCCACTAACGCTACATGCTAGCAAAGGAGGTCTGCTAAGACCCAAAGAACAACCAAAATTTCAGCAACTAGGACAAATTCAAGGCAAGATCAATTATGTCGCTACCAATGAAGCCGCAGAAGCCACAAACCTTATTGCCGATACGTTTTTACTTCATGCAAGATCAGCATTGATTTTGGTTAGTTTGGGAGCCTGTTTTTCAGAATTATGCAACAGGAAAAGCAACATGGAACAAGAAATAGAAAATGCAGCGTGATTTTTCCAACCTAGCCCCTCGCTTTGAGTGAATCCTGGGTTGAGATTTTTTTTAAGGGGGGTAGATTGAAATAATTCAAATTTTTAGGATTTCAAAAATTTTGGCATATTTTGGTTTAAATTCGATTTTCTTTCCGTTTTTGGCAATTCCCAATCCTTTCCCGCTTTCCCTTTTCTCCCTTCCCGTTTTCTTCACCTGAAGGCGCACTCCTCACAGGCGCCTCCTTCTTCTTCCCCGGCGTCATCAACCAAACGTCATCATCGCCTCCTCTGTTGCCGTCAACCGCCACCTCGCCCCCACCAGCGCCTTCTACCGCCTTCGCCACCTCCACCTCACCCCGCCACCTCCCCTCTCTCTGGGCCGTCGAGCCACTCACCGCCGCCCATGTCGCATCCCTGCTGCACCGCCTTCCTTGCGCAACCACCTTCCCCGACCTATAAAAATCCACCCGGAGCACACCTTCACCCCCATCTCCTATCCCACCACCTCCCTTCAACCCCCTCCCATCCCAATGCCATCCAAATTTGTGGAGTCGCCGTCGCCATTGCTTTCTCCCCCTCGAGCCCATGAGGTGATTTCACCCCTTCCCCATTCTTTCTCGCTCACCCGAGACCCCTTCACCCCTCTCACCCTACCCGCAACCTTACCGGAGCACCACACCGCCACCGCCGCCTCCATCCCCTTCCATGGCTATACGCCACCACCGCAACCTCCCTTTCCCCAAAACTCCCAACCCGCACAAACCCTTAAAGGAGAAGCACTTACCTCGATGAAGTCCCCGTGCTGCTCCCCTTTGCCGCCTAGGCGTGTTGGCCCCTCGCCTCATTCTCTCCACACGCGGACGAGCCAAAGAGGCGCTCTGGCCTTACGATCGAGCGCACTCGAGGCTTTAAATGGTCTGCCCGAATAGGCCATGGGTTGCACAGTAGTGGGCCAACGACCATTACTGGTCACTACTATTTTGGTAATTACTGTTCACAGCACAATAAAGTAGTTACTGTTCATCACACAGTAAAGACGATTATTGTTCATAAACCAAACAACACCCTAGTACTGTTCACTAGCTGTTTTTGTTCATGAATTGTAAAATTAGCACTATGCATCATCTAATACTATTCATCTACAAAACCCTAATTCAACATTATATATCCATTTCGTCCGTTTTGAGCTCAGGAATCCATTTCTCCACTCTATTCAGTCCAATCTAGCACCAGATAAATTCTTACCCTCCCACACCACCTTCCTTTGTGTTTCTTTTCTGAATTTATTTACTTGCATGTTGTTTCGAGCTCATTCCTTGTCAAGCCGGATTTTATTTGGTTTGTTTTATTCTTTTCGCGTTAGGTCACGACTTTGACGACCAGACTCCAGAAGATGCAGGACAAGACCAGTGTTTAGAAGATTTTGTGCAAGAAGGCAATTCGCATTCCTTGATCGTTCTGAGCCTATAAATTCATATGTTTATTATTACTTTTATTACTGTATTTGTGCGAACTACTTTAAATATTGAAATAATACTTTTGAATGCCATGATGATTAAAATAATCCTATTACCCCTCATGCAAGCCCACCTACTCTTGTAAGCCGTATTCACCTTGACAAGTTTAAGTTACATAAAATATTGACTACATATTTAGCTTTGTCACTAAAAAATTGTGTTTGTAAATCCTGAAAAGCAGTATTGATTATTCACCAATGGCTTAGGAGGAGAGTTGAGAGTTGAGGGTTGAGACCAAGAAGTTGGACAACCCAATATAGTCGTGTTAAAAGTGAATCAAATGTGAGCCCTGGAGGGTGGACAACCACGTGTTGGTATTGGTCCACCGTCTCACTGTAAGACAGTTAAGGACAAGAACCTTATGCCAATGTAGTAGACACAAAAAATCGCTCAACCACAGATGTGGTCATTCCTCCCTGACTTAGTACGCTGCTCATCTGTTTGAATATCTACAACATCTACAGTGGGACAGGGGTCGGCCTGAAGGGACACTCGCTGGTCTTCATAATGGTAGGTGTCGTCAGCATCGGGGTGCAAGTTCCACTATTGGTCGGTGGTCTCCCGAGGGCTGTGTGGTCCATAGACTTACTAGGTAGAGACTAAAAAGGTTGAGTAGTGAAAAGGCATTGTTATCTCAGCTCAGTCGCACACTAACATGTTGTATGTCTATGGCCTGATAGTATGAGCTTGAGGTATCTTGTGGGTAAAGCTGAGCAACTCTACAGAGTATAATTAATAGTATTCGAATACGCTGTGTTTCCAGTTAATGAAGATGTGTTTATGAGTAATTCCAATACATGAGGCATAAGTAGAGTTTTTGAGATGTTAAGTTCATAATTGCAATTGTTGATAAACCTTCTGTTGTTATTATTTATTATTGTTTTACTGTTTTAAAGTTAAACTATTTTAACTGCAAAATGTATCCACATATGCCTGTTAAGGTAAACTCTAGCCATCCATTGAACTCCTTGCGTGTAATTATTTAGTTTTTCCATGTGGCTTATTGAGTACGGTAGTAGTACCCATTCTTGCAAAATCTGCAAACCATCCACAGAGGAAGGTTCGAAAAATGCTGAAGATCTTGTTGAGCAGGATTTTTGGTGGATCCCCGGATGGCAACAACTACTGTTATTAGGTCTCGATCGCGCTCAAGCGTGCCTGTGGTTTGAAGTTCTTTGTCTTGTATTATATTAACTTTGGGCTTGGATGCCCGTGTTAGTGTTAAAACTGGCTGTTAAGCCTTATTCTTGTGTAATAAAAAGTTTATTTTTGTTGTGATCGAAAGCTTGCTTGAGACATTACTTACTTCGCAACTCACATCCTAGACGGTTTTGAAGAGTTTAACATGCCCAGAATTTGGGGGCGCTAAATTCGCCCACGAGACAAGGATGTTGGAGCCCGGTGCGAGGTTGTCCGGCTTGAGAATCGTCAGGCAGCTCATCGTCGGGCCGCGTGACGAGCATGTTGCCACCTCCAGCGCTGACTTCATGTTTAGAAAGGTCGTCTGGAACGTAAGCGTCAACATCGGGGCACTGCTTCTTTTGATGTAGTGCACTATGGCGGGCCCGTCGTGTGGGCTTAGTATGATCCCACGGAACGAGAGTTGCTCGTAGCGAAACCGGAATGAGTCGTTGGACAAGAAGAGCCCAGCCGCCACCTCGGCCCTAACAGCAGAGATTAGTGACCTCCGTAGCGAATCTTGAGTGCCACGTACTACAATCTTGTGGCGGTTTTGTAAAAGGAAGGTGATGTTGTTGCATGAGTTCAGGAATATGATTGGGATGTCCTTGAGGATTGGGTTGCCCTGGAACCGTGATTCACCGATGATGGCCGTGCCATCGCCGAGCGCACAATTCCAGTGAACTGTCAGTCCACTGTGCCCGGGGCGACCGTCAGAGCCCACGGTGCGCCATTGTGAAGAACATCAAGCCCCAGGCCGTCGTTGCCGGCTGAGTTGGAGACGAAGATGGTGTGTTGCATTGCCGCGAACGCAATGATGGAGACATGATATTTGTAGAGCGGGCAGTCGTTGATGCCCAGGGACAGGACGTCGACGCCGTCGGCGATGGCTTGGTCCATGGTTGCGACAATGTCGGTCATGTATGCACCCTCGTCGAACACGGATTTGTACACAGCCACCCTCGCCCGCGGCGCCATCCCGCATGCCACGCCAGGCGCCTATCCGAATAGGGACGTGTTCGGGACGGGCGATGCGACGGCCATCAACAAGGTGTGCGTGTCGTGGCCTTCGGTGTCCCGCGGGGAATTAACGACAGCTTTGATATTTTGAGCGAGGAGGCCCGCGCTGAACTTGCGCGCCGATGAGCTTTCGGTTGCACGCATTGGCTGTGTCGAACTACGTGTAGAACCCCTTCCACCATGATGGCACCAACGGGAGCCCGTCGTCGTGGTAGCTCGCTCTATCGGGCCACACCATCGTGTCGACCACGCAGACGCCGTCACCGTACCCGCCGAAAAGACCCAAAATAAAAATAAAAATTGTTTGAGTTTGGGTTGAGTTTTGAGTTTCTTGTACAATTCAGAAAGTCTTTCTCATTTTCTGTTTTCCTCTTTTGGCATTCCGTTTTACTCAGCCGAAAGCGCCTCTCGCGAATACACTTCTCCCTCTGTTCTTCTTCCTCGCGCGTCAAGCCACCAATTGCTCCATTCTCCACCACATTGTCTTCGTCCCCATCAACCTCTTCACCACTTTCACCGCGCCAGTACCCACCACCTCACCTTGCCACCTCGTCGCATGTTTTCCCTCTTCCCTGGCACCGATTGTGCGCAGCCGAACACGCCTCCCTCCATGCGCTGCACCCTACCTCCGCTCTGCTACTAGCGCCACCGCCGCTCAGCGCGTATAAAGCCCATGTCGTTGCCCCATCTTCATCCTCAGCCTTCCCTCAACCCCACGGCACCACTTCTTCTTCCCCAACGTCGGTCACCGCCGCCAATCGCCGCCACACGCAAAAACGCTTGAAAAGCCTCCTTTTCAATTCATCGCCACTGTCCACACAATCATCAAACCGACCCCACCATGAGCTTCGCCTCGCCACCGCAAACTGATCCCCACCTCCTTGATCAACCCCGCTGTCTCTAGCTCACTAGTGCCATGCCGCCCATGGCTCACGCCCCCACGCCGCCTCGGGACACTCTAGAACCCGCCACCGCCAGACTCCCCTCGCACAACTAGTGCTCCCCGACCGGCCATTTTGGCCAGAGCACCGCCGCCGCCATCCTCTGTTTCGGCCGTCCGCCACCACAGCCGCTCGCCCTTCGCCAGACCTCCTCTGCTCGTGCAAAGCCCCAAAATAGCCTGCTCATGAAACAGGGGTGCCCACTGCACCACCCCAGAGTCACCTTCCGCCACCATTGCCGGAGAAATTGCTGCCGCTGCCAATATTTTTGCTCGGCCACCATGGGAGCGAGCTCCATCTTGCTTAATCACGAGTAGGGCCATCGAAGCAGGTCGACAAGGCCAGCCTGTTTGGCTTTCGGGCCCATCAAAGCCAAATGGGGCCGACCCACACCGTGTAAGCACTATGCAGCCTACACTATTCACTTTCACTCAAATATTGTAGACCAACACTATTCAAAGACCACCCAAAAAGCACAACACTATTTAGCCCTCATGCAATTGAGCAGTAATGAATACTACCATAATAATTACTATTCACCCAACACATCACTATTCATCTAGACCAAATAAGACGCGCGCGCGCACACACACACACACACACATATGGAGCTCGTGAAACCCATTCCGACTACGTTTAATCAAATCAAGCGCACAATAAATCTCAACCACCCACACCACCTTTCTTTTCTACTCTTACCGGATTTCTTTATTTTATTTTGTTCTCAACTCACCTATTGTTGAGCCCGAATTTATTTATTGGATTTTCTTCCACGTTAGAGCCAGAAATTATTGCTCAAGCTAAAGAACAAGATGATCGAGACACAATAAAAGTAAGTCCAGTCAAGGACTGCGGATGTGGAGGCAACTTGCATATATTTGATCGTTTTGGGACTATATTTCATGTACCTATATTATTACTTTCATTATCGTATTTATATCAATTACTTCTTTACTAAACTAATACTTTTTTAATGCCATGATGAGTAGATAAATCCTATCACCCACATACAAGCCCATATGTTCTCTTGTAGCCCATATTCACCTTGACAAGTTTATTATACATAAAATAATAACAAGTGTTTGGCATTGTCACACAATGTGTTTACAAATACTGAAAAAAAGCATTGGCTAACCACCAATGGTTTTGGTAGAGAATTGAGGGCTGAGACCAAGAGGATGGACAACCCAAGATACTTGACAAAAGTGAGTCGAAGGTGAGACCAAGCAGGTGGACAACAACGTGTTGATGTTGGTCTATTTCCTCACCAGAGAATGGTAAGGACAAGAACCTTGTGCCAAATAACAGACACAGATCTCACTCAACCACGAGTTTGGTATATCCAACTTGGCTTAGTATATTATTTTTACAATTAAATATCTACAGGATGTCAATTGTTCTTGCTTGATAAAGCATCTGTGGAATGGGGGTGAGTCAAGAGTGGGCCGATCAGGGCACTCGCTGGACTACACAACAGTATGGACCGGTCAGCATCGGACAGCACACTCCACCATTGGCCAGTGGATTCCCGATGGCTGTATTAACCTTGAACCGACCGGGTAGAGGCTAGAAAGGTTGAGCATTGAAAATATCTTGTTATCTCAACTCAGTCACATGCTATTGTGTTGCGTGTATATTGCATGACAGTATGAGTTTGAGATATCTTGTGGGTAAAGTTGGGAAACTCTGCAGAGTATAAGAAATGACATTTGAATATGTCATGCTTCTGGTTAATGAAGATGTGTTCATGGGTGATTCTAATATATGAGGTATAAGTAGAGATTTTGAGATGTTAAGATAGTAATTGCAGAGTTGAGAAAACCCCTGTTGTTATACTAGTATGATTTTACTCTTTAAAAGATAAACCACTATAAACTCAAAATGTATCCACGTATGCCTGATAAGGTAAATACTCAACAATCAATTGAATTCCTAGCATGTACTTAAATAGCTTTCCCATGTGACTTACTGAGTACGTTGTGTACCCAGTCTTGCTAAATTTTTATCAGAAGGTATATCATAAGATTGAAACATAGAGAATCAGGGATCCTTTTTCCCGGGTTCGACATGTCTCGATTGTCTTCAGACCACTGGGTTTTGCTTCCTTCGATCCCTTGGTTGTCTCTAGATGTCCCTCCTTGATCCTGGATCCTCTATCCTTAAATAACTGGCGAAGAGGTGACATTTACTCCTAAAAAAGACATCCTTTGGAAGTGACACATTTGGTCGGAGGGGCAGTATCAGTTAACGAAATGCCAACTGATCAGTGGTTGATATCAGTAGAGACAATAACTGTACGGTGGTTATTGTCAGTGACTTATGGTAAAAAACGTCGTGTGGGTTGGAGCAATCAATACATATGTTCTATTCATCACACGAAAAGAATATACTTGGAATCAAGTCCAAGTGCGAGTTCAAAGTCTTTATGAGCAGCTATCTGGTCGAGCAATGGGTACATGGCCCCCTCTGACCAGGTTACTCGTAGAGCAACCTCTGGAATTTTAACTACCACGGGGTCATTAGCTTCGAGTTTTATGACCACATAAGCTATGCAGATACTAATTAATATGTAGGGATTTAATCCTCATTAATGTTGGTGGTGCCTGAGGCCGGAGTGGTTCACTGAGGCATTGACGATGGCAAGGGACAAAGGCGACGACACAACAACATTTGCACAAGGAGCGGAAGAAAGCAGAGGGGGATGCCAATGGTTGGTGGGAGTGGAGGAGGCAAGGGGTGTCGGCCTCGGAGGCGGCGGGTGGTGGCAGCAGAGGAGGCGACATGCCAATCACATGGGCCACCGCGGGGCGATGTCGAGTGCCTAGCTTCCAAGGCCGTGAAGACGCCACCACCATTGACACGACGTCAGCTTCCACGTCGGCGTCGCTCCCGGGCATCACCTTGTGGAGGTAGAGTAGAAGCTTCTCCCTGATCTCGTCGAGCTGTTCCAGGGAGCGCTTGGCACTGGTCGCAATGCATTGTTGGCGTGATTGACGTAGGCATAGCGTAGGACGTAGTGGCTCCCCCACGTCTTGAGTGACAGGAATGACGACAACGTTACATCCTGGCGAGCGTTCGATGCTGCCTCCACGGCCGCTGCTGTGGCACCGTTGGCGACAGGATCCGGGGGTGGCTCGGTCGAGATCATCATGCTCGCTACGTTGCGGCAAGGGGGAGGTGGCGGTTGGTGGCAGCAGAGGATGAGGCGAGGGGCGTCGGCCTCAGCGGTGGAGGTCGTGGCGAGCACACGAAGAGAAGGAGGCTTGGGGTGTTGATGACCATGGCGAGGGGGAGGCGACAAGTGGTGACGGCAACATAACCCGAGTGAAGAGGGAGAGCCGACAGTGGCGGTGGACTGAGGTGGCATGGCAACTGGATCCGGTGGCCCATGGCTGAATCAAGGTTGGTTCGACTAGGCTGGAAGAGAAGAGGAGAGAGAGGACAAGTAAGAGAGATGAAGAAGACCGAAGGGCAAAGTAGATTTTTTGCATGCTTTCTCTCTCCTTTCCTACCTGAAATAATATAATAATTACCACAATGTCTTATAGCAAATAGACACAATTTTAGTGTCTTTTGTCAAAGACATGATTTTTAGGTGTCCCTCAGCTAAGGGCACAAAAGTTAAGTACTATGTAGCCAATTCTGCTTGGTAATTTGGTGTCTTGGTGAACATTGAAGGGATACGGGTATGCTACTCTAGCTCATAATTCAAGATTCTATCATGCAAACTAGGGTATCATGTAAGTAAAGAGATCACAGATTGTTACCACTAAACGCACAGTGCAACGCAAGAAGAGGAGTTAGAGAAGCCTACTCCAACGTCGAACACGTCGATATAGTGGTCATAGTCGATCGTTCACCATCCTAGACACTGATCGTCTCCTCCAACAACCTTTCGCGTTTTTTGCGTAGGTCGCAAATCATCTTTGATCAGCGCAACAACAATCGCAGCAGCGCCTCTACGATATCCACATACCTAGAGGTGGAATATCGTACGCCGTTGTGCTAGCACCAGCACGCACAGCAGGCCTTTCGGGAAGTGATGTCTAGTTTATTCTAACTCGTTAAGTGTGTGATATTGTAAGTTCATACGTAATCGGTCGTGACTCGAAAACTCTTTTTTCCGATGACAAGTCGGTAGCGGTTCCTAGCAGGACAAAGTGATTCCCGAATACACATATAAATTATATCAGACGAACCTTATGCAATATGATATGCGACCAAGTCCTTATCACTCATGACTAGTTCGTAACACCTTACGACCAGTTCACTGACCAGTTTATGATCATATACGGTCAAAACCACAATCAGTTTGTATCCCTATGCAACCAGTTCGTCGACCAACTTGCGTGCTTTCCTTTTGCCTCACGATATCTTATCGAACTTCAGTTGAGATATTTTATAATCCATGATCTGTTCAATTTTTTCTCAATCTATTGATGAATAACTTAATGTGGTCAATTTTTCGACCATTTATGGCATGAATATGCATTTCCTTTATCCGACCACATCGAAGGATCTAGAGATATATCTCATGTTACGCTAGGAGAGGCAAATCCCATATTTGATTAGTCACATTACTCCGCATGTTTCATAGCATATCCGAAAGTTATCTTTATAACTACCTAAGTACGAGTAGCGTTTGGTAACCCTTAAGTATGCTATTACACATGTAGGAAATCATGTTGATCTCGGGTCTAAAGATTATATATTATCTTTGCTTAGACAAAATGATGACACGTAGAATTATAACAATCTCAATAGTGTATCAAGATGTTCTTTAACATATGCTTATATTATTGATTTGATATCCTCATATCTATAACCTGTGAAACATGATTATCAATCAATATATGTGTTGGTCGACAAATTACTACTGTCTCGACCAGTGACATCCGACCAAAGATACGTACTTTTAGAACGACGTCATACAATTATCAAAGAGTTTCACCAACTTACAAATGATAACTCATTCAGAGAATATGATAACATTTATGCTATAATTTATGAACATAGATATGATATAATTATCTTCATACTCGACTCTTTAAGACATATGTCCCGTTTTTTTTTTTGTGTGTGGTTGCTTTGGTCCCCGCCGTGGGAGGCCGGTGTAAGCTGGCGGCGTGGCCCTCGTATGCCTCGTATGTCGATCGGAACCCCGGCCGTGGGGAGTTGGACAGCGGACAGAGTGCCGTGTGCTGTGGCAGGGCCGGGCGATTGCCGTACGCGCGTTCGTTGTCCGGGCGCGTAGTCTCGTTGGTGTAGCCACATGCCGTTGTTTGGTTTATTTGGTCGTTTTGATTTTCTTTCTCAAATGATCTCTGATTGTCTGATCTCCAGCCTCCAGGTATGTAATTCACATCCTACTATATATCCTACATGTCATCATTGATCATTCGTACACACTACACATATATGGCTGCTGCTGCCCCGACCATTCATTTGTACGTAGTAGATCAAAATCACAATTCGCAATATCGCACGCGTAACCGGCAAGAACAAGGCAACAAATTGACCGGAGATTCATCAGCCGCACCACGAAGTGACAGTTCGGACTTCGGATGTGCCCAAACTGCTAGCCTTTCTCCTGAACGTTGAATTAGATAAGTGATAGTTCTGTTGAGTAACCGTCATTGGCCGGTCACCCAAATCAACGGTATCAGATACAATGATCGTAATCGTAAGAACGATGAAGAACACAAGAACACAACAAAGAGAATGAACACGAGATATGCGGGACTTCGAGTCCGCTTTATTGCTTGGATCAATTAGGGTTACAGGAGAGGGTGACCTCTATTTATAGACTACGGGATGAGGAGTTCAATTGGGCGGGACTCTCCGAGTCCTGGCCCAGATCGCCCAGACTCTCCGAGTCCTGGGCGCCGCGCTTAACACTCCCCTTGAACACTCATCCAACATGTTCATGTCTCGTCAAAACTCTATAAAACCCAAATGGGAAAAATTTGGAGAAAGAGTACATGTCATGCGTTCTGCTGTGTTACATGAATTGCCTCATCAAAAACCTTAGCCGAGAAACTTCAGGAAAAACTCGTAAGGGAAAAAGAGTACAATCCACCCAATTTCATTTAATCTCCGGGATTTATTCTTTGGGTACTTGATCTTCGTGTTCAAGATTTAATAATGAGTTCGTGAAGATTCTCCCCCTGAATTCTGTACTTGTCTAAGTCTTATCATTCCAATTCCACGTATGCATCTTTCAAAACTAGACTGAAGTAACTTAGTGAATAAATCGCAAGATTTTCACATGACTTAGTATGCAGTACCTTAATTTCGTCCATCTTTTGCATTTCATGAGCATAGAAGAACTTGGGATTGATATGCTTTGTAAGGGGACTCTTCACATAACCCATCTGTACTTGGGCGACACAAGCTGCATTATCTTCATAGATAATGGTAGGGGTTTGTGCGGTATCCAATCCACATGACTGCTGGATGTGGTGAATCATCCGTCGAAGCCAAGAACATTCTCGTGAGGCTTCGTATAGTGCTATGATTTCTGAGTGGTTCGTCGAAGTAGATACAAGACTTTGCTTAGACGATTTCCATGAAACTGCGGTTCCACCACACAGGAATACATAGCATGTTTGTGATTTAGCTGTGTGCGGGTCTGACAGGTACCCAGCATCTGCGTAGCCAATCATGGTAAGGTCTTGGTTCTTTCTGTAGAATAGACCAAGATCTTTGCTTCCTTGGAGGTATCGGAAGACGTCTTTGATTCCCTGCCAATGCCTTTTGGTAGGTTCTGCACTGTACCTTGCTAATAGGTTTACTGCAAATGCAATATCCGGTCTAGTGCAGCTTTGCTAGATACATGAGTGCTCCTATTGCACTCGTGTATGGGAATTCCGGTCCCGTGACTTCCTCCCCTCTTCTTTAGGTCTCAGACGGTCCTTGTCTTGCAGCAAGGATCTCCGACCATCGGCACTTTCGAAGGATATGCCTTTTCAAAACCAAACCTCTCCAACACTTTCTGAGTGTATGTTGACTGATGTACTAGAATACCTTCAGGGGTATGCTCAAGCTGCAGGCCTAGGCAGTACTTGGTTTTACCCAAGTCTTTCATCTCGAACTCGATTCGTGTAAGAGCTTGCTTTCTTAATATCTTCCATGGTTCCGATGATATTCGGATCATCTACATATACTTGAGATTATACTGAGAATCCATCCCGGGATCGCCAGATAAAAACACAGGACAATCCTCATTGTTCGTGTAGCCTTTCTTGCGAGAAAGTCACTTAGCGATTATACCACATTCGCTCGATTGCTTCAATCCATACAAAGGACTTTCTCGAGTTGCACATGTCTGATTTCTATTTACTCTGTCTTGGTTCGGGACAGGGATACCTTCCGGTACCTTCATGTAAATGTCCGAATCTAAGTTCCCATAAAGGTATGCAGTTACCACATCCATCAATTTCATTTCCAAATTCAAGTTTACTGCCATTGAGATTAAATATCTAAAGGTAGTTCCGCCCATGACCGGGAATAAGTTTCATCATAATCGACTCACAGTCGTTGGGTGAAATCTTGTGCAACAAGCCTTACTTTATGTCTTACAACTTCATTATTTTCATTTCTCTTTCAACAAATACCCACTTATGCCCTCTTGGGTGCACATGGGGGGCGTCGGCTTACGTGCCCAAACACCTCTCTTTATTCGAGATATTAGTTCGCTTCTATTGCCTTCTTCCAATCTTTCCAATCGATCTTTTCTTACATTCAATGAGCGACGCAGCTCTGGATCAAGATCGATGATTGTGGCAATTTTCTTTGCAAAATAAATGTCGATATTGGTCGTTGTTCTATTCATAGATTCTCCGTGGTCACATAATTTATAGCTATTTCTTCATGGGGCGATACTTCTAATGTTTCTACTTGCTTACATGCGCTTTCGATGCGGGGCAAGTCCTTTAGTTTTTCAAATCCGATGTGTGCACACATCCATGCCGATATCTCCTCCGTGGGAATATTCAAATCAGTATGCCTTTTCTTTGAAGGTTCCATACGGTGCCAGTCTCAATTGGCTCCCTTTCGTTATGGGAACTTGGTGATCGGTTGTTTCAAGTCCTTCTTATCCTTTTTCGCCAAAGTCCCGGTTACATTTGGGATTCGAGGGCGAAGTTCTCGCCCTTTTATTCCGAGGCCTCGGGCGGGATTAGGATACCTTCAATTTTCTTTGGTATTTCAACCCTCTCCGGCGCATTGCGTGCAGGCACATGCGACTTGGTTACACTTTTCAAATCACTAAAGTGGTCAGGCAGTTGATTCGCTAATGCTTGCAAATCAATTATCTTCTGGACTTCTCTATTTGTTTCACCAGTCGCTGGTCATGTGCATGGATTCCGTGGCTTGCCACGCCGATTCCGACATTTTTCATCAAGGGGTTGATTTCCTCCCCCTAATGACGGGAAACTATCCTCATCGAATATGCTATCAGCGAAGTGGGCTGTATGCAAATCTCCAGTCATTGGGTCCAGATACTTGATTATGGATGTTGTCTCATAACCAATGTATATCCCGACTTTCTGAGAGGGCCCATTGCGATTCATGCGGTGGTGGTATAGGTACATAAACCTTGCAACCAAACCTTCAAGATGGGATATTTTCTGTTGACCCTTGCGCTAGTTGCATAGGTGAATGGATGTTATATGTCGATGGTCGAAAATTGATGAGAGTTATCGTGTAGGATCTGCGTGTCCCCAACATGTAGTTGGCAAATTACAATTCGTAAGAGCGGTCGGGCAATGAATTTAATTCTTTTAATCAATGCTTCGCTAGTCCATTCGGTGTGGACATGTGGTACAGAGTGCTCAACGGTAATTCCCATTGCCATACAATAATCATCAAAAGCCTTTGAAGTAAATTCTCGGCGTTGTCCATCCCGATGGACTTCACATGATGATCGTGAAATTATTCTTAATCTTAATTATCTGCGAGATCGACTTTGCAAAAGCGTGGTTTCGTAGATAGTAAGCATACGTCGACCATTTCGAGGAAGCATCGATGAGCACCATAAAGTACCTAAATGGCCTCGGCGGGCAGATAGGATCAAAATGTCTCCCTGGATACGATCCAGGAATGCAGGGATTTCATCCTTTACTTTCAGAGTAGAGGTCTAGTAATCATTTTCCCGGTGGCACATGCAGGGCACACGAAATCTTCTGGATTCGGAAAATTCTTTACATTGATATTATGTCCACGAGAATTAGTAATTATATTTCTCATCATTCTAAGACCGGGTGGCCTAATCTATCATGCCGAGATGTAAAAGTTCGAGCTTCTAAAAATCGTTTTCATGACAAGATAGGTCGCAGATGCCTTAATATGAGTGTAGTATAGCCCAGATTCATATGAAGGAAGTCTTTCTAATACCCTTTTTCCATTTTCCTCGCGCTTTGTAATGAGTAGGTATTCCTTACCATACTCTTCTTCAGTCTCTACGTGGAGACCGTTAGCGGATATCTTTAAAGCTTAAGAGAGTCCTAGTCGATTCCGGCACAACAAGGCTTCTTCAATGACCAATGTTGTGCCCATCGGAGTATAATTGTGGCTCTACCGAGCCTATTACACAAGTATCGTTTGCTGCGATTGTTGTAAGACTACCAAAGATTCTTGCCGATTGATCAAAAAATTTTGTCTCTCTTAATATGGTATTCACAGTCATTGTTGTCGCTAAGCATACTTCCTCCATAGGCGCCACACGCGCTCGATATATATGAAATATTTATTAATATAGGGTAGCAAGCAACCATACATATAAAGTACTCCAAAATGAACACAAATTGCCTTTATTAATACGAAAAAGTCATGCAGACTCATAATAAGAATTTATTTCTTTGCTCTCCTAGAGCTTACAACCATTATGCAAGATTATTATTCTATTGCAACCAAAAACGTAAATGACTATAAAACTAAGTGCAATGCGTGCACTAGATCGAATCGTGAAGAATGAAGACACTTCGCTGGATCTGCGCTTCATTCATCTCGCTCCTCGTTGGCAACTACACCGCCGCCGCTCGATGTCCAAAGGAGGTGTGGTGGGAGCGACCATCGGATGTCCACATCCATGGGTACATTCCATGATTGTGGATCCCTATGCCCGCAATGGCAAGGTGTGCCTCATCTTTGTCCTTTGCCCTTCTTCTTGGCCTTGAATGCATCGATCACGTGTTGCGATTCATGGCAAACACGGACCAATGACCCCAAGTGCCACATTTGTAGCAAATTTGGTCCTGCGACCATATGGCTTCCGTCGCGCTTCTTTTGTCCACCCTTCTTGGCTTGGGCACCGCTTGGTTTTATGACCCATGACCTTACCCTTCCCGCCTCTTTACTGTTGAGTGAGGCTTTCACCTTGTAGTCGCTATGCTTGACTTCAAGTCCAACTTTGCTACTAGGTGGTCGTGAGATGTAGTTCTTTCGGAGAACTTCATCTTGAGCTTCGCAACTTGCATGATATCGATCGATTCGGCATACTCCTTGTAGCCATCCCGCCGATAGTTGCGTGCGGATTGAACCGCGTTAGGGTGGAAGGTAGAGAGAGTTTTTCTATCTTCGCGCAAATGCGTGGTTACTTTACCACATAGTTGAAGACTTGTACAAATTACATGCAATGTAGAATTGTACTCTCCCACGGTCTTGTAGTCGGCAAAACGCAATTGGTTCCAATCTCGCTCGCACGAGGAAGGATGGTGTACTTTAGCTTCTCAAACCGCTTCTTGAGTGCGGTCCATAAGGCTAGTGCGCTCTTTTCTCGCCATGTACTCATTTTTGAGTGTTAGGCGAGAGATGATGTCTGAGGAAATGAAGTGCTTGATCATTTCCTCGGCAGCTTGGAGCGACGCCCTTCAGGTGTCAAGTCCAATAGCAAAGACGGAGCTTCTTTGCTCCAAGTACAATCTCGACATCCGATGCCCAAGTCGATAATTATGGCCATGTTGGGCGACTCTTGAACTCCTTGCTCAGAATACGATCATCTGCATATTCATACGTAAAGTGTATAAGATTACCTTTGGTAATTTGCTAAAAAAATGGTTGCAAAAATTTTATAATGTTTTCAGATTTTTCTATGCATTCCATGATTTATCGCTATTTTCAATGATTAAAAAATCACAAATAATCAAAACAAGAAATACAATAAATAAATTGCATAGAAATAATAATAACAAGGTAAAATATGCTTCAAATGCAAAACCGATTCAAAATTTGAATTCCCGAGGCCCTTTTACTGGAATACGAATTTTCAAATAATTGTAATTTCTAGGGGCTAAAACGTGAAAATTTCAATTCGAGAAATTTTCACGTAATTTACTTGAAAACCGAGGGCCTTTCTCGCAAAACGGCCCTTTTCTTCATTTTCTTTTTTTTTTTCGGTTATACGGGCGGCCTTTTAGGCCTACCAGATAAACCGAAGTCTCCGCCGGCTTTTATATCGCTGAACGGCCGCCCAAAAGGTCGATTCCGCTTTGCTTCAGATAAAATATGCGCAGGGGACTCGGGTAGGGTTTCCCTACCCCGAGTTCACTGAGTGGCGGCGGCTCCCTTCATGGAGCCGCCGGCTCTCTCGGCAATGGCGGCTCCCATGGAGGAGCCACACGCAGCGGCAGCGGCTCCGGAGCCGCGCTTCGTTTGGCGGCGGCGGCCCTATGGAGGGAGCCACACACGGCGGCGGCGGCTCCTTCATGGGAGCCGCCGCTTCTTCTCTAGTGGCGGCGCGCGCGCGAAGAGGAGCCGCGCTCTTCTGCGGCGGCGGCTCACTTCTGGCGACGATCTCCCAGATGCCATGCGAAGCAGCGGCGCGGGCGGCGTCGTAGGCGGCTTGTCAAGCGGGGCGGCCTTGGCCGGCGTCAAAAAAAAAATTTTGATTTGCTGTTTGTATGTTTGTACTGTGCATGTGTGATACTGTACATGGGAAATCACTGTTCATCCAATGCAATTCGTGCAATTACCGGTTGGTGACTTCGAGTCGACTTGCGGTAGATTATAACGAATTTGCAATCTACTGTACAATCAACATCCGATCTTTCATGTAATCCACCGATCGGCATTGTGCCGGCGACTTCTAGTCTGCTCGCGGTGGATTAGAACGGATTTGCACCGCAGAAAAAACAATCTAGAAAGCAAATTTGCAGAATTGAAAGCAATCTAGAAAATACGATTCAATCTACGAGTGTCGTTCTTCGACGGTTACCTTTCGATCGCGAGGAGAGTCGATCGTCTTGATAACGTGTTGAGTAACCGTCGCCGCCGACCCAAATCCGAGCGGGTACCTCGATACAATGATCGAGAATCGTAAGAACGATGAAGAACACAAGAACACAACAATAGAATGAACACGAGAGATATGCGGACTTCGAGTCCGCTTTTGCTTCGGATCAATTAGGGTTACAGGAGAGGGGTGACCTCTATTTATAGACTACGGGATGAGGAGTTCAATTGGGCCAGGACTCTCCGGAGTCCTGGGCCCGTACTGGGCCAGGACTCTCCAGAGTCCTGGACCCGGTTTCTTAACAAGTTCTTCATCCCTGGTACTCCTATATGCGAACGCAGCGAAATAAGGAAGCTCACCGCCCTCTGTATATGCACGCATGGTGAAGTACTAGCACGACTTTTCTCCACAACGTGCCCGGCCGAGCGCCCACTGCGCACGTACATACACCCGCCGGTCTCAGTCTGCTCAGCTGCTCTGCCTCGGCATGTGGTTGGGGGCGGCAGCGAGAACCCGATGCGCCGGAAACGCCGAGATCACAACGGCTGGCGCCTCGTCGTGTTTCCATGCACGACGCGGCAGCTTGACTAGTAGCGCTGTACTGGCTAGCACTATCACTGCTACAAAAAATTAATATTGAACATCTGATTACATACTTTTTTAAACTATCAGTATTAATAAGTAATCACATACAATTTTATCAGTGTGATCGTCTCTGTTACTAAATATGCTAAAAATCGTATGTGATGATATACTTATCATATCTTATTACAGACGTTTCTTAATATGAACCGTCTGTGATAATTAGTTTGTATTAAAAACCATCTGTGATAAGTATTTTATGATTTTATCCGACTCTAGGACTTGAAATGGCTACTTGAATGGTTAACTCATTGATTTTGTCATTACTTGAAATGCCTAACTCCTTGATTTTATCATCACAGAGTCACAAACGGTTTTAATATGATTCGTCTGTGATATTAGTTCATCACAGACGGTTTTTATTTGAAACCGTATGTGACTCGCGAAATTTTTGAACGTTTGCGCGGGAGGTAAAATATTTTGACGTGTCCTTATATATTATACCCACCCCACCTTGTCTTCTATCAGCCTCTCCCTCTCCCCTCCCCACGCTGACTACAAAGAGGAGGAGGAGGGAAGAGCAGGAGGCCGACACATACGTCTCCAGTCTGCTATTTCACGGCGCCTCCAGTGAGCGGGCGCTACGGCTCGACCAATACCGCCATATCTGGTCGCCCCGCATCTCAACCTCAAGTGAGTACAAAGTTTTGCCCCCAAATCCCCATCCAGGTTTTCTTCTCACTCTGATTTCGTCCCCTCCATCCTATCAGATTTTGTTCTCAGTGAGGGCCTCCATCTGTGGTTGACAAGGGAGACTCATTTGGTTCAAGATGGACGCTTCTACTCGACCTTATCCTCGTCAGAGAGTAAGCCATTGATTGAGAGAGAGAGAGAGAGAGAGAGAGAGAGTCTTTTAATTACCTTCTTGCAAACTATCAAAAGAGTATATAGAAACTACAGTCCAACAATTGATTGGTTTAGCTCAAAATTCATTTTTTGCAATAGGAAAAACTATCACAGATGGTGTTTACTAAAAAAATATATGTGATATTCTATTTTTACAGAAGGTTTTGAACAAGAACCGTATGTGATAATTGACTATCACAGACGGTTATTGTTCAGAACCGTCTGTGATAGTTTTTTTTCACAGACGGTTTTTTGATGACCTCATATCACCACTGATCCAAAACTCAGACGGTTTAGAAAATCGTCTGTGATAGTTTTTTTTCACAGACGATTTTTTGATGACCTCATATCACTACTGATCCATAAACTCGGACGGTTTAGAAAATCGTCTGTGATGACTTTTTTGAACCATCTGTAAAGACCTTTTCTGTGGTAGTGTATGAATTATCAACGAGTTTGCTAATTTTTAGTTGCCTGAAATTTTCTTATCTATCAGCCACATACAATCGCACAGTGCCAAGTCTAAAATTGCAGTACCAAGTGATGTGCAATTTTAGCACAGTTCTACTGTAACTTTTAATTATATTTGTTTTGTATTTTTTTTATCTGTAGGGTTCACCTAGATTTATTTTTGTCTAGTTTAGTTTTTTTTTTTTTGTATTTGTAGGGTTCTTCTACATTTACTTTTGTCTAGTTTAGATTTTTTTTAATCTAAACACAAAAACTTATGGTACCTATTGGATCGAAATATTACGACTAAAAAATGTGACCAATGGATAAATTATTTTCGGTCACCCAAGCATAGACGCAGCCAATTATCAATCATATGCATGACTAGCTCGTACATAAGATGTTCGTTTTTAACGTTTATAGCTTGGGGGCACTGAAGCGCTGCAGTAGTGTAAACTTATTGAATGGTTAGTACCGTTTGTATGGACAAAGTGATTAAGTAGATCATCAGTTTGGCGCGTTTTTTTTATTATCTCAAACTATAATTAGGGGCACTACCACACTGCAGTGTAAAGCTTAATTAATGGTTGGTAACTTGGTACCGTTGAGTATCAGTAAAGTGATTACGGGTCAACTTGGCGTTTTCAGTGCCGTGCTGCAGAATCTAGTTATTTAAGGTGGCGTCACACCGAAATAAATTCTATGAGACCTCCTTACTTTAGACATTTACTTGAACTCTTTCAAAACATCACATGTGAACATGTAAAAAGATGATTAATTTATTTTACCACGTGTTATGAGATTGAAAAGATCTAATATGATTCTAATGGTGATAAGATCTCGAAGAATTTTATTCCATTCGAGCGTTATTACGACCAATTAATACTTAAAAGTCTCTTGAAACGACATGACTTATGAGCTAGCTAGCGCGGACGTCAAAGCACGACGTAGGGAGTCCTCACCCGGTACTTGCCGCTCACATCGGCCCAAACTACAGCCCCGAAGGCAGGCTCGCCTCCGGTGGGTGCGGTGAGCTTGATGTCCACTTCGAACGTCGCCTTCTGCCCCGCCCCGCTGAACTGCAGCGTCCCCGGCGACACGGTCACCTCGACGTTGCTCGGCGATACCCAGGACGCCCGGTACGTCGCGGCGCCTGCCCCAACGTTGGTCACCGTCCTGCTGAACAGCATGTCGCCGGAAGTGGCGTTTGCGCCGAAGATTGCGATGAATGACGGGTAGTTCACGTCGTTGGACGAGAAGGAGCAGTTGTACGCCGCAGACGATCTCGTGATCGCCATGATCTGGGCGCTGGTGTAGTTCGCAGCACAGAGTAGTGCGACGAAGTCCCTCGGCCCGGCGTCGTACACGAGCCCCGGGTCCATCGCTGAGTTGGGGTTGACGTGTCCCGAGCCCATGGCCAGTGGACTCGCGATGGCATAACCATTGCCGGCGTCAGTGATCGGCCGGAACGTATTGTCGATGACAGTCGCCGTGGTCATCATAGCCGACTTGATCATGGCCGGACTCCAGTCGGGGTGCGCTGCACGCAGCAAGGCCCCCACGCCGCTGGCGTGCGGGCATGCCATCGAAGTCCCGGACTTGACGTTGAAGTTGCTTCCCAGAGCTGTCTGGCCTATCAGTCCCAATGGAGCTACGGGTGCCCACGACGCAAGTATGCTGTCCCCTGGTGCTAAAATGTCCGGCTTGAGCACGCCCGCGTAGCTCTGCGACGGCCCTCGAGAGGAGTAGTCGGTGACCACCGGCGCGGGCCGTGTGCCGAGGATTGTCTTCTGGAACTTTATGGTGGCCGTCGGACGCGTGCTAGAGTTGATGTAGTTCAGCAGCCTCGGCGCATCTTTCGGGCTGATAAGAATAGCCGGGAAGGGCATGGTATCGTCAGAAGATACGGCGTCCGTGATGAAGATGGCTGCAGCGACGCCGGCCTCGGCTGCGGTGTTCAATTGATCGACGAAATTTCCAGCGTCACGGCACACAACTATACTTGTCGTTATTGTTCCTAACAACGCCAATGAGTTGCACGCCGATATGGTGTCGTTGTAGACCAAGTTCATGTCCACTATCCAAGCATTCTCTGGGTACGTTGTGACGCCGGCTATGGCACCTTGAGTCGTGTTGCCGTAATACACAGTGCCTGCAAACATTTTCCGGTCCACCGTGCCAGCCGCGACGGTGAGCAGCCATGGGATACCATTGTGCAAGTTACCGAGCCTCGCGCCAGCGTTTCCCGCTGAGGCCGATACGAGGATACCGCGCTCCATGGCAGCAAATGCAGCGATCGCCACAGGGTCCTCGTACAACGGCACGTCGTCGAAACCGCTCGATATGGAGATGATGTTGACGCCGTCTGCAATCGCCGCGTCCATGCCGGCCAGCACGTCAGAAGCGTACCGGCCCTCGGGCCAGATGACCTTGTACATGGCAACGTGAGCACGTGGAGCAGCTCCGCGCGCCGTGCCAAGCCCGTAGCCGAAGAAGGATGCGCATGGCACGGGGCTCCCCCCTGCGGTCGACGACGTGTGCGTGCCGTGGCCTCTCGTGTCGCGTGTTGAGTTCATGGAGATGTTGATGTGGGGGTTCGCGGCGACCAAGCCCTTGTTGAAGTAACGCGCTCCGATGAGTTTCCGGTTGCACATGGAGGAGGTGAACGCCACGCCTGGTTCGCATGCGCCGTGCCACCGGGACGGCAGGGGTGGCATGCCGTCGTCGTTAAAGCTCGCGCTCTCCGGCCACACGCCGGTGTCGATCATCCCGATGATGACACCCTCGCCGAACTTGGCTGCCGGCCACAGTCCATTGACGGAGTTGAGATGGAGGAACTCCATAGAGTGCGTGGTATCATGAAGGTCGTTGGCACGGCGATCCGGGTAGGCCGTGACGAATCCCGGTGTACGACGGAGCGCACGGAGCTCGGGGGTGGAGAGGGTGGCTGAGAAGCCGTGGAGCGCTTCATCGTAAGTGTAAATAAGCTGCGGTTCACCACGGCCTTGTGGTGAAGTGGCCGTTAGAGACGCCAGGATGGTGGAGTACCATTCACGGTGGTCGGAGTGCTGCGGCAGCATAGCGGACTTGTCCATGTGGACAATGTATGTAGTCCGCTCGGCGGCCACCGAAGCAAGGAAAAGAGAGCAGAGGAGGAGGTGGAGCCATACATTGATCAGTAGCAGCGGTAGTACCGATGCACGTGCATGGAACGCATGGCCCATGCTGACGACCGAATTGCAAAATATAGGCTAATTCCTTGCAATGTTAAATTGGTGTAAGGATCATGGGCCATTATATACATGCTGTGTACTGTGACGGCGATCATTGGCTCCACCGTCACAGCTAGAATGCTAGATGGCATGGCGCATCGCATTTATCGGATAGGATATACAATGGACATAATTATTCTTCCATTGTTGTATGCCAGGATAGGATGCATCGAGAGCAAAGCTTTTCCCCTACTGAAACCATCGAGAGCAACGTTCGTCGTTAGCTGTTGTGTGCTAGGAGGAACGAGCAAACAACATAGGGCCAGCCGGCCAGGACCGAACAAGAATGCCGTCGCCGGCAGAATACTGCAGTACAACACGAGTCCCAAGTGCCGGTTTTGGATTGGCCTGAACTTAACGCAGAACAATTTTTTAGCCCAACGGCTGAAAGGTTAAAAGGCAATGGCCTATTTGCGTGAGGGGATTCAGGCCGAGTTACGGCCCATGTTCTCACAAGTCACAAACTAAATGGGCCCTAAGAGTATAGCAAAGCCCACGGAAACCCTTCTCCATTTGGATCGGTATCCTTCTGCTCCACCCGATCCATGGAAAACCCTATACCTACGCTTCCCTGAAACTATGCGCGCCAAATGCTCGAACACTTCCCGCCAAAGCCACGCCAGCACATTCACAATAGATCTGCGTAGTGTGTGTGTGTGTGTGAGAGAGAGAGAGAGAGCGAATCCATGGAGGACGCACCCGCCGACGCCGCCGCATCCGGCCGCCGCTCCCGCACCCGGGGAGCTGAGGCGGTGGCGCGCTCTGCCGCGCTCGAGCGCCTCCGCACCATCCGCGGCGGGGGCGCCCGCGCCGCCGCCGCCGCCCAGGTGAAGATGGAGGCCCCGATCTACGACACCGTCGCCGACGATGAGTACGCCGCCCTCGTCGCGCGCCGCCGCAAGGATGCTGGTGCCTTCATCGTCGACGACGACGGCCTCGGCTACGTCGACGACGGCCGCGAGGAGGACTGGACCCACCGCGCCCTCCCGTCCTCCTCCGACGAGGGCTCCGACGGCGAGGATGGCGCCCCCCACAAGCGGAAGCAGCCGCGCCTCAGTCGAAGCGCCCGCCCCAGCAATCCGCTGCGGCGGCGTCCCTCTCCGCCGCCGCCGCCATGATGGGCAAGCAGCGGCTCTCCTCCATGTTTACCTCCTCCGTGTTTAAGAAACCTGGCAGCGACCGCACCAAGGGCTCGTCGCTGGCCGCCGACAGCATCGTGGACGACGTCATCGCCGAGTTCGCCCCCGACGAGAACGACCGCGAGGAGCGGCGTCGTCGCGTTGTTAGGGTTTGTGCACCGCCACCGCCGCCTCCACCAATTGCTCACATCAAGGCCGAAATGGTAGCCGTAGATGCCGAAATGGTGGTCAGATCGGATAATGGGTTCGAGGCTGATGGGGTTTCAGATCATGGAAATGAAATGGATGTGGAATTGAAGCCGGATGCGGAAGTGGAGCCCAAATTGGAAGCATATCCATGTTCTAGTGCTGAATTGGTGAATGAAAATAAGAGCTCGGGGGAATTGAAGCAGGATGCTAATGGGGAAGTGAAGATAGAGAAGGTGCATCGTCTGAATGCGAAGATTAAGGCAGAGGAAAGCCGTAATGGGGATATGACGAGTGCAACGGTAGGTTGGATGAAGATATGCGGGGAGGGGGAGAATGCAGGAGGTGAGGGAGGGGTGACTGTTGACGGTAGCACCAGTGTGGATGAAAGCTCAGAGTTTGAGCTGAAGGATGGAGCACTGCCGTTCTACATATTGGATGCATATGAGGCGCCCTTTGGTGTTAATTCAGGCACACTGTATTTGTTTGGGAAGGTAAAAAGCATTCCTATACTGAATTGGAATTGTAGTATTCTGGTAAATTATCCCTAAAACATACATATTTTTAGTTGCTGATGTCTGGCAGAATGCTTTTGTTTTTGTTTAATCAATTCTCTACTGAACAGCCTACGGTCTCATCAGAGCATCAGTTTAAGTGATTCTTTGGCTTAGTAGGATAATTGAGTTGCCATAAATGATATGGTGCTTGATGTATTCCTTTAATACTTCAAAGCATAAATGTATTTAAAATATGGTAATCCTTACTACCATAAACTAGTCAGTATTCTCAGAAACTCTACTTATGGCTATGGCCA
The DNA here is from genome assembly GCA_036346395.1 of Hsuehochloa calcarea. Taxonomy (NCBI): domain Eukaryota; kingdom Viridiplantae; phylum Streptophyta; class Magnoliopsida; order Poales; family Poaceae; genus Hsuehochloa; species Hsuehochloa calcarea. The sequence continues at coordinate 56,140,706 of CM070593.1, read as the reverse complement.
AGGATCTCAAAACAGTAATCAGCTTTGCTGAATAGTTAGTGTTCCGTTTGGAGTTATTATTAGATCTGATCTGTCACATGTTTGCAGTTGCAGATCTACATTATAGGCTATCTCCTTTTTTTTCCCTGACAAACTGCTTTTCTTTTCTAGGTTGAAATATGCAAGCAGTTCCATAGTTGCTGTGTCGTTGTTAAAAATATGCAAAGGTGCATATATGCTATTTCAAGCATTTCAGTATTCCCAAGGGACACCATATCAAGGATAGAGAGGAACTCCACAAGTTCTGATTCTTCGACATCACTTCGATCAAGTCTGCATGTAAGAGTGACTGCTTATTTTGAAACTAAACTAATGCTCATCATAGCACTGCTTATCTAATATGCACACAACATATTCTCTTGCCAGGAGTTAGCATCAGGGTTAAAGAGTGAAATAGCTGATAAGTTGTCAGACCTCAACGTGTCAAATTTTGTAATGACTCCAGTCAAGGTTCGTATGTGGAAAGTCAATGTTAGGAAGTATCCAGTAACTTTCACCCCCCTTCTTTTCCTTTCTTTTTGAGCTGATTGATCATATTTGGCATGCCTTAGAGGAACTATGCATTTGAGAGGACCGATTTACCAAATGGAGAGCAGTATGTCCTGAAAATCAATTATCCATACAAGGTATGTTTCTTGGGAAATACATCTTTGATTTCGATGTTCTTATTTTCTTATACCCTACATATTTTCTTAGGATCCGGCGCTACCAGCAGACCTTAGAGGTGAACATTTCCATGCGTTACTTGGGACAAATAATAGGTATGATCCATAAAATACGAGGAGCTTGCTATACACAATAGTATCATGTGTTATATACTCTTTTTCATGCCCAATGTCTTCTTCACACATATTAACCATTGTACCTTTCCAGTGCTCTTGAATTGTTTCTCATCAAAAGGAAGATCAAGGGGCCTTCATGGCTGTCGATTTCTAAATTTGTGACATGTCCATCTACTCAGCGGGTATATGCTTGATTTCACTCTGTCCTGTTATTCCGGGCTGTGTTTCATATCAAGTTATTTAATACTCTGATAGCTCCTGTCTGATTTTCTATTGCATGATATTGTGGGTGGTGCCTTTTGACTTTTTCCACAGGTGAGCTGGTGCAAATTCGAAGTTACTGTCAATTGTCCAAAAGATATTTCTGTTCTGATGACAAGTACCTTGCTAGAAGTTCCCCCTGTTGTAGTTGCGGCGGTTAATCTTAAAACTATCATAAACGATAAACACAATGTGCATGAGATTGTGTCAGCATCTGTCATATGCTGTCACCGGGTGAAAGTAAGCATCTCGTTCATTTGGAGTTGACGTATTTTATTCTAGTATTTGCTTGTGCATACTTTGGCAATGGAGTTTTCAAATAAATGGTTATCCATGCCTGTGTGAAACAAACCTTTTCTAGACAAACGGACACATACTTTGGCAATGAGGTGTCAGAAATTGTTATCCATGTCTGTGTGAAACAAATCTTTTCTAGACAAACGACACACTTCAGGTTTATTTGAAACAATAATCAAGTCTACATATCTGTAATATTTTCTTTTTTATTTTAAAGGAAAAACAACATTTGCTACCAACTAAACTTTTGTTTTTTACTTTTTTTTGGGGTCACTTTCAGATCGATAGTCCAATGCGTTCTGAAGACTGGCAGAACCGGGGAATGCTCAGCCATTTTACTGTAATGCGCAAGCTTGAAGGTAGTATATTTCCTATGGGCCTCACCAAGGAAGCTTCTGATAGGAACCATAAGGCTGGTAGCAACGTGCTGGCACTAGAAAGCAGGTGGGTACTGATTTTGCTTATACATTTTACCTGTTCCCTTTAAAAATTCCCACTGCTTAAGCTTGCATTTATTGGTCTTTTTTCTTCATTTTCAGTGAACGTGCTTTGTTAAATCGCTTGATGATCGAGCTTAGCAAACTTGATTGCGACGTACTTGTGGGACACAACATTTCGGGATTCGACCTGGATGTCCTTCTGCACCGTTCTCAGGTTTTTTACCTTTATATATTCTGTTAATCTTGATACCTATATGCAACCTGTAGTACCCTGTTTTTCTTGAATTAAATGGAAAGGGCTCTGTTGATATTTTAATTCAATGCACTGGTAATCTGGTTAGTACCAGGCGACCACCAACATATTAGGTCTTACTTAAGAGAACTTACACTATATTATTATACTAATGACTATCTCTTTTTGTTTTTTAATTCATTCATTTAAGAAACATTGCCTTTTTTCTGCTAGACCTGCAAAGTACCAAGCAGCATGTGGTCCAGAATCGGTCGTCTTAGGCGGTCAATAATGCCCAGGCTTACCAAAGGAAGCACACTTTATGGTTCTGGGGCAAGTCCAGGAATTATGTCCTGTATCGCTGGCCGGCTCCTTTGTGATACCTACTTATGCTCTCGCGATCTTCTGAAGGAGGTAACCAGCATTTTAATTGTTTGGTGTACTTTTAACGCCGAATTCAACAAATCTAATCTAATCTGTTTTTCTATGCAGGTGAGTTATTCTTTGACACAACTTGCGGAGACACAACTAAAAAAGACAGGAGAGAGGTTTCTCCACATGATATACCTCCAATGTTCCGATCTTCAGGAACACTTCTCAAACTGGTATAGTTTATTAAACTAAAAGTTATGTTGCAAGAGAATGTTATGTCTTAAAAAACTATGAACTGAAGCGATATTTGCCAAATTGTCTTGCTCAACTAGGTTGAATACGGTGAGACTGATGCATGGCTTTCTTTGGAGCTCATGTTTCATTTGAGTGTTCTCCCGCTTACACGTCAACTGACAAATATTAGTGGTAATCTGTGGGGAAAAACTCTCCAGGTACACTAACACCATCATTGTTATTATGCCTAGTCTACCTGTGTAACAACGCAGTCTTGACATTATGTCTCACATCAATTTCCTGCAGGGTGCTAGAGCTCAGAGGGTAGAATATCTACTGTTGCATGCATTCCATGCAAAAAAATTTATTGTACCGGATAAGTTTACACGCAACAAGGAGTTGAACTCCACAAAGCGAAAAACGAATGCTGACACTGAGGGTGCAAATGCTGATAATGGTGCTGCTGATCCTTCCATTGATGATGAGGTGCATCATGGTGATCAAGGTAAAGTGAAAAAAGGTCCTTCATATGCTGGTGGCTTGGTTTTGGAGCCTAAAAAGGGTCTATATGACAAGTATGTTCTACTTCTGGACTTCAACAGTCTTTACCCTTCTATAATTCAGGTGAAGTGAACTTTCACAACTTATGTAACTTTTGGCATACTCTCCATAAAGTTAACTGTTAAATCATTAGATGATGAATATATTGCTTTATATCCACTGTTAACTTTATTCTTTTTCTCCAAAGGAATACAATATCTGCTTTACTACTGTTGAGCGTTCTTCTGATGGCAACCTCCCTAACTTGCCAGCTTCAAAGGCTAGTGGTGTTTTGCCTGAGGTACTTGCTTACAGACATTTTGTAAGATTCGGAGTTTGTCTTTACTTGGGGCAAACACTGTTTTGTAAGATTTTGAGTTGGGTGTGTGATAATATGCCATAGGTGAGACCCTATAAGCAACACCCATATTGCTATGGAACTTTATCACAAAGAATATGACCAACAAAAAGTTTGCTTTCAGCTGATTATTGTGTGTAACTCCTGTAATTATTAATAATAGATTCATAATTACAGAAATGAAAAATAATGGCATTCCTGCTTGGTCACATCGTGTCATGCTTTTGGTTGGGATATTTAAATTTCCTAATCATGTTCAATGTGATTCTAGCTTCTTGATGGGTTAAAGAAGTAGTTCATCCTTCAATGTAAAAGGCTATTATTAACTGGATCCAATCTTTTTAACTATGCTGAACCAGAATTTCAAAACTTTGATTTTGTATTGATTTTTTATTGCTATGAAAAACCTTGGTTTTGGAATGGACTATTGAGACATAATTTCTGATGTTCATTTTGTTGTACAACTAATACAGTAACATGCTTGTCTTGGAATGAACACTTAATTCTATTCCATAGGCCAAGTGGCCAAGGTATGGTCATGTACAAAGCAGGACAAATAAGCAGAAAACACCCTATACAGAGATCGAATATATACAAGGTACATATACTCCTAACGCCCCCCCCCCTTGGCAAACTCAGGGTGGGTCAACAACATTGAGTTAGAAGCTATGTTGTGCGCTAGTCTATGCCTTGATGAAGAAGTTAGTTAACCGGAGCCCGGAAGGCACATAATGAAGTGTAATAACCTGCTGCTGCACCTGCGACCGCATGTAAAAATATCAACGCCAATATGCTTGGTGAGCTCATGTTTCACTGGATCTCGAGCAATGATGATTGCATCAGTGCTATCACATAGTAACGGAGTAGGTGCGGTTACCGAAACACCAAGGTCCTCAAGAAGCCATCGTAGCCAGGTGGCCTTACCTGTCACAGACACAAGAGCCCTTAGCTTAGCCTTAGCATTTGAACGAGAAATAATAGTTTGCTTCTTAGTCTTCCAGGCAATCAAGAACTAAGGAAGATACAAAAGGCAGAAAGAAACCGACGATAAGAAAGATCACTAGCGTAGGTCAAGGGAAGAAGAGGCGTCGAGTGTTGGTTCCACGAAGATATCGTAGAACCCGAAGGAGGTGACTGTAGTGGATTTGAGTGAGAGCAAAAACAAATTGACTCAGAATGTGAATATGAGAGATGTCAGGTCAAGTAGTGGCTAGATAAACCAAACTCCCAACAAGATGATGATATCGAGTTGGATCCTCAAGAGGAGTATTGTTAGTGGGCCGAAGCTGAAGGTGGAGCTCCATAGGAGTGTCTATCGTGCGCCGGTCAATGAGACAAGCACGATCAAGGAGATCTCGGATGCATTTCTGCTGGGAGAGGTAGTAGCAATCAGGAGTGAAGATGACCTCAATCCCAAGGAAGTAGCTAAGGGGATTATCTCTAGTGATGAGCATGTCATCCACGTAGAGAAGAAGCGCCCGACCACGAGAGGAAGTGTGAACAAAGAGAGCAGGGTCATGGTCATTGGCGGAGAAGCCGACAACAGTGACAACAAAAGTGAAACAGTCAAACCATGCACAACGGGCTTGCTTGAGCCCATAGAGTGAATGATGAAGGCGACAAACATGACCGTTGGGGACAGAATACCTAGGAGGCGGTTGCATATAGACCTCACGCAACTCGCCATTAATAAAGACATTCTTAACATCAAGCTGAGAGATAGTCCACTGGTGAACAGAGGCCACGACAGTGCTCATATGAGCAACAAGAGCAAAAGTCTCATCATAGTCACGATCATACTCCTGCTGAAAGACATGTGCAACAAGACACTCCTTAAAGCGCTGAATGGAACCATCAGAACGGGTCATGATCTTATAGATCCACTTGTACGTGATAGGAGTAACTCGAGTAGGAAGGGGAACAACATCCCAAGTGCCAGCCCACCGAAGAGCATCAAGCTCCACTGCCATGGCAAGCTACCACTCTAAACAAGAGGTAGCCTCACGATACGAGCCGAACTCAACTGCAACAAGATCCTGAGCAGGAGGAAGGGGCTGCCTAACAGGATCAGGAGGAGGAAAACTAAGGCGAGAGGGAGGGTAGTATGCCGAAGAAGCACGATCACGAAGGTTGTATCCATGGTTATTAAGGTGGTAAGGCGAGGTGGGGTGACCCACCTCTCTCACACCTTTTAAGTGTTAAGGCGCTAGGCGAGGTGACACCTTACACACAACTTAAGGCGCTAAGGCCAGCTGCAGGCTATTAATAATTTGCATCATGTGACTATTAATAATTCTCAATAGAATGACTAAGCAAACCACTCATCATACAAATGATCTCAAAATTGTATACATAAAAGATCTACATCCATGCACAAAAGATCCCACTTGCTCTGGTGCAAGTTCCCAGGCTTCCAGCCAGCTGTAGGTTGACCAGCTAGCCATTATCTTCAGAATAAAGAATGAGAGAAGGAAAAAGGACAAACAATGGAAGCAACAGCTCCAACTCTATCTCCATCTTCTACACCCTACGGAGGCATGAAGCCCTGCCCACCTCCATGGCTACATCCAAGAAGGGAGCCACAGAAATGCAGCTCCTCCTACTCGCGGTCTACTGTTGTCTCCTTCCAACTTCGCCCTCCTCTCCCTCACCATCGGCGCAGGGAGCATGCTTGCTGGGTGACGGGGATGGGCTGGAGAGGACGCCGAGACGGGAGCGGCGATGGCGAGATGGAGGCGGCGGCGCCGCCTAGGGTTCCAGACTTCTAGGGGAGTTTTCGCCCTTCTCTCTCTGAATCTCTGGTTTAGTCGCTCGAGTTGCTTAGTCCTGATTTAGTCACGTGCCTGCAATGCCTAAGGCGTCGCCTCGACGCCATATGCCGCCTTAGAGATGCCTTAGAGATAAGGCGAACGCCATAGTCACGCATAGCAAGGCGGGGGGATGCCTTGACACCCCGGGACCGCCTTACCGCTTAGGCGACGCTTAAGCGACGCCTTAATAAGCCTGGTTGTATCGTGGAGCAGAAGGCAAGAGAAGATCAAGAGCATGACCTAACAAGGAGGGAGAAGGCACTGGAGCAGGACCCAACAAGGACAGAAGAGTAGAAGTGGAAGGATCAGAACGAGGACAACGAGTCCATTGAAATGGAAAGGGGGATACCTCAACAAAAGTGCTGGAAGGTGAAATCTGTGGAGCTGGTGAAGTCGGTGGAACTAGTGGAGGAGAGGCAACCACAGCGGCCACCGGTGCTGAAGGAGCAAGTGATGAAGCTGCCGCCACAGGAGCCGTAGGAGCAGTAGGTATATGGGCAGCCAAGACTACGGAAGTTGGTTGCCGAGTCATTCCACCAAGATGAGTCTCATCGAAACGAACAAAAGTGAGTGCCTCTACCATATAGACGAGTGGGTGAGTGGGCTAGAAGGTGAGCATGATCTGGCTTAAACTCTGGTCAAAGGCGCGTCAGGAAGTCAGAGAGACGGTGGGTCTCTTGGTGAGCACGGGTCAATACACAACATGAACAAGTCCGACAGACATTCGAACCCAAAGAGTTATGCTGCGCCACACTCCAGTGATCTGCTGATAGAAGTTGTCAATAGTGGCGTCAAGCTGCTGTACTGAGTGTGCACAGAGAGGTAGATGGCATCATTGCTCGGTGATAATGTGCTCGGACACGCTCCCACATTAGCTGTAACGACGGGAGCTTGACGAAGTCCATAGAGTTGTCGACAGTCATGCTCCCAATCAAGATGGCAATGGCACGAGCTTCATCATCCTGCCACATCTCAAAGGCATGAAGGTCAGATTGGTACTTCTCCACAATATCCTCAAATGTGGTTGGAGCTGAGGAAGACCTGGCGCAGATCGATCTTGGAGGTGGTAGGATCTGACGTACTCGAGCTCGGGACGACGCAGCAAGGGTAGCGGCCGGTGCAGATCCGGCAGAGGTGGTCCTCCAGGCGAGCTGTGCTAGTGGTCTAGAGAGAGGACGACGACAGTAGCTTGAGCAGGGAGGGAGGGAGGTGAAGAGGAAAGTGGCGGTGCTCAGGCGGCGGCAATGCCCTGAAGACGACGGCGGTGAACAGTGGCTAGGGTTAGGGTTGATGGGAGAGAGCCATGAGCTCTAATACTATGTTGGAATGAACACTTAATTCTATTCCACGAGCCAAGTGGCCAAGATATGGTCATGTACAAGGCATGGCAAATAAGCAGAAAACACCCTATACAGAGATCGAATATATACAAGGTACATATACTCCTAACACTAACAGCTTGATCAATACTAAATATTTTAATGTGTATTAGTGTTTGATCCAGTTTAGTAACTTCATCTGTTAGTTTTGCCATGAAACATATTTGTTTCTTTCTGGATACAAAAAGAAGTATACAATTAAGAATTTAGAGTGACCAGCCTAAAAATTACTTCAAACCTCACGTGTACACGCTAACCTTATCTCCTTGTCATGTCTACTTATCATCATAATTAAATTATTTATGTAATGTTGTTTTGCATCCAGGCATATTTTTGTTCTACTTGCTAACATATGTGTTTGCAACCATGGCTAACTACTCAGTTGCTAAGGAGTTTGGTGGAGAGGAGAAGAATGGTTAAATCGTGGCTCAAGACTGCTTCTGGTCTCAAAAGGCAGCAGTTTGATATTCAACAGCAAGCTTTGAAGCTTACTGCAAATAGGTAAAAAATATCCGTAACGAACATAAGTAATTCCTTTTGCATTCCTCCAGTATGATTGATGAGCTCTAACTTACTCTTTAACACGTACGCTCTAGTATGTACGGTTGCTTGGGCTTTTCCAATTCCAGGTTTTATGCAAAACCACTTGCTGAGCTTATTACACTACAAGTGAGAACAAGTTTCACTCTTCCACAGAAGTAAATTTAAAAATGTGTACAAGTATGTTGTGTTGTGATTAATATATGCTATGATGCCTCCTTCAGGGAAGAGAGATCTTGCAAAATACTGTTGATCTGGTTCAGAATAATTTAAACTTGGAGGTATGTATAGTTTCTAATCTATGTTTATAAATTTCTCTGTGATAAACAAGCTTTCTAAAATATTCAAACAACTTTTAAAGGGACATGCCAAAGAATGACTGTAGAGACCCGAGAGTACAATCCAACACTAAAATTCTGATATCCTGAATTATCTTTTACCATACAAGGCATTGTGGACTATATATACATGTGGAACTCTTGCGATATCATGTCCATCAAATGCAAAAGATGACCAAATGGGCATTCATCGAAAAATATCCCTGCATGCGTAGTTTATATTCTCAGCAAACATTACGTCACAAACATAGTTCCTAGAAAACAAGCTGCCGTATAAGCTTTTGGCTTTTGGGTCTTTTCATCTTTCTTATAGTCAGAAGTGACCTCTTCTTAAATCTGTAATCACTGGCATAATTCACACAAGTCACAAAACAACTCTTGATCCTTGTGCAAATTCCAGCCTGCTACCTCCTAGTCCATACACTTGGCTGAAGCTAAACAACCATGAAGTATATATATAATCCTGAATAATCTCCTTTCTGAAATTATTTGTCACGCGCTCTGCCCTTAATATTTATATTATTTCCATACCCATTGTGTAATTAAAAGTGGCAAACATGTCCTCTGGAAATTTAGGCCATTAAAAATTCAATAACCTTGTTTTGTTATATAAAAAAGATTCAATAGCCAGTTTATTTATTAATAAATTGGCTGTATTTCTTTTCATTGTACGGGACAGGTTATTTATGGCGACACAGACTCCATAATGATACATACTGGTCTGGATGACATCTCCAGGGCAAAAGCAATTGCAGGAAAGGTCATTCAGGAGGTAGGACTCAGATCTTAAAGTTGCAGGGGCAGATGTTAATTTAATTACCTTTGAAATATCATTGTATTAAGCTTCTCTAAACTGTTATCTATGCCCAACGAAGAAAGATCATCTTACCAAGAATGCTTGATGCAGGTGAACAAGAAGTACCGTTGTCTGGAGATTGATCTTGATGGTATATACAAAAGAATGTTGCTTCTCAAAAAGAAGAAATATGCTGCAATTAAAGTGGCACTAGATGACAGCTTACGAGAGGTGTGTGGTCATTCCGACTTTATATTTTCCTAGTAAAACTGGGAGAATTATTCTAACATGCTTGATGCAGAACATCGAGCGCAAGGGACTTGATATGGTTAGGCGTGACTGGAGTTTGCTGTCAAAGGAAATCGGAGATTTTTGCCTGAATCAAATTTTGTCTGGAGGGTAAGCATTTAAGTTGCTAATTTAATTTTGCTCAAGATGTTTTTTTTTAATCTCATCTATGTTAAAACTGTCTCTATACAGGACATGTGATGACGTTGTTGAGTCAATACATAGTTCTCTTGTCCAGGTTAGGAGCCTGTGATTGTTTTTTCATCTTTAAAGTTTCTCATTCCATCTTTTTTTGGGAACTATTAATTGGGAAACTATTGGTGCTCTGTAGTAAACTTTTGTCCGAAAAAAGGAATCGGTGCCATGTTCCTAAGATAAATATATGATTGTCTGAATATTGTTAGAATATTACTCTTTTGTATTCCTAGAATAGATGTACAATGTTCATAACATGATATCAGAGCTAGGGTACTAACTTAGCTCTTTCCGCTGCCACATCCGTCGCCGACACCGTCGCCAGGCTGCCGCTGCTGACGTTGTCCTCCTCCACCGCCGCTAGGCCGCCGCTCCTTTATCGCTGCTGTCGACGCCGACGTCGTCCTCCTTGGCTGATCCGTGCCCGTGCTCGCCTGGCCACCGCCAGGCCTAAGGACGATCTTCGCGCAAGACGTTGTTCGATGTCGTCCTCCTCCTCCGCCAGCCAGAATACCATTGCCGACGTCGCTAACGCCGCCCACGATCCGGCCGCCGCCGAGCCGCTTCATCCGCTGCGTTAGCCACAGGCACGGACGAGCGGCCGCTTGGTCTTCACCGCCAGAGTCGCCGTGGTCGCCAGTCGCCGTTGTCGCCTGACGCTTGCTCGCGCAGCCATCGCCAATAGGGAAACCCTACCCCGTGTGTCTCGCATGTGTCTTCCAGACGGTTTTGAGTTAAACCCTACCCGTTGATCTAACGCCGCGTCGTCCAAAGCCGCTTGTTAGACTTTGTTTGGTCGTCGCGTTTTGAGTTGGCTTCGCCCCACCGCGATCGTTTGATCTAACCGCCGGAATCGTGCGGCGGCGTGCCAAAGATATCGGCCGCCTATTAGACTCGTTGAAAACTTGGTCGAATTTTGTTTAAATTTGCTTAAAAATCAACCAAAATTCAAAATTCAAAATTTGAATTTGTAAACTCGAAAAACCGTAGGATTTCAAATCCCGCCACCGTAAATCACCGCGATCCTATTCTTTCTATCCATGGCTGCGATCCTATTCTCGGTAACCAAGCTTAATGGGACAAACTACAGGTTGTGGTCTTCATTTATGGAGATAACCCTCAATTAGGGATGAAAACGGATTGGATAGTTTCCAACCGATCCGGACGGAAACGGATTCGGATTGTCTCAGATTGGATTTTTCTCGGATAATTTTTGGATCGGAAACGAATTCGGATTTTTTTGTCGGAAACAGAAACGAATACAATAGGCATGTGATACGGATATAAATGCAGATTATCTGGATAAGACTAAGTTCGGATATCCATATTTCGGCCCAAAAGAAGAGGGTTTCAGCCCATAAGAGAAAATGAGATTTTAATTGATTTTCGAATTTCAGAAAATGCAACAAATCAAATAGCCTTTTAGAAAATAGCAAATAGAGTTAAAAAATTCTAGAAAAATCAAAAAAATTACTTGAATTATTTTGAACTTAATAAAATTAATTCCAAGTTAAAGTTGGTTTTTATTTTTGCACATAAATTATTTTTAATTTCTGAAAATAGGAAAAACCTTTTTAAATCCAGAAAATTCAAGAAATTAATTATTTTGTCATTTTCACTTTAAATCCAATAAAATCCCAAAAATCTCAATAAATTTTATTTTTGACATTGAAAACTAGGAAAATTAAATAATTGACTTTATTTTATTATTATTTTCTTTTTAATCAAGAAAACTCTTTTAAATCTAAGAAAATCCAATAAAATAATAACTTTATTAATTTTATTTATGGTAATATACTTTGGGATGTTACGGTCGTTTGTGTATAGATTAACCATCTAACCTGATGAATGTTAGTGTGAACTAAGTTTTATGTATGTGATGAACTAATTGAATGTGATGACTTGTGACTTTGTGAGTTATGACTTATGAGCTAAATATGGTAAACTAAGTGTTATATTTGTGATGAACTAGTTAATGCAGCTTGCTAGTGCCAATGTTATGTGTGGTTGCTGAAAATATGAACAATTCATGAATGTTTGCATCAAATAAACTAGTTATATATTTTCGTTAATTTCTGGAATACAATTTAAGCGGTTTTCATGTTCTAAAAAATATCCGCGGCCATATTCGCTTTGTATTCGTATTCGTATTCGATATTATTCATATCCGTATTCGTATTCGGAGTATTTGTAGTCGTATCCGGATCCGGAAAAAAATGAAAACAAATATGGCAGGGCCATTATCCGTTCGTATCCAATCCGTTTTCACCCCTACCCTCGATGGTCTTCGGCCCTAGGGACATGTCACTGGTGCCCGATCTTGTCCCTCGTCGCCGGTTCAGCCTTCTCTCAGACAGCTTGCTTCTGCACTTCCTGCAGAAGATGAGGCCGCCAAGGAGGTAGAGATCGCTATTGCTGCTGTTGATGTTGCTGATGAGGCTTTTCAGTATGCCATAGACGTTTTTGAGCATTGGTGTGTTGATGAGGCCCGTGTTCGAGCCATCCTGGTGGTCAGCGTCGACTACTCCATCCAGCCAGACATTGTTGGTTTGCGTGCCACTTGTCATATCTGGGAGTACTTGCGCTAGCGTATCAGCAGAGCAGCGATGTTCAGTTTTTTTTTCGCTTCAGCGTGAGTTGGAGACGCTTCGCCAGGAGGACTCCTCCGTCGACAACTTCTTTCGAGCCTGGCCATTCTCTGGCGCCAGCTGGACAAGCTAGCTTCTTCACTCTGTCAGGAGTGTCATAAAGTGCAGAAGACAGATCGTGATCGCCTTGGCCTTTATGATTTCGTTTGCCATCTTCGCCGGAGTTTGAGCCTATTAGGGCTCAACTGCTGAGCCGCTCACCCCGATCGACAGTCATCGAGGCTCTTTCGACGCTTCGTGCTGAGGAGCTTCGCTGTGGGTTAGCAACATAGTTTGTTCTGGCTGTGCTTGTTACCCCTTCTTCGACTACACCGACGGTTTCTGCTTCGACTACAGTCCCTCCCCAGGTGTCTGTTTCTGCTCCTGTTTTTGCACCAACTGGGGTTCAATGCAATTATTGAAAGAACTTCAGTCACGACTATCAGCATTGTGTGGTGTGAAAAAGCAAAACAAGACGCGTGGGGCTGGACGATCCAGGGGGCAGGGAGACCTTCCTTGACAGGAGGACAAACTAGTACGTCAGGACCTTCTCAGCGAGGTGACTCTGTTCAATAGTTCTGTCAGGCTCTACTTCAACAGCTCTCTCACAGCTCAGCATGTTCTGCCAGTCTAGCTCAAACGTCTCCTCTAGGTACTTCTTGGGTTCTGGATTCTGGTGTCTCTTTCCATGACACCAGACTCCACATCTCTCACTTCAGTCGGACCTCTTGTTTTTCCTATATCTGTTTAGACAGCTGACGGTACACTTCTGTCTGTCAGCTGTTAGGGCACTCTTTTGTCCACTGACTTTTCTGTTCCAGCTGTTTCTCATGTTCCCTAGCTTACCATGTAGCTTCTCTCGGTGGGTCAGCACCGATCTTGGCTATAGGGTTGGTTTTGACCTCACACCTGTTTCATCCAGGATCGACAGACAGGGACGGTACTTGGGACTGGCTGGCGTCGTAGAGATCGTCAGGGTCTCTACATCCTTGATCGCCTCCACCTTTCGTCCACTAAAGTTGCTTCTGTCACCTCTACATCTACTTTCACCTCCACTGCTGCCACCACCTGTGGCGTTTTTGCGCAATGGCATCACCGTTTAGGTCACTTATGTGGGTCCCCGTCTTTCTTCATTATTTCGTTAGAGTGTTCTTGGACGTGTTACTGTTGACACGACCATGTTTTGTTAGGGTTGTAAGTTGGGCAAGCAGCTACAACTTTTTTATCATTCTAGTGAGTCCTTGTCTTCTTGTCATTTTGATTTAGTTCATTCACATGTATGGCGACCTGCGCCTATTATTTCCAATGGTTCCTTCTGTACCTCCGTCTCTTGTTCCTACAACACCACCGTCTCATTTTTCTGGTATTCACTACTCCAGACGTCCTCGTCCTTCATGAGTCTCCTCTCCTGGTATCTTGCCAACGCCCACATCTAATACTCCTGATGATGCTCCTTGTTACGCCCTTTGTGATCGGACATCCCTTCGCCCTCCTTATTGTCTTGGATTTGCTTCGATAGCTCATGCCCTCTCTGTCACTGAGCCGAGTTCTTATCGTGAGGCTGCTCCTCACTCTGAGTGGCAACTTGCTATAGCAGAGGAGCTTGATGCACTTTGACGTACGGAGACTTGAGATATTGTACCGACACCTGTACATGCTCATCCAATCATGTGCAAGTGGGTGTACAAGATTAAGACCCAGTCTGATGGTATTATCGAGCGTTACAAGGCTCGCCTTGTGGCTCGCGGCTTTTAGCAGGAGTCTTGGCGTGACTACGATGAGATTTTTGCCCCTGATGCCTATATGACCACTGTTCGCACTCTTGTTGCTTCTGTTCGCCGGTGGTCTATCTCTCAATTGGATATTAAGAATGCTTTTCTTAATGGTGTCTTGCATGAGGAGGTCTACATGCAGTCACTACCTGGGTATTCTGTTCCTGATGGGCACGTCTGTTGTTTTTGTCGTGCTCTTTATGGCCTCAAACAGGCTCCTTGTGCCTGGTTTGCGTGTTTTACCTCAGTGATTACTGCTATCGGTTTCACTGTTAGTTCCCATGATCCTGCTTTTTTTGTCCATGTCTCACATTGGGGTAGGACATTGCTTCTTCTGTATGTTGATGATATGCTCATCATTGGTGATGATTCGTCATTCATCACGCATGTGAAGAAGCATATTAGTGAGCAGTTTTTGATGGTTGATCTTGGTTCTTTTATGTACTTCCTTTGGATTGATGTCTCTTCCATGCCTAAGGGCTACTACCTCTCCCAGTAGAAATATGTTCAGGATCTTCTTGATCGGTCTGGTCTAACTGATACTTGCACTGCTGAGACTATCATGGAGCTATCCCTCCAACTTCGTGCCACTGATGATCTTCTTAAGGATCCTACTCGATATCGTCATCTTGTTGGGAGTTTGGTGTACCTTGTGAGCACTCGTCCTGGTATTGCTTATGCAGTTCATATCTTGAGTCAGTTCATAGCTCGTCCTACCCATCTTCACTACTGTCACCTTCGTGTTCGCTACTTGCATGGGGCTATCTCTCTTGTTTGTTTTTCCCTAACTCTACCTCACTACAGCTTCAGTTATACTCTGATACGACCTGGGCTAGTGATCCTTCTGATCGTCGTTCTTTTTCTGCTTATTGTGTTTTTCTTGGTTCCTTGATTGCTTGGAAGACAAATAAGCGGACTGCTGTTCCTAGGGCTGGAAACGAGCCGAGCCGAGCTCGAGCCTAGCTCGCCCAGGCTCGGTCTGAGCTTCGGCTCGGCTCGTTTGGAAAACGAGCTCGAGAGCCGGCTCGGCTCGGCTCGAAAAAAAGCTCGAGCCGGCTTGAAAAGCTCGTTCAAGCCTGGGCTCGCCAAACCCAAAAAAAAGAGAATAATATAATTATATGAGCCATTTATCATCAATTCAAAGTCCAATCATCATAAACAAAGCGAGAAATATAACAATCCATAATCCATACAAGCATTCATCATAGATTTATAGGGACTCCCAAACCTAGAAACAAAGGCATAATGTGATTATATGGGGTTGTGTCTGGCTCGTTTGGCTCACGAGCCGGCTCGAGCTCACCGGCTCGAATCTTCACCGAGCTGAAAGTCCGGCTCGGCTCGGCTCGGCTCGAAAGTTCCCGAGCTCGAGCCGAGCCGGCTCGGCTCGCAACAAGCTTGAGCAGGCTCGCGAGCCTCGAGCTTTTTTTACAGCCTTAGTCGTTCCCCGTTCGAGTGCAGAGGCTGAGTTGAGAGCTATGGCAGCAGTGACAGCAGAGATTACTTGGTTGAGGTGGTTCTTTGTAGATTTTGGAGTGCCTGGATGGGACCTACGATTCTTTTGTCTAACAGTACAAGTGCTATCAGTATTGCTCGGGACCCAGTGAAGCATGAGCTCACCAAGCACATTGGTGTGGATGCTTCATACACTCACTCACAGGTGCAGAGAGTACTTGTTTTACAGTTTGTGCCCTCAGAGCTATAGGTTGCTGACTTTTTCACGAAGTCACAGACTAGGGTATAACATTTGTATTTTATCTTTAAACTCAGTGATCCACCATGAGTTGGAGGGGGTGTTAGAATAAGACTTTTTTGTATTCCTTATCTGTATATAGTATCCCTTTGTACTCCCTGTATATATTGCCAATTGGGCCTCTTGAATAGATGTGCAATATTCATAACAAATATGACTATTTTTGCAGGTGCAAGAGCAAATGAGAAGTGGTCAAATAGAACTAGAAAAATATATCATCACAAAGAGCTTAACAAAAGCGCCAGAAGATTATCCAGATGCTAAAAACCAGCCTCATGTCCAGGCAAGAGTTACCTACCTTTTATTTCTTTGAGTCTTGATTTGTGAAATAACCAGGAAACTGATGAGCCCGAATGCTGCCTGACAATTCGTTATGGTTGGTTTACTCAGGTTGCTTTAAGACTGAAGCAAAATGGTTACTCTGGGTGCTCTGCAGGTGATACAGTTCCTTATATAATTTGCTCTCAACAGGTATTACAGTTTGTTATTCTTTATGTTTTTACATGCATGCATAACTAATTCACTATTTAGTAATATGCTTTTTTGCAGTCCTTTTTATTGTTAGCCTGTGCTTTGACATTGATTGGTAGTTTGTAAGAGCAAAAAAAAAATCTTTTGTTTGCCTGCTGTTGCAATTCTCTGAAAAAATGGAAATCGTGCCAACTAAGAATTTTCCGAAAATATTTATTGTTAGCTATTCTTGAAGCATAATTTATTCAGCCTTAAACTGTAATTGACCATTCTGAACAGGATTCCGATAGCACGCATTCTGTGGGAATAGCTCAAAGAGCTAGACATCCTGATGAGTTAAAAAGAGACCCGGACAAGTGGATGATTGACATTGACTATTATTTGTCACAGCAGGTCCCCCTTTGCATATAAAAAACAGACAGCTGTCTTTTATTATGTTATATTGATATACCGTATTTCTGATTCTAAATTGCCTTTACAGATTCATCCTGTTGTTTCTCGTCTGTCTGCTTCAATTCAGGGTACTAGCCCAGCCCGATTAGCTGAATGTCTTGGACTTGATTCATCTAAGGTGCACATTTGCTCATGATTCACGGGCATCTTTAGAACTGAATTCATTTTTTGCTACGATGTTTTTTGATCCTTTTAATTCTTTGGAATCAGTTCCAATCAAGAGTGACCGAGTCTGGCAATCAAGATACGTCTAGCATGCTCTTATCTGTAATGGATGATGAAGATGAGAGGTATACATATAATATATTCATTTCACTTCGATTCTTGCAGTCTATAACTTTAATTAGAATAACTTGAGTAATGCTTACAGATACCGTGGTTGTGAGCCACTGCGTTTATCATGCCCAAGATGTTCTAGTACATTTGAGTGCCCCCCTGTGTCTAGTCTGATTACTAGTTCTAGCACTGCAAGTGTGTCGGATCCAAATGAAGGAAAAGATGCCACTGTTAATTTCTGGCGTCGGATATGGTGCCCAAGATGTCCAGATGACAATGATGAGTGCAGAGTTTCTCCTGCGGTGCTCGCCAACCAGGTGAATACCAATTAATACAATATAATCTAGCATTCAAATTGCTGAGAAACTGAACTGAATTTTGTCCCTGAGCAGATAAAAAGACAGGCTGATAATTTCATCAATCTATATTATAAAGGTTTACTGATGGTAAGCATAGTTTCTACTTCAGTGTTGACATTTCACATTTCCCTGATCCTTGGATGCCTGTCTATACTGTAAAAAACCCTCTTTAATCATTATCCTTGACCTTTTAGTTTTGATCTTTTGCTAGTGTGATGATGAGGGTTGCAAATACTCAACTCAAAGCGTGAACCTTAGAGTGATGGGGGATTCCGAGAGAGGAACTATCTGCCCTAACTACCCACGCTGCAATGGCCGTCTAGTAAGACAGGTTTGTTGATATGAGCTTAAGTTTACAATGTGCTTATTTGTGCTTGGTGGCGACTAATACTAAGTCTGTTCGCTAACAGTACACCGAGGCAGATCTATACAGGCAGTTGTCCTACTTTTGCTATGTACTTGATGCAGCCCGGTGTCTTAAGAAGGTTACACATTAACCCAACTACCTGTTTTCTATTTTGCTTTCTTGTCTAATGAATGTCATAGCTGATTTAAAGATTATCACTGTGCATCTTGTTGGACCAGAAGATGTTGCTTCCTTTTGAGAAAGAGTTTGCGGCATTAAGCCAAACCATCAATTTGGCATCGATGGAGATTCAGAAAATCCGAGACAGATGTGCATTCGGATGGGTTCAGTTGACAGATCTCGCAGTGTCAATCTGATGAGTTACTGTTCTTCATAATCTCAAGCATTACTGAACTGAGCAAGAAATTCCTCATGGGCTGTGGGATATCGTGTCGTGGAAATTAGATATCTTGATGAGGCCAAAAGGAAAGGAAGCTAAACGATGAGTTGAGCCACCAGCCTCTTTTAGAGTGGCTTCCCAACATGTAAAGGATGGAGTTTCCCACAGCATATCGCATTTGAGTACAAATTTCTAACTAATTGTTTCGGATGCTAAGTACTTTTACTAGATTTTCAAAGTGGCTGTATTGTACTAAGCTTGTAAATATGGTGCATCCATAATCCCATGATTCGTGTACCTACAGACCTTGTATCATATATTTCACAATTTACCATCAATCTAGTGGTTTTTTTACCAGTGTCATATCTATAACAAGGTTGTTCTGGTTTCAATGAATCATACAGATTACAAATGCTTTGAAAGGTGGAATAGAAAATGGAGAAAGAGAACTTCGTAAGTATGCTGGAATCTTCAGGTGTGGTCTTTATTCGCTTATCCTCTGGTCAATATCCAACTTGTCATCTTTTACTTGTTGAATGTTTATTCGTTCATTACCCTGATATACATACAGTAAAAATCTAGCCCTTCTGTTTACTCTCTAGCGTGTTCTGCTATCTTGAAGGCTGTAGCAGTATGGACCACAGAAAGAACCAGCTTGGCATATGCCAGATGCTACCCAATAAATCCCAAACCACATCTAAGTCCTGACATTCTTTAAAGACCAATGTGCTTTAGCAGCAAGAGGTTAGTGCCTCGACTTCTTTGACTTTATTCTCATCTCTTTTGTTAATCTTGTGTACATTAGCTTGCTTCTTTTGGAAGTTTTAGGAGAGCAACCTACTGCCATCAGCTAGTTAAATATGCAGTCCAACATAACGTGGTTTAGTTTGATCTACTATTATGGACCACGAGTTAGAATATTGGCGCCAAGACGCATATCATACTTGCCTTTGCTTTGACAAAGCCTGTTTTTCTAACCAAGGTTTAGCCAACCCATAGCGTTTAGGACTGTATATTTACTGTTACTAATCCATTGTGTTACTGATATGGCGTGAGATCGAGGAGGATCTAGAGGACGAAGATTGCGAGGAAGATAAATTGGCGAAGGCGAGGATCGCCCTCGGGTCAGCTGTACTTGCTTTGGCCGACCGAGGCTGTGATCGCCGTTGAACTTGGTGAGGCAAAGACTTTGTTTATTTCTGAATTGAGTCCCTCTTTTACGTATGCACTTTTATAGACTTAAGCATGCAGAATTTTCGGAAGTGGAAAGCACAAACCGAATCGAATGCGGAACTAATATATTCTCTAACTCAATCTCTAAGGAGAAATTAACTTTATCATATCTCTTAAGGAGATTAATCTCTAGCTCTAGCTATCCCTGTTGACATCACCTTATGTTGCCAAATCAGACATAGTACCTGTTTCGGTTACTGTAGGCAAATATGCTACCAAATTGGGAGCAGTAACCGATTTGGTTATTGTAGCCGAATTCGACATGTGATAAAGCTAAGTCTAAACTCAATCCGTTGCTGTCTTTGCCTCACCAAGTTGTTGTCCGTTGTTGTCGGTTATTGTAGCCGAATTCGACATGTGATAGAGCAGTAACCGATTCGGTTATTGTAACTGTTGCAGTCCGTTGTTGTCTGTTATTGTAGCCGAATTCGACATGTGATAGAGCAGTAACTGATTCGGTTATTGTAACTGATGCAGTCTGTTGCTGTCTTTGATACGTCTTCCTCACAAAGGCGTCCACAACATTACCTCTCTCTTCGCGAAACAGCTTGTCCTCGAGCTGGAATAAGGGATAACGTTGAAAATCATCCAATCACTCCCAGGTCGCATCGGCCAAAGAACACTCCAACATGCTTATTAAGGCGTCGCCTAAGCGTCGCTTAGGCGGTAAGGCGCTGCCGATGTCGTAAGGCGTAGCCCCACCTTGCCGCCTCCTCCTGCGGTTCCTCGTCGCGCGACTCCTTCTCCCGGCACCCTGCCGCCGTCGCTGTCGCGTAGCTCCTCAGCACCTCCTCCCCGGCGCTGAGGGAGGAGGCGACACACGGGGAGGAGGCGACGCGGGCGAAGGGGCACGGAGGGAGAGGGAGAGCCAGAGAGAAAGCAGGGGAGGGGAGGCGGCGCGACACAGGCCATCGTTGCCGCTGAAGGAGGACTGGAGGAGGCGGTGCGACCCAACGCTGAGGAGGCGACGCGGGCGAAGGAGCGCTGAGGGAGGATGGAGGAGGCGGCGCGACCCGGCGCTGAGGAGGCGACGCGGGGGAAGGAGTGCTGAGGGAGGAAGAAGGAGGCGGCACGGGCGAAGGAGCGCTGGGGAGGGGACGGACGGGCGCAGCCGAAGGGGCGCTGGGAGGAGGCTTGAGGAGGCGAGCGCTAGGCCAGCGGGGGGGGAGAGGCAGGGCGGCGGTGGCGGGATCTTATGCGACCAGAGATTGCTGCTGCCATGATCTTCTGCGGTCGCTCTACACTGTCGCCTTAGGATTTATAAGGTGTCGCCTCGCTTTGCACCTTAGCGCTTAAAATGTGTGAGGGTGAGTCGCCTCGCCTTACCGCCTTAATAACCATGCACTCCAACCATTGAACGAGTAGTTCCTAAGTGTTACAGTTCAGACGTGCCCGAACAATAGATAACGGTGAAGGAACCACACTACCATGCACAATGTCCAGTAGTCGGCCAGGAAGCCATGAATCGGTGGAATTGTCCTGAGATACTTTTTGGGTAAACCAACATGGAAATGGAAAACAGTATGAATACGAGCTTAGGGAGGAAGCTGAAGATGATATGCAACTGTGCCAATGCGTTCTTCAACCAAGAAAGAATAATAAAAATGAGGAGCCAATTTAGAACGCTATTGGTTTGTGATGGAAACGACGGTTCGGTGATGAAGGCGAAGCTAGGCCCATTCACCCACCTCAAAGTTGATCTCATGGTGATGTTTACAATAATTCTGCTTCATGTAATCTTGAGCTTGAAGGAGGTGTTCGCTAATTTTAGCGAGAAATTCATCACGGTCACGCCACTGCCGATCAACAGCCGCCACTCGTGCAACACCTATCTGGTATGTCAACAAAGTAGGAGGGTTACGCCCATAGACTACCCGAAAAGGTGTGGTATGCAAGGCGGAATGATAGGAAGTGTTGTAGTAAAACTCTACCCAAGGAAGCCATTGCTTAGGACGATCACCAGATAGACACCGTAAGTACATAGCGATGGTGTGGTTGACTAGTTCAGACTGACCATCCGATTGTGGGCGAAAAGCAGAAGACGAACAATATCATCAAAGAAGGTGCAAGCAACGGAATTTGTCGTATAACAATAACCAAGCGGAATAAAATGGTCGTATTTCGAAAAACGATCAACAACCGCTAAGATAATCGTTTTGCCACCCACATTGGGAAAACCTTCGATAAAGTCCATGGAAATATCCTCCCAAACTGTCGATGGCACACTAGGCTGGAGAAGTCCATCCGGATGTAAATGTTTGGTTTTATTTTGCTGGCACACCACATAACCTTTGATATATTCGCGAACCTTTTTATTAGCACCAGAGTTGAAAAAGGTTGCTCGAAAGCGATGTAACGTTTTCTGAATGCCTCCATGACCAATACTATGCACATTGGCAAGCAATTCGGTCCAAAGAAGTGATGAGTCAACCACAAAAATATGCATGTTATATAAAATCAATCCGTCCACGAAGGTCCAATTGGATTAAGCGTTAACGACTAATATGTTATCGCGCAATACGATGAATTTAGGAATAGATGAAACCTCCTGCTGAAGTGCGGTGAAAAGGGCAAAGTGTGGCACGGATAATGCCCGAAGGGCCATGTCCTCATCACACTGAGATAGTGCATCCGCCGCGGTGTTTTGTCGACCCGGACGGAACTCCATAGAAAAATCATAACCAAAAAGTTTGCTCACCTAAGTATGTGGAGGAATAGTAGAGAGCCGTTGATCAAGCAAAAACTTCAAGCTATAATGATATGTTTGAATAAGAAAAGCGCGTCTCCACAGATATGGCCGCTAATGACGTACAACTTGAACCAAGCCAATCAACACACGTTCATAAGCGACTACTTTAGCATGGTGAGGAGCTACTGTACAATTGAAAAAAGCAATTGGGCCTCCACCTTGATGCAAAACGGCCCCATACCCTGCACCGGACGCATCACAATCCACCGTGAAACGCTTGGTGAAGTCAGGAAGATGGAGGATTGGCGCCGTCACAAGAGTTGTCTTCAAAGCTGCAAAGGCCAAATCAGCATTTGATGTCCATGAGAAGGCTTCCTTGAGTAGTTTTGTGAGGGGAGTTGCCACTGAACCATATCCCTTGATGAACTTTCGGTAATAACTGGTGAGAGCGAGGAACCCACGAAGTGCCCTGATGGTACGTGGTTTTGACTATGCCTGAACCACATCTATCTTGTCAGAATCCATAATGACACCTTGACCGAAGATGATATGACCGAGGTAAGCGACGGACTCGGCGCCAAATAGATACTTGGATTTTTTTTTCAGAAAGAGCCGATGATGCTGCATAAGTTGAAGCACAGTGTGCACTTGCTGAAGATGTTCGACCCACAATGAGCTGTAGACCAAAATATCGTCAAAGAAAACATAGACAAAACGACAAATAAACGGCTTGAGGATGTCATTCACGAGCGCCTAAAATGTCGTTGGAGCGTTCGTCAGGACAAAGGGCATGACCAAGAAATCAAAGTGTCCACGATTTTCTATGAAACTCTGTCTTCTCGATATCGGAACTGATACGGGGTCGCCCGATCTTCTCGACTTAGGATTGAATACTCACGTGGAATTGATGAATCGTAGTGATTCCCCGTTGCCAATGCAAGAGTTAGCACTCTTTAATTTGCCAAGTCACACATGTTGATTTCACCGACCACCATGTGAAATCATCGTGCTTCCAATGTTGAAAATATGCCATAGAGTCAATCATAAAGATGATTATATTTCAATATGTTCATAACATTGGATAATATGTTATCTTGTTCATGGAATAATATCAATAATATTTATTATCAAGTATGTGACTTGATTGTGAAACTCTATATTTCTGTGATGATTATTCTTAAACGTTCTGGTCGGAAACATATGAGAAAACATATGAATAGACTAGCACATGTATTGGTTGATGACTATGTTTCACAAGCCATGGATATGGAGATATCAAACCAATAATATGGACACATGTTAGAGAACATGGTGTTGGAAAGACTCACCTTGAGACACTGTTGAGATTGTTATGATTCTATGTATCATTAGTTGGTCTCAAGCAATGATGATGTATAATCCTTAGACCTGAGATCAGCATAGTTTCCTACATATGTAGTAGCACTCTTAGGGGTTGCCAAACGTTACTCGTAACTGGGTAGTTATAAAGGTAGCTTTCGGGTATGCTATGAAATATACGGAGAGATGTGACTAGTCGGATATAAGATTTGCCCCTCCTAACATAACATGAGAGATGTCTCTGGGCCCCTCGTTGTGGTCGGATAAAGAAAGTGCATGGCCATGCACTAGTGGTCGAAGTGTCGACCAGATGAAGTTATTCGACACTTGATCGAGAAAGTATTGAACCGTCCATGGATGATACAAAATCTCACCTGGAGTTCAACCAGACATCGTGAAGCAAAGAGAGTATACACGAGAAGGTCTTTCAGTTCGATCAGATACAGACTAATCGTATGGAGATACGAGCTGGTCGTAGGCTGGTCGAACATGGTCACTAAGTGGTCAGAACCTGGTCGTAAGGAGTTACGAATTGGTCGAGACCAAATATGAACTGGTCGTATAGAGATACGAGTTGGTCGTTAGTGATATGGACCTGGTCGTAGATCATATTGCATCAAGGTTCGTTCGATATATTCTATGTGTGTTTGGGAATGGTTATGTGCTGCTAGGTACCGCTGACGACTAGTAGTCGGAAAAGAGTTTCGAGTCACAACCGATTACACATGAACCTATAGGGTCGCACACTTAAAGGGCTGAGATTTGATTTGGATGATGATCCGAATTCTTGTATGCCTCGAGTTCGTAATGGGCCTCAAGTTCGAGACCCATCATGAATGCCTATAAATAGAGGGGCGGTGGCAAGGGGTGTGATGACGATCTTTTGAAGAACTTTCTAAAACCCTA
The DNA here is from genome assembly GCA_036346395.1 of Hsuehochloa calcarea. Taxonomy (NCBI): domain Eukaryota; kingdom Viridiplantae; phylum Streptophyta; class Magnoliopsida; order Poales; family Poaceae; genus Hsuehochloa; species Hsuehochloa calcarea. Next base: position 56,116,182 of record CM070593.1, on the reverse strand, counting down.
ATAGCCACGCCTTCCTCAACCATGCTGTCGGTGCTAGCACTCCAGCGCGTGGTGTCCCTACCCCGTACGTGTGGATACCTTGGAGGTGTTGTTGTGAAGCATCAGCACTAGGACAATCCACAACTCAGTACGACCACTTGGAGGAGCAGATGCATGGCGAGTACATCTACTCGGAGGAGCAGGCGCGCGGCGAGTTCGACCACTCATAGGAGAAGACGTGCGGCGAGTACGACCACTCGGAGGAGAAGACATGCAGCGAGTATGACTACGACTGTATCATCTCGCTACATCGACTCTACTTCCGCTACGAGTCGGCGTGTCTAGTGGTAATCTTGTGATCTATTACTAGCGGAGGTTCATTGGTTGCGCGGTAATTTTTGTTTTGTGCTATCGTAGCCTTCCCGTGTTTTGGTCACGGTGGTATTTATGGTGCCCCCTAACTAACGCACCAAGGCCTAGGGCCGGCTCCTAATTGATTCGGCCAAAGGATTTCGAATCCAACTCCTAATCTAAACATAGTTTTCAGATGTACTATTCATGGCATGTATTGTTCACACAGAGTATTGTTCACGCCTTGGGCCTCCACGCGGTTTGACTTCTTTCTCTAAGTCTTGGGCTGCTTGGACCTTCCCCTTTAGCACCTCATGGCGGTGTCTGGTCGTAGACTCCGACCGGCGTTCCCTGTTCTGCACGACTACAACCTTCGGCCAAGACCTAGTCGTGACAACGGACATGGTCATGGACCTGGTCCCTTGATCTTCCATGGTTCTCCCCCATTGCTTTGGCTCGACCCCCCCTCTCGGTTCGAAAGGCTTCACAATGTTCAAACATGAGAATACACAATGTATTTGCATGAGGTAGTATCCCCTTCTCATCAAAGTCAATAGAAAATTCTTTAAGAAACAAAAGCACCTGTTAGTTTAGAAGCTTGGCGCTTGCTCTAATCATTGGACCATTTGGTGCTTCATGAACAACCTCATGCACATTTGGAGTGGAAGATGTAGTAGTAGTAGTAGGGATATCCTCATTAGGAATTGTGCATCAAAACTTGATGATAGCCATTGCATAAATCAAGCTTGGTGAAGAAATGAACACCATTGAGTTCATCCAAAAGCTCATCGACGATGGAATCGGGAACTTGTCATTGACTGTCTTGTCATTAAGGGCACGATAATACACAAAAAAAGCCACGATGCATCCTGCTTTTTAACCAATAATACCGGGGAAGAAAATGTTGAAGTACTTTCGTGAATAATACCTTGTGTCAACATGTCATCACATTGCTTCTCAATTTCATCCTTCAATAATTGTGGATAATGGTATGGCCGAACGACTATTGGAACCGTGTTTGGCAGGAGGTGAATGTGGTGATCATGATGTCAAGGCGGCGGCAAGCCGTGCGGTTCTTCAAAAAGAACAGAGAATTCATCCAAAATATCTCCATCAAGTCATGTCCAGCAACAAGTCCCGCCCATGTCACTTGATGATCGTTCCGCCAGAACAACATAGTCAACTTCGTGAAATCCCACAGAATAGGGCACAAAGTACTGAGCCATTGGGCACCAAGGACCACGTCAAAACAGTCGAGAGGAATTACGTAGCAATCTGCAAAAAAATTCTTCATGATCAGTAGCGTAGTGCGAGTTAGTGCCTCGTCACACGGTCACCGTTCGCCACGGTAACTCCCATGCCGGGCCGCGGTCGCAGAGACAGACCTAGGCGATGTGCCACTACTTCGGTTAAGAAAGTGTGGGTGGAGCCGGAGTCCACGGGAGCGAGCAGTTCGTGCCCGTTAATTGCCATCTTCGATCGCATCGTACTGCTCGTGTGAATACTGGTGAGGGCATGGAGAGAGATCTCGACATAGTCATTATCTTCGGTCGGCTCGTCATCATCGTCAAGCTCGAGGTGGAAAATTCCCTTCATGGAACAACGATGGTCCCTAGAAAATTTTTCAGGGCAATTGTAGCACAATTCCTTGGCGCGGCGATCAAACATCTCCTCATAGAAAGACGTCGAAAGCGGGAGGCGGGGTTGGCGCGATCTTTGGTCTTTGGCCGATGGTACGGATGGCACCGGATGGCCGTCAGAATCGTTGAGGTCGACATCTTGGTCCTTGTCGCCAAAGCCCCATACGTGAAGCATGACTTGATGGGGGTTTTTAGTGGAGGCTTTGGATCCGCTGATATCTCCTCGAGATGCTGCTTGTACGCCCTAGCCAAGCTCATGGCCGTTTGAAGATGCGTTGGATGCTGAAGCTCCACGTCGATTTGCAACGTCTTGCCCAACCTGGCGGTGAAAAGTTGTATTTGTTGTAGATGTGAGAGTGGCTCGACACAACATAAGAGTGCCAAAAATTTCTTTTGGTATGCGTCGGCTATCATCGTTCGTCGGAGTTGAGCCAATTTGCCAAGAGGGTTGCTGCGGATAGGAGACCAAAACCGCATGCTGACGAACTCTGAGAAGCGAACCCATGAAATAATGCCTTCATCGCGTTCAAGTTGGTAGTACCACTATTGGGTGGCGCTGGTTAAGTGGTAGGATGCCAACCAATCTCGTTCTTCATCCATGGTTCGTAGCCCCTGAAAAAATTGCTCACATCGATTGAGCCAAGGGAGAGGATCCTTCTCGCCATCGTACGTCGGGATGGAGAGTTTGTGGAAGTGAGGAATCGTGCGCCGATCTTCGTCGTCACGAAACCCGGATTTGGGAGGCTGGCCTTGGGCGTGGAAGCCACCACCGCCACCGTCAAAAGCCGTCGGTAGTGTTGCCACGCCGCCTCCTGTCTTCCACCCAGCAATCACTTGATCATGTGCATCCTGCTGCGTCTGATGCCTTTGATCTCTGTCATCCTGATTGTGATTTGTTGGAACACGTCGTCGAGAGTCTTGATTTCCATGGCGAAGGGTGGTGGTGATGGCTTTGATACCAAATTGATATGACGTTGGATCGAGGAGGATCTAAGAGGATGAAGATTGTGAGGAAGATAAATTGGCGAAGGCGAGGATCGCCTCAGGTCTGCTGGACTTACTCCGGCCGGTCGAGGCTCTGGTCACTGCCGAACTTGGTGAGGCAAAGACTTTGTTTATTTTTGAATTGAGTCTCCCTCTTTTACATATGCTGCTTTTATAGACTTAAACATGTAGAATTTTTGGAAGCGAAGAGCACAAACCGAATCGAACGCGAAACTAACCGATTCTCTAACTTAATCTCTTAAGGAGAAACTAACTATATCCTATCTCTTAAGGAGATTAATCTCTAGCTCTAACTATCCCTACAGACAACACCTTATGCTGCCAAATCAGCCGCAATGATCGATTTGGTTACTGTAGTCGAATCTGCTGCCAAATCGGGAATAGTAACCGATTCGGTTACTGTAGTTGAATCCGGCATGTGAACAGTACCTCTAGCCGAAGTCGTTGTCGCTGTAGTCCGTCACTGTCTTTGATACGTGTTCCCCTGCAAAGGCGTCCACAACAGTTACTATACGCAAGTGTCATTTTCCATACGATACAGGAAGTATTGCGTTGATTATCTCTGGTTAGTCAAGCAATAAATTGTTTATACAGACTAGGCTAGAAATTAGAACCATGATCAACCATTATTCTTCTCCGTTCTTTTTTGAAAATCAAACCATGATGGAGCTGTAATTATTTTCATACACACGCTCTTACAAGTACATAATAAATATACCTCACATGTATTCAGAAAAGCAATAGTAGTAGTATTTTATAGGAAACCATTTCTAATGTTTTTGAAACATGCAACTCTGTAAGAAAGAAATTACTAGAGTAGTTCAAGCGCGCCGGAAGTTAATTCAAATCTAGGATGACTTGAGAGAAAGGACAAGTACAACTGTACAAACAACCTTTATATATGCTATTAGCATTCTTAACAAGGACCATTCTTAGTGCAAGAGTGTTTTTTTTCGTTTCCTTTCGAGTTTGTACCACAAGCATACCGTACGTCTGTTCTTTTGTTGCCCTCTCTCCAAAATCTCGCGCAGATTACCATTCTTTAAAGTGCACTATGCCCATTTAAAAGGTCCGCTTATCGTGATAAATCGAATGTGCAAGATGTCAGGCTATAAATGAAGCAGCATGCTTTTTTTTAAACTTCGGTTCGCTGTACGTTACTGGTTAACTATCTATTTCTCCATGTACTACGCCCTTAATCATTTGCATTATTCTCTTTTCATGATGCCCCGTTTTGAGACGCATGAATTTCACACCAAATAATTCATTTTTCGCAAGAGTTGAAAGAATTCCTGTGTTTCAAACGGCACTTTACCACCCAGGTGCGCGTTAGTGCTGGAAACATCCCCCTCCCACCCCATCTAAGCTACCTAATCCCTAATCCAACAACCCCACATACTTAGAGTGGCATGCATATTCCTTTTTCCAAAAGGTAGGGAATCGGAATGCTGAGAGCTAACTTAGGTTTTGCTTCTGCTAGGTGCTTATGAACCTAAGCTACTCAAAATCTAATATAGCCCTAATCAAATCAAATCCCATAGGTTCGTTAAGCTCTTCAATCCTTCATTGTCGCTTCACGTTTTTCCTCTGGCCCCGCTAGCTCTCACTGCGGTTTTCCCCGCGGGAGGTACTTCGCTGGCTGGGCCCGGTCTACGCGGCGTACAAGTCCTTTCACCGTCCGTGGACCCAACTTATCAATGTCCATAGTAGACCGGCTGCAGCGGGCAGCAGCCGCACTTCCGTTTCATGCCTGTGTTTTTGCAAATAACCCCTGATGAGTTTTACGATTTGTAGAAGTACCACCAGGTGGGAAATTTGCCATTCTCCATCATTTGCCATTTAAGTTCCTGATAATAGATATTTTACCCCATCTTTCTTAAGCCCCTTGTTTTTTTTTTGCCATTTTGGATGATTTTGCCATTGTCTTCTCCATTACCTTCTTCCTTCCTTCTTCTCTCTTCTTTCATCAACATCCCTTCTCCCTTCTTTTTCCTCCACTAGATCTCCTCTTGACTCCCCTCTTCCCTTAAGCCCGAGATGGATCCGGTCGATCCTCTCGACTACCCTCTTCCCTTAAGCCCGAGATGGATCCGGTCGGTCCGCATCGAGCTGCTGCCCCTCGGCCCAACGTACACCACGCGGAGAGGCACGAGCTTGGGGTGGATCACCGCGTCGATCCATCGTGCGGCGGCGAACGCCTCCTCGGACCCACAGCGCACATGGGCTGCATGAACCGAAGCACCACCACCAGCTCCCCCGGAGCTCGTCGTGGCGCGGTACAACGTGCTGTGCGATGACTTGGCCACCACCTCCCTGGGTGCCTCGAGGATGGCGACCATCGACAACGCCTCGCCGCCGGGGAACTTCACAAGCGCATCCGCCCGCCATACCTACCGATGCCACCCTGCGCGCCTCCCACCCCGAGCCGCTCGGTGATTGGTGCAAAGTACGACAGCACGGTGCTGGTCGTGCCGCAACGGAGGCAGACCGGGAGGCGGATGGGGACACGGTTCAGGCAGAGCCCGTGTAGGCGCAGGCGGAGGTAGCGGTAGAGTAGGTAGGCGAGGAGGATGCTGAGAATGGCTCGAGCTCTGTGCGAGCAGAGGCTCCGGCCATTGTCGCTGGGGAGGTGAGGAATGGAGCAAGGAAGGAAGAAGGAAGGAAGAAGACATGAGCAAAACTGGTAGTTTTTCTCCAAAAGGGCAAATGATTAAGTGGCTTATGAAACATGTGTCATTTGATCTATTACCGGAAATTTAATGACAAATGATAGAAACAACATATAAGGTATGACAAAATGTCAAATTTTCCAACTTAAAAATAGTAAAATACTGATGTTTTTTAAGACTTCAAATAGTTGATTGAATAAAGTATACTTATGATATTTGGAACCACCTCTTGGTAGGGTGGCGGAGTTATGTGTGTACGACTCTATTTACTATGGTTCAAATACAAATGGTCATTTATTACGCACACACGAGTGCATTTCAGTAGGAATTTTGTGAGGCCTATGACCATTTGTCTAGGTGTGTCCTAAGGGGGAGCACTTGCGTGCGTGTGTGATGGTGTGTATGCGTGTGCATCTTCTTCGTAAACACCAAAAAACTTCTGATATTGATATAGTCTCCAATGTACACATTTGATTATTACTTTATCTAAATATATGTTAGTAAAAATGACATCTTTTTAATTATACCACGTGATCTTATTGTCGTCAACGGGTTCTTGGGAACCCACTCAAACATTGAAGATGTCGAAGAGAAAGTAGTAGCTCATGAGCTAAGATCTTGCTTGAAGAACAAAACACTGTGCGGCTTGGAGGACGCAAGCTCCAACATGTAGTGAGCAATTACTCCGTCATGATCGTAACAAACTAACTGTTGAGAAATAGTGGTAGTCGTCATGATATTAACGTATATCAATCACACAAAAAAATCACATAAACACCAAGAGATACAACAAACACGAGTGTGTAGAGGCGAGCCAATATCTTTATTCATTTGTATGTCACTTGTACATAGAGTTCCTCATATTTATAGCCCACAATGGGTGAAAACCCTCTAGGAGTGGTTACGATATGCAAATGCCTCATCAAAAACTCCTTCCAAAAGCTCATTGGGAAAAATGAATGGAGAAAAGAGTATGTTACATTCGTAAGTTGCATTACACTTGTTGCCTCACTAAAAACCGCCATGTGAGAAAACTTCAGAAAAACTCACCGAGATAAAGAGTACAACGTTTAATCTTCGGGATCCAATCTTCAAGATTTTGGATAAATCCCCATGATTTGATAAGGGTCATGATTTAGGGATTTACTCCCCTGAACTCTCAACTCTTTAAACCATCTCATTCTAATGACATGAGTGCAGATTTGGAAATTGGATGCAGGCAGAGACTTAGTGAATAAATTAATTGGATTTTCACAAGGTTTTGTTTGCAGGATCTTTACCTCACTGTTCTACTGGATTCCATGAGGATAGAAAACACTTAAGAGCAATATGCTTCGTGATGTTGCTCTTGACATAATCTGTTGTATTTGTGTAATACAAGCAGTATTATCTTCATAGATAATTGAGGGGGTATGACGGTATTAATGCCACAATACTTCTGGATGTAGCTAATTACACGTTTAAGCCAAACACATTTAAGTGAGGCATCATATAGTGCTATAATATCTAAATGGTTGGTAGAAGTTACTACCAAGGTCTGCATAAACGACCTCCAAGAGATGACTGCACCAGTAGAAATTTTGAGTCCTTCGAGAATCTCATCAAGAATTTTTAGAACCCATTGGCTGCATATTTTGTTCATGCCATTTGCCAGAATTATTATGCAACGAAACATTATATCATTCATAATAGGAGAGTAATTGTCTCTACAGGGACCTTTAAATTATGGCTTTTACCACTTCATTATATTCATAATGACCCATCAAGTCTGAAATACTTAGTTAACACTTTCATTTAGCAATTTTGGTCCAACCTCATATGCTTTCATTATGTGACCCGATATGAACACTTCAATAGCTCGACCATAGACTTTGGTTCTGGATCCATATTCTCATTAGAGAAACTTTAGCGATTATAGAGGCGAAGTGATTGTCGACAGCTTTTCTCCCATATCCTCTAAATTGAGGGTATCTCAGTGTTAACCATATCTTCGTCATTTCCTAAACAAAAGATTCTTGGTCGTTCCACATTCCCAGCATTGTAATATGTACATAGCAAACTGCTGGGCCTTTCATCTTCATGATGAACCTCTTTATGAGGTATTTCACCTTCAAGGTGAGTTATCTTCAAGAGGGTTAAAAGGAGTGATTAATAATTGATTTGACTAGTGTCATTATATCTTAGACCCACAAGCATTCCCACAAATTTTTGATCAAGAACCAATAACTAGTGGTTGTTGGGATACAGATAGGTTACACTAGCTTGAAATTCAAAATTCGATCTTTATTAATTATAAAATTCTCCTATCATGGGCGTAAACCATGATCTCCAACAACTAGTCATACAAGCAAAACTAGATCATAGATCGATTACCACTAGACAAGCAAAGATCATAGATCGTTACAAGAGTTAGAACAAGAGTAGCTTTGATTCAACGTCGAGCACATCAATGTGGTGGTTGTAGTCGATTGTCCAATGTCCTCGATATCGATCCTGTCTTCCAACAACCTATCGCGTTCCTTGCGAAGGTCGTGGATCGTCCTCATTCAACACAACAGTAGCGAATCTACGGTATCTACACGTTCAGGGATGGAACACCGTACGCTGGTTTGCTAGCACCAACTTGCATGGTAGGGCCCTTGAGAAGACGACAGCTAGGATTTCGACGAAACAACTCAAGTCATCTATCCCAATAGCCTCATACATCGCCTTATAAAGAGCCCATGACAGATCCTATCTGAACTTATTTGTTCCAACCCGCTAAGTGTGTGACTCTGTAGGTTCATGTGTAATCGATTGCGACTCAGAAACTCTTTTTCGACCACAGGTCATTCGCGGTTCCTACCAGGATATAACGATTCCCGAATACACAGAAATTATATCGGACGAAGCTTAATGCAATATGATATACGACTAGGTCCTTATCATTTACGACCAGCTCGTATCTCTATACAATTAGTTCATATTTAGTCACGACCAGTTCGTAACTCCTTACGACTAGTTAGTGATTATATTCGAGCAGTCTACGACCATCTCGTATCTCCATACAACCAGTCTGTATCTGGTCGTACAGAACGACTTGCTTGTGTATTCTCTCTTTGCCTCACGATATCTGGTTGAACTCCAGGTGAGATAAATTGTAATATATGGACTGTTCAATACTTTCTCGATCAAGTGACGGATAACTTCATGTGGTCGACTCTTCGACCACTAGTGGCACGACCATGCACTTTCTTTATCCGACCACATCGAGGGGCCCAGAGATATCTCTCTTGTTCTGTTAGGATGGGAAAATTTCATATTCGACCCGTCACATCCCTCTGCATGTTTCATAGCATACCCGAAAGCTACCTTTATAACTATCCAGTTACGGAGTAGCGTTTAGCAACTCCTAAGTGTACTATTACATATATAGGAAACCATGCTGATCTCAGGTCTAAGGATTATTCATCATCATTGCTTGAGACCAACTGATGATACATAAAATTATAACAATCTCAGTAGTGTCTTAAGGTGGGTCAATCCAACATCATATTCTCTAACATATGTTAACATTATTCTATAACTCATAAACATAGATGTGACAATTATCTCTATGATTGCCTCTAGGGCATATCACAAACAATTTACAACTTGTACTAGAGTCAATCATACATGTATGTAACACTCATAACTCTTGTGTGCACCTCATGCTTAGGTTGCGGGAGAGACTTTATCAACAGATCAACGATATTCAAATCCGTGTGCACTTTGCGTATCTTCACATCACCTCTTTCAACGATGTCACGAATAATGTGATATCGTCGAAGTATGTGTTTGGACTTTTCATGTGATCTAGGCTCCTTAACTTGTGCAGTGGCTCTACCATTATCACAATAGAGATCAATTGGATTGGAAGCACTAGAAGCCACACCTAGTTCATTAACGACTTACTAATCCATACGACTTCTTTTGCAGCTTCGGAAGCCACAATGTACTCAGCCTCTGTTTTAGAATCATCAACTATTTCTTGCTTGGAACTTTTTCAGCTCACTGCTCCTCTATTAAGACAAAACACAAATCCATACTGCGATCTGAAATCATCCTTGTCGGTTTGGAAGCTAATATTGGTGTAACCGTTTACAACCAACTCTTCCTCACCACCATAAATAAGGAATGCATCCTTAGTCCTTATTAAGTACTTTAGGATATGCTTGACTTCTATTGAGTGACTTTCACCTAGATCTGACTGATATTTGCTCATAACACTTAGAGAATGCAACACATCTGGTCGTGTACAAAATATGACATATATGATAGATCCAATAGCCGAAGCATATGGAATTCTACTAATTTTGTCTTGCTCATCAGGTGTCAAAGGATACTGACTCTTGTTAAGATTAAGTCCATATGACATGGGCAAGAAATATTTCTTGAAATCTTGCATGTTGAACCGCTTCAATACCTTGTTAATGTACATATCTTGGCTTAATCCAATTAGCCTTTTAGATCTATCCCTATAGATCCTTATACCTAAAATATATGATGCATCTCCTAAAACATATCAGCGGCCGACGGAGGCGATGCACGAGGCGGCGGCATGCACGCAATAGAGGCGGTGCGTGCAGTGGCAGCTTCGCGACGGCGCAAGCATCGCTTCGGCGCGCGCATCCCGCAGCTGGTGTGCGATGTGAGACACGGGTGGTCGGGCGTGGAGCGGTGGCGGCTCGGCGCGGCGGCGGCGGCCACCGACTGGGCGCACGATCGCGATGACCTTAGGCGCCGCGCGAAGCGAGCTCGGCGAGTGCGGCGCGGCTTGAGCCGTGATAGTGGCGGCGGCGTGTCGGGCGATGTGCGGGCGCGAGTGATGCGCGCAATGAAGCGCGCTCTCGGCGGCGACAAGCCGATGATACCGACATCGTGTTGATGTAATTTTGCCAGGCAAATGAATTTATCGATCATAGTTACTGAGATGGATCGACTCACTGGTTGATGTGTCACTGGTTGCTGTGTCGACGTATCGCTAATTTCATCATTTATGTTGGCTCAATGTGCGGTAGATCTGATCCTCCCGATCATGGCTTCGTCTCCTAGTGCATGATTACCATGAGGGCAATAAATCGGATTGTGCATACAAATTGCATATCAATTGGCGATTAGAATCGACAAAAATAAGGTAGATCTATTTGCCAACCTATAGAACGACGTACCCGTATCGAAGAGCTTCATGTTGATAACGTGTTGAGAAATAACGGTAATCGTTATGATATCGATGTAGATCAATCACACAAGAACAATCACATGAACACTAAAAGACACTAAACACGAGTATATAGAGGAGAACTGATATCTTTATTCATCTGTATGTCATTTATATGGGATTCTTTCTATTTGTAGCTCACAAGGGGTGAAAACCCTCCAAAGACGAACTTAGTCTTTTACCCCATACAATTAGGTTTCATACCATAACCACTGCAATGAGTAATTGATACTCTCTTAAAATCCACGTGAGACCTGTCGCGAAAAAAAAATCCACATGAGATGGTCTAAAGTATTGTAACTTATTTTTTTCTTTTCCAGATCACCTATAAAATTGTACTAAGAAACCTTGTAAATAAAAAAGCGATAGGAGTTATGTCCATTCATTAAGTGTAAAATCGCGAATACTTCGAAGCTAACAAGTTTATGGCCCTGTTTGGCACAGCTGTGACTTTCCTAAAAGCGACTTCATACTTTGTAGGCTTTTCCATTGTAAATTTGAATTTTTACGATTTGGTGTTTGGCTATCTGGCTTTTAGGTAGGCTGGCTGCAGCTTCCGAGATATGAAATGTCTGAAATGCTCATTCCTGTCTGAGGTTAGTGGACATGTCCCCGTCTACATAATCATCATTCCTGTCTGCACGAGCAAAATCATTATCAATCAAAGCACTATCTCGAATAAAATTATGCAAAGCCATTGTTGCAATGATAATTTTCTTTTGCTTGTGCTCATTGTAACTTAGAATTTTAAGTAGACTCAATCGAATATGCCATTGGGAAGGCGAGCAGCAAGATTGCTTTAAATACTAGGTATGAGGTGGGTAATTTCTGCGAAGTCAGGGGTATTCTTGGAACGGAGGTGGAAAGTGTTAAGCACCTCAACACCTGGCTTTTGCTTTTGGCTTATATGTATTGACATTTGAACTTCCTGTGAAAGCGGAAAAAACGTGCCGTTTACGACTTTCACCCAAAGCAAAGCAGGTTCTGCACCACAGCCTATTTCTCCTGGGGCACCCACGCATTTCTTAAAACCTTTATTTCTCCCTGGGGGCACCCACACATTTCTTAAAACCCAGGGTTCGATTTACAAAAGAGCCCTCTGTTCTTCTGCTTCCCAGTTCCTACTCTTCCGGTCTACAACTTTCTGGCTTCAATTCCTCCCACGAACAATAAAAAAAAGTCCTTTCTTGTACCTCACTACTTCACAGCAGCCGCGTTCTTTCGCCTTCGATTCCTGCCTACTCTGTTCTTCGCGTCCAGTTTTTCTTCGCTTTCTTGCGTGCGGGCACCGATCTCTTCTCCCCACACGCCAGCTGGGAGGATTGGATGAGCTGTTGATTGGAGCTGATCCTTCGCTGCCCATGGCGCAGCCACAGCGGGTGTATGAAGCTTGGAAGGGGGATAATGTAAGAATCATTCGTTCTTTCGTATTTATTTCTCTTAGTTTTTGCTTCCCCTTTCGGTCCCGAGTTTAAATTAAAGTTTCTAGGGATTCTCTGAAGTTCTCGTTTTCTTTTTCGGAGGATTTTGCTTCGTTGTTAATCTGTATATCTTTCACTTTCCTTCTATCCTCTTTCTTTCTGGGCAACTCTCTTTGGGCTTTGTTTTGGGAATCGGAGCGTTCTTGAGGTTTTGCTGTTATTTAGCTTACCGATTCTGCCAATCAGTGTAAACAATATAAAAAAAAAAAAATCTTTTTTGGTGTGTTCCCCATCTTGTCATGCGGGATTCTACTTTGTTTCATAAGATCACTGGTCTAACAAACACCGACCACCGTCAAGTTTTTAACTTTACAACTAGTGGATATGTGGAATCGAGTTGCTCCAGCTATGCTAGCTTCTTGCTTCGTTTAATTAATTCAGTAATAACCCTTTAGTCCAGTGGCGCTTCGTTTACGCAGCAATGTATAACGGTAGCTGTGGGAGTCCTGGTATCCTCATATCCACGGATGAATTGTATTGGCATTTTTGTTAATGTGATACACCACACGTCTGTCCACGAGCTGCACGACGAAATGTTTCCGGTTCTGGATCGGCTCCGCTCGTTTGGAACGGGCTATGTTGTTCCAGTGCAACACTATGCGTCACTGGTTGGTTGGTGCCCGTTTCTGTTGGCCACTCTGGATGCGGCTGGCAGAGTGGTAGGCATGGAGACCCCAACCGTGCCCGCAATCACCATACTCTGCTACAGGATGATCTTGGTTTGTGTTGTAGATGGAATTGATGTTTCAGAACATGAACAACATGTCAACATGTTTAGATGCGATACATTGCTTGGGATGTTTTACTCTATCATTGAAAAGTTCTATTGTGTGGCATTCTTCTTGTCTTACACGGTGGATTTATTGTCGCTAACTGATCCATGTGCCTCATCTGCAGAGATTCTTCTTTGGTGGGCGGTTGATATTTGGACCTGATGCTAAATCCCTACTTGTTTCTGTTGCGCTCATTGTTGTCCCAGTTGCAGTCTTTTGTGTGTTTGTCGCGCGACATCTCCGTCATCAATTTCCTGTATATAATGCAGGATATGCAATTCTTGCTGTAGCAATAGTGTTCACAATCTATGTGAGTATGGTGGTGCTGTTTCGTTCATGTATCTTTTAGTGAGCAATTTCAATATTTAATGACACACCAAATGTGTGTTTGCTTGCCTGCAACTCTGCATTGTAGGTGCTTTTGTTACTCTTCGTCACCGCAGCGCAGGATCCTGGTATTGTACCTCGTGCGTCTCATCCACCAGTGGAAGAGTTTCACTATGATAATTTATCTCTTGCTGACACACCTGGAAGACTACAATTTCCTCGTATAAAAGAAGTTGTAGTAAATGGAATGCCTGTGAAAGTAAAGTATTGTGAAACTTGCATGGTTTTTCGGCCTCCTCGGTGTTCACACTGTTCCATTTGCAACAACTGTGTGGAACGCTTTGATCATCACTGCCCTTGGGTAGGGCAATGCATTGGAAAGGTACGCTATATGTTTTTATGTTATAAACTAGTAACTACTAACTAGTGAAGGTAGTTACTCATACACTCCAGCAAACTCAACAAAGCCTTGAGTTTGTTTCTTCTAGAATTTCTAGGGCATGCTTATACCCACAATATGCAGTTTTGCACACAAATACCATATAATACTTGTAAATGTTTTCCTTTTCTTCATGAAATGTGGTATTTTCTCCTTGCTGTAATTGAAGTTGTTTATTTGTATTGCCCTTGTCATAAGGTGTACTATACTGATCGTGGAAATGCTTTTACATCTTCCAACCCAGTGGCCAGTGGTCGTTAAGAAACATTTGTTGAACATAAGGTTTTAACAAAGTAGAGTTCCCCAAATATTATTACTGGCTGACTAGTATCATCTAAGAGCAGCACTGCCAAGTGCCAACACAATGCAAATTGCATTTTAATCATCCTAATTTCACATATATGTCCTTGTCTTTTTATGTTGAGTTGTTGACACATGTTGTCTTTTTATGCACTTAATCACAGTAACAAGGTAGTGCGTGCTCTTATTTACTTGCTTGCTTGGAATTTGTCTGTGATTATTTTCAGTGCTTCTACTTTTTGGTGTTTACTTATTGACGAACACATGTAATTTTCTTGTTAATATAAGTGATGGTAGACCCCCAAGAAAGGAGAAAGCTTGGGAAAGCCTTTTGCCCTGATTCTACTGGAATTTCTGTCTTTTATATACTATTTTCTACTGCTCATTTAGTGATGCAAAAGTTAAGTTGTTGATGTGCTTGCTCCAATGAGCAAACTAACCTGAATTTAATAGCCTGGATGCAGCGACTGTGTTTTTTTGTAATTTATTCTCCAATTAAGTAAATAGCACTGTATCAGTCTGTGCAAAATTCGACACAAAAATCACTGGAAAAGTCTGTAGGACGAAAGGGTCATGCAACTAAGGATCAAAATCTCGGAACCGGAGAAAAAACCGCCCGGTGACCGGTAACGGTAACCGGAAAAACCGGTCAAAATTCGAAAATGAAAAATTGAATTGGCGAAGTTTTAAACCTGGTAACCGGACCGCTTACCGCCCAAAACCGGAAAAACCGCTTCAATAAACCAGGAAAAAACAGAGAAGTGCCTAAACCATAGGTAATCTAGCATATTTAGCTCATACAATAGGTAATCTAGCACAAAAAATGTCTTAACCAACCTAGGAAGTGCATTATACAGTCATGAATTTAAATTTAAATTTTAAAAAAATTGGACGGTTTTTTCCCTCCCGGTGCCCACCAGTTTTCCTGTTATCGGCGGTTTTTTTCCTTGCATGCAACTACTCAGACTAATTAACTAGTAGCAAACTAGCAATTGTCAGATCACCTATTTTCGCTGAAGGTACCTATTTGATAAGCCCAAGCTAGCTGCACCTTTTTGGTCGAAAGGTGAGTTTCTGCACCTGTTACAATTAGCTCGCCCATGTAATATTAGAAGTAGAACTCAAAACTTTTATCAAAATTTTCAAACTGAATCTGTTTCTCAACAAACCCAGTCCAAAAGAATATCTAATGAACATGCAACAGTGATTGGAATCAAAGTGATGCACTTGTCAGTTGGTACTCCCTGTCAATACACATGTTATAGACGAAAATTGAGTGTGCAAAAAGCAAACTGTTGGTTTCCAAGTTCACTGAGATATAGAAATCCTGGGAAAAACAGATAGAGGAGAAATGCTCCTATACATCCATGTTGAGATCCCCGATTATAACTGAAATGCTCCTATACATCCATGTTGAGATCCCGATTATAACTGTTTTGGTTTATTTTCTATATATAGCATTTTTTTTTAAAAAAAAACTATGCATCTATAATGTGGAACTGAGGTGCTCATAAACATGTCTCAAATTGATTTCTTTCAAGATTAATAAGAATTTGATTGAGTTGCTCCATTTCATCTTTGCCTGCTGATCTTTTTTGAGAGAGGGAGATTTGGCTGCTGATCTTAATTTACTTCTACTTGTCCATTGTGCAGCGCAATTACCGGTATTTTTTCCTATTTGTTTCTTCCTCAAGTCTCCTCTGCATTTATATATTTGCTATGTCGGCATTGTACATCAAGTTTCTCATGGAGGGAGACTATCCTACAGTGTGGAAGGCTTTGAAACACTCTCCTGCTTCTCTGGCACTAATGATATACTGTTTCATCTCTCTCTGGTTCGTTGGTGGACTCACAGGATTTCATACATATCTCATCAGCACGAACCAGGTTGGTCTGTTGATGTAAAATTGGGTATCTTGATTTATTTTTGCTTTGTGATTTGTCTGCACTCCTGAGCAGAAACTTCTGTTTTTGCATGTTTATTTTTACTATTGCAAGTTTATGTCATATGCAGAGTGCCTGTGATGTTCCGTACCATAAAGATTTTGAAAACAGTTATATATTCGGTTCGGAAAGAGGGCATTTCCAATTTCACCGTTCCAATTTCAACTGACCTTTTTAAGTTCCTCTTCTTTACCTTTATGTTTTATCGTTGTGCATTTGTGAGGGAAAAGAGTGTCTGTTTCTGTTTTCCACTCTTGAGGAAATGCACACCCAGTTAGATGAGTTGAGTTCAGAGTTCTAGTTATTATGAGACCTCTTTTGTTTTGCTTCCTTGTCTCAAGCTCATGCTTAAAATCTTCAAAGCAACTATATAGGTAACTGCTGAGCTATATTTATAGTTATCTAGGGTTGTGATTAGAACAAAAATTAGGCTGTTTATCTTAAAATGCTCATTAATGCTTTTGTATATTAACTAGCCTGTATATTTAGAGAGAGAAACGCTGTTGGACTATCTAGGCAAACCTTAAGACAGCTAGTGCAAACCTTAATTCAACCAAGAATGCTCTTTTTGGATGCCTCTTTTCCCAAATGAAAACAAATATTTCCTTTGCGGTACACCACTCCTAATATCTGATACAGGTACTCTGGTTTTTCAGACCACATATGAGAATTTCCGGTATAGATCAGATGGCAGGCCTAATGTCTACGATCAAGGGTATCTGAATAACTTTCTAGAAGTCTTCTGTACCAAGGTACAGCCTTCCAAACACAAGTTCCGGGCACATATACAAGAGGAAGTGCAAGCTCCACCGGTTAACCATGCTAGGGAGGTAGAAGAGGAACCAGCTGGTGCTCCTCGGGTAAAAGTGGAAGATGACCTTGATATTGGTGGTGATCTCTTGAAGATCTCACAGCGCCATAATTATGAGGACATTGATATTGAAATGGGAGGTGGGGACAGCAATGAGATGGAAGGGACGGTCTCAGATTCCAAACTTATAACCAATACAGATGCACAGGTTCCTACAGTTAGAGGCGAGGTACGGCACTCGAGTCGGGGTCAAAGATGTGGAAGTTGGGATGTTTCATCGGAAGTCATGACAACAAGCTCGATCTCTGAACCTGCACCGCCATCTCGGAGAGAAGCTCATTAGTCAGTTGTTGATGTGTTCAGAATAGATAATAGCGGCATGAATCGTTAAGCTGATGAACGGATGAATTCAGGCCACATCTGGCGAGGCAGGAACAAAATGCTCTTCATACCTGTTGATTCAACCGCTTCCATCAGTCCTTACCACCATTTTCATGTACTTATGTTTGTTTATTTCCAAAGAATTGGGGCGATTGCAGTCTTGTCTGGGTGTTTTTTTTTGTGTGCTAGTCAGCATGATTTTTTTTGTAAAGCACTGACGCAGGATGCTTAGGACTCTCCTTGTAATTCCCCTGCTTCGAGATTCTCCTGTGTGCATTTCAGTCACCGTTCATCATGATATCTTACCCATGCATCCTTATAAGGATGTCAAACTCGTCTAGAATGCTGCCCAATTTGTATATATCTTGGTTTTCAATATGTTGTACTGTTGATTTCACATTGTGTTACCACTAGGTTTAATCATTCAGCCTTTCTACCTCTTGTTTCCTCGGTCTATTAAAAAAAACAGTAGCAACACCGACATGTCGCCAGTTTGCCACCATATTCACAGCTGTCCTTGAATGCTGATTGTGCCATTGTTTTACTGGAGACCTTTTTTCAATGATATGTCAGCATTCCTTGTTGGCTTCTGGATTCAGACTTCTGCACTGGACTTTAGTTCTGGCTGGAGCATCATGTAATGTTCCAGTAAATACCAAATTCTGAAGACCTCAACATTGTCTTCACTGAACTGGATGATTTTTCATAGTCCACAAAAAAATGTGGAGTCATTTATACAACCTCAGGATTATCAAGTCTCGGGTTAATGCAAAATTTGGTCATTCAGTTATCTGCAGTTTCTGGAGTTTTTTTCGTACAAGGGTTT
Source organism: Hsuehochloa calcarea (assembly GCA_036346395.1). NCBI lineage: Eukaryota > Viridiplantae > Streptophyta > Magnoliopsida > Poales > Poaceae > Hsuehochloa > Hsuehochloa calcarea. Next base: position 56,098,017 of record CM070593.1, on the reverse strand, counting down.
TGCTTTCCAGGCAAACGCCATTCTTTTCAGAAATGGGCCTCCATGCAGGTGATGTTAGCCACTGAAGTCCACTCGAGTCGTCGCGTCGCGTCGCATGAGACATTCGTTATTTTGATGCCAAAATTTCGTATGTAAGCTCCGAACATGATGCGCCAGTGTGTCAGTTACTGGAGCCTGCTTTGAGCGAATGCTTTGCCGCAGTAGGAACCTTGCTGTGTTCTCTGCTTCGCTTCCATATTTGATTTGGTTCTATGAAAGAAGTACTTTTATATTATGGTGGCTTTCTTGTAAGTTGTTCTTGTATTTAGTTGCTAGTTCCTTGACCATGTACTCGTATTCTAGTATATTTTCGGTGGCTCCGGTCGCTTTCTTTAACATGTAAAAATGTACTGACCAAGAACACTCTATAGTTTAACTCAAAAATAGGAAATTTGTTCAGCAACGTTGCGAAGATGTATAAACTGGAAAACAAAAATAACATCCAATATGTGATAGCCAAGTGGGATATTTATGTTAAACAATTTACCCTTGAAAAAAAAACCCCTTTTGCACTATATTTTGAAACAAAAATTATTCTGTACTGTATGCTGTAGGTTTTTAACGACCATATAGTATGTGGTCACGCTGTCATGATGCGCCCGACTACGAAGTCTTTTGCCGTGGCTGTATCAGGGGACTAGCAGCTTTAACCGATACCGACTGATCCAGGAGTCGAGTCGAGTCGTGTGAACAAGTTCATTCAGCCCCTCCATTACCCCTCTCGCCTTCACCGCAACTTGCGGATCTCATTTACTATACCCTCTGTGTGCTGTTACTGTTCACGCGCTTTGGTCAGCCCTGAGCCGTTGGCACGAGCACTCGATGGTGGTCTTGAAGGGGGGAGACGCCGCCATCTTCGGTGATGCCGAGCCCATCACCGGTCGGTTTCCACGACCCCCAATCCTTGTCCATCTCAGGCAGTCTTCGCATGATCGGGCGTCCAACTTGCAGCCACATACAGGGACTGATGGCAACGGTTTCTCCGTGCCGATCATTGCGACGAGTATATAAATATCTGTATATTACTTTAATATATAATTAAAAAACTATGTATCTTTGTGGTCGTAACTTTAAGCCTACGATTAAGAGTTGTAACCCCTAATGCTAATGAGCTCTCTGGTCGTAAGGGTTTTAGAGGTTACTTGTAGGTACACTGGTCGGAAATATCATCTATCTAGTTCCCGACCAGATAACTACTCGTACAAACAATAAACTGGCATTTGAATTTTGGTCCAAGCATACTCTTTACCGTATGATGAATAGAGCATATGTCATATTGGCTTCATACTACGCGACGCTTCATAGTCCTAAGATGTTAGGAACAAACTACCGTGTGGTTTAGTGTCTCATAGACATCAGTCGCCGAACGACTGATACTTCATCAACCGTTTGCCTCGCTCTGATCAGTCGCGACACTTCCAACAGGCGCCTCTTCCAGAATTAAATGTCGCCACTCCATCAACTACTTGAGGAAGAACGCGAACGGCTGAAGAGAGAACGAAAGAGAAGCGGAATCCAATTCAGAAGATCAAGAGATAATTGAATTTTATCTGAAGTATTAGCATAGTAATCACTACGCTCAGTGTAATTAAAATTAGCTCAGTTCATAGCAATAAAAGAGTAGTTCTATCATCTCTTAAAAACTTTTTGTTGTTTATTTCGACACCTTTTCCGCTAGATTGACAAAATCCACGGTGCTGCAGCGTTGCGACACTCCTGCTCTAACGCCGTAAGTAATATGCTTATCTAGAATTTGCAAAAACTACTACTAATATACGGTTGGCACAGCCTGTTAGTCTACAGCACTACTTGCTTTAATGCTTTGAGATTGAATTGGTAGTACTATCCGTGTTGCACATACATCGAATGCTACCTTAATGTTTTTAATGCTTGATATTGAATTGATAGTACTACTACTATCTAGAGATGGGCATTGGGCCGGCCGTGCCGGCACGGCCCAGGCCCATCGTGCTTCGGGCCGGTTCGTGCCGTGCCAGCTAGGCCCGGTCACCTCACCGTCGTGCGTCTTGCGTCTTGCGCTCGTCTCGTCTCTAGTCGAGCTCGAGCACGGTCCAAAGCCCGTCGTCTCGGATCGTCGCGTCTTGCCCAAGCCCAAATTTCTAAGTAACTATAGATGTCTGAGAAGACGACAACCGCCGCCTCCACCATTCAGGAAGACAAAAACACCCGATGGGCGGGCCGGTGAAGGGAATGATTGGTTGAAATGGGCGGTGTGGGGAGTGATTGGGTCGGTGAAGGAGGATTGGGCAAGACGGAAGATCGGGCTTATTTCGTGCGTCTTGCCCCAAGCACGGCCCAATCGATCGTCGTGTCGTGCCGTGCCGCCTAACGGCCGCATTCTCGAGCCGGCCCGACCGCTATTCGTGCGTCTTGCCCGACCCATCACGTCTTGCGTCGCCGTGTCGTCTTAGACCGTCTTGCGTCCGACCGGGTTTCGGGCTGACCCAAAAAAGCACGACCCAAGTCCCAACTCTACTACTATCCAATCCGTGTTGCACATACATCGAATGCTACCTTCATGTGATCCATGGATTTAATTATATTGCCGTGCGTTGATCAAACGTAGGCGTTGAACACGACCTTGCACGCATGGCGCATACATGCGACGGTGCTAGCTAGCTAGCTAGCTAGGGCGGCGCTGCAGGTCTGATCGGTCGACCTTCATTCGAGGACATGCGACAGGTGCTAGCTAGGGCGGCGCCGCGGGTCAGATCGATTGACCTTCGTCTGAGGACTTAATTAGGTTACACCGCAGGGCTAGATGATTACCAAGGCCACATGGTCGCCGAGGAAACTCCACGGTTCCGGTGATTCGGCCGGTACGCAGGCTGCTCACCAGTCAGCACCCCTTTTTCTCAATGAAGGACTTGTGTGACAGAAATTTGTACACGTCAACTGGGAGACTAGTATCACAGAAGTTTGGAATTTTTGTCATTTCGTCCTGTATTTACAGGAATAACTGTCTTCTATTTTTCTTAAAAAAATTTGGCGTCCTGATGCACAGTCACGGTTATGGTAATGAGCGATGTTTGGATGAAATTTAAAATATAGCAAAATAGTTAAAAAAAAAGGAAAATTTATGTTGGTGCTCCTAATACAGTGTATTTACTTCGGTATTTTTTTTCATAATTTTATTTGTTCTGATTTTTTCTCACAATTTTTTTTATTTAAGTGTATTGTTTGTAGGAATTTGTAAATATAGAAAATAGGCCCAAAAAATTATGAATTTTGTTTTAAAGACTCCTTACACAGTTGACTTGATTGTGTAATATTTGGACAATTTTATATGTGTTCTAAAATTATCTCGGGAATTAAGGGTTTTCGTCTTGAAAATATGGAATTTAGGTTTCAGAAATTAGAGTTTCATGATTTCATGTACTTGGAATGTGTGCATAATTAGGGAAAAAAGATTACATTGCAACTCCATTGGAAATATCGATATACAGTATGGTGCAACAATACACCCATAATATACAAAATATGCGTACAAATAGAGCAAAACAAAATATGAATACACATATTCCAAAACAGAATCGCATAACACGAGATACAATATAGCTCACTCGTCTGAGCCACTGCTCTCTGCTCGCTGCGGCTGCGTCCTCGTGTGCGGCCCTGTTTTGCGCCGAGCATGTCTCGTGGGATACGTAAGCCGGTCCGGAGAGTGCGTGTTGGAACGGAGACAATTGAGTATGTTGAGTGGGCAAAGGTGCACCAATCAGCTGACTCAGGTGAGTCTGGTAAGCGTCGATGTCCAACTGATGAGACATGTCGAACTGGGGTCACCTGTAATGAATTCTTGAACGATGGACGGTATAAGTCCACTACCGAATTGTCCGCCCCTAAGGTACGATGTTTGCAACTCTAGTCGTGCGAAGGAGCTCTGGTCTTGGACATCCGGTGTGCCAGCGAACCCGGAGGAGCTCTGTCCTTGAATGTACGATGGGACAGTGAACCCGAAGGATCTCTGCCCTGCGTACGCTACAAACCCTGATTGCCATTGTCCATACCCTGACGGCTTGTATCGCTCCCTGGTAGGAGCTAGGAGGCCTGTATCCTCATCATCAGTGGACATGAACTGGTTGTCATCCCCACGGTCAACTAAAGGCCGCAAGACGGAACGATGTTAGTCAAAATAAACATTTTGGATGTAAAATGAGAATCTCGCACCTCCCGGATGTGCAGTACAGATGACCGAGGGGGAGCGCTGGTATGTGTACCATTCGCGGACGATACAAGTGAAGCATCTCAACATATCTGTGGCGGGAGAACGACATGATGTTAGTGGAACATAAGGCATAAGCAAAAAATGTAAAGTAGATTTGTAAATAACTTACCTCGTCGCCGACCTGGCCCGTGAATGACTGACAGGAAGCGCTACGACGTCGGCCGGACTCGCTAGGTCACGATGACCTAGCGGGTGAGCACGCCCCCCTGGTGCCCGATACGCAGGACGTCATCCGTCAGACGACCGCAGCTCAAGTTCTTTATTATCTTCTTCGACTTCGTGAAGATGTACTTCAAAGTTTTCCACATCCCCGGTGTTGTGTTTGGGTTGCGAATGGTAGTCTCAGATGCGTCCGCGATGCGCCGTGCTCGCTCCAACTGAATTGACATACATAATAGGTTCAGCAACGAAGAGTACAAATATCATAAATGAAATGACCAGAGATTGTAAGTGTCTTACGGTGTTGTCACGTCGCGCAGCGCTGTGACGATCGAACGAGTGGCAGAGGCTCTCGTGGTGCGTCACCTCCAGTAGGCGCTCCGATGGAGGAAGGGTGAGTCTGGCCCGCGACCATGGTAGGTACCACTCCAGATACTCACAGTAGATTTGAACATCGTACGGGCACCACTCCCGCTTGTACTCCAAGTGTGCTCTCTCCGTCCATATTGTAGTCCATGCATGCTGGACTAGTTGCCAGTCCTGAGAATGTCAATCCACCCTCGATTGCCTGTATTTCCGGAAGGATTGATGTTAGAAAATAAGACGTAAGAAGTGTAAACAATACTCAAATGAAGTTTGGCTCGTAGGTGTACGGCTCACGGCAGGACACTGCTATCCGAAGGGGGGCATGACCTAGTACAAACCAAACTATCACATTACGCGCTGCGGCGCGTAAGGATCCACCATATGTGCGAACACAAGATGGTAGGTCATCAACCATAACCCAACGTCCTATGTGCATTGCACGGGCAGCCTGTGTGACGCTACCGTGCATGAAATCTGGAGTAAATGGACCATAGATGATGTCATTGTCATGCAACGACTCGAACTCGTTGTGGAACAACGAGTAGCACCTTGTCGGTCTGTCCTTGGCCCAGCGTAGACGGGAAGTAGTGCACCGTAAGCCCATAATGGGCCCATCTATCTGGTCGTCCAACTCGGCGTACGGGTGTACCACTCTCTTAATGGTCGGCTGCTCAACAGGGAAGTGCTCCCAACTCCATAGTAACAGGAGCACGTAGCAAATGATCAGGTTGGGGGTAGCACCGGTGTCGTGCCGCGAAGCGTCACACAACCCCCGACATGTGGCGCGAAGGACGGTTGATCCCCAGCTATACTGAGGCATTCGCCCAGCCTTTGCGTCAACCAATGACTCGGCGAGGCGGACGAAGCTGGGGTAGCACCAATTGCTCTGTGTGGATGGAAACAGGACCCAACTAAATAGCTAAACAAGGTAAGCAACGAGGTCCGTTCGAATGACGTCGTTAGGTGCATCCTACTGGCATTGACTGTAGTGCCTCAGCCAAGTCCAAGGGACTTCATGTGCACTCTTCGGGAGAGGTTGACCGAATCGAAGCTCCAGCCTTACCTTCCAGTCCGCCAGCGGAGGGACTGGAATAAGTGCCTCACCCCAGATTGGGAGACTAGTCAAGAACGAGACGTCCTACAAAGTGATTGTCATCTCACCCCACCGAAAGTGCAAGGGACAACAAGCTCGTGTCCCGAAGGATTGAGACGTAGCGATCGTCCAACTTCCAGTAATCCCTCCCTGCCCGAAGCAGCAGGGGCGGAGGGCCATCCGCGTCACCGTCGATCCACAGCTTGCACCGGTGGTCGTCATCGTAGAAGTGTTACAGAAGCGCCGGTAGAGCCATGGCTTGCAACACATGGAATAGCAAAATATTAGTGAGAAGATTGATAATGACCATACAATACTGCAAATTAAATATTACGACGAAACTAAAACTATAAATTAATGTGCACTAATTTAGTAGTATAAAATTAAATACGGCTATTTAAACATGACTAATTATTTAGGGTTAACTGATTACCACGAATGAACATGTGCTACGTAATGACAATTAAAAAAGCATGCATATATTGCTCCATAAATCCAATATGGACATACATATACAATGGATGATATATTTAATAAATACATGTAACATCTTTACTAAACAAAATTTTATTTTTTTCTTATTTTTCTATTTACAATAATTTTGAACTTCAACTAATTGTTTAAAACTGATTAATTAAGACAAACTAATTAATTAAGACTAATTATGTCATAACTAATTAACATCGCCTCAATAAATAATTATACATGTTAATCCATGTTCTTTCCCTTTACTAAATAAATATTAATGTCATATGTGCGTGTTCAGTGCATGGATACTTGAATACCTAGCAACTACTTCCTTGCATGGCCAGTAGTGCATGTATGAACAATTAGTTGCACGAATAACTAGCAACTTTATTTTTTATTATTTTTCTACTTGCAGTAATTTTGAACTTCAACCAATTGTTTAGAACTAATTAATTAAGACAAAGCAAATTATTAGGGACCATCTAAAGCATTGTAAAATAATCAGGAACAACCGTACGTAGTACTGGGGAGTTACATGAGTATTGGAGATAAAAACTTAGCAGGTGACACAACAAACATTGCTTTCTTCTCTAAACACCTAAAGTATATTTAAATGTTAAAATTTTTAAGTGAGAGTGGATTAGAATGATAAACATTGACAAGTTTACTAATTTTATTCTTTGACGTCATGTAAGATTGAGCTTATGCTTCGACAGTTATGCTACTTTCTAATACTGTGATAGCATTTTACTATGGATCCCATGGTACATGCATGATTGAGTTTTATTATTTTGAAGCAGTGAGGGATTGCAGTACTGTTGGCTTAACATAGCAAATGCAACTAATATAGTTCAAATGCAGGTAATTAAATGCGATTAATAATGTCAAAAAGACCTTCCTTAAGTACGCAGTTAATAAATAATTTACGAACGATGAAAAATCGACGGAGATAAAAATTACATGCTAAATTGGCTTATAATGACGGCGGTTAATAACGCTAAAATACCCTCAAAAATAAAACCGACAGAGCAAGAGAACGACCCAAAGAGGAAATCCTTTCCCGCACGACGGAAGAGCATGCCGCACGGTGGGTGTGTGGCAGGGTGACATTTTTGTAACAAAAAAAAAATCGACAATGGTCATTCTTGCAAATACAGGGTGAAAATGAGCCAATACAACAAAAAAAATTCCAGAAGTTTGTAACTACAATACATACGTGATACGTACATATGTATTGGTATTGGACTACTGGAGTAACTTAGATGCATGGCCCACTGCACCTACCTAAGAACCCCCTCCAGGTCAAAATACATGTATTTTAGGAGCGAGTTTGTTTTGGTTTACGAATACTTGTTGATTCAGTATTTTTTTAAAAAGACGAATCTACGAACAATGTGGACAATATATGTCGAGGGAAAAAACATATTTCCGCCTGACCTATGTGCATATAGTTAATAAAAACGTCGTGTGTGGAGCACTTTCATAGAGCTAAATGACATTTAAATCTGACTCGAGGTAGTACAAATGAGATGATGTACAAATACAGTTCATCTGTCCAACAATTAACTGTTAGAAATTTGCAGACGGATGGTTACAAGAGGCATCACACGAATCTCCGATGCTTGTGTACAACAACAAAGATTAACAACTCTAAATAAGCTATCTATTATCTATTATATTATTAAATACATAGAAATATAAATCATCAAATCCACTCTCAAGGGTTAGAAATTCTTACGTTAATCGAAGGAAAAAGGTAAAGATGTCCGCCGCTTATTTTGATGAGTTTAGATTATATAAGATATATTTGGAACGGTTATAATTGCATAAGAGATACATGCTTTATAAGTATTAGAGTTGTATAATAAATATGCCTATCTTTAATTAAAAAAAGCATATGTATTGTTTTAGCTAGCAACTACGTGGGAAATTCGGCTAGTTATTTGCAAGAAAGAAAAGGAGAAACTTGCAAGTGCATCAGGCATGGAATAGAGTAGGAAGAGCATCGCTGATGATGTTCCAAAATCCAATATGAACAGAATCTCTTTCCGAGATGTTGAAGAGGTGAATCCGCTGTCCCACTGGCGATAGGTGGGCTCTAACCCGGTTTACCATCGCCGGGTCCGCCCCTGTACTCGTGTACAAGTCTTCCTCTTCCTGACAGGCGTACGGACGCGGCAACACATGGTCCTGTGTGTCGGTGATAAAGGCCGTACCACAAGGCACGCTTAGATTAGAGGACAAGCATGCAATGCAACAGGAGTGGCAAATGTAAAAAAAGGAGACGACGAAAAAGGCCAGCACTGTACCAGCAGCAAGCATTTGAACATTTCCTTTCCTTGGGACTTCAAATCCACCAGCATTGAACATTGAAGTTTCAGGCATTGCCTCCAAGGTTTTTCAACTCTCAAATCCCAGTAGTACCGGCACAGTAGTAGTACACAAATAATCCACCACCTTCTTTTCCACCCTTTCCACGATGTTTCAGCTCCCAAGTAAACATAATTTAACAAAAGTAGTACTAATCAAACAGCTTCTTGTCTTTCCATTTTCAGCATACGTTGGGACCAAAGGTTCTGAATTTCGAAATGTGCTTGGCCAGACCAAACCTTTGCGCTGTCTTTGAAACAAACTCTTGAATTGTTCTCTCACCACATGTTTTACTAATAGTATAATTTGTTCTGCACACGTTGATTTGCATAGCGTCTCTGTAGCAGAGCCAGGAATGTCAAACGGTTTGACAAGTGTGGCTGCTTTGCAGGCCTGCTCGGCAAAGGAAACTTGACCTTCGCAAACTGAATTTTTTTCATGTGCCGAGGCGTCTGCTTGTTTGTTTGTCTTTCTTTCTTCTTGACCAAAAAGGCTTATCTACAGTACTATTGGTAGTTGAATTTTTCTCCTCTCCTTCTGAGCGGTAATCGGGTAAACTTTACAGCCTTCGAATCGAGGATTTTGACCGCCGGGGGACTATTGTTTCTTATAAAAAAACTCATGCGATTCAAATATGAGCTATAACTTGTTCGGAAAGTTCTCCGTATAACAAAAATGAGGGAGTGTTTTCAATTTTTTATGATATCCCTAAAAGTGAAGAGACACAATTTTAAGGCACGTTGAGGGTCTCATTTGCAACTATCCTCTACTCTACTACCGATAGTAGTGATTCAAGATTTGTGAAATTTAGTTTTTGGGGAGCACAGAAGCATACACAATACAAAAATACACCTAAAAATAAAACCTGGATCCTCCTATGATGCAAGTAGTTGTCTGTCTGAAAGTAACATATTGTAAGATCGGATACGATAATCAAAGGGGAGTTGAATGATTGTAGTGTCTTCTTTTTTAATTACCAAAGAGTATCTGTTTTGAATTCAACCAACAACCGAATACAATGTACTCGTACGAGTTTGTCACCTAGTCGTAGGGGTCGAATCAGCTCTGATCTGTTCCGCCAATCAAGGCTATTATCGACAACCGGATGAACAGCACAACTCACAATCAAATACGGTGAAGTCGATCTGGTCGAAGGAGTTGCGATCACCTAATCGAAAGGATTCGACTATCAGATTTCTTCCACCCTCTGGCTCAGGAGATTCACGTACTGCAAAGAACAAGAACAGATCGAAGACGATAGACAAGAACAAGTCGAAAACCGATCAACACATGAACTAGTAGAAGACAGAAGAACATGCGACGACGATGACTAATCTTTCTTGAGTAGATCTGATCTGTTATTTCTGAAACATGTTCTGTGGCTACAAAGTGTTCTGACGGTACCCCTCAAACCTTAGCACGAAAACACCAAAAACTCTCTACCAAAAAGCCACAACAAAAAGCCTCAAAAGCCCATGTTACTCTTAACCTCTTCGGTCTTTATATGCTATGACCCTAAACCGTATACTTGTCAACATGGACACATAATTACATCTCTTCTAAAATCAGGGGACCCGAAACCCCTCAAATCATGAGTTTTCTAATATCTCTAAACCTTCCGGTTATTAACGTCTTCCATAACTCTTCACACGTCGCGGCCTCCAGGACGGCACCTCCTATAGTTTCGACCACGCATGATGCATTCCCCTTTGATTTCCATGTGGCCCAGCGTAAGCACGACCACCTGAACCTTGGATTCCCCATCCTAGTTCCGGTCCTCCTCGTCATCAATCATTATCGTCTCCACGCCCAACATGCACATGCAAAGATCAAAGAATATTTTTCTAGCACAAGTTCTCCAACTTGACCAATATCAGTTCACACACGCATATCATACTCTCATTTATCAATAAACACGAATCAGATCATTCACTACCTTAAATTCCAGCTTTTGAAAAAACAACTCGATACCACTTGTAAAACCAGTCTTACCGTTGTGTCTACGCCGGTCATACCGCTAGCCAACCAGACTCGAGTACTCAAGGTACTCGAAGAAAACAAGCATTGAAGCACTCGAAGCTTACGACCACCTACCAGAAGCCTACCACCACTTACCAGAAGTCTACGACCACAGATCACGTAGCCCACGACCACCGATCATGATGCCTACAACTACAGATCGTAAAGCCTATGATTACCGACCGTTGACATGTCACTGTAGCTTTCGACCATCGACCAGTCACTGTAACTTCGATCATCGACCAGTCACTGTAGCTTTCGTACTCAGTACACACCTCGACTTACGACTGGGTACATTACTCGGTACTCGGAGCTACAACACTCGTAGATACAGCAATGTCAAAACAAGTCTTTGAATGATTAAGCAATTTAAATTACTGACAGACACCTCAACAATGACCAAACCGATTATAAAGAGTAGAATGAGATATCAAAAAGAGAAGTTAAAGCCTAAAAGTGAGGCAAACTTTAAATCTAGATAAGCTAGCAGTCTCATGTAACAATCTATTATTCTAACTCAAGTCTTAAGCATGTAGCATGCTTGGAGCATACTACTTTTCAATGGTGGCATGCTTGTAGCATACTTCTTTTCAATTGTGGCATGCTTGAAGCATATTTCTTGTCATTGGAGCATATTTTATATATTTTTTATAACATGCCAAATTGAGTGAACATAAAAGGATTGCAATAAAGAGACACATGAGCCTCAAAATCAAGATTTAAAATAAGACTCACAATCAAGCTAATCCTTGTCGATGAACATCGCAAAGTAATATTTATAATCAATCTAGTTACATTATTATGTCATGTCAGCTTTAGTTCAAATGTGGCAAAGTAATTATAATCAATCATGATCAAAGCTACACAACACATGAGTAAATATGATAAAGAGAGCTCTACACCTTAATTGATTTCAATGGCTTGGACTTGATGAATTATTTGACAAGTATAATAAACAAAGCTTCTAACAATTTAGACGACAAGCTCCCCCTCAAAATAATCCCATAGGATGCAACAACCCAACCCACTTCGCAAAAGAGCAAATCATGCAAAATCAAGTGGTTTTGTCAGAATATCTCCCTTTTTCACATGATCTCTAAGAAAATGATATCGAATATCAATGTGTTTGGTTTGTAAATGTTGCATAGGATTTTTAGCAATACAAATAGCACTAGTGTTATCGCAGTAAAGAGGTACACTATCCAAATCTAAGCCAAAATCCTTAAGCAAAGCTGACATATAAAGCAATTGTGAGCAACAAGAAGTAGCAGCCACATATTTAGCCTCAGTAGTTGAAAGTGCAACAGACAACTGTATTCTAGAAGCCCAAGAAACAAGAGATGTGCTTAAAAAATGACATGTGCCAAAAGCACTCTCCCCATCAATTCTACAACCCTCAAAATCCACATATTAATAAGCTCTAAGGGTAAGGCATGATGAATAAGAATACCATAGACCAAATTCTAAAGTTGACTGGAGATACCTAAAAATTCGCTTAACTGCCTAGCGATGTGAAGCACGTGGGGAAGCTTGAAAGTGACCACATGGACATGCAGCAAAGTGAATGTCTGGTCTTGAAGCAGTACGATACAGAAGTGAGCCAATCATGATTTTGTATTCTTTTTGATCAACATGCTCTCCATCCTCGTCAGGGTCTAACACGGTTGCGGATCCCATTGGTGTTGATACTGGTTTATTTATCCCTATGTTGAAGCGACGAAGGAGATCCTTGGTGTACTTGGTTTGATGAACAAAAATACCCAGCTTTGGTTGCTTGATCTGAAAGCCTAGGAAGAACGTGAGTTCTCCTATTATGCTCATATCAAATTCCATGCTCATAGTATCTGAAAACTTCAAAACAAGAGCATGAGAGGAACCACCAAAGATAATATCATCAACATAAATCTGAATGAGTAAAAGATCATTGCCATGCTTGAGAGTAAATAATTTTTTATCTACCTTGCCCATTTGAAAGTCAGTTTTAAGCAAATATGATTTAAGCCGGTCATACCATGCTCTAGGTGCTTGTTTTAAACCATATAAAACTTTGAACAGTTTGTAGATATGATCGGAAAGTTTAGAATTTTCAAAACTAGGTGGTTGTCTTACATACATTTCTTCCTCAATATAGCCATTAAGAAAAGTGCTCTTAAATCCATTTGATACAACTTGAAACCCTTAGATGTTGCAAATGCTAAAAGGATTCTAATAGTTTCTAATCGAGTAACAGGTGACAAAAGTTTTACCAAAATTAAGACCTTCTACCTGGGTAAAACACTGAGCCACAAGTCTAGCCTTATTTCGAACAACAACACCATCCTCACTTTGTTTATTCTTAAAAATCCATTTGGTTCTAATAACATTATAACCATGAGGAGGTGAAACTAAAGTCTAGACTTTATTACGCTTGAAATTTTCTAATTCCTCATATATGGCATTATTCCAAGATTCATCAGATAAAGCATGACTTACATCTTAGAGTTCAAAAGAGGAAACAAAAGCATCATGAGCATATGAGGTATCGGGGTTACACCTGTTGCAAAGACCTCTCTCATCTAAGTCACCAATCATTTGTTCAGGAGGATGACGCCGTTAAATGTGCAGAGGAGCCTGTGGTGTCGTAGGCGACAAAGGTGTAGCAGTAGTGGCCTCTACCTCATTGGAGGTAAGATCAAAGTCACTAGTTGTGATCCTAGTCACTAGTTGTAGGCTATACATGTGTCAAAATGTGAATCGGGGTTACCCTTTTATTATCATTAGAGTCATAGAAGATGTCTTCGGGTGCATTATTTACCTGTATATATGCATTGTCGGGTCTAGTACCAGGACTAGCCTTATCAAAAGTGACCTCGTTGGTGTCTGCAATTTTTTTAGTTTCTAAGTTGAATACACGATAACCTCGAGTATGAGCTGCATATCCAAGTAAAATACCATATGAGGATCTAGATTCAAATTTATCAAGATTTTCATGTTTAAGAATAAAACATTGACATCCAAACACCCTCAAGTGAGAAATATTAGGAGAATGACCAAAACGAAGTTCATAAGAAGTCTTATGCAATTTAGCTCGCAAAAATACTCTATTATAAATGTAGTAAGTCATAGAGATAGCTTCAGCCCAAAACTTCCTAGGTGTAGCATGTTCATTAAACATTGTTCTAACCATCTCAACCAACATTCTATTTTTACATTCTACAACACCGTTTTGTTGTGACATATGAGTTGAAGAGAATTGATGATCTAACCCCTTTTCAAAACAAAAAGAAGCAAAGGATGTATTTTTTAATTCAGTTCTATTATCACTTCTAATTGCTCTAAGTGCTTCTGTGTGTTCAGTGGCAAGTCTAAAGACAAGCTCTCTAAAGTGACCAAAAACTTCATCCTTAGATGCCATGAGAAAAACACATGAGTATCTAGAGTAATCATCAACAATAACAAGAACATACCATTTACCTCTAGCTGACCGAACTCTTGGAGGACCTACAGTGTCCATGTGCAACAATTGACTAGGTGCATCATTCATAACAGGACCTACATGTCAGCTATGGTAAATAAACTGCTAATATCAGAAGAAGCCAAAACAGAATGGCAAGAAATCAGAAAAAGAAGAGCAATGCAGATGACACCTCAACCAAGTGCACCCAGGAAAAGAATGATGACAGCATCGCCCGTACAATCTCAGCAGAGACCAACGACCGATCCAACTCCAAGACCTCAGTACAGTATGAATCAGTCAACACAGTTCAGTGTTACACCTGTGGGCGAAATCACCATCAAAGGGATTGTCCACAAAAATCAGTAAACTGCTATCACTGTGGACAACCAGGCCATATCCAGTTTCATTGTTCAATGAGGGGTATGTCAGCAGAAGCAGCCAAAGTTCAGGTGAAAAGTCAACTACAAATCAACAAGACGCCACAAGCTAACAAATGAGGTATGCTAAGACCTATAGAACAGCCAAGATTTTAGCAACCATGACAGATTCAAGGCAAGATCAATTATATCGCTACCAGTGAAGCTGCAGAAGCTACCAATATCATTGTCGGTATGTTTTTACTTCATGCAGTATCAGCATTGAATTTGGTTACTTTGGGAGCCACCCTTCTTTTCAGATTTGTGCAACAGAAATAGCAGTATGGAAAAAGGAATAGAAAATGCAGCATGATTTTTCCAACCTAGCCCCTGGCTTTATGTGAATCTCGGGGTCGAGATTCTGCATCATGATTTTTCCAACCTAGCCCCTGGCTTTATGTGAATCTCGGGGTCGAGATTCCTTTAAGGGGGGTAGATTGAAATAACCCAAAAAAATTAAAATTTTGAATTTTTTTGAATTTTAATTTTTTGAATCTTTTGGTTTAAATTTGTAATCTTTTCGTTTTCGGAAACTTCAGCCGAATTTTCGCTTTTCGTTTTTGGAAATGCCATTTCCTCAGTCGGAGACGGTTTTTCTCCGAGGCGCCTTCACCTCCAGCTTCTCCTCCCTTCTCCCTTCTTCCTTCCGCCCGAGCGTCATCCTCCCTTCGTCACCCCCGCCTCCCGCGCCACCTCGCGTCTCCCGCAGCTTCTACTGCCTTCGCCGCCGCCACCTTGCCTCGCCCATGCTGCCACCTCTTTCTCTCGGCGCCGCCCAGAAGCCTCCCCTGCCGCCACGTCGCCACCACTGCCGCAGCTCGCCCTGCTCCCACCGCCTCTCCCCGGGCTATAAAAGCCGCCCCAGGGCAAGCTCTCCTCTTCACCTCCACCTATAACCCCTTCCCTTGCCTTGTCCCCTTCCAACGTCGGTGAATTTTGAGGTTCTCCCACCGCCTCCTTCTCGGGCCGAGGTAAGCCTCCTGGTGAAATCCACCGCCTCCCTACCACCCCTTCCCTCCCACCTCCAGCGGTAGCACCACCTCACTGCCGCCAACCATTCCCCCACCTTGCCCCACCTCCTCCCTCACCGGAGCTCGCTGGCGCCGAGTTCCACCGCCGCCACCTCCACGGTCACCGTCGCCACCCCATCTCCGCAACTCCTCCGCCCTTGCAACTGCCCAAAATGGGTCCACCACACTTCTGCGGTGCTCCCGGTACCCTCCCCCGCCGCCGCCAGAGCGCCGCCGGCTCCGTCTCCTCTGCCCAGGGGCGAGCGCGCGGGCCTTTCGCCAAGCGGCTCAAGCCGCCTGTGGCTGGGCCTTAAAAGGCCTGGCCAAGTGGGCTGGTTCGGCCTGGCCGAACGGGCCTCAGGCCACTACAGTAGCTAGGCCGAGTCCATTACTGTTAACAACACAGTATTTTCAGCTACTGTTCAATAAACAAAAATACTATTCATCAACCAAAAATTGCTTTTACTATTCACTACCATGAACAATAACTTTAGTTGCTGTACACCACCACTTTTTCATCCATGAATAGTAAAAATGTCAATATTCATCATCTAACACTATTCATCCACAAAACCCTAATTCGGCGTTATATATCCATTTCGTCCGTTTCGAGCCCAGAAATCCAATTCTCCATTTCATTGAGTCCAAATTAAACACCAGATAAATTCGCACCCTCCCACACCACTTTCTTTGTATTTATTTCCTATTTATTTTTACTTGCATGTATTGTTCCCAGCTCGTTCCTTGTCGAGCTGGATTTTACTTGGTTTATTTTTTATTGTTTTGCTTCTCGTTAGGTCAAGATCTTGGCGACTAGCCTGCAGAAGACATCAGGTAAGACTAGGATCTACATGACTTTGTGCAAGAAGGCAAGCCATATTCTTTGATCATTTTGAACCTATAATGCATATATTTAATATTAATTTCATTATTATATTTGTGCCAATTACTTTAAATATTGAAATGATACTTTTGAATGCCATGATGCTTAGATAATTCCTATTACCCCACATACAAAACCACCTAGTACTTGTAGGCCATATTCACCTTGACAAGGTTAAGATTTCTTGTGATCCATATTCACCTTGACAAGTCCACATAAAATATTATCTATGCAATAGCTTTGTCATCAAAAATGTGGTTATCAATCAAAAAAGAGTGTTGGCGGTTCGCCAATAGTTTTGGTGTGAAGTTGAGGGTTGTGTCCAGAAGTTGGGCAACCCAATAGACTTGTGTTGGAAAAGTAAGTCGCAGGTGAGACCCGGAGGATGGACAGCCATGTGGTGGTGTTGGTCTATCGCTTCACTGTGAGACTAGTAAGGACAAGAACCTTGTGCCAAAGTAACAGACGCAAAAACCGCTCAACCATAGGTGTGGTCATTACTCCCTAGCTTAGTACACTGCTCTTCCGATTGAATATCTACATCATCTAGAGTGGGACAGGAGTGGGCCTGTAGGGACACTCGCTGGTCTTCATAACGGTATGGTCTCAGCAGCATCGGGGTAGAGATCCATAGCAGCGGCCGGTGGAGTCTCCCGATGGCTGTATGGGATAGATCCTATCGGGTAGAGGCTAGAAAGGTTGAGCAGTGAAAGAGATTTGTTATCTCAGCTCAATCGCACGCTAACATGTTGCGTGTCTATGATCTGACAGTACGAGCATGATGTATCTTGTGGGTAAAGCTGAGCAACTGCAGAGTATATCAAATGGGATTCGAATGCGTCGTGCTTCCGGTTAATGAAGTTGTGTTCATGGGTGATTCCAATACATGAGGCATAAGTAGAGTTTTTGAGATGTGAATCTGGTTTGTGCATTTGTTGAGAAACCCCTGTTGTTATTATGTATTATTGTTTTACTGTTTTAAAGTTAAACTGCTTTAAACTGCAAAATACATCCACAGATGCCTGTTAAGGTAAACCCTGACCATCCATTGAACTCCTTGCATGTAATTATTTAGCTTTTCCATATGGCTTGTTGAGTACAGTAGTAGTACTCATTCTTGCAAAATCTGCAACCCCTCCACAGAAAAAGATTTGGAAAATATTGAGAGCCCCAATGAGTAGAATTTTGGTGGACCCCCAAAGGCAGTGACTACTGTTATGAGGTCTCAATCGTGCTCAAGCGTGCCTGTGGTATGAAGTTCTTTTGTCTTATATTATATTAGCTTTGGGCTTGGAAGCCCGTATCTGCGTCAAAACTGGTTGTTAAACCTTAATCTTATGTAATAAAAGTTTGATTTTGTTGTAATCGGAAGCTTACTTGAGACACTGATTACTTCGCAACTGTACATCCTGAGCGGTTGTGATAAGTTTAACGGCCCCGGGCTGTTACAAAGTGCTAGCTCCATGATTGTCCATACTCCTACCTGTCAAGTAGTTTGTGATATTCTATGAAAGCTTTTTCTAATGCAGCTTCGCCATGTGCTTTCCTTGTGCAGGAACAGTGCAAGAACCATGGCTGCTAATGGGGCAGCGAGCACGGACGTTACAGCACGCGTGCATGCAGCCTTTGCGAAGTCCTATTAAGATACGCATGCGTTGCATTGATCCGAGAATGGTGTCCTTTGAGTTGTGACCGTACGTCGCCACCGCCCCCCTCACCGGTAGTGACCACTTGTCAGTTCTAAAACAAAGAGAGAAAAGACAGACAGAGAGAGAGAGAGAGAGAGAGAGAGATCTATCACAAATATCCAAGTAGGCGCCATGCTAACATGTCGCTACATTCGCGTGCCTCGTCCTTGCTTGCATCACAATTCACAATCCTTTGGCCTTCTCGTTAGTAGGGAGTAGTAGTACCAGGTTAAGATAAGGCGTCACGTTCTGTGATTCTAATGCCAGATTTGGTAGAGGTCCCTCCATCCCGTGCAACTCATTTTTGTGGTTCTTCGACTGGCTCACGTACAGGTGGGCTCGCGTCGTGTCCACCTGTGAGTGCGTGCTGGCAGCAACACTTTCGCTCTTAAGCAAACGTCGCGAACGAATCTTGTATGCATTACCACTACGATTTAAGTTCTCGCTATCGACGATGGTTGTGGTTCTAGCGACTATTTCAAGTCTACCCGTACTATACCTTTTAAATAGAAACGGGAGAGAGAAGAAAGAAAAAAAGTAACAACTGGGAGCGAAAGAGGAACAAATAAGGATAGCTACAGTTTGGTGGGGAGTTTAGCTCAAGAGGAGGAGAGACTTAGCCGATATTTGATGCGGTTGGGGAGCCGGGCCCACGCTAAGACGATCTCGCACAACGGCACAAGATAAATGTGGGGCGTGTATGTGTGTACCTGAGCATCGGAAAGGGGTAAAGACCACCCAGAAGTGGCTAAAACTAAACCCCGCAAAGCTGTAGGACCCTCGTTTGCGTTTGCCATCTTTATCCAACCCAACCCAAGCCATTTCTAGTGATCCACTCACGCTCTACTGCTCTCCATGGATGGGATATGCATTGCTACTTTGGGACTCTCTCTCTCTCTCTCTCTCTCTCTCTCTCTCTCTCTCTCTCACAGTACCATGTCTCATTCTTGTGGAGGAGTAGATAGATGCTCACTGATCCATGGCATGTGATCGATCGATGCTCGATCAGCTCTTCGATCGGATAAGGAAACTAGCGTGTTCCACGGAGTGCCCTTGGGGCGCAATCATTGGGAGATCCGGTTCTGATGATGTAAAAGGCACTTTGATTCCCCTCTCCCGTCCTTGCTCCATGATGCCATGTCCTTGTCAGTTGTCACCGCAGGGGAAGATCAAATCTCCCATGGCATTATTGCCCTTTATGTTTCGCTTGCCTTCTTCTTCTCCCTTCCATTGCATCATATCCCTTGTACAGTTACATCATACCATGTGAGGAAATGTGTTAACCATGATCTATGTGGGAGAAAACAAAATTGGTGTGTGACAAAATGCGACAGGAACTGCATATCATTAAGAAGGGTTCAGCTACAGTTTTGGTTACTGGAGAGAAAAATCCGACCGGTTCATGTGCACAAAACACATGACACTCATGGAACACGTAGAGAGAGAGAGAAAATAACTTAGTACATGTGGCATGGAATACACATACACCCCCCAAAAAAAAAAGAACGAGTACATTACGTTTGTCACTTCTCACTAACCCCTTGGGGAGTTTGCATCATCTCCTGTACTAGTTGCAGGATCGATGAGATAAGCACTCGCAACAACCAGCTGGATCAAATCTATGAGCCACACGAATCTCCACTTCTCAAGTGGCCATCAGCCATCACATATTAAAGCTTTTTCTTTGCCGAAGTTAGCGGGGCAAACAGTGACGGACACGAACGAACTGTTAAATTCCCAATCACCAGTCACCGTCATATCGATCCCAATAACTGATTTGATCGGTTCCTCGCGATTATGATCACTTGACCAGAAAATTCTGATCCCAGCTAGTCTAATCGGTAACTTAAGGCACCTGGTTTCCCTAGTAGCAAGTCATGTGAGTATTCAAGCCCTATTGGAGATACCACTTTCACCGGTATACAGTAGTACAGTACATGCCAACCACTTATTATAACTGTTGTCGGAAATTTAGCTCGGAAACCTTGAGAATTGATAATGCTTCTAGAATTTGTAGGGCGTTTACGCATTCTAGGTAAATAGTTTTGCAGGAAGCCATAAATTTCAAAGGAAACAGTATAGCTTCGAATAAGCCTTGCCCGATTCGTCTCTACTTTAAACGGTAGATTTTAATGGGCATATGTATCTATGGATTGGTATGGATCCCAATCACACGGGAGAGCGCGCGCGCAGGTGAGGTGCCCAACCATCCCAAACACGCCTCGCTCATGCCACGACTCATCACCATTCGCGATCGGCACGTCGGCAGTGGATAAACCACAACGCGAGCGCAAAGGCGGGCAACCGACTTCAAAGTTCTCCAAACCCAGGACAGTGACAGGAGGGGGGATCGGGACCCGACCTACTAACGGCCACGGGTGCTCCACGTCGCCGCCAACCAACGGTTCGGCAGGATAGGAAAACGCACCGTAGATAGACCGTCGCCACCACGTGCCCCCCGAACCCGGCAGCTCACTCAGCGCTCGTACCACTTGTTAAGAAACTATAGCTCACGAATTCAGTTCAATTGGCAATTCGTAGTAGAATTATATATAATAATGTAAATACAGAAAATAAATTGAACATAGAGATATAGAGATATGAGATGATTTTTTTTTCTCTCTCTTTTTTTTCATTCATCTTCTTCCAAAGTACGTACAATAATTAGAGGTCCCCTCTGACGAGGATTAAAATATCTATATATTACTTTAAATACATAATTAAAAGATCATATATCTTCATAATCGTAAACACTAAGACTGACGACCTATGTAATCGTAAGTGTCGTAAACCCTAATGCCAGAGACCCCATGGTCGTAGGAGTCGTAACTCTGAAGCTAACGATTCCAGTGGTCGTAAAGGTTCCAGAGGTTACTTATAGGTACTCTGATCAGACGAGGTCAGTCCTGTACCTAGTCCCCGAACAGATAACTACTCGTACAAGCAAAGAACTGGCATCTAGATTCAACTCTAAGCATATCTCTTACCGTGTGATGAATAGAGCACATGTCATATTGGCTCCATATCACACGACACTTCATAATCCTCGGACACTAGCAACAAACTACCGTGCGGTTTAGTGTCTCACAGACATCAACCGCCGGATAGTTTATGTTTCATCAATCGTTGCCTCGCTCCGACCAGTCGCGATATTTCGAACATGCGTCTTCTCCAGGAGTAACTGTCACCCATGTTGGAAATATGCCCTAGAGGCAATCATAGAGATGATGATATTTCATTATGTTCATGATTTTGATAATATGTTATCATGTTCCTTGAATGAATCATTTGTTATAGATCAATAAGTACGTGACTTGTTGGTGGAACTCTTTAACTTATATGATGTCATTCTAAATGTATTCCTGGTCGGAGGTCACAGGTCGGAACACCAGTGACTATATGACTAGCACATGTATTGATTGATGATCTGGTTTCACCGGTCATAGATATGGAGATATCGAATCAATAATGTGAACACATGTTAGAGAACATGGTGTTGGATAGACCCATCATTGAGACACTATTGAGATTATTATGAATCTTTGTGTCATTAGTTGGTCTCAAGTAATGATGATGTATAATTATTAGACCTGAGATCAGCATGGTTTTCTACATGTGTAATAGCACTCTTAGGGGTTGCCAAACGCTACTCTGTAACTGGGTAGTTATAAAGGTAGCTTTCGGGTATGCTATGAAACATGCGGAGGAATGTGACTGGTCGAGATGGGATTTGCCCCTCCTAACATAACAGGAGAGATATCTTTGGGCCCCTCGTGGTGATCGGATAAAGAAAGTGCATGGCCATGCCACTAGTAGTCGAAGTGTCGACCACATGATGTTATCCGACACTCGATCGAGAAAGTATTGAACAGTCCATGGATGACACATCATCTCACCTGGAGTTCAACCAGACATCGTGAGGCAAAGGGAGAATGCATTAGTAGGTTGCTTAGTTCGATCAGTTACGGACCAGTCGTATGGAGATACATGCTGGTTGTAGACTGGTCAAACGTAATCACAGAATGGTAAGAACCTGGTCGTAAGGAGTTACAAACTGGTCGTGACCAATTACAACCTAGTCGTATAGAGATACGAATTGGTCGTAAGTGATGAGGACCTGATCATAGATCATATTACATCAAGGTTCGTCCGATTTATTCTATGCGTCTTTGGGAATCGTTATGTGCTGCTAGGTACCGCTAACGACTAGTGATCGGAAAAGAGTTTCCGAGTCATAACCGATTACACATGAACCTGTGGGGTCGCACACTTAAAGGGCAAGGATCTGTTTTGGATGGTGATCCAAATTCGTATAGACCACGAGTTCCTAATGGGCCTCAGGTACGAGACCCATCATGGATGCCTATATATAGAGGAGCGGTGGCATGGGGTAAAGAAAAGGAAGGAGAAGAGGATGATCTTTGGAAGAACTCCTGAAACCCTAATAGCCACGCCTTCTTTACTACGCTGCCGGAGCTAGCACTCTAGTGTGTGGTGATCCTGCCCCGTACGTGTGGCTACCTCGGAGGTGTTGTTGCGAAGCATCAGCACTAGGACGATCCACGACTTGTGTTGATCACCGGAGTCAGAGAAGAAGTCGCGTGGAGGGTACGACCACTCGAAGAAGCAGATGCGCATCGAGTACGACTACTCGAAGGAGGAGACGTGTCGTGAGTACGACTACGTGAAAGCATCTAGGCCCCTAAAAATGTATTTTGGTAATTAATGATATTATGTGAATATGAGACTAATATATTTGTTGAAGTGATTACAAGGCATAGTTCTAAATGACAAAGTCAAATCAAGGAGCTGCATGTCAAAGAATGTTGAGAAGATGGAGTTGGTCTCAAGGGCAAGGTACAAATAGACTAGGACCCCTTTTGAATTTTACCGGTCTTTGGAGTATGGAGGAAGACCGGATTTTAGGATGAATGTCGTACTATTAAGGGGGAGCTTGTCTAGTAGCTTGAAAGCACTTCATTATGCCTTTGGATCAACTTAGGATCATGCATGCTATTTTGGTCTGGTTTCAAAAGCAAAATCTTTTTCTCAAGATTTAAATCGGAAGTTCCGCGTTGTCATGCGGAACTTCGCTATGCGTTCTTCCAAATGTTTGCGTTCGATTTTTCCAGAGAGCACCCTTTTAGGGACTTAGCCGATTTCTCGAGCGGAAGTTCCGCCATGATACGAGCGGAAGTTCTCGATTATCGCTTGTCAAATGTTTGCGTTCGTTTTTCCAGAGTACCCTTTTAGGACTTAGCCATTTTCGCAAGTCAGCGGTAGTTCCGCCATGGAATGAACGGATCTTTCGATTATCTAAGAACCAAATTTAGTTGGCGGAAGTTCGCACTTAAATCCAACGGCTATATCGAGCATTTAATGCCCATCGTAATGACCGCTGAAAGGCACTCGATTGAAGAGGAAGTTCCGCACTTTACACTGCATGAAGTTCCGATTTCCGATTGTGTCAATTTTTGCATAACGGTCATATTTGGTTGTGGGGTATAAATGCACCCCACCACTCAAGGTGAGGTTGTTGAGCATTCATTCCATTCATTTGAGCTTTGAGCACTCCTCTCACTCCTCATTTACTCTCTTTGCACACATTTGTGAGGTTGTGAGCAAAACCAAGAGCATTGCATTTTAGTTGATCCTTTGGCTCTTGATTGCCGTCAAGTGAAGGTCAAGGTCTATTCTCTTGGTGCTTGTCGGCACCTAGACGACTTAGCGGAGGTTGCGGTGATCTCTTCAAGAAGCTTGTGAAGAGACCCGACGCGGCTGATTGGTCTGTTCACCAACTCCGAGAGGAGGAAGAACAACCAAGTGATTACGAGGGAAGGCTTAATTTGTGGAGCCGGCTTGATTGAATCAAGCTTCCTCAACGTGGACTAGTGAAGATCGACAAATCTTCGATACCACGGGAAAAACCTCTTTGTCCTTGTGCGGTTATTTCTTGTCTTTACATATTGCATTTAATTTTGTAGCACATAGCTTGAAGTAAATAGCTTTGCTTAGTGTATCTTGCTAAACTGGGAAATTTG
This sequence comes from Hsuehochloa calcarea, assembly GCA_036346395.1. Classification (NCBI taxonomy): domain Eukaryota; kingdom Viridiplantae; phylum Streptophyta; class Magnoliopsida; order Poales; family Poaceae; genus Hsuehochloa; species Hsuehochloa calcarea. The sequence continues at coordinate 56,073,780 of CM070593.1, read as the reverse complement.
ATCTAGAAATTTTAGAAACCTCCTATTCACCCCCCTCTAGTCGGTCATCCTTGATCCTACACTACGACTGCATCAACTCGCTACAACGACTCTACTTCCGCTACGAGTCGGTGTGTCTAGCAGTAATCTCGTGATCTATTACTTGCGGTGGTTCCTTGGTTGCGCGGAAATTTTTGTTTGTGCTATCGTAGCATTGCCGCGTTCCCCTACAACCCATTCAATGGTTATTTACGGATAGAGCACGGATGAACGAGGGCATGAGATTGGAGCACAGTAAGCAGCATTAGATTCATGTTTTAAGTCTGATTCAATAGCATAGCAAGCATTACGTTTAGTGTAATTAGGATTTTTCCATTTGCCTTGTCAAGAGCACCCCATGTAAGGGATCCAGTTCATGGCAATAAAGAGCAGCCCCATCATCTTCTAAGAACTCTTTGTCATTTTCCTCTGTTTATTTCGTAAGATCGGTGACTCGATCGTCGGCAACTGGTGCTGACCGTGGGGAAGAAGGCGTTGAGTTCTTGAAGCTTTACTTCGCTCAAGCATTCCTTATCTACTATCTTTGCCTCATTATCGTTCATGCAAACATGGCAGGGACTTGGGATAAGAAAAATTGGTTCGACTTGGTGGACTATTCCGACCTCGATATGGACGCATGCATCCATACCATGGAAGAAAATGGGATGCCATCATCCTCCTCCTCCACCGGCTCGCCAGTCGCAGAGATTAGCGAAATCGACCGAATGGATGAAGATACATTGTTTCTATCAATGGCGCTCTCAGAGGTACCGCTCGTTCCGGCCAGTTCGGAACGTTCGAACGCCTTTGCAAGCCCGATCGACCCGACCGGCAAAAACGGCAACGGAAGCCCAATGCTGTAATCAGAGAATCCATGTATTGTCGACATTGTCATGGACGACCAGTATTCACCAACGGCTCCTACGTATTCCCGAGGCCAACCGACATCTGGTAAGGGTATCGATGAAGTTATCACCGATCGTAGGCCAAGTGGGTATGGTGAAACTCAACATACGATCGGAAGATTACTGCTGGCGCCACGAAGTTAACACAATCGGAGATACCAATTTGGATGCCATGCACAATCCTCCACGGGTTAACTCGCCACCACTTGCTGGTGGAAATGGTAATGTCGCTCAAGCACCAACTACCGGAGGCAACCGAGCTGATGGACGTGCATCTGTTAATTCACCTGTTCCTACCCCACCACGAGTAAGGGGTCAAACAGGGCCCACCGGAAGGTCGAGGGAAAATTCACCTTATCAAACGCCCACTACTAGCGGGACCCTGCACCAAGAATCGTTTGTGATACTCTCAGTACGTCTGTGATGGTTAATATTACAGACGGTTCGTCTTGGAACCGTCTGTGATTATTTTATCACAGACGGTTTCAAAGAACCTATGATGTTTGTGATGAGGATGAGGCGTCTTCTATGATCTGGTTTGTAGTAGTGCCATGATATTCTGAATAATCCAGATCCTGCTTTAGCAGAAACTCCAGGTTATGCTCAGCTTGCATGTCAGGTGTTGGAGATCCTCCAACAAACCATGCGGCGTACGCTAATGTATCGGGAGCGAAGGAATTCGCAAAGTCACATGATGACTTCATCCCAGCGCTCCTCTCTCAGTAGGGGACAACATGGTCGAGCGACGTAGGTTCCGACTAGGAAATCATGAAAGAATACGGCTTTTCACAGCAGCCACTTCAGCTACTCATCAAGAGGAACGACCACTTGATTCAGACGATCTCAGGCATCATCTTAACCAAGTTGGTGGTCAAAGACGTTATCATAATGTCCACGACCGATTTGGGACACCAGATCCTAGGTATGCAAATTTGAGGACCTGGTCTCTAATTGATTATAATTCGGCTCCTTTTCAGAGAAGGCGTCACGATTCCATTACGAGCTGTCAAGCATTTTCGGCAGGTCTCCAAGCTGTTCATTGGTCGGACAGTTTCGACCAGCCAACATAGAAAAGTTCAATTGGACCCAGAACTCATTAGAGTTTCTTCAAATTGATACTACTGTCATCAAAGCTGCTGGTGGTAATGACAACGTAATGGCAAATTACTTGCCCACTGTCCTTGAAGCGTCTTCCCGCACGTAGTTGCTTAACTTACTGGTCGGATCTATCTATACTTGGGAGCAGCTCTGCGATACTCTAATCGCCAACTTTTAAGGGACGCATGACCGTCCCGGGAAGGAGGACGGTCTTCACCGGATGAAGCAGAAAACCAACGAAACTCTTCGACAATATATCAAGAGATTCAATCATGTTTGAAACTCTATTCCAGAGATCGCAGAATTTTCTATCATTCAGGCTTTTAAAGTAGGGCTGAGAAATCGTCGGATTACGGAGGATATTGCAATAAACCCTCCACGGACGACCGTCGAACTTTTTGACATGGCAGACAAGTATGCAACCGCTAGTGAAACGGTCGAATGGTGCGATGCTATTGATCGAAAAGATAAAAATCCCCACTCAGGCCTGGAGAAGCAGGAGAAGAAAAGCAAGAAGTATTTCAAGAATAAGAAGAATCGCAATCCCGATAACAAGGAAGTCCTTGTGATTCCCGAAAAATTTACCAAAGGCAAAAGAGACTTCATTGGCGAAAAAAGGCTAAGGCTCCAACCAGCGATTACCAGAAAAAGTAAGAAGTGGTGTCCACTTCACCAGGCAGTAGGGCATGATTTACGCACCTGCCAAGCCTCGCAAAAGAAACTGGAGGATTACTACTCAGGTAAAAGTCTCTTCCCCTCCATAACAAAACTCGGAGAACCAAGCTCTAAGAAGGACAAAGATGGCGATGAAAAGATGAAGTACCAGCAGCCGCATCACACAGTCGATATGATTTTTAGTGGATTCTCATCGTATGAGTCAAGACGTCATCTAAGGGCCGTCGAGCAGGAGGTGAACTTTGCCGAGTTTCCGATCACCGTTGAGCCATCCAAGTGGTCTGCAAAATGGGCGGTCAAGCTTGGGGCGTTCGACATCTATTTCATCTCATGAATAGCAATCAAGTCCGAGGCAATAGCAGAATTCATTGCCAAATGGACAAACCCTGAACCCACTAAGGGCACAGTACGAACACCACGACGAGTGGACAATGTACTTTGACGGTTCCTTAATGCTCAAAGGCTCGGGGGCTCGGATTCTGGAGTCGCCGGCGCGTAGGGAGGTGGTGAAGGAGCCACTCCCACGTCCACCCATACCTCCACCTGCCCTTTATGCTTCTTCCTCTTCCGCTTATTTTGCCGCATTGCCTACCCCTCTGCCGCCGATGTCGTCGACATCACCAACTATCGCGACCAAAGAAGGCCGAGACTGATTGGGATTGTTTTGGGCAATCGGTGGCTGGTTCGCAATTGGGAACTCCCCCCCCCCTTCCATAGAGGATAGGGAGGAGACCGGGGTTGTAGGGAGGCGGAGCGCGAGGTGGAGGTTGAGCACGGGGAAGGGGGGCAGGTTGATGCGGAAGCGATCGAGGTGGAGGTCGGTGGGCGCTGAGGGGTAGAGGAGGAAGGCGAGGAGCGCGAGGAGGAGGATCGGGAGCAGGCGGTCGGAGAAGCAGTGGAGGTAGGACATGCGGCAAGGGCGGAGGCGGACGAGTACGAGATCACGGTGTCACGACGACCTCAACGCAGGGGATTGGAGAAGAAAAGGGAGGAATTGGAAGAGCTCACCATCGAGCTCCAGATCCAGCTGTGGAAGAAGCCGGTGGGCTGCCAGAGCTGGCGACGGTGGCGCTAGAGCGTGGGGAGGGAGAGAGAAAGAGAGGAGAGAGAGGGGATGGAGGGAGGAGAAGCGGTGGTTAAGAGGAACTCAAGGAAGCAGAGTCATGCACGAAATTTTCGGATTGCAGGGAAAGGTGGGTGTGGGACGATTCCCTTGCGGAGGGGGTAAATTCTGAATTATAGTAGTTAAGAAAGGTTTGTCGGCAGGGGCGGATATGGGCCTCGAGCCCCGGCCCGAAAAATACTAATGCAACTTTTTTTAATATGTATACCTAAAAACCGTAATAAAGAGAAGGGCCCCTTCTTGTTCGGCCAGCCCCGAGACAATTTTTCCCCACCCAGTCCCCCGACCCACCGTCCCCCATTTATCCCCGCCTGTTCTCCCGGACCCGGCTCCCCCTCGCTAGTCGCCCCTCATTTCTTCCCCAGCTCCCCTCGCCCATTTCTTCCCCGCCTGTTCTCCCGGACCCGGCTCCCCACGGCCAACCCCATTTCTCCCTTCTCCCCCCCATTTCTCCTCGCCAACCCCATTCCTCCCCATTTCTCCCTCCTCCCCTCTATTCTCCTCGGCTCCCCGCCCCATTTCTCCTGGCTCCCCGCCCCGATGCCTCGACCTCTGGCTCCCCAGCGCCTCGGCGCTCGCCTTCGCCTCGGTTCAACTCCCTCGCTCGGCCAGAGCCAGATCTGCTTTCCAAACCCTTGCCGAAGTTCGCCCGCCAGCTCATGCCGCCCAGTGCTTTCCAACTCCTTGTTGAGTTGCAGGCTCGCCACGGCCGGTTGCCCTCTCGGCCTGCGCAAGATCTCGAGGTCGCCTCTCCTCACCTGCGACGGCCATGCCCCGCCTCCTCTCCGTCGCTTAGCGCCTGCTCTCTGAGATCATGGTGCAGTGAGTTCGCTCTTCTTCTACCTCGCAAGCTAAGTGCTAATTCTACTCCTCTCCCTTTTACTGCTACTAGTTCTATTCCAGCTTGAGCCATCAATCATGGGTTCATAATTTTTTTGTTTTGTTCATGGTGATGCTAGTGTTGTCGTGGAGTGAAGTTTTATGTAGATAAGTTCATATATGAAATTTTGGAATGTGTGAGTGCTGTGATATATTGGTAAGTAATACACATGTGTCTGGAATTGTGTGATCATGCTAAAATAGAGAATGAGCTAAAGTTGTTTATGACACAGTTATTTAGCTATGCATCAAATCCCAGATTGAGTAATGTACTAGTGTGCTTTTGTTTACACATGTTTCTTTGATTCCTAACCAGACTATGAAATGTGACACTTAAGATCTTGTTCTAACATAGATTCATTTTGGTTAACAAACCAGATTGTATGTGTATCCATGAATCATTTGCTACTCAATTTTCTATGCAAAAATGGATTTAGCAAGACATACAACCATGACATTGGATTTAATCAATCTATTGCTACCAATCATATTATATGCTCATATTACTTGTAATGTTGATCAATATAGTAATTAAATGCCTAAAATACTATGTGCTGCTACCATTTACTCCTACAAAATGCTAAGAGAGGAAAAATGCTTTCAAGGTTGATGATGGGGGGTGGAAAGGAAAGTCTCTTTGCCTTTTCCCCCTCTTTCGGAGTGCCTCTCTGTCTCCCACGGATGGTATCGTTAAATATGGAATTCAAATTTTATTTTAATTGTGTATTTGTGTTGTACTTTTGTTATGCTTCAGTATTGATAGTATTTGACGTTAGTTATAGACTTGTAGTCCATTAGATTTGGGCCCGAGGCTATATAAAATTCTGAATCTGCCACTGTTTGTCGGGTTCAAATTCTAGCAATAGTAGAATTAACTCACAGATAACCCTTAGAACATGCCTGGTGAGGTTTAAAACTTGACCGTTCAACAGGAGAACCGGGTGCCATACCAGTTGGGCTATCAATAGTTGGCTTCAATAAATATCTTTTCTATCTTCTTAACTAAACGCGATAAATACCTTCCGTAACCGTCTCATCTTACGAGACAAAAGCAACATATTATGGTGATAAAATAAAAGGCTCAGCACCCATTTGGAATGCAGAAGTAAAGAAACACATAAAGTGAAAAATCACATATATTTTTAGATGGTGGAAACAATTGGCTAGTGCAATCTTGTTAAGACTCATGACTCATACCCCCTTCTAGTTCACAAAAAAATCGTTTTGGACATCGACACAGTTCAAAAAAAAATACAACTTTAACCACTAATTACTATTGTAATTATCTATAAAATCTAATAAAATTATAATATTATAAAAGTACTTTCCGAGACGAATCTACATACATGATTTTATATATCTAATCTAAATATTTAAATAGATATCGATAGCCAAAGATTCTAAAGTTCAATTGCACATATTCCAAAACGATTTATTTTTATGAATCAAGGAGTATATCACGTGTTTAAATCTTGTAAAATACTAATAAAAATCTACATAAATAACTCAGCCAACTTATGGTTAGCGAGAGTCGAATTATGATCAAATCCCGGAAAATATTCACGTAAATTCCACATAGATAACCCACTAACACGTGGTTGGTTTGAGACCGAGAGTTGAATTTTGGTCATATAAGCTAGAGGGACAAGCGTCACGCCACTAGACTATCCTAGTGGTTGGCAGGACACACACTGATAAACTCAAAATACTCTATTATTGCTCGAGTTCAAACAGGTCCAAAGTTTTACTTCAATCCGAAGTTTTCCTTTCCAGGAGTGACAGGCCCAAAGTTTGATGAGTCGCAAGCTAAGTGCTAATCCTACTCCTCTCCCTTTTACTGCTACTAGTTCTATTCCAGCTTAAGCCATCAACATGGGTTCACAATTTTTTTTGTTTTGTTCATGGAGATGCTAGTGTTGTCATGGAGTGAATTTTTATGTAGATAAGTTCATATATGAAATTTTGGAATGTGTGAGTGCTGTGATATATTGGTAAATAATACACATGTGTTTGGAATTGTGTGATCATGCTAAAATAGAGAATGAGCTAAAGTTGTTTATAACACAGTTATTTAGTTATGCATCAAATCCCAGATTGAGTAATGTTCTAGTGTGCTTTTGTTTACTCATGTTTCTTTGATTCCTAACCAGACTATGAAATGTGACACTTAAGATCTTGTTCTAACATAGATTCATTTTGGTTAACAAACCAGATTGTATGTGTATCCATGAATCATTTGCTACTCAATTTTCTATGCAAAAATGGATTTAGCAAGACATACAACCATGACATTGGATTTAATCAATCTATTGCTACCAATCATATTATATGCTCATATTACTTGTAATGTTGATCAATATAGTAATTAAATGCCTAAAATACTATGTGCTGCTACCATTTACTCCTACAAAATGCTAAGAGAGGAAAAATGCTTTCAAGGTTGATGATGGGGTGGAAAGGAAAGTCTCTTTGCCTTTCCCCCCCTCTTTCGGCGTGCCTCTCTGTCTCCCACGGATGTTATCGTTAAATATGGAATTCAAATTTTATTTTAATTGTGTATTTGTGTTGTACTTTTGTTATGTTTCAGTTTTGATAGTATTTGACGTTAGTTATAGACTTGTAGTCCATTAGATTTGGGCCCGAGGCTATATAAAATTCTGAATCCGCCACTGTTTGTCGGGTTCAAATTCTAGCAATAGTAGAATTAACTCACAGATAACCCTTAGAACATGCCTGGTGAGGTTTAAAACTTGACCGTTCAACAGGAGAACCGGGTGCCATACCAGTTGGGCTATCAATAGTTGGTTTCAATAAATATCTTTTCTATCTTCTTAAGTAAGCGCGATAAATACCTTCCGTAACCGTCTCATCTTACGAGACAAAAGCAACATATTATGGTGATAAAATAAAAGGCTCAGCACCCATTTGGAATGCAGAAGTAAAGAAACACATAAAGTGAAAATCACATATATTTTTAGATGGTGGAAACAATTGGCTAGTGCAATCTGTTAAGACTCATGACTCATACTCTTTCTAGTTCACAAAAACAAGTCGTTTTAGACATCGATACGGTTAAAAAAAATACAACTTTGTAATTACTATTATAATTATCTGTAAAATCTAATAAAATTATAATATTATAAAAGTACTTTCCGAGACGAATCTACATACATGATTTTATATATCTAATCTAAATATTTAAATAGATATCGATAGCCAAAGATTCTAAAGTTCAATTGCACATATTCCAAAACGATTTATTTTTATGAACTGAAGGGAGTATATCACGTGTTTAAATCTCGTAAAATACTAATAAAAATCTACATAAATAACTCAGCCAACTTATGGTTAGCGAGAGTCGAATTATGATCAAATCCCGGAAAATATTCACGTAAATTCCACATAGATAACCCACTAACACGTGGTTGGTTTGAGACCGAGAGTTGAATTTTGGTCATATAAGCTAGAGGGACAAGCGTCACGCCACTAGACTATCCTAGTGGTTGGCAGGACACACACTGATAAACTCAAAATACTCTATTATTGCTCGAGTTCAAACAGGTCCAAAGTTTTACTTCAATCCGAAGTTTTCCTTTCCAGGAGTGACAGGCCCAAAGTTTGATGAGTCTCCCAAGTTCGAGACTTCCATGACTAATAGCAACCAAAGCGTATCCTCCATTCCCTTTCACTCCAGAAAGAGAGAAGAAACTCAGAAAACGGTAGACCCTATTGAAGTAATGAGAGAACTCTTTACTATCCTGATGAAACATTATTCCAGTCACTCACCATTGGCAATTAAGCGAAAAGTCATCGGAACCTGAAGAAAAGTTGTACGTGTAGTCTGGAAAATTATCCGAGGAAATAATCAAAACCAGGAAAAAAAAATAAATCAAAATTGGATCAGCGCTAACAAATTTATGTCGGGTTGGATGGGTTGACCGGGTCAAAGCAGTCGGGTGCGTGTGTCAACCACGAACCAGATACACACTCTCGACGCCATGTCGGCAAAAACGATTAACCCAGGGGCGGGCCCCGGTCAAAAAAACGAGCGCGTTGGGAGTACTAATTAACCGAGGAGCGGACCCGGTAAAAAAAAAATGAGTGAGGCAAATTAGACATTGAACTAGTTCAGTAAAAACATACTAAAATTTGCGTGCAGCTTTCTTTGTGTCCACTCCTGAATTAACCCCGGCCTCAGAAACAAAGTCGGTAAATACAAAGGCACTACTATCATCCAGAGATATTCATACAACCATCCAAAACTGCCGACTTGTAATTTTGTGTGCTCGTTTACACGGACACGGTATCCATGCAAATCGCAAACTGTACGATCGACCGTATGCACGTTCATACCAGGGTGTGAAAACGGGCTGCTAATAACTACGGATAATTACTAACAGACTTAATTAACCCAACAATTAAAACTCGGATACGATATTTTCACCGTTCTAGAGCGAAATACACCTGGCTATAGCTGAATCAGCATTCAGACCCGTTTGAAACCGAAGTTTTCAAGACGGCTATTCTGTCACGTTGCTTGCCTTTTCGTTTATTGTTTTTTTCTTTCTTCTCTTGCCGATTAATAATAAGCACGCCACTGCTCTACTGCTATATATCTGAATATCTCTAAGCCCTCCTCTGAAAAATTGGAGGCGTTGGAACGAATTAATGAGACAACTCCGGCCCGCCACACGACTTTGTAGAGAGGCTGCCCTTTGAAAAGACTACTCTGTATGTGTAGAGGAGCTTATTGCATTGCATGCGCGAGCGAGCGACGTTGGTGTGCTTCGAGCTGGCGGACCCACGTGGACCACATGGCGGCGGCGGCGGCCGGCCGGTGAAGGGAGTGGGAGGCGACGACGACGGTGCGGCGGCGGCGGCGGCAATGTCAATGGCGAGCCCGGCGGAGCTCATGTCCGGGTACTACCAGGCGCAGGAGATGTCAAACATGGTGTCTGCGCTGACGCGGGTCGTGGCGGGCGGCGACCCGTGGGCGGCGGAGGCGTCCGCGTCCGCGTGGGCGGCCGGCGGAGGCGCGCAGGGGAGGATCCGGGAGGAGCAGGCTGCAATGCACAGAGGAGGATACGTGCACGAGCTGCGGAGCTATCCGGGCGCGTCATCGCCGGAGTTCGCAGGTAAACGAGTCAACACGCATGCCTACCAGGACTTGCATGCTCTGCTTTTGCCATTGTTTTGTTCCTGCTTGTTTGCTTTGTCCCAGGCGTGGTGCATGGACAAAACCTATCTTAAGGTTGCGGATTTGCTAGCTCGTATGCCATTCAAGGATATATATATATATATATATATATATATATATATATATATATATATATATATATATATATATATAGGAAAATGATATACACACACACTAAAGTCTGTACACCTAGCTATATATCGTGTCGGTACAAAATAGAAGAGATCTTTCGCCCTCTTTGATAACTCTAGTATACCATTCGTCTCTACTTAAGCGAGAAATCCATGAAATAGGAGCGTCTATTTTCACTTTCGGTCACAAATATGTTTTCCTCTGTTCTTTCTGAAACATCTCATCGATTTCCTTCTTTTTTTTCAGAGCGTGCATGTAATTGTGTACATTTGTTTAGAACCAGGAACATTATCTATTAGCGTAGAAAATGGAGCGTGTAATTTGAATCAGCCTAAACATAAATGGGTCAAGAAAAGAGCGAGTATGCATTACACGAAGCTTAATACAGAGAAATAAAAAAGAAAAGAAAAGGCGTGTACAACATGCCACTGCAAGTATAACAAAGAAGTCGTACGTATGCATGCCATGCAGCTTAACAATATCAAAACGTTTGACGGAGCTGTATCACATGAGTCAGGGAGACTGACCAGTCACCGTATATCTGTAGCTCTGTACCACCTCCACTAGCTGCGCAGTTGGACGCCATTCGCCAACTTAGCATGCCTTTGAATTCGCTGCACCTCTGCAACACAACAAAGATACAGCTAGCTACTTCCATGTGAACCTTCGTGCATTGCATCGCCTTGTGCCGATGTGCGTGAGTTGTGATCGATGTGTTTGCGTAACACATAATACCAACAAGGATACACTACAGAAAGGTGATTTCTTTCCGGGGGGAAAAAAACTAGGAGAAAAGCTGTCCAAACTCTAAGCTGGTGTTATCACGTATGGCCTTTGCTGTTGTGGAAGTGTCACGCCTTTATCTAGTGCTCTCTACTTCATTCCAAAAACAACTCGTTGGTGATAGAGATCGACGCCTTTTATTTTATGTAGTGCAAAGTTTGCCACATGACATTCACATATGTCAAACTCGCTTGCGCTTATCGTTTTGCTCTTTTTTTCCGCTTTTGCTTACGCCTCGTCCTCGTGTGTGCGTGTATATATGTGTGCGCGCGCAGCGTCGGAGCAGAGCTCGGACAGCCAGAGCGCGGGCGCGAGCACGAGCGCGAGCACGGCGACCATGGAGGAGCACCACTCCCCGGTGTCCAACGCGGAGGCGTCCGGCACGCCGCGGCGGCGGTACCGCGGGGTGCGGCAGCGGCCGTGGGGCAAGTGGGCGGCGGAGATCCGGGACCCGCACAAGGCGGCGCGGGTCTGGCTCGGCACGTTCGAGACGGCCGAGGCCGCGGCGCGCGCCTACGACGAGGCCGCGCTGCGGTTCCGCGGCAGCCGTGCCAAGCTCAACTTCCCCGAGGACGCGCGCCTCCGCCCGGCAACCACCGCTACCACGAACCCTGCGCCGACTCGTATGCCGATCGCGACGGCTTCGACCTCTCCGGCCGTCTACCCCGGCGCCGCCCAGAGCCCAGACTACCTGCGCTACCAGATGCTTCTGCAGGGGAGGACTGCCACCACCAACCAAGGTACCCTTCTTCCGTTCTACGGCGGCGGCCCCATGACCAGCTCCTACGGCGGCGACGGCGGGGGCACCATGAGTGGCTTCTCGGGCTCCTACTATTCCTTCCCTACCTCCTCTGTTTCGGTTGCCACCGTCCCATCCTCTGCTTCCTCCGCCTCGGGGCACTACTACTACTCGCAGGATTCGCATCAGAGCGAAGAGGCGGCGGAGTGGGACTGGGAGAGCGCCCTGGCCTACCCCACGACGACGGCTTCCTGGTCCGACTCGAGCCAGTACCCCCCGCCGCCTCACACCCAATAGTAGCAACCAGATTCTGTTCTCTTATGGAAGAATAAGGTAAGTACGACTGGGATAGAGATGGGTGCAGCAAGCAAATCAAGAAGGAACGGATGTCGCATTTGTGATAGCTATGTGCTTTTTGTTTGTTCGTTGATTAGTTTGGTGATGTGGTCTGATCACATTATTTTTCCGCGAGATTTTGGTTGCGAAGAGATGGAAGAAGAGCATGCAATGATGCAGATGCAGATGCCGTTTGCGTTGCACCAGATGTAAAAGCATTTGGAAGTTATTAAATTCGAGCCGTTCTCCAAGTTCTTTTTCGGAAAACAATGTTGTTAGCAATGCACAAAATCTTGGTCTCATTATTGAATTGGACATGTGAGCGTTGGATTTTGTATTGTCTCTACGAATACGTGACATGGAGCGACTGATGTAAACGCGATTTAGCATCCGCGATGATCTCCATGTACGGGATCAGGCCTACGATTTTGTATTGGCAGAGCTCTGGTCAATTATGGCTATATATAGTATATATATAATTTGGAGTTTGAGAATCAGTGAGTGTATTTTTGAGCGAGAAGGCTGCTCGCATGAGCATCATCCGATTTAAAATACCCCTAAAATTAAGATAAAATTACCCACCAATGCCATCCAATAAAACCCTCGCCCATCCAATTAAACAAGTAGTATAGTCTTTTAACAAAGATCTTTCATCATTCATGATGAGTTAACTTTTCTAACCAAACACCTCAGAGACTACTCCAACTTCTCATGTGAGTGGATCCAAGAGTGAGCTGAGTGGATGTAAAAATAGAACCGCATATATATATATATATAATTGATCTCAACATACGTACACTGATAAGGAGACGTAATACGACTGTGATGTTTTAACTTTCAGTAGAGAATGTCCATGAGACCATGACTCATGGATCATAACAAGAACATCTTATCTTGGATTGGATAGCATCAACATGTTGACATCGACCTTGTCAGACAACATAAATGATACTGGGCGTGGGAATGATCTTACCAAAGATGGCGGAAGAACAACCAGCCGGATCATGGATGGGGAATGAAGTACTACTATATATTTGCAACTTCAAACCCTTCCCTTAATGATGCAATATTATTTGCTTGCTCACTAAGATGTTTCTATGGGCTTCAAATATGCCAGCAGGAAAGAGAACCGAACCCTCGCTCACATGTGTACATCAAAGAAAAGCAAAGCTCCCGTCAAATAGGCCCATATTCTTCTTGGAGATTGCTTCACCTACGATAGCAACCATACGGTGCTTGAACGACGGAAATCATCTCACGGTGAGGGCCTGGTTGAACCGTCCAGCGCGTGAGGTCCTGGCCCAAAGGTGGAGTTGAAGCGTTTGTCCTCAGCTTCCAGTGCGCACGAGGAGTCACGAACCAGCCGGTGGCGAGCCCGCCGCGCCGGCCAAGTCGCCCATGCATGATCGTCGCCCGCAGCCGCAGCGTCATGCGCGCGACAGCCGCAGCGAGTGGTGCTGGTGCCTGTTGATCTAGCCTATGGTGCTTTGGGTCCACACTCTCCTCTCCCTTGAATCCCGATCCTGAGGAAGCAAGACACCCCAGCATTCTATCCTCTTCTCTTCTGATCTTGATCAAGATTCACCAAGGATATGAATTTAGTTTGTGAAAACACAAAAGAGATCCAGAGCTTCACCTAGTGATTCAACGATTTGTAAGGTGCTCACGACTAACGAGGAAGCGAAGGCAAGCTGGCCAATGGCCGAGGGTATTCGCTCCACTCTCGAGATCGGTGCCCTAAGTTGAGTCCTGAAGCTTCGTGTCCATGTCGAGAAGAAACAACAAATAAGATGTTTTGAACAGAATATTGGGAGATGAGCAAGTGTAGAACATGGATTTAGAAGGGATTTGGGGAAATTTGTTGAACGTTTACCTTGGATGTTGGGCAGGCGGTTGAGGATTAGTTACATTCTGTTAGTTATTTTCCCCCACGAGCTCGGTCGAGTGATGGAAAGAAGAAGCGCTTCCACATCGAGAGAGAAATCACGTGACCTCCAAGCATCGTACAATCATCGTACCGACAACGATCGTATGTATAGCCGCGCCGATTCTTCTTATGCAGGCATGTTGGGCAGCCCATGAGAACTATAAAGATTCCTGTCCATTTTGTTTTACTATCACCTAATGCTAGGTTTCTACAACTACACCGAATGCAATTCTCCAAAAGGAAAAAGGCTTCATTTTATGCAATCAAACAACATAGTGTTTCCCGAAAAAAAAACAACGTAGTAACATTGTAACCGATATTAGTTCTCCTTTCACCAGCGTTCTACAATTTTTTGCGACGATTTGTCCCAAATCGAAAGTCTTTTTTTTAAAAACATGATCACAAAGTCTTAATTACTCTAAAGTTGTGTGACAGGGACTAGATGCGGCTAAAGTAACCACAAATCATACCTCTTCTGGTCACACTCATCCTTAACGGCTTAACCGCGAAAAAAAACCACTATTAAGGAATCTTGACAATTTGTGACACGAGATTGGAACCTGACTCTCCGGCTCTTGACGACCCGTATCAACGTCACAATTATCGAACTATTAAGAAACCGGACCTAAACTGAGGGTCTTGATTCAAAGTGGATTTCATCTATCAGTAAGCTATATAAAGGAGAGGGACCCCAATCATTATACCATAGCTTTAAGAAAAGCAATAAAGAGAAATCTGAAATCCCCTTATATCTCTGTGTTCAATCTATTATTATATTCTTATGTTCTTACATTCTTATGCACAGCCGAGCCGCCGGCCGCCCCGTCTTGAAGGCACCGCCCCGAACGGGAGCCGCCCGCCGCTGCGTCTTGAACGGGAACTGCCGGCCGCCGCGTCTTGAAGGAGCCCTGTCGTGCCCACAGCGCCTGAAGCACTGGCCGCCACGCTCCAAGACCCGACCGCCAACTCTCACGTCACCGCGCCATGCTTGGAAGCCCCGGCCAACAGCCATGACGCATGCGACGACGGCACGATGAGAAGCCCTATGGTCAGCAGGACCAAAGTTGCATCACGTGTTTGCTGTGAGCCGCAGCACGTGATAGATACTTTCAAGTCTAAGAAGAATGGCAAAGGACAACATGAGACACACCTCGCCATTGCAGGCACAGAGGATCTGCAATCATGGATTGCACCCATGGATGTGGACAGTTCAGTAGCAGCCCATATCACACCTTTTTTGGACATCACAGCGTCAGCAGCTATTGTTGCCGAAGAAGAGAAGTTGGACATGGAGCAGATTCAGGCAGAAGTTTCTTCATACTTCCCTGATTCAATCTAGTGCATGCATTGCATTCAAATTTTATAGTCATTTGCAGTTTATGGTTGTGATAGAACATTGAATTTTGAATAATGGTTGTAAACTTTAGGAGAGCAAAGCAATAAATTCTTATGATAAGTCCTGCAAGATTTTTTTCTTGTATTAATAATAGCAAGTTGTGTTATGTTTTGAAGTATTTTACTTATGTGTGTGGAATGCTTTCTACCACATATTAATAAATACTTTACATTTCAGAATGCGTGTTGCACCTTGTGGAGAAAGTGTGATTAGCAGATAGCAGCATAACGAATACCATATTGAGAGAGACAAAAAATCTCCAGTCGATCAGCAAGAATGCTGGTAGTCTTACGACAATCTCAGGCAGCAATACTTGTATAATAGGATCAGGAAGAGTCACAATTATACTCTTGATGAGCACAACATTAGTCATTGAAGAAGCCTTATTGTACGCAGAATCGAGTAGGACTCTCTTAAGCTTTAAAGATATTCGCGCCAACGGTCTCCACGTAGAGACTGGAGAAGAGTATGGTAAGGAATACCTGCTTATTACAAAGCACGAAAAAATAGAAAAAAGGTATTAGAACGACTTCCTTCATATGAATACTACACTCACATTAAGACACCTGCAGCCTATACTGTCCTAAAACCACTTATAGAAGCTCTGAACTTTTGTCTCTGGCATGATAGATTAGGCCACCCCGGTCTTAGAATGATGATAAATATAATTACTAATTCTCAGGTACACAATGTCAATGTAAACAAATTTCCGAATCAGGAAGATTTTGTGTGCTCCGCATGTGCCACCAGCAAACTGATTACTAGACCCTCTACTCTGAAAGTAAAGAATGAAATCTATGCATCCCTGGACTATATCCAGCAAGATATTTGCGGTCCTATACAGCTCTTGGCAGAGCCATTTAAGTACTTTATGGTGCTCATCGATGCTTCATCGAAATGGTTGCATATATGCTTATTATCTACGAGAATCATGCTTTTGCAAAACTGATCTCGCAGATAATTAAAATTAAGAATAATTTTCCTGATCATCATGTGAGGTCCATCAGAATGGACAGCGCCAGAGAATTTACTTCAAAGGTATTTGATGATTATTGTATGGCAATGAGAATTACCGTTGAACATTTTGTACCACATGTCCACACTCAGAATGGACTAGCAGAGGCATTAATTAAAAGAATTAAATTTATTGTCTGGTCGCTCTTGTAGAATTGTAATTTACCAACTACATGTTGGGGACATACGGTCCTATACGCAACAAATCTCATCAATTTTTGACTGTCAGCATATAATATCCATTCACCTATGTAACTAGCGCAAGGGTCAACACCGAAAATATCTCATCTACGAAGGTTTGGTTGCAAGAATTATGTAACTATACCACCACCGCTACGAACTGCAATTGACCCTCTCAGAAAGTCTAGGATATACGTTGGTTATGAGACAACATCCATAATCAGGTATCGGGACCCCATGACTGGAGATTGCATACATCCCGCTTCGTTGACAACATATTTGATGAGAATAATTTCCCGTCATTAGGGGTAGTAAATCAACCCCTTGATGAAAAATATCGGAAAATAATGTGGCAAGCCACGGAAATCCATGCACATGACCCGCGCACTAGTGAAGCAAATAGAGATGTCCATAAGATAATTGATTTACAAGCATTAGCGAATCAACTATCTGACCACTTTAGTTATTTGAAGAGCATGACCAAGTCGCATGTGCCTGCACGCAATGCGCTGGATAGAGTTGAAATACCAAAGAAAATTTAAGGTATCCTTAATCCCATAGAGAGGCCTCAGAAAAAATGACGAGAACTCCGGCCCCTCGAATCCTATTTAATCGGGGACGCCTGGCGAAAAAGGACCGATCACTGAAGTTCCCCACAATCAGAAGGGAAGCCTGTTCAGACCTGACACTAGTATGGAACCTTCGGTAAAAGGCATACCGGATTTGAATATTCCCACAGAGGAAGACATCAGCATGGATGTGTGCGCACACATCGGAGCTGAAAAACTAAAGGGACTTGCTCCCGCAATTGAAAGTAGCGGTGAGCAAGTAGAAGCATTAGAAGTATCGCCCCATGAAGAAATAACAATAAATTATGTGACCACGAGAGAATCTATGAATAGAACAACAGCTAATGTCGATAATTTTTTGCAAAGAAAACTGCCACAATCATCGATCTTGATCAAGAGCCTGCATCGCTAGCTGAATGTAAGAAAAGATCAAATTGAGAAGATTGAAAGAAGGCGATAGAAGCACAATTATTATCTATGAATAAAAGAGAGGTATTTGGGCCTATAAGCCGCACGCCTCCCGATGTGCACCCCGTAGGGCATAAGTGAGTATTTTTAAAAGATAAATGAAAACAATAAAGTTGTAGGACATAAAGCAAGGCTCGTTGTACAAGGTTTCACTCAACGATCAGGAGTCGATTATGAAGAAACTTATTCCCCGGTCATGGGCGGAACTACCTTTAGATATTTAATTTGAATGATAGTAAACTTAAATTCAGACATGAAATTGAAGGATGTGGCAACTGCGTACCTTTATGGGAACTTAGATTCAGACATTTATATGAAGGTACCTGAAGGTATCCCTGTCCCGAACGAACACAGAGCAAATAGAAATCTGTACAGTGTGCAACTCAGAAAGTCACTGTATGGACTGAAGTAATCAGACTGAATGTGGTATAATTGTGGATATCATGGGGATATGCTCTAGTTCATAGGATGATGTGACAATTGGTAATGACGTTAATGGTTTATCGTTTCACGTGTTTTCGGCAAAGAAACAAAACTGTCAGGTCTCAGCCGGTCTGACCGGTCAGACCGGTCCCAGATCGATCTGACCGGCCCTAGCGGCGGTCGGACCGACAATGTCAGAAAGTGGTGAATTAAGCTGGGCCAAAGATAAAGGTAGCAGACAAGAGAGGGGATTCTATTGCACTTGGTCTCATAATTTTTGGAGTCTCCAGTCAAAAGTTCTATTGGTTTGAAATTTCCAGTAGATTTTGGTTTTCAGAGGTTGAAAATCGGCTAAGTTTTCTGGTGATGGGATCGGCCAATAGGTGGCGGTCAGACCGGCTAGGGTGGGTGGTCAGACCGGCCCTGGGGGAGATCTGACCGGTTGTCACTTGGGTCGTCGCCCGTCGTGGCGGCAATATTCGGTTGTTAAGTCAAAGTCATGAGTTTCAGGGCATATATGTTACATGATGCATGTTTTGACTAACATGGGACAATTTGTGAAGAAGTTGTTCCCAAATTCGGTTTACTTGTCTATTGTTGTGCAGGTTGCTTGGTGGTCAACGACGGTCAACGGCGAGGATGATCGGGACTAGGCTTGGAGAGCTGAGGTCCGGAACGATCGACGATGCCGGGTGAGGTCAATGTACTCAAGCGTGGTGAAAGATGGACAAGGATGACCTATTAGCTAATCCGAGGTGCAAGATGGCGCTAGGAGTAGCTAGTTAGGTCAAGAGGTGTTAAAACGGCGTATTAAAATACGTGCGTATGTGTTTCGTTTGTTTTGGGCCTTAACGAGATCCCAATAGAGTCAAACTTCTAGAAGGTCTAAGTCTCCATTATAAATAGGAGAGGGAGGTGGCTGCACCTCATCTTCGTCTCTTTTGCAAATCTTGTAAATCCTAATTTTCTTTCGGAGAGCTTTTGTGGAGGCTAGGGTTCTTGATAGTTTGATGTGATTTTTGTGCTCTTGGATTGAGCATTGTCCTCCATTGATGGAGAGGCTGTAAGCCCATATCATATCAATCAATCAAAGGAAAGTTTGATCAATGTTTTGTCTCATTGCGTTCTTTCTCTCTATTTGATAATTTTGGGTCTTTCTTTGATTCGTCAGTTTTTGCTTGGTTTCTTCACGTGATCTATCTTGCTGTGACGTGTGGGAATCTATCTAGGATTATCAATCACCCACGAGCAAGAGTTTTGACCTAGTTTTTGTTTTGACCCGGTTTTGCACCTTCCTCATCTCAAACGAAAAAGATCTTTATTCTTCTAAGACTTATCACAATATTCGATTGGAATAGCTTCCTGATATCATATAGAAGGTGTGTTTCAAGTTTTATCAAGTTTGGAGTTGTAGATCAAAAGTTTCATCTATTTTCAACTTCGTCATCGGCTGTTTTTCTGTTCTAGAGCCCGACAGTCAGACCGCCGCGTCCCATCGGTCACACCGGCAGAAAATCGGTCCGACCGCCAGTTAGATAGCGGTCCGACCGGCAGTGTATTGATTCGCTGTAATCTTGGCTGTTTTTGTCGTATTGCTTAGGGGTTTATATTGGATTCAATATTAGTCTTCCGCTGTACTGATATACTGATCTTCATAGCTTCCATAGCTACTGGAGTAAAATTGTTGAATCCATTATTTGTGAAAAAGTGAGCGTGCTCCTATTCACCCCCCTCTAGTCGCCTTTTCAGTCCAACAAATCGCTTGAGCAATTTTCTCTGCAATAAAGGCTACACGAACAATGAGGATTGTCCCTGTGTTTTTATACGGTGATTCCAGGATGGATTCTATATAATTTCAATATATGTAGATGATCTGAATATCATCAGGGCCCTGAAAGATATTAAGAAAGCAAGCTCTTACTTGGAGTCGGAGTTCGAAATGAAAGACTTGGGTAAAACCAAATATTACCTAGGTTTGTAGCTTAAGCATACCCCTGAAGGGATTTAGTACATCAGTCAACCTACACTCATAAAGTGTTGAGATGGTTCGGCTTTGAAAAGGTATATCCTTTCGAAAGTACCGATGGTCGGGAGATTCTTGCAGCAGGACAAGGATTCGTACCGACCTAAAGAAGAGGGGAGGAAGTCCTGAGACTGGAATTCCCGTACTTGAGTGCAATAGGAGCACTCATGTATTTAGCAAATTGCACTAGACCAAACATTGTATTTGCCGTGAACCTACTGGCAAGGTATAGTGCAGAACCTACCAAAAGGTATTGGCAGGAAATAAATGACATCTTTCGATGTCTCCAAGGAAGTAAAGATCTTAGCCTGTTCTACAAAAAGAACCAAGACCTAACTATGACTAGCTATGCAGATGCTGGGTACTTGTCAGACCCGCATACAACTAAGTCATAAATAGACTATGTATTCCTATATGGTGGAACTGTAATATCATAAAAATCATCTAAGCAAAGTCTTGAATCTACTTCAACGAATCACTCGGAAATCATAGCGCTGTACGAGGCCCCACGAGAATATTCTTGATTTCGACGGATGATTCACCACATCCAACAGTTATGTGGATTGAATACCACACAAACCCTCACTGTTATTTATGAAGATAATGTAGTTTGTATTGCATAAGTGCAGATGAGTTATGTGAAGAGTCCTCTCACTAAGCATATCACCCCCAACTTCTTCTCTATCCATGAATTGCAAAAGATGGACGAAATTAAAGAATTGCATACTAAGTCATGTGAAAATCTTGCAGATTTATTTAATAAGTCACTTTCAGCGCCTAGCTTTGAAAGATGCATACATAGAATTGGAATGGTGAGACTTAGAGAAGTGCAGAATTCGGGGAGAATATTCACAAACTCTTTTATTAAAGTTTGATCACGAAGATCGAGTACTTAAAGAATAAATCTTGGAGATTAAATGGAATAGGGTGAATTGTACTCTTTTCCTTGACGAGTGTTCCTAAAGTTTCTTGGCTAAGTTTTTAATAAGATAATTCGTGCAGCACAGCAGAACGTGTATCATGTACTCTTTCTCCAAAAATTTATCTTGAATTTTTATGAAGTTTTAATGAGACATGAACATGACGAATTAGTACCAAGTGGAGTATTAAGAAACCGGGCTTATGTCGAGAGTCCTGACTCATAGTGATTCCTCATCCATCAGCAGCCTATATAATGGAGGGGATCCCAACTAATATACTACAATTTTGAAAAGAATAATAAAAAGAAATTTTAAACCCTCGTATCTCTGTATTTAAACTATTATTTTATTTTTATAATATTATATTTATCTACGAAGTAATCACTCGAACGAACTAAACTCGCGAGGACGTTCCTCTAACTGCCCCTCGCGATTCGGCTGGGCCGCCACGGTCGTCTACGAAGAGTCTACAAAAAAATCCTCCGACTGACGTGTGGGACAAGCCCGCTTCCGAACACCGAAAGTAATCGCCCAACAGATGGGTCCACACCAAGGCCTCCCCGAGGCCGTCGGGAGCATGGACAACGACCGTTGAACTGACTCGGACTGGGCCCCATCCCCCGTCCAACCTCCGGCTCGGCTCGAGCCCGGACGTCCGTTCCTTCCGTCCCACTCGGGCCAGCTCACGGCCAGCCCGGCGCGACCCCAAACCCAATCCCCGGCAGCGACACGCCTCCTCGTTGACGCCGTCACGGCTTGTCGTTAGCGGGCGCACGCTCGCCACGACGCGTGGATCCGCGTCACACGAGGGGCCCCATGGGACGCCCGATACACTGACCACCGCGTGGAGGAGGGGACCCACGGAGTGCCACACTGACAGGTGGGGCCACCCTGTCAGACGAGGGTGTAGCTTGGGCTTGGTGACTCCGCCACGCCACGTTTGACGTCTCCTACCTCCGTCTCTCGGTTGCGACTTGCGAACTCCACGCCAACCGCTTCCTGCTACTGGCAGCCAGCCAAAAGCAGCCGCACCGACGCCTCCCCTCCCCTACCCCCCTCTCCCCGCGTCTCCCGCAGCTCTTCCACCCAGCTAGCGAGAAGCTTCTAGAAGGTGGCCATGGCGGAGGAGAAGGAGTCGACGTCGATCCCGCTAAGCCAGGCGGCGGAGGCGGTCGACCCCGAGGACCCGGTCAAGTCGCCGCCGCGCCCCAGCTCACCCACCACCTCCACCCGCAAGGTCCGGATCTAACCCTGCCCGCCTTCCCACACCTCGTGCGCCGCGGCTGCATTGACCTTATCGCTCGCCTGTGCTGCTCTGTTAGGACCCCGCCGGCCGTTCGGTGCGTAGATTTGTGCTTCCCGATAGCCGGATCTGTGCGGATTTGATCCTGTTTCCGCCCGCGCGCGCGCGGGGTGGTTGGCAAATTCGATGGTGGTTCGAGGGGTACATCGATTTAGCTTTCGATGGGTTTAGATTCAGGAGTTTAGCTAAGTTCGATCGAATTAGCTGGTGCTGGAGATTAGTGGGGAGATTGTTTTCTGCAATGGGGAAACCTATGGGATAGATTTGCAGGTTGTTTAGTTCACCTGTAAGTTGGATTACTAGATTAGGAAAGCTGCACTCTGATAAAGTTGGATTACTAGATTAGGAAAACTGCACTCTGATATTCCCAGCAAATGTGGATGTCGGTCTCGTGTATGGTTTGTTGGCTGGGTGGGTTGTTGAGATTGGGAGGTGCCTTAAAGCTTGTGAGTGATTGTCTCTTCATGTGGTTGCAAAGTTGATTGTTAAATACTCAAGTGGTGACTGAATTTAGCACGGATTTTTCTTTTTATGTCATTTGTGTGATGGTATTGAGAAAGTACCTGCATTTGGAGTCTGGAAATTTTTAGTCTACAAGATGCCATTGATGTATTCAGGTGTGGTCTTTTGCACAGGAAGACATTGCTATAACGATTTGAGGAGACCTTTATTGTATCAAGTGTATTGAAAAGGAGGGGAGTATCTGGGGGCAAACCCATATTTAGGTTAGCACGCCTATGGGTTTGCACTAGATACTTCCCCTTAGAAAGAATTGTATGAAGGAAAAACTTCCAGTTCATTTACTCTGGTGGCTGAACATTTTTTTGCTCGATGCATTTCTGTGCTCTAATGAATATTCTGGCTTATGATTAATGTCCTCAGGTGGAGTATCCGATGGAATGTACCTTTCAATTCATTCATTTTCAGTGCACATTAGAATCAGATAAAACTTTGAACTCTCAATGCTGTAATTTTTCCCTATTAATTTACCAAAAAAGAACTGTGTTTCACAAGAAATGAGTTGTATAGATCATTTTTTTTTCACCAATCTGATAATGGTTGGCCTGGACTATTTTGTGTAGGCATGCTGCGCTGTTCTTCAAAGTTGGGTGTCAAGAAAATTTATGACTGGATGGTACATCCTTCACAAGAACTAAGTTAAACATGTTACGAAAACTATGTATTACCTTTTATCTATTCATAATACATTTTCTTTTGTTTACATGTTTTGCAGCGTAGTTCTTTTTCCTGTTGCTGTCACGTTCTTCATCACATGGTGGTTTATTCAATTTGTTGATGGTTTTTTCAGTCCACTGTATGCAAAACTTGGAATCGACATATTTGGTAACTCTTGTACATATACTTTGATCTTGCTTGCAGCCTTGCAGAGATTCTCTTTGGATCACTTGTTATATGTTGTGTGATTATAAAGGGAATATTTGGTTGGCATCTCACATGTATCAGGAATGTACTTAACTACTTACCCTTAGTTCTAAGAAATCTAGGCCCTTTGGGAAAGCAATCAAAATGTTCTACTTTAATTGGATATGAATTTAATATTAATGGTATTTGCAACTGTATTCTTGACATTTTTGTTGTTTGAATAAATTGATGATAAACAATCTTGACTTTAGATCCTCTACTGCAGTAATAAATTCGATAAAACTTAATCATATGCTTGATATGGAATTCAAAGAATTCTCTGTCGTCAATCCATGTTATGTTTGTGGCAAGTGCTTATTATTTAACTGACACATTGCAGGTCTTGGTTTTTTTACTTCTCTGGTATTCATATTTCTGGTTGGAATATTTGTTTCTTCATGGGTGGGTGCAACCATCTTCTGGGTTGGAGAATGGTTTATTAAGAAAATGCCATTTGTAAGGCACATATATTCGGCATCAAAACAAGTCAGCACTGCCATTTCACCAGGTTATATGCTTCATTCACATATACATACTCAGAAAGCTTGACCATTATTCTGCCCTTTCGTACAGACTGCCTTTAATACAATTTATTGCCAATAAGTGGTTGCCATCTTTTGACATCAATAATGGTCCATGTGTTGGTTCTATTATGTATAGCAGCTCTTCATGTAGTTTGAAAGTTATTAGCATTTTTTTGCTATAACTTGAATTCTAGATAAGCTTGCAAAGTTAATAACATTGGCACATAGTTCATTTTGGTCTTTTTCCACAAAAAGGTACGCGGGACATCTGAGTGCATAATCATTTTTCTAAGTTTTACTCCATTTTGACTCTGTATAAATAAGTTTTTATTCTGGTCATTGTGGTGCATTTTTTTTTTAATATAATAGGGTTATATTATGTTGTTTTTGTTTCGTTTGTTACAAGAACATCATAAGCCATATTGCACAAGAAGACTTCTCATAAAATTAATTTGTCTGACAGATCAAAATACTACAGCATTTAAGGAAGTTGCAATAATTCGTCATCCACGTATTGGTGAATACGCGTTTGGATTCATAACATCAACTGTTGTCCTTCAGGTACCTCATTATAAGTAGTTACATCAACAATCTGTTATTTAGAAGCCTTATTCTGAACGTGCCATATATGCTCCTTAAGGTGCTATTGTATTTGTTTTTTTTTAATGGTATCTTGTTTGTGTTGTGCTGCAGACTGACAAAGGCGATGAAGAACTGTGTAGCGTCTATGTGCCAACAAATCACCTATATATTGGTGACATATTTCTGGTGAACTCTGAGGAGATCATCAGACCTAATTTATCCATTCGAGAAGGAATTGGTAGGCTATTGTGATCCCTATCCTAATGCTATTATCTCCTATTGCAACTTCACTTGGAACATGCAATTTTACTGGTTTCCCCCCTTTTTTTTGCCTGTGACTGGCTAGAGCTGACAATGAAACCTTCTTGAAATTACTTGATCCATTTAATTCTAATATAGTGGTATTGTTATTTTGATTCCCACAGAAATAATCGTTTCGGGAGGAATGACCATGCCACAGGTGATTGCATCACTAGAACCCACCCCGCGGAAGAGCCAGAGCATCCGTCTAAATAGAATAATGACATGACGCGAATACAAGTAATCAATACAACGGGAAAGAAATCTCCAAGCCATTGGCTCCAGCAATTATGTTTACTGATATTGGCTTGTCCATCCAGCAGGTCGCGTTACGTGTGGATGGGCGAGCCAGTCGGGTGCTTTGACCGTTGGTCTGTTTATCCTGTACCGATTCTAATGTGTTACGTGTGTAGATTGGATAGGGAAACACGACACGTTGTGATGAACTATCGTAGCATTACAAACGCCGGGCGGAAGCATCATACCGATGCTCTGGAATACCATTGTATCACTCCTGTTGCTCTTCTCTTTGTTTGCTGACTGGCCAAAAATGTTAACTTCGGTGCACGAGAGGTGTATAACAGTATAAGTAGTGTGCCTGATTAAATTCATTTGTAACAGTATGCTGTATAATACCAGGTTGACTTCGTGTTACGTAGAATATACCATACTAGGTTTCTTCGAGGGCATCCCTTCGTTTCACTGTCTACTGTGGTTGTGCCATGAACGTTTCCGTTTGGACTCCCGCCAGCGAAAGTTCCTTTCCAATTATCATGTCACTGCAGAAACATTAGAAAAAAAACCCACCAAGGGCTCATTATTGCACAAAACTACATTACAGGCGGTTCGGAACTGTCATTATAAATGGTCTTTAAATCGTCTGAATTTTTATGTCTGGGATATTGTTATCACAGACGGTTTTTAGTTAAAACTGCTACGAAGGGTCTTTTCACAGACGATTTCAATCGAGAACCATCTGTGATACGACGTATATCACATACGGTTCTATTTAAAAATCATATGTGATATGCCGTATATCATAGACGGTTTGTAAATATAACTGTTTGTGATATAAATTGTATCATAGACGGTTCTTAGTTGAAACCGTTTATGATACTGGCTTTTCATAGACGGTTTCAGTTAAAAAACCGTATGTGTTGAGCCCACTGTTATCACAGACGGTTCTTGGTTGAAATCATCTGTGATACCGTCTATGATAGTACCATTCTCATACGGTTCCAACCGTCTGTGATAGTTCATTTATACCTATTTTTTATTTTCAGCTAGCCTTAGGAATTGCTAGCCATGCTCTCTGAAAACTAGCAAGCTAGCAGAAATTAGATATATCACAAATGAATCAATTGTTGACACAACTCAAAGTGATAATTTAAAACTCAAAATTAATTACAAAAGATTATGTTCAAGTATTGTCGCTAGATTTACAATTGAATTACAACTACTCGAAATGATCAATTACAATTGAATCAATATTTTTAAGGTTGTTCAACGGTGTTGACGGAGTGAAACTCTCCGTCGGCGTTAACGATCTCCATCTTGATGAAGGCGTAGAGCGTCCCACGAACCTCCGAGACCTCTTTCATAACGAGTGCATCTAAATCTATGGTCAAGCCTTGTCGCTAGCAGGAGTAAACTAGTAAGTATATATATATATATAGGATAAATACTTTCTACTCCCGGGTGTAGTTACTCCCACCTCTGATATACCACTTAAAAAAACTTGACATACTCCTTTATCACTTTGGGTATACTCATATACTAATTATAAGATATTCCAATGCGAACCACATGAAAAATTTGTAAGAAAGTCCTTAGTTTTTAGCATATTTTGTAAATACCTTCATATTTGCACTAAAAAGGAGTATGTCTAAAAATTTGTACATACCACCCCTGAAAATGTGTGAATACCACCTAGGTGGTCTTATATACTCGTATACTACACATACATACTCTTGGTTGCATAAGATACTCTCTACGTTGTGAGATACTAATAGGAGTAACTACTCCGGGAGTAGGAAAAGGCTTCCTATATATATATATATATATATATATATATATATATATATATATATATATATATATATAGGAAATAATTATTGGCGCGATATTGACAAACCTCGGAATCCTTCATCTTAGCACTCACCATTTGCCGCATATGATGGCAAACGTAGAATGCACATAGATGATCTTATTTTTGCTGGCGGCACTGCAAAAATAGAATTACATATATAGGTACAGTCAGTTCGAGACGTATTATTATAAAGTATGATATATGATTATTGTGTTGTAGCATGTACCGAAAATCGCATCCTGTGTTGTAGTGTGGCGCTAGATCCTTTGTATAGCCCTCCCTTTGCAACATAGTTGATGAATGACCTACATGATTCTAAAAAGTTATCCTCGGCTATTTTAAAAGAAGGAATACTACAATAGAGTTATGTATGGAGGAAATGAGCATACTTGTCGAGTATTTCTTTCACAAGGGTGAAGTCGTGGTTTTTGTTGAGTAGGGAATAAAGGTATATTACCTTATTCCTCTTTGGTATAGGACTAATAAGATCCAGTGGAACCTACTTGTGTATGTCGTTATAGTCATAAATCGAAGTTCATGCTGCGTATAAAGTACAAACGAAATTTGTATAGCAAGTAGTGAAGCACTTACTTTTGGTTGTACGGTACCATTATGTAGTCCTTGTCGTCCTGAGCAAGCAATTCCGTCGTTTTGTATTTCACGACGTAGGATGCATCTTCGTTGATGGTTTGCTTAGAGATGACGTGTGGGTCGAGAAAATCCACCGGCTCGTTCCGTCGACGGACATTTTTCATCATGTATCTATACATAAGCAATGAGTTGTTATATTTATCGGTATTACGTGAGTGTAGAACTTGATTGTACACACTTATAGTCTCTAGCATCGTAGAAGTGAGGCGTCGAGGGCAGCGAGGTTGAATAGGTCGAATAAGTTGTCGAAGCCCATGACGAAGTGGCCCGGCTCATGGAAGAAATGCTCCTTCGTGTATCTGATGGTTATTCTAGTATCGCACCCCTTCTGTTGGGTCTTCAACATGTACCAGACATGCAAAGATTGACAAGCTACTCCAGCGCGTGCTAGCACTGTGTCGGGGGCCAATGTACTTCCGAGGGAGTATTTTCCAGGCTTGGGAGGTGCCACAATGTTCTTCGACTTCGATTTGGCCTTGACAAGTTGCCTGCAACACGTCTTCCCATGAGACGACTCAGGAATCGATACGGTGACACACTTTTCTTGTTCCTTTAGCGTCTTCTCCACGAGAACTGATGAGGCGGCCTTCTGAAGCGAAGGATGAGGTGGAGTCGTCGAGGGTCCTATTGGAGAGGCATGATCGTGTCAAGATCGCGGCACTGCAGGGTCAGGGCGATGTCCTTCTTGGGCCACTGGATAAAAGTGTATATGACATCCCCTAGTGTTCGGGCAAATCTCCAGCGGGATAGCCATGAAATTGTCATATACCATTGTAGGACCGTAAAGGCGACTAGGGGGGGGTGTGATGAGGACATCCCTCCTTCGGATACACGCACTACACAAGACCCTCCAGATTTGGGTGCTGAACTACACGATCCTATGACAAGAGCTAGACCACATCACTTAATCGATCAGGTAAAGTCGTTTCTAGGGCTGAGTGTATTATTTGAGAACTCTATGATGCTGCCTAATGGAGATGATTTACTTGTACTCAGGAATCTAGGACTACGACCAGTTCAAGAAGGTCTACGACCACTACAAGAAGATCTACGACCACTACAAGAAGACCTACGACTAGTTGATTCGATTGGAGCAATCTACGACCAGAAAAGTGAGCACAGTACTCGTTGGACACAATCTACGACCAAAGATAGCATGGGCTCCTCAAGACCACCCTAGGACCGATCCTCGACCGGATCTTCGACGTAAATACGCAACACAAGGTGTTTGCGTCACCGCTTTGGAAACTAATAAGACTTTGTAAACGTAATGAGGTCGGAGTCCAGGTTGTGTACGCTTCATCCCACGGCCGCACAACCCTAGGTCGACCTCCTCACGTTCCCCTATAAAAATACAGTAGCTGCCATAGTTTAGAGGCGGGTTTTTCTTAGATTATTCTGCCAATTGTAGTTTCGCCGATTATCGGTTTGAGGAACCCCACTTGTAAACTTCATCCATATCCGCAATACAATTCAGATTGCATCTACCTTGTTCTTGTGAGTTGCTTCGATTGCTTGCAGGAACAATAACCTTCGTGGTAAGGTCGATCGCGTGCAAGCGTGGTCGATAACACAGGCGTGCGGGTGTAGCGAATTGCGAGGTGACGATCTGTTGGTCGGAAGCCTCAAAGCGTCAACGTCCTCACGACGAACCAAATCGAACCTATCGGAAGATCGGGCCGCCGTGATTCATCAGGGTGAATAGGCTCTTTCTCAAATTTCTCGCCTTAATCAAATTCAACACGAACTTTACTCCTTTAGCTATGAAAGCTAAACTAGCCCAAGATTCGAGAGAGAGAGAGAGTATCTTTTAAAAGGATTGGATGCGCAAGAGTGTGTTTTGAGGAAGCCTTGTGCTGAATTCGATAACCCCCTCAACCACACGACACAAATGTGGAGAATTGATCTCACTATTCGATCGGCATCGGCGGCGGTTGACCGCCTTGAACGGCGGTCAGAAAGCGGCGTCTCGACCGCCGTATAGAAATCGATCCGACCGATTTAGTCCAGTACTGAAAAACAATGCCCAAATCCAAAACAAAATTTGGTCCAACTTTTGATTCAACCAATGAAACTTGACCAAATTTAGAGCACACCTCCCTAAGGATATTAGAGACCTATTTCTAGCGACGATCCTTCAGATCCACTTCACATAATCGATCTCTGACGATTTTACCAAAGAAGTGCACAAACCCTAGAAATATGAAAATGTTGATTCAAGACTTGCTTGTGGGGGTTGATTATCTAGATGCCTCTAGGAGTATTCCCACACATCAAAGCAATATAAAATAGGTCAAGAGACCAGGCATAAACACTTGAATCAAGGTAGCATCACAATCAACAAAAGAGAGAAGAACACAAAAGAGAGACTTCACTCTTGAGCAAACATCAATGTATTGATTGATTCAAGATGTTGCTTACAAAGCCACTGTAACATCCCAATTTTCAGAGCTTTAAAAATCTTTAAACAATGGTATTAAGAAAATTCACCATTTGGATTTATTTGAATTTTAATTTAAAAAGCTTAATATGGACTTTAAGGACAAACCGATTTAATGAGCTTAATCCCAACATTAACAATACCAAAATTATTTTATTTGGATTCTATGAGCTTGGTTATATTTCCTAGAATTTTCTAGAATTTTTCCAAGATCATTTGCTATTTTCCATTGCTTATTTGAATTTCTGCTATTTTCTTAAAAAGAAAAGCTATTTTAAATCTCCAAATAGTGTTTGGGCCGAATCCCCTCGGCCCAGTCCTGTTCACCTCAGCCCGATTCGTCGCGGCCGTCCGATCAGATTTGGACGCTTGATCTCGCCGCTGCCTCTCTCTCCTCCACGCTCCGCTGATCCTCGGTCGTTGGATCGCGAGCGGACGACCAGATCTTGGCCGCGCGAGCGCCTCGCCCTTTCTCCCTGACATGTGGGCCCGCTACAGCGTCGTCGTCTTCGCCGCTTTCTTCTCCGCGCGTTCGTCGCGCACGACCGCCATTGAAGCCGAGGGCGAGCTCGCCAACGGATCGCTCCAACCACCCACGACTCACGCGGGCGTCTGCGCGAGACTCGCGCCTCCTCCGCACGACTCCACGCCTTCTCCTCTCTCTCGCGACGCGGGCGCCAAAGCCGCAACCGCCACGATCTCGCCCACGACCTCCACGCCGCCACGCCGCTTCGACCTCCCGGGCCCTATAAAGGAGAGCCCGGCGCCCGCGTCACCCATCCCAAAGCCGCCACCCACTCCCTCTCTCGCCTGTGCTCGCCGGAATCGAGATTTCCCCCCGACACCGAGGGCTTGAGCTTCGATTGCGCCGCCTCGCCGCTCCTGCGTTGTCGTAGCCGCCACCGCTGGATTCGGCCAAACGCCGCTGGCCGGTGCTCACTCGCCACGGGAGGAGCCCTCTAGCGCTGCCGCCGTCGAGCCCGTACCACCTCCTCCGCCAAAGCCTCGCCGCCCGCCTCGCTCGTCTGGAGCACCGGTGAGCACACCCTCGAGACCCCGTGTCCCCTCTACCTCCTCGTACCACTCATCGCCGTTAACTCGCCGGCTCATTGGGACCCTCGGGTCCAGTCTTGCCAGCCGCCTCGCCGCCGTCGATGTCACTCGCCACCTCGGCGCCAGGCGCGCAGTCATCCCCGTGGCGCCGTGTCACGCACGCTTGCGAGCGCGCCACCTCGCCTTATCCTCGGTTCAGTGGCTCGGTGGACTTGGTCCACGTGGCCGGGTCACCGACATGTGGGTCCCACATGTCGATTAATTCTTTAATTCTTTTAATTCCCTGAAAATCCTTCACGACGTCATGCTTGCGCAATAATCCGATTTTTCTATTGAAAATAATTCGAATTCCAAGAATCCTATTTTTAGGTTTTTCTTTTGATTCAAACTTTGAAACCTTATAACTTTTGCATCCTAACTCCAAATCCATCCATTCAAATTTCTAAATTTGTATAAAATCAAGATCTATTTATTGGAGATTTTTAATTATTTTTATCAGAGTTATTTACTTCTGTTATTTATTTTTCTTGTTGTTTGCTTTACTTGTAGACTTCGACGATACTTTTGGAAGGTTTGAGGAAGAAGGAGCTTTCCAAGACCAAGACCAGCACTTGAACCTATTCCAAGGCAAGCTATACCCTTGACCATTTTGCTCCCGCTTTTATAAAAGTATTTTAATTCCAATTCTCGCATCTTAATTCAAGTATTTATTTAAAAGCTTTTGGGTGCAGTAGTTAATCCTACATTGTTATGCCATCCTTGTTAATTGCTATGTCCTGATTCCTTGTCACCTTAGTTGGTAAATATGGTAGCACCAACGTGGGTTGGTTAGTTGCGTATTAGATTGCTTAGCCATGCCACGAATCACTTGTCATGTATATCTTTATAAATTGACTAAGTGAATATGAAACCGTGTGAACAAACTGTGTGTACTATGTGTCTTTGTGGCATATGTTGCACTTAAATCAACCAGGGTGGTAAAAGGATTTGGACTGAGGCAAGGGGTGGATACTGTGTGAAAGGGTGGACTGTGTGGACTGTGTGAATAATTTTAATCTGTGTGTCTATGTGGTTTGGTTAGCTGGAAGTCTTGCCTTGGTCAATTAAGGACCTCACCATGTGCGTCATTGAACTGAGCTTCCTGTACGACCACATGCCTGTTTTAAGACGGGCTTAGCATAGTAAGATAAGGTATCTGAATTGCTTTGTTATGCTTAGTGTTAGCTACACTAAGTGTATCTTGTGGGTAAAGTGTACAAACCTCTGCAGAGTGTAACTTAATCTATTCGAATAGCGCGTCATGATCATGGACAATGCTCGGGATTTCACACTAGGGGTAGATGTTTCCATAAAATCGTGTGGGAAGGGAGCTATGTGATTAAATCATCTAGCTATGTGAATAACCCAATCAGTCTTGTGGTGTGTCTTTGTGAAATAACTTGTTAAAATTATTATTGTCTATTGGTTTTACTTGTTTTCGATCTATTAATTGTATTAAATTGCAAAGGTTGCATTTACGCAAAGAGCCACAAAAGTGCATTCCTTTGTAAAAGCCAACATATATACATTTTGCATCTCGTGGTGTGGCTTGCGAGTAGCACGGTGTGTACTCACGCTTGTTTTGACGAATCAAGCGGAGGAGGAGTCTTCACCAAAGATTCGAGGACGAGTACATTGAAGGTGCCTAATCGTGAGGTCTTGATCCCACGGTTGCTCTGTGGTGAATCGATGGGGTGCCACTACCTTTTCGCTTCATTGCCGTTTATTTTCTCAAGTAGCCTGCGTGGCTCAAGAATTGTAACTCGACCTTAAGGTCAAAACCATTATTTATTAATCAAATTTATTCGTTTATGTTACTATTCGCTTGTATGGATCGATTTCCATCTTTGTTAACACTGTGTGCACTGGCGTGATCCTGGGCTAGTGCATTAAACACAGAGGGTCCTGAATCGAAATTTCGGGTCCCGACAGCCACTCCCTCAAGCAGGACAAGAGCTCAACAAAGAGCTCACACACAACCTTCCTCTCCTCTCTGGGAACAAGTTCTTCACAACTTGACCCACGTTAGTTCCGCAATGTAATATGCAACAATAAAGCATTGAAGTTCATACAATAAACACAATCAAAGCACATCAATGCCGAGAAGACCAAGCTTCAAGTGATCGGCGGTCTGACCGCCCCACATGGCCGGTCCGACCGATTTCAGGCCGGTCGGACCGATTCCATAACGGCGGTCGGACCGCCCGAAAAGACTTAGCCAAAATTCCAACTCGAAAATCCGAAACCTTCTGGAATTTTCAAATGAATAGAACTTTTGACCGAGCTCCAAAAATTATGTGACCACATCCGGAGACTCCTCACTTGCCTACACAACCTATTTTTGGCCTAGCCCCAAATTCCATCGAACCAATTTGGCGGTCGGAACGGCAAGCATTGCTTGGCCGACCGTTCCACTGGCCGGTCGGACCGGCGACCGGCGGTCGACCGCTAGTGACTGACAAAGACCGGAGCAAACCCGAAAACGTGAGATTTTACAAACCAACAAAGCCATTGCCAATTGACTCATCATTCTAAGATCGTGCACATATCCTCACGTTATCCACAATCTCCCCCTTGATGAACACATTGGCAATTTCCCAGAAAATGTAGTTTTTTGGTTTGAAAAGTAAAAAAAAACACAGTTTTCGCATAAAGGCACAACTTGGTCCAAAAGCAAGAAAAAGCCTAGGAACCGACCAAGCTCACTTCAGAATAGTATAAGCAAGTGAGATAAGCCAATTAAAGCACCAAATGATTCAATTTCCAGAAAGTAGTCAAAAAGACAAAAGTTCTATTTGACCTTTGATCATTGTGAGTAATCTTCAATTGCAAATATAATCAGAAAAAGGCAATAAAACCCAGAGACCCAACTCACTATGATCACACATTTTCAAAAGGTTCATCATTTTTTTTATAAGAGAGTTCTTTTATATGAAACCTTATGTATGAAACCGCTCCAAAACAACATTTTTCTTCACAATCTTTCTCCCCCTTTGACAATGAATTCATCAAGATGCATGGGAAAAGAAAGAGAATGAATGAATGACTTTATTTTTGAACTTTAGTAAAAAGGAGCCATGACCCTTATACATGTAGACAGTACAAGTATTATACCAAGCCATATAAAGAGTAGAAGCTATATTCAATCATGGCAAAACATGTACTGCAAAGCTAAAACCAAAATAGCAGTAATATGAGATTAAAGGAATTAATACCATGAAAAGTTGCTCAATATCATAGTTTCACTAAAAGCAATAAAAAATGAGTCAAGCCATGTCTATAAGTAAAAAGAGACTCAAAACTTGAACTGAAGCATTTTGAGCATTAAGAGTTCAAATATGAAACAATATTCCAGCACTTAGTATTTTGAATATTTTCCTAAAAAGGATTTTTTTTTCATTGTGCTAGATCTCAAGCCTTGACGTGACCATCTCAAGCGAGAAGCTTAAAAGAGTGGTCTAGGTCATCCAAAACTCCCCCTGAGTTCATGCCTAGTGCAATGGCAAGCTGCCTCATGAGAAAGGATTGGTGAGATCGGTTTTTCACACGAAAAATCTCATTTTTCATTTGCTTGACTTAAGAAGTTAAAAGCTCATTTTCATCTCAAAATAAGTTCAAGACTCAATTTAACCTATATGACATGGCATGAATCATAAGAGGATCACTAGAGCAAAACTAGTCACAAGATCCAACAAGACATGATTTGATTCAATTTGCTCACAGATATAAAGCTAGCAAGGCAAAAGCTAAGCTAAACAAGAAGAGCCATAAAAGAAGTCTAGCAGACTATCACTTGATATGACAAGGTAGAGAGTATAAAATCAAGCCATACAAGGATAATGATCAAAACTCCACAAATTTTATTATACAATGCAATACAATTGAAATGAAACATGCATTATGATACAATGAATGCAAAAAGAGCAGATTCCCCCTCAAAACAGCCCAATAGGACTAATAACCCTAACTCTCCCATAAGCGACAAAACGAGAAGAATCAAGAGCTTTAGTGAAAATATCTGCAAGCTGTTGCTCTGACTCTACAAAGTGAAGCACAACATCACCCTTCTCAACATGGTCTCTAAGAAAATGAAATCGAATATCAATGTGTTTAGTCCTGGAATGTTGCACTGGGTTTTTGGCAATATTAATTGCAGAAGTGTTGTCACGAGAAAGAGGAACACTTCTCAAGGATAACCCATAGTCCCGCAGCGTAGATAAAATCCAGAGGACACGAGAGCAACCATCGGCGCAGCCTACATACTCGGCCTCGGTGTGGATCAGCAACCAAGACTGCTTTCTAGAAGACCAGAAACAAGAGATGTGCCCAAGAAATGACAAGTGCCGAAGTACTCTTCCTATCCACTCTACACCCATAAAATCAAGATCGAAAATTCTCGAATTGAGAGAGCGAAGAAGAAGAATACGAGTCCAAAGTCAAGAGTATCTTGAAGGTACACGAAGATGCGACGTCGCTTGACGATGAGAAGCACGAGGAAGCTCGAAGCGCGCACGGACATACGGCAAATTGTATGTCCTACCTCGTATTGTGAGATAGAGGAGGAGCCAATCATCTCAAGGTACTCCTTCCGTCCACGGGCTCTCCATCCTCATCGTGGTCCAAAGACGGTGGTTGTAGCAATGGGAGTAGACATTGGCCTCTCGCTTCCCATATTGAAGCGCCAAGAAGGTCCTTTGTATACTTACTCGGTGAGCGAAGGTGCCTTGTTTGATTGCTTGATTTGAAGACCAAGGAAGAATGTCAACTCTCCCATCATGCTCATCTCGAACTCACTGCTCATAGAATCTGAAAATCTGGACACTAAAGCATGAGAAGAACCACCGAATATAATATCATCCACATAAATCTAAACCAACAAGAAATCACTACCATGCCTGAGAGTGAACAAGGTTTTATCAACCATTCCCATTTTGAAATCATTTTCAAGCAAGAAACTCTTAAGCCTGTCATACCAAGCTCTAGGAGCTTGCTTCAATCCATACATGGCTTTAGAGAGTTTAAAAATATGGTTTGGGAATTTAAGATTTTCAAAACCAGGAGGTTGCTTGACAAAGACCTCTTCTTCTATGAAACCATTCAAGAAAGCACTTTTAACATCCATTTAAAAAAGCTTGAAACCCTTGGATGTTGCAAATGCTAAAAGAATGCGAATGGCTT
Source organism: Hsuehochloa calcarea (assembly GCA_036346395.1). Lineage (NCBI taxonomy): Eukaryota > Viridiplantae > Streptophyta > Magnoliopsida > Poales > Poaceae > Hsuehochloa > Hsuehochloa calcarea. The sequence continues at coordinate 56,037,394 of CM070593.1, read as the reverse complement.
CCAATCTAGCTACTGGAGCAAAGGTCTCTTCAAAGTCTAAGCCTTCTACCTGGGAATAACCTTGAGCTACGAGTCTAGCCTTATTGCGAACAACCAACCCATCCTCACTTTGCTTATTTTTAAAAATCCATTTTGTTCCAATAACATGAGAATCAGAAGGACGCTCAACTAAAGTCCATACTTTGTTTCTTTCGAAATTTTCAAGCTCTTCATGCATAGCATTGACCCAAGAGGCATCAGATAAAGCATGGGTGATATCTCGGGGTTCAAAAGAAGCGACAAAAGCAAAATATGCATGAGAATCAGGAGAAATAAACCTGGAGCGAGTGACTCGCTCTTGAAGATCCCCAATCATCTGCTCAGGTGGATGTTGTCGCTGAATGTGAAGAGGTGCTCCAGTGCAGTGGGCCTTTACCCCATGAGTTGTGGAGGTAGGAACAGAGCCACTCAGATCGTCGGTGAGGATTGGAGGAGGCTGCTCAGCTGAAGCTGGAGTAGTAGTGGCAGGCTCTCCACCCCTCTCAGAAGTAGCTAAAGGATGGTTCGGGTCCTCATCCTCAGAGTCATCATCGACGAAGATGCTTCCTTAAATTTCAGGAACCTGTGTACCTGTAGCGTCGGGTCTAGTACCAGGACTAGCCTCATAAAAAGTGACTTCGCAAGTTTCAACAGTTTTGTTAGTGTTAACATTAAAAACACGATAGCCACGAGAATGAGCAGGATATCCAAGAAATATGCCATCGAAACATCTAGACTCAAATTTATCAAGGTTGCCATGTTTAAGAATGAAGCACTTGTAATCAAAAATCTTGAAATGAGAGACTTTGGGAGAATGACCAAATCTAAGCTCATAAGAAGTCTTCCCAACCACAGATCTCAAGAAAATCCTATTGGAGATATAACAAGCAGTAGAGATCGTCTCAGCCCAAAATCTCCTAGGAGTAGAATACTCATCTAACATGGTCCGAGCCATCTCTACAAGGGTCCTGTTCTTCCTTTCTACAACACCATTCTGCTGGGGAACTCTAGGAGAAGAAAAGCGATGCTCAATTCCCTATCGGTCAGGAAGGTAGAAAAGAAGAATTCTTGAATTCATCCCATTGTCACTCCTAATGGCTCTCAAAGCTCCAGAATATCAACGAAGAAGTCTAAGGACCAAATCTCTAAAGAATCCAAATGCTTCGTCCTTAGAAGCGAGAAAATAAACCCATGAATACCTGGAGAAATCATCCACAACCACCAGCACATACCATTTCCCACCATCTGACTGAACTCTAGAAGGACCAACTGTGTCTAAGTGAAGAAGTTGTCCTGGTCCATCAGTCATCACCAAAGTAAGAGGTGGGTGGGAAGCAGACACCATCTTACCATGTCGACAGGGCGAGCACACAAGATCTCTAACAGCCTTCAGCCTAGGCAAACCTCTAATCAAGTCCTTACAACTGACTCTAGTCAAGTGGTCAAAACCTATATGCCCAAGTCTACGATGCCACAAGACAAGATCATGAGAATCAGAGGCTACAAGACACCTAGGACTGGAAGCTGAAGAAATACTGAAATTTGCACAAAAGATCTTCTCAAATCTGGAGATCTCAAAAACAAGCTCACCCGAGGAATCTAGAACTCTACACTCACCACTTTTAAACCTCACTTCTAGACCCTCATCAAGCAGCTGAGAAACAGATAGAAGATTATACCTCAGCTTACTTACCAAAGCGACGTATTTAAGCATGAACTTGTTGTTGACGCGCACAGTGCCCTTTGCAGTCACGGTCCTGGTAGAAGCATCACCAAATGTAATCAATTCGTTGCCGGATGCACGTGTGAGGGAGGAGAACCATCGAGAATCTCTGGTCATCTGTCTAGAACACCCGGAGTCAACAAGCCACATGTCCTCCTTCCTCGCACGACGGACCTAAAAAGCACAATCAGAAAACATCCGTGCCTCAGTACTGGGGTTAGTGATAAATGATCTAGGAATCCAATACTGAGAAGCACGATGCCAGGGAACAACAGTAGAAACAGCAGAAATATGATCAGGAATGAAATCATAAGGATGCACATGAGAACCACCTAGACCTCTCCGAAACGATCTACCAAAAGATCGATACTCCCCCTGTCTAGGTGCTACCCGTGGTCTCTCCTCACGATATCCTAATCCAACATGCTGCCTAGACCCACCAAAAGAGTCTACAAAGTTCTCTACCAATCTAGGCCTATATGTGGTACGATAAACATGCTGCCTAGCTCTAGAGACTACAGCTGGAGAAGGGACTCCTCTAATGGATCTCAAGGCGCTCATCCTCTCTTTTCTCTTAAGTTTTGCTCTCCGGAAGCAGAAATCAACAGTGTGGCCTTCTTTCTTGCAGAAGGTGCAATGATACTTGACCTTTTGAGGGGTCTGTACTGAAGGAGTAAAAGCACCTTTCTTACCAGAAAGAGTTTGAGCAAAACCTGCGGATTTGAAAACAACCTTGGAAGGCTTAGGAGGTTCTAGCTCAAACAGACTATTTTTCACAACTCTAGCAATCTTAGGTGGGTGGTTCTTGGAATGCTCTAGGGGATTGAAACCTAGGCCACTATTTTTCACGCTCACCTTGGATTGATCAAGAATCATGTTGAGTTTCTTTTTCCCGCACGAAAACTTCTCAAGAGTCACCTTGAGGTAATCATTCTCTTTAATTAGATCCTCACATCTAGTGCACTTTCTAGACTTCATTACCTCATCACGTTTACTCTTAAGAAGAGCCACTTCCACTTTTAAGGCCTCACAAGACACACAATAGGATTCCTTAATCCTATTCAACTGCTCCTTAAATTTGACTCTAAATGCCTCTTGAATCTGACCAATCATGGTTTCAACTTCAACATTCAAAACACAAGAGTTAGAATCAATGACTTTCTTAGAAGCAGTAAGAGACATGAATTTTTTAATTTTAGCTTTTTCTTCAAGAGTCTTGTTTAAAGCTTCAATCTCAATTGTAAGCTTGGGACAATTTTCACAAGAGGCAGCTCTAGAGTAAATAACCATTTCAGTCATCTCTTGCATCTTAATCCTATTATTCTTACAATAAGAGCATGTGTGACTAGCATCAAACTTTTGCAATTCTTTCAAGGCGCTATCCAATTTTAATTCAAGTAAAGCACAGTTAGAGCAAGTTAAAGGAATAGCTTCCATGGCAGTCACATCAAGAGAAATGGCATCTAAGCAAACAGAACTAGACTTGAGAGATTCTAGTTCATCAAGAGCATCTTTTAGTTGATTAGCAACAGAGGAATGAGCAGATTTCAAGCTTATCAGTTCTTTAAGCAAGCTAATGCAGGAATCACAAATATCATCAGGATTAATAGATTTAAGCCTAACAACTTCTAGGTTCAAATTATCAATCATAATGTCCTACTTCTTAATCATTTTTACTTGCTTATGCAATTTCTGTTCATCAAGCACCAAAGCCCTTTTCATGTCAGCAATTGAAGGGCATACCTCATCAGGATCACTAAAAGGATCCTCGTTGTTGGAGGAGTCGCTGTCGTGGCTGTTCTTTGCCATGAAGCACATGCCTGTGAAGTCATGAGCCTTCTTCTTGCCACGGGAGTCACTCTCGTCGTCCTCCGCTTCCGAGTCCACATCGCTCATGTTCACATTCTCTAGGCGGCAGGACCCTACCGACAAACTGCGATAGTTTGTCTTCTTGGGTTTTGCATCCCTCTCCTGGGGATGTCTTCGTGTCACCTTCTCCTCCTTGCCCTTTAGCTTGGGGCACCTGGAACGAATGTGGTTTGTCTCACCACATTCGAAGCATGTGATAGGTCCACTTCTCATGTTCCTCACCTTGTTGTACGCTCTCGTGAATTTGGTGGATAGGAGGGCTAAGTCATCCTCGGGCAGTTTCTCAAGTTGCTCATCGCTCAAAGAATGCAAGGCAGATAATGAAAAACCAGATGAGCTACAATCGAGAGAATCAGAAGAACAACCTTTGAATTTGTCGACCACTAATGCCATCGACTCTGTCTTGGGGAGACGCGAGATAAAATCAATCTCATGCGTCTTCAACCTCGAGTATAGCTTATCCATGGTAAGCTCACTCATGACAGTGTTGTCATTGATGGAAGTGATCTTCATTCCCCAGACCTTCACATCAAGAGCACTCAAAAGCTGACGTGCATTTTCAGACTCGAGAAAGCGAGTCAACAATACGGAGATCATGAAGAATCTTAGAAAATCTTCCCCACAGCTCGTCTAAAGACTCCCCAGGCCTTTGCTCGATCTTAGAGTATACTTTCTTCAGCTGGTTCTGTCTCACCTCCTTGATCGCAGTGGAACCCTCGTGATAATCACAAAGCGTCCGCCAGATCTCATGAGCAGACCGCAAATGAGCAACACGCTCAAACTCAGATCGACTAAGGCCTTGGATCAAAAAATTCCGAGCCTTGCTGTTGGCCTCCACATCTGGAGTGATCATATCGTCATCGGCTGGCACGACATAAGGGTTTTTTACCTTAAGCCAAATAGCGTGCCCTTGAGCCTCGATATAAGTCTGCATACGAGCCTTCCAATATGCAAAGTCAACTCCATCAAAAATATTTGGCTTGGTTGAGTACTTGTCAGTCGCCATGACTCCAAAGACCGGTTAAGATCTATGAGAAGAGCTAACCGGCTCTGATACCACTTGTAGGACCGTAAAGGCGACTAGGGGGGTGAATAGGCGCTTTCTCAAATTTCTCGCTTTAATCAAATTCAACACGAACTTTACTCCTTTAACTATGAAAGCTAAGAAGATCAGTAAGCGCACAGAGGAAGCCTTGTGCTGAATTCGATAAGCCCCTCAACCACACGACACAAATGTGGAGAATTGATCTCACTGTTCTGGACTGGGCACTGGCGGTCTAACCGGCTACCAACGGGCGGTTCGACCGATTTGAAATCGGTTCGACCGGCCTTGAACGGGCGGTCTGAAAAGCGGGCGGTCTGACCGCCGTATAGAAATCGGTCCGACCGATTTAGTCCAGTACTGAAAAACAATGCCCAAATCCAAAACAAAATTTGGTCCAACTTTTGATTCAACCAATGAAACTTGATCAAATTTAGAGCACACCTCCCTAAGGATATTAGAGACCTATTTCTAGCGACGATCCTTCAGATCCACTTCACATAATCGATCTCTGACGATTTTACCAAAGAAGTGCACAAACCCTAGAAATATGAAAATCTTGATTCAAGACTTGCTTGTGGGGGTTGATTATCTAGATGACTCTAGGAGTATTCCCACACATCAAAGCAAGATAAAATAGGTCAAAAGACCAGGCATAAACACTTGAATCAAGGAAGCATCACAATCAACAAAAGAGAGAAGAACACAAAAGAGAGACTTCACTCTTGAGCAAACATCAATGGAATGATTGATTCAAGATGTTGCTTACAAAGCCACTCCCTCTAGGAGGACAAGAGCTCAACAAAGAGCTCACACACAACCTTCCTCACCTCTCCTCTCTTCTCCAAACCCTAACCCTAGAAAAAGACTTGGAGAGACAAAATGAAATGCTTGGAGGGTTTTCCTCTCCCCCTTCCTATTTATAGGAGAGGCCTATGGTTTCACTTTTGGGACCCACACACACATGGGACCCACATACACAAATCTGTTGAAGCAATCGCCTGCTTCACCACGTGTAGGTTGATCAACGGCTCTCATCCTGTCGGCAAGACTCTCCCGTCCGAATACCATCGGAAACTCCTAGAGACTTGCACCGACTTCCGCACCGCCTGATCCAATCAGCTGCACCGAACTACCCGTTCGATCCATCTTGCCCATTCTGCACCATGCTTGAGTCACACGACCTCACCCGGCATCCATGATCGTTCTGGACCTTAGCTCTCCAAGCGTAATCCCGATCCACCTTACCGTTGACGTCGTTGACTTGCAAGCCACCTGCACAGCATAGACAAACAAACCGTCTCCGGGAACAAGTTCTTCACAACTTGACCCACGTTAGTTCCGCAATGCAATATGCAACAATAAAGCATTGAAGTTCATACAATAAACACAATCAAAGCACATCAATGCCAAGAAGACCAAGCTTCAAGTGATCGGCGGTCTGACCGCCCCACATGGCCGGTCGGACCGATTTCAGGCCGGTCGGACCGATTCCATAACGGCGGTCGGACCGCCCGAAAAGACTTAGCCAAAATTCCAACTCAAAAATCCGAAACCTTCTGGAATTTTCAAATGAATAGATTTTTTGACTCGGAGCTCCAAAAATTATGTGACCACATCCAGGAGATTCCCCTCACTTGCCTACACAACCTATTTTTGGCCTAGCCCCAAATTCCATCGAACCAATTTGGCGGTCGGACCGGCAAGCATTGCAGGTCAGACCGTTCCATTGGCCTAGCCGGTCGGACCGCCAGTGACCTGACAGCACTGGAGCAAACCCGAAAACGTGAGATTTTGTAAACCAACAAAGCCATTGCCAATTGACTCATCATTCTAAGATCGTGCACATATCCTCACGATATCCACAACCATGTCCACTTGGATCCTGGCGTAACCCTACGCCAACTGGGCACCGTGCTGCACTGCCCCTTCCTGGTATGGATACACCATCCCCTGCCCAGCCTAAATAGAAATGGACACAACTATCTTCACTTGGAGCTTGCAGGGCGTCGACTCCTACAAAACGATACACAATTAGCTAAGGCGTCCTATAGGTCTATCTTTGGAGTATTCCAGAGATGTACATTACCTTGATGTCGTCGATAGGTAATTAGACGTCGTCAAGTCCAGAATTATGTGTGGACGCGATGCTACTCCGATGTTGAGGAGGACTGGCTCCCAAAATAACAAGGGCGGCTTGCGACTGGTTGAGGAGTTGATTTATTTGATCCTGCAATCTTGTTATTTGTCCTCGAAATTTTTCAGTAAGCACTTGTTCCAACCGGACGTCGTGCGACCCGGGTGCTCCTTGTTTCCCAGAGCTGTAGATAGTAAATCCTTCTCCTTATCCGCTTCGAAGGAACCTTCGAAACATGCGAAGTTAAAGATTCCTGCAAGAGGTCATCATGTTATTAAGACACTATGAAGTTATGGATATATTAATGTGGATATCATAGGGATATGTTGCAGATCTTAGGATGATGTGACAATTGGCAATGGCGTTTACGGTTTGTCGTTTCATGTGTTTTCGAGAAGTTTCAGAACTGTTAAGCAGTAACCGGTCTGACCGGTTGTAGCGTGGCGGTCAGACCGGTCCCAGATCGGTCCGATCGGCCATAGGCGGCAGTCGGACCGGTGAACTTAAAAGGTGTTATTTTGAGCTGGGCTAAAAATAGAGTGTGTAGGCACGAGAGGGGATTCTATTGCACTTAGTCTCATAATTTTTGGAGTCTCCAGTCAAAAGTTCTATTGGTTTGAAAATTCCAGTAGGTTTCGGTTTTTCAGAGAGGAAAAACGGCTAAGTCCCACCAAGGTCTAACCGACCACCACGTGGCGGTTAGGCCGGCCAGGTGGCGATCGAGCCGCCACAGAAGCGATCGACCGGTTTTCAGTTGGTTCATCGCCCGGTGTGGCGGCGTTGTTCGGTTATTGGGTCAAAGTCATGAGTTTCAGGACATATATGTTGCATGATGCATGTTTTGACTAAACATGGTCAAGTTGTGAAGAACTTGTTTCCAAATTCGGTTTACTTTTCTATTGTTGTGCAGGTTGCTTGGTGGTCAACGACGGTCAACGGCGAGGATGATCGGGACTAGGTTTGGAGAGCTGAGGTCCAGAATGATCGACGATGCCGGGTGAGGTCAATGTACTCAAGCGTGGTGCAAGATGGACAAGGGTGATCTATTAGCTAATCCGAGACGCAAGATGGCGCAAGGTGTAGCTAGTTAGGTCAAGAGGAGATAAAGACGGCGCATTAAAATGAGTGCGTATGTGTCCATTTTGTTCTGGGCCTTAACAAGAGCCCAATAGAGTCAAACTTCTAGAAGGTCTAAACCTCCACTATAAATAGGAGAGGGTGGTGGCTGCACCACCTCTTCGCCTCTTTTGCAATTCTTGTAAACCCTAATTTTCTTAGGGAGAGCTTTTGTGGAGGCTAGGGTTCTTGATGTTTGATGTGATTTTCTTGCTCTTGGATTGAGCATTGTCCTCCATTGATGGAGTGACTGTAAGCCCTGATCATATCAATCAAATGAAAGGTTGATCAATGTTTTGTTTCATTGTGTTCTTTCTCTCTATTTGATGATTTTAGGTCTTTCTTTGATCCGTGAGTTTTTGCTTGGTTTCTTCACGTGATCTAGCTTGCTGTGACGTGTGGGAATCTATCTAGGATCATCTTGATCTTCAATCACCCACGAGCAAGAGCTTTGACCTAGTTTTGGTTTTGACCCGGTTTTGAACCCTTCTTTGATCAAATGGAAAAAGATCTTGATTCCTCCAAGAATTATCATAATCTTCGATTGGAATAGGTCCCTGTTATCATAAAGAAAGCGTGTTCGACATATTTACCAGACGTTGGGATACTACCTCGTCTGCCGGGTTTGTGAAAGAGATGCAGCCCGAAGATGTGGCTGATAGTCTCGCTCTTAACCAGGCTCGAGCACGCTCATCTGAGATCTCAGCAAATGGTCTTGTAGCGGTCTCGTCCTCCGCCGCCCATTGTGTAGTTTTACCCGCGTACCCAGCGGTGCCGAGTTTGTGGGGGTGAGTGTTTTGTGCCTGGAGAGCTTTGTGCGCCACACTCTGCTCCTGAAATTCGGTCGTCGTCTTCATCCGCACAAAGGTGTCCTATATATCCTGCGACAAGAAATGATACTTTGTGAAGGGCGTCCGACCCGTGTTCACGTACTTCATGATAAGCGTGCTCTTGAAGGCCCTCCACGCGTGTCCCATCGAGACCAACGTCTGCCGTTGCACGCGTGCCTAGTCTGCTTCTGGGATAATGAACAAGCCTGAAATTTCAGTTCACAGCTGGCCTCTCTCTACATCCGTCAGAGACATCCAGCTTGGTGTGGTGATGGAGAACCGTTCCCTTCCAAGTACCCCGTAGATGGTTCGGAATCTCGCCGCTGCTTTCTTGGGACTCAGAGGGATCCCAACATCATTGACCTTCGTTATTCGGCCCGCGAGAAATTTCGATATTCCTCTACCATCTCGCTTACGTACCACTTTGATCGGAGATCCAGACGTATTCGGCGTCGTCGATGACGGTGCTGAAGACGGTGCCTCTGCAATCTCGCTTACTTGCTATCTGTATAAGTTACATACGCAACGACCTAAAATTTCATGGATTGCAAGTTGATATCCATAATATTTAAAGAAAGATACAAACATAATACCAAAAAATAATTATGACTACTTACAATGCCATGGATTGCACTTGACAATGAAGTCTTACTCAGCAAACAACATCAAATATATGTAATATTTTTTAAAAAATGTGAAAATTATGAGGTATTTTCTTATAAATATGCCATGTTAGCATATTTATTAACAAGCACCCTTGAACGACAGTAGTAGGTTACGCAAGTTAAAGTCTAACGTTGAACACATTTTATTCCTACTGTCCAACAAAATGAAAATTGACAACTCTAAAGTTACTACATGGGAGCAATCAATAACCATACAAAGGTCAAAATAAAATTAACAGAACAATGACAGTAGATTATTATAGCATAACATTGACCACACCATACTGGATTGATAACCAAAAGTGACATGCAACAGAGAACCAAAAGTAAACATGCCAGAAGGATTGGGAGACTAACCTTGAAGGAAAGGGATAACGGGCCAAGAGATTATCAGATCAGCAAATCCCTCACAGATAACATGAAGGGGCACAATTCACAAAAGCATCTTTCACACACACAACAGATCAAGTTATAGTAATTTGACCTTGGTTCATACATAAGTCTAAATTTCTAATCTTTCACACACAGAACAGATCAAGGTATACACAAAAAGACTATAGTAAAGCCCAAATCTCTAATCCTTTTCACTACAGATGCTGAGCGCCTGAGCATATTGAAGCAAATCACCCATTAGATAACAAAAATGTCGGGAGAGTACTGGATTTTGGAGAATGCTGTGTAAATTTGGATGTGGGGAGCAGAGATGTACCTTGGGGGAGGCGGGGAGCAGCAGGGGCGTCGGGGTCGGGGAGAAGGGGTCGGGGTCGGGGAGAAGGGGCGTCGGGGGCGTCGGCGTCGGAGAAGGGGCGTCGAGGAGGCGGGGAGTGCAGCAGGGGCATCGGGGTCAGGGAGGCGGGGAGTAGCGGGGCGTCGGCATCGGGGAGGCGGGGAGTAGCAGGTCGGCGTCGGGGAGGATGCTTCGGCCGCTGGGGAGGTGAAGGGGCAAGAGTAAGGAGAGTGACGAGTTAAGGGTGCACAAACCCTATCGATCCCTCTTAAATAAAGGGATATCACAGACGGTTTCATTATGGAACCGTTTGTGATAAGTCATCACAGACGATTCCATAACAGAACCATCTCTGATACGAGGGTTTAGGGTTTCTGTGCTAAGTCATCATAGACGGTTCCGTTATGGGTACATATGACGTAGGAACACATGACCGCATATTTTTATCTCTTTCACAAGGTGAACAATGAGATGTACCATAATATCAAAAAATAACGGAGAGAAATGCATCTCAAGATGACTTAAAGTCGTCACCACCTCAGCCTGTAGAGCAGCTAGTCCCTCAAGATCGATGACCTTTTGAGCAACTGAGCAACTGAGTTAAAGAAATAACACAGCATAAAGATTGCCACTCGAAACTTGTTCGGCAAGATACTCCTAATTGCAACAGGAAGTATTTGTGTCATCAGCACATGACAATCATGAGACTTCATACCAATTGATTTCAAATCTTCCATGGAAACAAGTTTCTTAATATTGGCGGAGTAACCGGATGGAACTTTCACACCATGCAAATTTTAGCACAGTTTATTTCTCTCGGCCTTGGACAAAGTGTAGCAAGCTGGGGAAAGGTATGTTCGTCCTTTATCGGTCTCTTTTGGTGCTAACTCGGTTCTTATGTTCATATCAACCAAGTCACACCGTGCGTTAACACTGTCCTTTGTTTTGCCACTAATGTTCAATAAGAGATCAATCAAGCTATCACATACATTCTTCTCTACGTGCATGACGTCGATACAGTGGCGAACTTCTAAGTGCTCCCAATAAGGTAAGTCCCAAAAAATTGACCGCTTCTTCCAGATGTTTTTCTGACGGGTCCTTAATTTACGTCCCTTCCCAAACACAACATCGATATTCTTTACCATATCATAGACCTCTTTCCATCTAAAAGCCCTTAGAGCTAAACCGTCCTCCTTACTTCCGTCGAATTGTTTCTTCATCTTGCGGTATGGGTGAATCCTGGGAAGGAACCTACGGGGACATATATACACAGTTTTACACGAGTTGTTCAGCCATACACTCTCAGTGCCATCTAAGCAGTGCAGACAGACTTTGACTCCTTTTGTACTGAACCCCGACAGGTTACCAAGGGCAAGAAAATCATTAATAGTGGAGAACAACATGACGCGTAAAGTGAAGTTCTCTCGTTTGAATGTAACCCATACTTGTACCCCTTCGTTCCACAATGTCACAAGATCTTCCAGCAATGGTGTTAGGTACACATCAATATCGTTCCTAGGTTGCTTCGGCCTTTGGATAAGTAGTGACATCAAAATGTATTTCTGCTTCATACACAGCCAAGGAGGAAGGTTGTAAATACATAGATTCACGGGTCAGGTGCTATGTCGGCTGCTCATGTTACCGAAAAGATTCATTCCATCTGTACTCAATCCTAACCTTATGTGCCTCGGTTCTGCACCGAACTCTTCGAAGCTCCGATTGAAGTTTCTCCACTGCGCAGAATCAGCAGAGTGTCTTTCATCCTTCTTACGCTCCTCTGAGTGCCAACGCATCAATCTTGCCTCCTTTCGATTCGTAAATAAACGCTTTAAACGTGGGATCACAAGCAGGTACCACAACATCTTAGCAGGAGGTCCTTGCTTCACCTTAACAGTATTCTTACGCTGGTATCGGGATGTTTTGCACACAGGATAATAATGCATGTCTGCATACTCTTTACGGTAGATGATACAATTGTTCGGATATGTATGTATTCTTTCTACTTCCATTCTCAATGGACAAAAAACCTTCTTGACTTGGTAGGTGGTGCTGGGCAACACGTTTCCCTATGGAAGGATGTCCGCTGGGAGACCTAACAACGTTGAAACTCTTGTCGGACCAACAATTGCGTGCATTAATTTCAGCAGTTCAAGTACGGTTGGCAACCTTGTGTATTCCGGTTTGCAGCCAAGGAACAAAGGTTTCCCTAAGTCATCCATTAAACCCTCGAATTTACAAAACTCTCTCTCATTGTAGTTCTCTTCTGCATCGCATAGCATCTAATCTAGATTGTCATCATGTGACCTATCCTCATCAAAAGCACAGTCCACATCCGGCATATCGTTGACTTCCTGGGTGATGTCGTCATTATTAACTTCATGTATAATTTGCTCTTCACCGTGATTGGTCCAACATGTATACCCTTTTTTAAAACCCCTTCGAATTAAGTAAGCTTCAATCTGCGCCGTGTTGTTAAACATTTTTAAATTACCGCAATCAATGCATGTACAATACATAAATTTTATTCCTTTTTTCAACATATCCTGCTCGACGGCTCTTCTAAAAGCAAACACGTCATTAATATATTCTTCACTCACATGGTTCTCAACGTACATCCAGTTTCGATCCATCTACACTACGCACGTAACAAATTAGTATTAAATTATATTAATAAACAGCAGGTATTCTTCCTAATAACCAAACATACTAAAATTTATTAGTGATTAACCTAGAGCAAATATAAAGGATTACAGATCGTTACTCTCAGTGCTCACGACGAATATCCCAAATTAATATCCCGCAGGATCCTCCTCTCTTTAGCTTCCTCATTTCCTTTCCTCCCTGCCTCCTTCCTTCTCTTCTCTCTATTCTCCTCTCTAAGGTGACGCAGTGGGGGGGGGGGGGCAGCAGAGGTAACAGCTCAAATGAGAATAGGCAGGAAGTCTGACCAAGTATTTATAATGACATATCACAGACGGTTCGTAATAAGACCATTACGAACCACAGTTCTGTTAATCCATTACGAACCACAGTTCTTAACATAAACCATCTATGATGACTTGGATTATCACAGTGATCCATTACGAATCACAGTTCTTAACAGAAACCGTCTATGATGACTTGAATTATCACAGACGGTTCCTGTTAAAAACCGTATGTGAAGATTCTTGTTAATAACCGTCTGTAAAATATCACAGACGATTGTATTTCGAAACCGTATGTGATAGAATCATATCACAGACAGTTCTAACAAAACCAACTGTGATTATGTTATCATGGACGGTTCCAATGAGACTACTTCTACAGTGGCTGTCTCAACTTGTTGCAGAGTCGAATGTTAAACGGCGCCAAAAGCCCGTAGCATCACAGGAGGGATAACTCAAATGAAAATAGCATAACATAACAGGCTGATAGGGCAAGTGAATAGACAATTAGAGTCAGGGCAGTTCTTACACCCATCACGAGACAATTAGAGTCGGATAGAAAACCACCTTTCGTCATAGTGCAGACAAAGATAGGTTCAAAGAACAAACCACAGAACGGACTGCATCCTGCGGCACATACATTAACCACCATCAAAAGTGAAGACAGCGCGAGGTGGCTTTCTTAATTCCCAGGAAGAACTGCTATATGTTCTGCATCTGGGAGAATGAAATCCTAATGGTGGATCCCTCAAGCTTGCTTGAGTGCTTAGAAACTAGAGCTTCGGTTGCCTCTTCCTCTCTTTCAAACAACACAAGGGCCTGTGTTTTGCCGTTCGCCTCGAACAGTCTTGAGTTGACAATAGTCCCATGCTCACCAACATGGGTAAAGATTGCATCCTCAGATATTTCTTGTGGAAGCGCTGAAATGTGGATCATCTTGGTTGGAGCACAACAGTGGCGGTAGTTCTTAACCACATTGCTGTTAAATCGGTTAAGATTAGAATTTGAGTAGTCATGTGCATCAGGAGCCGGGGTAATAGTTGGGAACTTCGAAAAGTTCACTTCCAGTTTCTTTCCAAGTAACATAGCTCCCTGGAAAGGAAATGCCAATGATATGAACTATAAGGGTGATATGTAATGATGACCACAAGGACATAAGAGACAAAACAGTGTGTAGGATGAAAGAATGAAAGAGCTAAGGTAGGAATAAAGAGACATGAAAGCACCTTTAAATAGTGTACAGCAAGCTCAGCCTGAAGCCCATCAGCCATCTGGACAAGGGCATGGTCTGGCTTATTGCGGAGTATCTTGATTCGCACTATATTTCCATACATAGAAAATAGATTGAAGAGCTTATCCTCATCAATTTTCTGCACAGAATGGTAACAGAAAAGTCAGAAAAGAGACATTTATGGATGAACAACTTGGGGATTCAAGGCAAGTGAACAACTTGGAGATTCAAGGCAAGTGAACAACTTGGGGATTCAAGGCAAGTGACTAAGTGAGGTCTTACATCAGTGTTCAAATTGCTAACTATGAGTGTGCAGCGGTCATTGGTACCAGTCACTCCAGGAGGCAATGATCCACCAAATGCAGCAGCGATCATTGCAGCCTTGCCCATCTGGTACGGAAATATTATAGCAGCAAAAGCAAATGCAAACGCTTTGTGTGAGATGTTAATGATAATGTTTAGAGAAGCGCTAAAGGAAGCAGTAAAAATTAAACCCAGCTATTATGTGCAGAATTGAAGAAAAAAATCCACAAATACAAACCTGTGCGTATGGAACTGAAGTCCAGAAAGACAATCAAAAGAAAGGAGTTAATAGATAATTTTCAAATATTGACAAAAATAGTAAAGGAACATTGCAATGTGTACCTCCAGGCTGTTGGAAACCAAACAGACCACTAGGATCGTTATAACCTTGCTGTTGCAAGAAATAGACACAACAGTGTAATACTTAGCATAACAGCTCGAACATGTCCATATATCAATGCAATGGAAACCAAAACCGTTCAAACAATAATAGAAGAAGAGAAGTAAATAACTCACCTGAGAGGATCTTGGGCGTTGTTCCGTGGGCAATGAAGGATTTGTGAAATCTCTGAACAAGAAAGAAAAGTTTGGTAAACAGAAAGAGGCGACTTTCAAAATCCATAGATAGTAACAAAGAATGGATAAATGTGCAGTTATAAATGAAGTGTTCACTTTGAGATGCCATAGTGCGCTGAAGCTTATGGATGAAAGCAACTTCCAGTTGTTCATCCATGCCAACTGGTTATAATAGTTAAGTCACTGTACCTAGATCTATCATTGTTGTAGTGAACTTGCAACTCGCTGAGACTGGAAATTCAAGAGAACAAGATCAGACTCAGAAGAGTTAAATGCGAAAAATAAGTATTAACATAGGAACTGCTAGAGACCATACTTTGAATATTGAATGTCTAGTTGGCAGCAACCATCATATATGTTCCGTCCCTGAGATTATTTATTTTGGTGAAAGTTCAAAAGTAATATACATGTCAAAGCAAAAGGGTCTGGATATTCAGTTCTGAAAGTCATATATGCAACAGGATTCTTACATGCAAACCACCAGAAGCTTGTATTGCACTTTGGCGTGACTGATACTGTATGAGGGCTTGAAAACCTACATCACCAAAAAAAGAGTATTGTAACAAACAGAAGTCTTTTAATTCAACATGTGGCAAACTTATCAACATTTCCGGTAAAAAGGGAATATGTACTAGAAAATGCTGGAAATAGTATAAAATATGCAGTTGAAAGTAATATGAAATGCACCTCACCATTTGCATGCTATCTGGAAAGGAAAGCAAGTATGCATACAATGCGGGAAGAGAGTGAGAATGGGAGACAGAAAGAATCTGACCAGCTGTTTTTTGAAATGTGACAATCTTCTCCACAAATCCATAAGAAGAAAACACTTGATGAAGCACTTCGACGGTTATAGGATAGAGCATATGATGAACGGTAACTAAGAGAATTCGATTGGGTTCTTCCTGAGGCCCAGCAGCAGACGAGTACCGAGAAAGAATAGAGGAGAGAGAGAGAAGAATAAATAGAGAAGAATAGGAACATCTAGTTGGAATAGAAGAGAAAGCAGAGAGAGCATGTAAACTAAAGCAGTTAGCCAGAAGAAATGATGAGAAGGTAGATGAGAACAATAACAGTATGAAAAACCAAGACAGTTAGACAACTTCCCCGCCTTTACTTTTTATTTAATATGTGACAGCAGCATTACATGGTTGGTGATAAAACAGGAATATTAATTTACTAGCAACTTGCATTGTAACATGTCCAAACAGTTTAAACAACTTTGAGCAATCTAGCAGCTACATTACTTCATGATCAAACACATTGTCTCCAAACGTGTGTCTCACAACACTTAATTTGAAATACAGAACTAACCAAACCAACTAGTCAACGCCAAAAAGATGCGCCAAACCAAGAAAATGAGGCAACTAAATCATCATATGAAGCTGGGTACGAGCTTAACTTTCAAAGTTATGGCCAAAAACCTACTAACATGCTAAGGTCTGATTATCCCTTTTAAGAAAATAAAAATTTCTTGCACCGGTAGCTGATTAAGTTGTGCATGTCATATTTTTTAAAAAGCCATTTGTTTGTTAGGTTGGTATTGTTTGTTGGGTTAGTATTGTGAAGCCTTACCAAACTATGTATATTAGAGAAGGACAACCCTCACTCCAAACAGAAAGGAAACGAAATAGGACAAGATGTTACATGCAGAGTTCAGAGACAATAGTAATACATACAAATGCCAATTACCTACAAAAAGTGCACACTCTAGAATACTCTAGAATAGAGGGGAGAACCCAAAGCTCAGCCAGATCATGAAGGCGTACCTGATCAGGATTTCGTCCATGAGAGCTCTGATCGGTAGTCAGTTCTTGGTGGGATGAAAATTGCAAGTACACATTTCTTCCTCTAAGATGGCATAAAAGCATGGTAAAAGTTACATAATGGTATGAATATCATATCTCTACTGGTGATCTTATCTTTGGACAATGAAAGCGTAACAAAATCAAGTGAAATCATGATATTTGAATTTCACCCTCACATCCCAACCCACAAACGGCATAACTCTATGCTATTGTGGATAATCACAACAGCATAAAAAATAAGGCTATAACAACTCTACAAACAACGGTGCAGCTGCCATCGAACCACCAAAAGGAAAATCTTACTTAGGATGAACGAACCGTAAGGTCCAAGAACAAAGATTACCTCACGCTAGGTTGAATCGTAGTGTAGTATTGGAGCGCGCTCACCGCAGAAGCCAAATCCTCCATCTGGATAAGGGCCTGCAGCAAATACAATCCGCCACATCAGAATCACACAACAAACACGCATCCACCAAACAACTGAAACACACGAACAAATAGAAGCCAAAAGGGGACCTGATTCTTGGCACGCAGCATAACGAGCTTGGCGACGGTGCCGAATGGCTGCACCACCTGGAGCAGATCACTCTGCAGGCAACGGGGAAGACCGAAAAGGATCAATCTTTGCACCAGGAAATCGAATAATCCGGGCAAGAAATTCCAATAAACAACTCTAGAACCTGCAAAAGGGCCAACATTCCCTTACCTCAGAGATCTCATGCCCAACGTTTCGTATGTGGATCACCTTGGAGGGCTCGGCCATCCTCCCGCGCTACCTCCCACAACTCTAGTCACACGGGAAAAAAAAACCCCAAAAAAAGAACAGATGAATCCAAGAAAGCTAAACAACTAATTAGAGTCGTAGAATCGAAGACAAAAGTAGAAGAAGGGTTCGGAGGGTTACCTTTTCGCTAGGGTTTTAGCGGCTGGGCGGAGGATCTAGGGTTTAGTTCGGGGGCTCGTGGGGAATTTCTTAGTAAGATAAGACGAGAAATCGTAGAAGAACTCGAGAGCAAACAGACAGGTGAGAGAACGGAATGGATGGAGAATGGCAGACTGGAAAGCAGAGCAGCGGTCCGGATTTTGGATTCCGGGGCGATGGACGGTAAGGACATTACAATGCATACGTGTCGGTTAAGCCGTCTTAAATGAGAACCTTTTCACTGTTGCTTTACTTTGAAACGACTGTGTAACAATACCCGAAAGTCGTAAATCGTTCGTCCCGAGCTTCCATGGTTTCCTGTAGTATTTGTTTCGAAATTATTCACCAAATGTCACTCTATAAAACCCCACCAGCCCCCCTGCACGCCCACTCGACTCCCTCCTCCCATGCTCGCCCGCCCGCCTCCTCCTCCCTAGGCTCCCTCCCCGCCGCCCTCCTCCCCGGCACCCTCCTCCCCCGCGCTCGCGTGGCCCAGATCCAAATCTGGATCTCGCCCACGGCCGCCCTCCTCCTCCTCCGCCGCCGCAGTGCCTCCTCCCTCCTCCCCTGACCTGGCCCCTCCTTCTTCTCCGGCTCCCTCCTCCCATGTCCGTCCGGACGGTCAAGGTGTGCTTCCTGGAGACGAGGGAGGTGATGGAGTTTGACGTCGCCGACGTCCGGCCCCACCTCGAGTGGCGCTCCAACACACCGTAAAAATTGTCATTCTATCTCTATGTGGTTTGGTGGTGGTTAGGGTTAGGAATTGGGGGGGGGGGGCGTTTTGTTCTATGGTTAGGGTTAGAAGATGTTGATCTTGCAAGGTTGCAAAAATGGGTTAGAATGTGTTCTGCATTGGCATTGGAACTTGAAAGGGATTGTTGTTGAATGTAGTATCTGATGTATTGCTACCTGTATAAGCTTAAAATAAGGGGTTAAGACTCCTAAAAAGACATACGGGGCAAGATAGTTCAAGCCAGGATGAACTTGCAAGAAATGCAACCTGCTTGGTGTAGTGCTTGTGTTTGTGTCCCACTGCCTGGAAGATTGCCAGTCAATAGGTTTGTTGAATCAATTGCCCTGGACTGATGGAGGGCTTGCAGTCTATTAGTTAACAAATGGTGGTTTATATAGTTGTCAAACCAAGCTAGTTGGATTTTGCTGAATGTGTTTGATTGGATATGGCCATATGGGCCATGCTAGATATTCGTGTTGTAATTATTCCTCAATTCAAGTTGACATGCCAAGATTGTTGTAAAAGCAACGGGTCATGAATTCCTGATGATATTGCAAAAATGCTTGCTGACGAAATTTTATAGCTTCAAAGGGGTTTTTGATTTCTCCTGGATATTCCATCTATTGAGGTAGTTGATGTTTGACTTTCTAGTAGCATCTTAGGCACATAGCATCATTGGTAAGAATAGAACATTTGCAAGAATTCGAATTCCTCCTTTGATTGCTAATATTGGAGTTACAGAGTTCAGCATCTATATTTTGCTAATATCGAATTCCTCCCATGTAGGAACAGGGAAATCATTATCATGTAACTGAAATCTTTGCTTTGGTCATTAGGCTTTCTGAATCATATACAGAGGACTTTATATAGGTGAATGAATAGTGATGAGCTGATAACATGTAGTACATGATCTATCATGCTCCCAACATCATACTTTCTGAATCATATACAAAGGACTTTATACTATGTTAGGATCACGTTCTTTTGACCTTGAGAAGCGCCTGGCTAGTTAATTCTTATTGGTATGACTGCCTTTGACACTTACTTATAAGTTTATGCATTTGTGTTGTTTCAGAATTAAGAAAGAAGAGTTGTGTTCCATGCAATTCAAAGGATATACATGCCATGTCAGAAGATTCTGCTAAAAAGTTTCTAGAACATGTTTTTATTCTTGTACATGATTGTAGTGAAAAATCCTGGTTAAGACCATTCCTATTCCATTGGATGACCCTTGAAAACAAGTGAGTAGTTGGAAACTGACAACTGAAGGTGACGTTCCAAAATTGCATAGAGAATGGAAGGCGAAGAATTTATTGAAAGGACTTGAGTTCCTTTAGCTTGTTGGTGCTATTGTCGAGGAAGAAGGTCGTCTTTTGATTTGCTCTATTCTACCTGTTGGCATTAACAAATGTAGTAGTTAAAATTTATCCCTTTTGGTATTGTAATTTGTACCTTTTTCTCTACTTCTTGTGTAATCCAATATTTTGATTATACCTATGAATATTGATAAAATTGTTTATTATGATTATTTATTGCAATTATTTATGTAATAATTGTTTGTTGTAATAAATATTTGTTGCAATTATTTATGTAATAATTGTTTGTCGTAATAATTATTTATTGTTGATTGTCATTAATTACATTAATTGCGGTCAATTTGTCGTTAAATATCGTTAGTTGTCGTCAAATGTCATTAGTTATCGTCACTTGTCGTTAGCTACCGTTAGTTGTCGTCAAATGTCGTTAGTTATCGTCACTTTGTAGTTAGTTATTGTCACTTGTCGTTAACTACCGTTAGTTATCGTCAAATTCATTATAATAATTGTTTTAATAATTATTTGTTATAATAAATGTTTATTAGTCATCGTTAATAATTGTCAATTGTCGTTAAACGTTGTTAATTGTGTTAAACGACATCAAACAAGCTGTTATTGTCCTCAGGGGTATTTTAGACATTTCTTATCTCGGAAGCTGCAGCCAGCCTACATAAAAGCCATACAACCAAACATCAAATCTCTTTAGCCCAGCCATTCGGCCCTGCAGTCGTTCAGCCCCTGCCGAAAGCTGTTTTTCAGGAAAGCCACAAGCGTTCCAAATAGACCCTCATGATTCTGAAAATTATGAGGATAATTACACAGGTGAGGGATTTTGCAAAAAGGCCTTCGGGAAATCTAAAAATTACACGAAATTTTTTCTCAAAACAGAAAATTAGCGGTTTAGCCCATGGAAATTGTAAAATTCACCGAAAATTCATATTCCAGTAGAAAAGGGCCCTGAGAATTCAAATTTTAAATCGGTTTTTGCATTTCAAGCATGTTTAACTTTGTTATTATTATTTATATGCAATTTATGTATTGTACTATTTTTGATTATTTGTGATCGTTTATATTGCTTTTAATCACTGAAAATAGCAGTAAATAATGAAAAATGCATAGAAAAATAAGGGAGCATTATGAGAATTTTTGCAACATTTTTTTGCAAATTACTAGGAGTAATCTTATAGAATCTTTGCATCAATATGCAGATGACTAGCAATATTGGCCATGAAGTCAGTGCAAGCAGCTACAAGGTGAGGAAGCCTCACTCAAAGGAAAAATACAAGAAGGGTAAGGTCATGCGTCGCAAAACCAAGCAAAATGCTCAAGCTAAGAAGGGCGAACAAAAGAAGCGCGATGAGAAGCCTTATGATCAGCAGGACCAAAGTTGCTACAAATGTGGCACTTGGGGATATTGGTCACATATTTGCCGTGATGAAAGCTGTAGGGCCCTAAAATGTGCTTTGGTAATTAATGACAATATGTGAATATGAGACTAATATGTTTGTTGAGTGATTGCAAGGTTAGTCCTAAATGACAAAGTAAAAGAAGGAGTTGCATGTCAAAGGATATCAAGAAGATGGAGTTTGTTTCAAGGGCAATGTATAAATAGTCTAGGACCCCTTTTGAATTTTATCGGTCTTAGGAGCATATTGGAAGACCGGATTTTAAGATAGATACCGTACTATTAAGGGGGGTCTTAATTAGTAGCTTGAAAGCACATCATTATGCCTTTGGATCAAACTAGGATCATGCATGCACTCTTGTTCTGGTTTTGAACTTAAATCAGTCTTTCAGTATGAAATCGGTAGTTCCGGCGTGTTATTTGCGGAACTACCGCAGGGCGGAATTGCCGAAAAGCTTGCGGAATGTTTTTTTCCAGAGAGCACCCTTTTCTGGTCATCTTTAATTTTCTGGAAGAGCGGTAGTACCGCCATGATATGAGCGGAACTACCGCACCACGGAAGTTATAAATGTTGTGCGGAACATTTTTTCCAAAAAGGGTATTTTTGTGCTCCAGTGAAGAGCGGTAGTACCACAAGAGATTTGCGGAACTTCCGATGATCGGAAGTTCCACGAATTAGTTGGCGGTAGTTTCGCACAAAAAATCTAACGGCTATGTCAGAGCATTTAATACCCCTGTAAGAGCCATTGATGTGCACTCGATGGAGGTGCGGTAGTTCCGGCCTTTACACGGCGGAACTACCGATTGCCCTGAAAGTTTCTGAAATTTTCCTCCAACGGCTACTTTTGGTTGTGAGGGTATAAATACACCCCCACCAGCTCAAGGGCTGTTGGCTGAGCATTCATTCAATACACTTGAGCTTAGAGCACTCTTCTCACTCCTCATTTACTCTCCTTGCACTAATTTGTGAGGTTGTGAGCAAAACCTAGAGCATTTCATTCTAGTTGATCCATTGGCTCATGGTTGCCGTCAAACGAAGGTCAAGGTCTATTCTCTTGGTGTTTGTCGACACCTAGACGGCTTGGCGGAGGTTTGCACGGTGATCTCTTCAAGAAGATTGTGAAGAGGCCCGGCGCCATTTGTGATTGGTTCGGTGTTCACCAACTCTGGAGAGAAGGAAGAACAACCAAGTGATTTCGAGGGAATGCTTAATTTGTGGAGCTGGCTTGATTGAGTCAAGCTTCCTCAACGTGGACTAGTGAAGATCGATAAATCTTCGATACCACAGAAAAAACCTTGTTGTCCCATTGCTGTTATTTCTTGTCTTTACTTATTGCAACTATCTTTGTAGCATATATCTTGTGATAGCTAGTATTGTTTAGCTCATCTTGCTTAGTTATATAATTTGGTCTAGAATTTTTATAAACCTCCTATTCACCCACCCTCTAGTCGGTTATCCTTGGTCCTATACGTGAGCCGCAGCACGTGATTGATGCTTTCAAGTCTAAAAAGAAGGGTAAAGGACAGCATGAGGCACACCTTGCCATTGCAAGCACAGAGGATCCACAGTCATGGGTTGCACAATGGATGTGGGCAGCTCAGTAGCAGCCCACATCACACCTTCTTTATACATCATAGCAGCAGCAATTGTAGTTGCCGAAGAAGAGAAGTTGGATATGGAGCAGATTCAGGCAGAAGTTTCTTCATACTTCGCTGATTCGATCTAGTGCACGCATTGCACTTAGATTTTATAGTCATTTGCAGTTTATGGTTGTGATAGAACATTGAATTTTGAATAATGGTTGTAAGCTCTAGGAGAGTGAAGCAATAAATTCTTATGATGAATCTTGCAAGACTTTTTCCCCTATTAATAATAGTAAGTTTTGTTCTGTTTTGAAGTATTTTACTTATGTGTGCGGGTTGCTTCCTACCTCATATTAATAAATACTTTATATATCCAAACATGTGTGGTGCCCTATGAAGGAAGTGTGCTTAGCAAACAGCGGCACAACGAATACCATATTAAGAGAGACAAAAAAAATTCCAGTCGACCAACAAGAATGTTGGTAGTCTTACAATAATCGCAGGCAGCGATACTTGTATAATAGGCTCAGGAAGAGCCACAATTATACTCCCAATGGGCACAACATTGGTCATTGAAGAAGTCTTGTTGTACCCAGAATCGACTAGGACTCTCTTAACCCTTAAAGATATTCGCGCTAATGGTCTCTACGTAGAGACTGAAGAAGTGTATGGTAAGGAATACCTGCTTATTACAAAGCGCAAAGAAAAATAGAAAAATAGTATTAGAACGACTTCCTTCATATGAATCCAGGCTACACTACACTCACATTAAGACACCTGCAACCTATACTGTCTTGAAAACCACTTTTAGAAGCTCTGAACTTTTATGTCTATGACATGATAGATTAGGACACCCCAGTCTTAGAATGATGATAAATATAATTATTAATTCTCAGGGACATAATATCAATGTAAAGGATTTCCCGAATCAGAAAGATTTTGTGTGCTCCGCATGTGCCATCGGGAAATTGATGACTAGACCCTCTACTCTGAAAGTAAAGGATGAAATCTCTGCATTCCTAGACCGTATCCAGGAAGAATATTTGCAACTTTTTTTTTTGCAAATTACCAGCAGTAATCTTATGGAATCTTTGCATGAATATGCAAATGACTGGCATTACGAACCGAGAGTTCGAAGAGCTGGCCCAACATGGCCATAATTACCTAACTTGGGCATCAGATGAAGAAATCGTACTTGGAGCCAAGAAGCTCCGTGCTGCTATTGGACTTGGCACCTTGAAGGACACTACTCCAACTGCTAAGGAGAATGATCAAGCACTTCATTTCCTTAGACACCATCTCTGTCTAACGCTCAATAACGAGTATATGACAGAAAAGAACGCACTAGCTTTATGGACCGCACTGAAGAAGCGGTTCGAGAAGCTGAAGTACACAATTCTTCCTCGGGTAGAGCAAGAATGGAACCGACTACGTTTTGATGACTACAAGACCGTGGGGAGTACAATTCTATATTGCACAGAATTTGTGCAAGTCTTCAAGTCTGTGGTAAGGTAACCACAGATGAGCAAAAGATCGAGAAAACTCTCTCTACCTTTCACCCAAACGCAATGCAAACCGCACGCAACTATCGTTAGGACGGCTACAAGGAGTATGTCGAACTGATTGACATCATGCAAGTTACGAAAGTTCAAGATGATGTTCTCAGAAAGAACTACATCTCACAGCCGCCTAGTAGCAAAGTTGGCTATGAAGTTAATGCAAGTAGCTACAAGGTGATGAAGCCTCACTCAAAAGAAAGAGCCAAGAAGAGTAAGGTCATGGGTCACAAAACTAAGCAGGATGCTCAAGCCAAGAAGAGCGAACAAAAGAAGTGCGATGAGAAGCCTTATGGTCAGCAGGGCCAAAGTTGCTACAAATGTGGCACTTGGGGACATTGGTCACGTGTTTGGGGACATTGGTCACGTGTTTGCCATGAGCCGCAATACATGATTGATGCTTTCAAGTCTAAGAAGAATGGCAAATGATAGCATGAGGCACACCTCGCCATTGCAGGCACAGATGATCCACAATCATGGGTTGCACTCATGGATGTGGACAGCTCAGTAGCAGCCCCCATCACACTTTCTTTGGACATCATAGCGGCAGCGTCTGTTGTTGTCGAAGAAGAGAAGTTGAACATGGAGCAGATTCAGGCAGAAGTTTCTTCATACTTCGCTGATTCACTCTAGTGCACGCATTGCATTTAGATTTTATAGTCATTTAGAGTTTATGGTTGTCATAGAACATTGAATTTTGAATAATGATTGTAAGCTCTAGGAGAGCAAAGCAATAAATTTTGTTTTGAAGTATTTTACTTATGTGTGTGGATTGCTTCCTATCCTATATTAATAAATACTTTATATATCAGAATGTGTGTGGCGCCCTATGGAGGAAGTGTGCTTAGTAGATAGCGGCACAACGAATACCATATTGAGATAGACAAAAATTTCTAGTCGATCAACAAGAATGCTGGTAGTCTTACGACACTCGCAGGCAGTGACACTTGTATAATAGACTCAGGAAGAGCCACAATTATACTCCCGATGGGCATAGCATTGGTCATTGAAGAAACCTTATTGTACCTAGAATCGACTAAGACTCTCTTAAGCTTTAAAGATATTCGTGTTAATGGTCTCCACGTAAAAACTGAAGAAGAGCATGATAAGGAATAACTACTCATTACAAAACGCAAAGAAAACGGGAAAAGGGGTGTTAGAATGACTTCCTTCATATGAATCTGAGCTATACTACACTCACATTAAGGCACCTGCAACCTATACTGTCCTGAAAACCACTTTTAGAATCTTTGAACTTTTATGTCTCTGGTATGACAGATTAGGCCACCTCGGTCTTAGAATGATGAGAAATATAATTACTAATTCTCAAGGACACAATATCAATGCAAAGAATTTTTCGAATCAGGAAAGATTTTGTGTGCCCCGCATGTGCCACTGAGAAACTGATTACTAGACCCTCTACTCTGAAAGTAAATAATGAAATCCCTGCATTCCTGGACCGTATCCAGGAGACATTTGTGGTCCTATACAGCCTCCGTCAGAACCATTTAGGTACTTTACGGTGCTCATCGATGCTTCCTCGAAATGGTCGCATGTATGCTTATTGTCTACGAGGAACCATACTTTTGCAAAGTTGATCTCGCAGATAATTAAAATTAAGAATAATTTCCCTGATTATCATGTGAATTCCATCAGAATGGACAACACTAGAGAATTTACTTCAAAGGCATTTGATGATTAATGTATGGCAATGAGTATTACAGTTGAACATTCCGTACCACCTGTCCACACCTAGAATGGACTAGAAGAGGCATTAAGTAAAAGAATTAAATTTGTTGTCCGACCACTCTTGCAGAATTATAATTTACCAACTACATGCTTGGGGACACGCAATCCTACACGCAACAACTCTCATCAATTTTCGACCGTCAGCATATAACATCCATTCACCTATGCAACTAGCGCAAGGGTCAGCACCGAAAATATCTCATCTACGAAGGTTTGGTTGCAAGGTTTATGTACCTATACCATCACTGCAGCGAACTGCAATGGGCCCCCTCCGAAAGTCTGGGATATACGTTGGTTATGAGACATCATCCATAATCACGTATGTGGACCCCATGACTGGAGATTTGCATGCAGCCCGCTTCGCTTACAGCATATTTGATGATGATAGTTTCCCATCATTAGGGCAAGAAAATCAACCATACTTGAGTGCAATATGGGAACTCATGTATTTAGCAAACTGTACTAGACCGGATATTGCATTTGTCGTGAACCTACTAGCAAGGTATAGTGCAGAACCTACCAAAATGCATTGGTAGGGAATAAAGGACATCTTCTGATACCTCCAAGGAAGTAAAGATTTTGGTCTGTTCTACAGAAAGAACCAAGACCTAACTATGACTGGCTATGCAGATTCTGGGTACCTGTCAGACCCGATATAGCTAAGTCGTAAACAGTCTATGTATTCCTATATGGTGGAACTGCAATTTCATAGAAATCGTCTTAGCAAAGTCTTGTATCTACTTTGACGAACCACTTGGAAATCATAGCACTGTACAAGGACTCACGGGAATGTTCTTGGCTTCGACGGATGATTCACGACATCCAGCGGTCATGTGGATTGAATACCGCACGAACCCCCACTATTATCTATGAAGATAATATAGATTGTATTGCACAAATACAGATGGGTTATGTGAAGAGTCCTCCCACTAAGCATATCAACTCCAAGTTCTTCTATGCTCATGAATTGTAAAAGGTAGACGAAATTAAAGTATCGCATACTAAGTCATGTGCAAATCTTGTATATTTATTCACTAAGTCATTTCCAACGTCTAGCTTTGAAAGATGCATACGTGGAATTGGAATGATGAGACTTAGAGAAGTGCGGAATTCAGGGGGAGAATATTCACGAACTTTTTATTAAAGTTTGATCACGAAGATTGAGTACCCAAAGAATAAATCCTGGAGATTAAATGAAATTGGGTGGATTGTACTCATTTTCCCTTGACGAGTTTTTCAAGTTTCTCGGCTAAGGTTTTTAATGAGGTAATATGTGCAGCACAACAGAACATGTATCATGTACTATTTCTCCAAAAAATTTCCTACTTGGTTTTTTTATGGAGTTTTTGACGAGGCATGAACATATGAGAATGGGTGCCCAAGAGGAGTGTTGGGAAACCATGGACTTGGCCCAACAGCTGGCCCATGCATGGGCGCCCCATCCCAAACCCTAGCAGTGTTTGTAGACTATATATAGGGGGTGCTAGTCATTGTAAAAGACTGATTGTACGAAGAGCAATAAAGTGAAGCAAAAAAAACCCTCTAAATGGGGAGTGCTAGTCATTGTAAGGGCATGTTTGGTATAGCTCTACTCTAAGTTTTTGCAGCTCCAACTCCAGCTTCACTCTTGGATCCACTCTTATGAGAAGTTGGAGTAGTCTGGGGAGATGTTTGGTTATAAAATTGACTCCAGCTCCAGAAATGAGAAGGATCATCGTAAAAAGACTGCACTACCCTTGTTTTGTGACTTGTAATCTTTTTTTGTATTGCTTAACTTATAAAAGTTTAATAAGTTGATTTTAGTCATGCTGTGCTTTTTTTTTCATGTTGTACCCTGTTGTGTCATCTTTTTCGCCCACATTCGAAATTTTTTACTTGAAAAAAATTAAATAAAACATACATAAATATACAAAGTTCATAACTAATACATATACTTTAGTTTTGTTACCGATGTCTAAGGAATACAAGTCTACTTTCAGTCATGAACATAACAAATACAAGTTTGTTTTCAAATAAAAGTATATGTATTATAGTAGCTGGCCGCGTAGTTGCGCGGGGAATTCGGCTAGTTAAGAACAACAACAAGGATTCAACAAGCATGAGTGACAATAGACAGAAGCTGGTTATAACAGATTCCATTCATTTTCTTTAGAATTGTACCGGGATTCCATTGGACAAACCTCCATAGCCTCACTGGCCATGGGTGCAAAATTTAAGAGCATACATCAGAGGGGCCTGAGTGCCTTGACTTGCAACCAAATAGTTCAAGAATACAGCGCAAGGGCAAAAGGAGCAATAAGACTACAGAAGCTAAACCACTAAATAACAGCTGAACAAACTATAGATATATGTCATCACCGCCAGAGTAATCGATGTCTTCCATGATGTTCTTAAGCCATCGACGATGTTGATGTCGACAATCGCTACGCCCTTGAGAAATCATGTCCAATCTATCAAGAGAGCACATATAGCGTAGATTATACATCATTAGGATCATAGGGAGGAATTACACAAAGCAAGCGATGTAATTTAAAACATAGCCCAACATAAAGTACGCATGCCAGTAAAACAAGCACATTTTACTTATGTGTTACAAGAAGTGTCGAAGATACCATAA
Source organism: Hsuehochloa calcarea (assembly GCA_036346395.1). Taxonomy (NCBI): domain Eukaryota; kingdom Viridiplantae; phylum Streptophyta; class Magnoliopsida; order Poales; family Poaceae; genus Hsuehochloa; species Hsuehochloa calcarea. Next base: position 56,008,543 of record CM070593.1, on the reverse strand, counting down.
TGCTCATGTAGGAATAGACCAAAGTAACTAGTCAAATAGCAAATATAGCTTCCAATACAATACAACTTTTCCATTGGTTTACTTATAGATATGTGAGGCTATGGCCAAATACTAAATTATTCTCATCTACTATAACAGATTTCAGAAGAGAAAAAAAAGGCTGACAGGATACAATAGTGTGTTCCCTAGTTTGACTAGCTGAAATCAATAGTGAAAATTAGTATTTGGCAAAATACTAAATTATTCTCATCTACTAGTTTGTTGAACATATACTGCAAGTATAATCATGATTGTATTCCCTAGTTTGACCAGCTTCCTGAACATCACATAACAATTTGGATGATGTCATAACTCTAATGAATCGTCAAACAGCAGATGAGATGCACGGAGACAATGGTGGGCAGGAGATAATTTGTGCACACAATCTCTTGAGCAGCAAGGTCTTGAGCTCTAGTGCGAAATACTCTTATCTTTGGCATCTGCTGCGAAGAGATCTGGAACTGGTCTACTGGAATCCCTCCTAGGAGCAGGTACCCCTATGCTTGAAGCCGAGGAGCTTGTCGGTCAATCACAGAACTACAAATAGCCAACATAAGTCAAGTCAGGCTTTATTCTCTGTGTGTATCTACCTAGAAAGAATCACACAAATAGCTAATGAGACTAATCATGGATAGGAGGATATCACTAGATATGCATCTATGCTATGTGAACAGGGATAAGGGTCCTAATTCTAACATCTGAAATCTTCAACTACGAATGGCTAATAAAGGTACAGATTAAGCAACTATTGTTTACCTATTTGATATATCCTGAAAAAAGACACTAAGATGTTAGGGATGCAAGATTTCAATCATACAGTTCTGCTCATGATCTCACCACAAATCACTCAGTAGCAACTAGCAACAAGAACTTCATATAACATATTAATCTCCCAAATATTCCAGGTGGGAAAGGAACTTTTCTTGTTGATTACCAAGGAGAACCAACTGAAAAGCAAGCTACTTTACCATCTAATGGGACAACCTAAAACAAAGGTAAGAACCATGTGCATATCTCCAAATCAGATTCTAGTAGCAATCAGGCAATCTGTAGAACAGAAACATCTATGACATGAACCAATCTATGCATATCTCGGTTCCAGCAGCAAGCATTGCATCACATGAGTTCCAGTAGCAAGCATTGCATCTGATGAGTTTTAGGTCATAGATGTTGCTTACCTTGAAGATGCTGAGGGTAGACCGCCAGGTGGGGAGGGAGGAAGAAGATGCCGAGGGAGGAAGAGCCACCGAGGAAGGAAGATGCCGAGGAACGACGAGGTTGCGCGCTGTGTCGGGATCCATGGCACGGGCAGCGCGGACGGCATCGGCCAGGCGCCACGAGATGGAGAACCTTCCACGAGTTGTCTTCTGTGAGGACGAGGCGAATGGGTGGGGCGGGTGAAGGGGTGGAGGCGGCGAGGTCGACCGTGGGAGGCGGAGGAAGGGTGGGGCGGAGGCATCGGGAAGGAGGCGAAGGGGTGGAGCGTGGAGGTGTCGGGAGGGAGGCGGAGGAGTGCGGCGCGTGGCGAGGTCGGCCGTGGGGAGGCGGGGAAGGGTGGGGTGGAGGCGTCAGGGACGGAGGCGAAGGGGTAGAGGGCGGAGGCATCCAGGAGGGAGACGAAGGGGCTGCACGCGCGGGCGAGGTCGGATGCCGTGGGAAGGTGGAGGAAGAGGTGGAGGCGGAGGCGAAGGGGAGGAAGGCGCGGGCGAGGTCAATCGCCGTGGGGAGGAGGAGGAAGGGGTGGGGGCGGAGGCGTCTGGAGGCGGAGGCGGAGGCGAAGGGGTGGGGGCGGACGGTTCGGGAAGGGATGCGGGTTTGGGAGGGGGGCTGTGGATTCAGGAGGGGTTGTTGAGTGGTAATTTGTGGGTAAATACTCTTAACTTCTAAAGGTATTTTGTTTTACTGGTCCACAGCTCCACACTTGGAGCAAGATTTTATATGCTCCTACAAATTGTACTAGAGGGCTGCTCCACTCCAGGCTGCTCCAACTCCAATAGTTTTGTGGAGCTAGCCCGTTTGGCACAGCTCTACCTACTCCAACTAAGAAGCTGGGAGTTGGAGTCATACCAAACAGGGCCTAAAAGTCTGATTGTATGAAGAGCAATAAAGAGAAACAAGAAACCTCCTACATCTTTGTGTTCAATCTACTATTATGTTCTTGTATTCTTGCATCGTTCTTACAATTCTGAATTTGTCTACGAGGTAATCGTTCGGATTGAACTCGCCAGCGACGGTTCCTCAACAGATTGGACGGTAGATGGCCTTGGTAACGTTATGTCGTGACGTGCCTCCACAAAATGACGATTCGGTTCCACAAAGATGACAACGCACAAGTTCTATAATACTTCCTCCGTGCATCAACAGTATCCGTTTCAATATATTTATTCATTGAAAGAATCTAAAGATTAAGTTGTTGTGTTATGTCATTTAACATGACTATATGGTTGTGATATGTTATTTAATATGACTATATATGATCATTTCTTATTAAATATTTTTTAGATTTAGTTCTTTCTTACCTAAGAAAACATAATCTCAAGCAGACACTTGACATGCTCACCCTCTCCCAGATTCATCCCAAGGGAAGCAACGCAAGAGGAGCGAAAACCAAGATTTACTTTATTAGTATCAAACGGAACTGCAAGCAAATAAAACATCTTACAAAAGTTATGGATTGTAAATGTGCGAATGTGACGGACTAAAAAAATATACAGTTCGTAATAGAGTATATAACAAAGCTGCTTTGCCGTCTACTGCAACTCGCCACCTGTTGGTGCGCATAGTTGACTATATACAAATATAGCGAAGCAGAATAATAACTAATAATAAATGGGAACATATTGGCATATCGCCATAAGGAGAGCATGTACATTCACGACACAACCACATAAATTATCCAGGTTTAAAACCTCTAACGTCATATAGGACTGTTGAAGAAAGTTTGATATAGTCAATTAAGTGGTCCAAAGCACGAGATGCCCTATAAAATTTTCGACTAATTTTACAACCTTGTGCCTCTTGCTCATGTGAAGACCAAAATCTCAACGAAACAATAAGCGAAGACTCCATAAGGGGTACACTGTCTATTCAAACCTGTATGTATTTCGGTGGTTCGATGAGGAAAATCTCAACGTTTCAGGTATTACTACAAAGCTCACCCCTACGATTAATCTATGGCAATTATGAGAAACCCGACTGAAATATACATGAGGAAGACAGGATATAGGGCCAGAGCCTTTCTCCTTGGGTTAACAGCAGCACTCATGAATGGATACGCAGCCCAGGAGCTCCACGCCAGTGTGACGGTCACCATGATGATCTTTAGTATGACACTGTCCTTCAGCATGCAAACTAAAGCTCCAACATCCAGAGGAAACAAGCAATAGCCAAGAAGACTGAGGCTTTGGAAGAAGATGATGTGACCACCCTGCAGGGAAGCATCAAGAAATCATTCCAAAATTCCACAATAGGCGTAGTTTGATTAGCACCGCAGCAGTTGCACACCACCAACAAGAAGCAAGTGCGCATATGTGTGAGAGGGAGAGAGCTCTTACCAGAAGCAGAACATTTAGTGTTAGAATTATAGCCCCAGCTGCCAGGACAGCGAATGCAACAGCAAATACTTCAGACTACAAAGACAAATCGACACAGATATCAGCATTTCGGTTTTCGCACGGAAGGAAATACGTAGCTCAGATAAACTGTAAACTATAGAATGATAGAGGACAACTATACGGGACACACATACAGTATGTTGTCTGCTAGAAGAAAATTACATAATGCTAATATGCTAACACAGAGAAATCTAAACAACAGAAACTTCAAAAGTAAATAGTTTGGTCAATTTCTAACTATGATGGTTTAATATAACAGGCAAACATATAAAGACATAATTTGAACCACCATGATTTCTTCCATAGCATGCGTCCATCTGCATATGATCATAACCACAACATTCGATGCCATGCCTTACATTTGAACATGGTAGAAGCAGCAGAGAAAGAAAATTGTGTTTTTGGCATATTCTCAGCTCATTCAGGACAAACACCTAATCGACTCCACCAATGAAATACATTTCTTTTAAGTAAATAGCAGCATAGCACTCTTCTGCAAGAAAAAAAATTGAAGAAATCTCGGTTTGTAATAGGCGTCCAGTACCATAAAAAGTACTAACAGCTCAAGAATAAATCATATACCCAACTATAAAGAATTAATGCAGCTTTTCAGATTACAACCAATTAATATCATATTTTATTCATGAAGCAGCACTTTTCGTAACTTGTTGTCACTACTCAGTACTTACTACAACAGACTGTCATGCAACAGGTTCTAGAGGCTCATTGTGACCCTACACATTTTCAATTCATACGGATGTCCACATGTTCAAAGAGAGCATAAACTGTTAGGCACGGAATATCCATAAGCTATACCATATTGTGTAATAAAATAACAAGTAATTGCACCCAATTTGTCAAAATTACACATACAATAGTTGCAGTTCAGCACGAGTCTACAACTGGTTTCATTTAACAATTCTGGTGTTTCAGAAATGGCGCAAAGGTTGTGAGAATAAATATGTAAACAAATTATGTTAGCTCACCATTCACCACTAGAGAACACAGACATGAAGTTTAACCATTGTGATTCCTCCTATCCATTTTAGAACTAATAACCAAGGTTGTCAGGATCACGATCCTAGGTAGGATCATTTTTCGTTTGACGGGATCGGATCGTAGAATCACAATTCTATCAGATTTTTAAAAGCATATATATATTTGTATAAAAATATAATTATATTTTCAAATATGCAATCTACAGTAAAATTTTGAATATTTTGAATTTAATTTTGTAAATTTGGGTACACTTATTCATGTTACATTAAATTAAGCTTGTTTTTTAACCTTGTTTAATTAGTTTTTAAATAAAATAATCATTTAAAAGACTAAAATGCTAATGATAATATTTTTTACCTTAGAACAACACATAAACACACAAACAAAGTAAATTAAATTATTGTACCTTAAATTAGCAATAGGTAATATCAAATTTTATGTGCTGGTATTGTTTGTTGTTAGGATCATGATCCTACCCAATCTTGAGCACAATCCCATCGATCCTACCCAATACTATGCGATCCTACCTTTAGGATCACGATTCTATGAAATTCCGATCCACATACCGATCCGTGTCATTTCGGCTCCGTAAGGTCGTACGATCCCACGATCCGTATCACGATCTTGACAACCTTGCTAATAACCCAGTGCATCCTCGAATCTCAAACACAAGCCCTATCTGAATAACTGATATCAAATAGAGACTTCAGCATGTAAAGGAGAATTCGATTTTAGGATGATGAACTAACTAGAATTATCAAAGCGTGAAAGTGAACTGAAATGGGGAAACATGAACCCACACTAAGCAAGCACATAGTTAACACCTCGTCTAGCATTGAACCTTACAAAATAAAAACAAAATCAATTGGATACAGCATTATGAATTTATGAGTGATCGCTCTCCTCCCATCCCCACGCGCCCAATACTTAGTTTTATAACATCAAATTCGATTACCCCAAAAGCAATATTGAGCTTGCAAAGGAAATGATAATTATCACCCACGCTTGCCTCCAAGCAAAACATCAAGTCGTTACATCTAGTTCAATAGTGTACAGTGCAATCTTCCTTCTAATAGAAATCATGATGAAACCTACCAGATCGAACACTAACCACGCAACAACTACAGTGCCACGAATGGAAGATCCATACAAAGGCTAGCACCAGATCTGGTTGTGGAGCGAGAGTAGATACCTTCTTAACAGAGGCGGACCAGGAGAGCGTGAGGCCGAGGAAGACGATGAAGAAGAACGGGCCCCAGAGGTCCCAGTCCCTGAGCGCCTTGCCGGGGTCCTCGCGGTTGGGGTTGGGGAAGACGACGAGCTTGAGGTTGCTGACGATGCGGGCGAGGTCGCGCTTGACAGTGTCCCAGACGGGCTCGGTGAGTGTGTTGGGCGAGGGGCCGAAGCCGTCGGCCGCGATGGCGACGGAGACGGACGCGGGCGGCGCGTGGGCCACGGAGATGGGGACGGAGGAGGCGGGGAGGGGGGGCTTAGTGGGAGCGGGAAAAGGCGATGGGGAGGTGGAGATGGGGATGGAGGCGCGCGGCGGGGAGGGCGGCCGCGCTGGGAGGACGGTGGCGGAGGGCGCCGCGTAGATGAGGCTCTCGATCTCGTCCATGTCGGACTGCGCGGACGAGGGGTGGAGGGGGATCGTGTCACCGTGGGAGTGCGACATGGCGGCGGCGGGAGCCGGTGACTCGCGGTATCGGCGTGGTGGATCTGAGGAGACGGGAGAGAGAGAGAGATCTCGCGGGAGTGTTGGGTTGGGGAGGTGCGGATCTGCGGGTGCGTGCCTGCCTGCTCTGCCTGCTTGCTTGCCGCGTGGGACAACCAGACCTGGCCAAACGGGCGGCGGCCCGGCCAGGCACGTCCATTCCGGTTCGTAAACTATTTGGGTCGGGTCGGTCCAAGGGTTGGAGTGGCGATCCAGACACCATCATTTGGATATTTGTGCCGTGTCGAACTAGTCCGAGTCCGTTTGGCCTATTGGGTTAATTGTGGTCCGTTTAGCCAGTTGAATGAAAAAAAAAAAAATCAAGAGAAAAGGTGTAGAATGTAGGAGTAGATATAAAAATTGAAAAAATAAGACAATCATATTTAAAATATAATAAAGAGCTCTATTAATGTCCAACTGGCTACCTCGTTAAAACATTCATCAAGTAAAAACTCAAAGTGAGAATCTTGGCAAAGGAAAAAGTGAAATCCTATAGCTCCACAATTCTACATACATGATACATCCTTGTTCTATGTGTCGGTGTCATTGTTTAAGTACAGATTTTCGAACACCTCTAACAACACTGAATTTTCCACAGAATGTTGTGTTCATGAATCAGCTTATTCTCAGTCCTTCACACAGTTAGAAGAATCTCCATCATCTCAATTGTGAGACTTATTCTTTTCTCCTCCAATATTCTTCCAAAAAGACTAAAAGCAGACTTGGATGAAACCGTAGAGACAGGAATAGTTAACACGTCACGTGTAAGTATAGATAGCACAGGATATGTTAACTTATGGGCTTACCACCATTGCAAGATGTCGAAGCCTTCTGAGTTGAAATCCACTATATCGTTGTTCAGATAGGTGGATAGTTTTCACTCCTTGTGGGTTTTGGCTGGGCAGGCGTTGATGTAGAAGAAGAAGAAGACATGGACCTGGAGGAGGAGGCACCGAAGATCGCACCCCACATATTTATCTTCCCACTTGAGGTGGGAGCTACTAGAGGTCGTTGTAAGCGGATTCCCCGGAACTTATTTTTATACATTTGGTAAACCTCATATAACCGAGAACAAATTTCTGCAAAATAGCTAGTATAGTCTAGCCCCGTAGCATCACTAAGAAGATCAATTACAGTACCAAATGCATCAATTTTAGCCCTAAGATCTAAAAATGCACATGCATATAAGTAAGGGATTTCTCTCTAATATTTAAGGTATTTAGATTTCATAGAAATAACAGTATCACGTAAAACTAAGTCATTTTCATACATTTTCAATTGAGTAGCAATCCATAAAATAGTATGCACAATGATAGGAGATGTTGGATAGTAGACAGCGGATAAAGCAACAGTTGCCTCATAAAATTTTTTAAAAACGATAGTATCTTCTCAGCAACGAACCAATGTTGCTCAGTTAATAATATAGTACCGTTAGTGCTAGGATAGTGCGTTTGGATAAAAACAAAAAAGTACTCTTGTATTGTAAAAGATTCTTAAGCATCGAGGTAAGTAGAGTTCCACCTTACCTCCATGTCCAAACCGAACTTTCTTGGACGTACACCCATCGTCCTACAGAAGTTCTTATATTGTGTTATTCTTGCGTTAGAATTATTCAAGAAATAAATCGCATCGCGAAAAGCTTTAACATACGGATTCAACCTCTTCAAACCACATTTGACTATAAGGTTGATAATATGATAAGTGCATCGTTGATGTAGCAAGAAGGAATCAACATATGTACTCAACACTGGAGTAAGAATGTCCATGGCCCTAGAGTTTGAAGCGGCGTTGCCTAAAGTAATTGCAAATATTTTGTCTGTAAGACCAAAGTCTTCCACGACTTTGATAATACAGTTCACAATATTCTCCTCCGTGTGTGCTACATCAATTAATTTCAAAACTATAATCATTTTCTACATTACCTAGTCATCATTAACATAATGCGCAACTACACTAAGGTAATCCTCTATAGCCCGACCACTCCATATGTCCGAGGTTTGGGCCACCGAAAATATGCACATACTAAATAGTTCTATTATTTTATTACGACATTCATTATAGTATTTCACTATATCCCTAGTTGTTGTCTGTCTAGAAACGGAAGAACATCTAGGATTATACGTGGTCCTAATATAATTTTGGAAAAAAGCAGACTCACCAAAGCCTAACAGTAAATCCTCAGAAGCAATTAAACGACAGAGAGATTGGCGGGCTACCAGAGGATCGTAGTCCCAGATAGATACCGTACCGTCGGGGTTGTATTGCAGCTGCATCTGCCTCATCACCAATCCTTGCTTGGTTCGACATCTTGTAGAATATTTAAGCAAGTGTCACGTTCCACCTCTAGACTTTGCAGACAATTCATGATGACAAATTTTACAAATAGCATATGATACCTCATTTTCCGCTGCATCTTGCTTGGTTGTCTTGTTGAAATTCTCCCACACTCCTGATGTAGACGGTCTCAATCTCTTTGCTTCGGTTGCCGTGGAGCATGATGCTGCCGTGGAGCCTTACTCCTCTGGTGAAACCTCCGGTTGGTTTGAGGCAGCCGCAGCCGCCTCCATGGACGCAATTTCCTCCACTGAAAGTACGTAATCACCCAGAGCAAAGCTGTCGTAAGGATTGTCCATAACGAGAACTGCAAAATTGAAACCAACACTATTACTACTTTCATCTTAGCATAACAAGAACTAACAATAAAAGTATTACAAAAATAGTATTGTACCTCTTTCTCTGACTTGTTACCGAAAATAGAAATTTTGGCATAAATTTTTTGAATTTTCCGAAATTAGATCAACACGGATTTGAATTTGCACAACACAATTTCAAAAAGAGAATGGAGAATGATTGGGTGCTGAATGAGGGGAGTATGGTGGCTATTTATAGAAAAAAAAATCATGATTTTATGAAATTTTTTGCTATTTTTAAGACCCCAACGGTCAAAAATGGTTAAAAATAGCTAAAAATCCCCAACGGCCTAATTTTTCAGGTCGTGTCGTGCCTACGCACGGCCCAGTTGCCCTCCCTTGCCTGGCCTACCCGCACTTCTTCTCCCCTGCTTCCTCGCCTCGCCCGCCCGCCTCGCCTCCTCGCCCGGTCCGCCCTGGCCTCCTCTCGCCCTCCGCCGCCTCTTTGCCGCCTCTTCGCCTTCTCTCGCCTCGCCTCCGTGCCTTGTCTCCTCGCCTCCTCGCGGCCGAGCCGCCTCGCTTCGCCCGCCTCGGGCGCCACCGACCGCGTCAATGTCGGACGTCGGGCTCCTCGCCTCCTTGTCCGCCTTGCCGGTTCGCTCCACCGCCTCCGCGCCACCCATTCTTCCTCTCGGTCTCGTGCTGCCCCCGCGGCCCTACCCTTCTTCCTCCACACCGACGCGGGTGTGTGGCGCCGCCGGCTCTTCGGGCTACTCGGGTCGTGCCGTCCCTGGCACGGCCCGACACTATTTGTGCCATGACGGGCCTGCTCACCGTGTCGGGTCGGCCCACCGTGCCGAGTGCAGGCCGGGCACGACCCGGGCTCTTGCGTTGGGCCGGCACAGTCCATGAACAATGCGGCTCGTGTCGTGCCTGGGCCGGGCCTACAGTGTCGTGCCTCGTGCCGGCCCGGTAGACTGGCCCATTTGGCCAGCTCTAGGGACAAGGAAGGAGACGAGATGGCTCGTGAGTAGGGAGTGTGTTTCCTGCAGCTAGTTGTGAATCGAATCCATTTTATCTACTATCCGAATCGGTTGGTAGTTTATATATTTTTCATCCGATTAACAATATCTTCGTATTCGCATTAAAAAAAATAAAAATGAATATGATATGGACTTTTTTTTAATCCTAAATGTTATTTTATCCACTCTATTCATATTTGTATTCGAATTTGATAAAACAATATACATATTTTATTACAGTTTGGTTAATTAGTTGGATGAATATTTTTATCTTAATATGAATTCATGTTTTTACGTGAAATAAATAAACTAGAATGATTAGGTGTGCTATGTATGAGGATAAAGTATCATAAATATCTTGTAATTACGTAAGTTATGAGGATATCTGAATCCAACCAAATTGGGTAGGTATTCGATTCGTATTTGCAAGGTTCAAGAAAGCGCTAGGGGCTAGGCGGGCGGTGGCCTGGGGCCTAGCACCTAGGCGGACTAGGCGGCGCTTAGGCAGTGACTAGGCGGCTAGCCAGCCGGCAAAGCAGAAGCGACTAGCAATGGTTAAAAGCGTAAGAGCAATCGGCAAGCAGGTTGAAAGGCCGCATAAGATCCCAAAGTCCTAGTTTTGTCCTGCTGCACATTCTCCAAAGTCTAAAAAGATGGACAACAAGCACCAACTATGCGCATTCTTCCACCACTCTGCAAGCCCCATGTCTCTGGTCCTCTTTCTTTTCTACACATCTCTCTGGTCCTCTCTCCTTTCTACCTTTCCCCTCACTTCTTCCTCGCACGATGCTTCCCTTTCCCCTCACTTCTTCCTCACACGAAGATCCTTCCTTCTCTATCCTCCACCAGTGGGTGAGCGGAGCGGCGGCGGCAAAGAGTAGCAGTAACGGCGGCGGCAAAGAATGAAAGCAATGATAGCGATGGCGGAGACAACGGCGGCAATGCAGAGATGGACAAAGGCTCCAACCTCGGCGGTAGCGACGGCAACGGTTAGGTTAGCTCGATCCTCTCTCTTTGTAACACCCTGGCTATTCGGAAGCCAAGATGTCACACAAATCTAATAAATACTAAGAATATACAACAATACCGGGTTAATCGGGCTTAATTAACAAAATTCCATAAGCAACAACGATAAATGATGAACAGTTTCATGAGAAGGAATGGAAACATTCATAATAAAACGTACGGTGGGCGATACCAAAATTGGATTATTACAATTTAGAAATTTATCAAATAGTTGACATGACTGAAAGATAACAATATTGTTTCTGGTTTGATAAAGGTGATGTGCAGCGTGCTGAACTACCCCTCAAAAGGTCTTGCCTTCTTCCTTATTTACCTAAATAAAACATACAAAGCAAGGATGAGCCAAAGACTCAGCAAGTACTTTAACAGATAACAGAAACATTAAGCGAACAAAGCAAATCACAACCTACTTATGAAAAACATATCTGAACACATATGGGTATGAATGGAATGGAATAATGCAATGAAGAAATGTCACAAATTATACCGGTATAGTGAGTGACATACCTGTCGGTGTTCACTTAAGCCCGTACTTAACAAAGTACGGGGATCTCAAATACCGTATGAAGAATATTTCATACGGGTGTCCAACATTACCCACATTGGAGTGGTGGGTCTTACGTGCCCATTCTGGAATTGATGGGACTTACAAATTTCCACTTTCGTGGTCCAAATGAATCGATGCAAGAACATAATGCATTTTTATGAAATGAACGACTATCACACATCAATAGGGAATAACACAGGACATACAAAGCATATGAAAACAAGTCTAGTGGTACAGCCACAAGCAATATCATCATTTAATAATATCAGACAAGGTACTTGTCTTCCACGCTGTGATGTGTTAGGAGGCAACGAAGGTGTTTCTCCACGGACTGCCCCACCGCCTACACAAATAATTATTCAAAAAAAGAATAACAAGACATAACGTGACTACAAGTGTCTTACCATAACCCTCTAACCAACCCACATAAACAACGGCTCCAAAAGACGATCTAACTATTCTGTCAGATTTCAGCCCTTTTGATCGATGGTACGAGAAAAATCATAATTAAATATATGTAACCCATAACGACTTGAAACCAGTGCTCAATTAATCTTAGAGAACCAGGATACAAAACTCTATTTGACGGGGTTCTTTGATTCGGCTAAAACAGTGGGCTAAACAATATTTGAAAGCAACTGACAAACATCTGCCCAGATTACAGAACAGTAGTAAAGAAAATGATGTAACTTTCATTATACTGATCCAATAGAGGTGATCTTTATCAACTTAGAAAGATTATTTAAAGGGCTACAATAACCTAGTTGGGTGGAAGTTCTGACTCTGACTCTAACTAGATCAAAACCGAGGAACAAACCGACAGTCCCTATATCCAAGACAGACAGAACAGCACGCGGTTAAAAATTCATATCTCCTTAACCGTAAGGCGGAATTTCGTGATCGCAGTGCCAAAAGAAAGCTAACAACCTGAGGAACAAAACTCTAGGTGATGCAAACCCGAGATTCGGCCTCTAAAGGGTCAAAACTGGCCGCGCAAGGTGCTGGATGTGTTCTAGAATTTTCAGAACAGAACCCGATTTAATCCTAATCAACAATTATGCAATCAAATTGAACCAAACTACGACTTGGATCATTCGTTACCCTGGAAGACCTGTAGGGAGATGTTGATCCACCTCCCGAAGATCTTCCCCCTTTCTCCTCCCTTCCTTCTCCAATGGCTGGCCACCACGGGGACGACGGATGACGGGAGACGCCGGCGAAAGGAGGTGACCTCGGGGATCACCGGGGGAAGCAACCAAGGGAGGAGGAGACGCCGGGGAGGGGAGGAGGCACCAGATTTGGGAGAGGAAAGGATGGGGTTGGCGGCCACAAGGGGAAAAGAGGAGGGAGTGGGGGGAGGCGGCTAGGGTTGGGGCGCCTCCCCCCCCTGTCGGCCCCAGTGGCCTCCTCCTGGCCGCTGGGCCACGAGGCACGCGAGTTGTCATATTTTTGCAAAACCCCCTCTCCCACAAAAAAATCTAATTCTTTAAATTCTTCTTCGTCCCCGACTTCTTTTAAAATCTCCCGATTCGAATCCGGGGTATTACACTCTTCCTCATCCATCTCCCCTCTCCCCTCACGTCACCTCACCTAGAGCTGCCGCGCGCCGCCGAGGACCGGCTTTGACCGCCTGGAAAATCCAAGGCGGCCCTCCCGCCTAGCCCACCGCCTTGGGAGAAATTGCGGCGCTGCACCCACCGAGCTAGGCGGCGCCGGAGCCAACTTCTTGAACCTGCGTGTCAGATTCGAGCATAATGTGAGAACCGGTATTTAGCTCGTAATGCTTAGCCATCCACTTGAGTCTAGCATCACAAACCAATTATCCCGCGCCTCAGTGTAGTATGTACATCCCAGGAGCGGTACACATACACCATCACAAAAATCAATATCAATCCGTACACAAGTGCTTACAATATCAAAACTTTATCATTTACAACATATTGAACTTACAAGGTTTAGTTTCATAAAAAGGGCCAACTATCCAAATAACAAGATAAAAATCAAGTACGCAACGAAAATCGGTAAATAAACTAAAATAAAATCATGAATTAACCATTAATAGAGTCTCAATGGCTTGCCATAACCCGCCGGGCAACCGACTGGGTTGAAATCATAGCAAATCGATGTTTCTGCGCATATTTCCTTACTCTAGTTGATCTCAAAACCTGCTGTCCAGATTAGTAAATAAAAGCAAATAGTGAGTACACGAATATACTCCACAAGACCTACGAATAACAAACCTATACATAGCTACATGCAAGCTGAATCAAAGGAGAAGGCTATAGGGTTCATTTGACGCACAAAGCAATATCAGAGGAGGAGGCACAGATTTGGGAGAGGAAAGGATGGGGTGGCGGCCACAAGGGAAAGAGGAGGGAGTGGGGGGAGGCGGCTAGGGTTGGGGCGCCTCCCCCCCTTGGCCGGCCCCCCTTGGGCCGGTCTCCCCCTCTTGGGCCGCCTGGTGTAAGATCGAGGTGGCCGACTAGAGAGGGGTGAATAGGCGGTTTTAAAAATTCTTTCGCGCTAAACCAATATGTAAATACGGAAGCTAATAGCGAATTGGTTTTGCTCAATTAAAACCTAAATCAACTAGGCTCAACTAAGTGCAAACAATATGAACACAATACAATATGAGCAATCATACAAGATATATAAGCAATTAAAGCAAGAATGTAAATTGCTCAAAGCAAAACACAAGTAAAAACAAGATGACACGATTATGTTTTACCGTGGTGTTCGGAGACTTGCCGATCTCCCCTAATCCACGTTGAGGTTAGCCCAAACGAATTGGACCGGCTCCACTAATTAAGCCAACACCTCCAAGGTAAGTCCAACCACTTGGACGGTTCCTAACAGAACCAACACCTCGCTCAACTATGGTTGCTCTTCCTCCACTCGGAGATGGTGAGCACCAAACCACTCCTAAACCGCCGGGTCTTCTCACAAGCTTCTTGAGAAGATCACGCGCCGCACGCCTCCCACCCGTCTAGGTGTCGGCAAACACCAAGAGTAACAAATCAACTTTCACTTGAACTAATCAAGTGTCAGCGCTCACGTGGATACACAATCCACTACCTAAGGCAACACATGCACTTAGGGTTTACTCTCTAATCTCACCAAGTGCAACACATGCACAAAAGAGAATAGAGGTGGCTCTTAGCTCAAAGAATGAGTATATCACTTAACAATAGCACAACAACCTCTCCCAACCGGCCAAGGTGGCTATATATAGCCCACACACAAAAACTAGCCGTTGGGAGACAAACCTAAAATCGGGAAATCGGAAGTTCCGCGTGCAAAGGCGGAACTACTGCATGAGAGAAAAACACCTCAACGGCTATGTCGACGAGAAACTAGCCGTTTGATTTTTAGTCTTGAACTACCGCCAACCAAACTACTGGAAGTTCGATCTTGGAAGTTCCGCTCAACACATAGCGGAACTACCGCATCAAATTTTGGCTAAGTCCCCAAAATGGTGCTTCTCTGAAAAAAAACGAACCACGGATTTTGGAGCAACAGATAATCGGAAGTTCGCCCGTAACACGGAACTTCCGCGCCAAAATCGGCTAAGTTCCTAAACCGCCGCTCTCGGAAAAATGAGCCGGAAATCGGACCGTCCGACTGCGGAACTTCGCCGTTAAGCCAGGAACTTAGATTATCACGATTGAAAAGCGACAACGGCTTTTCAACGACTTCAATTGCAAAACACATTTGCAAATTGATAAGCCATGACAACAAGGATCACAAGCAAGATTCCCAACAAGTTGCAAAACACATTTGCCAACTTTTGGAATCATACCACAAGGAAAAGGTACATGGACTTACACCATTTGCAAAACACATTTGCAAACTTAAGTCACATGCTACAAAGATTGAATGCATGAGCATCGGCTATTTGCAAAACACATTCACAAATAATAGCTCCATGCATAGATGAGCTAGACCAAACATAATGAGCTATCAACACATGACTAACTCATGCTACTAGTCAAGACCCCTCTTAATAGTACGGCAATCCTATACTAGCAATCCGGTCTTCCAACCAAACACCAAGACCGGTAAAAGATTAGGAACACATCCTTAGCCCTAGCCAGTCATACCTTTGCCTTGCATCTTTTTGAAGCTTGATGACGCACATCAACACTTCAAGTCCGGGTCCTTGACTTTGACAATCATCAACTCATGATGATTTCTTCACTTCGGGATCTTGTCTTGAACATCATCAACACATGATGATTTCTCCATCTCGATTCTTCACATGCATCAACGCATGATGCATTCCTTCACTTGACCTCCATCAACACATGATGGGTCTTCTCTTGTCTTGATGATCAACTCATGATCATCTCTTCTTGATAAGCATCAACTCATGATGCATCATTTACACCAAGCTCTTGACTTGATGATCAACTCATGATCATCCCAAGTCTTCATCATCCTGGAACATAACCTATATATCCAACTCATGGAAAATGTTAGTTCCATAATGTGATCATCATTAATTACCACACCATACCATTAACTTACAATGGTGGGACAAGATACCTCAATCTTTCCCTCTTTGGTAATTGATGATAACCACTTAAATTCTCATAGATTTAATGATGATAAATGAGAGAACAAATGAGTATATATAAACTACACAAGTTATATATACTCTAACATGAGTATACAAGAACTACACAAGTTCTATATACTCATAACATGAGTATATACGAACTACACAAGTTTTGTATACTCAAAGGTTTTGTTTCAACGTAAAGATCCTTAGTATATGTGGAGAATGGAACATGGATCAATACTAATGAAACCACAAAGTATAGGATAAAACTCCCCCTAAATGTGTGCATACACAAATGTGTAATAAGGTCATATGCACATATTCAAGTTTAACTTATGGTTGAGTTCAATCCTATATTTTGGATCCGAGAAATGCAACAATATATAAGATTTAGATGTCGATTGCATACCTCGTTGTGTTTCACCTTTATATCCAAATGAGACTACACAAAGATAATACTAGATAAAAGAATTAGTCTCAGATTTGGATTTGTCATTAATCACCAAAACACTCCATTAACTCATAATGGCGGGTCTAGATCTTTCACCTGGGCCGCGGTCCGGGGAAGGTTGTTATTTTTTTGCGAAAACCCCCCTCTCCCACAAAAAAAATCTAATTCTTTAAATTCTTTTTCGTCCCCGACTTCTTTTAAAATCTCCCGATTCGAATCCGGGGTATTACACTCTTCCTCATCCATCTCCCCTCTCCCCTCACATCGCCTCACCTAGAGCTGTCGTGCACCGCCGAGGACCGGCTTTGACCGCCTGGAAAGTCCAAGGCGGCCCTGCCGCCTAGCCCACCGCCTTGGGAGAAATTGCGGCGGTAGCTCCCCACCGAACACCTAGGCGGCACCTAGTCGGCGCCTGGAGCCGACTTCTTGAACCCTGCGTATTCGTATTCGATAATTGTGAGAACCCGGGGTATTTAGCTCGTAATGCTTAGCCATCCACTTGACTCTAGCATCATAAACCAATTATCCCGCGCCTCAGTGTAGTATGTACATCCCAGGAGCGGTACACATACACCATCACAAAAATCAATATCAATCCATACACAAGTGCTTACAATATCAAAACTTTATCATTTACAACATATTGAACTTACAAGGTTTAGTTTCATAAAAAGGGCCAACCGGCCAAATAACAAGATAAAAATCAAGTACGCAACAAAAATCGGTAAATAAACTAAAATAAAATCATGAATTAACCATTAATAGAGTCTCAATGGCTTGCCATAACCCGCAGGGCAACCGACTGGGTTGAAACCATAGCAAATCGACGTTTCTGCGCATATTTCCTTACTCTAGTTGATCTCAAAACATGTTGTCCAGATTAGTAAATAAAAGCAAACAGTGAGTACACGAATGTACTCCACAAGACTTACGAATAACAAACCTATACATAGCTACATGCAGGCTGAATCAAAGGAGAAGGCTATAGGGTTCATTTGACGCACAAAGCAATATTTTAATTTAAATACAATGTAGTAGATTCAAATGGCAAGTGAGAAAATATTTTTAATACTTTAAATAACAGTGATTAAGTAAATATTAGTCATCAACAAAACATCTACAAGTGGCTGCACCTGCAGCACACAAATATAGCACGAGAACCACTCTCAATGTCACCGATCAAGTTTTTAGTTTAAATTCCAAATGTTGAGTCTAACTCTCGAAAGACCTTCCCAATCATGTCCATAACCTAGGACGGGGCTATTCGAATAGTTTATACCCTGCAGGGTGTATCAATGTACCCACACGTCAGATCACCTATTTTGCCACCGGATAAAGCACACTTCCTTAGGTATGCCAGCAAGGCTAAGTCATATGAGATGTTTTCCAATATTATGTATTAACTACGAGTCGCCCGTATAGATGGAAACCCATATGTTGTGTCATGATCATCGTAAAGCCTCGGTCAACTACCCCTCACGGGTAAAGCCTTGGACAACTACGATGCCCCTCGAGGTGGTGAACCTACCCGGAACTCCACCACCGCACACCCAACAACAACGACACAATTTCTTTTACACACAACACACAGCCACCTCCTGCGCCCCGGAGCTAACATAAGCCAAAGTACTAAGTCAAGAGAGGTCTCATATCCCTCTCATGTGGTTAGCACGCAATATTGCTTGGTTCAGTGGAACGAGATGTTCGGTTCTTGTTGACTTGGGCACATAACCACATACCAATAACCACACCATCATCCATATGCCCAAGTCCAAATCTTTTTATTTTTATTTTTAGTTTTCCAATACAAAAGCACAGGTGCTGCATATAACATAATAAAAATGATTAATGTGATCAAGGTTATTGACAAAGTCGACAACCGCCCAATCTACCGGAAACTAAGCATTGCTAAGCGTGACATCGTATAAGCATAATTAGACCATATAACATCCACCGAGCTCTAATTCACCAGCAGGATTATTAACTTAGGCTAGTGGCAGGGGGTGACAATCTTAGTGAATTCATGCAATAGGATTAACTACCACTAATTGACAAACATAATTTGATAAATAAAGCATGCATACATACAACTGCAAACAAGATAATAGTTTTTGAATGTAATAGGATCAACATGCATCAAAGGAAAAACTGCTTGCCTTTGTTTGCTGGAACTCTGGACATTCACAGGAACTTCTCAATTGCACTCTAAATCATCGTCATCTAACGGTAAGAACTGACAAATCAAAAGCATCGAATAAACACTAGAATTCCAAAAAGTCTTCAAAAATTATTAAATTAATACAGAAGATAGAAAATAATTTTAGATGCATTTAGGTGATAATTTTTAGTTCAATTGGAGTTCAATTCAACTAATTAGAAATTTGTGAGGTTTAATCAAACCTCTTGCTTGCTAAAAGTGATGTTTTCCTTAACAGGACACCTAGTACTCACAAGTACTCTCTCCAGGCATCCTATGTATACAACCATGATGATCATACAGTCAAAATCAATCCTCTTATATTCTTGATTTAACCATCTGAATTCCTTTACTAATTGTACAATTAACATGCTTCTATTATGCTTGGTCCACTACAACTAGTTCAATTATGAAATTGACTAACTGTGATGTCATTATTCATTTCTACTAGTCCTCTACTGATTTGACTCACTAACGAACTTGACAGTTGCAACACTTATCCACTAATCACCTAGCTAACTATCTGTGCATCTAACTATATGAGACATAGTGCTATGTATGCATTTATGTGGGAAACATTATAGGATGGTTGACTTCCTATGACTACTATTTGTGCTGCTAGTTAGATCAGGTTCATTGGCTTAATGAGTCAAGGACATTTTTATCTTCTAGAATCAGCAAGGTTATTAGTTCATTGACCAATCTATATTGTTCACATATCCTACAACAAGAAGTTTTTCTGATTTGAGGTACAGCTGGCTACTTTCTTTGAACTCTACTTCCAAAATTTGCTAACTAACTGGAGTGACTCGATTGACAACACAAAGCTGGGTAACATAAGCTAGATGGTTTAGAAAAAGAGTTCTACTGACAAAACAACTTCTCTTCTAATTACCATCTCCTTTCTGCCGTCAGTTCAACTAAGAGATTTTTATAGATGTGACACTAATGTTCTGACTAAATCCATCTATCATTTGTTAATTATAAAAGGGTGATCAATTAGTTCATAACCATACTTAGCTAACTGATCATCTGGTTGCTCTTCAGTTCATACATAGGCACAAACGCAGACAGAGAAAGAACACAGAGAGGGAGCTATAGAAGCAGTCAGGGGAGGCTTGGGGTGGCGTTCATCGCCAGCGAGGGAGTGGCAACGAGGCAAAGGCGATGGCCAAAATGGGTTGGCAGGGTGTCAAGGGAGCTAAGGGTGGTCTCGGGGTGGCCGGAGAGGCACTGTGGCGGCACAGCCAAGGCGAGCGGCGGCCATCCATGGAGAAGAAACAGCGTGGCGGCGCCAGAGAGGAAAGGGGCGGGGAATAGGATGCGCATGGGCTTGAGTGAGTAGCATGGAACTCACCGGGGTGGTTACCTCCGACGGAGGAGCACCGAGGTGAGCCGGCGGCGGTGATAATGGTTGGCGCGACGGGTCCAACGATGGTGGCGACCTGCAGAGAGGTAGATCCAAATTGAGTAGTTGGGGGAGGTAGAGGGAGTTCGTGGGATACTCATAGGGGAAGGAATCGAGTTGGGACTCTTCAAATCAACGACAGCGATGGTGGAGGCGGTTGCGGCCGAACTTGGAGAAGGAGGTAGGCTTGCGGCACTCCGGTGGGGATTCTCCAAATTGACTGGGGGTTTTTGATGGTGGGGTTGATGGGGAGCCGATGGTGGCCGGACTTCGTCTGCGTGGCCGGGCGACTTCAAGGGAATGCGACGGCTTTGGCGCTAGAACTTGGAAGGTGTGGGGAAGAAAGAAGATGGAGAAAGAAAGGCAGGGAGATAAGGCCAGGACATGGGGCGGCTTGGGCGAGTACGTGGCTGACATGCGAGCTTGCTTGATGGCGGACGGCTCGTGTCCTGGCGAAGCGGTGGCATTGCGTGGCGCAAGAGCCGCCGGAAGAAGAAGGCGCGCCGGCGTGTGGGGCCGATGACCGAAGAGATGAGAAGCGTCTCGGGTCGGGCCAAGGTTGGCATTGTGTGGTCGGTGGTTTCCAATGGGTTTGATTGAATCAAGTCGCTACAGCACAAATGGATCGAACCAGTTAAACAGTGTTTTGACTAAATTAATTTCCAAATCTCTCTACTTTGACTGAATTTATAAAAAATAGCAAATAAATTTATAAAAATCTCAAATTTGGTATAGCTGTTACTGGGATTCCCTAGTACACAAAAAAATTTTTATCTAAAAGCATTGTTCATGTTTTAATTACTCGTTTTTAATTCATTTATTGTAAGGCTTTTAGAATTGGTAATTGAATTTTATCATGGTTGATTTGAGGTCTAAAATTTTGAAAAAATTAGTATTTATTCATGATAAACATTGTAAGGTTTAAATAAATTATTTCCTAGAAAATTTTACAAGTATTTATTGTTGTTTTTATTTGGAGCTTCGATTGGAGTTATGTGTTTAACTTTGATTTGAAAATTTACAAATGAAAAAATTATGCAAATGCTTCAGAAATCAAATGTATACTCATGATATGAATAATAATTTAGTTTAATAAAATTGGGGCTGTTACAATAATATTCGTATTCGTTTAGAAAATATGAATATGAATACAGGAAGATCACTTTTCAATTCATATTCGATCCGTTGACACCCCTACATGCAGCGCAAACCATTGATGACCCTAGCTCTACCACCTAATTCCTCGTCGTGCTACTACACGTCGCATGAATGTTACTACACAAAAGCCATCGTGTTACTACATTATCACATAAGTGTTACCACACTTTTACCGTACTATGAAAGATCAGGCCAAAACACACAAGCAATTTAATGAATAACTAAAAACCTACATTACATGATACATTTCGGCCAACAACACCCATCTCCACATGCCACTGTAATCTCTAAAAATTAGTTTTTTTATTTGAGCTACATGTGTCCATGTGAAGCATCAGTTCTTCTCTCTTCCATGGCTCCTCTGGCGTGCAGTGTGTAGTTGTCGGGATCCGGTTACTTTCTGGAACCCTCAGTGTATACCAGACTAGTCCTTGGATTAGTAGCTAGTGCACACAATTACATTATTAAATATCAAACACATATCTCGAAAACAAAAAAAAATTACATAAATATTAAATACTACATAAGTAGGCCGTACAGTCACTTGACTGACACATGGGTCGATCATGTCAAATACCTTAAATATCTGCAGCAGAAGCAGGGTCAATAACACAACAAGTGTGACCCTTCGGATCTGCCCACTAGCAATCAACTGAGGCTCACGATCTAGTTACTCGCCTCTTGAACTTAAGTGTCAGTAGAGTCGTCTTCTGCTATTACTGAAGGATGGTAATTGAGCAGCAGTAAGTACGAAGGTACTCAGCAAACAACCATACAAAATGCAATTACAATAGATGCAAGGCTGCTCAAAGGAAAGGCTTGATGTTCTTTTACCTGCATATAGCTATAATTGAAATAGATTAAGTAGCACACAAGACCGGAGACCTAGCATTTTGACTAAACCAGTTTTAATGAAATTGAGTAGTTGTCATATAATACTAGTGAATGCTTCATCCTCCCAGTAACATAAAGTGGCTTCAACTACCTTCAACCTTTTTCATCGAGCTACTACCCACATTTTCCACTGGCTACAATCAGAACAAATCAAAGCCTTGGCCTACTACCCGCACTTTCCACTAGCTACAACCAGGATAAATCAACACTCCGGGTGGCAACAAGAAGATATTATAAGAAATGAACACAAAGTTTATCCTCACAAGCAAGGTCTATTGACCTACATAAGAAAAACTCTCATTTCTTCCTTTCCTTCATTCTTCTATCCCTCCGCCATCAAATACCAAAAGAGAAGGCTCAAGCCACTCTAGGAAGGAGGGGGTGACTGAACCAAGAGGAGGGAGGACGACGGCCATGCCCAAACCGCTGACACACAAGAGGAGTTTGCTATTGCTCAAGATGAGTGACCCTCGTGCCCAGAGCTTCAGACGTATTGTTTAAGCCTTCAACAAATGTCCTTGTCTCAACTTGGACGATGTGTATATGAGTGAACCTTGTATCCATGTTATTGGAGCTTGTTTGGAGTTGATATAGGGCGATTAAGACTGGATCATGCTCTTGTTGTGCTTGCTGCCCTCGATGTGGCAATTTTTGTTCTCGAGGTTGTGGAGGAGGAGGCATTTGAGGTGGAGGGCATCTTTAGATTGATATTCTTTATGCTCCAATTCACACTCAAGATCAAAGTCAATCTTGCTTCAGATGAGCTTCATGATGTAGGCAGCAAAATAAATGATATTTCTCGTCTTCTTTGGAAATAGCAATCTCTTTAATGATCAAGTCAATGACACCAAATCTAGTACCCTCCAAAATATACTTGATCACATTCCAAGCGCGAGCATAAATCTCATCGTTATTGCCACTCCTTGGAAAGAAGGATGCTCTCATGATCCTATTTATAACACTAGGAAGAGGAAGAAGATCACTTACTTTTCCACACAAAAAAGTGATGAGCTTTATCATCCGCTAGAGTGAGAGATAAAGGTTCTTCAAGATGAACTCTAGCACCACTTGACTCATATATGGCCAAAGCAACTTGAAATTCTTCTCTTGAAGCTTTGATTTGACGATCCCCATCATCCAAATAAGATAGTCAAAATCCGAAGACACATAGACGGTGGCATAAATTTGTCTTATGGCTTTTGAATGAAAATTGCACCTCGAAGTCACTGTAGTTTTCAAATCCATATTTCGAAGAAGACAGTAGAGTCCAAGTCACATATCTATGATTGACAAAAAAATCCTTCTCATAATAGTGATGATATACCTCTCTTGTTGGAACATAGTGTGAAACATAATTTCAGTGGAATTTTTGAAAAATCTAAATTAATTGACATGTCTCAGAATGGTGTATTTTTTTCACTTTTGATCCTTAGCACATCAAGAC
The DNA here is from genome assembly GCA_036346395.1 of Hsuehochloa calcarea. NCBI lineage: Eukaryota > Viridiplantae > Streptophyta > Magnoliopsida > Poales > Poaceae > Hsuehochloa > Hsuehochloa calcarea. Next base: position 55,984,839 of record CM070593.1, on the reverse strand, counting down.
AAATGAAAGGAGTTTGACCAAGACCATAGAATTCCCTTGCCACCCTCCCTATTTCATACACTGCGCTCTTAGCTTACTTAGCATAAGCAAAGTCTTCTAAAAATGAACTGGCTTGGTACACGAGAGTGATTGATGATAAGATAGAGATTCCTTGAACCAAACCAATTAGATGAATAGATGCAAAGCAATAGATAATTCAAGCATGCAAAGCAATAGATAATTCAAGCAGTCTCACATGTCAGCTTGTTTGCTTCTTTTCTTTTTTTTTTTGAAAACATGCAAAAGACTTGCGCATCGTTGCATTAATAGAAAAGAAAGTACCACCGTTCTACTACATGGATAGAGCACTTAGGGCACCCGCCAAATCAAAAACAAAAACACCGAAAACATGAAGGAAATACAACCAAATCTCTACCAGTTCTAGGCTAAGCCAACAATGCATGCATGAAGCACCAGGTATGCACTACAATGCTCCATCTTGACGAATAATCTCCTAAACTTCTTGCGTAGAGTTGTACTTTTTGCTGAAAACACGTGCATTCTTTTCCTTCCATAACAACCAAATCATCAAAATGACCAAAGTATCAAATCCCCGCTTCCAGTCTTTTGAGATAGAACTCCTAATCATAGTCCGCCATTCATCCATTTGAGCTGAATCACTTGGTACAAGAGCTTCATGATTCGTAGTAGATAAAATAGCATATCAAACCTGTCTGGCTACTACACAGTTGAATAGAAGATGCTACACCATCTCCTGATCTTGCTCATACATGACACAACGTTCAGGATGGCGGACCTTGCCCCCTCCACTCGGTTGCTGACAAGCTCCATTGCAACCGTCTTCGTCGAGAGCCGCTGCGGTTGAGCACCTTGTTGTCTGCACATCCACCTCCTCTCTCTCCCCTCCCCTACCCTACTCCTTCATATCTCTTCCTAGAGAGCCGTCGTTGTTGCTCGAGTTTGTCGCCATCGAGATATGCTGGATGGTGGCGACAAATCGTCAGGCAACAACAGCGAGAGGGGGGGGGGAGGGGGATTGCGGTGGTTGGGAGGGGAGGCGGATGGAGACAGATCTGTGTGGTATGTTTTGGTACCGATTTCTAAAATGCACATTGCGGATACCGTTAACAATGGTGTGCAATTGCTGAATGAACGACTGGATGTCTAGTTGTCTAACAACTAATTCATATGAGAGCTAGTGCATTTCTTGTTTCACTGATTGGCTGATCCAAAAGGATAGGGCGCATTCCCTAGCACACGAAATTTCTGAAGTCACCTGAAATTTGTGCTTGCTTCTGGTAGATTCCAAGAGAGCAAGATTTACAACCCATCTATACTTGGATGTATACATTATTTTCTGGGAGAAACCTACATTTAGTACTAGGATAAGACGACCAAATCACAATCACACTTTAACCACATAGTCCGCAGCACACTGCACATACCTCATTTACAATGCTGCGGTAGCTTGGATAAGGTTTGAAGTTTGAACCAGCATCTTCTGTAAATTAATTTTCCAGTACGCATGGTGAACAAGTATAAATGAGACTCCGGCTCACCTGATAAACCCCTGTTACACATCTTGTTAAGGAATGGCATAAACTGACATCATTCCCAAACAAGGTGTAACTCTGGTATCTGGACCATATACCAGGCACTAAAAAAACTTTCACACAAGTTTTCGATGTGGTAGCGCCATCAAGGCACCAATGACGTTCTTAAATCACTGAAAGACCAGGTTCTCACAACTGATGCAAATGGACAACGCATCACAAAATTAAATCAATTAATTAAAACGAACAATAGAACCAAAATGGCAGTCTAACATGCCATGTCAATATCTACAATCAACAACACTATCCACTGCTTCTTTTTTTTTCTGAACCTGTCTTCCTAAAGCATTACTTCACTCAAACCTCTGGTAATCACCAAATAAATAAATAAAACATATAATGGAAGAAACCACTCTTCCGCTCCTCTTACACCAAAACACATCTAAACTGCATACCCTCCCTCCTATTTCTCATTCACAATCCAAGCCGCAAACTTCCAGAACAGGACCATCATATTTGCTGGTGAAGGGATTTACACGGACCCATAAAAGAGAACATATGGCTGCTAGAAGTATTGACCAAACAACAACAATAGTCGGCACTCTGTCCTGCTTACCCATCAAACCCTTGAGGAATGGATAAAGATGAAGGATAACCCAAAAGGAGAAGAACAGCTTGCCAAACAGCTGTCCCCAGGATTGATATCCGTTGGTGATAGCATTGGATGCACCAGCCAAGACTCCAACAATGTTGATTATAAGTAATGTCATTGGAGGAATCAATAGTGAAGTCCACTTAAAGACATAAAGCTCTGAGAAATCTGAGTCATCTCCTCCCTTCGAGGTAACAGTGAAGTTGGTATCCACACCACCTAGGACCTTAAGAAGCCCTTGAAATAGTGCAAAGAGATGCGAAGAGGCATACCGATAACCCAAAATTGTTCATTTCTCCACCAGTCATCGATGCTAACTCCTCCCCACTGCATCTCAAGGATGCTGGTGGCTGCTATGGAGACAAAGAGAGCCATGAACAATATGCTTGCATAGATGGTCATCTGAAATAAAATATTTAAGATCTCGTCATTTATAGCCAAGAAATAGAAAATAATGTACTCAGACAAAAAAAAGGGAGAGCAATGTTCTAACTAGCAAAAGCTACTCTGAAAATAGTATGAAGTAATCGTATTGCTTTCATCCAGTACCTCAGGCACCATAAATTTCCCTGATAAGAGGCAGAATGCTGGCAAAGCACAATAAACTAGCAGCGGAATTGGCGTCAGCGGATAGATGACAGAGTTTACATCGACAACCTTTCCAATGGTTTTAGACCACCTCGGTAACCATACCATATGGGGCAATGCTTGCTAAGAAAGATCTCTACGGACCCAAGGGCCCATCTTAGTACTTGATGAAGCGGTCTGAAAGATTGATAGGAGCTGAGCCCTTGAACGCTGGTCTCTTGGGCATGCAGTAAACAGACCGCCAACCATGGGAATGCATCTTGAAGCCTGTGAGGATGTCCTCAGTGACAGATCCATAAATCCAACCAACCTGGTCATTCACTTCGAGTTAGCAAAACATACTATTGGATTTTGGGTTGTAATTTTGGAGCTCTAGCACACAACCACAACCACAATTAAGTGTGAAAATTACAACACGATAGAGTGAGGCAACCTTACCTCTTTTCCCCATTCTGTCTTATCCTCATACCCGCAACTTAGTACATGCATGCAATCTTCAAGACTTCTGAGCATATCAAAACAACCACCTCCACCGTTCTCTCGTAACACTGAAGCGACAAAAGAAGCTGACTGCCCAAATCTCTTCTCAAGTTTTCTAGCGGCACCAAAGGTGCAGTTTCACTACCTATTGTTCCTCCAAGATACGGAGTCAGTATTCATAAATGTTTTGAAAAGAAACGACAACAGAGCCATGGTAGCAACTCACCTATCACATCCTCTTTGATAGATTCCAAAGCATGTATTTGCTTAGACAAATCATGATATTTTATTTTGTTTTTGTTTTCTTGCTTTTCTTAGCTTTAGAACCTTTTCTTTTTGATCCACAGCACAAGCAGCACCACTTAGGCCAGCAGTTGCATGTCTTGCTTGGGGTTTTGTTGTAGTTGGGGCATCGTAGCCATACAAAGCTTGTCTTCTAAAAACACACCCAGTTCCAACATATATTGGTCCTTGGATCCCATCAAGACCTTTCATGTTAACCTGTATAGAAAATATTGAAAATGATTCGTCATGCTCAGAATATCAGCATCTATATCTTGAGGTTGGTAGGATGAATTCACAGCTTACATACATCAAAAACACAACATTGCGGTTTGAATATCTGTCATGCCGATCAATGCCATCAAATCTTTGGGAAATTGAACATAACAAATTTTCCTTCCCAGAATTGAGTCCATCAAAAGCACATAGCCTCCGTAGTGCTTTGCTGTTGTTTATATAGTGATCGCAGTCAACATTCAAGATGAAAGGTGCATTTGAAAGAATCGCTGATGTCCGCACCTAGAATAAAAATCAAGTAGGCAGTCAAGGCCAATAATCAATATAACATTTTTATACAAATAGATCTTGCTCAAAGAAACTGCATGGATATGAGTAGAACACTATAGATTACCAAAGCATTCATGGCACCAGCCTTTTTGTGGTGATCGTACCCAGGTCTTTTCTCACGTGAAACGTAGACCAACCATGGCAACTTGTTTCCAGCATCATCGAGAACACCATCATGACCAGTGAGGACCTAATGAGTAATGGCAATAACACAGTGGACAATAAAAATAGTTAAGGGTGATGAATGCATGTTACAGAACAAAATAGCATGTAGCCTCCAGTTTGCAAAGCATATGGATGACTTAAATACAATCCAAAAGTATACATTTTTCAGATTTTATTGACAAAAGCAAATAGGATTAATCACATTGGTAATTTTAGTTTTTGCTGGGAAATTCAAGGCATCAATTAAGTTTGCTCAGTACTGTTCCTCTAAACCAACTAAATGATACTCTTGTTCAGTAGTAGATTTGTTTCAGAACTCAGAACAGAACTCCCCTCAAGAGAGCCATTTTAGAGTAATTTCAACAACCCATATATAAAGGACACAATAAAAGATATAACTATACAAGTTATTTCTGGATACAAAATATTCATAGTTAGAAATAAAAAGAAGTAGCACAACAAAATGCATCAAGTAAGCAAGGAAATGGAGTTATATTAAATTAGTGGTAAAGCCAAATAAAAGCAGCCAACCTGGATCATTCCAGCATGGTCTCGGAAATTGTTTCCAGGCCATGGAGCTCCTTCCGGCAAGGACCATCCTCCTTCAGGAATTCTCTGTGAGTTAGCAACAAGTGCATTTACACGGACCTTGAATTCCCCATATTCTCTCTGTGTGCAAAATCAAAATATATGTTAACGATAACTTAAAAGGGTTGAAAACACATAGTAGCAAGTAAACCATCTGTCAAACCAAGTTAGGTAGATAAGGAAGACAACAAGCTGGTCAAGAATTCATATGTAAAGTAAATTTGGTGAAGTGATTGGTGTTAGAGATATATTAGAAATATGTTATAGATAGGATTTGTACCCTATATATATTGTCCATTGGGCCTCTTCAATATACGCATAATATTCATAACATAGTATCAGAACTAAGGTTAGGGTTTCTTACCTGCGCCGCCTCTTAGCCTCATTTGCCGCCGTCGCCCTTGCCCCGGAGGAGCAATCTCCGCTCCCGGGAAGCGGCCTCTCATCGCCGCCGAGCTCTCTCTCCTTCCATGAGCCCTCGCAGGTATCGTCCGCTCCTCCTCGCCTCACGCTCGGCACGAAAGCTAGGGGTGGAAAAAAGCTCGAAACTTCGCGAGCCAGCTCGGCTCGTTAAGGGCTCGGCTCGAACTCGGTCCTTAACGGCCGAGCGAGCCGGCTAATTGCTTCGTTTTCTTAACAAGCCAAGCGAGTGGCTCGCGAGTTACTGTTAACTCGTTTAGCTCGTCTACTCACGGACGTCGAGTTCGAGTCATCTCGATCGACCACCAAGCGACCATTTGGCGGTTCCTAGCCAGATCCAGGCCATTGGGCTCGGCGCAACCTAACTCCTAAGTCCTCATCCCAATGCTCGGTAGCTCGGGGCTCGTGCGCTTAGCCTTCAGTTCCTTCCTGTTTCACCCGCCCCATGACCACGCCCGCCCAGTCTGTTAGTGGCTTGAATGAATGGTAGCTTTGCATGTGAACCTGTCTTCCTAAAGCATTACTTCACTCAAACCTCTGGTAATCACCAAATAAATAAATAAAACATATAATGGAAGAAACCACTCTTCCGCTCCTCTTACACCAAAACACATCTAAACTGCATACCCTCCCTCCTATTTCTCATTCACAATCCAAGCCGCAAACTTCCAGAACAGGACCATCATATTTGCTGGTGAAGGGATTTACACGGACCCATAAAAGAGAACATATGGCTGCTAGAAGTATTGACCAAACAACAACAATAGTCGGCACTCTGTCCTGCTTACCCATCAAACCCTTGAGGAATGGATAAAGATGAAGGATAACCCAAAAGGAGAAGAACAGCTTGCCAAACAGCTGTCCCCAGGATTGATATCCGTTGGTGATAGCATTGGATGCACCAGCCAAGACTCCAACAATGTTGATTATAAGTAATGTCATTGGAGGAATCAATAGTGAAGTCCACTTAAAGACATAAAGCTCTGAGAAATCTGAGTCATCTCCTCCCTTCGAGGTAACAGTGAAGTTGGTATCCACACCACCTAGGACCTTAAGAAGCCCTTGAAATAGTGCAAAGAGATGCGAAGAGACGCCACCGATAACCCAAAATTGTTCATTTCTCCACCAGTCATCGATGCTAACTCCTCCCCACTGCATCTCAAGGATGCTGGTGGCTGCTATGGAGACAAAGAGAGCCATGAACAATATGCTTGCATAGATGGTCATCTGAAATAAAATATTTAAGATCTCGTCATTTATAGCCAAGAAATAGAAAATAATGTACTCAGACAAAAAAAAGGGAGAGCAATGTTCTAACTAGCAAAAGCTACTCTGAAAATAGTATGAAGTAATCGTATTGCTTTCATCCAGTACCTCAGGCACCATAAATTTCCCTGATAAGAGGCAGAATGCTGGCAAAGCACAATAAACTAGCAGCGGAATTGACGTCAACGGATAGATGACAGAGTTTACATACGACAACCTTTCCAATGGTTTTAGACCACCTCGGTAACCATACCATATGGGGCAATGCTTGCTAAGAAAGATCTCTACGGACCCAAGGGCCCATCTTAGTACTTGATGAAGCCGGTCTGAAAGATTGATAGGAGCTGAGCCCTTGAACGCTGGTCTCTTGGGCATGCAGTAAACAGACCGCCAACCATGGGAATGCATCTTGAAGCCTGTGAGGATGTCCTCAGTGACAGATCCATAAATCCAACCAACCTGGTCATTCACTTCGAGTTAGCAAAACATACTATTGGATTTTGGGTTGTAATTTTGGAGCTCTAGCACACAACCACAACCACAATTAAGTGTGAAAATTACAACACGATAGAGTGAGGCAACCTTACCTCTTTTCCCCATTCTGTCTTATCCTCATACCCGCAACTTAGTACATGCATGCAATCTTCAAGACTTCTGAGCATATCAAAACAACCACCTCCACCGTTCTCTCGTAACACTGAAGCGACAAAAGAAGCTGACTGCCCAAATCTCTTCTCAAGTTTTTCTAGCGGCACCAAAGGTGCAGTTTCACTACCTATTGTTCCTCCAAGATACGGGAGTCAGTATTCATAAATGTTTTGAAAAGAAACGACAACAGAGCCATGGTAGCAACTCACCTATCACATCCTCTTTGATAGATTCCAAAGCATGTATTTGCTTAGACAAATCATGATATTTTATTTTATTTTTGTTTTCTTGCTTTTTCTTAGCTTTAGAACCTTTTCTTTTTGATCCACAGCACAAGCAGCACCACTTAGGCCAGCAGTTGCATGTCTTGCTTGGGGGTTTTGTTGTAGTTGGGGCATCGTAGCCATACAAAGCTTGTCTTCTAAAAACACACCCAGTTCCAACATATATTGGTCCTTGGATCCCATCAAGACCTTTCATGTTAACCTGTATAGAAAATATTGAAAATGATTCGTCATGCTCAGAATATCAGCATCTATATCTTCGAGGTTGGTAGGATGAATTCACAGCTTACATACATCAAAAAACACAACATTGCGGTTTGAATATCTGTCATGCCGATCAATGCCATCAAATCTTTGGGGAAATTGAACATAACAAATTTTCCTTCCCAGAATTGAGTCCATCAAAAAGCACATAGCCTCCCGTAGTGCTTTGCTGTTGTTTATATAGTGATCGCAGTCAACATTCAAGATGAAAGGTGCATTTGAAAGAATCGCTGATGTCCGCACCTAGAATAAAAATCAAGTAGGCAGTCAAGGCCAATAATCAATATAACATTTTTATACAAATAGATCTTGCTCAAAGAAACTGCATGGATATGAGTAGAACACTATAGATTACCAAAGCATTCATGGCACCAGCCTTTTTGTGGTGATCGTACCCAGGTCTTTTCTCACGTGAAACGTAGACCAACCATGGCAACTTGTTTCCAGCATCATCGAGAACACCATCATGACCAGTGAGGACCTAATGAGTAATGGCAATAACACAGTGGACAATAAAAATAGTTAAGGGTGATGAATGCATGTTACAGAACAAAATAGCATGTAGCCTCCAGTTTGCAAAGCATATGGATGACTTAAATACAATCCAAAAGTATACATTTTTTCAGATTTTATTGACAAAAGCAAATAGGATTAATCACATTGGTAATTTTTAGTTTTTTTGCTGGGGAAATTCAAGGCATCAATTAAGTTTGCTCAGTACTGTTCCTCTAAACCAACTAAATGATACTCTTGTTCAGTAGTAGATTTGTTTCAGAACTCAGAACAGAACTCCCCTCAAGAGAGCCATTTTAGAGTAATTTCAACAACCCATATATAAAGGACACAATAAAAGATATAACTATACAAGTTATTTCTGGATACAAAATATTCATAGTTAGAAATAAAAAGAAGTAGCACAACAAAATGCATCAAGTAAGCAAGGAAATGGAGTTATATTAAATTAGTGGTAAAGCCAAATAAAAGCAGCCAACCTGGATCATTCCAGCATGGTCTCGGAAATTGTTTCCAGGCCATGGAGCTCCTTCCGGCAAGGACCATCCTCCTTCAGGAATTCTCTGTGAGTTAGCAACAAGTGCATTTACACGGACCTTGAATTCCCCATATTCTCTCTGTGTGCAAAATCAAAATATATGTTAACGATAACTTAAAAGGGTTGAAAACACATAGTAGCAAGTAAACCATCTGTCAAACCAAGTTAGGTAGATAAGGAAGACAACAAGCTGGTCAAGAATTCATATGTAAAGTAAATTTGGTGAAGTGATTGGTGTTAGAGATATATTAGAAATATGTTATAGATAGGATTTGTACCCTATATATATTGTCCATTGGGCCTCTTCAATATACGCATAATATTCATAACATAGTATCAGAACTAAGGTTAGGGTTTCTTACCTGCGCCGCCTCTTAGCCTCCGGCTGCCGCCGTCGCCGCTGCCCCCGGGAGGAGCAATCTCCGCTCCCAGGAGCGGCCTCTCATCGCCGCCCGAGCTCTCTCTCCTTCCGCAGGCCCTCGCAGACTGTCGTCCGCTCCTCCACCGCCTCACACTCGGCACCGAAAGCTAGGGGTGGAAAAAAAAGCTCGAAACTCGCGAGCCAGCTCGGCTCGTTAAGGGCTCGGCTCGAACTCGGTCCCTTAACGAGCCGAGCCGAGCCGGCAATTTAACTCGTTTTCTTAACAAGCCGAGCCGAGCTGGCTCGCGAGTTGCCTGTTAACTCGTTTAGCTCGTCTACTCACCAGACGTCCAGAGTTCCAGGTCATCTCGATCGACCACCAAGCAGCCCACTGGCCAGTTCCTAGCCCAGTCCACTGGCCATTGGGCTCAGCGCAACCCTAACTCCCTAAGTCCCTCATCCCTAATGCTCGGTAGCTCGGGGCTCGTGCGCTTGGCCTTCCAGTTCCTTCCCTGTTTCACCCGCCTCACACCACCGCCTTGCGATCCATTAGTGGCTTGAAATGAATGGTAGCTTTGCTCGTGTACGAGTGGCGTATGTTTAATGGCTTCAGAATGAATCAAGCATTCTGTTAGAGGCTTCAGAATGAATCAAGCATTTTCACATGCTATAAGCGGGTTAATTGCATAACAGAGATGGTGCATGGTGATGGTAGCATGATCGTTGATTAACAAAGATGGACTACATAGATTTTTATTGATAACGAGCCGAACGAGTCGAGTTCGAGTTTTTTAACGAGCCGAGCCTGGTATTTTGCTCGTTAGCTTAATGAGCCGAGCCGAGCCAGCTCATTATCCACCCCTACCGAAAGCGGCCGAGGCCACAGTGGAGGCGGAAGCCGCAGCCTCGCACCTCTGCTTGAAGTCACGGCGCGAAGAGCCCATCAGGGCTCTGCCACGCCGTCGTCGGGTCGCGGAAGTCGTCGGGTCGACGTCGCCATACCTCACATCTCTCCTCTCCCACCCCGACTACTCTGCCGTCACCGATTCAGCCTCCAGTCCAACTACGGCGAGATTGGATTGGAGTGGAGTCGATCTGATCTGATCAGCTTGAGGAGGGGCTAGCTCGCCCTCGTGCGGCCAGATCTGCCTTCCTACGGCTGCGCGTGCTCACCCGCCCGCCATGGAGGGCAACAAGGGCGACGCGGACAAGCGCCTCGACCCCTCCCTCCCCATCGACCCCCTCCTCAACAAATACGACTCGTCCCCCTCCTCCTCATCATCATCGTTGCCGTCATCCCCTCAACCCCCGCCGCCGCCGCCGCCTCGACCTGCAGCAGCAACTGCAGAAGAAGCGTCGCATGTTGATGATGGCTTGAGAGAGAGGAAGCAGAAGGGCTTCAATGCTAAGCGTATTATTGGCAGACGGTTCTCTGATGCCCCTGTTTAGAGCGATATCAAGATGTGGCCGTATAAAGTTAATGCTGGCCCGGCGGACAAGCCTATGATTGTAGTGCAGTACAAGGGTGAGGAAAAATAGTTTTCAGCTGAACAAATTTCTTCCATGGATTATGGGTTGTCCGTCACTCTTTATGTGATATGGTTCTTGCAGACGGATCTTGAGGGGCTCAACCGTCTTATTGCTAAGATTGTGACATCGAGGGCAAAGGATTTTGCCAAGGCCATCCTTAGGATTGTTGCTCTTGGGCGAGATGGAGATGAAGGGGTTCTTGCCATCCGTGGTGACATATGCTATTATAAATTGGTTTGGGGATTAAATGCTCAGGATGGAGATTGGTTTCTTACGCCTTGTGAGACAAGTTGCTGCTAGTTTTGCTAGTTATATTTGAGTTATTTTCTTTCTTTGAGTCATTTCTTTTGAGTCTTCTGTTGCGTCCATCCAAGTTCGTACCACTTTATCTTTTAAGTCTTCTCTTCTAAGCCATGCGAGTCCACAAATTTATTATCAGTCATAGAAGCATAAGAATTCTTTTTGGCATGGCAGCAGCCGCTGCTCTTCTCTCCGAGCCGCTGCATTCTTTTTGGCATGGCAGCAGCCGCTGCTCTTCTCTCCGAGCCGCTGCAGATCCGTCGCCCCAAGCTTTTAAGGTCGCCGCGCTTGCTGTGCACTGCGTCTCTATTGCACTTCTTGTGTACTGCGTTTTTATTGCGCTTCTTGTGCACTGCGTCTCTATTGTGCTTCTTGTGCACTACGTCTCTATTGCGCTACTTGTGCACTGCGCCGCCGCCGTCTTGGGCTTCGATCTGCACCGCCATGCTTCTATCTATTTCTATTTGGATTGATTTGACAGTTCTCTCTATTTTTGTCGGTTTCATCATCTTCTTCGTCATGTTGCCGCGGTCGACTTTGCTCCCGCACCTTGTGGTTTATGGGCTGTCACACGACCCCGAATGGGAGATCTTTTATCGACATATTTTCCAAGAGCTGCATGCTACGACGACATTATCAAGACTCGGATTTTTGATTTTTCATATTTTAGTGACAACCCTTTCCAAATGCAATGTTATTGCATACGCCTTGCATTTGAGGGGAGGGGGTGTTAGAGATATATTAGAGATATGTTAGAAATAGGATACGTACCCTATATATATTGTCTATTAGGCCTTTTCAATATACACAATATTCATAACAATTGGAGCCCGTGTACATGTACAAAAAAGAGACATGGTATTGTTGTTACCAGCACAATGGAAAATACAAAATTAAAAGTTGATTCTTCAACACACTCACACTCGCAACTCTAAGTCTTGCTTAACTCTTAGCATGCATATGGTTGTATCGATGGTGCGTATAACATCACCTTAGAGTTTCATATTCAAAGAAGCCTATGAACGCAGATATGAATAAAACTAAGTTATTAAATGAAGTGGTAAGTAGTTTCATTTCATAAGCTTTTCATATGAACTAACCTTCATTGCATGACACTCTCTAACAAGCTTTGGATGAACTTTATCTATTAGATAGCCAAACTTTCTAAGTTACCTCAAGTTTCGTGTTCACAAGGAGCCTATGAATGCGGATATGAATCAAAAACTGTGGAAAGTGGTCCGATTTCAGAAAGCTTTTGATAAACTTGTTATGAATATTGTGTGTATATTCAAGAGGGCTCAATGGGCAATATATATAGGGAGTACAAGGGGGTATGCCATATATAGATAATGAATACAAAAGAATCATATTCTAACACCCCCCTCAAACTCATGGTGGATCACACACACTGAGTTTGAGAGAAAATACAAATGTTGTGCTCTAGTCTGTGGCTTCGTGAAGAAGCCAGCAACTGTAACTCTGATAGCACAAACTGTAAAGCAAGTATTCCCTCCTGCACCTGTGAGCGGGTGTATAAAGCATCCACACCAATGTGCTTGGTGAGCTCATGCTTCACAGGATCCCGACCAATACTGATAGCACCTGTACTGTCAGACAAAAGAGTCATAGGTCCCATCACAGGCACTCCAAAATCAGCAAGTAGCCACTTCAACCAAGTAATCTTTGTTGTTGTCACTGCTGTCATAGCTCTCAACTCAGCCTCTGCACTCGAACGGGAAACTGCAGTCTGCTTCTTAGTTTTCCAAGCAATCAGGGAGGAGCCAAGAAAAATACAGTAAGCAGAAAGAGAACGACGATCAGAAAGATCACTAGCCCAGTCGCGACGGATGCGCTGAAGTCAGAGTGAGGTAGAGTTAGGAAAAACAAACGACGAGAGATAGTCCCACGCAAGTAGCAAAGAACACGAAGAAGGTGATTGTAGTGAAGATGGGTAGAACGGGCCATGAACTGACTCAAGATATGAACAACATAAGCAATATCAGGACGGGTGCTCACAAGATACACCAAACTCCCAACAAGACGGAGATATCTGGAAATACTCGTGCTGGGAGAGGTAGTAGCCCTCAGACATGGAAGAAACCTCCATCCCAAGGAAGTACGTAAGAGAACTAATATCAGTCATCAAAAACTGCTCACTGAGATGCTTCTTCACATACATGATGAATGAGGAATCATCACCAGTGATGAGCATATCATCAACATACAGAATAAGCAGTATCCTACCTCGAGATGGGATATGGGCAAAAATAGCAGGATCATGGGAACTGATAGTGAAACCGACAGCAGTAATCACTGAGGTAAAACGCGCAAACCAGGTACAAGGAGCCTGTTTGAGGCCATAAAGAGCACGACGAAGACGACAGACGTGCACATCAGAAACAGAATACCCAGGTGATGGTTGCATGTAGACCTCCTCATGCAAAGCACTATTAAAAAAGACATCCTTAACATCCAGCTTGAGAGATAGACCACCGGCGAACAGAAGCAACCGCAACAAGAGTGCGAACAGTGGCCATATGGGCAACAGGGGCAAAAATCTTATCGTAGTCACGACCATATTCCTGCTGAAAGCCACAAGCCACAAGACAAGCCTTGTAGCGCTCGATAGTACTATTAGACCGGATCTTAATCTTGCATACCAACTTGCACGTGATCAAACGAGTATGCACAGGTGTTAGTACAATATCTCAAGTCTCCGTACGTCGAAAAGCATCAAGCTCCTCTGCCATAGCGAGTTGCCACTCAGAATGAGCAGCCTCACGATAAGAACTAGGCTCAGTGACAGAGAGAGCATGAGCCATCGGAGCAAATCCAAGACGGTCAGGAGGGCGAAGGGATGTCCGGTCACGAAGAACATAACGAGGAGCATCATCAGGAGGATCAGATGTGGGTGTCGGCAAGATACCAGAAGAGGAGACTGGTGAAGGACGAGGACGCCTGAAGTAGTGAATACCATAGAACCGAGAAGGTGGTGCTGTAGGAACAAGAGGCAGTGCTGTAGAAGGCAGCATCGGAGGCGAAGGTACAGAAGGAACCACTGGAAACAGACCAGGAGAAGACTCTGATAGTGGAGAAACGGGTGAAGAGTCAGAAAGAGACAACCATGAAATCGACTCAATGGTGGAAATAGGAGCCGAATCTCGATAGAAGAAAGGTTGAGATTCGTCAAAGACAACGTCCCGTGAGATCCTGATCCGTCGAGCAGAAGGATCATAGCAACGATAACCCTTATGCTCAGAACTATGATCAAGAAACACACACTCAACTGACTGAGCGGACAGTTTGGTGCGCTCACGAGGCTGCAGCAGAACAAAACAAGTGCAGCCAAAACCACAAAGGTGAGTGTACTGGAGGCTCGAGAGTAGAGACGCTCTATAGGACTGACACCCATAAGAGTGTTAGAGATATATGTGTATTTGTGTTATTTCCTATTGTTATGAGGGGTTATTTGCATATTACCTCCAGTACTTGTCTATAAATACTGGCCCTTTGGCCTCCTAAGTATATATGTTGCTATTCCTAACAAAGAGCAGTGGAAGGCTGCATATTCATGAGATATGCAACCATAGAAACAGCCTCAGCCCAGAACTGCGGTGCAACATGAGGGGCAATGAAAAGAGTGCGGGCAATCTCAATCAGATGACGATGTTTGCACTCAGCAACCCCATTCTGAGCATGGGCACCAGGACAAGAAGACTGGTAAAGAGTGCCCTGCTAAGAAAGAAACTGTCTAAAAGCGTCAGAACAGTACTCGCCAGCAGAATCATAGCGAAAAGTACAGATGAGAGAATCAAACTGTACGAACCATCTTTGCAAAGCTACGATAGATCGCAAGAAATTGACCACGATTAGACATAGGGAAAATCCATGTAAAACAGGAATAATCATCAATGAAGATCACATAAAGTTTATACCCGCCTTTAGAGATAATAGGCGCAGGTCTCCATACATCTGAATGAACTAAGTCAAAAGGACGAGAAGACAATGACTCACTGAAATGATAAGAAAGTTGTAGCTACTTGCCCAGCTTACAACCCTGACAAAACATAGCTGTGTCAACAGTAACACGTCCAAGAACACCCTGACGAACTAATGAAGAAAGACAGGACCCGCATAAGTGACCTAAACGGTGATGCCACTGCACAAAAACGCCAGAGGTGGTGGCAGCAATGGCAGTGGAAGTAGATGTAGAGGTGACAGGAGCGATTGAAGCAGACGGAAGGTGGAGGCGATCAAGGATGTAGAGACCCTGATGATCTCTACGGCGCTGGCCAGTCCCAAGTAGGGGTGAAAACGGATCGGATACAAACAGATAATGGCTCTGCCATATTTGTTTTCATATTTTTTTCGGATTCGGATACGAATACGAATACTACGAATACGAATACGGATATGAATAATATCGAATACGAATTGAAACGAATACGATCGCGGATATTTTTCGAAACATGAAAACCCTTTAAATTGTATGCCAGAAATTAACGAAAACATATAACTAGTTTATTTGATGCAAAAATTCATGAATTGTTAATATTTTCAGCAACCACACATAACATTGGCACTAGCAAAGTTGCATTAACTAGTTCATCACAAACATAACACTTAGTTTACCATATTTAACTCATAAGTCATAACTCACAAAGTCACAAGTCATTACATATTCACACTTAGTTCATCACATACATAAAACTTAATTCGCACTAACATTGATCAGGCTAGATGGTAATCTATACACAAATGACTTTAACATCCCAAAATATGTTACTAAAAATAAAATTAATAAATTTATTATTTTATTCGATTTTCTGATATTTAAAAGAGTTTTCTTGGTTAAAAAGAAAATAATAATAAAATAAAGTCAATTATTTAATTTCCTAGTTTTCAATGTCAAAAATAAAATTTATTGAGATTTCTAGGATTTTATTGGATTTAAAGTGAAAATGAAAAGAAAAAAATTCTTGAATTTTCTGGATTTTTTAAAAGGTATTTCCTATTTTTAAAGAATAAAAAATAATTTATGTGCAAAAATAAAAAGCAACTTTAACTTGGAATTAACTTTATTAAGTTCAAAATAATTCAAGGAATTTTTGTAATTTTTTCTATATTTTTTTTAACTCTATTTGTTATTTTCTAAAAGGCTATTTGATTTGTTGCATTTTCTGAAATTCAAAAATCAATTAAAATCTCATTTTCTCTTTTGGCCTGAAATACTCTTCTTTTGGGCCGAAATCCAGATATTCGAACTTGGTCTTATCCGGATAATCTGTATCCGTATCCGCCGGATAGCATGCCTACTGTATTCGTTTCCGTTTCCGACAAAAAAATCCGAATCCGTTTCCGATCCAAAAATTATCCGAGAAAAATCCGATCCGAGACAATCCGAATCCGTTTCCGTCCGGATCAGTCGGAAACTATCCGATCCATTTTCATCCCTAGTCCCAAGTACCGTCCCTGTCTATCGATCCTGGATGAAACAGGTGTGAGAGTCAAAACCAACTCTACAGCTAAGATCGGTGAGCTGACCCACCGAGAGAAGTTGCATGGTAAGTTGGAGAACACGGGAAACAGCTGAAACAGAAAAGTCAGTGGACAAAAGAATGCCCTGACAACTGACAGGCAGAGGAGTACCGTTAACTGTCTAAACAGAGATAGGAAAAACAGAAGGTCCTACTGAAGTGAAAGATGTGGAGTCCGGTGTCATGTGGATAGAGGCACTAGAATCTAGAACCCAATAAATACCTGGAGAAGACGTCTAAGCTAGACTGGCAAAACCTGATGAGCTGTGAGAGAGCTGCTGAAGTAGAGCCTAGCAGAACTGCTGAACAGAATCACCTTTCTAAGAAGGTCATAACGTTCTAATCTGTCCTCCCGTCGAGAAAGGGCCTCCCTGCCCCCTGGATTGTCCAGCCCCACGCGTCTTGTTTTGCTTTTTTCGCACCGCACAACGCTGATAGTCGTGCCCGAAGTTCTTGCAATAATTGCACCAACCCCGCTTGGTGCAAAACAGAGCGTAAACAGCACCGAGGAGGGATCAGAGTTGAAGCAAAAACCGTCGGTGTAGTCGAAGAAGAAGTAGCAAGCACAGCCGAAACAAACTATGCTGCTAACCCGCGGCGAAGCTCCTCTGCACGAAGCGTCGAAAGAGCCTCAGTGACTATCAGTCGTGGTGAGTGGCTCAGCAGTTGAGCCCTAATAGGCTCAAACTCCAGGCTAAGGCGGCAGACGAAGTCATAAAGGCGAAGGCGATCACGATCTGCCTTCTGTACTTTATGACACTCCTGGTAGAGCGGAGAAGCCAGCTCGTCTAGCTGGCGCTAGAGACTAACCAGGGCTCGAAAGAAGCCGTCGACGAAGGAGTCCTCCTGGCGAAGCATCTCCAACTCACGCTGAAGCGAAAAGAACTGAGCATCGCTGCTCTGCTAGTATCGCTCTCGCAAGTACTCCCAGATCTGATGAGTGGCACGCAGACTAACAATGTCTGGCTGGATGGAGTCGTCGACGTTGACCACCAGGATGACTCGAACACAGGCCTCATCAACACACCAGCGCTCACAAGCGTCTATAGCATACTGAAAGGCCTCATCAGCAGCAATAGCGGCCTCTGCCTCCTTGGCGGTCTCATCTTCTGCAAGACGTGCAGAAGTAGACTGTCTGGGAGAAGATTGAACCGGCGACGGCAGACAAGGTCGGGCACCAGTAAAATGTCCCCAGAGACAGAGACCATTGAGCGTGATCTCCATGAGTGAAAACCACAACCTGTAGTTCGTCTCATTAAGCTTTGTTCCCGAGAATGGAATCACAACTGATGGAACGGAAGCCATTGGTAGGCGGCGCTAGACAACGAAGTCTAATAGGCGACACTGGACAACACGATAGTTAGATTGACGTACTGTTTTTTTTGGGGCGCCTGGCAACGCCTGGCTCACACTAAAAAGGGCCTTCGACGACCTAGCAGGTGATTCCTCACGGGGAAACTAGCGTTCCCTGCTTGCAACGGCGACGGTGGCGATGATGGTGGCGACGTCGGTCTGAGCGGCAGCTAAGGCGCAGAATCCTCGTCGGGCGGAGATGCGGCTCGTCGGGCTCCCGATCGCTCCAGAGGCGGCGACACGGCTTCGAGCAACACACTCCTCGATGGAGGGCCGAGCGACAACGGCGGGGTGTTGCGGCGGCGGCTTCCTCGACGGGAGAAGAAAGCGGGGATGGCGCAGGTGAGAACGACGACACTCCTCGGTGGAGGGCCGAGCGGCAACAGCGGGTGTTGCAGCAGCGGCTTCCTCGATGGGAGAAGGTGGGGTTGATCACCAGGCCAGATCGAAGGCCCGAGTCGGGCGACGTCGGGCGTCGGGCGGTGGCAGCGAAAAGCTAGGTTAGTACCCGAAGCTCTGATACCATGTTATGAATATTGTGTGTATATTCAAGAGAGCCCAATGGACAATATATATATATATAGTACAAGGGGGTATGTCATATACAGATAAGGAATACAAAAGAGACCTATTCTAACAAAACTAACCTTCATTGCACGGCGTTCTCGAACAAACTCTGGATGAACTTTATCTCTTAGATAGTCAATTTTACGTGCAAAATACCATTCCGGAGCCCGAGGCTCGATTTTATACTTCTTACAGAACGGGACCCACTTCCTTGCAAATACACCAGTCTCTGTAAGTGCTTCAAAGGTAAGCACGGCAGCACCATCATCCGATACATAGCAAGCAACTTTATCAGAAGGATAATCCACAGATAGTATGGACAAAACAGTATTTGCGGTAATTAAAGGAGGTTCTTTCATTGGATCAACTGTACTGACAAATATATCAATTGGAGCAAGCTCTGATGGTTTTCCTTCCTTCTCATACCTAAGGAGGCGGAACTTATGGTTCAGGAATTTTCCAAATCATAATTACTTTCAGGTCTTAAATGAAGTTCATATAGAAAATTTACCTTAATGATAGGCGGTCCAAATATGTTTCTCTCTCTATCGGGTACCACTTGGGGAATTGGTCCAAAATCCAAGAAAAAGCAAACCAAATTTCACAAATAACTGAAGTCAACCATAACCAATAAGCATCATGGACAGGATTCTGAATTCGATAATGGAAAAACAAGCCAAGAATGGCCAGTCGCAATATGATTACAATCCTGTAAGGATTTATTTTGCCAGAAGCAACAGGTAACTTCCTTGACAATTGCTGTCTGCTTTCATCACACCTAAAATGGAGTAGATCTTGTTAAAGAAACAAGGCAACTACTTGCTCGGCAAAAATAAAATGTTGTAGATAGAACCGCCAAAGTAACGTATGTAACAGGGAAGATCCTAAAAGCACCTAATGGCTAACACTAATCATCACAGAAAGGGCTGGCCTGAAGAAATCACAGAAGTTTATGACTTATTTTCAGAATGCGTCTTTATCTATCTGTGAGCATGCAACTACTGGCACTACATAACTAAGAAATATGAGCAGGGATAACTTCAGTCCTATTTGGCCTAGCCTAGCTTCAGTCACCTTACGTGCTAATAAGTTGATGTCAAGGTAGGGTAACATATTTTGAGCTAATCTAATAAGCTTTAGTCCTACTACTTGATAACCCAGCCCCTAAGCTAGTGGGAAGAGCCTTTTGGAGCTTATAACCTGTAGCCAACTAAAACTGGCTTATGAAAAAACTTCACCTAGGCCAACCATGCCCTGAATAGGTGCAATGCACACAACTTGTTGAAATGACTAACATATGGCATAATCAATTGCAGAAGGCATGAAGTTTTTTGTAATTCCTAATATAGCGGATATGAAACAATAAACTTACATGGGAATATCATCATCATCAAAATCATATCCATCAGGCCCTCCACCATCAGAAGAAACCTTCTGCAATTTATGCAGTTGCTTTCTTTTCCACTCCTCAGTTCTGTTTTTCCAGGCAATGGATCCATAGCCATATAGTGCTATGTCTTTGTTGGGATTTATTGGTCTTGGTTGTGCTGGACAGCAGCAAAACGGTGATCAGCCCCCAATACTCTAATAGTCCAAAAAAGTATATGGTGATTAGCATACAATAGCACGAGAAAACTAAGTAACCAAAAGAGAAGCATACAAGGGTTCGATGGCAGAATTTCTCCAATGCTGGGGTGTACAATAAGAGCATGATGATCAGGAGGAATTCCCGCATACTGCAAAAGCACTCACACGATTTCAGCACCTGTGGCAGCAAAAGCATTGATGCATAGATCAACATTTCCAAGATCAATTACCTCTTCACCATAAGCCAAGAGTGGAACACTTGATCCACTATTTTCCATACTGGAATTACCCATATCCCATAAACTCAATGAGCTTTCTGCGATAGAAATATGGCCCGAAGGCATTGTATTCGATATTCCAGCTATATTGAAAGCAAACTCTTTCTCAATGTCATCGGAACCTTCTTCCTCCTCATCCCCATGGACTCGAGGACTACCTGAATAACATCATTTTTCTTCAATTTCTCAATTCGGGTATATAAAACAAAGCTAACAAGTTCAACCAAGCTTAAGGAGGAAAAGCCAAACCTTTGTGGCGCTTGTACCGGGTCGTGCATTGAGGGCATGACTGCGAGCCCTCCCGACGCTCATACTCGTAACAAGTGCGGCAAACAGGGAATGCACATTCGTTGCACGCAACAAAAACATCATTTTCTTCATACAGTATCTCAATATCATCTCCACATATGTGACAAATATGCCCGGAACGGCCTTGGGAATACTTTCGCTGCAATATAAAGCAAGCATGGAATTGTAATAACCATGAAAACATAGAAGATGGGAATGGCTAGTTACAAGCTAGCTAACGAAGCAAGGTTATAGAAAACAAAAGGATCATCAGACCACGATGAAATGAGGTAAAAGAATGCTCCTTTTTTTCCTTTTCTTCAACTTCCTATTATTCTATCTCTATCCATAAAGCCTGATTATAAAGAGCTAAAGCGTACAAACCAAAAGTTTGCACGAAAAATTGACCAAAGGAAAAAACAGAGGCCGCCAAATTCACATGAAGATTAGAAGAAAGGGAGGGGTTGGCAGTTGACACCCATAAGTCCACACAAGGCCAAGCATCCAAAAGACAAATGTGACTAAATAAGAGCGCAAACTTTAAAAAAAAAATCCGCATTGCTTAACAAGCAGATTTTTTTTATTATACGAATGATGAAAACACGTCTTAAAACTCACCCCCAAATGACACTGGGATGGCTCACCTTGGCGGCGGAATCCTCCGCGTTGATGACGACGAACTCATGCCGAGAGCCCGCGACGAGGAACCCTCCGCCTCCCGCGTCCATCGCCTCCCCCTCGCGCTAAATCCAAATTAGAACCCCGGGCCCACGAACCACGTGCCGCCGGCGCCACGCGACCCAAATACGCCTCACACAAGTGAGCTCCGCCTCTCCTTCACAGCCCGGCCACCACGAATCGCCTTAGCACAGGAAGCGCTCGAAAATCGAAAATCTCTTCGAACACGGGAATGCCGGAACGCAATCACCCTAGATGCAACCGAAAATAATCCCCAAAAAACCGAAATCGGAAGCCGAGGAGACGGCGATCACTCCGCTCCCCCCGATCGAAATGGCACGTTTCGTGCGCCGCTTTTCTTCCCCCTCGTCTCTCTCCGAGGCACGAGGCGAGAGATACAGGGAGACAGAAACAGACAGGAGAGAGGAGAAAGAGGAGGGAGGTGGAGATATAAATGGAGGGGGGCGCGGTGAGGGGGCGGAATAGAAAAGGAGGCGAGTGAGGCTGTAAGTAAAACCTCGAGAAAGCACCAATAAATCACTCCCACTCTAGAAACGAATGTACCGCCACTGACGTGTGGGGATGCCACCCTACGTAGGCGGGTCTAGAGCGCGCCCAAGTGCATGACAGCTGGGACCGGCTTGGCGGAAGCGTGAGAAGGCGCGCGACGAATCCGTGTGTCCACTGTTCTGTTTCCTTGTTTGTCCACTCCAACCAACATGCTGTGCCGTTTTTGCAAATTTCTTCTTTTTAGAGGGCCGCACTCGTTTTTTCGTCCTTGCTGGATGACTGGTGGTCGTTGTGCTACATTTTCTTCCTTTGTTGCTGATTAATCTTTTATGAATGCTTAATATTCTTTTTACTCGTGTTATAGTTTTCAGAAGAGTAAAAAAATTGGCGGCGATAGATGCGTGTAAGCAAAACATTACTCATGCATCTTGTGTGAGGGGTTTTGGACTGGGTTACCTGGTATTCAACGCACGAGGATTTGTGCTTATCGAAGCAAGGCATGTTTATTTATTTATAATGCAATGAATTTAGTTCTTGGCATTGAAATAACGAGATATCTTCAATAATTAAAGATAATATTATCTCTAACATATGTTACATCATCTTTAGAGATAACATCTTTAATAGATAGTTTTTAACGTACTTTTTAACATTTAAATTTTATAAATTTTTTTAAAACGAATCTACATATCAACTAGAATAGATTAATATATCATATTTTTTTACATGTATGATATTCTCTTTAGAAAGATCTAGTATAGTTAAGAGATGATAATAAAAATACTATTTATAGTCTGCTATATATCAATTAAAAAAAATCTAGTCATTACTCCCTGTTGAGGATATATTCTTCCGGACAATGCATCTACATTGAATGCTTCTTGGTAACGCACGTCAAAACTTTGACACCGTATTCATCTAGCAACTTTTGTCAGATGTGCCAATCAATAAATACATATTGCGGAAATATCCTTGAACATGTGATATCATTATGCATTTATGTTATTGTCCTATCAGCAGTGTCCTGTAATTTTTTGTTACAGACAAGATATCGTCTGTTCTCATCAGTTGACCAGATAAATAGTACTTTGCCAAACAATCAACAACACCGATATAGCTGGTAGATGACACTACAACATCCTTTCTCAACTATACAGCTGGTAGACACTACAATGATACCAAAAATGAGTTGCCAAACAATCAACAACATGCGTATGAAATTGATAGAGCATACGACACTATATCCTTGTCATCCAGTGTCATGGGATAGAAGATTGTGGATTGTCAACAAACAACGTCATTCCCCTCGTAGATAGTAAACGGGTGGAGAAGACGACAACATCTTTTCTCAGCAGCTGACATGAAATCAACAAACTTATTGTGAGATGGAAATGAATAACCTTTTAGAGATGAGTTCTCCATGAGCTCCACCTCATGTACAGGAGTGTCGTGGTTATGGGTCACCTTTTTAAATATGATTATCATTTATCACTACTACAAAAAAAGATTTTCACAGACGGTTTAAAAGCATTATCACAGACGGTTTCATGAGCCATCTTAGTTTATGGGTCAGTAATGGCATGATGTCATCACAGACGATTTTCGAACCGTTTGTGATGTAGACTATCACAGACGGTTATTAACTCAAAATCGTCTGTAATAGTTGACTATCACAAACGGTTTGTAGTTGAAATCGTCTGTAGGAGCTGATGTATCATAGACGATTTGTATATGAAACCGTCTGTGAGAACTGATGTATCACAGACGGTGTGTCCTAAGGAACCATCTGTGATATTCTTTTGTATTGCTAAATCTATTTCTATTTATTGACTAGCCTTAGGAAATGCTAGCTATGCCCTCTGAAACAAGCTGAAATACAACAAGTGTTGGGGAACGCGACAAGACTACGATAGCACAAACATAAATTTACCACGCATCTAAGGAACCACCGCTAGAAATAGATCACGATATTACCTCTAGACGCGCCGACTCGTAGCGGAAGTAGAGTCATTGTAGCGAGTTGATGCAGTCGTAGTCGTACTCACGACGCGTCTTCTCCTTCGAGTGGTCGCACTCGCCGCGCATCTGCTCCTTCGAGTGGTCGTACTCACCACGCGACTTCTCCTCCGACTCCGGTGATCGTCATGAGTCGCGGATCGTCCTAGTGCTGATGCTTCGCGACAACACCTCCGAGGTATCCACACGTACGGGGCAGAATCACCACGCGCTGGAGTGCTAGCACCGGCAGCGTGGTTGAGAAGGCGTGACTATTAGGGTTTCGGGAGTTCTTCCAAAGATCATCCCCTACCCACCCCATGCCACCGCCCTTCTTTATATAGGCATCCATGATGGGTCTCGACCTGGAGGCCCATTAGGAACTCGTGGCCTGTACGAATTCAGATCACCATCCAAACCAGATCCCAGCCCTTCAAGTGTGCGACCCTACAGGTTCATGTGTAATCAATTATGACTCGGAAACTCTTTTCCGACAACCAGTCGTTAGCGGTACCTAGCAGCATGTAACGATTCCCAAATACACATAGAATATATCGAACGAACCTTGAAGTAATATGATCTATGAATAGGTCCTCATCACTTACGACCAGTTCGTATCTCTATACGACCAGGTTGTATTTGGACACGACCAGTTTGTAACTCCTTATGACCAGGTTCTTACCATTCTGTAATTATGTTCGACCAATCTACGACCAGCTCGTATCTCCATATGACTAGTCCGTAACTGATCGAACTAAGCGACCTACTCATGCATTTTCCCTTTGCCTCACGATGTCTGGTTGAACACCAGGTGAGATGTTGTGTCATCTATGGACTGTCCAATACTTTCTCGATCAAGTGTCGGATAACTTCATGTGGTCGACACTTCGACCACTAGTGGCATGGCCGTGCACTTTCTTTATTCGATCACCACGAGGGGTCCAGAGACATATCTCATGTTATGTTAGGAGGGGCAAATCCCATCTCGACCAGTCACATCTCTCCGCATGTTTCACAGCATACCCGAAAGCTACCTTTGTGACTACCCAATTACGAGTAGCGTTTGGCAACCCCTAAGAGTGATATTACACAGGTAGGGAACCATGCTGACCTCAGGTCTAAGGATTATACATCATCATTACTTGAGACCAACTAATGATACAAAGATTCATAATAATCTCAATAGTGTCTCAATGATGGGTCTATCCAACCCCATGTTCTCTAACACGTGCTCACATTATTGATTCGATATCCCTATATCCATGACCGGTAAAACAAGGTCATCAATCAATACATGTGCTAGTCACAAAGTCACTGGTGTTCCGACCAGTGACCTCCGACCAGAGATACATTTAGAATGACATCATATAAGTTAAAGAGTTCCACCAACAAGTCACATACTTATTGGTCTATAACAAATGATTCATTCAAGTAACACGATAACATATTATCAAAATCATGAACATAATGAAATATCATCATCTCTATGATTGCCTCTAGGGCATATTTCCAACAAGAAGTACATGTATATATCCAATTCACATTCATTTCAGAAACAATCACATCCAATTCATAAATCAATTAACTAAAATTAATCATTCATGTACATTTACATATATGTACCCTTAAATTCAATCTTATTTCAATCAAGTTCAATCTACATTTATGAAACTTTCCATCTAGATTTATGACCTCACGGTTCAAGAATGCCGCAAACTGGTCCTCGAATGTTTTTGACCTGACCATGTTCCAACGCAGCTGTATCGATACTCGCAACCTGTCGCTAGGAAGATTAAATTCGTGCATACATAAATTGATAAGTATAAAATAATTATTTCAAGATTGACAAACCTGTGGATTATTGGTCATCGCGGAACCGACGAGTAGTTCCATGTTGTGGCAAACATAATATCCACAGATGTTGCAGGACGGCGGCTGCTGGTAGGACTGAAAAAATAGAATTGGTTAGTTTGAGAGGCATTACTATGAAGTGTTATACAGGATTAATGTGTACTAGTGAATACCAGAAAA
Source organism: Hsuehochloa calcarea (assembly GCA_036346395.1). Taxonomy (NCBI): domain Eukaryota; kingdom Viridiplantae; phylum Streptophyta; class Magnoliopsida; order Poales; family Poaceae; genus Hsuehochloa; species Hsuehochloa calcarea. Next base: position 55,959,016 of record CM070593.1, on the reverse strand, counting down.
TTTAGATCGTGACGCAGAATCCTTCCCTTGCAGGAGGTCCTTTCTTCACCTCAATTCTCTCGTCGTCATCTGATTGATTCTTACGCTTGTATCGGAATGCGTTGCACACCGAACATACATGAATGTTTGCATACTCGTTACGGTAGAGGATACAGTCGTTAGGACATGCATGTATTATTTATACTTCTATTCTCAATGGATAAAGAACCTTCTTGGCTTTGCAGGTGGTTTTGGGCAACTCGTTTCCCTCTGGAAGCATGTCCGCTAAAAGACCTAACAGCTCTGTGAAACTCTTGTCGGACCAACCGTTGCTTGCCTTCAATTTCAGCAGCTCAAGTACAGATGACAACCTTGTGTACTCCGGCTTGCAGTCCGGGAACAAAGGTTTCTCCGAGTCCTCCATCAAACCCTGGAATTTCACATTTCCCTTCTGCATCGCGAAGCATCTGATCCAGATTGTCATCGTGCAGCCTATCCAAATCGACATCATCCGGCGTCGTATCGTTGACTTCGTCAGCGGTGTCGTTATTACTACCTTCCTGTATAATCTGTTCTTCACCATGATTGGTCCAACGTGTATAACCCTTCTTAAAAACCCTTTCGAATATAGTGTGCTTCGATCTGCGTTCGGTTCTTAAACATCTTCGTATTCTCGCAGTCAATGCACGGACAGTACATATATTCCACCCCCTTATTCAACATATCCTACTCGGCAGCTCTTGTAAAAGCAGACACGCCATTAATGTACTCTTCACTCACATGGGAGCCAGTGTACATCCAGCTTCGGTCCATCTACGCGACATATATAACAATTTAGTGCTAAATATTGAATTAATTAATTAGTATACTACTATGGATATCATGGGGATATGCTCCAGATCTTATGATGATGTGACAAGTGGCAATAGCGTTAACGGTTTGTCGTTTCACGTGTTTTCGTTAAAGTTTCAGGACTGTCAGGTCTCGGGCGGTCTGACCGGCCAGGGCGGCGGTCAGACCGGCCCAAGATCGGTTTGACCGGCCTAAGCGACGGTCGGACCGGCAATGTCAGAAAGTGTGGGATTGAGCTGGGCCAAAAATAGAGGTAGCAGGTAATAGAGGGGATTCTATTGCACTTGGTCTCATAATTTTTGGAGTCTCCAGTCAAAAGTTCTATCGGATTGAAAATTCCAGTAGGTTTCGGAATTTTAGAGGTTGAAATCGGCTAAGTATTTACCGGCGGTCTGACCGGTTTTCACTTGGTTCGTCGCCCGTCGTGGCGGCGATATTCGGTTGTTAGGTCAAAGTCATGAGTTTCAGGGCATATATGTTGCATGATGCATGTTTTGACTAACATGTGTCAAGTTGTGAAGAACTTGTTCCCAAATTCGGTTTACTCGTCTATTGTTGTGCAGGTTGCTTGGTGGTCAACGACGGTCAACGGCGAGGATGATCGGGACTAGGCTTGGAGAGCTGAGGTCCAGAACGATCGACGATGCCAGGTGAGGTCAATGTACTCAAGCGTGGTGCAAGATGGACAAGGGTGACCTATTGGCTAATCCGAGACGCAAGATGGCGCAAGGTGTAGCTAATTAGGTCAAGGGGCGTTAAAGACGACACATTAAAATGCGTGCGTATGTGTCTTGTTTGTTTTGGGCCTTAACGGGAGCCCAATAGAGTCAAACTTCTAGAAGGTCTAAGCCTCCACTATAAATAGGAGAGGGAGGTGGCTGCACCTCCTCTTCGTCTCTTTTGTTGTTTTTGTAAACCCTAATTTTCTTAGGGAGAGCTTTTGTGAAGGCTAGGCTTCTTGATAGTTTGATGTGATTTTTGTACTTTTGGATTGAGCATTGTCCTCCATTAATGGAGAGGTTGTAAGCTCATATCATATCAATCAATCAAAGGAAAGTTTGATCAATATTTTATCTCATTGCGTTCTTTCTCTATATTTAATTATTTTGAGTTTTTCTTTGATCCGCGAGTTTTTGATTGAATTCTTCATGTGATCTAGCTTGCTGTGACGTGTGAGAACCTATCTAGGATCATCTTGATCATCAATCACCCACGAGCAAGATCTTGGATCAAGTTTTCGTTTTGACCCGATTTTGAACCTTTCTTTGATCAAACAGAAAATGATCTTTATTCTTCCCAGAATTATCACAATCTTCGATTGGAATAGCTTCCTGATATCATAGAGAAGGTGTGTTCTAAGTTTCATCAAGTTTGGAGTTGTAGATCAAAAGTTTCATCTACTTGCAATTTCGTCGTCGGGCTGTTTGATCTGTTCTGGAGGCCAGCGGTCAGACCGGCCAGCATCACCAATCAGACCGGCAGGAAATCGGTCCGACCGCCCTTGAGCCAGCGGTTCGACCGGCAGTGCACTGAGATTTGTTATCTTGTGTTTTATCTTTTGTAGTATTGCTTATGGGTTTTTATTGGATTCAATATTAGTCTTCCGCTGTACTGATATACTGATCTTCATAGCTTCCATAGATACTGTAGTTAAATTTATGCTGAATCCATTATTTGTGAAAAAGTGAGTGTGCTCCTATTTACCCCCCCCCCCCGAGGTTGTTCATCACAAACACATTATAGATAGCTCATGCCCAACTTCAGATGGCAAGAAACTAACACTTGCAAAACAATACAAAAAGCTAGATCTAAACTATCTTCAATTCTCTTTTTACCGATCTAAACCATCTTCAATTCTCTCTTTACCAAGCTATATCTATAATATATTGCAAGGAAGAAATTACTAATCATCGATAGTTAAGAACAAATTACCAAACTAGATCTACAATCTCTCTTCCCAAATATGCAGTCTTCTTTCACCAAATCGCCTCAAAGCCACACCTCGAGCAGCAGTAGTGAGAACAGAGCTACAATTTAAGACATATCGATCTGTGAGGGTCGGGTTTGCAATAAATGAGATTATCACAGACAATTTTTAATACAACCCGTTTGTGATGAGGACGAAAAGTCACAGACGGTTCTGAACAAGAACCGTCCGTGATATTTAGTAATATCATAGACGATTCTTGCTTAGAACTATTTGTTATACTTCATAGACGGTTTTCAACACGAACCGTCTGTGATATTACCTCTTCACATACGATTTTTAGCGTAGCCAATAACACAAACAGTCGCTAAACCAAGACCGTCTGTGATTATATTTAATACAGATAGTTTTGGCCAACCGTCTGTGATGATGCATCCAATATTAGCCTTTTTGTAGTAGTGTAACCACTAACAACTCCGAATGCACGAGCATGAGAACCTGGGTTGTCCCCTAGCCATGTGTGTTTAAATATGTGAAATATATGGGCCATACATATATTAACACTCATAAATTGACATCTATCTTTAGTAACAGTACTCAACAAAAATACAACAAGCAGTATTTTTTAAACTATGAAGCTGTTGTTTTTTCCAAAAAAAAAGAAAGGAAGAACACTAATGAGTTGTTCTATAATAATAACTAGCATGTGCTCCATACATTTGTGTGGCTAAATTTGTTTTAAATTTTGTGTAAATATTTGAGAATATATTTACGTACCTTGTAGGCTATTTGAAATTTTAGGATATCCTAAACATTGGAAATGACAATAGAAGCTTGAAAGAAAATACCACCTGAGGAACGTAATTGAAGTATGGGCTTCGATGGAAGAAAATCATTGAGCATTATAAGTTGTTAGAGTTCTTACAAACGTAACCACTCTTTATCATGCATAGATCATGTAGCTGTGTACTCATATACTTATTCTATTAGTTATTTTTTAAAAAATTGTATGCATGCACATGTATCTCTATTTAATCTCAAGCAATACATTGATTATGTATACAGCAAATTATCTTATTAAAGTTCATATTTAAGACAAAATTCTTGTATTAATATTCAAAAGAAAATCCTGCGATCACCATTGCATAAGAAAATCATATAAATCATACTGCCATCATGCCATACATCGTAACACCATAGCATAGCATAGTGAAACAACCAGATGCTCCCAGCTATATCTCATTAACAAATTAAACCAGCGATCGAATTTGTCACTGGGATTCTAACCCATAATTAATAAGTAAAAGCATGGTAATTAATCGGTCACCAGTCAAGACACCTTTTCGGTAAAATTAACCTATTGACTAATCTTTAATCATTCTCACCTTCTGAAAGCAACACATGCAATCGCGATCTCGATCACTAAGACTTGGTAATCACCGGTGTCAAAGTAGAGAGAAGCTTCTAAGTATCTCTTCCAGGGCACAAAAAGGCAGCCCCAGATTCTAGTACATCATGAGGGCTTGCATGGGTGGAGCCAGCAGGAGTGCACCCAAAAATCAAAAAACAATTTATGAGATCAGTTTTGCATTTGGGTCATATTCGTAGTATTCCTTGGTGTGCACCCTCTTGTAAGCCCAGCCCACAACCCATGACCCGCTCGTGCCCCCACCAGCCACAGCCACCTCACCACTCACCAGCCAACAACGATCTCCATCTGTAATACACCAATTCCTCCCCAATATCCAACCATAAATCCCTGATCCTCTCCTCCCCACTTGGTCCCTGCGGCTCGGTGGCTCAAAGAATGGCCAAGCAGGTGGAGAGCAAGAAGAAGCGACTGATCTGCGCGCAGAGCAACAAGCAGCAGTAGGTGGCGCGACACTCACCAGCGCACAATCATAGTAACTCAAGGCTTAATTTATGGATTTCGATTGAAAAATATACATCCCTAAAGAATGAGGGGGAAAACACATGCTAAAGAATGCGGGGGAAAACACATGCTATGATGGCATCCCTAAAGAACTTGATTCTTATTTTGTAGGTGAACTATAAGACCGGTGGAAAATATTGGGTACTTGATAGCAGTTGTACCCAACACATGACCAGGGATAGAAAAATTTTCACATTTGAAAATAGAAAAGGAAATGACAAGATCACATTCGGTGACAATAGCAAAGGAAAGGTAATAGGATTTGGTAAAATTGTTATATCAAATGACCTTTTGATTTCTAATGTATCTCTAGTTGAATTACTCAATTTTAATTTGCTATCCGTTGCTCAACTTTGCTATCTTGGTTTAATTTGCACTTTTTCTCAAGAAGGTGTTTCCATTTTAAATAAAAAAGAATAACTCTTTGTCCTTCAAATGATTTAGATTTGGATATCTTTATTTGGTAGATTTCTCTTCAAATGATTCAAGTTTAAAAACTTGTTTAATTACAAATCTTCTTGGATTGGCTTTGGCATAGAAGGCTTACTCATGTAGGTATGATTCAACTCAAAAAAATCATACATGACTTAGTGGTTGACTTGAAAGATGTGAAGTTTGAGAGGAATGGATTATGTAGCGCTTGCAATGCCGGAAAGCAAGTTGCAAACTCTCATTCTTCCAAGAGTATCATGCCAACCTCCAGGCCGTTAGTGCTCTTACATATGGATTTGCTTGGGTCAACAACCTATAAGAGCATCAGGGGAAATAGCTATTGTTCAGTCATTGTGGATGATTACTCAAGATATACATGGGTCGGGGGAAATAACTATTGTTTAGTCATTATGGATAATTACCCAAGATATACATGAGTCTTATTTCTACATAAAATAGCAATGGACGGGAACAATCAAGTTTTCCCGTGGCATTCGCTTTCGTTGAAAGCAAGAATACGGACAGATGGTTGTGGTTCCTGAAGAATTTGAGGATTTCTGTTGTACATGGCCATCCTAACGTATGCGTCATATATGATCAGCATACGGTCCTGCTGAGTGCAATAACTCAGCTACAACAAGGAGAGAACGAACCACTTCCATGGGCGGATCTGCGGAGCTGGTGGTGCATGAGGCACTTGGGTGAAAACTTCTATAAGCAGTTCTGCAACAAGGACTTGATGAACCTATTCAAGCGGTTGTGCAACCAGAACCAGTAGTGAAAGTTTTAAGCACTCTGAAAGATTCTGGATGAGCAGACCCAGTCGCACAGAAGGCAGGCGGGAAAAAGGCCGCCCCAAGCGTTGACCAGGCCCCTGAAGTATTGCCACAACTACCCACAGATAGTCCTAGTATAGCGAGGAAGATGAGGGCGCAGGTGAAATGCTTCTCAGACTGGATTGGGCACGAGCCTAAGGAGAAGTGGTCGCTGCTACATGACAAGGGTGGTGCACGATATGGTGTCATGACAACCAATCTGACCGAGGTGTACAGTTGGGTCATGCGTGGCGCCAGGTGCCTCCCTTTGGTTGGTATTGTGGAGACAATTCTCCACGGTACCACAAATTACTTTGTTGTTCGAAGCAACAACGCAGTGGCAAATGACATAGTACTCTACTCCGCCATGATCTCCAAGTACATGGAGGAGAAGAGCAAGAAGGATGAGATGAACTGACATTCACGATGGGCACAAGGGAGCTTCGCTTCGAGATAATGTTCAGGGATAAAGGATGACGCGGGACGAATAGCGAGAGGATCACCCACGAGTGCATGCTACGCCGCGCTAGTTGTGTATGCCCTTGCAACAAGCCTGTTCTTCTGCATAGACCCTGCTCTCATGTCATGGCTGCATGTTCGACGGTGGTGCAACATTCCGGCCAGTACCTCTTTGACTATTTCAACAAGGAGGAGGTGATGCAAACCTGGAGTGCAGAGATGTATGGTTAAGGTATGGTTGGCCATTTCACTGCCCATCCGACCTGGGAGCAACTTATCTGGGCCGAAGACATTGATAGGCTGAAGGGAAAGGTTGGCTGGCGACAGGTATGGCACATCAAGAACAACATGGACGAAGCAGAAGCTGGGCGTCGTACAAATAAGCGCTCTATTTGCAAGGAGTCTAGGCACACTTTCAAGTAATGCCATACGAGAAATTCACAGGACGAAGGAGACATCGGTTGTTCAGACGTTGCCGCGGGGACCTCATCCGACCGCCCCACTCAAGGCGGTCCACATGGTGGACGTTGAGGTCGCGGCCACGGGAAATATTTGTCCTGTTGAAATATTTGGTTCCCAATGCTTTGTATTATCACTTTGATTTGTCAAATACTAGGGGATGACATTGTGCTGAAGGGTTTGTAATGTCATTGTGATTTGTCAAAAACTAGGTGATGACATTGCGCTTAATGTTATGTAATGGTATTGTGATTTGTTGACAAAATATGTGTCCACGTTACGTTGAATGTTATGTAATGACATTGTGATTTATCGACAAAATATGTTATGATGTTGTGTTGAATGTTACGTAATATTAGTATGATTTTTCTATAAAATATGTGCTCGAAAATAGTCAATAGAAATTATGATTTATCGACAAAAGATGTTATGACGTTGTGCTAAATGTTATGTAATATCAGTATGATTTGTTGATAAAATATGTGCTCGAAAATAGTCAGTACAAAAGCAGTGCAGATGATCTCTGTTGCCAGTTGAATTGGCGACAAGGACCTGTTGCCAATTCAACTAGATATAGGGACCTCTCTGTACTGTTGAGCCCCCTGTCGTCAGTGTATAGGTCTCTGTCGCCAATTGAAATGACGACATGTACCTAGTTTTGTAAAAAAAATCCAACTATTTATTTTTGTAATTATCTTTTAAATTAATATTATTTCAAAAAAATCTTGGATTTGGAAGGTCTCCCTGTTCTCGATGTCTTTCAAGTCTACTCCTGCCTGAGGTCATTTAGTAGGCAGATGTTCCTGAGCCTGTTTCCTTTGGAGACATTTGTGGTCGTGTTGCAGCGCACGCACGTGAACCCTTTGATCGTTGGGTGCATTTTGCTATGCTCCGAGCTCTGAAGAGCCACTTGGAAGATCTCACCGACGAAGGAGACCCTTTGGCAATACACTGCATTATGTAGAAGTCCTTGACTCCTTGTTGTAACTTGTAAGATAAGCTTACAGAGTTTTAGGTTATGAAAGACTTGTCTTTTAATTATCTAATTGCTAACTATATAGGAATCTTAATTGGGAGCTTTTAGACCTAGCAACTTGGCCAATCTATCTTACAGAGTACTTACTAACTCGTGGTTCAGAATTGAGGTATTGTATGAAGCTTACATACCTAAAGCTGTTGAATTCAGAGTACTATAGGCCGCCAACAATGGTGAAACTCGAGCTGATGCGCTCACTGTGTGATGATGTTCTAGGGATTGAGGCTATACGTTCTGAACTTGGTTCAAGGATGTCTGATTCAGATGGAAATGACGAGGGCAGTAGAAGCATTGGTTTAAGAAGGAAAAAGAGAGGATTTCCTATCAAGGGCCTAGCATATTCTTCTCCGCCTCCATAGGGCTCTGATGATAAGGATGATGGTAACAGTGATGAGTGATATCTATGTGGTATGGATGGTAACTTGTCTTGCTGCTTTCCATTCTAAATGAGTTGGGTGGTGGAGGATCTATTGCCTGAAGGAGATTGATATTGTCCTAGGTGTTTGATACAGAAGAATGATGGATCCATAAGTATTGCAAAGCCTGTCAGAGGAGCAGATGTTATGGGAATTGATCCACATGGCCGGCTATACTTTGGCACCTGCAGCTATCTTTTGGTGTACGTCATTATAAACTTCTTCCTTTGGTGTTACATGTATATCTTTCTAATAGTTTTTTAGCTCTCGTGTGACTATATTGCCCTTCTGCAAAAATGTTCTAACAATCCATTAGTCCAAGCAAAGTGCCAAAATGTTCTCAAAATTAATAGAGAGTTCAAGGCTTTTCTAAACTCAACACCTCTGTGTTATCTTGTAATCATATTTTCCCCTAGGGCATTTTATTTCTTCTGCTTTGACTAGAAAGGTGTTATTGATTCTTTGAATGTTTTTTAAGCGATGTTGCGCTAACAATGCTTTATTCACTAAGTGGTAGGGAAAATACACCTAAAATTTAGTAGTGATATATGTATTTGTAAGCCAAACAAATGATTTATCAGAGCAACTAATTTGACCCTAAGCCAATTAAAAGAAACAATTTGGTACCTTTCATTGATTCCTTATTCCTGAAGGGTGCTTTTATGCTTAGGAACTATGGAGCTCTGAGACCATAATTTGTATGCATTATTTGGCAATAGTGGATTGCTTGAGATAATGATTTTATCTTGTAAATCAGACAAGCATAATAATTCTGTCATGCATGGCCACTGAACATTATGGTCACTGAAAAATTGTTTTCAATCCTTTTTTTTAATTTCATCTTTCATTATAGTATTCATGTGGGGTTTAATTGTCCTGTATTTTACACCCTATAATGTAGATTTTCTGTCTTTGTTGTTAAGCAGCAACAAGTGCATATCCGCTTTCATGAATTGATCAAGGTGTGGGTATTTTCCCCTTTTATTGATGGTTGCTTTAGTGATGTCTCACTATGATGTAATTCAAGTCACGTAATGATTACCTTTGGTCACTCTTGAACCTTTCATCCTGAAGGGTTCAAGAGTTTTCAGCTGTCTGCCTTTGGTCACTCTTGAACCTTTCATCCTGAAGGGTTCAAGAGTTTTCAGCTGTCTGTTTGAAGTGTGTGCAATAGTTATATTCATTTTGTGTCTGGTGCAAATTTGCTATGATATCAAGACACTTGGGATATTCACTTGAACTAACATGTGTCTGGTGCAACTATCAACCTATTTAGCTATATTCTTGCATTAGGAAACAAATTAGTAAGGGATGCAAATGAGAAAATCAAATTAGTAAGTGATGCAAATGAGAAAATCAAAGCCCACACTATGCTGGCTTTAGTATTGTGCACTTTCCAACCATTTAACTTATCCAAGAAAACAAACAAGATGCTCATTTACCTTTGAAATTGTACGGTCAAGACCCGAGCCCTTGAACTCTTAAACTGTTGTACTCATTTGATCTGTGAATTGGGCCCTTCTGGTCAATTATCCAAGTTAAATGACATGGTTAGTCACTTCTTTGGCCTAAGTTCAAGGGCTCAGTTGCATTGACTATTGTACTACTATAATTTGCATTTCCATTTTAGTGAAAGTGCTCAAGTGTATACCTAAGTCGCACCGACAGTTCTACCAAGTAGTGTGTGTGTGTGTGTGCCGACACATGTTGGACAACCACCAGTTCTACCAAGTAGTGTGTGTGTGTGTGCCGACACATGTTGGACAACCACCACTTCTTCAGTGCATGTTAGAGCCAATGTAGGATTAGGTATTTAATAACTGTCGATATTTTTATGAAAAGTTTGACGTCTTCCACTGACATGATGCCACATGGCAATGGTGTGATAGTGAAGTATCGATATATCACAACAAAATCTTTGAAATTTTGGACCTGATGATTTGCATGTTATCTAGCATTTCAGCCAATTGCATGGTTGAAGACCGGGTCCTCAAATCACTTGAAAAACACAAAGATTGGGTCCTCATGTGAGAAAAGTGTTATCTAAAATTGTGTGCCATAGGAAGCTTCCTCTTGAAAAATGTCAGCAATAGAAGGCCAAAAACTGTTGATTTTACTGAAACCAACAAAAAGAGTCAAATATAAGGTTATGCGAACCTAGCAACTGTGATTATCAGACTATTAAACTGTTTGATCCTATTTCTCTTCTATTCTTAAACACATTGAGCTTTTCCTTTTTTAGCTTTGCACTTGAATTTGTTCTTTTGCGGGTGGGTAATTGAGCCACTTTTGGAGGTTATCATTCCTGCCAAGCGCACTTCATGTGTTAAAGATAAATACTATTTCTGTAAGATTTAGAGTTCTATTGCAACGCACGAACACCCTACTGGTAAACAGAAAAATATATGGTTTGCTTAGTGCCAGTGTGCCCGACGAGTTGACACTAGCAACACCGTGGAGCGTGTTCACCGCAGAAGAGTACTATTATCCAAGCGAATATTTTGCTTACCGCCAAAATCCTACAACTTCCTGTGGGCCAAGTTTTCGAAGTGCTTCCCATGCGGGCACTAGCTGTGGGGCCCTAGGACGACTGGCATATGCATGCCACTCGATGGTTCGGTCCATATGTGTTCATGTGTTGTTTTATTACACCTTAGCAATCTCCTTTAATGTCTCCAACAAACTCTCCGCATGAGCATAGATCAGGCTTCGGCTTCCCCTGCAAGGAACGGCCATGTCACGAGTCAGGACGAATGTGGGACATGTTGTGGCCAGACCGTGTTTACCCGCACCAACCGCATGAATATATACGGGATATGCGGACATCCGACCAAGCATTTACACGGGACATGCGGCACCCACATGCTCACATGACACGGATAAATAACGATTGCAACGGCTCAGACCACGTATCAATACGTAAGTTGCAACACTAATATACACCATGGTTTTGAAAAATCCCCCAAAAATATATAAATATATGAAAAATCAATGTCCTGACATGACTAAGTGTTGCATATGCTTCTTTTAAAAAGGAAAAAAAGTATTACATAAGCACTTCTAGTGCTTCATTGCATTTCAGTCAAGCACCTCAGTTTTTCACCAAAGTATTCTTTTAAAGCAGTTTGTCATCTATTAAACCAAAATAACTTCCTGAAAAGTTCATCCTTATTCACCCATATCATTCTGGAACATCGAAGAAAAAGTAGCCAGATCCTGTTTGCTATCGTTAGGATAGTTGCGAAATGCAGATAAACCATACAGAATAGTCATTATGACAAATTTTGCGTTAAGAAGATCTTTCACGTCTAGAGAGGTTTAGTATTTACAACGAAACTTTATAAACCTGGCAATTAACATAACCTTAATTCTGCAAAACTGACTTGTAACTTTTAACAAACCATTGCACTTTTGTCCTTTTAAGCTCCTAACAAGAGCAATCAAATGAGATTGTGTATAAAAATTCAACATTATGTAATGATTGATAAAAAGCTAGCCATATTATCTAACAAAAGATGCCACTTTCTCGGTTATGTAGTTTCCTCCAAGCGGTGAAATTTCTATACATCTTACAATAAAACTAAAAATTTGTACTTAAGCTCAAAGGATCAAATGTATTTCTAGTGAAGTAAAGAATCTTACTGAAAAAAGATAGTAGTAGCAGATTTTTTCATGCACCTCCTCAAGCTGAAAGTAGCAGTAGCAGGTTTGGCAAACAAGGACTTATAATGAGTTTCAGATGGCTTCCTAGATGGCGCAAGAGTTTCAAATTTCTTATTTACCCTCTTCCTCTTTTCATCCTTCCTGGATCTACACGTGGCAACAACAAATTAAAAAAACTGACAAATTCCTTCCTGGATCTACACGTGGCAACAACAAATTAAAAAAACTAACAAATTCCTTCCTGGATCTACACGTGGCAACAACAAATAAAAAAAACTAACAAATTGCTTCCTGGATGGCGCAAGAGGGAGGGAGGGAGGGAGAGGAGACACACTTCTTGAATAGTTGCGGTTCTTCGCGGACCTTGCCGCCATCCGGATGTCGTTGCTCATTGCCGGCAGCAGGTAGTTACTGTTCTCCTCTGCCGTCTGTAGAGAGTTCCACTAGCTTCTCTATAAGGACCGCCACAACCACACCATTAGCCATGCCTTGTCACGTCAACCAACGAACCGGGCGTTTGAAGGCGGCAAATCGGGCGAGAATCGATCCGCGCCGGCTGCACGCACGTCGTACGTGAGTAAGGTGACACGTCTTGGGCAAGCCCGTGCGCCACACGTTCGATCACGTAACATCGTCCTTTCTGCATGCGGTGCCCTTCTTAGCTGTCTCCAACCCCGACCTAGCTACAGGAGAAATTCAGCAACGTCAGCTCGTGCTGCTTCAGCAACGTCCGCGTGCCGCGCCGGCTCGGTTCTGGTGGGTACTATCGTACTATCTATGCAATGGAACTATGGAAGTACCAAACACTATATGCTTGTTGTTAGTGTGTGTTAATCTACAATGTGGATACGCATGCAGCAAGGGTTTGATTATCTCCATTTCTCTACCTTCTGAAAAACACGAAGCGAAACGAAACAAAGCAAACGGGGCCAGAGCTCCATCTGTCGGCAGTCACGTCAGCACCTGGGGGGGGGGGAGTGAGAGCCGTCGCATCTCCCGCTCACATGTTGCCGTGGCGCCTTGCTGTTCTCCTCTTTTGTTCGACCAATATTCTAGCCACTGGACAAAGGCACACCAACACCAGCCTTCTGCGTTCCTTTAGTCGCAAGGTTGATGGGCCCTTTGAGATATTTGGACGCGACAAGAGAAATTTGCAGTGGTTTTTTATAGGTGTGCGTGCAGCTGTGGTGGGCAAACGACGAGCGCTGCAAAATGTTCCCCCTCTTAAAATGGCGCGAAACGGGAGGTTCCAGGGGAAAAGGGTGGAAACTAGAAAGGACGGGCGGAGCGGACCGAGGAAATCAAAGATTTTTAGCGTATGTTTTTGTGAGCTGCAGGAGTGCTACGACTCGAGCTCACTTAAGTAAGCTTGATTTAATTTAATACAAATCATTAATGCATTTTTATCCGATGATTCAGATTAATTAGAATTTAGTTTTACTATACTTGGTAGCAAAATTACGAAAGAATAAAATTATAATTATTCATGTGAAGATTACATGGAACAAAAAGTAATATTTTCAACTATAGTTAGAAGTTTTCATAATACCATCATAAAAAAATTATAAATACAAAAAAATCTATTATACCTTTAATAAATTAATAATTATATTTAATTTATACTACCGCCGGTAGTCAGCAACTCAGCGAGAACCATGAACCGAAATACCCTTCCTCCTTTTTTTTAATACTTAGTGTGTCGCATCGTTTTCCTTGTGGCGTCGTTATGAATTTCTTCTATCTCTGACTCAGCTTTGTTTTTCCGAGAAGTTGCGAAAGAGAACCGCGTGTTATTATTTAAGAGAGATGAAAAAGTTTTAGAAAGGCTTACAAAGTAGCATAGAATGCAACCACAGCCCCCACTCGTGCTGCTGAAAACTGAAAAGGACCTTACACATTATAAGAGTTACCATGTCCATGTCACTCCTACAAGTTTCATACTTTGTACGATAGCACGCTTGGAATGTCAAAACGATCCCATTTGACTCCCCAATACAAGCAAGTGGAACAAGATTAATGTGTATTTGTACAGTTTCTTCGTAAGAAACTTCGAATTTCTCACACCAACCAGCAAAACCTAAATCATGTAATACAAATTGAATTCAACTTCACTAACCATATCCTTATTTGTGATATTCACAACGGGAACGGGGGAGGAACACTTGACCATGGGCGCTGAACCATTATTTATTTCACTTTCCTATTTTTCCAAAGATATCATTTACTAATTTTTAACCACAGAAATAAATAAATTGAACCCATATCTAACCTATGGACAACTAAAAATTGAATGGGAAACAACACTTCTCAAGAGCTCGAGAAAGCCACTGAAACAAGTCTAGGCGTTCTTCCTCTACATGTGTGGGCGGTGGAGTAAGTGGAAGTTCTGAAGGCAGATGTCGATGAAATGCGTCTACAGCAGCTGCCACACCATCTTCATTCCCTATTGCTATTGCCAATTTCATTGTTCGTGATTTTACCTTCAATAAAGTACATGAATGGGTTAATTAACTCAACTATGCATCTGCTCATTACCACAGAGCACGTTTACGCGTCATAAGGTTAACAGCATACTCCTATTTGTATTGAAAGAATGACAAATGAGCTCAGCATAAAATATCAGAAACATAGAATATAATGAAAACATGAAAAGTAATACTACCTCAGGATCAAGCATGAATCTTATTGCATTTGAAAGTGCCTCGACAGTAAGCTCTGTTATAGGAATAGGTGCAGGACCGACACCTCGTGCATGAATTCTCTCGCCCCAGAAGAACTGATCTCCAAAAAAAGGCATTACGGTGGTTGGACACTGTTAAGAGTACGAAGAGTAGTCAATGGCATTCACAAAAGATTGATGATAGTGAATGGTAAGGAAAATTTACGTCATTTAGTGCACATTAAAGGGGGCCTAGTATACTGAGGAAACTGCGTAGCATGCCTTTATAAGAATATAAGTGTTTTATTTTACAAAAGCTGCAGACTATATTGTCAACTGAACTTTTACCATGGATGGCGGAGGTCTCCAGTGATCTGGTTTTGTACCAATGGTGAAATGGTAAGTAACATCTTTTGTGCTAAAAAGATGAAGGTTGTCATATTCTAAGGCCACTTATGTTCATTCAACCTCTATCAGTAGTGCAGACTAATGTCAGTTGATGAAGAGATTAGTAGCTTACCCCAGCTATCAGCCCTGCGGCTGTCGTACCTGCTCCACCATGATGCACCTTATAAACAAAGGTACAACCTGATTAGTAAATTGTACTCAGAAACAGAAGTACTTCTATTGGATGTTACAAGGTACAAATTACTGAAATATGTCAAGTCGGTTTGTAGTTACTCTCCAAAATGTTCTTACTAGTTACTAGTGATATTTGCTGCAAATACTGGCCATAACATCCAATATATTACTGCAAATTGGAGGTTTGCATTAAACAATTTTACAATGGTGTATACAAGTTGTTGCCACGAAACAATTATAGTATAAAAAGGGAGCGGGAAAACAATGGCATTGCATGGTTCCAGCAAAGAAGAAAATCTCATTTCGCTTCATGGTTTCATCCATTAGACACTCTTCAGCAGCTCAAAACCGTTGTAAGCAAGGAGGCATATCATGAAGACACTCATTTTTTGACATACTTAAATGAGTGATTTATGACTTCTGACATTTAGAGAGAATTTCTTCCACAACTTCCTATTTTTGCTTTGACATTTCAAGAATGCAAGAAATTCAGTCCCCTCCAAAGACTTTCCCTTTTCAATTATTAACATGTCTCTGGCAACACTTATATGAAAATTCCTGCAAGTCAACAAAGTGGACACACCACTGCAGCACAGCGGGGAAACTGCAGGTGCAGATTGCATACATAAATAACAAGGATATACAATGTTCTGTATACATCAGATAGCAATCCCAACAATAAAGGAAAAAATATAGACCAATGGTTTCACTTTTCTAATTACTACCTACACAAGTTTCTACAAGAGATAAGAAACAGCAGTCTACAACAGCAATACTATAGAACAATGTCCACATGTTTGAGTACTCACTAGTCACTAGTCACTACCCACATGCTATAGAATAATCATATCACAATATGGTATGCACAATATAAAGATTGGTTAGTAACACAATTAAAATGCTGAAACAGTAGCTTACAACTTCCAAGATCTCCCCAACCACGGCTAATGATTCCCCTCTGTCCTGTTTCTCTTAGGACATCCAAAACGATAGTAGTGACCTTCTTTTCATCATCAAGAGGCTTCAAACACAAAAATAAACCACATAATTGGAATTAGATAGTCATTATATCAATGAAACAAAAGCATAAAGAAATGTTTTTTACAATAATTTATCAACCCATTGTGAAAGGATGATAATAAACCAGATATGATCGTATGAAAGCGTTGTGAGTATGAAAAGGGATAAATCATCAATTCCGGTACTCTCCTATTGAGGCTAAAGACATCTGACCTTATGGTCTAAGCAAGTCTATCCATTATTTAAGTAGTAACAAGCTAACAGCCACAGTAACATGATTCAGTTTAAAGATAACAAGCAATGCCAGTTGGCATGATTTTCGATTCTTGAACACCTATTTCTTTCAAAAGGTGGTACAATCATTATGAGAAAAAAAAAAGATGAAAAATCTATTAGACTGTGATAAAGAATGACAAAATCATGCTCATGGAAGAAAATTACAGTTAAATGAAACAAAGAAACAGGGAGGTAACTTGCATGGTCTGAGAACACAAAATGTAATACAGATAGCAAACAATACACTTTGCAGTCAGAATTACTAAATAAAACAGTAAACAAGGAAACGTACTATATTATTGAACTGGTTTAATCATTATAAATGCTTTCACATAGGGTCCATAGTCCATACCAAGGTTATCACGGCGTCGACTAAGCGACGCCTTCCAGTCGGCCGGAGGGAGTCGCCGAGCTCCTTCGCCTAGGGAAAATGGAGTTAGGCGACGCGTGAAGGAGTGGAGAGATAGATCTGGGGGCTTGGAGGGGGGAAACAGCAGCTCACTTCCGTCGTCGCCGCCCCTCTTGGTCGCCATCCACACCCTGCTGCCGCCACCGCCTCCATTGAGGTCACCTCACTCAAGTCAGTTCACCTCGCGCTACTTCTCCCTCTTGCGCCTAGGTGTCCTGGCGCCCGGACTCGCCGCGACTTGCCAGAGCGCCGTGACAACCTTGGTCCATACCATGCTACCAAAACCAATGTATATTGGTTTGGGCCCCTGTTGAAGCCACTGTGAAAGCTCTAGCGGCGGTTGATACTTTGTTCCAAGATTTAAGAAGCAATATCCCACAACATCCACTAGAGGACCCCAATCTGCAGAGGACAAGAACATAGTTAGTACGGGCAACATAAACCTTATTATTAAAGCATAAATTTCGCAGTTTAAACATAATTGATTTTTAATGACTCGTTTCCATCAGCTAGAAGCCTAGAACTAACAAACAACTAATCTAAAAAAACAAAAAAAACATTTTCTTGACCCAACATAAAGTTTGAAGTGTTTGTTAGTCTTCTCAAAAAGGTAATGGTGCCTTGGACAAATTTTAAAGACCAGAAAGAATCTACACTTAACATAAGAAGAAAAATGAAGCTACATTAGACAGAAAGGGTATTGCGCCATGCATGTGAAAGCTTATTGCACAATGGGTACAGATGTGCTCAAACAATTTCAAATTCATTAACTGATAAATAGTCAGTATAATGATGTTAAATGAAGTAATATGAAAATACCATTTGGCTTCGGCATAAGATGAGGGCTCCACATGTATCCAGTAGGTAAGTGAGATATGGATCCATGGTATGTGCTGAAGTAAGCAATTGGGGGCAATTTTAACTTCTTTCTGAAGTCATTTATGAATCCCCTGGTGCCCCACCAAATTATTAAATCCAGAATAAGATAGGATAGCTGAATGTGAGACAGGTGAGGATGTCAGAATCTGAATATATATTTTCCGTGGGGAAAATTAAGACAACAATTTCACCTTCATATACAAAAAAGGACAAAATTCACATGTTTAGATTGCATGTGCACAATAATGAAAAGTTTTGAGTTTGTACCCTGTAGGTTGTGCTCTGAGGCATTCGTGCCAATGGATGAGGGAACTCATTAGTTGGCCTGCCTACGAATATTAGCAGATAGAAAAACATAAATAGCAACCTCACACAAATAATACATCATAAATATTTGTTAATAAGAAGAGTGTTGTTCTATCTTTCACAATATAAATGAGGAAAATACATGTGGCATTACAAATCTCATCGCAAATACATGACCCTATTAGCACTGCAGCCAAAAGGGACAAGCTGACCTGCATGAGACTAAGGCATAGCGTCAAGTACGAAGCTTCAAGATTAGTGCATTTTTACTATATGTTAGATATTAGACTAATAGCAGTATAAGAAAAGGTATAACAATCAGATTAGCAACACATGTCTACGAGGTAGGAGCTTCTTGGTAGAAGTTGTAGCTTACTGAGAATATTTCTCAGTCTCACTACTCACTAGAGCTTCCTGGGAGTCAATTGTGATAGTTGACGAAATATTCTTAAGCAACAGGAAGAACTAATTTTAAGTAAACCGCAAGAGCAGTATAACTTTGACTGTTTTTGTGTATTAAACTTTAAGCCATTGATTCAATCTTTGAAGAAATTTATTGGGCAGTTCCAGAGGGATTCCAATCATTCCATAGTATAAACTACTGTTCTAACACAATCAATACCAACTAAGACCAAAAAAAAGTAATGTAAAAATCTTCACAGGGATAAACATGATGACAGAATTATATATGTGAAATGTTTTCATGCTGAAAGTGAGAGCAGAAAAGACTTACGTCCATGGGAAAGTGAAGAAGATGTTCAGAGGTACTCCAAGTGCCTCAGCAATATGTAGATGTCCTGAGAGTAATAATTTGTTAGGAACACAGAACACTACACTAGTAATATCAGTATCACAGTATGTACATGTTGTATGATGTACAAGATACCACATGCCAGAAATTTAACTAGTTACACTATGCTATTAGACCAAGAATCCATTCATCTCAAAGTTTGAAGTCACATGAATGGTCAAGTTGTCAGAACTTTGAAGGGACAATTAGTTCAGTAGCACTGCAAAGATACACAAATTAGAAAATAAC
This sequence comes from Hsuehochloa calcarea, assembly GCA_036346395.1. Classification (NCBI taxonomy): domain Eukaryota; kingdom Viridiplantae; phylum Streptophyta; class Magnoliopsida; order Poales; family Poaceae; genus Hsuehochloa; species Hsuehochloa calcarea. The sequence continues at coordinate 55,939,875 of CM070593.1, read as the reverse complement.
ATCTAGTGTGAGGCTGGGCCCATATGTCATTGGTGTTAGGAATAACAACTTGTATTCTCATGAGGCCAAAGGGCCAGTATATATAGACAAGTACATGAGGTGAATATGGAAATAACCCCTCATACAAATGGGGAATAACACAATTATACATATATCTCTAACACCCCCCCCTCAAACTCATGGTGGATCAACAACACTGAGTTTGGAGAGGTAGAAACCGTGTTGTGCTCGAGTCTGGGCCTTCGTAAAGAAATCCACTATCTAAACTCGGAAGGCACATACTGAAGAGCAATCACCTGATCATGCACACAAGACCTCATGAAGGAAGCATCAACACCAATATGCTTAGTGAGCTCATGCTTCACAGGATCACGGGCAATACTAATAGCACTGTACTCAGGGATAAAAACCGCCGGTAATCGCGGTTACGCAGAAACGGTTTATGGTCGAACCAAAAAAAAACCGGCAAATTTTTAAATTTTGAATTTGAATTTTGACTCCATAATGTCCTTCCTAGTTGGTTTAGACATTCTTATGCTAGATTATGTATTGAAACATTAGTTTTAGTATATTTAGCACTATTAAAACATAAATGAGGACTTTTATGTACAACTTGAAACACTTTCTCATTAATTGGATTGCATGCAACTATGAGAGAATTGGATTGCATCATTATTTGCTCAGATTGGATTGATTCTTTAATCCTATACTTTCAAATCATTTAGTGACGCAATATGATTAATAAGAGATACGAAAAAGTATTTGCTAATAGTTTGTTCAGCGACACAGGTTTCATATGTATGATTACTAGTATCAACTATGAGAGAAACATTTTCTCATTAATATTTGCATTGTTCCAAATTTAAATTTCATAATTACCATTTGCACCATTTCCGGTTTTAGGTTTTTCAGTTTGACGGTTATCGCGAATCGGTCGATTCTATCACATCGTGAGAAAATTTCAATTCAAAATTCAAAATTTGAATTGCACCGTTTTCGAAATTTCGAGAATCGCAGAATCCGCGTTATCATATCACTCACGGGATTTCATCCGCATCGAGATTTCGATCCTGCATGATCTTGTCGATAAGAGAGTTGGTGTAGTGACAGAAATACCAAAATCCTCAAGTAACCACCGTAGCCAAGTAATCTCTGCTGTCAAGAGAGCCATAGCTCGTAACTCAGCCTCTGCACTCGAACGAGATACTGCAGTCTGTTTCTTCGTTTTCCAGGCAATAAGAGAACCACCAAGAAAAACACAGTAAGCAGAGATAGACCGACGATCAGAGAGATCACTGGCCCAAGTAGCATCCGAATAAGCCTGAAGCTGTAACGAGCTGGAGTGTGGGAAGAAGAGACGGCGAGAGATAGTCCCACGAAGGTATCGCAGAACTCGAAGAAGGTGGCTGTAGTGGACCTGAGTGGGAGCAGACGAATCGACTCGAATGTGGATTGGATAAGTGATATCCAGACGAGTAACAGCAAGGTAGACAAGACTCCCAACAAGATGACGATAGCGAGTCGGATCAGAAAGAGTCTCGCCATCAGAGGGCCGGAGATGAACGTTGAGCTCTATGGGAGTCTCAATAGTACACTGATCAATGAGAGAGGCGCGATCAAGAAGATCCTGAATATACTTCTCTTGGGACATAAAGAAACCATCTGGAGTGGAAGTAACCTCAATCCCAAGGAAGTAACGAAGAGGACCAAGATCCGACATAAGAAATCGCCACTCAGACGAGCCTTGACAAAGGCAATGTACTCGAGATCATCTCCGGTGATGATCATATCATCAACATACGTAATAAGAAGAGTCCACCACGAGGCGAAGTGTGGACAAAAGGGCGGGATCATGATCACTAGCCGAGAAGCTAGCAAAGAAGTGACTACGAGGAGAAGCGCTCAAACCAAGCACGAGGAGCTTGTTTAAGGCCATAGAGAGAGCGACGAAGACGACAGACCATGCCCTCAGGAACAGAATACCCAGGTGGCGGATGCATGTAGACCTCCTAACGCAACTCGTCATTAAGAAAGACATTCTTGACATCAAGCTGAGAAACAGACCAGTGGCGAACAGACGCCACCGAAAGAAGAGTGCGGACAGTAATCATGTGGGCCACAGGACAAAAAGTATCGTCGTAGTCACGACCATGCTCCCACTGGAAGCCACGAGCAACAAGATGCGCCTTATAGCGTTCAAGAGAGCCATCAGAGCGAGTTTTAATCTTATATACCCACTTACACGTGATGGGACAAGAGTGAGATGGAAAAAGAACAAGATCCCAAGTACCAGTACGCTCGAGGGCAGCAATCTCCTCGGCCGTGGCATGCTGCCACTCAGGGTGAGTAACAGCATCCCGGAGAGAGAAAGCTTATGGGTAACTGCACCAGCAAAACCAAAACGGGCAGAAGGCCGAATCGACTTACGATCGCGGAGAACGTAGCGAGGACATGATGACCCATCAGGGGAAGATGGAGCATCAGGAGAAGATGACTCATCTGGAAGATCCTCAATACGAGGTCGACGAGTGTAGAAGAGAGTGGGAGGAGCCGCAGGAGACGAAGCAGGCGGCGACAACGGCGGAGAGGCCTCAGGAGGTATATGTGGAGACTCAGTGGGACGGGTGGTCGAGGGCAAGACAGAGATGGGTGTATCTGGAAAAGTAAAAAAGACAGGGACTCCACAGAGGAAACCGAAGGAAAGGAAGGACGTGGGTAGAAGGGATGAGACTCGTCGAAAGTCACATCCCGAGAAATCCGCATCCGTCGACCAACAGGGTCCCAGCACCGATAGCCCTTGTGCTCGGCACTGTATCCCAGAAAACACACTCAACAGACTGAGCAGTCAGTTTGATGCGTTCTCGAGGTGCGAGGAGAACGTAGCAAGCGCAGCCAAACAAACGAAGGGCAGAGTAGTTTGGAGGAAGATCACAGAGACGCTCAACAGGGATCTCACCAAGAGCGTAAGAGGTCAATGTTGATTTAGATAGGTGGTCGTGGAAACGACCTCACCCAAAGTGAGGTGGAATAGAGGTGGCAGTCATCAGTGTACGAGCCGTCTCAAGGAGGTGACGATGCTTTCGCTCAGCGACACCATTCTGAGCATGAACACCAGGACAAGAGAACTGAGCGGAGTGCCCTACTTAGCAAGGAACCTGCGCAAGTAACGAGAGAGGTACTCGCCAGCAGAGTCAGCACGAAAGACACGAATAGGAGTGGATAACTGTGTGCGAACTATAGTGACAAATTGTTTATAGATAGACAAGACATCACTACGAGAAGACATAAAGTATATCCAAATGTGGCGAGAGAAGTCATCTATAAAAATGATATAATATCGATGGCCCCCTTTCAAAAGGAAGGGAGCCGGACCCCAAACATCTGAATGAACAAGATCAAACGGACGTTGAGACACTGACTCACTATAAGAATAGGGAAGCTGAATCTGTTTCCCTAACTTACAGCCCTGACAATCTAAAGACACGCCTCCGAGATGCACCCGAAGACCACGACGAACTAAAGATGACAGACGAGATCCACACAGATGACCAAGACGGTGATGCCACTGCTGGAAAGAGCTGGTAGACGGAGTGGTAGAAGCGAAGAGACTGGTGGCGACGGTGGCAGCGGAAGGAAGGTGAAACCAGTCAAGCTCCCAGAGAAGCTGAGTCAAGGCGCCGCGGGCCAAAACCAACCAGAGCCCCGTGTGGCTGTCCTGAACACAACAAGAGTCAAAGTCAAGAATGACCCGACAACCAAGGTCAGTAATCTGCCCGGCAGAAAGAAGCTGCATGGTTAGGCGAGGAACATGAGCACCAGAAGGAACATGAAAGGAGAGTTGCGAAGAGGTCCTCGACCAGCGATAGAAAGAGAGGCACCATCAGCAGTAAGAACACTGACAGGAGAATCAAAAAGTGTAATGAAAGACAGAGTGGAAGGATCAGAAGTCATATGAAAAGATGCTTCGGAATCAAGAATCCACGGGGAGGTACCTGACTGTCTAGGAGGTGGTTTCTAATTGCCCAAGAGTCGATGAGCGTAACTCGCAGAACTCGCCGAGGAGAACTCAAGCGGCAAGCAGGCGTTGAAGTCTGGCTATCTCCTGCTCATTGAGAGAAACTGCTAAAGGAATCGATGCAGACGTCGATATAGAAGCACCGGTGCCAGTGCTAGGAGAAGAACGACGTGAAAGGTGCCGCTACTTCTTGTAACACTGGGACTAAATGTGGCCGACCTTGTCGCAGTAGGAGCAGCGAGGACGGCCACCGCCAGATGGAGGGCGGCGGCCACCACTGCGGCGCGCATGCGCAGGCGGCAGCAGTCAAGTGTGGAGCGATCGGTAGCAACGAGCGGCGAGCACAGATGGAAGTGGCATCAGACCAACACCACTCAGGCAAGTCTCCTCTGCACGTATCTCGGTAAAAGCCTCCAGAAGAGTGACACGAGGGTGGCGTCCAAGAAGCTGGGCACGTCTCGCCGAACTCGGACGGCGCGAGTAAGGAACTCGTGACACAGCTGAAACTCTAGGTTAGCACGCATGACCAGCAAAGACGAACAGAGCGACAACCGGCGGTGCGAAGAGAGTCCACCGACGCCGCATGCCAGAACTCTGAGCGTAGAAATCGTCAACAGTAGCATCACCCTGCTGAAGAGAGTGCTCCTGGCGGACCACGGACAGGTAGAGGGCATCACCAGAGGGCTCGTAGCGCTGACGAAGGTGAGTCCACATCTGAAAAGCTGTAGGGAGTCCACACTGCCTGCCTTTTCATTCTTCAGGTCAGCGAGTAAACGAGAGCCATATACCTTGGCAGGCGGCCGTTGTCGCCACGATGTATTCGGCCTCGCAAGAGGACAGCGCCACAACCTTCTGCTTATGAGATTGCCAGCTGATAGGGCTGTGCCCGAGGAAGAAGAAGACGCCCGTCGTGCTCTTACAGTCGTCGACGTCGCCAGCCATGTCGCTATCGCTGTAGCCGACAACCGTGGCTCCTCCATCTTCTTTGCACGCGTAGCGCTGCTCCACTGATCGAAGCCGGTCGGTGAGCTCTTCGATCGACAACGTGCTTAAGTCAAGCAGTGTTTCGATCGAGATTGCCACCTATGTATACCTGGGTGGCACAACATGGAGGAATTTCTTGACTACCTTTTCATCTTCCAACGTGTCTCCTAGGATCCGGAGATTGTTGACGAGCCCTGTCATCCTCATGGCAAAATCGTCCACCGACTCACCATCCTTGAATTCGATATCCTCGAACTCCTTGCGAAGCTTCTGTGCATTCGCCTCACGGACGCGCTCGACGCCCATCCGCATCGTCTTCACGGCGTCCCATGCTTGCTTGGCCGTGTCCTTCACCGCCAGCGTGGACAGCATGTCCGACGACACCGCACGGAGGATGGCGGACAGCGCCAATCTGTCGTCGCGGTAGTCGGCGTTGCCAGGTTCGATCGCCTCCCACAGGCCTTGTGCCTGCAGGTTCACCCTCATCACGAGGGCTCAGTCGGTGTAGTTCGTCCGTGTTAGCATCGGGTAGACCACCGATACCGTCGTCTCCCTTACCACCCGCTGCACCACACGCTTTTGGCCGCCGTTGCTACCGGATCCAATCTCGCGATCACTGCCGAGATTGATCGTGCGAGTAGTGCTGCCGTCGCCTTGCTCCGGAGACAACCTGGTAGGAGAACGTGAACCGTCGCGCGCCAAGGATCAAAGCAACCTGGCTCTAATACCAAATGTCAGCAATGCCAACTCGGACAAATGCCTGCACACAAACCACAAGCGAGAGCAACAGAACTTTTTTTGTGCTACACTAAACTCACACACGGCCAACCGGCCTTGTTTATTTCATCACTTATTTGTATTCACAGGTGATTGTAATAACCGAAGCACTAATCACCCATGACTCCCTATGCGTTGCCACTGTCAACATCAATTGGCATCAATGCATTTCATGGCCCTGCATCATCAAGAGCATTGCTACCAGTACACAACGCCAAGAAAAACAAAAAACGGAAATACTAATTGCGAAATCAGTTCACAAAGAACGCACATGATTACTCAATAAAGCTAAGCCATCCAATGATTCAATATTATATGGCAAATTCATCACATTTACATTTTTAGTGGCACTGAACTTTACCAAATTTGCCACCCCAAACATCTCAAATTCCACGTTTAGACATAAGCTACGGCCGAAATCCTTGCAATTACGAACCTAGCTGCCGAGAGAAGGGGAACCCATCGGCCTCGGCCGATCCGGAGAACCTCGCGTCCATGGAGCTCAGCACGAACTCCCCCATCCCCTCCGCGAAGGAGGACTAGGCGCCCCCGCGGCCGCCGCCTCTCACCCCAACTTCCGCCTCCGATCGTCGCCTCCCTCTCCCGCCTCCGACCACTCCGCCACCGCTTCACCGTTGCTCCCCATCCTCCGCGAGGCCAAGGTGGCGACGAATCGCCACCGCAGGAGAAAGCTACCTGTGCTCCCGGCCCCGCGTCGCCATTGGCCGCACCGCCGCGGGAACTCGAAACCCTTGGGGAGTGGACGCGAGCGGGCAGTGAGGGGCGTGCCACTGCCAGTACGAGGTGGCCTCGTTGCCGAGAAGGGGTGGGAGTGCGAGTGGACCCGTGTGAGGGGAGGTGGGAGGCAGTGTTTACGACGGCAACTGGAGGGGAGCCCGTCGGGATGAAACGGGGTTTTATTCCGGGATGCCGTTCCCACGGGAGAAGGGGCTACTGGGCTCGTGGACCGCGAGCTACATGCACCGTTCATTTGTTTTGCGAACGGCGGATTAGGGTTTTAGGTGCGTGGACTCGGAGCGTGGAGGTTTCTGCGTAGAGAGGTGTCTCGGAACGTTTCCCACCCGATGTGCTTGGATGGTAGCGGGGCCCCACCAAAGAGTGTGTTGTCCGTACGCAATATCCCAGGCAAGAATAGTGGACGGCACAGATCCAGCCCAGCTGTGTGTCTGTCTGTGCGGACGAATATTGGAGGCACGCGACGGGTCACACCGATCATCGGTCAATTTGTATTGGAACGAAAGCGTGATGGATGGTCCGTCTTTCGACCGTTCCGGTGTTCATTTTTTTTTTTGGCCCAATAGGCAAGAGGACCAAGACTTTAGTTTCCGGCTGATAAGGCCTTAGTTCTCAACGAAATAAGCAAATTAGCACCCTCATTATTAAAGCTTGCTTCATTGTGGAACCCCAGTTCGATTGATGTGGCCTTATGCAGGCACGGATCCTTTTGATCTTGTGTGGAACAAAAAAAAAAAGAAACGCGTGTGTAATCTCTCTAATAACTTAAATTCAAAATCTTATAAGCTAAGTGTTGGTTATCTAATCAAGTCAGCCCATGCATCTTTCTATATTCCCGATACTTGGCATGAGAATAGGAGCACTAGCAATATGAAATGATAAATTTTAGAGTGTGTTGTGATAGATTTAATGCAATGAAATATTGGTGAGCATGGCTTATAAGTAAACACTAAACATATTAGTTTATCCGGTCTTTTTTTGCTTGTATTTTATATGTCTTACTCTTGTGCAACTATTTAACATCAAAATAATATAAAGGTTAATTTGGTATATCATTAGGTAGAAGTTTATTATTTGCCATTGAAAGTTGGCCACTTCCCTGATATGCCACTCGAAATTTTGATCGTCCTTATATGCCATCGGAGTTCAATCTGCATCCCTACCATTGTCATCCAACTCCCGTTAATAGACTGTCAATTGAGCTATGAAAAAGCCAAATTGCGCTTCTTCCTCCTCTTCCTCTCTTTTTCAACCTCCTCCTCCTCCGTTACTCCCGCCTCCTCCAGCCCCTCTTCTCCCTAGTTGCCGGTGAGCAACATTTATCCAATCAATATACATGCATACATTCACAAAGAAAGAGCAGAAGAGATATGGAAGGAATTGGCAAAATCTCACTCAGTTGAGAAGAAAAAATGAGAGAGAAAATGGAAGCACCTCCAGTGGGTGGATCCGATCAACCCGGCGCCAAACTCCCCGCAGTCGAATGCTCCAACGGTTAACGCTTCACCTACCACCATGACCCCATGCTCGATCTCGAGGTCAGGAACACCGGATCTGGTGCAGATCAGCGGAGACAAGCTTTCTTTGACAACACTGGTAGGGGGAGCAGCGTGGGTCGGAGAGAGGTGGTGCGGCCAGGGTCAACAGTCTGCCTGGAGTGAGGTGGAGAGAAAAGAGGAAGACGAGAAGAGAAGAGGAAAGATGAAGAAGCTGACCAAGTGGGCCGGGCACTAGGGGTAAAGTATATCATTTTTGCAAAAATCTAACAACCTCAAGGGACTTAACGACAGTCCTCTCACGGTCGCCTAATGGGAGTGAAAAATAAGAGATGGAAGTTAAGATTGAATGGCAATGAAGGGAAAAACAATTATCCGATGGCATATCAGTGAAGTGACCAATTTCCAATGACAAAAAAGGAATTATCTCAATTTTAAATTAGGTATTTTATTGATCGAAACCAACGTAATGGTTTTTTTTGTCGATTGGCCCCTCTCGTATAAAATTTATGGCTTCGTCACTGGCCTTAGGGTGCGTATAACTCTTAGTATGAGTGATACATGTATGGCATTAACACACTGTCAATGTATATTCATTGCATATGTCATTGGATATCACAAAAAAGATGGCTGCATAACTCAAACGACCACTCTTATTTAATCAGAAAGATGTTTTCTACATAGCACGAGCTTTAGTATAATTTTCAGAGTGCGCCATGGATCCTTCTTTAACATACAAGAACAAAGTCATTTCTGCATTCAGAATTTTGCACCCATGTCCCCCTGGGCTTCGCAGCTTCGACTTGCCGTCGAGCTACCCTAGCTATTACAGAAATTAGCACGCAGGGATAGATGCATAAATTCATCATTGCAGCCTAAGAGCCTGGTCCAAGCTCGTGATTTGTCTTCCACGAGATGAGAAACACAATAGTCCGTACGTTCTTCTCCATTGGTATTAAACGGTGCCTGCAGTTTGCATAGAAGGCCCCCATTCCTTCATGGCACTCACCATCTTGCGACATATAAACGGAAATGTACTTACTCATCCCGCATCTGGTTCTGAAAAGAAAAAAAAAAACCGAAGTCATCACGCGTCGTTGCACTAAACACAAACTCAAAACAGCTTGGTAGTATGCCTCTTATAACACTACTGCTACACTGCTACATATGATAGCTACATCTGAAATGCTAATGGAGTATGCCCTCTCCATTTCGAAATTTTCAGAGAAACGCTCGCTTCCCAGGCCGAAACAGCCGCGCACGGACTGATGGCAATGCGCCGGTGCATCATCCATCACTGCCTCGCTTGGAGCGCGCACTAGCTGCTCATTTTACTTCCAGACGGATGGATAGCTACTGCCGCTGCTACGAGACGAGAGCGACGAAAAGGCTGCCGGTGTCCAGCGCCAAGTCATCATCTCGCCCGCGGGCTCAAAAAGGATGTGCCGCGTGGAGCGATGCTTCTAGCGGCCGTCCAGGTGTTAGTCGGGGTGACGACCCACCGTATTGATTCGTCCAGTAGGAAGCAGGATCGATTGTGCCTGCCGGCAAAGCGACCACGTCTAGCAGCAGACACGAGACCTCATGCAACAAAGATGGTAGGTATTACTGTAATACTACTACATAAAGAGCGCAGGTCTGAGTCCCCAATATATATATATATATATAATAATCTAATAGAGAAAGACAAATACTCTCGTACAATGTAATCTCCTCTAAGGATTTGGGCTTATCATTTGAAGCTGCAACTGGGATTCTGAAAGAAAACTGAGGAGCAACGTAAGAGAGGACAAGGTACTAGACTTTTTTTGGCCTAACAACATAACACTGCTAAGTAGAAAATGAGAGTTCAGTCTAAGACGATCGATTTTTACGTAGTTCCGTTCGTGATTGGGTATACTGATAATAATCCATAATCAATCGTGGATACTACAGGACATGCTTAACCGTGGTCTTTCAACTTTTCTTTATGTCACATGGGAAACAGGAACGGAAACAAAGCAACCCGTTAACCAGCGATGCAACCAATTAGACAAAGGCACATCAGGGTTCAGGGAGACAAGTCCGCAGGGGATCACATCTTATCTCTTTCCTATTTTCCCTGACACGGCACCTATCCAATAAACAATCCAACCCAATGGGCCGGGCTGCCGGCGCGGCCGATCTGATCAAATCAGACGTCAAACCCAGCAAAAAGACGGCAAGACCCAATCGTTCACCGCTCTATGTAAGGACTATAAACTCCGCGTCTCATAACCCACTAATCACCGGCCACTCACCGAGTAATCAGTCACACACTTCCGTGATAACACCACAAACCTCCTCTCGAGCGGGGGAAAGCCAAGAGAAGAAAGAGCACACGACACCAACGCCTCCCCACGTTTCGAGCTCGCCTTCTCCGCCGCCTCCTCCTCTAACCAACCAACCAACCACCGCTCCCTCTGTCCTCTCCCGAAGCCTCCGAGAGCTCAGAAAGAAAAGAAAAAATCCGACTGAAACCGGAAGGCTGAGTGGATCGAGGAGGGAGACACGGCGATGGCGGGGAAGCCCTAGGCGCGGCGGGGGAGCGGCACGTGCATGGCGTCGTCAAGGGTGATGGCGTCGTCGTCGCCGTCGCACACGGCCTCGGATCTCGCGCGCTTCGCGGCGGCCGCCGGCAAGCCCGGCGGGGGAGGCGGTAGCGGGCTGGGGTCCACGAACGTGGAGGAGCTCCTCCGCAGCATCTACGGCGACATCCCCACGCCGGCGCCCGCGGCCGGCGGCGACCGGCCGATGTCGCCCTCCCCGGCGCCGGCGATCGCCGCCGCGCCACGGACGGCGGATGAGGTATGGAAGGAGATCACTGGTGGTGGTCCGTCGCGGGAGGCGCCCGCGGCTCCGGCCGTCGTCGTCGCTGACGCGGGAACCGGCGCCCCGGAGATGACGCTGGAGGACTTCCTGGCGAGGGAGAGCGCGGTGAAGGAGGACGAGGTTAGGATTTTCGGCCCTCCTGCGGCGGCGGAGGGGCAGGTGGCGATGGGGTTTCTAAACGGGGCGGAGGGTGTGGGAGGCGGCGGCGGGAGAGGGAGGAAGAGGCAGCTGATGGATCCGATGGACCGCGCTGCGATGCAGCGGCAGAAGCGAATGATCAAAAACCGAGAGTCAGCGGCGAGGTCACGGGAGAGAAAGCAGGTGGGTGGAAAAGGCTTGTACTTTGACAACGATTAAGCTCATTATTTTGCAAATTTGATTGGGAAGTTTGATTTGTGTTTTTTGGGGCTTTGTTTTGGTTGATGAAGGCCTATATTGCGGAGCTGGAGTCGCTGGTTACGCAGCTCGAGGAGGAGAATGCTCAGCTGTTGAGAGAACAGGTACTGTTCTGAGTTCCGACATCTCCTGTGGTGGTTTGAGGTTGAATGTGGGAAACTGTGTCTATAAGTGCGAGTTTCCATAGCTAGATGAGCTTAAACTTAGTGACCAAGTGGTTTTGTTAAAATCCGAACTTAGTAGGACTGCGCCCATGAACACATTGGAATGACATTGAGGTTGGGCTGTCGGGCCAAAATGCATCGTGGTGTTACACTTATTTTTAAGAACCTTGGAAGATGTTCTGAAGCGAAGATAATAGTTGTCATTGCAGATCACTGTAATAAAAAGAAGTTCTGGGATGTTTCTAGTGGGGATATCAGGTTCATTATTATCTTGTAAAATTATTGAAATCACATAGATTCCTACGCATATAAATATTACATTCTTTTCCCCTGATCTTGGAGAACTTGTATAATCTGAGATGCTATCTACTCCAAAAATGTCCATTTTGAACACTGCATTTGGACAGTTTATTTTTATTTTTTTTTATTTTTATTTAAAAAATCTCTTTTTTGGGTCTTTGCGGGGAGTGGTGTTTGGCACCACTTGGGTTAAGGAAGTGACAAGTTGTGATCTTTTATGTCAGGTGTTTGCTTAAAGCGTCGTTTGCTGGTTTAAAATTTTGAAAACTGCTCTTCGCTATATCACCTTGTGTTCTTTTCCCCATATCTTTGTTTGCCATTCTTAATTTAGTGCTCAATTCCATTTTATGCCACCTGGATGATGCATGAAACTCATCCATTTTTGCACATAACTAATCTAGGATGACTTAAGTGCCTAGAGCTTGCATTTTTCATCTCTTTGTAAATGTGCTCCCATAACTATCTTTCAGCATTCTCTTATAGTAATAAGTTTATATCTTGGATGTGTTTCAGGAGGAGCAAAACCAGAAACGGCTTAAAGATGTAAGCTTTGCAAGATGTTGCTTTTAATTCTCTATCATAATTGTATATGTATCTGTTTTATTTATTTACTACATATGCTGCATCAAATTCGAAAAGTATTATAATTTGGTATGTAATGCTTTAAATCAGCCCCACCAACAATCCATTGTATGCAATATCGCCCTTTGTTCAGTTAGCAGCTAGCTATTCCCTGTCCTCCCCCACTAATCATGTGAAGGTCTTGTAATTAAACTTTACTGCGTTAATATTTATCACTTATCAGTATGTTTGTCTGATTCACAGGAAATTCTATGACCTCATTTTACCCTAGGAATTCAACCCTTCCAAACATTTGTAGATTTTCCACCACTTGTTCTGCGAATGCTTCACAGTATTCTATCGAACACTACACTTCTGGAACAGTCTTCGATTCAGAAGCATAACCCATCCTTCAATTTCAGTTTATTACGCACATTCTTAAATACTTGGAAGAATTCGTAACTGTACTTTGGTCTAGTGTGGAAACATACATTACAGAACATAATCCTGGGTAGTATATACAATTCATGCATAAAATAACCATGGTTCTATGATTTCTTGACCCTGGACTGTTCGATGTCCTTTGGCTATTTGACACTCCAATGAGCTAACGTGCTTAAGGCTCCTAATTGGCCGGCCCCCAAGTGGCTTGGCAAATAAATAAGATGTGATGTCGACAGCATTCTGTTGCATCGGCACAACACATGTCAAGCATGGGATTATCTATAGTATCTGTCACTTTCTTTTCTCGGGGCCCTTTGCAACAGAAGATAGGTGCATTGCATAGATCTGTGTTATTATAAAGGCCAGCCTGCAGTTCTTAGTGCTTTTTCGCCACAACACCATTTGTCAAGTCGAAGCAGTATAGATTTATGTATTGTGTGTTTTTTTGTCACTATCACTAGGGGTTTAGGGGAGGATTGTTTTACAACATGGTTGTATACGAACGGATATGAAAAAGGCATAATTGAGTCTACATCTAACTTAGGAATAGTTCACCTCCATTTGGAGTTGCAGACTGTAGTTGTCTTTTTGAGTTACAGACTAGTACTAACAGTCCCTTAATTTCGTCATTCCTGCTGGGATTAATTGTTATTCTAATCTGAGATGTTCATTGCCTCATTCTTTTGGTGCCGTTGTTTATGTTTCTCTGAATAAATCCATTTACTTTATGCAGCTCAAGGAAAAAGTGACTCCAGTCATCATTAGGAAAATGCCGTCGCAAGATCTTAGAAGAACAAACTCAATGGAGTGGTAGACGTGAGCCAAGCTCAGTTGCCATCCCCTTACAGTTATATAGCTTTTGGTCCTTTTGTTTGTCATTCTTCTATTTATCTCGGTGTTAACTTAGTTGTGGTAACTTAGTAGAAATAGCATGGCCATTTAGGTGACGCAAGCTTAAAATGGGGTCATAATGTGTAGGAGGGGAGAGTGCATGTGAGCAAAAAGGCATGGTGTTCCTATTTGTTACATGGGTCTATTCTGTCTGATTTATTTTCTATTTTATTTTCAATGTGGCCAGTAGGTATAGAGAGTAATAATAAACATTGCCACTTGGAAGGTAAACTGAAATATCAGAATGCTAGGATGATCTGGTCTAATTAAACGTTGCTTATCCCCTGTTTGGTGCCATCATGATGCAAAAGTGGATTATACAATCCAACTTAACGTCCAGAATAATCGTTTTTGGGTCCGGTTACTATGTACATGGCAACAAAGATCTGTCATCAGTGTGCAAGCATGACTCGGCGGTCTCAATTTTAATCTGCAAATTTTTAATAAAGTGAAACTATTGTATATTTCTTCCAAAATATTCTTGATACATGAAGTAGTGAAATACTATAACGTGCAAGACATAAAAAAAGATGCAAAAGTGAACCATAATGATACGGGGTGCCCGATCTTCTCGACGTAGAACCCTCGATAACTTGTGTATCTTGACGAACCATCAGCTGATCTCCGCGTTAATACACGGACTTGCAACTCTATGGAAAATTTATCCAAACACACACTTGATTGAATCCTCGTTGACTATAAGCGAAGATCGTTGAACCCTCAATTCTCAGCGGAAAAGTAAGAACGACCACTTATTCTCAATGCCCAATTCCTCTGTTTTGGCTATAAGCACAACAGGAGAATCTGGCTATAAGCACAACAGGAGAATCAAGCAAAAGCTTTGAAAATATATTAAACGTGATCTCAGGTTACAATAGGGGTCTACCCCTCTATATATAGTGCCCCTTCTCCTCCTCATGGCTGGCCAAGAGGCCCTACTCCTATTCTAATTCGGATTTGGAGCCCTACTCCAATTCCGATACATTACAAAACAAAAAAGGAAACTCTGATTTTACAACCGTTACATTGATTCGATCATATCTTTTGATCCAGAAGGAATTTCGGAGTGAGGGAGGATCCGTTGGATCGAGCTTGAAGTTATCTTTCCAACAAGCCCAAGAACACTCGAATCGGACTTCGTTTGTGAAAGTTATGACCGTTTTAATCCGGACTGTCCTGCTGATTCCGAATCCGAATTTGATGCTGATTCCGAATCCGAATTTGATTCTTAGTTGATTCTGAATTTGAATTTGGTTGGGCTTGTGGAAGTTTCGAATTTGAGTTGGATTCTTGGGCTTCTCTCCCCTTGCTTGTCTCCCACGAGCTTCTCCTCCATTGTGACGGCTTTTCTTTAAGAACAGCCTCATATCCTTCATCTCCGTTCATTATTGAATCTTCCAATCTGAGCACAAGCAAAACACTAGTTTTAGGTAGTATGAAATTTTTAACTAATTTAAAAGGAAATTCAGTGAACAGATTCACCTGTTGGATAAGCTTCTCTTGTTTTTCAACTCTCTTAGTAAGCTCATGTTGTTCTGAGGTATTTAATGAATTAAAAACATTATATGAAACAACATAGCTAAGGATGTCCGCATCATCCTCCCTTTCTTCAAAAAAGTTGTCCTCGGCTTTTGATAGCCTGAAAATGTGCTAGACGAAGAAAACAACGTATATGCATGGTATATGTATGAATCAAGTATTGTGTTCTTCTTGTTGTTTTGCACAATCGATAGCTCAAAATCATATTTCAAATTGCCCAACTGACTCATATGATAAAATTTATCCTTCCAAATATCAAAGTCAACTAAAGTGGGTGAAAACAAATTGATACCATTCCATGCTTCAACTGTGCTACTCTGATTAGTTATACATTTAAGAGATAAACAAGTAGGCATCATATTGCGTTCTAAACAATAGACACTTGTATTTAAATCCCTCTTAAAGAGACTGTGACATTGCTCAATATATGGTTTGCGCAAAACATGTAATTTTAAATCAACAAGATTATCACCGGTAATGCATATTCGATAAACTTGAAACATGTTGTTGTCTACACCAAAATCTCCGATCAAATAGAATTTATATGTGTGTACGTAGCTATTTACTAGTGATCTTAAATGTGAAATTTCAATAACCTTCTTAATAATACTAACTACCTCTTTTGGTTTATCGAATATGATATGACACAAAGAATCATTAAAGGATATTCTAGTAAGAACTTCTGTATGAGTAATCAATTCCATATTATGCAAATTAAGCATATCAAATTTAGAACTTGGAATCATCAAAGGAATAATGGAGTTCTCAGTTTTACGCACCTTGTCTTGATGATCTATCGATTTAGTACCAATAGTGTTACCTTGATTGTCCTCCTCAGTTGTTGTAGGTGCCGCGGGTATTGTAATGTCATCATGTAACCACGGGGTATCATGTGTTCCCTCTCCAACCATGGTTATATCTTCATCTTTCTCTTCCAATGGTGAGGGCTCTTGAATGTCCAACACTTTATTTGCTTAGTCCACATGCACAATGTGTGATACAACACTTGAAATAGAGGGTAAGTTGTTAGGTTTAAAAATAATCTTACTTATCCTATCATCTATCTCTCCCTTTTCTTTTAGTGTATCTCTCACACTCTCAATTGGGATGCTCTCAACCTCGCATATGGTGGACTCACACAGCTCACTCTTTTTATCACTCTCACTCAATTTGACTATGTGGCTCTCATTCTCATATGGGTTTTGATACATCTCATCCTTGTAAGACCGTGGGCCAGCAATGGCACAACTACCACCAACCACGACCTCCTCACGTGCTGCGGGTTGTGACGAGGCAGCACTACTCATCACCTTGGCCGAAGAAAAATTCTCATGCTCGATCTTCTTCTCAAGAGACACACTAGTGGATGAATAAGAACTGAAGAGCCGGCGCAGATTTAATTGATGTGCTTGCATGTGTTTAAGTCTCTTTTCTGCTTTCATAACATATTTCACAAGATCTTGCAGACTACGAAAATATTCATCTTGAAGTGCAGCAACGATCTGATAATTCAAGCCTGCTTTGAAGTATGTCTTTTCTTGATATGAACTAGTGATATTGGCACGGCGCATTGCATGATTCAACTCAATATAGTAATCTTGGACAACTTTGCATCCTTGTGTAATGCTCTCCACGTGTCGTAGTAGTTCCCGCTCATAATAGGATGGAACAAATTCTCTTCTCATGATGCTTTTTAAACAGACCCAAGATGTAATGAATCGTTTTTCACTTAGTTGTTGCCACCAACTAGAGGCATAGTCCGTAAAAAATAAAGTGGCCATTCTCACTTCCTTGGCTTCTGATTCGAACTTATGGGATTCAAACTCGAACTCCATGTTTTGTACCCACTCAAGATACTCCTCTGGATCATTACTACCATAGAAGGGAAGATACGTATACTCGCGATCTGCCATTGTTAGCAGCAAAGCAAATAATATGTATATAGGTATATGTGTATATGTAGAGGTCACTCAACTCACAATCCTAACAAGGTGAAATTTCTTTACTGTTCTGAAAGGAATTAAGATCAACAATACTTACACTTCAGTGCAGCAGGAACCACAAGGTGATGTGTGAGCGAATTTCAAGAGCAAGTCAAAGCACGACAACGGGTGTTTTGTGGAGTTTGGTATGTATACCTACTTAATTTGAAAATTTTAGGTATTGTAAGGCTAATTAAATATCTAAACTAGAATTCAATGCCTAGTTGCCGATCACAAAGATATAAGTGAAAATCAAAACAACTCACACGCAAAGATATTGGAACTTAGTGCAATCAAGGAATGAGCTATGTAAGATATAAGTAAAGAACAAAATATCTCGTATTGCACAAGTTATAGAAAGACGCTATCTAGTTGCAAATAATAAAACTAGGGCACAAGATTGCACAAAATATTGATATTCTAACAATTGAATCAAGAATGAGTAGGGATTTTCTCTCAAGTTTATGGTTCGGCTATGCGCTTTCTTTTTTCCTTTTCTCTTTTTTTTTCTTTCTTTTTTTTCTTCTCTTTTTCTTACTTTTTTTTGAACTATGGCCAAAATTCTTGTTCTACCAAAATGAGAAAAAAATATTTTCCACCTTTTGATCTTTGAACAATTGCAAGAACACAAATATTAATATGCAGCCCTAAGCAACGATTTAGCTAGTCTTAAATAGGTTCAAAATATTCGCAAAGGATTGAAAGGTTCACAAAGGATAAATTGATGTCTCACTTCTTTTTGTTTTTTTATAGACACGACTAAAAAAAAAATCAAACTAGGCTCAAATAAAAAGCAACACAAAAAAAAAATTCAAGATCAGCAAACTAAACTTGATTCAAATGGACAAAAACTTAACAAAACTCACTAGAATAACAAATTAAATACTACGGCTGAATTTTTTATATAGCTTTTTCGTGTATGGGAAAAAAAGATAACTAGATAAAGATCCTACCGAGTCAACGGAGCTCTGATACCACCTGATACGGGGTGCCCGATCTTCTCGACGTAGAACCTCTCGATAACTTGTGTATCCTGACGAACCACCAGCTGATCCCCCGCGCCAATGCACGGACTTGCAACTCTATGGAAAATTCGCTCAAACACACACTTGATTGGATCCTCGCTGACCACAAGCGAAGATCGTCGAACCCTCAATTCCCAGCGGAAAAGCAAGAACGACCCCTTATTCTCAATGCCCAATTCTCTCTGTTTTGGCTATAAGCACAATAGGAGAATCAAGCAAAAGCTTTGAAAATATATTAAACGTGGTCTCATGTTACAATAGGGTATACCCCTCTATATATAGTGCCCTTCTCCTCCTCATGGCTGGCCAAGAGGCCCTACTCCTATTCTAATTCGGATTTGAAGTCCTACTCCAATTCCGATACATTACAAAACAAAAAAGGAAACTCTGATTTTACAACCGTCACATTGATTCGATCATATCTTTTGATTCAGAAAGAATTTCGGAGTGAGGGAGGATCCGTTGGATCGGGTTTGAAGTTATCTTTTCAACAAGCCCAAGAACACTCGAATCGGACTCTGTTTGTGAAAGTTATGACCGTTTTAATCCGAACTGTCCTGCTGATTCCGAATCCGAATTTGATGCTGATTCCGAATCCGAATTTGATTTTGAGTTGATTCTGAATTTGAATTTGGTTAGGCTTGTGGATGTTTCGAATTTGAGTTGGATTCTTGGGCTTCTCTCCCCTTGCTTGTCTCCCACGAGTTTCTCCTCCATTGTGAAGGCTTTTCTTTAAGAACAACCTCATATCTTTCATCTCCGTTCATTATTGAATCTTCTAATCTGAGCACAAGCAAAATACTAGTTTTAGGTAGTATAAAATTTTCAACTAATTTAAAAAAATTCAGTGAACGTATTCACCTGTTGGATAAACTTCTCTGTTTTTCAACTCTCTTAGTAAGCTCATGTTATTCTGAGGTATTTAATGAATTAAAAACATTATATGAAACGACATAGCTAAAAATGTCCGCATCACATAAGCATCGTTCGAATTTAATTATGTAAGCCAACACACCCTATTAGCATATTTACGATAATTCAATATGCAATAAGCCGCCTGAGACCCAAGATACTTCAACCCCGGGGAAGATCAGATAAATGACCACTAAATGTTACAGCTTGTGCCTGGAATAATTAGAGTACGGTTCCTCTTGTAACTGTTACTGAATTATCACCAAGTCAGAACAGAATCGCATTCATAATACGTTGCACAGGGTGTACAAGACGGACAAATATGTGTGTCTGGGGGGCATAATGGCTTCTTGGTAGCTTCCGCAGCACTAGGATGTCAGATGAGATGATCCTGGCTAACATCAGAAACGAAGATACTTCCGGACTCGCACCACCCAGCAACCACATCAACATTCGCACACTGCAAGCTCAGAAGCAACATTGTGGTCAGAAAAAAAAAATGCACCAGTGGCTTTAACAGTGCATTTGTATGTACATAAATTTTACTGATGCACCCAATGAGTACACAAAACTGTAAAATTTACATATATACAAGTGCTAGCAAGACTTGGATGCAGCTAAATCTGTTTTTTTTTAATTATAAAAAAAAAAATGTCAGCGGGGCTATCTTGCTCCCACTTACAACTGGGGCTTGGGACTGGGAGTACCTTTGAAAAACCCAACCAGTTAGAATCTCCTCGAAATGAGAATGCTCGCTCATGTTCCCTCCAAAGTCCACAAGTAATCTTCAGTGAGATTATATGTCAGAGAACCAACAATTTCCATGGACTAGAAAAAATAACACTGGAGCTCATTGCCTAAGCTGAATTAACTATGATGAAGTTCTCCACTAGACTACAACCATCCAACATGAACATCAGCCAGTGCAGAAGAGAAGTTTACCGCTGCATATAATATCAACATCTTTTTTCATATAGCATAAATCACCATTGTCATGTCTAGAAGAAGAATTTGCTAGTGTTGCCTATGATACTGAAATTCTCAAAACACTAAATCAGCAAAGATTACATTATAAATCAGTGGAGTTTCTCTTGTTATAATTAGGCATTATTCTACCTACCTTAGACAACTTAACACAATATGTAATGGCAAGTAGTAAGTAGTACTAATAGCAAAAGATGTATGAGATATAAGGCAAGGCCCTAGGAAATGAGTCGGATGCATACCTCATAATCAACACCTTGGACGTAAATGAAAGATTGGTCAACTGACGAAAACGAAAGACCTGTAATCTGCGTAGGAAGGCAAATACACTAGCTGAAAATTTATTGCATCATGAAACATTTCATCCCCATTTCACACTTTATGATTCTTTTACTAATAAATTTTCAGGTTCTTAAATATAAAATTCTGTGCCAGCTATAGAAAGTAACATCAGAAGGAAGTAGATCAAACCTCGTACTTGGAGCAGCCCACCCATCTTGACAAGGCTGACCACCTACATACAATAACAGAAACTGAAGTGTTCAATTATTCCGGTACTGCAATGACATGCAACTGCTCGTCAGATCCTTGAACTAAACGAAAGCATGCAAACCAACCTGCGAGGATCATATATAGTGACAGTACGATCAGTTCCACCAATAGCAATTGGTCCTGAAGGAGAACTACAGACAGAGTATATGATGCCTCCAATGGGACCAGAAATGCGATGTACGCATCCACCATTGTTATTCATTCTTAAGTCCCAGATGCTCAGCTGCAACTAACCACCATGAGAAAAGACTACAGAGAAATGTAAATTTAACAAGGTATCGACTGGAGTCTAACCTGAGAACCTTCAGCGATTGCCAACACTGAACTACTTTCATTCACTTGTGGCAAGCATTGAACAAAGGTAAATGAAGATGGATACCATAACCTACAGTTTCAGTTTTACATACCAAATCGTCAAATTTGCATATTACAAATAAAGTTTAGATCACAGATGCTAGGAAAATTATGAAACAATCATATAACATGGATGCTGATAGAGGGGTTCATGTGTTTCATCCACAAGGCCTCCTTCAAATGTAAAAATTGCACAGACAAAGGTCGTATGAGAAGTATGAATGGGAAGATAGAACCATGTAGACAGCCATGGATGTCAAGTTTTTAGTTCAAGTAACACCCTAATGGATACATGTTACTTTAGCAGCACACATAGGAGCAATCCAACTTTCAGAAGAAACAAAGCCGGTTGGACAACATAACTTGTCATAAAGGCAAAATCCTGGAAAGAGGAAACTTACGTACGTAAACTGCGAAGATGAATGTCTTGATCATAGATATCAATGCTCTTGCATAATTCACGAGCAACAGCTAACTGAAAAGAATATCAAATTGTATGGATTGTGTGATGCAAAGTGTACTGACATATTGAGGCTTATGCTAAACTATATATAAAATTCAATAGGAAATGCACTACATCAATTTTAGATCAAGGACAACTGGTGGATTTTGTAGGTAATAGAAAGAATATAAATATACCGTGGATTGGTGCGTTGGACTAAAACATATCCCAGCCCAACTTCCTTCCCCAACACCACAATCACGAGGTGGTACTGAATAGGAGGCCCTGTCAATGTCTGAGCAAGTTTAGTAATGAAATGCTCCTATGTTGCACTTCCTTTAAATTTGAAACTAACAAGAACCTTTTCATCAGTATTTGTAATTTGAGAATATGATCATCTTATAAAGGGAACTACTCAGTTTTCCTGCCAAACTATTGGTAGAAAAACATCTCATGAAGCTTTTCTATTGAAGCTTGAGTGTTACTCCATCCGTTTAGAAATATATGATGTTTTAGAAAGCGGATAGTCAAACTTTTTTAACTTTGACTACTAATATATAAAAAATTATATGCATTGGTCATGTGAAAATGGTATCATTAGATTAGTCATGAAAAATATTTTCATGGTATAATACTTTTATATTATTTTATGAACATATTCATATAAAAAGTAATAGTCAAAGTTGCATGTTGGAGACTGTGTCAATGTCCAAAGCGTCATGTATTCTTGAACAGATGGAGTAATATTAACAGAATGTAGTTGTTACGGACAGCTTTGTTGGGATTCAATTCCAGCGCAGAAAGAAAGAAAGTTTGAAGCCGGCAAAGTCAAATATAGAAAGTTAAAGAATAGAAAGAGTTAAATTCGAGTTGTATACAAATAGGACTGTATTAGTCTCAACTTCAATCGGACTCTAGAACTATATAAAGAGTCTGGAGGCTTGTAATTGAGGGAAACCAATTATGAATCAATACAAAGTATCTTCTTCCAATTTCTTCTTCTTGTCTATCTAATTCTGGCTTCTCATACCTATCTCCTTCGTTCTTCTTCCCGAGGATCCCCGGTTCGTATCAACTTGGTATCAGATTCACCGATCCCGCCCACCATGCCACCCAAGGTTGACTCCGCAACCGACGCACAGCTCGATGGATTGGAACATGCGCAATCGGAATTACTCCAGGCAATCACTAACCTCCAGGAGACGAACGACAGGCGATTTCGCGAGCAGCAACAGGCGTCCGAGCAGCAACTTGACGGCCTAGCACAGGAGATGCGCCAGATGTTCGCAGCACTCCGAGTCGATCCGGCGGTCCCAACATCGACCAAACCTTCCGCCCCGACCCAGGCCGCGCACACAGGAGCGGGACTGCTGCCGTTCCCATCTTCGATCGAAGACACCTCAGGCATCACGTCCGCCACTCGGGCTCCACCACCTACTCGGTTCGACGGCAATCGAACACAGGATGGTTTTGAGCAACACCGTGGCATTGGAGAGGATTTCGAGGATTACCACAGGTACCGCAAACGACATGATGCCCCGAGATGCAGTTGGATCGACCGCGCCTTCCACGTTTGGAACTTCCAATCTATGATGGTTCCGTCGACCCAATCACATGGTTGACTAAATGCGATCAATATTTCCACGCATATCAAATCCCTGAAGAAGATAAAGTTTGGATGGCCGCTTTTCACCTGTCAGAGGTTGCGCACTCATGGTTTTATCAATTGGAACGCGATGAGGGCCAAATTCCCTGGGCAGTATTCAAACATTATTGTTCGATGCGTTTTGGTCCGGCCATTCGCACGAACACGTTGGGGGCTCTCAAGCATTTGCAACAGCTCGGTTCATTGGCGCAATATCAGCAGGAATTCACGGACCTCTTGTGCCATACCGTCGGGTTGTCCAGGACTCACCAGATTGAGCTTTTCACCGCCGGGCTATCGGAACCAATTCGCACGCACGTGGAGTTAGCAGGACCGACATCCCTGCAACAAGCTCTGAACTTGGCCCGTGCATATGAACGGCTCAACCCGCCTGTAGCAGTTCCGACAACAACGAATAAGCCACAGGCGAACAACCGGATAATGGGCCGCGCTGGATTTCCGCAACCTTCTCGCGCCATTCCATCGCCCCAGACACCATCCGCGACAACCGCGCAGGCCACGGCCCCGGCGACCACAGAGACACGCACGGGAGTCTTTCGCAGGCTATCCACTGCCGTGATGGCTGACCGTCGACAACGCGGCTTATGTTTTAATTGCGACGAGCAGTTTGTGAGGGGACACCGCTGCAAACGGTTGTTTTGGTTAGAACCCGAATTCGACCACAGTACTGACGATACATCAGAGGACTACATAGCAGCGGAGGTAGAACCAGAAATCTCATTGCTTGCCGTCACGGGTCTATGCTCGGCCCAGACAATGCAAGTGGCAGTTCGTATTGGCGCATTCGAAGGAATTGCCCTCTTCGACACAGGATCCACTCACAATTTCCTCAATACGGCATGTTTATCTGCGGTCAACCTCATCATCCAACCTCACAGCGGACTCCGGGTCAAGGTGGCCAATGGCGACAGGTTAGTTTGCGCTGGTATTTGCAAACAGACGCCCAATTGCACCTTCCGAGTTCGCCATCGATTTCTATATTATACCATTGTCAGGTTTCGATGTCATTATGGGAATGCAATGGCTGCGCACGCTGGGACCGGTATTATGGAACTTCACTCAAATGCAATTCTCTTATTGGGAGCATAATACTCGCATCACCTGGACAGGGCTGAATCACCAACCAATGTCTGCAGCTATGGTACAAACAGCAGACCGCACTGATTTGTTGGCACCACTTTTGGCCGAGTTCGAACATTGGTTTTCTGCGCCTACAGGTTTGCCGCCGGCCCGATCCTGCGATCATCATATTCGGCTAGTGCCAAACACACCGGAAATCATGGTACGTCTCTACCGTTATGCACATATTCAGAAAGATGAAATTGAGCGTCAGTGTGCTACAATGCTAACCCAAGGGATTATTCGGCCGAGCTCGTCACCCTTTTCTTCACCAGTTCTTCTTGTTCGAAAGAAAGACGCCTCATGGCGGTTTTGTGTGGATTACCGCGCACTCAACGAACACACAATCAAGGATAAATTTCCAATCCCACATGTGGACGAACTTTTGGATGAGCTGGAAGGAGAATGTTTCTTCACCAAGCTAGATTTGCGATCCGGTTATCACCAAATTCGGATGTTTCCTAAGGATGTTCTGAAAACGGCGTTCCGGACACACCATGGCCATTTTGAATTCTTGGTTCTCCCTTTTGGTCTATGCAATGCTCCCTCAACTTTTCAAGCGATGATGAATTCCATATTACAACCTTTCCTTCGTCGCTTTGTGCTAGTATTTTTCGACGACATTCTGATTTATAGCAGGACTTGGATGGAGCATCTTCATCATGCTCGTCAGGTTTTGCAGCTGCTTTCTACTCATCAACTGTTTCTTAACAAGAAGAAGTGCACTTTTGGACAGCGACAAATTTCGTATTTAGGCCATGTCATTTCGGCTACCGGGTAGCTATGGATAAAGGGAAAGTATCGGCAGTCCTCGAGTGGCCACAACCTCGCAACATTCGAAGTTTGCGGGGATTCTTGGGACTAGCCGGCTATTATCGCAAATTCATCCAGGACTTCGGTCATGTTGCAGCACCACTTACCCGACTACTTTGCAAAGAAAGTTTTAAATGGTTGAGAAGGCTTCAGTTGCTTTTGACAATCTGAAACAGGCCATCGCATCGCATCGGCACCGGTCTTGCAACTTCCGGATTTTACAAAGGACTTTGTGATCGATTGTGATGCATCGGAGGTTGGTTTTGGCGCAGTCCTGCATCAAGGGGGCCGACCGATTGCATTCTTTAGCAAACCGGTGGCAGCTCATCAGGCCATACTGCCAGCTTATGAACGAGAACTAATTGGACTAGTCTTAGTTGTCCGACATTGGAGGCCTTACATTTGGGGTCGCAAGTTTCGTGTGAGGACAGATCATTATAGTCTGAAACATCTCCTAGATCAACGGTTGACAACGGTACCACAACATCAGTGGATTCCGAAACTTCTCAGCTACGATTTTGCAGTCGAATACAAACCGGGCAAGGAAAACATTGTCGCCGACACGCTCTCTCGTCAGCATGAAGAGGTTGTTGTGCACGTGCTATCAACTACCGACTTTGCATATTATGATGATCTCCGTTGTCAACTAAAAACTCAGCCATCCTGGACTGCCAAATATAATGAGTGGACTGCTGGTTCATTACCTGGCGACTGGGAATTTTCGGATGGGTTATTGTTGTGTTATCGCCGTATATTTATTCCCGCTGACTTTTCAGGCCTTCAGCATATTTTTTCTGTTGCTCACTCGGTGGGTCATGAAGGCGTCACAAAAACTTGGCATCGCATCCAGGCGAGTTTTTATATACCAGGAGGTCGCCGGTTGCTCCAAGAGTTTATTCGTGCGTGTGTTACTTGTCAGAAGTACAAATCATCTCAGTTACATCCGGCGGGATTACTTCAGCCATTACCGGTACCTCATCGAGTTTGGGCTAATATTAGTATGGATTTAATTGAAGGTATGCCTAAAGTTGCTACCAAGACTGTCATTTTGACCGTGGTGGATAGATTTTCAAAGTATGCGCATTTTCTTACTTTGAGTCATCCGTTTACAGCTCAGTCTGTTGCGCAAGTTTTTTCGACGATATTGTCCGATTACATGGGTTTCCGGAATCAATTGTCAGTGATTGTGACAAGATTTTCACTAGTCAATTTTGGAAAGATCTATTCAGATTAGCAGACGTTAAGCTACATATGAACCGCATATCATCCACAATCAGATGGCCAAACTGAGGTGGTTAATCGGACGATTGAAATGTATATTCGTTGTTTATGTGGAGATCGAGTGCATTCGTGGCCACAGTGGTTGGCTTGGGCTGAATTTTGTTACAATACGTCATATCATTCGGCTCTTAAATCCACTCCTTTTCAAGTGGTTTATGGGCGGCAACCTCCTCCATTGGTTCCTCACAAAGATGGCCCAGCTGCGAGTCCAGAAGTACAACAATTACTAGCCGACCGCGATGAATTTCTCCAGGAGATTCGTTTACGGTTGCTTCAATCTCAACAACACATGAAGAGTCTGGCGGATAATAAACGTCGTGAACTTCAATTTCAAGAAGGTGAATGGGTTTGGCTTCGATTACATCAAAGACAAATTTCTGCTATTGCTCCGGGTCTCAATTGTAAATTGCATCCCCGTTTTTTCGGTCCATACAAAGTTGTGTCCAAGATTGGTCAGGTTGCGTGTAGGCTGGCACTTAGAGCATCTTTGGAATTCATAATGTTTTTCACGTTGCCAATCTCAAACCTTTTGTTGGTACTCCTCCTGAGCATGTTACAGAGTTACCTCCATTACATCATGGGCATGTACAACTGCAACCTGCAAGTATTATTCGCGCACCTCTTAATCGAGGTATATGGGAGTTAAGGGTGCAGTGGAAGAACGATGCTACGACCGAAGCAGACGAAACTTGGATCACTAGAGATGAATTTCAACGCGAATTTCCTGATTATCAGCTTGAGGACAAGCTGATTCAAAAGGAGGGGGGGAATGTTACGGACAGCTTTGTTGGGATTCAATTCCAGCGCAGAAAGAAAGAAAGTTTGAAGCCGGCAAAGTCAAATATAGAAAGTTAAAGAATAGAAAGAGTTAAATTCGAGTTGTATACAAATAGGACTATATTAGTCTCAACTTCAATCGGACTCTAGAACTATATAAAGAGTCTGGAGGCTTGTAATTGAGGGAAACCAATTATGAATCAATACAAAGTATCTTCTTCCAATTTCTTCTTCTTGTCTATCTAATTCTGGCTTCTCATACCTATCTCCTTCGTTCTTCTTCCCGAGGATCCCCGGTTCGTATCAGTAGTATGATCTACCAAGACCAGATGGAAAAAAGAAGCAAGAACTAGGCATAACTCAATATGAGATGTACAATGCAAATGTGAAACAGCTTCAAGAAACATGTTATATTAACAATCACATCTATCAATAAAACTGACATTTTTCACATATTATCTTAAGTTTAACCATGTTATCCACTAAATAGCCAGTTCACTTGTTGGCAATTTGCTGAAGAAAAACAAGTAATTATGCGGGTCAGTTTTCATTTTTTTCCAACTTATTTACGTGATGTTGAAGACAAGATAGTAAAGTTACCATCAGCCACAGTGTCCAAACGAGATACAATAAGGTGACCATAAGAGTCAACTGTTCCCAGAATTAAGCAGTTATCACCTGGAAAGCCACAAAAAGTTTGGTATTAAATAAATTCTAGAATACACATGGTTATAGTTGTGGTTGGTGAAAATTAGAAGTCCTGGTGCCTGGTGGTCAAGCAAAATGTTGAAGCAGAGGCAGTTTCCATAGAATTTCATTCAGATATAATATAATGTCGTAGCAGGTAAAGCTCGATATGGCAACTCAAAAGGAAGAGTAGATAGCAACATAGCGATAATAAGTTTTGATGGCTACCTGGGTAGTTCACATAGTGAAAATGTGTGCTGAAAAAGTCTGTTTTGTAATCGCTGCTTGTTCTGCTCTGTAAACTCCTGGAGGGTGTTGTGACTTATGATAGTCAAGCACGTTGCTGCTTACTATCCTGCTTTTTCTTTCTTTTATTTTGTTTCAAATGCTGTAAGACCTTGACTTATTCGGTTTCTCTAATGGAAGCTGGCGAGGCTGTTGCCTCCCATCTCAAAAAAAAAAAGAGTTTTGATGACTATTTCAGGCAGTCTATGTTATGCCAAATGAGTAGCGCAGCTACAGCATTTTTAATCTGGGAAATAAGATTCGGGACCACATTATTATGAAATACTGAATATTGCACCTTCACCCTCTGCAAGAACTACACTCTGAATCTCCGAACGATGCGGGCAGCGGTCCACAACTGATGAGCTTATGACCTTTCATTAAAAATGAATTTCAGATAGTACATAAGCACCCAAAAAATGAGAAACAGTGGTCTCAAAGGGAACACGAGAGCTGTACCTGTGCATTTATAGGAATCAAAAGGCTCTCCTTTCCTTTGGACAGCATCTCGCATTCCATGGATATCTTTCAGCTCCAAGATAAAAGAAGAAGGGAATTCAACTTGAGATCCGCATTGAAATACTTTGTAGACTTAACACTACGATAATACAAACAATTGTGACCCCTTTCGACTTCTCCCTGTTCAGAGAAGCTAACGATACACTGACTATCGGTAACGGAAAAACTGAAAAGAACAGGAGTTGCATGCACATTCCACATTAATGTATCCGTCACCCTTCCACTCTAATCAGCACGAGCTACTGAGAAACTAGGCAACCACACAACAAATTCTGTGCCCAAGTTCCAAAGCCACAAGCTTCGAATCTAACAGCTAGCAAAGCATTCATGATTCTAAGGGGCTACAGCCTACAGGACTTCAGAATCTCCCCGCGAGCACTCTTAACCAACTACTGATGTGCAAGGGCAATCTACTATACTATTTTTCTGATGGAACAGGGGTACGATACCGCGTCACAATACCTCTATCTTGTAGACGTGGCAGCCGGAGGCGAGGTAGGCGGAGCAGGAGGTGCCAGCGGCGTTAACCTGAGAGGGGACGTTCGTGTTAGAGTGGGGCGTTGAGGGTTTAGGGTTTTGGAGGTGCCTTGTGCTAAGCGTGCGCCAGGAGAGGTGTGTGGATGTGCTGATGCGTACGTGGACGGCGAGGCGGGTGGGCTGGAGGCAGCCGGGCGAGGGGTCGGAGAGCAGGGACGGCGGGACGGACGCCTTCCGCAGGCTCCGCGCCGCCAGCATCGCCGGCCGCATGTCTTTTCCCCCTCTTTCGCAGGCGAAATCTGCGAGTTTTTGCCCCGTTTGTTGGCTTGTTACCCCCACGGGCAGTGGAACGCGCGGCGGTTTGATGGGTGCGGCGGAAAGTGCAGGGTTGGCGTGGGAGGCTCCGTCTCCGTGTGTGTGTGCGCGCGCGCACGTGTGTATGTGCGAGTGTGTCGCGGCTCCACTGCGGTCTTCATCGCCTGCCTCGAGCTGGCAGCCTCTCTTGCCAGAGCTGCAGTTCTAATTATGCAGCTAATAGAATGCGAAAAAATATATCAAGAGAGTGAGTCTAAGGTCCTGTTTGACGCGCTTCAATTTTGATTTCACTCCAGAACACTCTTGGATCCACTCCTACGAAGTTGGAGCGATCTGCAGTGTTTGGTTAGAAAGTTAACTCCACCGAATAAGAAAGATCTTTGTGAAAAGATGCATTACCCTTGTTTTATGACTTATAATATTTTTTCGTATTGCTTAACCTATAACAGTTTAATTAGCTGATTTTAATCATGTTGTGCTTTTATTTATCTATTTTTTTTGATCATATTGCCATATTTTCACCCAAATTCGGAAGTTTTACTTCAAATTTTTAAAAAAACTTACATAAACATACGAAGTTCATAACAAAGTTCTAATTCAATGAGTATCATAACAAAAGTCCATAACAAGCTCCATGCGGGATGTCTGTTTTGTAATCGCTGCTTGTTCTGCTCTGTAAACTCCTGGAGGGTGTTGTGATAGTCAAGCACGTTGCTGCTTACTATCCTGCTTTTTCTTTCTTTTATTTTGTTTCAAATGCTGTAAGACCTTGACTTATTCGGTTTCTCTAATGGAAGCTGGCGAGGCTGTTGCCTCCCATCTCAAAAAAAAAAAGAGTTTTGATGACTATTTCAGGCAGTCTATGTTATGCCAAATGAGTAGCGCAGCTACAGCATTTTTAATCTGGGAAATAAGATTCGGGACCACATTATTATGAAATACTGAATATTGCACCTTCACCCTCTGCAAGAACTACACTCTGAATCTCCGAACGATGCGGGCAGCGGTCCACAACTGATGAGCTTATGACCTTTCATTAAAAATGAATTTCAGATAGTACATAAGCACCCAAAAAATGAGAAACAGTGGTCTCAAAGGGAACACGAGAGCTGTACCTGTGCATTTATAGGAATCAAAAGGCTCTCCTTTCCTTTGGACAGCATCTCGCATTCCATGGATATCTTTCAGCTCCAAGATAAAAGAAGAAGGGAATTCAACTTGAGATCCGCATTGAAATACTTTGTAGACTTAACACTACGATAATACAAACAATTGTGACCCCTTTCGACTTCTCCCTGTTCAGAGAAGCTAACGATACACTGACTATCGGTAACGGAAAAACTGAAAAGAACAGGAGTTGCATGCACATTCCACATTAATGTATCCGTCACCCTTCCACTCTAATCAGCACGAGCTACTGAGAAACTAGGCAACCACACAACAAATTCTGTGCCCAAGTTCCAAAGCCACAAGCTTCGAATCTAACAGCTAGCAAAGCATTCATGATTCTAAGGGGCTACAGCCTACAGGGCTTCAGAATCTCCCCGCGAGCACTCTTAACCAACTACTAATGTGCAAGGGCAATCTACTATACTATTTTTCTAATGGAACAGGGGTACGATACCGCGTCACAATACCTCTATCTTGTAGACGTGGCAGCCGGAGGCGAGGTAGGCGGAGCAGGAGGTGCCAGCGGCGTTAACCTGAGAGGGGACGTTCGTGTTAGAGTGGGGCGTTGAGGGTTTAGGGTTTTGGAGGTGCCTTGTGCTAAGCGTGCGCCAGGAGAGGTGTGTGGATGTGCTGATGCGTACGTGGACGGCGAGGCGGGTGGGCTGGAGGCAGCCGGGCGAGGGGTCGGAGAGCAGGGACGGCGGGACGGACGCCTTCCGCAGGCTCCGCGCCGCCAGCATCGCCGGCCGCATGTCTTTTCCCCCTCTTTCGCAGGCGAAATCTGCGAGTTTTTGCCCCGTTTGTTGGCTTGTTACCCCCACGGGCAGTGGAACGCGCGGCGGTTTGATGGGTGCGGCGGAAAGTGCAGGGTTGGCGTGGGGCTCCGTCTCCGTGTGTGTGTGCGCGCGCACGTGTGTATGTGCGAGTGTGTCGCGGCTCCACTGCGGTCTTCATCGCCTGCCTCGAGCTGGCAGCCTCTTGCCAGAGCTGCAGTTCTAATTATGCAGCTAATAGAATGCGAAAAATATATCAAGAGAGTGAGTCTAAGGTCGCTGCGTTCATTTTACAACTCACTCCTTGGATCCACTCACGAAGTGAGTCAGTGTTGTGAAAGTTAACTCACTTCGAATAAGAAAGATCTTGAAAGAGCATTACCTTGTTTTATGACTTATAATATTTTTCGATTGCTTAACCTATAAGTTTAATTAGCTGATTTTAATCATGTTGTGCTTTTATTTATCTATTTTTTGATCATATTGCCATATTTTCACCCAAATTGAAGTTTTACTTCAAATTTTTAAAAAACTTACATAAACATCGTTCATAACAAAGTTCTAATTCAATGAGTATCATAACAAAAGTCCATAACAAGCTCCATGCGATGGATGGTGGAGGGTTTGTTCATGGCATTGGTAATTTCATCTTAATTTTAGGGTATTTGAGATGCAGAGCTCCAGCTCGAAAATACACTCACGCTGATTCTCAAACTCACATTTTTGTTGTGAGTGCCACCAGTTGGAGTTGGAGCCAGCTAAGTGCCTACAACCACATCCCTGGCCCAGCTTGGCGCAGTGACCTGTTCTTACGGCAGGCCGTGCAGCCGTGTGCATTTGACGGCCAAGTCCTTTTACACCTCGGATTTTTTTAACCGTCCAAATGAAACCAAAGTAGAGCGGCACAGCCTCAATTCGTCGTGCTGTCCGCCCCTGCAACCTCAAGATGGCAAGGAAAACCAAAAGATCTTGCACTAATCTCCCTAGGTTACGGGGCAACGATGCTGCATGAGGCTAAGTAACACCTAAACCAACAGGGCAACACCGCCCGGCGCTATCAAAAGATCTTCGTTCTCATCCTTACCTGAATATACGCACGAACTTTCAGCCAACTCCTTGAGAGTGAGTCGCAAAGCTAACTCACAAAATTGTTGAGTGCGATGAGCATCTAGGCAATTTGAGGCAAAACACTCGCTGGTGCCAGATAACAAAACCATAGTTACAAATATTTACCACAAATCACTCAACTACACCCATTCGAAATCACCTCACCCACTCCTCGAAACAAGGTAGTGCTTTCGACGATCCTTCTCATTTCGAGTTGAGTCAATTTTATAACCAAACACGATACTCCAACTCTCGAGTGGATCAAGAGTTGATGGCAGAAAACTAGAAACCATACAAACGCGAAATATCCTACTCCACTGTCCTACCCACGCAACAGTCTGGCTGCAGAAAACTACTACCACAGCATATCTTCAATAAATCACACGTAATGTACTGATGCCCAAGTCAAAGGCTTTACTTAAGTTATTACGCAGTGATTAATTAGTTAATGGATGGATTGTTTCTGGCGTCAGACTGCGACGGCCGTTGCCGATTAGTGAGTGCCTGAGTGGCGAGGCCGACCACTCGTCACAGTTGCACAAATCGAGGGAAGGAATGGGACAGTCCCGCACACTGTCGCCGTTGCGGTGGGAGCCCATGAGACGCTTGTGTTCTTGTTCTCCTTGTCCTTGGAATGATACCAAACGTGAAACGTCATGGTGCTACTATCCCTCTCTCAGTCTCACCCGTGGAGCACTACGAGCAAAGCCGAAATATAATTATTCTCGGCAGAAAGGTGATGGCCAAGCTAGGCCTAGGCGAGGTGGTACGTACCGTGGCATTGTGCATTCCAGCTCGAAATTAACAATATTCTTCTCACCCGGTCACACTCATGGGTCCAGGTGCACTCATCCCTTTCGCTTTGTAACCTTTGTTTTTTCTTTGGTTCTTTCCCTCTTTCTCCTAGATGTGCTGCTGCTGCACAGACATTAGACATGGCTTCCCACTGAAAGAACTCAAACCTAAAGATGTTGGCACATTGGCTCGGCTTTTATTCAGGGGATGGATAAGGCAGGCAGGCACATGTGAAAATGATGCTCCCGTTCGACACACGGCTACTGTGCTACTGTGTGTGGATCTAACGCGCCATTGGAAGGGCATATTAGACATCAGTGCACCATGCAATCATTATACCGTGACCACTAATAAAAGAAAGATCACAAAGCCTTCTTGAGGTGAGACAACGATGACAAGTCTTCTTGAGGTGAGAGGGACAAGGCCTGTACTGTACACTTCAAGCAGGTATGCCTGAACAGTGTGACCAAACTGAACCACATCAGGTTTTCTTTTCATTTCAGAAACCATGCAAGGACAAGATAAACCACGGACCGAATCTTTCATATTGCGTGGCACTGCCACTGCATGTACATTACAATATGGATTGATATGTGGTTCAAAGGGTATCATGGAAGAGAGGGCCCTGCAATACATGCTTTCAGATATGTCCAGTTCAAGGCTACAACAAGCAGTTACAACCAAGATAACATGACAGTAAAATGCAACATCAACTAAGAATCTAAGGCCAGCCATCTGATCTATTTTGCCCTTCTTCAATTTTGCCTTCTTTGTCCATTTTATTCACAAGCCAACTTTGTGTCAAAGCTACTCAAACAAATTGTGAATGCCTGGAAGGCCGAGAGAGGATAGCGGTAATCCATTGTGAACATGTCCCTTGAAACTTTTCCAAATTGCAGAATGACCTTGTCAGGGTCAGCTGGACCAGGTTGTGAAGGAGTTGGAGCACCTGCAGGTGGCGGGCTTGATGCAGCAACCAGCTGGAAATTCTTTACTGAGGCAATGGTGACACGGCCACGGAAGTTCAGGCACCAGCATTGTAGCTGTTCATGCCACCTTGGGGGCTTGTTACGGAGCACCAATGGTCTCTCCTTGATTTCACCATCGTCATCTCCATCCATTGTCCCACCAATAATGTCAGAGAAACGAGCACTACTGAAATCCATGGACCGGTCCATGATGGACTTAGAGAAGGAAGTGGTGCTACGGAATGACTGAGAGAAGGAAGTCATGCTGCGAAATGAGTCCTCCAGAGCTCGAGGCACAATTTGCTCGGGCTGGCCAGGGACAATGCCACCAGGCTCCACTGAGGAGGCGGGTATGGAGTGCATGATGCAACCCATCCGCCTAGGACCTCTTGTGCCAAGGACATTTAGCTCATATGTTACCTGAGCTATGTTGTAACTAACGGAAGGCACCTTCGGAGAGACTTTCGTTGAGTTAAACCTCCTGCTGGTCCTTCCAACAGGAGGTACTACAGCCCCATTGTAAGGGGGCTGTGTGTCATAAATTATAAATTTTGTGCCAAGGAAGTTTGACCTGAAAATTGCAACACTAGGCTTGGTGTCATACTATCAAACAAGCAAAATGGCAAAAGGTTTATCTTCCATAAACATAATAATTACCTCAATTTTCCAATGTAGGTTCGGCTTGATCTAGAGATGTTGCCAGCATCCATTGAAATAGTGTACTCTGTGCAAGTTGTTTTGCGGTTTCTTTTAGCAGATAATAGGAATTTTCCATTTTCTGCAGTAACAACTGCACAGACACAAAATATTCAACATATTTGATAAATGAAACCAGATAAGACAGCTGTCTGATTATTTCATAACAAAAATATCTCATGAATGCAAGACTAAGACCACTAAAACTTTCAAAACTGAAGACGTTTACAGGATATGAGGCGGAACAGTGAATCAAGCACCCACACAGCGAGCTATTTAAGATTGATTTACTTTTTCACCCTTAGCCATATATCAGTGGGATAATAACCTGGTATGTATAAAAAAGGTAAAACTTATAAGCGTTGCTAGTACAAGTGTGGGAAGCATAGCATACCATTGCTGAGGCACACATAGAGATGATAGGTGGATTTTGATCTATTCCTCTTTATAAAACATTGAATCATTCCATCTCGAGGACCAGGCTGTCAAAACAATATGAGATATAATGCATCAAGCATGAGGAACGATATCTGCTGATCATGGTTTGGCATAATTGTAGAGCTAAGTAGCTAACTCTCAACAACTTACAGTTCAACTGTTCAACATTACTTTAAGTAAAGGACATGCATATATTTTTTCTTCTTTACCTGCTTTAGAGAGACTGGAAAGGTAAGCCTCCCACAAAACTCTGGGCTCAACACAATCTCTTTACACATTTCCCTCCATGTCCTACAAACAGCCGCAAAGCAGACCACATGCTTCCTGGATGGCCAGATACTCTCGTCAGCCTCTAGTCTCCGTATCACATCGCGGAGGAGTTCAGGAGGAAGGCTCGCCCAGCGGCTCTCTGGGGTTATGGCAGGTGTGTCATGGAGCTCATGCAGTGAGCTCTGGGTCTTCCCCCTGTTATGCCCAGTAAGGCCGTAAAGGCTTGCGAGGGTCACCTCAAAGCTCCGCCTCGACAAGCTGCCAACACCATCCCTAACATCACGAACTATGCTACGGAACGACATTTAAGCCAGCCAATGGCAGATAATAAGGCATACGAAGTCCAGGAAACTATGGCCTGTAATCGGAAATAAGCAAGAGTTACAAACAACCTTTAAGCTGTTCCAAGAACAATGAACAGGTAGTATACCGCACCTCCTTGGAAATGATTAGAGCGTTATAAAGTGTATATACAGAAGCAATCGCTACAAGCCGTCCCTGCAAGAACAAAAGAGTACTGATGAGAAAACATGTGAAGTTTAACACGGATGGATTTGATTGACATATGCTTATAATGATATATTGATTCAACCTAGACCTTGCAACAACCAAGTAGGCCTAACTAGCAATCAAAGAGGAATCTAAGTCCATCATTGCTCATGATGGAAGCACATATACTTTTGGACGCCTACATATATACCAGACATCACTTTAAGAGCACGAAAAGTGGGCTGCTTTTTAAGTTGGGAAAATTGCCCCCGTACCGCTGAAACAAATCACAGTTTGCCAACCAAAAGGCAATCGCATGTATTTGTAATAAGAACTTCCCAAGGAAGCTGTGGGAGAACGTAGCAACAGAACATCACATATTAAATATTGCCGTTAATTGTTAAAGCATTTTGAGGAGGAAATCTTGGGCTTTGCAGAACTAACCATAGAACGCAGATTAAAAAAACTATTTTTTTTCTCTGTAATACACATGTTAGTAAGTTTTGATGTGATATACATCTGCTAGAAGCATAAATAACAACAGGTTTCTTTCTGTCTTCAACCACTGCAATGTAACCGGCAAAGAAAAACAAGACTTGTGAGGAAAAAACGCCTAAAAGTTCACATTCTTCATCGAAATTTCTCCTGAACAACACGCATATGTACCGAATCACAGCATACGATCTATCGATCCGGCCAAGAACGTCCCAAAGACCACGCCTTCACCGCGCCACTACTCACCGGAGACACTCACAGACCAAACAGAAGCCCAAAATCACAAAGACTAGAACCAAATCGAGTCAAAACAAAACAGGGACTCACATGCGGCGAAGCCGGAGCCTCTTATCCCTCAACCCTCAACCCTGGACGCGCAGAACGCACATCAGATCACTCGTTCGACGGTTCTCCCCCCGAACGAACTCCGAGTATGGCCTCCTTCTCTCGGGCTCTTCTTGGCTACGCGCAAAGAGGAGGTGGTGGCCTGCCTAGTGGTGGGTGTGAAAGAAGAAGGCGAGGAGGAGGAGAGAGAGAGAGAGACGGGAGGAGAGGAATGAGGAAAGGTGCGGGAGAGGGGAAGGGGGCCTCGGTTTGTTTATCCGTTCTGCGGTGATGGGGTGGGTCGAGTTGACCGCGCCTTTTCCGTTCCGTTCCGTCGGGGGACGTCCCTCGCTAACGGCGTCCGGTCGGGTGACTCGGGTCAGCCGGTCAGGTGGCAGCACCGGCGGCCTACGGTCTACTACTTCCCTTGCCCGGAGCTCACGCCACCAAAAGCGGGGCATCCCAATTCCAAACTCCTCCCGTTCCGTCCCTCCCACACAGTGGTGGACCTGGTGGTGGACTGGTGGGTGGGGTGTCTAATTGCACCGGTGCGATATACATTTCACTTTATATATATATATATATATATATATATATATATATATATATATATATATATAGTAGCTCTACTTGAATTTTTGGTTAAAGTGATGATTTTTCCTCTGGCATTTGCATAAATAGCAGTCGCCAAATGTATTTAAATAGTCTCCTGCCGCACGGTACGTGCACTGTTGCACAGATGCTACCGGACATACATCCTCGCTCTTTTTATAAAGTAGCTCTACTGAAATTTTTGGCCGAAATGACGACTTTTCCCTCACATTTGCAGAAATAGCCGTCGCCAAAACGCATTTGCAAAAATAACCCCCTGCCGCATGGTGCACTGTTGCGCATATGCTACAGAACGGATATACATCCTCGCTCTTTTTATAAAGTAGCTCTACTGAAATTTTTGACCGAAATGGTGACTTTTCCACTCGTATTTGCAGAAATGGTAGCCGCTAAAACGTATATGAAAATAGCCCCCTGCCGAACGGCCACCTTGCTGCGAGGCCTCCCCGACACGTCGCTCTTGCTGCTACATGCCGTCGGATGAGGTTTTATAAAAAAATTGGTTGTGCATTATTTATTAAAAAAAACACTTGCCACAGGGTTGCCATGCGGCAGTGTACTGTAGCAAATGCTGCCACATGGCCACCTTGTGGCAGCACTGTAGTATTTTTTTTCTTCCTTTTTTTAAAAAATACTTAAATATACTTTTTCGTGTGTATTTTTAAATATAGCGAATGAGCTCCAAAAATTATGAATTTTTTGTGTAGCCTTCTGACACAGTGTTCTTACTTGTGTAATTTTTTCAAAATTTATCCATTCTTATTTTTCTAAAAAAATTATTTAAGTATACTATTTGTAGGAATTTTTTAATATAGAAAATGAGGTCTAACACTATGAATTTTTAAGGCTTCTTACACAGTGGACTTGATTGTGTAATATTTTTAAGAATTTTATATGTTCTGAAAATGTCTAAAAATTAAGGGTTTAGGTCTAAAAAATTAGGGTTTTGGGTTTCAAAAATTAGGGGTTTAGGATTTCATGTGACTTGGAATATGTGAAGTTTAGTACAACATGGACCACTCTAGGCAGTAGTAAGATTGCTATAGAAGTAGTGACATAATTTGAACTCCTATAGTAGTACTAATCATACTACTATTATTTAGATTGTAGGTACCATACTATTTTCTTTCGCTCCGAGTAGTACTAATCATATTACTATTATTTAGATTTTGGTAGTGAATAATGTGGCCCCTGTATTTAGTTCTTCACCCAGTAAAATTGCTATATCAATAGTGGTAGAATTTGAACTCCCAATATCTTTAGCAAATATCCGACTGTTTGAATCAGTACTCTGACACACAAGATCTGTGAGGACAAGCACTAGAGGTGGGAATGTGGATGCCACTATCTTCATGCTTGATTCTATTCTCCATGGCACGTCTTGTGAAACAGTTAGTAATCTTAGTTGTGTACTA
Source organism: Hsuehochloa calcarea (assembly GCA_036346395.1). Taxonomy (NCBI): domain Eukaryota; kingdom Viridiplantae; phylum Streptophyta; class Magnoliopsida; order Poales; family Poaceae; genus Hsuehochloa; species Hsuehochloa calcarea. Next base: position 55,900,960 of record CM070593.1, on the reverse strand, counting down.
TTACAACTATGTTAAAAGATGTTCTGTGTTTGCTCCGAGGGGTTAGAAACTCTGACAATTAAGGCTTTCTAGGAGTTAAGTTGGCCTCATACGGGCTCGATTGGAGTATTACTGCTACTACTACTATCTAGGGTGAACATGAAATCATGCTATCATTTCATGTGGTACTATGGCCTGTAATCGGAAATAAGCAAGAGTTACAAACAACCTTTAAGCTGTTCCAAGAACAATGAACAGGTAGTATACCGCACCTCCTTGGAAATGATTAGAGCGTTATAAAGTGTATATACAGAAGCAATCGCTACAAGCCGTCCCTGCAAGAACAAAAGAGTACTGATGAGAAAACATGTGAAGTTTAACACGGATGGATTTGATTGACATATGCTTATAATGATATATTGATTCAACCTAGACCTTGCAACAACCAAGTAGGCCTAACTAGCAATCAAAGAGGAATCTAAGTCCATCATTGCTCATGATGGAAGCACATATACTTTTGGACGCCTACATATATACCAGACATCACTTTAAGAGCACGAAAAGTGGGCTGCTTTTAAGTTGGGAAAATTGCCCTGTACCGCTGAAACAAATCACAGTTTGCCAACCAAAAGGCAATCGCATGTATTTGTAATAAGAACTTCCCAAGGAAGCTGTGGGAGAACGTAGCAACAGAACATCACATATTAAATATTGCCGTTAATTGTTAAAGCATTTTGAGGAGGAAATCTTGGGCTTTGCAGAACTAACCATAGAACGCAGATTAAAAACTATTTTTTTCTCTGTAATACACATGTTAGTAAGTTTTGATGTGATATACATCTGCTAGAAGCATAAATAACAACAGGTTTCTTTCTGTCTTCAACCACTGCAATGTAACCGGCAAAGAAAAACAAGACTTGTGAGGAAAAACGCCTAAAAGTTCACATTCTTCATCGAAATTTCTCCTGAACAACACGCATATGTACCGAATCACAGCATACGATCTATCGATCCGGCCAAGAACGTCCCAAAGACCACGCCTTCACCGCGCCACTACTCACCGGAGACACTCACAGACCAAACAGAAGCCCAAAATCACAAAGACTAGAACCAAATCGAGTCAAAACAAAACAGGGACTCACATGCGGCGAAGCCGGAGCCTCTTATCCCTCAACCCTCAACCCTGGACGCGCAGAACGCACATCAGATCACTCGTTCGACGGTTCTCCCCCCGAACGAACTCCGAGTATGGCCTCCTTCTCTCGGGCTCTTCTTGGCTACGCGCAAAGAGGAGGTGGTGGCCTGCCTAGTGGTGGGTGTGAAAGAAGAAGGCGAGGAGGAGGAGAGAGAGAGAGAGAGAGACGGGAGGAGAGGAATGAGGAAAGGTGCGGGAGAGGGGAAGGGGGCCTCGGTTTGTTTATCCGTTCTGCGGTGATGGGGTGGGTTGAGTTGACCGCGCCTTTTCCGTTCCGTTCCGTCGGGGGACGTCCCTCGCTAACGGCGTCCGGTGGGGTGACTCGGGTCAGCCGGTCAGGTGGCAGCACCGGCGGCCTACGGTCTACTACTTCCCTTGCCCGGAGCTCACGCCACCAAAAGCGGGGCATCCCAATTCCAAACTCCTCCCGTTCCGTCCCTCCCACAGAGTGGTGGACCTGGTGGTGGACTGGTGGGTGGGGTGTCTAATTGCACCGGTGCGATATACATTTCACTTTATATATATATATATATATATATATATATATATATATATATATATATTATTAATATACCACTTAAATAAATATATTATACTTCTTTATCATTTCAAGATACTTAAATATCAATTATAAGATACTCCAATGCGATTTGATTGAAAAATTTTCATCGAGTCCTTTATTTTTATATACCTTTTTCATACATAAAGAAGTATATACACAAATTTAGCTATAAAAGGTGGACTTTAATGATTTTTTCATAGAACTCACTTTGGAGTATCTTATAATCATCATGAGTATACTCAAATAGATAAAGAGTATTATCATCATCGATTTAAGTGGTATATGAAGATCGAGTACATACTCCTTGAGTACCAAACCATTTTCCTATATATATATATATATATATATATATATATATATATATAGCTCTACTTGAATTTTGGTTAAAGTGATGATTTTCCTCGCATTTGCATAAATAAATGCAAAATGTATTTAAATAGTCTCCTCGACCATGACGTGTAATCATGACGATGCTACGACATACATCCTTGCTCTTTTATAAAGTAGCTTCTCATCAAATTTTTGTAAATACGATTTTCCTCACATTTGCTAAATAGCGCAAAACGCATTTGCAAAATAACTCCTCGCATGGTGCCATTGCAAGATATGCTACCGTAACTGATATACATCCTCGCTCTTTTATAAAGTAGCTCTATCAAATTTTTGACCAAATGGTGACTTTTCCACTCATATTTGCGAAATGGTAGCCGCAAACGATATGAAAATAGCCCTCTGAACGGCCACCTTGCGGTAGCCTCCCGCACCACGTATGCTATCAGGCAGACATAATTTGAACTCCTATAGTAGTACTAATCATACTACTATTATTTAGATTGTAGGTACCATACTATTTTCTTTCTCGAGTAGTACTAATCATATTACTATTATTTAGATTTTGGTAGTGAATAATGTGGCCCTCAGATTTAGTTCTTCACCAAGAAATTGCTATATCAATAGTGGTAGAATTTGAACTCCCAATATCTTTAGCAAATATCCCACTGTTTGAATCAGTACTCAAAGACAACCAAGAATGTGAGGACAAGCACTAGAGGTGGGAATGTGGATGCCACTATCTTCATGCTTGATTCTATTCTCCATGGCACGTCTTGTGAAACAGTTAGTAATCTTAGTTGTGTACTATTACAACTATGTTAAAAGATGTTCTGTGTTTGCTCCGAGGGGTTAGAAACTCTGACAATTAAGGCTTTCTAGGAGTTAAGTTGGCCTCATACGGGCTCGATTGGAGTAATACTGCTACTACTACTATCTAGGGTGAACATGAAATCATGCTATCATTTCATGTGGTACTAAATTTCCCATATTCCAAGTCACATGAAATCATACCGTCATTTGTTAGGAAGGGAAACAAATGGTTCACTAAGGGTTCGCGGCATGACAAAAACACTCTATCATGTCGTTGTCCCAGGAAACTTTTATGCGTCATCTTACTCATTAGCTCAAAGGCACGATCAAAGTTGCCCTATTTTACACTGCCCATCAATCAGCACAAGAACTAAATAAAATGGTTCACTAGGACCTTCGCATCCCATCAGTAGTCACATCGCCGGGAATTCTAGAGGCGTTGTCGAGACGTGGCACTGCGGGCAAGGGGGGACATCAGCGACGGGGCGACAGACGTGCGGAGGAGGGAGGGCGGGCGTTGGAATGAGCTTTGTGCTATGTGGGTACATTTGTTAAACATAGTCGGAATAACATAGGGACCGCTTATAGCAACAAAGAGTCTACATATTCAATGCTTCTCTACAGTTCCATGTAGCCTAACAGTGGATAAACAAGACATAGGAATACTTGATCATAGCAGGTCCATTCAGTAATCTATATGTTAACAAAGTGAACACAAAAGATTTGTACATGCAAAGAGGATTTGTACATGCAAAGGGGGCAACAACATATGTATGTCAACCTAAATATGCATTGCATACAGATGCATGCATTAGGCGCTACAAAAGATACATACAAAATGATTTTTCATAACTTAGTAGTTAGTAGGAAGAAAGCATGAAACAAGACCAATATATAGCTTCCAAAGCTATCTGGAGGAAGGAGATAGCAAATTGCGAGTACGTTGATCATAACGAATGAAGTTGATGAACATCCTACTGCAGCAACAAATGAAAAACAGATACATTCTTTCTTTTGATTTTAATATCTTCGTTAGTTGTACCACAGTTCTTTGTTGGCAACATCAATTTCATCTTGTTTGAAGCTTCATTTCCAGTAAGTTTTTTATCGGGTGCTCCAAGTATTGAGCTAGGCGATGAGCGGCGAGCTCAAGCCAGAGGAATTGCATAGGCGAGCATAAATTAGTTTTTAATCTCATCAATATAACCATCTTCTTGAGAGTTGACCGTGCATGCAACTCGACTGCTTTAAATTGCAAAGAATCCTTTCATATTTGAATCACATTCACATCTTCCACATGATAGACATATTGGAACTTGAAAAAGGGTATCCAATATTTATTTCAAGAATGTAGTAGAAATTTTCTTACTATAGATGATATTATGCATATGAGTTTGACAACTCCTAGAATCTACAGTACACAAGGACTTACACAACATTCTACAATAGATCCAACTTTTTATGTTTGAACTGATAAGATACTGCATAAGTACTTGCCCTGACTAAATGGGTGGAAAACATTATTTAGCCACCTAGCAGCCTTGACAAAACACCCAAAACTGGGAACTATTAGGACCATCTAAAATTAGAACAAAGGGAATATCACAAAAAAATATTATCAAATAGTGTTGCTAAGAGCAAACATAACCATTTCAATAAAAATATAAAAGAATGTCGCGAAGCAAAGACAAATCAAACTAGTTAGGAATCTTAGAGTTTGGTTTACTGTAACAATGAAGTAGGACTAACCTTTTTATGAAACGAAGATTTGTCATTCTCATTTGCTCTACGATATGATCGTAAATCAAATATGACCAAAAAATGACAGAGGAAAATACATCTCAAGATGACATAGAGTCATCTCCACGTCGGCCGGCAGAGCATCTAGTCCTTCGGGACCAATGACCTTCTGAGCAATTGAGTCAAAGAAATAATATGACCTCATGATTGCCACTCAGACCTTGTTCGGCAAAATACTTCTAATTGCAATAGAAAGCATTTGTGTCATCAGCACATGATAATCATGAGACTTCATACCAATTAATTTCAAACCTTCCACAGAAACAAGAGTCTTAAAGCTGGTCGAGTGACGAAACTTTTACATCATGCAAGCTCTGGCACAATTCCTTTCTCTCGGCCTTGGACAGAGTGTAGCAAGCTAGGGGAAAGTATGTTCATCCTTTATCAATCTTTTTCGTTGCTAACTTGGTCCTTATGTTCATATCAACCAAGTCACGTCGTGCGTTGACACCATCCTTTGTTTTATCATGAATGTTTAGTAAGAGACCAATTAGGTGCTAAGTTGCTACCGAACGATATACATCCTCGCTCTTTTATAAAGTAGCTCATCAAATTTTTGACCGAAATGGTGACTTTTCCACTCATATTTGCAGAAATGGTAGCCGCTAAAACGTATATGAAAATAGCCCCCTGCCGAACGGCCACCTTGCGCGTAGGCCTCCCAGCACCACTGTCCTGCACGCACGGCCCATGCAGAGGTTTTTTTTATAAAAAAAATTGGTTGTGCATTATTTATTAAAAAAACACTTGCCACAGGGTTGCCATGCGGCAGTGTACTGTAGCAAATGCTGCCACATGGCCACCTTGTGGCAGCACTGTAGTATTTTTTTTCTTCCTTTTTTTAAAAAATATTTAAATATACTTTTCCGTGTGTATTTTTAAATATAGCGAATGAGCTCCAAAAATTATGAATTTTTTGTGTAGCCTTCTGACACAGTGTTCTTACTTGTGTAATTTTTTCAAAATTTATCCATTCTTATTTTTCTAAAAAAATTATTTAAGTATACTATTTGTAGGAATTTTTTAATATAGAAAATGAGGTCTAACACTATGAATTTTTAAGGCTTCTTACACAGTGGACTTGATTGTGTAATATTTTTAAGAATTTTATATGTTTTGAAAATGTCTAAAAATTAAGGGTTTAGGTCTAAAAAATTAGGGTTTTGGGTTTCAAAAATTAGGGGTTTAGGATTTCATGTGACTTGGAATATGTGAAGTTTAGTACAACATGGACCACTCTAGGCAGTAGTAAGATTGCTATAGAAGTAGTGACATAATTTGAACTCCTATAGTAGTACTAATCATACTACTATTATTTAGATTGTAGGTACCATACTATTTTCTTTCGCTCCGAGTAGTACTAATCATATTACTATTATTTAGATTTTGGTAGTGAATAATGTGGCCCCTGTATTTAGTTCTTCACCCAGTAAAATTGCTATATCAATAGTGGTAGAATTTGAACTCCCAATATCTTTAGCAAATATCCCGACCTGTTTCGAATCTGTACTACAGCAACACCGCAAGATGCAGCAGGACAAGCACTAGAGGTGGGAATGTGGATGCCACTATCTTCATGCTTGATTCTATTCTCCATGGCACGTCTTGTGAAACAGTTAGTAATCTTAGTTGTGTACTATTACAACTATGTTAAAAGATGTTCTGTGTTTGCTCCGAGGGGTTAGAAACTCTGACAATTAAGGATTTCTAGGAGTTAAGTTGGCCTCATACGGGCTCGATTGGAGTAATACTGCTACTACTACTATCTAGGGTGAACATGAAATTATGCTATCATTTCATGTGGTACTAAATTTCCCACATTCCAAGTCGCATGAAATCATACCGTCATTTGTTAGGAAGGGAAACAAATGGTTCACTAAGGGTTCGCGGCATGACAAAAACACTCTATCATGTCGTTATCCCAGGAAACTTTTATGCGTCATCTTACTCATTAGCTCAAAGGCACGATCAAAGTTGCCCTATTTTACACTGCCCATCAATCAGCACAAGAACTAAATAAAATGGTTCACTAGGACCTTCGCATCCCATCAGTAGTCACATCGCCGGGAATTCTAGAGGCGTTGTCAGACGGCATCTGGGCAAGGGGGACATCACGACGGGCGGACGTAGGAGGAGGGAGGCGCGTTGGAATGAGCTTTGTGCTATGTGGGTACATTTGTTAAACATAGTCTAATAACATAGGGACCGCTTATAGTAACAAAGAGTCTACATATTCAATGCTTCTCTACAGTTCCATGTAGCCTAACAGTGGATAAACAAGACATAGGAATACTTGATCATAGCAGGTCCATTCAGTAATCTATATGTTAACAAAGTGAACACAAAAGATTTGTACATGCAAAGAGGATTTGTACATGCAAAGGGGGCAACAACATATGTATGTCAACCTAAATATGCATTGCATACAGGTGCATGCATTAGGCGCTACAAAAGATACATACAAAATGATTTTTCATAACTTAGTAGTTAGTAGGAAGAAAGCATGAAACAAGACCAATATATAGCTTCCAAAGCTATCTGGAGGAAGGAGATAGCAAATTGCGAGTACGTTGATCATAACGATGAAGTTGATGAACATCCTATCGCAGAACAAATGAAAAATGATACATTCTTTCTTTTGATTTTAATATCTTCGTTAGTTGACCACAGTTCTTTGTTGGCAACATCAATTTCATCTTGTTTGAAGCTTCATTTCCAGTAAGTTTTTTATCGGGTGCTCCAAGTATTGAGCTAGGCGATGAGCGGCGAGCTCAAGCCAGAGGAATTGCATAGGCGAGCATAAATTAGTTTTTAATCTCATCAATATAACCATCTTCTTGAGAGTTGACCGTGCATGCAACTCGACTGCTTTAAATTGCAAAGAATCCTTTCATATTTGAATCACATTCACATCTTCCACATGATAGACATATTGGAACTTGAAAAAGGGTATCCAATATTTATTTCAAGAATGTAGTAGAAATTTTCTTACTATAGATGATATTATGCATATGAGTTTGACAACTCCTAGAATCTACAGTACACAAGGACTTACACAACATTCTACAATAGATCCAACTTTTTATGTTTGAACTGATAAGATACTGCATAAGTACTTGCCCTGACTAAATGGGTGGAAAACATTATTTAGCCACCTAGCAGCCTTGACAAAACACCCAAAACTGGGAACTATTAGGACCATCTAAAATTAGAACAAAGGGAATATCACAAAAAAAATATTATCAAATAGTGTTGCTAAGAGCAAACATGACCATTTCAATAAAAATATAAAAGAATGTCACGAAGCAAAGACAAATCAAACTAGTTAGGAATCTTAGAGTTTGGTTTACTGTAACAATGAAGTAGGACTAACCTTTTTATGAAACGAAGATTTGTCATTCTCATTTGCTCTACGATATGATCGTAAATCAAATATGACCAAAAAATGACAGAGGAAAATACATCTCAAGATGACATAGAGTCATCTCCACGTCGGCCGGCAGAGCATCTAGTCCTTCGGGACCAATGACCTTCTGAGCAATTGAGTCAAAGAAATAACATGACCTCATGATTGCCACTCAGACCTTGTTCGGCAAAATACTTCTAATTGCAATAGAAAGCATTTGTGTCATCAGCACATGATAATCATGAGACTTCATACCAATTAATTTCAAACCTTCCACAGAAACAAGAGTCTTAAAGCTGGTCGAGTGACGGAACTTTTACATCATGCAAGCTCTGGCACAATTCCTTTCTCTCAGCCTTGGACAGAGTGTAGCAAGCTAGGGGAAGGTATGTTCATCCTTTATCAATCTCTTTCGTTGCTAACTTGGTCCTTATGTTCATATCAACCAAGTCACGTCGTGCGTTGACACCATCCTTTGTTTTATCATGAATTTTTAGTAAGAGACCAATTATGTTATCACACTCAATCTTCTCCACGTGCATGACGTCGATGCAGTGGCGAACTTCTAAGTGCTCCTAATAAGGTAAGTCCCAAAAAATTGATCGATTCTTTTAGATGTTCTTCTGGCGGGTCCTCAATTTAGGTCTCTTTCCAAGAACAACATCGGTATCCTTAACCATAGCATAAACCTCTTTCCCTATGAAAGCCCTTAGGGCTGAACCATCCTCCTTATTTCTGTTGAGTTGTTTCTTCATTTTGTGGTATGGGTGCTACTTGAGAAGGAACATACGGTGACGTATGTACACAGTTTTATGCGAGTTGTTCAGCCACACACTCTCGGTATGATGTAAGCAGTGTGGACAAGCTTTGGCTCCTTTTGTACTGAACCCCGACAGGTTACTAAGGGCATAAAAATCATTGATGGTGCAGAACAACATGGCATACAAAATGAAGTTTTCTCGTTTGTACGCGTCCCATACTAGTACCCCTTTGTTCCACAGTGTCAGAAGATCTTCCAGCAATGGTGCTAGGTACATATCAATATCGTTCCCAGATTGCTTCGGTCCTTGGATAAGTAGTGACATTAAAATGCACTTCCACTTTTTACACAGCCAAAGAGGAATGTTATACATACATAGATTCACGGGCCAAGTGCTATGTCGTCTGCTCATGTTACCGAAAAGATTCATTCCATCTGTACTCAACCCAAACTTTATATTCCTCGGTTCCATAACGAAGACTTCGAATCTCCTATCGAAGTTTCTCCACTTGGCATAATCAGCATGGTGTCTTAGTTTTCCATCTTTCTTATGCTCCTCCGAGTTCCAACGCAGTAATCTTGCCTCCTTTCAATTCGCAAATAAACACTTCAAGTGGAGAATTACAGGCAGATACCATAACATTTTAGCAGGAGGTCCTTGCTTCACCTCGATGCGTCGCTGTTACAGAGTGATTCTTATGCTTGTATTGGGATGTGATGAGGATAACAATCCTCATACTGGTCTTGAGTATACCCTTTAATATTTATAAGGAGGAAACCTAGCTATATGGTCGTGAGCCTTTCCATGACCACTCCATGGTCGTAAGTCCTTTTACAATCATGATATAGTTGTAAGCCATTCTAGGATCACCCTGTGGTCGTGGAATCTTCTATGATTAGCTTATCTTCGACCAACCTGGCTACGATAACCTGCTAATTGATAAGACTTGCCAACTTGTGGGCCTAGTCAATTACAGGAGTTTTATACGTCGTGTTAAATATGCACGACAGTTATTACACGCAGTTGTTCGTGGGAATAACTGCATGTTATATCTCTGTCTCTGACGATAACTACCAAGCAACGTGGGGATGGTTATTCCTTTCACAATAACCTCCATCAACGGTTCATCATTTGGAACATTGGGACGTCTCTTGGAAAAGAGCAACTGCCACCTCCTCATACGCTATATAACGATTGAAGTCAGAAGACAGAGGGGACAAGTACAATCTGGAGCGCAAGCATTAGTCTCTCTTGATTGTAACCAGCATACTTATCCCCCACAATAGTATGTCCAAATGAGGAACCAAATTCCTCAGAGGGCAAGGCTCTATCTGACTACGAACATGACTACACCGAGGCAGACCCGGAACATAGTGAGGGTCACTCCTCCAAATGTTCGAGTTCGCCTAAGGCAATCTGACCTAGCGCGTCAAGTCCTAGAAGCCATCATTCTGGGACTCCATCAGCATCTGGTAGTCGTCTCCCTTCGCCTACCCCCGCAAAGGTACTGGTCAAGCATGCTTTTCCTACGAACTCGATCGTATCCTCGTCGGGCTCATCTGCAGATGGAGACGGTTATAACCCGAAATTCCCTTTCTTGGTGGGGCTTACTCCAAGTCGCCAGATGGTGTCATTTGACAACTCATCAAGCCAGGAGACCTCTCGCAAGTGGAGATCATACACAGGAGGTCTTCACCCTCCCCTCAGATCATGATCTTTCTCCCAGATTTGCACCTAGTCGACAGGATGGCATTACTCAGAATTGGACAAACTGCTCGAAGCAGGCATTATAAGAGAAGTCGACCACCCAAAGTGGTTGGATAATCCTGTAATAGTTAGAAAGAGGTATCGAAGCAAACCCGAAAAGATAAAGGTGATTGAACAAACGTGCTCTCCGACCATGAAGAAAGAGGGCCAGAAACTCACAGGATGCATGGCAGCTTTAACTCTTTTCATCGCACGACTAGGGAAAAATGACTTCATTTCTTCAAACTTCTAAGAAAATATGAGGGTTTTGAGTGGTCAGAAGAGGCAAACATCGCCTTTGAGGATGTCAAGAGGTATCTTACGAGTGCTCCTATTCTGATTTCTCTAAGACCAGAAGAGACACTCTTAATATATCTAGCTACCACGCCACAGGTCGTAAGCGCAATACTGGTTGCCGAACGTGAAAATATTCAACGACTAGTTTACTACATTAGTGAAGTTTTACACGGGCCTAAGGAGCACTACCATCAGGTCCAAAAACTTTTCTATGCCCTCCTCATTTTTCGAGGAAACTGTGATATTATTTTTAGGCCCACAAAATAATTGTATCGTCTGAGTTTCCCTTAGGAGTGGTCCTCCAGAACAGAGAAGCACCGGGTGTAACATCTCAATTTTTTTGAGTTTTAGAAACCTTTTGAATAGTTTGTAGTTGGAAAATTCACCCTTGAGATTTTATTTGAATGTTTAATAAAGATTAACATGGACTTTTAGTATCAAAACCATTTAATATGATTAATGCCAACATCAACAATTGTCAAACATATTTTATTTGGGTTCTATGTGCTTGGATATATTTTCTAGAATTTTTTTGAGTTCATTTGCTATTTGCATTTTCTGTATTTTCTAGCAAGAAAAATCTATTTAAAATCTTAGAAATAGTCCTAGGCCAAAACCCATTCACTGTGCAGCCCAGCCAGCCGCGTTGTGCCCTTGCTTCGCTGACAGGTGGTCCCCAACCTGTCAGTCTCCTCTCTCTCTCCGCGCGCGTTGGCGCTTGGTTCCACCGATCGGCGTGTCGGGTCGTTAAATCCTGCAGCGTCAGAGCCCATGGCGACAAGCGAGCCCCACTGTATCACTATTGACCTCTGAATTTGTTGGAGATTTGGTTCCCACCGCCGCACGGCTTTTTTGGGCGTTTGTGCCCTAGACTCTCCCGAGTCGCCTGGTATAAAGGGAGGGGTAGCCCTCGAGTTCCACACCTCAACCCTAGCTACTAAAAGCCCAACGCAAAACCCCAGCTGCCAGGAGAACTTGAAGAAGAAGGTACGTCGCTGCCAACTCCGACGTAGGATTCCGCTGAAACCGGAGCCGCTCGAGCTTCGTGGTTTTCACCTCCTGCATCGTAAAGACGAGATCATTCTCCGGGTCGCCTAGGTTTCACCGGAGCACCACCAGGGAGTAGATCTCGACGAGCCCATGTCTTCGTCGTCGCTTCAACCTCGCCGTCGGCCAGCCCAGTTGTCCTCTTGCGCCCGTGAGCATCGCATTGAATTCCCCCTGTCGCATCCTCTTCTCGCTGGTAACCTTCACCGCCGGCGAGGGGCAGCTATTCACAGATGACCATGGGGACACAAGCCCTTCGCCGTCGAGCCATCGTGGCAGTTCGAATCAGCGTGCTACCTCAGCCTTTGTGCGCATGTGTCGTCTATGTGGCGTCCACGTCGTCACGATAGCGCCGCGTTGCGATCAAACCCTAACCCAGATCCAATCTATTGTGAACCCAATCCACCATGAGCTGTGTCTATGCCATGTGGGGTCCACCAGCTAGAACACTATTATGTGAACCCGTAGACCAGAAAGCCTTTGCGTGGACTCGATCCATAGACCGTGGGTCCCACCTATCATTCTCTAAAGCTTTATCCCGGATTTAATTTAATTTGGAAATTCAAGTGTTGACATCATGTTGATGTCATAATATGATTTTTTTTTCAGTTTAATTTTTTTTAGAAATTCTAATTTAGGTTTTTCTTTTGATTTAGAACTTCCAAATTGCCATATCTTCTTCACCCAAACTCCGATTGAACCCATTCAAATTCCTAATTTTATATAAATTTGAGCTCTATTTTTATAATATTTTTATTTATTTTTTGGATTTTGTTGTCCTCTATTTATTTATTTACTTCGTTTGCGAGTAGACATTGATACTTTAGGAATTTCGAGACAGAAGGAGTTCACCAAGACCAGGACCAGTATCAAGATATATTCCAAAGCAAGTTATTCCTTTAATCATGTTGAACCTAATGTTCAAAACTACTTTGATTCAAAGTACTGCATTCTACTTTTTGTATTTATTTCGATGCTTTTGGGTGCAGTTATTAATCCTAATTGTTTATATCTACCTTGCTTATTGTAATGTCATTATCTTTTGTGACCCTAAATTGGTTAATTATTAGTTGGTATTATCATAGCACCAACGTGAGTTGGTTAGATGAATAGTATTACTTAGCCACGCTACGAGTCACACATATCATTTGAGTTACAATTATAAATTTGACTAAGTAACTATATAACTTTGTGTAAAACTGTGTGCTATGTATTATTACTTTGTGATAGCATATGTTGCACATAACCAACAGGGTTTGAAAGGATTTCGACTGAGGCAAGTGGTGGTCCTCGTGGGCTCATCTGCAGATGGAGACGGTTATAACCCGAAATTCCCTTTCTTGGTGGGGCTTACTCCAAGTCGCCAGATGGTGTCATTTGACAACTCATCAAGCCAGGAGACCTCTCGCAAGTGGAGATCATACACAGGAGGTCTTCACCCTCCCCTCAGATCATGATCTTTCTCCCAGATTTGCACCTAGTCGACAGGATGGCATTACTCAGAATTGGACAAACTGCTCGAAGCAGGCATTATAAGAGAAGTCGACCACCCAAAGTGGTTGGATAATCCTGTAATAGTTAGAAAATCTAATGGTAAGTAGTGTATGTGTGTAGACTTGACTGATCTTAATAAAGCTTATCTAAAAGATGATTTTCCTTTACCTCGTATCGATCAGCTTGTTGACTCTACAACTGATTGTGATGTATTAAGTTTTTTAGATGCATACTCTAATTATCATCAAATTAGTATGTGTTTAGAAGATGAAGAAAAGATCATATTTATTACATCATTTAGAATATTTTGATATATCAAAATATCATTTGGTCCAAAACATGCTAGCGCATCTTTTCAACGCTTGATGCAATCAACTTTTTCACCTCAACTAGGCCAAAATTTGGAAGCCTATATTGACAATCTAGTCGTAAAGAGCATCAAGTGACTTAATCATATTTCAGACCTACAAGAAACATTCAACAACCTCAGAAAATATTGTTTGAAACTCAATCCTAAGAAGTGTGTGTTCAGAGTCTCTTTAGGGAAATTGCTTGGATTCCTTGTCTCTACACGAGGTATCGAAGCAAACCCTGAAAAGATAAAGGTGATTGAACAAACGTGCTCTCCGACCATGAAGAAAGAGGGCCAGAAACTCACAGGATGCATGGCAGCTTTAACTCTTTTCATCGCACGACTAGGGAAAAATGACTTCATTTCTTCAAACTTCTAAGAAAATATGAGGGTTTTGAGTGGTCAGAAGAGGCAAACATCGCCTTTGAGGATGTCAAGAGGTATCTTACGAGTGCTCCTATTCTGGTTTCTCTAAGACCAGAAGAGACACTCTTAATATATCTAGCTACCACGCCACAGGTCGTAAGCGCAATACTGGTTGCCGAACGTGAAAATATTCAACGACTAGTTTACTACATTAGTGAAGTTTTACACGGGCCTAAGGAGCACTACCATCAGGTCCAAAAACTTTTCTATGCCCTCCTCATTTTTCGAGGAAACTGTGAAATTATTTTTAGGCCCACAAAATAATTGTATCATCTGAGTTTCCCTTAGGAGTGGTCCTCCAGAACAGAGAAGCACCGGGTGTAACATCTCAATTTTTTTGAGTTTTAGAAACCTTTTGAATAGTTTGTAGTTGGAAAATTCACCCTTGAGATTTTATTTGAATGTTTAATAAAGATTAACATGGACTTTTAGTATCAAAACCATTTAATATGATTAATGCCAACATCAACAATTGTCAAACATATTTTATTTGGGTTCTATGTGCTTGGATATATTTTCTAGAATTTTTTTGAGTTCATTTGCTATTTGCATTTTCAGTATTTTCTAGCAAGGAAAATCTATTTAAAATCTTAGAAATAGTCCTAGGCCGAAACCCATTCATCTGCATCACCACCCAGTAGTTGTGCCACTGCTGGTGGTCCCCACTGTCGCTCCTCTCTCTCTCCGCGCGCGTTGGCGCTTGGTTCCACTGCACCGGTCGTCGCTGTCGTTAAACCTGAGGCGTCGAGCCCCATGCGCGACAGCGAGCCCCACTGTATCATTATTGACCTTCTCTGAATTTGTTGGAGATTTGGTTCCCACCGCCGCACGGCTTTTTTGGGCGTTTGTGCCCTAGACTCTCCCGAGTCGCCTGGTATAAAGGGAGGGGTAGCCCTCGAGTTCCACAACTCAACCCTAGCTACTAAAAGCCCAACGCAAAACCCTAGCTGCCAGGAGAACTTGAAGAAGAAGGTACGTCGCTGCCAACTCCGACGTAGGATTCCGCTGAAACCGGAGCCGCTCGAGCTTCGTGGTTTTCACCTCCTGCATCGTAAAGACGAGATCATTCTCCGGGTCGCCTAGGTTTCACCAGAGCACCACCAGGGAGTAGATCTCGACGAGCCCATGTCTTCGTCGTCGCTTCAACCTCGCCGTCGGCCAGCCCAGTTGTCCTCTTGCGCCCATGAGCATCGCATTGAATTCCCCCTGTCGCATCCTCTTCTCGCTGGTAACCTTCACCGCCGGCGAGGGGTCGCTATTCACAGATGACCATGGGGACACAAGCCCTTCGCCGTCGAGCCATCGTGGCAGTCCGAATCAGCTTGCTACCTCAGCCTTTGTGCGCATGTGTCGTCTATGTGGCGTCCACGTCAGCGTACAGCCAACGCCCGCATTGCAGATCCAAACCCTAACCCAGATCCAATCTATTGTGAACCCAATCCACCATGAGCTGTGTCTATGCCATGTGGGGTCCACCAGCTAGAACACTATTATGTGAACCCGTAGACCAGAAAGCCTTTGCGTGGACTCATGTTCAAAACTACTTTGATTCAAAGTACTGCATTCTACTTTTTGTATTTATTTCGATGCTTTTGGGTGCAGTTATTAATCCTAATTGTTTATATCTACCTTGCTTATTGTAATGTCATTATCTTTTGTGACCCTAAATTGGTTAATTATTAGTTGGTATTATCATAGCACCAACGTGAGTTGGTTAGATGAATAGTATTACTTAGCCACGCTACGAGTCACACATATCATTTGAGTTACAATTATAAATTTGACTAAGTAACTATATAACTTTGTGTAAAACTGTGTGCTATGTATTATTACTTTGTGATAGCATATGTTGCACATAACCAACAGGGTTTGAAAGGATTTGGACTGAGGCAAGTGGTGGATACTAAGTGATATGGTGGAACTTTGTGAACGGAAACGATAATCTTTATGGCATAGTTAGAAATCGGAAGTCTTGCCTTGATTAATTAAGAACTCAACTTTGTGCGCCATTGAGCGAGTCTTCTTATGCGACCACATGCACGGTATGGAATGGGCCTAACTTACTTAGTTGCAGATTATCGACATTGACCACTTAGGTTGTATGTTAGGAGCTCAGTGATGTGCGAAGGTGTGAACTACCAGGTAGATCACATTTTTGAGCGGTTCACCGTCTTCAGTTCCAACGGTGTGTCTCGTATCAAAGCACTATGTATGGGTTAGATGACGGTAAAGCACATCAGGTCTGTCAATTATTGAGATGATGTTTCTGAGAGGTTTTGTTACGATTAGTGCTTACAACATTGGTTATATAGTGTGGGTAAAGTGTACACCCTCTGCATAGTATTAAACAATCTATTCGAATAGCCATGTCTGCGGTCATGGACAAGCTCGGGGATTTTACACGCGGATTTTATTTTCATAAACATTTGGGATAAGAACAGTATGATCTAAGTTATATGGCTGTGTGAAATATTTCGATTAGGCTTTGTGTCTCTGTGAAAACAACTATAAAATTATTATTGTCTATTTGTTTTAAGTTATGTTTTCAATCTATTATTTATATTCAATTGCAAATACTGCTTTATGCAAAATAAACACAGAAGTTATTCCTTTGGAATAAGTCGTCATCTATAAATTGCATTATGTTGTATGACTTGCGAGTACGGTTGTGTACTCATATTTACTATAATTAATCAGCAGTAGAGAGTCTTATGCGCCTTGAGGAGAGTTCTGAAGGCTGCGATAGTTAGGTCTTGATCGATCGGTTTCTGCGGTGAATCGATGGGTTTCATTGAAGTTTATTTTCTTCTGTTGCTTATTTAATTATTGCTAGCCCTGCGAGTCTTAATAAATTTAAACTCGACCCTAAGTACAAAACCTCTATTTTTTATTCAAATTAATCATTTATACTATTATTCATCTTGTGTGGATCGATATTCATCTATGTTGATACTGTGTGCACTAAGCGTGATCTTGGACTAGTCGATATACGAGGGTCGAATTGTATTTTGGGTCCCGACAGTAGGGACACATAGCAAAATATTTGGTTGAACTTGGGAAGTTTGACCTCCATTTCGTGTCCCGACGGCCATTAAATCCTAGATCTTGGCAGACTTTATCGCCAAATGGATAAATCTTGAACCTATTAAGGATCCCGGTACAATTCCCACGATCGGTGGACAATGTACTTTCATGGGTCGTTACGCTAAGCGGCTCGAATGGGTGGTCTGGAATATACTATAAGAGAGACCTTAAAGTACGTTAGTCAGCTGAACTTTCAGGCTACTAACAACATGGCAGAGTACGAAGGTTTGTTGGCTGGCATACGAGCAACGAAAGCACTCGGGATTCGATAACTACTCGTGAGAGGGGACTCTCAACTAGTCATGAATCATGTTAGAAAAGAGTATCAGTGCTCTAATCTGACAATATCTTAGTACTTATTGGAAGTCAGAAAGCTTGAAAAACATTTTTCAGTTCGAAAGGATAATTTTCTCGCAGACCAGTCAGCTCGCATAGCTTATTCTGTTTTCAAGTACCAAAAGGGGTCTTCTTGGAACAGCTTCAGAAGCCATCTCTGTTCGAAACACCAAAGACATCTCTTATTGAGATAGCCTCTCTAGAATACAAGGATACCTGGATGAATGACGCACAAATAGACTTGTGGTTGTACGGTATGGCCCAGATCAATGACGCACAAAGTTAAGTCCTTAGAGACTACTCAGGCGAGGCAACCATATCCCCAAATCATCCCCTTTACTGCATGATCAATCGCCCGAGAATAAAATCATTTTTGGTTCAACCTGACCAAATGGCAACCCTTACCATGGCACAACAACTTTTATAAACAGTGATCACGTCACAATTCTATAGTTCGTTTTGTTAAATTTATCATCATTGAATCATGTGATCGAGAGACCATTGAATCACTAAAGCATGACTAAGCATAATATGAACCCATGTTGGTATTACAATAATGTCCAACTAAGCTTACCCAACCTATTGTGTCCAAGGGTACATGTCAACATGTCATTCACAATAATCCAAGGGGGCTTAATGGCAATTAGGCATTTAACTATTCCCAAAACTAGTTATTATGAAACTAGCAAAACATGTTGATATAAAATAATATAATTTTATAAACTGCGTACGACATGATTAAAGTCCTACGACTTGCCTTCGTTGAAGAGTTGAGATGCTTCGGTCGTCGAGTCCAAGAACTCTTCGGAAACACCAGAATCTATACGTGCAAAAAGAGCCAAATAAATAAAACAATTCCAAATAAAATCCAAAGATTACCAAACTGGACCAAAATAAAGGTATTGAATTTAGATGAAGTTAGAAATTTGAATCACTCAAATCGGAGCTTGAACGAAGGAGAACGAGCCCTTGGAAGGAGATTCTACTGGTCAAAGGAGGTTCTACTACAGTGATCATATAACTTTGTGTAAAACTGTGTGCTATGTATTATTACTTTGTGATAGCATATGTTGCACATAACCAACAGGGTTTGAAAGGATTTCGACTGAGGCAAGTGGTGGATACTAAGTGATATGGTGGAACTTTGTGAACGGAAACGATAATCTTTATGGCATAGTTAGAAATCGGAAGTCTTGCCTTGATTAATTAAGAACTCAACTTTGTGCGCCATTGAACTGAGTCTTACTGTACGACCACATGCCTGGTATGGAATGGGCCTAACTTACTTAGTTGCAGATTATCGACATTGACCACTTAGGTTGTATGTTAGGAGCTCAGTGATGTGCGAAGGTGTGAACTACCAGGTAGATCACATTTTTGAGCGGTTCACCGTCTTCAGTTCCAACGGTGTGTCTCGTATCAAAGCACTATGTATGGGTTAGATGACGGTAAAGCACATCAGGTCTGTCAATTATTGAGATGATGTTTCTGAGAGGTTTTGTTACGATTAGTGCTTACAACATTGGTTATATAGTGTGGGTAAAGTGTACACCCTCTGCATAGTATTAAACAATCTATTCGAATAGCCATGTCTGCGGTCATGGACAAGCTCGGGGATTTTACACGCGGATTTTATTTTCATAAACATTTGGGATAAGAACAGTATGATCTAAGTTATATGGTTGTGTGAAATATTTTGATTAGGCTTTGTGTCTCTGTGAAAACAACTATAAAATTATTATTGTCTATTTGTTTTAAGTTATGTTTTTAATCTATTATTTGTATTCAATTGCAAATACTGCTTTATGCAAAATAAACACAGAAGTTATTCCTTTGGAATAAGTCGTCATCTATAAATTGCATTATGTTGTATGACTTGCGAGTACGGTTGTGTACTCATACTTACTATAATAATTAGGTCTTGATAGTTAGGTCTTGATCCCAGTCGGTTTCCTGCAGTGAATCGATGGGTTTCCGCTGAAGTTTATTTTCTTCTGTTGCTTATTTAATTATTGCTAGCCCTGCGAGTCTTAATAAATTTAAACTCGACCCTAAGTACAAAACCTCTATTTTTTATTCAAATTAATCATTTATACTATTATTCATCTTGTGTGGATCGATATTCATCTATGTTGATACTGTACACTAGCGTGATCTTGGACTAGTGCAGTATACACAGAGGGTCCAGAATTGTATTTTTGGTCCCGACAGCGGGACACATAGCAAAATATTTGGTTGAACTTGGGAGTTTGACCTCCATTTCGTGTCCCGAACGGCCATTAAATCCTAGATCTTGGCAGACTTTATCGCCAAATGGATAAATCTTGAACCTATTAAGGATCCCCAGTACAATTCTCACGATCGGTGGACAATGTACTTTCATGGGTCGTTTACGCTAAACGGCTCGGGGGCTGGGGTGGTCCTGGAATATACTATAAGAGAGACCTTAAAGTACGTTAGTCAGCTGAACTTTCAGGCTACTAACAACATGGCAGAGTACGAAGGTTTGTTGGCTGGCATACGAGCAACGAAAGCACTCGGGATTCGATAACTACTCGTGAGAGGGGACTCTCAACTAGTCATGAATCATGTTAGAAAAGAGTATCAGTGCTCTAATCTGACAATATCTTAGTACTTATTGGAAGTCAGAAAGCTTGAAAAACATTTTTCAGTTCGAAAGGATAATTTTCGCAGACTACCACCGCATAGCTTATTTCTGTTTTCAAGTACCAAAAGGGGTCTTCTTGGAACAGCTTCAGAAGCCATCTCTGTTCGAAACACCAAAGACATCTCTTATTGAGATAGCCTCTCTAGAATACAAGGATACCTGGATGAATGACGCACAAATAGACTTGTGGTTGTACGGTATGGCCCAGATCAATGACGCACAAAGTTAAGTCCTTAGAGACTACTCAGGCGAGGCAACCATATCCCCAAATCATCCCCTTTACTGCATGATCAATCGCCCGAGAATAAAATCATTTTTGGTTCAACCTGACCAAATGGCAACCCTTACCATGGCACAACAACTTTTATAAACAGTGATCACGTCACAATTCTATAGTTCGTTTTGTTAAATTTATCATCATTGAATCATGTGATCGAGAGACCATTGCATCACTAAAGCATGACTAAGCATAATACGAACCCATGTTGGTATTACAATAATGTCCAACTAAGCTTACCCAACCTATTGTGTAGAACGAGCCCTTGGAAGGAGATTCTACTGGTCAAAGGAGGTTCTACTACAGGTGATCGGGAGGAGGTTCGACTACCTGGTCAAAAAGTGGTTCGACTAGTCGAAGGAGGTTCAACTACTCGACGCGGTCGAAAGAAGGATTCGACTGCTTGATGAAACAAAACTAAAATTGAGCTGAGGAGAGGCCGGTGTCAATGGACCAAATGGTATTGCTCGAATTGACAAGGATGGTATGAAGGATAGAGGGACTAAAGGAGAAGAGGGAATGTGGCGGCTCCCGTGAAACAAACTAAAATTGAGTGAGGGGATTGTGTCAAGGACCTCTATGGCTCAAATTGACAAGGGTAGAAGAAGAGGGGGCAGCACTGGTGCAGAGAGGTGGCACCGATGTGGTGCGGAGGTGGCGGCAAGGAGGTGTGCACTGGATAGGCCGCGATCTCGCGAAGCCAACTGTGAAGACCACGTCGGCGGAGAAGCTTTGACGGCGGCGCTAGAGGCGATGGCGCTAGCTCCAGCCTACGGCGGCGAAACTCAAAGTGCGGTGAAACGAGGGCGAGTGAGAGAGGGGGGGTTAAGGGGAAAACAACAGGGGAACGAAGGAGTCCTAGCGCTCCATTTATAAAGGAGGAATAGCGGAGAAGCTTCGCGGCATGGGCGGAGCTCCGGACTGCACGAGACATGGCGACACGACGAGGACGAGACGGGAGCTGGTGGGGAGGAGAAAGAACAAGGGAGGTGTGGCGAACGACGGAAATTAAATGTGCATGCTACCGAGGAAATCGAGGAAGGGAATTGCGCCAGGGCGACGACTTTCATCACGGTGGTGATGCACGCGAGCGCTGGCGGTATGTGTATGGGGAAGGAGACGATGACCAGACAAAGAGGAGGCTGACAGGCGGGACCTGCCGGACAGAGAAAAGGGAGAGAGAGAGACCTGGTGGGAGGCTATGATCAAAACGAGAGGGTGTTCGAAACGAAAGGGTGGTCAAAACTGAAAGGATAGTCGAAACCAGAAGGATGGTCGAAACCGAGAGGATGGTCGAAACCGAAAATATTATCGGAACCGAAAAGATGGTCGAAGCTGGAATGATGGTCGAAACCAAGAGGATGGTTGAAACCAAGAGAATGATCAAAACTGTGAGGATGGTCGAAATCAAAACCGAAAGGATGGTCGAAACCAAGAGGATGATCGAAACCGAAAGGATGGTCGAAATTAAAACCGAAAGGATGGTCGAAACCGAAAGAATGGTCGAAACCAAGAGGATGGTCAAAACCGAAAGGATGGTCGAAATCAAGAGGATGATCGAAACCAAGAGAATGATCAAAACCGAAAGGATGGTTGAAACCAAGAGGATGGACAAAACCAAGAGGGTGGTCGAAACCGAAAGGATAGTCGAAACCAAGAGGTTGGTCGAAACTGAAAGGATGATCGACAACAAGAGGGTGGTCGAAACCGAAAGGATAGTCAAAACCAAGAGGTTGATCGAAACCGAAAGGATGGTCGACAACAAGAGGGTGGTCGAGAAAGGTTGCTCACCCTTTTATAGCCGAGAATGGGAGGGGAGAGGGAGCAGCTCGGGGAGGGTGGTGCCAGGGCGCGGCTATGAGGCACACGGCGAGGCATCAATGTCAAGGGGCAGGTACGGGAGGAGGCGGGAGCAGGAACGGCCGATGGGAATTCGACCAAAACAGAGAAATGAGATTTTAAATACGAGAGAACTCCAATAAACTCAAAATAAACCAAATTTTAAATTAGTTGAAGTTTGATTAATTAATATTAAATTAATTTTAATATCAAAAGTTTCCAAGTTAAACTTTAGCAATTTAACAAAACCAAATAGTTATTTTTATTTTGAAATTTTTCAAAAAGCATTGAAATTTAGGATGTTACACTGTCCCACCACACCTTTTCAAGGCGCTCGTCATCAAAGACATTCCCCCTGTTAGGAATGTCCTTGGGGTGAGGAACTTGGGTACGAGATCTGAACAAAAAAGATCCCACAATGGTGGCAGGGCCGAAGAAGTTCGAGAAAAAGTTTAAATAATCTTGTTCTTCTTCTTAGGTTATCTCAGTTACTCCTTGAGGACCGAGAGGAACGTCATTAACGACTTCCTTCCCAGTGTAGTGGTCGGAGGAGTCACCACTACCTTGCCTGGATGTTTCTGCCGCTTCATCCACCTTCTTCGCCTCTGTCTCCACAACCACCTCAGTGGTTGTAGTCATTTCAGCGGCAATGGCTTTTTCCACCACAGGAACAGCGGTCGATCCTTCGACCACTTCCGTCGTCGTTTCTCTAATCACAATCGAAACGCTAGTTGTTTCTACGACTGTGGAAGAATCGGTAGTGGGCTTCTCAACAGAAATGCTCTCCGAGGCAGGAGGAGTTGGGATAACGTTATAGAAGGAAAGCACGTTAAAGTGTAGAGAACAAAAGGGAAATATTGTTCTTATACTTTTCTTTACACACCTTTGCTTCCTAGATGTAATCTTGAATTTAGATGAAACCTTTTCTAAGGAAGATTTCTTCGACTTCTTCTCTTTGACCACGTCTGGTCGAAACTCGAGCTGAGGAATGGGGTCCGCCACGACCAAGTCTTGTCGTGGGTCTTGAGCTTCCTGCCCCTCCTGGTGATTGAAACCTGTTTCGACCACCTGAGGTGCAGTGCTTCCCTCAACCATAGGCTTTGTCGGCGCGACAGTATCCTTCACAAAAGACACAAAATCTTTCCAGTTATCCTTTTCTAAGTGCTTAACTAGGTCGTGAGAAGCAGAAACTGTGAAAGTCTTGTCGTCGTAGTAGAATGGTACCATGGTTTTGGGGGCTTTGTGTTTAAGGGCTTCGATCGCTTTGACCTCCTTTGTTTTCTCTGCAGCAACTATGTCTGCAACGAATTTCTCAAAAGGCCTGGTCGGATTGAACTCGAGCTTGCCCTTTGCTTGTCGACGGCCCTTACAAGTCGACGCTTTTTGTCGGAGGAGCTTTAACTTCCTCCGCCTCGTTGCCAAGAACCATTAGTCTGACATCTTGGTCGTCCTGACAGTTTTCTATGCCTACTTTATGTGAAAATCAAGAAAAGAAACATTTTTAGTGGTCATTTTCTATGACTACGAATTCCTAAACATGATATCAATCTTTGATTACTTTTTGGCGATCCATCTTCTCCTTAGTGGATACGACCGCCAGGATTCGATGAGCCACCGCATCTGGTGGCGGACCTTTCTCACAAACGAGCTTGACTCGAGTGCCAATATCTGCTTGTGGGAGATTTACATTGGTGAATAAAATGTTCAACAATCAAGCTCAAAATTAACCAAGAAGAGTTGAGTTGAAATATTATTTACCTTCCTCGAAGTCCCTGGTCGGATCCTTATTCCTTGAGTACCTCCACATGGGATGTGATCATTTCTTCATGGGCTGATGTGGTGCGTGATAAAATCCTTCACCACGTGCATCCGGTAAGCCCCTCATCCTTCAAGTACTTGATGGATTAAATGTAAGGGGCGATCCGGTCGAGTTCCTTGGGAGTCGAGTCCCAAGAAGAAATCTTCTATGCAGGTTTCCCCACAAAAGAAAGGTTGTCCTCACTAGTCGTCTCCTAGTATAACCACTTCTTCTTCCACCCCGGCCATGACGACCGGGTGAATATCTGAATGTATTCCTTGGTCTTTTTGTCATGGAGCTTCAGACCATAGCTCCCAGCGATTCCAGATTGTTTGTTCATTCCATAATAGTGTTGGAAGATCTCTAGGTCTAGAAGGATCCCAAGGTAAGTCTCACACAAATACACGAACACACTTAACATTGTGATCGAATTGGGAACAAGGTTCACCAATTCTACCCCAAAGTGCTTGAGCACGAGTCTGATGAAAGGATGAGCGGGCAGTTGGAGGCCGCACTTACAATACGCTTGGAAGATTGGAATATGGCCAATCTCCACCGACGGCCAATATTGTCCAGCAGCCTCAATCCACTTCATGAATTTCTTCTTTGGGATCTTCTCGGCGGCAACCAAAGCCTCCATCTTTTCCTTTTCCATCTCCGATACAGCCCACTTAGCAGTGGCTCTAGCCATTTTCTCTAAGGTTGAACCGGAGTTGGAAAAATGTTGAGGGAGTAGGCAATTTGGTCGGCAACGGAGAGAGCAAGAGCTCGAGGAACATTTTAGGCAAATGGGGAAGTAGGAACCCTAAAGTCACCCCACATTAAGTTTTTATAACCGCACGCTTGAGTTAAAGATCTTGGCAACCCAAAGGTTACCACCTCTTCGGGAACTGCTCCGATAGACAAGTTTGTGAGAGTCGATTGAGATTCTTAAATTGGTCCGTTCGAGATGGCCGAGTATGTCTTTACGACTCCAGTGAAATTATTTTCTTGACCAAGTATATTCCCAATCGAATGAATTACTAGTCGGAAAGGCTCTACTTTCGACCATCATTCTATGACCACCCTGTAGTCGTAAGATTCTCTATGACCTCTTTTTCAACTAAGTCATTTCCACTTGAAGTTGGGGGCTAGATGATGAGGATATAACAATCCTTAGTTAATGTAATTATTGTTACAGATAGTAATACGCCATACTAGTCTTGAGTATACCCCCTTAATATTTATAAGGGGGATACCTAGATATATGGTCGTGAGTCTTTCCACAACCACCCTATGGTCGTAAGTACTTCTACGACCATAGCATAGTCGTAAGCCATTCTACGACCACCCTGTGGTCGTGGAATCTTCTACGACTAGCTTGGCTTCGACCAGCCTGGCTACGATATCCTGCTACTTGATAAGACCTGCCAACTTTTGGGCCTAGTCGATTAGGGTAGTTTTATACGTCGTGTTCAATATGCGCAATAGTTATTACATGCAGTTGTTCTTGGGGATAACTGCACATTATATCTATGTTCTCTGGTGATAACTATCTGATAACATGGGGATGGTTATTCCTCTGATAATAACCTCCATCAATGGTTCATCATTTGGAACATTGGGACGTCTATTGGACTAGAGAAACTTCCATCTCCTCGTACGCTATATAAAGATTGAAGTCAGAAGATAGAGGGGACAAGTACAATCTGGAGCACAAGCATTAGTCTCTCTTGATTGTAACCAGCATACTCCGTATAGTCACACGGGATTAGGGTTGTTATTCTCTCTAGAGAAGGTCTGAACCTGAATAAAATCTATGTGTCATTCTCTGTGTAGTTTTAATCTTGGAGACCCCCGATTCAAACAATCATACATAAGATCAGTTCTAGATCACCGACAGGATGCTTTGCGCACCAGACATACATGCATGTTTGCATACTCTTTATGGTAGAGGATACAATTGTTCGGACATGCATGTATTCTTTCTACTTCCATTCCCAATGGATAAAGAACGTTCTTAGCATTGTAGGTGGTTCTGGGCAACACGTTTTCCTCCGGAAGGATGTCTGCTAGGAGATCTAACAATGTCGTGACACTCTAGTCGGGCCAATCATTGCCTGCCTTCAATTTCAGTAGTTCAAACACGGATGACAACCTTATGTATTCTGGCTTGCAGCCCGGGAAAAAATATTTCTCCGAGTCCTCCATTAAGCCCTCGAATTTACCAAACTTTCTCTCACTATAGTTCCCTTCTGCATCACGTAGCATCTGATCTAAATTGTCGTCGTGCCTACCCTCACCGAAAGCACAGTCCACACCCGGCATATCGTTGTCTCCCTCGACGATGTTACTACCTTTTGGTATAATATGGTCTTTACCATGACTTGTCCAACATATATACTCCTCTTTGAAATTCATTCGAATCAAGTGCTCTTCGATATGCGCCGGGTTGGTAAACATCTTCAGATTATCGCAATCAATGCATGGACAATACATGAATTTTATCCGTTTGCTCAACATATCCTACTCGGTAGCTCTTTTAAAAGCAGACACACCATCAATGTACTCTTCACTCACACGGTTCTTAATGTACATCTAGCTTCAGCCCATCTGCGCTATGCACGTAATAAATTGGTGTTAAATTAGATTAATGCATGCATCTACTCTTTGAAACCCCTTGGAGATCACCACGTAGATCCCAAATATCCCACGATATCCTCCTCTCTTTTTTCTTCCTTTCCTTCTCCTCCCTTCCTCCTTCATTTGACATAGTAACTAGGGCTCACTATGATGTAAACAGTATGATTTTACACAATACATGACAAGTCAATGTATATATACATGCTGCTCATTATTCTCTTGTAAATCTTAACTGCCAATAACCTCCTTGGATGATAAACCGATCATCGATCTCTTTATATTATAATGCATATAATTAGAAGCAAATACTAACATTATATCATCGAGAATAAATAGATCTACAAGCACACTTATAGATCTATGATATTTAATTCTTTCACCAAATGCCCCAGAGTCGACCGCCTCCTTCAAAGCAGCGGCATATCACAGACAGGTCGGGACGACCATATATTTAATGGCGCATATCACAGACGGTTCTTGTTAAGAATCGTCTGTAATACGTATCACAAACGGTTCTTAACAAGAACCATTTGTGATATTCTGAGACCTCATCGACGGTCTGTGAATTATCACAGACAGATTGTATTTAAAACCATCTGTGATATGCGCCTTTAAATATCTAATCGTCCTGATAGATCTGTGTGTAGTGAGATATGTCTCTAATATGAGGCTGCTTTGAAGAAGACGACGAGTACGCATAAGAAAGAAACTAAGCCCACCACGAAGTATGATTTTTTTGGGGTTGTCCATGCAGCAAGAGGAGGATGAGACAGCAGCCACGACCTACTTCATCGAACCTGACACACTGGAGTTCAGGAAGCATACATGGCTGCTAGGAGAGCGCCAGGCAATCATACACTCCAGTGTGTCAGGTTCGATGAAGTTGGTCGTGGCTACTGTCTCATCCTCCTCATGTTGCGTGGATGACCCCAAAAAAATTATATTTCGTGGTGGGCTTAGTTGCTTTCTTAGGCGTATTCGCCGTCTTCTTCAAAGCAGCCTCATATCAGCCAGATCTCACTATAGACATATCACAGACGGTGTTTGCTAATAATCGTCTATGATACATATCACAGACGGTTTTTTAACAAGTACTGTCTGTGATATATAATTATCACAGATTATTTTTAACAAGAACCGTTTGTGATAAATACACATCACAAGTAGCACTATTTAATACCATCTGTGAGAATTATATATCACAGACTGTTGTATTTTATAACCGTCTGTGATACATATCACAGACGGGTTGTTCCACTAAACCACTTGTGATAGTACTTCTATAGCTAAAAAATATTATGTTGTGCTTGAGTGAATAATGCAAGGTTTTGTGCTTGAGAAACGAAGAGTAGGGAGCGATGTGGGGATTCATTTTGGTGGCAGATGATCATTTTTATTAAAAAAAATGAATAAAATTGGCACGTGAGACAAAGAGACGCGATGCGCAAGAGCCGAAGCGGCATTATCACATACACTTCCAACTACAAACCGTCTGTGATACAAAATTATCACACACGGTTCTTGTTAAGAACCGTATGTGAACTATCACAGACGGTTATATTTAATAACCGTCTATGGTTTCTGCTATTATCACACACAGTTCTTGTTAAGAACCGTTTGTGAAATATCACAGATGGTTCTTATTAAAAACCGTCTGTGATGATAGCAGACATCACATACGGTTCTAGCCATTGCTAGTAATATTGATGGCCGCGCTTGTAAAACCGTATGCGATAATTACAATACAGACGGTTTTATAAAACTGTATATGGCGAGGCGTTTAGTATACCCCTTTTTGCAGTAGTGCATGGGAATGAGTAGTATATATAGGCATGACTTGTATTCATCTATCTTTCCTTTTACGTGGTATATGGCTACGTTTTTGCTCTTCTTTTTTCCCTATACATATATGACAGCCTTACAGTATATGTCTTCTCTTTTAGTTTTTAAATTACAATGCAACGTAAATCTTTGCTCCCTCCGTTTCACAATATTTGTCAATGGCATCTGGGCTATTTGTTTTAATATATTTGTCTAATGTGAGAATCTAAAGTATAATTATTGTAATTTTTGTTATATCTCTCCCCTACTTAAATGCTTTGGAAAAGGCTAAGTGGTTGTGGTATGCTATTTAATTAAGGTATGTATGGTCATTTCTCACGAAATATATTATGGACAAATATAGTGAAACGGAGGGAGTAATATCTAATGGCTGTTATAGTTTAACTATAATCAGGGTCCACCAAATTGAGAGCTAGATGTTTTATTTTTATTTGAGAATTTCTAACATATTTCTCTTTTTTTTCCCTAATAACATCAGACGAACACTACAATTTAGTTTTAATTAGGGTCCACCAAAATAAAGGTGGAATGTTTTACTTTTTATGAGAATTTATAGTATATTTATATTTTTATTAGTTAAACATATGTCACGAGCTTTTATTACATGATAAATGAAACCTATGAATCAATGCCGGGATTTTGTATGACTTGTGTTTTTATTGGACTTTCACTTTAACTGTGGAATTCCTATGAATTTTGTGTGAATTCGTGTGTTTCAAACGGGAATTTGGTATGCTTGAATTGAAAATATAAGTTGTCCCACAACGGAATGTATGTGCGTAGGAGAGCGGATAGTGAAGGCGGTGCATCGGATTGATTCGTGTTTTTGTTTGTTTCATTGTTTGCCTACCAATCAGAAACAATGTACACCCAAAACTATCGGATGCTGCAAGAGGTAGCCTGCATAGAAGATCAAAGATCATTTAAATCCACGTGCTATCCTTGGGCAATTGATTGTTCTATCAAAATCCTATTACGCTTGGCATACTATGGCACTCAATGGTACTCTAACCAAAATAGTCGGTGATAGCTACAGTATCTGGATTGTCTGCATTATGAGTTTCGACCAAAATGATACTGTTGTAAGCGTTTTTAACGAAAGTAACACCACTTGCGATGTATTAGAAAAAATGGTAGCTCAGCCCACGCCTATAGTTCGAACACGCAGTATGCCGACACATAGTCTCGTCTCACGGCCACCGTCCGAAACCGATTCCGCACAGCCACCACCTAGACGTAGCCGCGTCTGCAGCGCTTGCATGCATGTGAAGGGCGCACATGGGTGAGATCCGGGCGAGGAGGGCATGCATGCATGACACGGCACTAGTCGGCGGTGGTCGTGCGGAATTGTTGATGATCACGCTGTCGTCCGATTGCCATATTTGCAATTGCAGCGCGAAGAGTCACAATCACAAATACGCCACGAAAGAGCGTTATTTTGGCCAAAACCTCATGCATTATTACAGAGGAGGCACTGCATGCACAGTAAAACAGGCCTAACACTGGCTGTTATAGTGGTACCGCAGTATTAGCACACTCCCTGATTTTTTAATGTATGAAAGAAATTATAATGTAGTATAAACATTGTAGCGCTTAATCTGAACTATTGAACCAAGGGACACTCGTAATGCAAAATACTGTTTACCCTCCAATGCGATGCATATTATATTCTAGGTACACACTGAAAACCCAAAAAATAATTTGGGGTAACGAAACTCAACGTATGCTTAAAGTTACGAAAAGAGAGAGCAGGAATACGTCGCCGCTGCGAGTGTTCCACCAACCAAACTCTACATTGTACACATGCCCCAAATGGCTCGGTTAAGAAACATGCAAATTTTCTTTTGCTGACTCTGAAGTCTGAATTCCGAAGCACTCAAACACGACAGTAAAAAAAACGAGCAGCCGCTTCTCCGAAAGAGTTCACTCTGCCGGCCGCAACACGCGCATACACGTTTTAACCAACGAATATAAGCACGGATAAGTAAAGTAAAACGCCACCGTGTAGAGGTGAGCAAAGAAGCCAGACACAGTGGAAAAAGTAGCTTTCAAAAGAAGCGAGCAGTAAAAAAAAAACTTTCCACTTTTCAGCAGCGACAGGAAGGGCACCGGAGCTTGCTTGCTACAGGGTTCACTAGGCCGTAGGGTGGTTGTTCGGTTCAGTACAGGGAAGCGTCCCGTTCCGTCAGTTGGGTGGGAGCACGGCTCCGTCGACGTCTGCTACCGGTCTCCGTCGCCGTCGCGCGCGCGCGCGCTCTCGTCGCCAGGAAGCTTCCGACGACGTCACGGCAGGTGTTATTCGGGCCACGCCAGCTGCAGCTGGAGGCCACCGGAGCTCCCAAACGCCACCGAGCGATTCGATTCGATTCGATCGTTCGTTTTCCGGCCAAGGTTCGGGTCATTTAAGCGACGCATTTATTTGATCAGCCACCTCTCACACTCAGCCTTCTTTTTCCTGTAGAAATGGTTTATTAGATGGATTAACAAAAGACGGCCGTTTTTAATGGAGGCCGAGTATCGGTGGCGAGTTCCTATCAGTGATCCGAATTGATTAGAATAAATAAGGGCTACATTATGCTGGGCTT
Source organism: Hsuehochloa calcarea (assembly GCA_036346395.1). NCBI lineage: Eukaryota > Viridiplantae > Streptophyta > Magnoliopsida > Poales > Poaceae > Hsuehochloa > Hsuehochloa calcarea. Next base: position 55,869,701 of record CM070593.1, on the reverse strand, counting down.
CTGACATATGTGTGTTTTGGAATAACTTTGGAAATAATAAATTAATAATGGCGTAGCTAGCCTTTTACAGAAGCGTTTGGAGATCAATGGATAGAGCGGCGCGGCGCCAGCAAGGATGCATGAAATCATCGGCATTGTCATTCCAACCACTACACCGTCTAAACAATTTTAGCTGCTTGCGTTTGCGTAACTAAACCCGGGTGATGCATGAATCGTGCATGAGATATATACAAGCCCAGCAGACGATAAGACGATAAGATAGTTCTAGTACTGCACAATAGTCCACTCGTGCATTTGTCAGCAATCAGAGAGGGGAGAAAAAAAGACAGAAATTACCTGCTATTTTATCATCTCATTTCGTCTTTCGTTTCCTCTGTACAAAATCTAATCTGCTTCTTGTTTTGGAAGGCATGGATTGGTAGTTTGGGCTACACTGCACCGAGGCCTTCTGCTCGTCCCGTCAAATCTTGCCGTTTGCAGAGCATGCTGTCAGACTGACATAAAAGAGGTGCTGGTTTCATCCTGCTGTATCCTTGTGCTACTTTCATCCTTTTAGTGATACGTTTGTGTCAAGGAAAAAACAAGGCAAACAAAAGGCAGATTGATGCAACCAATGCTTCTTTTTATTCAACGGCAGCATCAAGTAAACGTTTCAGCGTAGACGACGGCCACGATAAAGCTTGTACATTTCCTTCTCTCTGAAGCCGATAAAGCTTTACTTTCGGGCCAGAACGAGTCGTTTATATGAAATGCAGAGAAATAAAATTGTCAAGGGGGCATGCAATACATATATTCGCCAGGTACAACCACTTAATCGGGCTGAGGACATCTGTGGCGACCAAAGATTCAATGCTCATGCTTTTTTTTAGCTTATAAAGCTGTGTAGACGTAAACGTCGTAGATCATCGGATGGCATTCAATAGTTTCATGTGCATAAAAAATTCTCAGTGGGACATCATCGAAAGCGGTAGTTGGAATTCAATTCGAACTTCCAAAGCCACGATCCAGAAGCAAGACAACAAAGATCACTCGCACCATGTCACCATTGGAACGGAACAAGACCACTGTAAGCTCAAGATGGGGAGAAAATTGGAGTTCATAGTTTGCGAACTTGACAAACAAGAGCACGTCATTCTGTTCACAAGGATTTCTAGTGGAAATACCACGGCAAAACTTACACAGAAAAAAGGAAAACAATCATACAACATCTGGTCCTTCTCAATGAAACCCGGTTAAAAAGAGTTTTTTTAATGATACTGTAACATCCCAAAATTTTGGTTTGTTTTAAAGTTTTAAAAGCTTCAAGCCGGACTCCATGATCCGAGTTCCGCGACGACGACAGCGTAGCCGCCGCCGTCTCTCCTCGGTCTCCTCCATCTTGGCTATTTAAGGCCCGAGCCGGGTCAATTCCGCCTCCTCCTCCTCCTCCAAAGCCCTAAGGCGCCGCCCGGTTCGTCTTCTCGACGCCTTGCATCGCCGAAAAAGCCACCGACGGCCGGGCAGCTCCGCCGCTGTCAATGGTCGCCGTTGATCCATCTCCGACCGAGTTTCCGCCACCGGTAGTCCACATTAGCAAGAGCTACGTGGTGCTCGGTCGCCTTGCCCGAGGGCCTCACAATCGTCGTTTCGGTTTCGGCCGACAACAATGCCGCGCGCCGTTTGCCGACGCCGGTAAGCCATTGTCGCCGAGTCCAACCACCACCTCCGGCTTCGTCCTTCTCTCGGTCTCGTTTTTGTACCTTCTGCGCCCGACTCGCCCGCCGTCCGCCGTCGCGCACACCAGGTTCCGCCACGGCCGCTGCCTCCTCTGCGGTTGCTCTCTGAGCCTACGTGGCAAGCCACCTCAGCCGCCACCTCCTCGGCCACGTCGGCTTTTTGCTAGCGTGGCGCCTGCGTGTCGCTGCCATGTGGCAGACCAATTTCTACCCGAAGCCAAACCTTCTTGAACTCAGTCCACAGTGCACCAGTCATTGACAGTGGGTCCCACCTGTCAGGCCATTTTTCTTTTTCTTTTATTTTCTCAGCGGTAATTCCTCGCTGACATCAGCCGACGTCATAAGTCGATTTTCCCATTGAAAAATAAATCGGGAAATTAAATTAAAATCCAAATTAGGGTTTTAATTTATTTTCAATCTTCCAAAGCCCACATCTTTTGCATCCGAACTCCGTTTGAGCCCATTCAAATTTGTAAATTCATCTAAATTCGAGCTCTATTTATTTATGATTTTTATTTAATTTTTGGAATTGATTTTATCTCTGGTTGGTATTTATTTATTCTATTTGCTTGTTTTGCGAGTAGACGTTGCTACTTCGGGAAGTTTTGAACAAGGAGAAGTACACCAAGATCAAGATCAATCCCAGGATTTATTCCAAGGCAAGCCGTAGTCCTTTGATCATATTGATCCTATGATTTCAAAAGTATATTATTTTATACAATTGCATGCTATCTTTATATCAATTGTTTTGGCTTTAGTTATTACCTGTTGTCATTATGCCTCCATTGAACATTTGAATGCCATGAATCCTTTGTCACCCTAGTTTGGATAATTTTAGTTGGACATATTTGAATCACCAACATGGGTATCGTATTAGTGCTTAGTCAAGCCTAGTCTCGATGGGTTCATCATCACATGTGTCTTAATGATTTAATCTTGACTTAACGATATATGGAATTGTGGTGGTTAGCCACTGTTGTTAAAACTTGTGTACCATGACAGGGGATGTCATTGGTTTCTTTTAAACAAAATAGTTTTCACTCAGGCGAGTGGATGGTGGATTGAGGGTGTGGATTTAACACGTTGTGGGTTTGTGGAAAGATCGTCTGAGTAACTCGTCAAGGACTTAATCTTGTGCGCCATTGAACTGAGCCTTAACCGTACAACCACATGTCCTGTATGGGCGGGACCTGGCTGATTAATTAGCAATATCTTATTTCTGGTTCTGTCTTGGAAGAGTGAGTTACGGGGTACGTACTCACTCTGGCGCAAGAGGGGGCCCCGTCAGTCGGTGGAGACATTCGGTGTTGAAACCTTAGCGCGAATCGGGTTAGAAGGAGCTTTGTAAAGGCTTTGTCACGTGCTCTAGCCTGCTTACCCAAGGTAGTGGCGCAGGTATCGACGGATGCCAAACCAACTAAAGAAGTCGTGTCTTGTGGGTCAAGTGTACAACCTCTGCAGAGTGTGTAAAACTATTCGAATAGCCGTATCCGCGGTTATGGGCGTGCTCGGGATTTCACACGGAGATAGAGTTTCTTCTAAAAATAAGTCGAGTGTGAATGAGAAGTTCACTTGATGAATATAATGTTTGTTCGGTGAATGGGTAATTCACTGTTGATATACTCAATTTAATATGAAGGTTTTGCGGATTAGGATGTGTTCTCCACTCGAGTTGTCTATTCTTTTTATTCAATTATTGACCATAAGATTATTATTATTTTGAGATTTTCTAGTTAAATCGATTTATTTCATCATTTGTTATACTATACCTAATACACAGAGGGTTCTGAGATGTAGGAGTAGAATCTTTTTATTCAATTATTCGAGAGATTTAGTTATACTATACCTAACAAAGTATAATTGTAATTATCCATATGGAAGATCACATAGCATAACAATAATATTTTCAACACAAGTTTAAAAAGTTCATAATACCTTATGAGAATGTATAAATACAAAGAAATGTCTATTATACCCTTAATAAATCAATGGCTAGATTTGATTTATACCACCACTATATACTAGTAGTAAACTATACTGTAAAATTTCTCTTAAAAAGATGGCACACATGTTGTTGCAAACCAAATTCCATTTGGTCTAAGAAAGGATAAAGAGGGAGGATCATACATGGACTAAGAAGGGAGCAAGAAAACCAAATTCCATAAGTTTTTTTGGGGGGGGGGGGGGCAGTTGGTGTAAGTTGTGAGTTTGACAAGGAGGAGCAAGCCAGTTAGTGTGTTCAGCCTAAGTTGTGAGTTTGACAAGGAGGAGCAAGCCAGTTAGTGTGTTCAGCCAACCCTATACTATGGAGGAAAAAGTCTACTTAACTCCCCTCAAGTACTGTGTTTTGTCTACTTAACCCCTGAAGTATAGAACCAGGTATTATGTCCCCTGAACTATGCAAAACCGTCTAAATACTCCCATAAGGCGGTTTTGCCTACTTGTCATAGGGTCAGCTTTAATTTTTCTTTTTAAAAGAAATTTTCATGAGGAAGGAGTGTTCACTCAATGACACGTGGGTCCATTTTTGTTAAGTTTAATTTGTTGAGTCATCGCCACATCGCTAGCCACGTGGCCCACATCATTCACCCCGGGGGTATTTAGATGGTTTTTGCATAGTTTAGGGTATGGGTGCAAACGGTACGGGTTAATCCCGACTGATCCGGTGCCGAATACGATCGAGGCCAAATTAGGGAAGGGGATTCAATATTAGTATCTGATAGTTTACCTTGAATCTAGTAACGATATCGAAAACACTACTATTCGCTTGAATAGGATCAATTAGCATATATCATATTATTATCCGGTCGGATATCCGGCGACGAGCACGAATCACCACTCACCACATACGTGTTGCCACCGCCACTCACTGCCGTCTGGAAGCGTCGCCTCCGCAGGGAAACAACGCCTTGGCCCGTCTCACCCGAATTGCCGCCGCCATCGAGAAGCACCGCCTTCGCCCGTCGTCCGTGGCCCACCATCGCCGTCGGGAGCCACAGCCTCCTCCGTCATCGCTATGGACATGCCGCCGCCACAAGGAGCTGCAGCCTCCACACATCACCTCTCGAAGTCTCAATCCATGTCGTTGTCGTGTGTGTGTGTGTGTGTGTGTGTGTGTTTTACTTTGTTAGGGGCGGCACATGGCATTACCCTTTAGGGCAAACAATGATGTAGACCTAGCCAAATGGGCATCTAGCACGGGCATGACCGAGCACGGCCTGTTCTGGCCCGGCTATTAGATGGGTCGTACCGAGTCGGCCCATGTGCCGGGGAGCCGGCCCAGGCATAGCCCGTTGGAGTTTCAAGTCGGGCTGGGCCGACACGAACCTGTTTGGCCCACCATAATAAAAAAAATCCAGAAAAATTAGAAAATTCCAAAAAAAAACATAAAATGTGTATAATTCAAAAAATACATATGAAAAATGTAATAAATGAGATAAGCATATTGAAAATGTAATAGAATTTTATTAATGTTCAAATAGCTGGCCCGTTAAAACATTTGCCATTTAGCTCATAAGACATGAAAAATTGAAAAACTTGTAAACAATCCTAGAAAAATATATATATATATATATATATATATATATATATATATATATATATATATTGTAAACAATCCTAGAAAAATATATATATTTATTTAAAAACTCCTAAATAAATTTATATATAGTTATAAAATTAACTATATAAAATTTAAAAACTACAAAATAAAATTATATAAATATTAATAAATAAAAATAAAATCATATATGTATATTAAAACAGTATCGTGTCTAACGGGCTGTGTCGTGACTGGGTCAGGCTCAGCATTATTCGTGTCGTGCTAGGGTGGCGGCCCAGGCATGACCCAGGCTATCATGTCGTACTGGCCCAACTTGTGAATAGTGCAGACCATGCTAGCAGTGTCGTGCCTCGGGCCAACCCGGCAAGCACAACCCGTTTAAACAACTCTACAATGAAGTAACAAGGCCAGCCCAACTTCCTGTGCCTACGGGCAACACATTACATACATATCATTTTTCCAATTTCTTTCAGTATTACAACTAGATCTAGTATTCAATATCGATATGGTTTCTCAAAGGCCCACTTTTAACGGTGTAATCATTATGTACTTATGTTTAATGTTTAATAGTTGAAGGCTTGAAGAGATGGACTATGGTTGTATGATTATATATATATATATATATATTCCTTTTTTGTATGTGTGTTAGTGTGTACTATCCGCCTTTGTCCATTTCCAACTCGAACTTGTCATATATCCGTCCCGATGGTGCGCTTTCGAACAAAATGGGTTAGAATACTATATTAGCAAGATGGTATCCATCCGAATATATATATATATATATATATATATATATATATATATATATTCCTTTTTTTTATGTGTGTTAGTGTGTACTATCCGCCTTTGTCCATTTCCAACTCGAACTTGTCATATATCCGTCCCGATGGTGCGCTTTCGAAAAAAATGGGTTAGAATACTATATTAGCAAGATGGTATCCATCCGAATCCAATCCGATTGCACCCTTAGTTCAGGGGACACATACCTGATGTTATATTTCATGGAGTTAAGCAGACAAACCTTCGTAAAGGCTTGTTTGGGAGCTGGGGGAATTTCCCTGTGGAAGAACACCCTGGAGGGGGGTTTTATAGGACAAATGGGTCCCCATCCACCCACCGTGAAATTATCTCCTCCTGGGGAAATAATCCCGACCATTGTGGCAAGGATAGGGGTAAAAATCCCACCCATTCAAAAAATAATCATAAAAAATTAGGAAAATTTCAGAACTATACATGGATAATTAGAAAATTCGAAAACTAATAATAAAAATTTGAAAAAAAACTTATAATTACGTAACAAGAAAAATAAAATTCATTGAAAAGGGCATGAAGCTCATGCAACACAAACCACCAAGATGTTTGGGCATCTGGGCGTAATAAATTGAGCTGACTGATGAATATAGTTCCTCGAGTTTCATTCATCTAATATACCATGGATGCCAGGAACAATATATACACGCATGTATGCAAGACAAATTATTATCAAGAGCACATAAAAGCAATCTTCCGCATACCGCTTCACAATGCAAGTAACAGCAGCATCAACAGAATGTTGAACAAGTAATGTAAGCACAACAAAACAACTATTTCAGCTATGACATTGAACCCATATTTCTCCTAGCATTCGTTGCTCAAAAAAAAAACTTATCACAACATTCCTCTAAAATGAGAGTTCAAGTCCTTCAGGAAACAACCACTATCAACTTCATAATTTTTTGCATCTTTACAAGTCAACTTTACATGAGTCCAACTCATGCAAAAGTAGAACTTAAGCATCTAGTCGGCCATATTCACCATGTTACTAGTCCAACAATCCGACCACTTTCTTGTCTCTTTTCTCTTCTGCTAAAAAAATGGAACAAAAAGAGAACATCATCACCAGTGTTGTACGTGACTGTAATTGAAAGTGGGCTACAAATTAGCATGTACAATCATCGAAAAAAAACTAGGAGCACAGTGTTACATTTTCACAATAAAAAACTATTCATACACAAACAACAGTGTACTCCAATAACAGAGCCATGAACAGCCATGTTCCAGGCTTCCTACATAGCATATCCTATAGCTTGCTTGTATCTAGTTGTTCCACGACCTTCTTACAGAACATTGTCGTGCCACACAATAGACAATGGAATTATGAAGTCAATCCTTTCTTAGCAAACTCAATCGGCAACTAGGATCAACAAATTGGGAGTACTGCATACATCGCTGAAGGTCATCCTATCGATCAATATGACCATCCAGCAACTCTTGCCGGACCTTCTCTCCGCAAGATGGCCTCCTAGAAGTCAGCATTAGTGAGAGCTCCTACAACTCTAAGGAAAGACAATGATTCAAAAACATAATCATTTCTGCAAGATATGAGAACAAGAGATCGAGGCCAATCCTCAAAGCAAGCTCAAGAGTATGAAGAAGAAGAAAGTGATCATGAAGAAGAGGATGAAGATTTTCCCCAAGAATAAGATGACAAGGACGACGAAGATGACGAGGACATGGCAGAGGCCGAAGAGCAAGCAATAGATCTTATGCAAATCTCAGCTGACAACTATGCGCTTCTTCACCATCCAAATTAGTTTAAGAAACCAGCAAGCTCTACGGATTCAAAATTCCGCACCCGGTTTCAACAAGAAGTGTATGCCCAACTCTACAACCATCATCAACAGTTTGCGGAACACTCTTGGTGGTTTTGCTGGAGCTTATAATCTATTCCATGCAGCTTGACTACAAGAGATAGTAGCACTAAAATGTGATTACCAAGAAGAAATAATTCAACATTTTTATGCCACAGTTTATGTCTCCCCATATTTTGATTCTTTGGTATGGATGACAGGAATTCAAAGAGTAGAAGCTACTAAGGTTGATTTTGAGCAAGCTTTGAGGATTTTCTCAGGCTCACAAGAAAAGGTCTATTCTCGTGGAGCACTTCATGCCTCAGCATGGTGTAACTTCTATGATGAGAATGTGAGATATACACCCAGGAAGATTGCGGGTCTTCTTCCTTTGCCAAACTTGATCAATTGTATCATAAACCACACTTTCTTCCCAAAGAGCGGGAACTTCGATGCTATTCACGGAGATGCTTGGAATATCATTGATTACATCATGAAATAGAAGAAAATTTGATGTGTTTGACCTAATCATCACGGAGATATCTTCATCCAAGAATGACAGAGTCAAATGGATATACTTTGCTCCATATATTATGGCTCTCATCATGAGGAAGACACACTTTCGTGGAGCACGACCAGGAGTTCACAAGGCATATAAGCCAGGAGAAGGTGCTCCAGTTCCCTCTGCAGTCCCCCTCGTGATTTGTGGAAAGACCAGATTTATATACTAGATGTCGTATTATAAAGAGGAATCATGACTAATAACTTGAGAATCTATTTTGTGCCATCTTGAGCAACTAAGAGTCATGCATTACATTTAGAACAACTTCTAGAAAAAAATCTTTCAGAAAACGGTATGACCGCAACTGATGAACGATACTATCGTAGAGTGGTAGTATTGGATTCTAGTTGGCGGCATGTAAATTCTAGAGAGCATGTTTTTTTGGAGTTTTTCTCCCCTGGAAAATCGGTAGGACCGGAAGAGCCTAGCGGTACTACCAGACCTTATGAGTGCGGTAGTACCGCACTACCACACCTCACTATAACGGCTAGTTCAAAAGCATTAAATACACCCCTTGTTATCGTTGAACAGTGGGTGCATATCGTACCTGCTGAATTTTTCAGGCAATTGCTTATAACGGTCGATTTTTGGTTTGGGGCTATAAACACCCCCTCACCAGCACCAAGCTCAGCACCTTGGACCTCATTGAATACACTTAAGCCTTTGGTGCACTCGCCTCTACTCATTTGCTCATATTTCTCATTTTGAGGTAGTTGAGAACATTAAGTGCATATGTATCATTAGTTGATCTCCTTGGCACTTGATAATCTTCAAGTAAGAGCTTTGATTTGTTACGCTTGGTGCTTGCCGACACCTAAACGGCTTGGAGAAAGTTTGTGCGGTGATCTCTTCAAGAAGATTGTGAAGAGACCCGACAATGGCTGTGATTAGTTTGATGCTCACCATCTCCGAAGCGGAGGAAGAGTAATCTTGGTGGGATTGAGGTGTTTGAGGCTTAATTCGTGAGTCGGTCCAATCCGTTTGGACTTACCTCAACGTGGACTAATGAAGACCGACAAGTCTTCGATACCATAGGAAAAACATCGTTTGTCTTCATTGTGGTTTTCTCTCTTGTCTTTAGTATTTCCGTATTTATATTTCTAGCAATTTAATTATGTAGAATTGCTTAGTTAGAATTGTATTTAGTGAGGTGTCTTAGTGAAAACTTATATATACCTCTTGAATTGTGCTTGAATTCTTTAATTAGATCATATTTGCTAAAATTGTCAATTAGAGCATAAGTCTTTATAAACCTCTTATTCACCCCTCCTCTAGTCGGCCATCCTTGATCCTACTACTGTGTCATGATCAACTCAGATTCAGTGTCAAGCAATGCAACTGCTTTGCCATACGGGTGTTCAGCAGAGAACTTCACAGCAGTAACCACTGAAGCATCCTCAACATGACGACTGCAGCATTTGAGTTCATATTCTAGTGTCCTTCCCCAGTATAGTTTGATCTGGTTTGTTCAAAGTATCAGAGCATTGCGTATGCTAGTATAGTTATTTATACAAGTTAGTAGTATCACTATGAATTGAGCAGTAGACTGTAGGTCGCTTACCATTTTGTTATCATCTTTGATCTCGAGCACGCAGCCATCCTGGTTCGGTTTGAGGTCATCAGTTATGGATAAGTTGGGGTTGTTAAAAGACCATTTGTTTTCGTTGAGCTAGCTGAAATGACTTTTTTGACAACTTTGTTACTCCAACCAATTCTGTAACGAGAGCCATGCCGTTCTTTGCCTTGTGCTGCCTGAGGTAAAGGGGAGGTATTACTCATTAGCAAGAGGGCTTCGCACCAGAAGCAATCGATATCTTGTTCTTTAGACAGTCTCCAAGAACGAAAAAATTCTTCCTGCTGTCAACTGAAATTATTTTAAATCTGGTTTGAAGGGATAGTTAAATACTGCCACATAAGTTGGACATCAGTTCCTACTGCAAGTACCAATTTGCAATCCCAAATGAATAAATAGCGATACCATATGGTATTATGTAATAGTAATCAGCATACAAATGTATTTCTTGACTCAATGTACTATTCTCCCATATAGGTTACTACGAATGGAGAGAATCTATTAATTCCACAAGGGCGGAAAAGAATCAGATATGACACCATTCAAACAGCTAGAGGATATGATATTCACCAGCAATAGATCAATGATTCAACGACAGCATCCTAGAACAAATCAATGATTGAGATCAACGCAACTCCGACCTATAAAAAAGAACTTGGCATATTTTGCTTCATACCTCCTCAGATTTGGATGAAGGGGTGGGCTTCACGACGTTGCCGACAGAGGAGCTCAGCACGGCGGGGCTTCGGCGAAGAGGAGGTCGATTCCGACGAGAGAGGCAGCTCGGAGATCGACTTGCACAGCATCCGGCCAGAGGCGAGCCTAGGTGACCGATGGTGGCGCCAATCACTAGCCGGTATTGTCGAGGCAGGGAGCAGCGAGGCGACCTTCGGTGGCCATCTTTGCTAGGGGGGAGGAGAGGATGTCGGCCATGGCCCAGAGGAGGAGATGTGGTGCGGCGGCTGGCAGGAAGTGATCACAGGGGCCAAGAATTCGTGAGGGTTGGAGGCGTGTGACGACATTAGGAGGGAGGTGTGGGGCGTCGCGCGCTGTGTCCTGGTGCGACGGGAGAAAAAATCCCCACGTGGGCACACGAACCACGATGGTTATTTTCCTGTGGAAATAGCATAGAATAGGTCGTGGATTCCACTTCCCCGTGTATCTAAGGGTACAATTGGTTGGGTGAATCAGGGTGAATGGAATAGAATAGTACAACATGGATGAAATGATTCTGGATGAGATGATACTAGTATGATGTTTGGTTGGTAGGATAGGATAATACAGATTTTGTTTGGTTGCTTAGATAAGATGATCCTGAATGGTTCAAGATGGTGTTTAGTTTGAAATTTTAATAAAATTACATAAAGATTTAATAAAATATTTTTAAATTTAATTAAAATTTATTATACTCATTAAAATATTTGGATTCTATAAAAAAAAAAAAACAACATCGAGAAAAACATAAAATTTCAAAATGCTAAAAAATGCATGAATTTTCTACAGTAACTATATGATGATTTTAGATGAATTTAGGTGAAAGAATTATTCCATTTGGAGTTAGTAAGTGAAAGTTGTTGTAGTTAGCAAAACACTGAACCGTGTGGTTCGATTTTTTTGTCAAATGGAAGGTACATAATAAAAGTGGAATATTCTCTCACATTGAACCATCTCATCCCGTACCGTTTGGTTTTATTCATCCAACCAAACGCAAGAATGATCTCATATTCTGAACGGAACCATTCCATTCAACCTCATACCATGAACCAAACACACCCTAAATGGCCCGATTCTGTGGACGGGGCAAATCTCCAAAGGGCAATTCCTGGTATCCTGGCTGGGATTGGAGTTTTCAAACAAGTCCTAAAGGGTAAATATACTTTTTCTACCATGGAGGATACTAGTATTGCATTGGGCTGCCCGTGATGACTTGGCTTCTTTTAAAAAAAAAAATTGGGCCAATTTGGAGGGTGTAGATGCCGAGATGAAATGTCGGCCTTCGACTACGTGAAGAACACCTTTTCTGAAGTCCAACACCTGATAATATGGGCTTCAAATAAGCCCATTAGGCCCATTGATACAGCCTTTGTAGGCGTACTGCCAAGCTAAACAGAGAGAGATCCAGCACGGCAGCACAACCACCCAAAAACGCGAGCGCATCTGAAGCCGAAGCTTACCGCGGTCGGCTGGCGAGTTCGGTTGGGTAGCTAGGGTTTAGGTTTCAGGCCGCGGAGCGACAGGAAGGGAGGCGGAGGCGATGGCGTCGGCTGAGGAGGAGATCGCGGTGAAGGAGCCGCTGGATCTGATAAGGCTCAGCCTCGACGAGCGCATCTACGTCAAGCTCCGGTCCGACCGCGAGCTCCGCGGCAAGCTCCATGTAAACCCTTGCGCTTTTCCTACAATTTATTTGCTGTCTTTTGTGCTGTGATTGTGGTTGATGGGGTGTACTGTGGAATAGTTCCTGGTTACACTGGCCTGGTGCTTCCGGCCGTGGTGGTTGCCGATGTAAAGCAGCGATTTATCATGGGCCTGGAGATGAGCATTTAGGCTGCCAATTTCGTCACTTTTTTCGTTTGGTTGTTTAGATCGTATCCCCACTATGTTTGATACCATAAGTGATCCGAACTAAATGTGGCAGTTTATGTGTAATGCAACAATTTGATGAAAATTGGAGAGTCGGAGGTTAAATATGTTCATGTGAAATAACATAAAAATGCCTCTGTAGCAATTTGAAAGCATATATAAGGATAATCATCTCAATAACATATAACTGTTGGTGCATTTATCAGGGTTGTTGGTAGCAGGGATGCATTCGTGGCTTTTGTGCTATAATTTTAAGCATGCCTTGGTAACATATTTTTATACTAATTTGTAGAGAATCTTATGGTGAATGATAAATTGATAATGCTACATGCCGTGCATCTTTCAATTGTATGCCACCCTGCCATGGCTTGCTTTTAGTTTGTGCTGCTCCCATCCTTTATCATGTGACTGTAAAAGTCCTTATGTGTTTCTGTGCACCTTGTAATCCTGTGGAGGTCCATATCTAATAACATGTTAATCGTCCGGGATGGCAGTTGCTGAGATGTCTTTCTTGCCTTTTTACCTAGGCATACGATCAACACTTAAATATGATCCTTGGAGATGTCGAGGAGACCGTGACAACTGTTGAGATTGATGATGAAACATATGAAGAAATTGTGCGCGTAAGTGCTCTGACCTTTGCCTTATTTATTTTTTTATGAATATTTTGTAATGCCAATACTTTTGAAGGTCAAATTGTGATTGTTTCTGCAAACTATAACCATTGATGAATGATGGTATTTGATGCATATCAATGGAAAAATGATTGTTTTTTGGTGTGTGTTTAGGATTGTGTGCCGGTACTTCCTTGAACACATTTTTTCATGAAGTGTCAATGTGTTTATGGTGGGATTGACATCCATCGAACATCATTAGAGCACAAAGCTATTTGAATTCTGGAGCTTTATGTTTCTGATTTACTGTGATATAAGATGAATCTTGTTTCATAAGACTATAATGACTTGTTTTTAGAGTAATCTAATGCTATGGGAAAATTATTTATATTACCTATTGCTAATCTGTGAAATGTGTTATGAAGATGTTGTTGTACTAACTATTTGCTCAATATTGTGCCTTTCCAGACCACTAAGCGTACCATCCCCTTCCTTTTTGTCCGAGGTGATGGTGTTATATTGGTTTCACCACCCCTGCGAACTGCATGAAGTTTGAAGGAGATCCTGCTGATGGTCAACTTTGACTGGTGTGTATTTGGTCTGTTGATGACATGGAGTGTATGTTATGTGCTGCACTGTTACTGTTTCTGCTGGATTGTTACAGTTGTAGGTTTAGCATGCGGTACGATTGTGTAACAACTGCTTGTGTTTGAATTGATCTGATTGAGGCACTAGTTTCTATTCCATGTCGAATTAATCTTGCGTTTATTATCAGCTTAATCTACTCAATTGCCAAAGGTTAATCTTGCTTGGAGTAACATGACTTGCACATTTGCGCTGTATTTGAGTGGCTTGGCAAAGTACTATTGGAAGAGATTAGGCTGCTTTGTGCAAAGATCGGTAAAATCCTGCACCATCTAGTGTTATTGTCTGCTGATCTTGATTGTAGTTGTTTTGAGGACCGTGCAAACGCGAAAGGGAAACCGGGGTGTAATGATAACGCGGCATGTTTGAACGTGAAATTAATCCGACCCAGCTCCTCATATGATCATATCCAAACATGAAGTTGTGCTAAGCAGCAGCAGCAGCAACAACAACACGAATTTCTCTGCAATACAAATAACTTTTGCGGTCTGGGATTTTTACGAAATTTCCCCACCATAGAAACCCACCCAGGACCAGGATTCGATACCCAATACACTAGGAGCAAGAAGCAAATAACAGAATATTGTGACGGGCCAATTCACGATTCCCAGGCCACATCAAGAATATTTCTGGTAACCGAAAAAGGTCAATAGCTCTTCTTGGCTTCTTGCTTGATCTTCGCTCCACCCGGACAACAGAGACACGAAGAAGAGAAGGCGCAGAGAAGGTAATCGCGAGCCATGGGCATCACCAAGGAGGATGTCGAGGCCGCCATCACTTCTGCTCTCAGCCCTTCCCATCTCGTAAGTCTCTTCCCACACTAAAACCCATCCATCCGATCCATCCATCTCTGCTCTAAACCCTAACTGCCGCTACTGCTGTGTTTCTACGATTTTTTGCAGGTGGTGACGGATACATCTGGAGGGTAAGCACATCCCAAATTGCCAATACTTTTATTTTTCCTTATTAGCTTGTTCAGTTGTTACGAACAGAAGGAGGGATCTTGTTGATGTGGTTGTTGTCTCGTTGATTGATTGATTGGTGTGAAGGTGCGGCGCTAGCTACGAGATTGAGGTGGTGTCGGAGCAATTCGAGGGGAAGCGGCTGCTGGAGCGGCACCGGATGGTGAACACCGCGCTGGCGCCGCACATGGCGCAGATCCACGCAGTCTCCATCAAGAAGGCGCTCACCCCGGCGCAGGCCCAGCCCCAGCCGGAGCCGGCCGCCGATAAGGCACAGGCTTAACTCACTCCAAACAGTTCAATCACACATGCACCATTACTCTTGTGATTCACTCATGTAGCATGTGGTCTTTGATGTTGGAAACGCGCATCAAACTCTCTGCTTGAATAATTTAGCAGATGCATTTGCAAAATCGAAACTTTAAAGTGATCTTTATGCTTGACTGCTCTACACTATGTATTTGGTACCGTCAATTTGTCATATAGGTAGTTTGCAGTTTAGTTGCTTCGGCGGATTGGTTCTGTTAATCTAGTGGCGTCTATTGCAGCAGGTTGGTTGAATCGCAGTCTGACATAGCTGTTTACTTTGGGGATCAGATGATGATTGATGACACCTTGTTTACGGAAGCATTTCTTTTTCTTATTGATGAGACCACCATAAGGGGAATCTATTCCCCTTTCTGGTATAGTGGAACTAGATACAACAGTATTCGATGCTGGAGATGTAAATGTAATGGCTTTTGATTTGTGATAACTAGTTTTCAGCTAGATTATAGTTGTATCATGTTGATGTGCTGTGTTGCATTGCATTTGGTTCATGCCTTATATTTTGTGCATGCATGCATCAATGCATGCTTGTCTTCTGATGAAAAGACAGCACAACTTTGATTCAGCCTTTACTTTGCTGCTTAGAACTATGTTGGATTTGACCTATTTTAAGTGAACTCTATCGCAAGGCCTGAAAAATGTGTTTGTTTGTAGGCTTGTAGTACCATGTTGATAGTGGGAGCATATTCGCTTACATAGTAGTATTAAGTTTGCTAATTGAACTGGGGTAGACAGTTGAATCTCCTTTTGTGTGCATGAAGCCATGAACAGCACACTGTGATCACATAGTCCAAGTTGGTATTACCGATTGGATTACCATCACTTCAAATGTTTCTAAGATGTCTGAATGCAAAAATTTCGGTTTCACTCATTGGACTTGGAATAGCATGTCTTGCATCTATTGATAAATGCATCATAATTTCGAAGGATTTGATAAAATGGAAGAATGCATTATCTGATTCGATTGTTGACAGATTAATACGGGATTTTCCATTCGTTCTGTTATAGCTTAGGCTTGTTTTGATGAGTGAGGAGTGGGCTCAATCCCTTCGGATGGCGAAGGGAAGTTAAATTAAAATCCCTGTCTATCCAAAGGGATCGGGTTTAATCACATATTGTCCAAACAAGCCCTGCGGGGTGGTGCGCACCTGTACTTTGCACTGTTTTGTGAAAGCCTTCATGTAAAAATCATCTGAGCTGGCAATCCGTGATAATCAGTCTGTTTGGCGCACAGCTGATTTTAGAGTAGCATGCTTAGTGCTTGTGCTAGCCAAAATACTTTTACTTAACCGTAGACGTCTGAACCATCTTACGTGTGCAAAAGTCTGGACTTGAGTAATCTCGTGCTCTGGGCTCCGTTTTTTTTTGGGTGTTGCAAGTTGATGCTGGGTGCATTATTATACCTTATTGTAGCGTTGTTCCTTCAGTGCATGGCTGTACTATATTTTTCTTGTAGTGTGTGTACCTTGTAACGTCGCTCAGACGTCACCACGGAGAAGCATTGAGCCACTGGGAGCTGAATCGTGTCAATCTAATGAAGTAATTTTGATTCGTAGTGTCTGATCTGGGTCGAAATTGTGCAAGAACAGAGTAAAAGCTTATATAAGGTGACCGCAATATATTGCTGTTTAGGTGGTGACTGATCCTCCTTCCGAAACGAAGACCAGCAACCAAATCTTTACGGCGAAAAAGGGGTGGATTACAACTAAGAATAGCCTAGGGAGATATTTGCAGTCTGCGTCGCCAGTTGTCGGTTCGGCAGGAGCCACCAACCTCCTGGACGCTCGAAGACGTCGAGGAAGTCGAAAGAACACGCGAGAGGCGGTGCAACCCCACGTGCCGCCCGCCTCTCCACCGCGACCCCATTTCTGCGTGCGGAGCGGGAGAAAAATGAGATGATTAGTGGACGGGCACGTCCACGCCCACGCCGAGGAGCCGAAGCGACCCGCGCCGCGGCTGAACGAAAGGATCCTCGTCCCTATCGCGGAGGTCCGTCGCCGCGCACCCCTGGCACGGGCACGACCTCGAGATCGGTGAACTCTCCCAGAATTTCTTTTTTCAAACACCACGTTCTGATCGAGGACAAAGCCTAGCCATCGGTGCTAATACTAGGGGATTTCTCTATGCATATTGCAGGTCCTGACGTTCCGACTGTCTTCAACGTCGTAAGTACCAAGTACCACCCACACACACCAGAGGCTTTATTCGGATACGCAGTCTCTTAACGTTAGCACTCCATTTCTTGATTTGTATGGCTGTGATCGGCGATGCAGGTGGTGGTGATCTCGGAAGGGAGCGAGGTTAATATAATAGTCTATTTTTGGATTGTAAATAGTATTTGCTTCTGTTAGTTGATTTTAAAAATTTATTTCAACCTAAATTGTATTTTCAAAATCTCTAACTTCTACCTCCAATTCAAAACTCCTCTCTTTGAACTCATCCCACTTTCCTCCCCCTTGGGTCGTCCCGTCTTTCCTCCTGGGATCAGCCGACCTCCTCCTCTCACTTTCCCCCGGTCCATCCTTCCCCTTCTGATCCAGCCAGGCCAGTGCTCCTCCCCTGACCCTCTGCTGCCCTGTCCCATTGCCAGCCCCTGCGGCACCGTCCCCTTCGCTACCTGCTTCCCCTGCCCGTGGACTCCGGCGCCCTTCGGCCCCCGTCTCGTCATCAGCGTCTGCTCGTGTCGCCCCGCCACCTGCTTTGCCCGCCCAAGTCGTCGCTCTCGTCACCTCCCCGCTGTGCGCACCTACCACTTCCTCGCCAACCAGAGCGCCCATGCAACTACCGCCTCGGGAACCCACGCACCTCTGAGTCTCCAACTGCCCTTCCTTATCTCCCCTTCGGCTATAAGAAGCCCTGAGCCCCCTCTTGTTCCTCCCCTCGCCTCCCCTTCGCTTATGGTAAGTGCTACCAGAGAAGAGCCCGAGCAACCCCCTTTCTTCTCCGAGCTTCCCCACTCTCGCTCATGTCGTTGTAGTTGCCCGAAGCCCGAGCTCCGAGTTCGAGCCACCGCGCGCCTTCTTCCGGTTCTCGCCACACCAGTGCAGCCCCTCTTATATCCGCGTCAATTCATACCCCAGAGCTCCTTGAAGCGATCCCCTCACTCGATTTCAGTTTTGTGTTGCAGGAACCGTTGTATTTCCTCTTCTCCTTTAGTCCCGGCCGACCCCTTCACTGTCGCCTTCCTTCGTCGCCGACCGCGAGCTCCCCCACTGAAAGATCTAGACCCGCCATTATGAGTTAATGGATTGTTTTGGTGATTAATGACAAATCCAAATATGAGACTAACTCTTTTATCAAGTATTATCTTTGTGAAGTCTCATTTGGATATAAAGGTGAAACACAACGAGGTATGCAATCGACATCTCAATTTATATAATGTTGCATTTCTCGGATCCAAAATATAGGATTGAACTCAACCTTAAGTTAAACTTGAATATGTGCATATGACCTCATTACACATTTGTGTATGCACACATTTAGGGGGAGTTTTATCCTATACTTTGTGGTTTCATTAGTATTGATCCATGTTCCATTTTCCACATATATTGGGATCTTTACGTTGAAACAAAACCTTTGAGTATACAACACTTGTGTAGTTCGTATATACTCATGTCATAAGTATATAGAACTTGTGTAGTTCTTGTATACTCATGTTAGAGTATGTATAACTTGTGTAGTTTATATATACTCAATTGTTCTCTCATTTATCTTCATTAAATTTATGAGAATTTAAGTGGTTATCATCAATTACCAAAGAGGGAAAGATTGAGGTATCTTGTCCCACCATTATGGGTTAATGGTATGGTGTGGTAATTAATGATGATCACATTGTGGAACTAATATTTTTCATGAGTTGGATATACAGGTTATGTTCCAGGATGATGAAGACTTGGGATGATCATGAGTTGATCATCAAGTCAAGAGCTTGGGATGATCGTGTAAATGATGCATCATAAGTTGATGCTTATCAAGAAGAGATGATCATGAGTTGATCATCAAGACAAGAGAAGACCCATCATGTGTTGATGGAGGTCAAGTGAAGGATTGCATCATGTGTTGATGCATGTGAAGACTCGGGATGGAGAAATCATCATGTGTTGATGATGTTCAAGACAAGATCCGAAGTGAAGAAATCATCATGAGTTGATGATTGTCAAAGTCAAGGACCAGACTTGAAGTATTGATGTGCGTCATCAATCTTCAAGAAGATGCAAGGCAAAGGTATGACTAGCTAGGGCTAAGGATGTGTTCCTAGTCTTTTACGGTCTCGGTGTTTGGTTGATAGACCGGATTGCTAGTATAGGTTTGCCGTACTATTAAGAGGGATCTTGACTAGTAGTTTGAGTTAGTCATGTGTTGATAGCTCATTATATTTGCTCTAGCTCATCTATGCATGGAGCTATTATTCGCGAATGTGTTTTGCAAATAGCCGATGCTCATGCATTCAACCCTTGTAGCATGTGACTTAAGTTTGCAAATGCGTTTTGCAAATGGTGTAAGTCCATGTACCTTTTTCCTTGTGGTATGATTCCAAAAGTTGGCAAATGTGTTTTGCAACTTGTTGGGAATCTTGCTTGTGACTCTTGTTGGCATGGCTTGTCAATTAGCAAATGAGTTTTGCAATTGAAGTTGTTGAAAAAGCCATTTCTGACTTCTGTCAGGAAAATCGGAAGTTCCGGCGGTTTAACGGCGGAAGTTCCGCACCCCGGACCGTCCGATTTTCCGCGGCTTGATTTTTCCAGAGAGCGGCCGGTTTAGGGACTTAGCCGATTTTCCGAGTGCGGAAGTTCCGGAGTGTAACGCGCGGTACTTCCGATTAATCGGTTGCTCCGAAATCCGGCGGTTGGTTTTTTCCAGAGAAGCACCATTTTGGGGACTTAGCCAAAATTCAATGTGCGGTAGTTCCGCTATGTGTTGAGCGGAACTTCAAGAATCGAACTTCCGATGTTTAGTTGGCGGTAGTTCCGACTAAAATCAAACGGCTAGTTTCTCGTCGACATAGCCGTTGCGGTGCCTTTTCTCTCTCTCGGTAGTTCCGCCTTTGTACGTGGAACTTCCGATTTCCACGATTTTTAGGATTTGTCTCCCAACGGCTAGTTTTTGTGTGGGCTATATATAGACACCTTGGCGGTTGGGAGATGTTGTCGTGCCATTGTTAAGTGATACACTCATTCTTTGAGCTAAGAGCAAGTCTCTATTCTCTTTTGTGCATGTGTTGCACTTGGTGAGATTAGAGAGCAAACCCTAAGTGCATGTGTTGCCTTAGGTAGTGGATTGTGTATCCACGTGAGCGTTGACACTTGATTAGTTCAAGTGAAAGTTTGGATTTGTTACTCTTGGTGTTTGCCGACACCTAGACGGCGTGGAGGCGTCGTGCTCGGTGACCTTCTCAAGAAGCTTGTGAGAAGGCCCGACGGTTGTGAGTGGTTTGGTGCTCGCCATCTCCGGAGTGGAGGAAGAGCAACCATAGTTGAGCGAGGTGTTGGTTCGGTTTGGAACCGGTCCAAGTGTTGGACTTACCTCGGAGGTGTGTGCTCATTTGAGGAGCCGGTCCAACGCGGGTTGGGCTTACCTCAACGTGGATTAGGGAGACCTAAGCAAGTCTCCGAACACCACGGTAAAACATAATCGTGTCATCTTGTGTTTACTCGTGCTTTACTTTGAGCTATTTACATTCTTGCTTTAATTGCTTATATACCTTGTATGATTGCTCATATTGTATTGTGTTCATATTGTCGGTGCACTTAGTTGAGCCTAGTTGATTTAGGTTTTAATTGAGCAAAACCAATTCGCTATTAGCTTCCGCATTTATTTATTGGTTTAGCCCGATAAAGTTTTTAAAACCGCCTATTCACCCCCCTCTAGTCGGCCACCTCGATCTTACACCCACCATCGTTCGACCTCTTCCAACCTCCCTCTCGGTCTTGGTAAGCCCCCTTTTCCCCCGTGCAGTTCTCCCCCTTGCCTTTCCGGCCACGCCGAGCGGTCGAAACTCCTTTACGACCATGTCTATGACTACGTCCACGACCGGGTAGTCGCGTTGTCGAAACTCCTTCAGACCACATTGTGTTGTCGAATTCCTTCCGACCACGCTGCGTTATCGAACCTCCTTCAAACAACACCACGTTGTCGAAACCATATGTAATCTACACCATTTACGACCACTTGTAGTCGACACCCTTACGCCCACATGAAGTCGATACCCCTTCTGACCACTTGTAGTCGAAACCCTTTCCGACTACGTCATGTAGTCGAAGCTCCTTCCGACTACGTCATGTAGTCGAACCTCCCTCCAACCGCGTTAACTCGAAGTGAGCAGTACTCAAACGAACAGTACTAGAAGACAGCGGTACTCGAAACGAACAACACTTGGAACCAGCAGTACTCGAAGGCAGAACTTCAGAAGCTTCGTTCTCCTCCGTTATAACTTCGATTCTAGTAATTTTTATCTCTAAACTTGTCTAAATTAAAGACCTTGCTAAGAACACTAATCTTATTTAAATTGGAGTTCATTTGATATTTCTTATGTATTTATTTGTTCTCTTTTCATGTTTATTCTTTTTCTGGTGCGTTCGTCCGAATAGAGTTCGAAGACGCGGGAGATCTCCAGTTTCATCAAGCACAAGACTTTCAAGACTCCCCCTTCACTCCAGGCGAGTCAATACTTTGATCATTTTGAACCTACATTTTACGCCAATTATATTTCGTTAAATTACAAAAATTGTATGCTTTAATTCTTTAAGTAAATGTATGTTAAATCTTAAGGTGGCTAAATACTCATTTGATGATTAATTAATTATTATATCATCCTTTAACAATTGAATCTATTATTCTATGTCACCCTAGTAGCTATGTGATAATTACTAGTTATAGATTGTATTTAAGCGACATGCTAGTCTTACTTAAGTACCGGGGCATTACATGCCTCAATCATCATCTTTAAATCATGAAAGTGGTTTTGGGCAGCCATTGTTGGTAAATGATTGGAATATTATGGTAATGTATTTTTGCTTCCCAAAAACCCTAACAACTGCTATTACCACATCCGGACGGATGGTATGATAGTGGGTGCGAACGTAGCACGAGAATGTGTAGTATGTGGTATAAACCGTCCGGATGGATTAAGAATTCAATCTTGTCATGACCTCCCATTGAACAACAAGTACAACCACAAGTCTGTAAACTACAACTTGGCTTAGTAAATTTATTAAACTCTGAATATCGTCTCACTGGAGAGGTAACAGATGATGCAAGCATCGGATGCGTCCGGCTTGAATGGGACACCGATGCAAGGTGGAGTTGCTAGTCACGCTAGATGTTGTGACGTTATCCAGCTACGCTAGTTGCTAAAGTGAACATCTCGCACAACTTATGGGTGCGACCCATATGGGTGAGATGATGGAAGGGGTGAGATAATTTGAAACGTTACTATGATGGTCTCTCAACCACATGACCAAGGAATCATGTGGGGCAATGAGTATGATTATCTCTTGTGGGTACAATGTACAACCTCTAGAGAGTTTAAACTATTTAAACAGTCGTGCCTACGATCAAAGACGGACATGAGAATTTAACTTGAGCTAGTTCTATTTATAAAATCTTGTGGATGAGACGAGATGAAATACTGGTCGAGCTGATGTAACCCTGATTTTGGTTTTTCCTGGGTCGTCGTACTCAGTGGTGTTGGCAATGGTGGATGTAACCACAACCAAAATAAGTATAAGGTGAAGGTAACCTTCGCTGTTATTGATATTGCACAATATCTCTTTAATAAAATAAGATTTTGTTAAACTGCTAAGTCATATGGATTTCTAAATACTGTAGTTGAAAATACTGCTTTAAGCAAATAAAAGAACTCGAGTCATCCTTGTTAAGTCTTGCATGTATTATTACTGCATTATGTGTGTTGGCTCGTGAGGACGGAAGTTGTGCCCATCTTCGCTCTTTCCCTAAACCCTTAAAAGCAGGAACTCATAGAGACTATACATACCGAGGATCCCGAAGTTGGAGGCCTCGGAGATGACGAAGAGTAGTGTAGTTCGTATAGTCTGGGTCTCGCCGACTAGCTGACTCTGTTGGTGCTTGCGTGTATCCAATATTATCCAAGTCTTTGGTTAATATCGAACGCACACGGGTTCCCCAGTCGCTCTCCTGTGGAGAGATGCGCTCTATCCTTTTACTTCCGCTACCGCTTTTGTTACCTTTGTAATGTAATCATTTGGCATGTTCAGCCCTTAGTGTAAAACCCGACCCAATGCGGTTTATGACTCTGATGTTTGCAATATAATGTTTGGTTCAGTTTACATCGTGTATGAAATGATTCAGTGATATATCTGTGAGTACTATCTACTGATCCAGAGAATAGCACAGTTTATTCACAAAGGATTTGAATTGGTAAAATCCGGGTCTGACAGTTAAATATAAACTTGACAAGAAAACGGGACTCATCAGTCAGTAGCTCAGTATTAACCCACACGCCGACTCATTTGCTGTCTGAAACTTTTACCGTTGCACTAGATCTGACGGCATAATCTGGTCTCCTGTTATATCGGTTGATCCCGCGAACACTTTGCGAAGACAACGATCCTATGGATGTCCTAGTCCTCATGCAGGTACTGCTCCGATCTGTTTGGCACATCTGAAATTCTGAACTAGTAATTGTTGTTAGTCTTATGAATTGTGCGACAACGAATGCGCTCGTGTGCAAACAAATATTTACAGGAACCAGTTCTTCCCGGGTGCTTTCTCCGAGCTAGGGCCATCGGTCTAATGCCTATGATCGACCAGGTTCATTCTTGCATCCCTATACAAGTTCATTTTTACTCAGAACTAGCATGAGCATGAGCAATACGAGCGAATCTTTTCTTGGGGCAGGGAGAGAGATGACAAGATCATGGCTGTCTGCATTGATGATCCCGAGTACCGCCACTGCAATGATCTCAGCGAGCTTTCCCCTCATCGCGTCCAGGAGATCCGACGTTTCTTTGAAGATTTTATGGAGTCAACACTCCCTAAATTACTTTCTTTTGTAGATGCTATTTTTCTTCTCTGTTAAACTGCATGGTTTGTTCAACACAATTTTCAGATAAGTAGAACGAGAACAAGGAGGTTGCCGTGAATGAGGTCCTGCCTGCGAGCACTGCCCGTGATGCCATCCAGTACTCGATGTCAGTGTTCGATCCTTATAAGACTTCAGAGGTTGATATGACTTTTAATATCGAATAGTTCGTTTGTGTATTAACATGGTGACATATGTGCAGGGATCTGTATGCGCGATACATTTTTCAGAGCTTGCGGCAGTAATCTGACGCGCGCACACCCTTGAGCTGATCCTAATGAGTATGCTTAGCCTGGAGCAGCAGGAGGTACAAACAGATTTTACCAAGTCTTGTCTTAGCTGCTAGAGATGTATGGGTGTATGTATTAGTGAATTGTTGTAACTTTTAAGTAGAGGCCTTAGTTGCTTATGAAGCTACTCCAGGCCTCCATACTATTACACTGGGATGTTACAAACTTACAATAAGACCGGGAAAAGAAATGCCTGATGAATCATGTTACAAATAAGGCCAGGAAGCCGATTTGGACGTCTTATGATGCTCAGATCGATCGAGCCGAGTTTGCCTTTGCCTGTTCCGCGTACAACGCTTTGATCTCCTCCACATCGTCGTAGCTGCCGAGAAATATTGGGGATCTCTGATGAATCTTGGTGGGAACGAGGTCAAGAGCCTGCAATGCCAGTGTAGCAGCAAGTTTTTGAGGAAATGGCAAGATGGCATTATTGCATTAAGGGATGGTGAAACAGACACACACAAAAAAACAGTTTGCCTAACACAGCCAGGCCAAAAAACAAAAAATAAATAAAACAGAAGAACGTAGCCGAAGAAAGGAAAAGAAACTGGGGATGCAGGGGAGTACAGGCTGTGATAATCTACAGGGTGCTTCCAGCGACAAAAGACCGAGAACGATGTATCAAGTTTTTGGGGATGCAGCAAGTTTGAACAATGTATAGACACTGATACTGAACATGCAGTTCTGACCAAGAGAAACATAAATGTTACACACCCGTTCTTTGCCTGTGAAAGACTGGCCTCCAGCCTGCTCCATCAGGAATGACATGGGGAAAACTTCATACAAGACACTGTAATGCCAAATTGAAGCAACTTCAGAAGTGTGTGGTTTATGCAATTGGAGTTGCCATATGCAATGTGAGATAGTGAGAGTAAGCATTAGCGTACCGGAGTTTTCCATTTGGGCTCTTCTTGTCTGCAGGGTACAAAAATACACCTCCGTATAGCATGGTACGGTGGACATCAGCAACCATACTGTAATCCATTAGGAATATTATATATTATAACCAAAATTATACAAATGGTGGCTATATTCATCCTGTGAAAAGCCTGCATTATTAGAGAGAAGCTTTAGCCCCTCTTAATGACATATCAATTCTTTTATGTCAGGTAAGCCGTAAGCCAACTGAAAATTGACTCACCTGCCAATGTATCTCAAGGATTTAGGTGATGAACTATCCTGGGGAAACTTGCACTTCTCTACAAACCTGTGATATTTCTTGAAAATTTTAGCTGGATTTCTTAAGGAAGTATAGTATTCTGAAAACTTAGAAGTACCACATACATTGCAGTAGGCGCGTCCCAGTTCTTCGCATTCCCTTCATTCACCGAATAAATTTTCCCTTTCTTAGGTATCTTCCAAAAAAATGAAGCATAAAGCACACAAATATGACTATATGAGTATTGTGTTGTTTGATGAATTTGCAGAAAAGGATAGAACTTTATTGGCCGCGTCCACAATACCTTGATGTCTGGATGAGTCAGTATGAACTCCCCAAGAGAAGGATCAAGTGTGAAGCCATTGACACCATTTCCAGTGCTCAAAACAAGCTGTAGCAAGTTACTTACACAAGTCAATTCAGCTAGGCACTTGCAGAAGATTGTCTTGAGGAAAAATGGGTTCAGGAGTCTTGATTACCGTGCAGGAACTGCCGTACATGCAGTATCCAGCAGCAACCATGCTCTTCCCAGGTTGCAGTACATCCTCAAGAGTCACAGTGTCCTTGTTCTTGATCATGTAGATCCCAAAGATCTGTAGGACAATAAAATGTGAATTAAAAAAAACATGCAGCATAAAGCTTCACACTGCAAAGGTTATTATAAATTCCGAAAACAGCAGAGACAAGGTCATGTGGACAAATCAAGTTGACCAAAGAGTATATTCATATTGCTGCTTGCTATCAGCTTCTCATTGGCATGTAGTAGTGTTATACTGACACGATATATTGCTGCTTTTTTTTAACTTCTGCAATTGACATCCACATCTTTAGAAAACATGGTAGCAATATTAGCAGTGGAATTTGTCTTTTGCTTTAACTAAACGTCTTCCTTTTTTTAATTTCACCATCCTGGATTTTGAAAAAAGCAAAGCAAAAGGTGCAAAGCAAATAGTGACTTCCAGTTCTTCCGAGTTGTCAATGTTTCATGTGACTTTTTGGGTTTGTGATGTCTTGCGCACGTACCGTTCCGATGGAGACACCACAGTCGATGTTGGAGGAGCCATCGAGTGGATCAAAGCAAACGCAGTAGCTGGTAGAAAAGGAAACCGTATATTTTTTCATCAGAAACAAAATAGATTGCTCATATCAAGGTACGTAGAAGAAGAAGAGTGTAGAGGATCCAAAGTTACACACTTTCCACGGAGTGCAGGGTCCACGAACGTAGCTTCCTCGTCCTCCTCGGACACAAGAACACACTGCATCCGTTCGCAGCGCCAAAGTCACAAAACATATACTCCGTCCGAACTGAATGAAATTAACAGTCGCTTAAAAAACGGGCTAGGTGCGTGAATTCATACGGTGCGACCGCTGCTGACAAGGGCCTTGACGAACACCTCGTTGGACAGCACGTCCAGCTTCTTCTGCTCCTCTCCCTGCACACACCAAGGCATCATCTTTTAAATCTCACAATAAAAAGTGAAGAGGAGGCGGGGAAAACAGCATAGCACGTAAAATTGTGACGAAGTGAGCTGAGGCTGGTCAGTGCACTTGCCTGAACGTTGGTCTCGCCGGCCAGGCCAATGAGCTTGGCGAGTCCGGCCTGCACAATCACAGAAAGTTTCAGTACGCAGCAAACCATCAGCGGCTTAGTAGCGTAAGTTACGTGGAAACAACAGATAATCTATCTATGCCGATGAAATGAGCGGGTGCGACGGTGAGTGCACGACCTTGTTGACGGCCGACGCGACGAACTTGCAGCCGAGGACGATGTGGGAGAGGAGGATGGTGAGGTCGCCGCGGGACTCGGGGTACCGGCTCTGCTCGTTCAGCACGTGCCGCGTGATCGTCATCAGGTCCGTCCGGTGCGCGTCCGCTTCGTGATCCATCTTGCCCAACCCCGCCGCCTGCCGCGCGCTAGCTAGCTAGCTCCCCTGCACCCTCTCGCTAATTCGCTCCGTGTTACGACTTGCGCAGTAGTGCAGAGCGCGCCGCGTGGTATGTGTGTATGTATGTATGTATCTGTCTGTCTTGACTAAGCTCACTCGGCGCGGGAACCGGCTGTGACGACGTGACGCGAGGCGTGTATTTTTTTATCTTTTTTGTGAGGTAGCGCGGCAAAAACAAGTGAGGCTGGGAGCCTTGGAGCGTGGAGCTCCAATAGAATCGGCGCGGAGGCCTATCCCTCTATCCGCGATGGCTGGTAGCGTGGTGGCCGTGTGCGTTTGTGGCCGTCGTGTGGTGGCGTACGCAGTGGCAGCAGGGAACGAGGTGAGGCCCGAGAGGAGAGCGGAGAGATTAGGACCAAGTAGTGTTACCTATCACCTGAATCCGATGTGACGTGACAGCGAAACGTCGTCAGTGGCAGACGGCAATTCACACCAACAAGAGTTGAGACGGCCGCGTC
Source organism: Hsuehochloa calcarea (assembly GCA_036346395.1). Classification (NCBI taxonomy): domain Eukaryota; kingdom Viridiplantae; phylum Streptophyta; class Magnoliopsida; order Poales; family Poaceae; genus Hsuehochloa; species Hsuehochloa calcarea. The sequence continues at coordinate 55,841,638 of CM070593.1, read as the reverse complement.
GTTCAAAGTTCTTGTTTCCTTGAAGTAGCGCTTATGAGCAATGGCAGTAACTGATTAATGTCCTGGCCTTTTACGCGTGGAATATACCTGGTTCAACTTCAAGTGAGAGCCACAGACCGGGGCATGTTGCCTTCTCGTGCTGGATTCGCTTGCATTTCGTGGTCCAGTCAAAAGACCTTTAATAGGCAGTGACGCACAACTTGAGAAAGAAAAAAAAGGTAAATAGACTTTACCGACGCAGAAAACTTCTGCTGATTTATTCCCTTGAGAATAAGACAAGAAGTTACATGTAAGAAATTAGCACGAAGGACTTCACACGGGACAGGTCATACTGAAAACATGCTGGCCATTTGACATAGTATGCATTTTACCAGCAACACAGCGGGCATAACACCAGCAAAGTAAAGTACATCATAAGTACATTTTCAACACAGCCATGTAAGACATAGTACTATTTCAACACAGCCATGTAAGACATATAGTACTATCAAATATCAATCATGTCAAGAACATAAATAACGAGTAGCAAATAGCAACGCGTGCTCCAATATACTTCGAGAATTCAACAATCTATGCAAGGGAAACAAAGATGTTGGCGATTGCTGGAGTTTGCGGCAAGACATGTAGTCCAATAAATGTGTTAGTTGCTACTGAAGGTCCCATCGCCACCAAAGAATAACAGTTCTTAACAATATTGACCACGAGCCTTGCAGGCATGCTTCAGGGGCAATGGAGCTTATACAGTACAATACAACACTGGCTGATTTTGTTCCTGAAGAAGGTATACAAAGTATCGAGAAATTAGGCAGATGGAACAAAAGGTGAAAAGATGAACTCTGACAGAATTGAGATATTATGTTGGAAACAGCATTAACCTGGAGTCTTGCAAACATGACTGAAGGACCAGAGTTTAAAGTATGGTACAACACTGGTTTGTTTTCTTTGCCTGCTTGTAGAACATCTGAAAAGGACAGCACAATATCTCTCAATAAAATAGGAGATGAATCAGTAAGCAAGAGAAAACTGTGAAATGATGCTGATAAATACATACGATCTACACTATATTTTATGACTGCGATAGACAAATGGTAGAGCCTAGAGGAACAGGGCCTTAGCCTTTTTCGTATTTTGATCCAGTTACATACTCTACACTATATCAAACAATTACTTTCTGGAAATTGGATTATGGCATTCGGGAAACATATATTTACAAGACAGATTTTATTTCCTATAAGCTACACCCACAAGGATCATAGGACCCAGGTCAGTGTTGCCACTCCAACATTAGAGTAAATTTGGTTGTAAAGATCAAGGTGACCAAAGCATGTGAAAACTAGATTTATGCAAACACCACAAACATGACACAAATAGCATAGCATTATCACTAACAGACTCCATGGAAAATTAACTTGCTTCTGCAATACTCCGCGGATGGTGATTGCTTCAACTAGACAAGTTAACATTACGCATTTAATAGAGTACATGGTGTCTGAGAAACAATGCATAGCCCAAAAGAAATTTAAAGATGTTGAATGCTTGATGTATCATGTTGACAATCAATAGTAAGTATCGAAACCTAGCCATGTTTTACTGCATAAAAGCATTCATCAGGTAAAAACCAAAGATAAAATTACCTGTGAAGCAGCACTCAGATCTGAACTTTTCTCAACCAAGCTATCCAACCTCTCTCCTCTTGCAAGGACACTCTCAATAGTTTTATGCTGTTCAAATATTCAAATGTGAACAATTCAAATTAGCAACAGGTTGCTCCCAGTCCCATAAAATAATGGTGAGATAGCGGTAGTCGGTAGATCATATTATCAAATAATTGTTATTAAGTTCCAGAACAAGATTGCGTGATCAAGGTTGCTTGTACAGTATGCATGTAAGGCCATAAAAAATAATTATTTTCTCCTTGATCAAGCTCTCTGTTTTACCAGATGAGGAGTTGTTGATACTCAAGCTGGATCATGCAAGATGCAACCTACCTACAATGAAATCATAAAAAGTAGACCCAATTAAGTTCAATCTGAACAACTAAGAAAGGTGGAACCTTGGCTTGGCTCCAGGTCCATCTAAATTTAGTACCAGGACGAGCAGTTAAGGCCTAAGGCCGTAAATCAAGGGAATATTCTAGAAAGCTAATTTCTAGGTATCTGTTATAACAAGTGGAATGCATTCATCTAGTACAGAACTCAAAATATATTTAGTGTGATTTGTTTCTAGTAGGCACACATGGACATGGTTACAACTTACAGGTATTCTGCAAAACTGAAAATATCTGAGCACAAAGAAAATTTCAGATAAGTAACACTTACTAGGATAATTTTTGTTTCATCCAAGTCCCTCTGGATTTTCATTAACTTGTCAGCCTCTGCAGGGTCCTACAAGATCATGAATTAAATGAGAACATGTTTTTTAAATGAGGGAGGGAGGGGGCAGAGAGAGAGAGAATAAGTCCAATGTAGGCACAAACCAGTGTCAGTTGTATAATTATTCTTAGGAAAACACAATAAAAGGCTTTGCCCCTAATCAAAATTCATTTTAGCCACAAACATGACAGCAGAATTATATGATTACTCGTCAAAAAATAACATGCTCCTTTGTTTTTTAAGATTGTGGGAAGCCCTCAGCAATCCAGCTAGTTGAATAACTCTAGTAGTTAAACAACGATACACACACCAACATCTTCGAAATTTTGTTACTTGTGAATTATGACAATTTGGACTGGCCAATGACAAACCAAGTTGTCAGACCCCGGATTTCTTCATCCAGATTTCTCTGTGAAACCACTGTGCTATTCCCTAGATCAGTAGATAGCACTTCACAGGCACAATGCTGAATCAAACCATACATGGCGTAAAATCATTTCATTCATTAATTTACACATCAGAGTTTACATAGACCGCTTCGGGCCCATTTTTACAATAAAGGTCGAACAGGCCAAATGAATACAATATATACACATGTACAATGATGGAACAAATGCAAATAACACCCTACACAATATATATATCTAACACCCTCAAACTCATGGTGGATCAACAACACCGAGTTTGGAGAGGTAGAAGATTATCTTGAGCTCAGTGCATGCCTTAGTAAAGAAACAAAAGATAGCGATAGAAGCAACAACGATCTCGAAGCAAAGGGGTGAGGGCACATCTTCAGTGAGGGTTCCACGAAGATATCGAAGAACACGAAGAAGGTGGTGTAGTTATCTTGTACACCCATTTACACGTGATAGGAGTAACATGTGCGGAAAGGGCACAAGATCCCAAGTGCTAGTGCGCTCCAGCGACAATCTCCTCGGACATCACAAGCCGCCACTCGGGGTGAGCGGCTGACCTCCTGATAGGTCGTAGGCTCGGAAAGAGCAGCGGCGGAGAAAGCCAGAGCGCAAAGCGGCGGCTGATAGTGTGACGATCACGAAGAGCATATCTGGAAGGAGAAGACGGATTTGGACCCGGCAATGATGGAGAGGAAGGAGTTGGCCGAGGGCGGCGAGAGTAGTGCAAGGGTAAAGATGGAGCCTCAACAAAGGGCGAGAAAAAATCCGGTGGAGCGGAATAGATGGAGCGGAGGGAGTAGATGGAGGATGAGGCGAGCAGTGGTGGAAAGGCGAGAGTCGGAAAAATCGAAAGGAGATCGACTCAAGAAGAGAATCCGGCCGATGGGGGGAATGAGGGTAGTAAGGGGCGGGACTCGTCAAAAGTGACATCCAGAAATCCTCATCCTCTGAGCAACAGGTCATAACAACGATAACCCTTATGCTCAAGATCAGAGCCAAGAAAAACACACTCAATGATCGAAGCGATCGGCAGTGCGCTCACGAGGTGGAAGAAGAGCAAGCAGACACAACCAAAGCTGCGAAGATGATGTACTTCTCGGAGCTCGACCAAAGAGACGCTCAACAAGAGTAGAACCACGAAGAAGCGATGAAGGTCAGAGGTTGATCGAAAAGCGGCGAGAGAAAGCGACCTCGGCCGAGCGAGGAACAGAGAGGAGGCAAGCATGAGGCGCGGCGGTCTCAAGCAAGTGGCGATGTTTACGCTCGAGACACCGATTCGGCGTGAGCACGGGACAAAAGTCTTGAGGAAGAGTGCCACCGCCGGAGAAAACGGCATAAGCGGCGAGAGATACTCGCGGCCAGTCGGCCACGAAAAACACGAATGGTGAATCAAACCGAGTCACGAACCATGGTGGCGAACATCGATAAATAGAAAGAACTGGTTGCGCTTCGGACATGAAGTAGATCCAAGTATAACGAATAATCATAAATAAAGATCACATAATAGCGATGACCCTTTCGAAACGAAGGGGCGGACCCCAAACATCGAGTGAACAAGATCAAAGGACAAGTAGAAATAGAATCACTAGTGGGATAGGGAGCTGCATTGCTGCCAAGCTTGCAACCCATACAATGTAACGATGTGTCCCGAAATGCACCCAAGAACACCACGACCAACTAAAGGCGATAGACGCGAGCCACGAGAGATGACCCAGGGCGATGGTGCCAGCGAGCAAAAGATGTAGTGGAGGACGACAAGAAGCGGTAGTGGCGGTGGCGATTGGTCGGTTGAGTCAGCGGAAGGAAGATGAAGCGGTCGAGCTCCCAAAGGCACGCTGCGAATCACGGTGCGAGGGCGATACCAAGCGGTAGTCCACGTGTGGCGGTCTGAACACAACAAGAGTCGGACTCAAGAACAACACGGCCAGATTGTGATCGGTGATCGACCGGTAGACATAAGCCGCATAGTGGTGAGGAACATGAGAGACTGCAGGAACATGAAAAGAAGAAGTGGAAAGGATGCCTCGGCTGTATGTGAAGAGAGGTACCATCTGCGATCTGAGCAGTGGAAGAAAAATCGGTGGACCGCACGAAATAAGGTGGGTAGAATCGGTGTCATGTGAAAAGAAGCACGAGTCCAAGATCCACGGAGACAAGATACGATGAGGGAGGCGGAGGCGAGGAAGATCTGAGAAGCAAGAGCGACGAGCGGTAACCAGAGGAGTCAGAGGATGAGCCGACACCGAGGCGCCAAGCGAGAGAGAAGGCTGTGTGGCCCTGGGAACCTGTATGCCCGATATTATCCAAAACCTCGGACAATATAGGAGGCACACAAGAACCGACGGAGTCAGATAGACTGGGGTGAGACTAGAACAGCTAAGGACTAAACTACGCTTCAACGATTCCTGGGTCTTTAGACTTCTGGATCCTCGTTGTAGTTGATAGCTCCAGTGTTCCTGTTTCTGAGGGTTTGGAGAAAGAGCGAGGATGAGCACAACTACCGTGCTCGCGAGCCAACACAACAGATACAATAATATACATGCAAGGTGTGACAAGGATGGCTCGGGTTCTTTTAATTGCGTAAAGCAGCATTTATAAATACAGATATTGGAAAATCCTATCACTTAGCATTTTAACCAAATTGCATTTTTAAAGAGATTAATTATGCAATAATTAATAAAAGCAGAGGCTACCTCCACATTCATGCTTATATTTTTGTTGGTGGTCATACCCACCTATTACCAACGCTGGGTAAGAATACCCAGGGAAAATCCAAATCAAGGGCTAGGTGAGCCCCGCACATTTTCCAACCCATCCACAAAAGTTTTTGAAATAGAACTATATCTCGTAAGCTTCGCATGCCCGCCCGTGACCTTGGGCACGGCTGTTCGAACAATTTTTATTCTCTGCAGAGATTGTACATCTTTACCCACAAGAGATAATCAGCTTGATATATACACACGTTTCCGTTGACATGTGAATCAAGGGGAGATTACCACAAGGTCTTTACAAGGCATCCCTCATTGTTCATCGCACCCGCTAAGGTTTCATCTGAGAGTGGTTACGCTCTCCCTCTGCGTCAACCATACCCCCAAACCCCCTCTTGCGCCACACGGCGGTTTAGCCAACACACGACCCGTGTCGTGTCCACGACGGCTTAGTCAGCGTCACGGCTCGTGGGTCACTCCAATGGTGCAACTCATAATGGTGGACACAAATTAGTCAGCCAGATCGACACCATTATAGACTTGTGGTTGTACTGTTTTACAATTGGAGGTCATCACAGGATTAAGTCCTTAAGATTATCTGGGCGACTCTTACCACATACCCACCACAAAAATATCCTGAGCTACATTAGCACCCAACCATTTACCCTCCAGTTTACCATCCGCCCAGATGGGTATTAGCAAATTTTTAGAGTTTTGGAGAGGTATAAAACAAGTTATCCAACCAATTCAGTCATTCTCTCCAATGACTGCCCAAAACAATTGTCATGATTAAAGAATGATGATTTATGGTAGTAATACCCCGGCACTTAAACAAGTCTAGCATGGCGTTTAAGTACAACCTATAACTAGTAGGTTACCATATATTTACTAGGGTGACAAGGATATTGGGAGTTCAATTTTTCAAGGAAATGGTATAATAATTATTTAATCATCAAATAGGCATTTAACTACCTTAAGTGTTTGACATACATTTGCATAGAAATTAAAGCATGCAATTTGATATTTTAAAAGAATATAATTTGCATAAAATGTAGGATCAATATGATCAAAGTGTTGACTCGCTTGGGCTATTTTACCGTGGCCTTGATCTTACTCAAAGCCTGATTAGACAGAGGTTCGAAGTCTTGGTCGGCGTCTTTGCTTGAATCTTGGATCTGCTTGAGTCATCGATTCTTCTGGACTTCGATTTCTAATTACGCAATAACGATCGAAAAACCAAATAAATCCAAAGAACTCAAAAGACCAATAAAACACAAGGGCCTCAGAATGATTGCGGATGATGGGCTTGAGAGAAGGGTTGGGCGACACTGGAATGTTTGACAGAGTCAAACGTCTAGTTGGGCTAAAGGAGGAATGACAGAGAATTTCTGCCCGGAAAGAGGATACAAAGGAGGGTAAGGTCGAAGGAGTTTTTGCCGGAATGCTCTACTGTGGATTTGGAAGACTGCAAGAGTATCCTTCGACAGTGACAAAGCAACTTAACTACCGGTTCTATACCAAATCTAGGATACCAGATCGGCACACAATCCAATGGCAATTCTATACCAAACTCAGCTGCCAGCTAATACTCATTGATTCGATTGCTAGCTACTCAACCTACTACTACAATCTACTGCTATAACAAAATACCGATTGTACTACCAATTAATCAATTGCCAGACCACCAACCGGGACTTAATTGCCTGACCACAATTCATTGCCAAACAATACCGGTTTATAATCGATCAATATAAACAAATCAATACTTCCAGCTTACACAAAATACAATTACTTCTAACAATCATTGACCTACTGATGAAACACTAACCAACAGCTAACAATTGATTAACAAATCCAATAGACAATACTGCTACTGAAGATCAAAGCTATCCCTAATGATCAGGATCACAACCAACCATTCAAATTACTGCCAAAATACTTATACTGATGATCAATAATCACAGACAATTAATCAATAATCAATTTTAATACCAGCAAAACATCCTACTATCCTATTGCATGAATTCTCAATTGTCGAAACGATTGCAAATTCATTGCTACCGCTACGATCTGGGAAAGCAACTACGAATCAAATATTGTCAATCGAAACAGATGAATAATAAAAGATTGCAAGTTCGACATCACAAAATTTTAATTGACAGAAATTCTAAATGCCAGCACTCAATCTAGGCCACATCAATCATACAAACTTTCAATGGCTAGACCAAACAACTATTGACTTAACAAACCAATTCACAACTACCAAATCAATCAATTTAGTTTGTCGAATGACATAATATTCCACAAATGACTCCATTGCCGGTTTACACACATAATTCGAAAACAAAACACACAGCATTGGCAACAATACCGATATACAATTTACTGACAAACATTGCCACTGAGATTTTATCTTCCAAAATCAAACACAAGGATTCAATTATCAACTTATACATCGCAGAGTTTTTAAATTGTCAGTTCACAGAATCTCAACTGATAGATCAACACATAAGGTCTTCATTTGCCAGTGCACAACACACTCATCACTGCCAACAAGATCAAGAGCTGATGAGCAAAACAACACGGACAATCAAACAATACTGCCAACTATACTGATGCTCAAATCATTGTCAAAAGGGCACTGGTCCGATGAATCCTGCTAACTTCTAACCAGCGCTGCTCTGATGAGGCAGACGGCAACTCAACCCACTGAGGGCTAAAATCACAGAGGGACAGAGAGGGAGCAGAGAGTAGAGGAGGAGCTTTGGGTGGTGGCTGCCGGCGGCGGGTGGAGATCGGAGGGGGTGCCGGAGGTGGCCAAAATGGAATGTTGGAGGGGAAGGGTTGCCAAGAGAGGAGTCACTGTGGCCGGAGCGGCGACGAGGAGGAATTGGCGGCGGAGAGCTGAGCTGCTCTCAGCCCACAACATTGGAGGAGGAGCACTAGATCGGTGAGTGGAGAGGGAGGAGAGCTTACTGGCATTTGGAGGAAGGAGGTGCCGAGGGAGGTCGGTGATGGAGCCGAGGGCGGCGCGGGGAGGAGAGCTCGGTGACGGTGGTCTTGGGGAGGGGAGGGGTTGCAGCCGTGGGTCGGGGACGTCGCCGTGGGCTCCTGGTGCCGGTGACTGGGCCGAGGCGACGGCGAGGGCGGCCAGAGGCGGAAGGGAGAACCTTCGGCCGAAGGGGGGAGGAAGGATTTGGGGGGGCTTTGGAGCTCTTACCTGGGGGAGAAGGAGAGGAGCGGGGCAGAGGCAAAGGGCGCCGGGCTATAAATAGCCTGTGGAGGGGGGGCGGTGGAGAGGATGACGGAGGCGGCATGGCGATGGCGGTATGGGCGGCCATGGCGTGGAGGGACGGTGGTATAGGTGCGGAGGACGATGAGACGGCGCCGCAGGCGACGGACCGGTTGGTGCGGTGCAGCGACCTAGGGTGCTTCGCCCTTGAACCGGTCGGAACCGTGCCACGAGGACGAAGAGGACATCGCTGACCGGGGCAGGTGGGAGGTGGGGCGGCGAGGTGGATGCGGCAAGGCATGGCGGAGTCAGTGGAGATCGACGCAGCAGATGAAGCGCGCAGGGATGGGGCGGCGGCGGAGTAGGTGGAGGGTGGGGGAAGCGCCGCAGCGGGGAAGGGATGGGAGCCGGGCCGAGCGGAGGCGACTAAGGAGAGACGAAGCTGGGCCGGGTGACGGAGAGGATGGAGGGGAGAAGAAGGCGGCGCGTTTGGGAGAAGGAGGGCGAGGGGGAAGAATCGACGGGAGCGAGAGAAAGAGATAAGGGGAGAGAAGCAGGGAAATTTGGCCGACGGCAGGCGAAGAGAGCCGGACCGGCCAGCGAAGAGAAAAAGAAAAAGAGGAAGGGAGCGGGCCGGACCGGTTCGAGAGGAGGTGGAAACGCGGGTCGGGCCGGGAAGAAGATTCGGCCCGGGAGGGAAAAAGGAGATAGGGGAGAAAAACAAGTGGGCCGAAATTGAGAGGCTGGCCCAAAAATTAAGGGCAAGATTTTGAGAGGGGTTACAAAATCTGAAAATGATGAATTGAATTTGAAATTTGAATTCAAAATTTTGGAAGTTAAGCGGCCAAAATGAAATTTGAACGAAAATTAAAAATCAACTGGAGGCACTATTTGCCATCCAAAACGGGATGTCACACAAGTAGAGTACAAGCACAATGTATGATTATATTGATATGTCCAAAGCATATAATCCATTTCTGAGAAGCCCACCAAAACATCAAACAACTTAGATATGGTTCATTTTTCTCTCATCCAAAAAAGCATGGCAAGTTGCAATGCAGATATTGGAAACTTGTTTTTCATTACAGACTTACGGTTGAACTAATTTAATTGACATTTCCATATAGGATAGGAAAAATGAGGTCAGTTTTTTTTCGAGGGAAAAAATAAGGTCAGGTTATTAGCTCCTATCAACACACATACATAAAGTGCTTCTATTTCATAGAAAGTTGTAAACCTGATATTTTGTCAAAGCATCTGCCAGGAAAGGCCACTGTTGAGTAGCATCTGCTGTAGCAGATTTCCAAGGGTCCCCAAAAGCCTTCTGGTATTCATCAAGTACCTTCATAAAATAATCATATCAGTAACTGAATCTCATAAAAGGACTATAAGCAGTAATGCACTAACAAATTTATTCTAGTTATGGGCAATAGTAAATCATACTGTATGCATGACCATAATATATTCATGAATCAAATATGTAATTGCACGTACGCATACAGGACCCAGAAGAGCTGCAAGGAATAAAATAAACAATACAATTTATTGAAATCAAATACCAAACAGTTACTATATCAGGTTTTTTAGGAGTTAGGGGAGGATAGTGTACGGGGTTTGTCAATCCCTACTATCTAGCCAAACTAGTAGCTACTTCCTTAAAAAGGAGGCCCTAGGCAGCATGACAACCTCCGTTGCTTTCCGACAATAGGGTGTTAAAAAAATACCATGGTTATTAAGGCGGTAAGGCGAGGCGAGGCGACTCACCCCCTTCACACCTTTTAAGCGGTAAGGCGCGAGGCGAGGCGACGCCTTAGAAATCCTAAGGCGACAGTCAGAGCAAAGAGACCGAAGGTTGCAAAGATCCCAAAGAAGATTTGGAAGCCACGAAGATCCCTACTGCCCCACTGCCCACGACCGCCTTGACCGCCTCCGCCTCGCCTCCTCTTAACCCCCTAGCATGCCCCGCCTGCTTCATCTTCACCTGCGCCGCCTCCCTTCACTCGGCTCTCTCTCTGCCTCTTTGCTGCTCGACCCGGCCTTCTCCCCGCCTCCCCCCTCCCTCCCGGCCTCCCTTCCATATGTCCGAGGGGGAGGCTGGGAGGAAGGGGGAGTCTGGGTCGCTGCCGGGAGAAGAGAGGGAGGGAGAAGGGAGGGGGAGGCCGGCGGGAGGGGGAGCCAGGGAGGGAGGGGGGAGGTGGAGGTGGAGACCGTGCTCCCCGACGCCGCGCCCTCCCCTGCTCCTTCCCTGCCGGCCTCCCCTCTCCTTCACGCTCGTCGCCTCCCTGCTCCCCTCCTCGTCGGCTCCGCTCCTCGACGTCGCCCCAAGCTCTCTCCCACCCGGATCCGGAGCACGGGCCTCCTCTGCTCCCCCTCCCGCCCGAACCTGGCTCTCCAACACCGCACAGGCGACGAGCGACGGCAAGGCGGGGCGACGCCTTGACTCCTCACAGCGCCTTACCGCTTAGACGACGCCTTAATAAGCATGAAAAACACAGTGAACAATCGAATATGGATGCAGGATTTAAAATGGATATAGATGGTTGTCGCTGGTTTTCGAGCAGTTATTGCTAAAACCTGTCTGATAATGGACAAAACAGTACACTGCACCAATGTTGAGGGCAACCTTGCCAGATTATAGTGTACTCATTCGTACAACTTAACCACTTGTCAGGTTTTCTACTAATAATTACATGAAATACTCCCTTATTGTGGATGAAATCATCATAGGCCAAATGCAAAGAGATGCAATACAGAAAATTCCAGAACTGTCAATACCTTATTTAGAAGTGAAAATGCACTTCGTACGGGATAGTGATCATCCATAAATGCCACCGCACAAAGGCCATTTCTGTTGTGTGAATGGACCTTGTATTCTGCAAACAGGACAGTGTGTTTGCATGATCACACACAAAACAGCATACAGAAATTTACAAAAATAATTTGCTTCTAGTCTCTAACACGAAGAGGAAAATCCATCAGCTGTAAAGCACACGAATAACTACAAGTGGGATGCAAACGCTAACGCATGATAAACGTTGGAATCAGTTCAAGTTTCCCCCAAATATATTTAGCATCGTCGTATCGTCACGATGGACAGAGAACCAATACCCAACTTAAGCAACAAGATCAGATTGCAACCGGCCAACAGCAAATCCATTAGCGCATCAGATGAACTAACTGTCAGCGCTACTTTTCCGTAAACAATCCAAATCATTCCACCTCCCGTCCTTGTTGCAGCCATCAAATACCACAGGATCCCGCACCACAAGGTTGGCCTCGGCCAAATCCATGCGAACCACGGATCTGAGCATCGGATCAGAAAGTACAGTAGACCCAGAGGCAGATCTGAGGGAGGTTACCTTCGTGCTGGACCGACTGGCGCTGGCCGGATTGGGTGCGCTGGGCGACGGTGCGGGCGACGAAGAAGATGAACTCCCGGGCGGCGCTCCGCTGGAAGTACCCGAAGTGGCTCACGTCCGTGGCGTTCGCCAGCACCACCGCCTCGGAGCCCGGCCCGCCGCCGGACGACGTGGAGGAGTCCCCGGCGCCGGAGGACGACGGCTTCAGCACGAGGAGTGCCGTAATCTTCATCTCTCCCAAGGCAAAGATCTACGACGCGACGCTCCCGATCTCGCGGCCGCTGCTCCTGCGCCGCGGGGAGATGGATGGGTTGGATGGACGGAGGCGCAGCCAAGGAAAAAGAAGCTTCCCTTTCCTCTTTTGCTGGATTCGGTCGCACCCCACTAACACAACGCGCACGACGAGTAACGAGCACCACGCTTTTCAGTTGGGCCAACCACAAACAGCTCTGCAGCTAATGGAGCGCGTCCAACCCAAACAGAGAAGCGCCAAATCACACAGTACCGAGCAAAATCGCCACAAGAAATCACCAAATTCATAAACATTTAACCATGTGAACGTGATCAGAACACCAAAGAGAGAACGGCAAATCACAAAAACGCGCGGACGAGGAAACCAAATTGACACTAAATTTTGGATCAGATAACTGCCTTCTTAAATTGCCATTTCATTGCGACACCATGCTACATATGACCAGAACACCACAAGAGCAGATAAGGTGGGGCTAAATTACAACAAGATACGCCATGACATTCTCAGATCAACACCAGCAAGCTAGGCACCTTCTAGAACAAATCTACATCTCCCGATCAGACACACAGCTACTACTACTACCACCACCACCCCTATCACTAACCAAGCCTAAGCCCTCTCCCCACGGATGCGGCGCGCGAGCTGAATGTCCTTGGGCATGATGGTGACGCGCTTGGCGTGGATAGCGCAGAGGTTAGTGTCCTCGAAGAGCCCCACGAGGTACGCCTCCGCGGCCTCCTGCAGCGCGGCGACGGCGGAGCTCTGGAAGCGGAGGTCAGTCTTGAAGTCCTGCGCGATCTCCCTCACCAGCCGCTGGAATGGCAGCTTGCGGATCAGCAGCTCCGTGCTCTTCTGGTACTTGCGGATCTCCCTGAGCGCGACGGTGCCGGGGCGGAAGCGGTGGGGCTTCTTCACTCCGCCGGTGGCCGGGGCCGATTTGCGCGCCGCCTTCGTTGCCAGCTGCTTCCGCGGCGCCTTACCACCGGTCGACTTCCTCGCCGTCTGCTTAGTGCGGGCCATCGGGATTCGGGGATGGGAGGAGACTAGGGATTGGTTGCTTCTACGAACTACGGGCGCTTGCTTACTTGGGAGATTTGAGAATTGGGGTGAGATTGGGAGGAGAAGGGGGTCTTTAAGTAGGGGTGGGGTGGGCGGGAGATTAGGAAATTTTGGTGGGGAGCGGCGGGGTTGGGTTTGGAGCGTTGGATCGGTGGGGGTGGACGGTTGCGATCGGGTCTTGGGGGTGAGCACGCGGATCGTTGGGGGCGATCCGTGGAGAGGGGGTTCCTGGGCTCTGATTGGTTGGGGCTGGGAGGGTGGTCTCACGCGGATCGTGGGTGGGGTGTTCCTGCGTTGTAATTGGCTGGTGTGTTCGGTGGAGGAGAGAGCGGCTGTGCAATGTGCACACGGTGCAGCACGTGTAGTAGATGACAGATTGACGAGTGGGACAGGTATCCGAAATGTGTAGCTACCTCTCTCATGGGCTTGACAAAATCTCGGATCCCAACCCAACCCAGTTGAAATTTAGTAAGTCAGCAAATTGTTGGATTCAGATTTTGCAATTTAGAATTTTTTGGTAAATAATATTATGATATTCCCGGCATCAGTAGATAGTGCTCACATAATACATTATTGAATCATTTCATACATAATGTAGATCAAACTATACATTAATTAAATAATATCAGATTTTACATATACCGCATCGGGTCAGGTTTTACAGTACAGCCGAACAAGGCCAAATGATTATGTTACATAAAAGCGAAAGCGACAGCGGAATCAAAAATGGTAGATCACATCTAGCCACAGACAAGCGACTGGAGAAACAATGTACGACCGATATTATCCAAAGACCTAGGTAATATTGGTAGTACCGACTGAGTCAGCCAGACCAAGGTAAGACTATAGCAACTACAAACTAAATTACGCTTCATCATCTCCTTGGTCTTCAACGTCTTGATCCTCGTAGTATGCATAGTGATCTTGATCCACGAACTCTGAAGGGTTTTGGGGGAGAGAGCGAGGATAAACACAACTTTTGTGCTCGCGAGCCAGCACACAAGATTGAGTAATAATACATATAAGACTTAACAAGGATGGCTCGGGTTCTTTTATTTGCTAAGAGCAATATTTTCAACTACAATATTTAGAAATTCCTATAACTTAGCAGTTTAATCAAAACTCATTTTATTAAATAGATATTGTGCAATATTTATAACAGCGAAGGTTACCTCCACCTATGCTTAAATTTTGATTGGAGTCACCTCGACTTATTAACATCACTAGGTACGACGACCCAGAAAAAATCCAAATCACGGGCTAAGTGAGCCCGACACATTAATCATTCCACCCACAAAGGTTTTTGAAATAGAACTAACTCTAGCAAGTTCTCATGTCCGTCTTTGACTGCAGGCACGACTGTTTAAACAGTTTATACTCTGCAAAGATTGTACACTTTACCCACAAGAGACAATCAACTCGTTGCCCCATATGATTCCTTGATCATGTAGTTGAGAGATCGTCACAGTAACCTTTCAAGTTATTTCGCCTCTTCTGTCATCTCACCCATATGGGCTGCTCCCACTTGCGGTGGGTCCCATAAGTTGTGTGAGATGTTCACTAGAATGCTGATGCAGATGTACTACGACTTTCCACAATGACTAGCGCAGCTGACAACTTCACCATCGGTGTCCTATTCAAGCTCACGCTTGCACTACTTCACTCCTCCACCAGTGAGATGACTTTCAGAGTCCAATAAATTTACTAAAACAAGTTGTACTTTACATGCTTATTATTGTACTTGTTTTACAATAGGAGGTCGCGACAAGATTAAGTCCTTAAGCCATCTGGGCGGTTTATACAACATACCAACCACTCTCGTGCTCCGACGGCATGCACCACCATACTATCTGCCCAGATGTGGTAACAACAATTTAATAGAGTTTTTGCGAACAAAATACAGTATCCCAACATTTCAGTCATTTACCCACAATGACTGACCAAATCCACTTTCATGATTAAAAGATGATGATTAGGGTATTTAATGCCCCAGTACTTAAGCAAGAGTAGCATGTCGCTTAAGTACACCCTAAAGGTAGTATAGTTGCCATATAGTTACTAGGGTGACAAAGATTAAGGGATTCAATTGTTAAAGGATGACATATTAATATTTAATTACCAAGTTGGTGTTTAACTACCTTAAGATTTAACATATATTTGTATAAGGAATTTAAAGCATGCAATTTGGTATTTTTAGATAATATAATTTGCATAAAAATGTAGGCTCAAAATTATCAAAGTATTAACTCGCCTAGATTGAAGGTGGGAGAGTCTTGAAAGTCTTGTGCTTGATTAAAATTGGAGATGTCCCGCTTCTCCAAACTCTACTCCTACTCGGACGAACGTGTTGGAAAAAGAACAAACAAGCAAAGAGAACAAATAAAACACACAAGAAATAGCAATTTAACTCCACATTAAACAAGACCACTGCCATTAGCAAGATCTTGAATTTAGACAAATTTAGAAACAAAATTCACTGAATTCGGAGTTATAACGGAAAATGAGATTTCTGAATTTCGGATTTTGAAATAAATCAGGGAAAAAGAAAGAGGAGAGAGGATTGGTGCACCACATAGTGCACGGACCAAGTCCGTACGCACGGGTCCACGGTCCACGGGCAATGGCGGCCGGGGCGGTCCGGCGGTGCTCTGAGCTATAACAAGGGGGCATGAGCAAGAGCACAACATAGGGATCTCACCAATACCAAGAGAGGGGCCGAGGGTGGTCAGAGCACGACGAACGACGGGGAAGAAGGTTGCGGCTGGAGGCGAAGGGGAAGTGCAATTCTGGTGGCGGTGGTGGACCAAAAGTTGGTTCTCTTGGGGAGGATCTTCCTGGGCTCCTAGAGCACCTCGTGACGGGATCGGCCAGGGATGAAGATCACCGGAGCAACGAGTTGACGGCGAGGCACGGCGGTGGCTGTAGTCAAACTTCCCTCGACCAGGTAGTCAGAAGCTCCTTCCGACTAGGTAGTCAGAAGCTGAACAATACTCAAATAACAACACTCGATAAACAGTACTCGAAGAATAGTACTTTGATAAACAGTACTAGAAGAATAGACTCCGACTCTTACTTAATTTCGGAGTTCGATACAAACTCTAAAACATCATATTTGGCAGGATTAGCTCCAACAGCAGCGGAACTTCTCGACTGCGGAGAAGAATAGGGGAGGTGGGGGGAAAGTAGAGGGGGTTGGGGACGCGGTGGAAGTGGCGAAAGACTTACCGAAGTGGCAGTTTGTCAGCGGGTTTGTCAGCGGGGGCGCATGGTGGCAGTGGAGGAAGCGGGGACGTGGGGGATGGATTGAGGGCGACCGAGGTGGCGAAAAGCTCACCGGTGCTTGGGTGGTTTGATGGCGACCGACAGGAGCTTTGGCACTCTTCTGCCTTGCTGCTTGTGGAAGAAGCGAAAGAGGGGAGGAATGGTGGGGGAGGGGAGATAGGGAGATGCATCGGGGCTCATATAGCCAGGGGAGGGGGGGGGAGAAGGGAGGCAGGGGGGATGGAGCTAGCGCGAGCGGCGACACAAGTCACGGGGCGTGTGCACAATGCGCCTGGAACGCGTGCGCAATATGCTGGAGGTGGCAAGGGGAGCGGCCAGGGGGGACGGCAAGGGGTAGGGGATGCACGGGGAAGGGAAGAGGAGCGACCAGGGGCGCGGCGGCAGGGCGAGAGGAGAAAGGCCTACTGGTCGGGCGGACAGTCGAAGGAAAGAAAGGGGCCAAGGCCCAAGTAAGATTAGGGGGAAATTTTAAACTAAGATTTGAATTTGAGAGATTTTGGTTTGAGCTTTTGAAATCAAGTGGCAACTGAAAACACTATTCAAAGACCGAAAATGGGGTGTTACACAAATATACACATATTCTCCTCTCAAAAAACAGTTCCCTCTAAAAATAATATAAGTATATAACTGAGAATAAATCAAAAACATTATAACTTTATTTTTAGACTAAAAACATTATAAATTTTTGAATACTAAAAACATTATAACTGAGATGCACCATAAACTTGGCTTCAAGCCTTCAACTGCACCAATGTTTTAGTATGAATAATCTTCCCCAGAACAAACCAAATATCTCCACGAGAAAAACGCTTATTACAACCATCAACACCCTCGCCGGGGTGCTGGCTACAAATGCAAACTCTTTTTTCAGCACAGCCATGAGCTGAGCTGCTTAAACCAACTCAAAGCTCCCAAACTGCATGGGCAACATCATTGCTGCCCGGTAAAAAAAAAGCCAAATGATCAACTGCATGCATTAGGAACGCCCTGATGCAATGCCATTGTCGGATAAACTAAAACTGACCTGACGACCTAGACTGCGCAACTACCGGACAGATTTCTTCAAGTACATCAACTGACTTTACCTTTCACATTGTTCCATGGCCCACAGCATTTCAGTGACTGGGAAATAAACATGATGCTGTGGAAACCATGGGGCACATGCAAGCATCTGCAATTTGCACCTCAACCAACTGAAATACAGGTAATAGATTACTAGCCCGCAAACTCAGAAACACTTCATATGGACGATGGTTGGACCAGATTCATCGTACTCCGCCTTGGAGATCCACATCTGCAGCACAAATATGTGCATTTCACTAGTTTTTCAGGGTCAAAGAATAGCAATAAACATTACCGAGCATAAAAAGTTAAACAATCCTCAGGAAAATAAAAGGTTCTTAGTGGTTGATCTAGCAACAAAATCTAACACTAAAATTAGTTTTAGAAAACTTCGCAATAACTATCATATTTCCTAGCCATGGCTCGGTAGTGAGTTAACCCCCTTTAACTTCTGTCTTACCCATGTGTTGAATGTAGATGCGATCATGCATTGTCTAAACGCTAATTAAGCAACGGAAGAAGAAGTTCAGAACTACCTGCTGGAAGGTACTAAGAGAGGCCAGAATGGAACCACCAATCCAGACACTGTACTTCCTCTCCGGCGGCGCAACCACCTTCACCTTCATACTGCTGGGGGCAAGGGCAGTGATTTCCTTGCTCATACGGTCACCAATACCAGGGAACATTGTAGATCCCCCGCTAAGGACAACATTACCATACAAATCCTTTCTGATATCAACATCGCACTTCATGATGGAGTTGTATGTAGCTTCATGGATGCCAGGAGCTTCCATGCCAATAAGAGATGGCTGGAAGAGCACCTCGGGGCACCTGAACCTTTCTGCTCCGATGGTGATGACCTGGCCATCGGGCATCTCGTAGCTCTTCTCAACAGAGGAGCTGCTCCTGGCAGTCTCAAGCTCCTGCTCATAATCAAGGGCAACATAGCCGAGCTTCTCCTTTATGTCCCTGACAATTTCTCGCTCGGCAGTTGTTGTCAAGGAGTACCCCCTCTCTGTGAGGATCTTCATAAGGCTCTCAGTGAGGTCACGCCCAGCAAGATCCAATCGAAGAATAGCGTGAGGAAGCGTATATCCTTCGTATATTGGGACAGTGTGACTTACACCATCACCAGAGTCAAGAACAATACCTGCAGGAAAAATACTCTGTCACTTGCCCATTGGATCTTAATACGAGGTAGCTTCTTAATGCAGTGGTTGGTCATACCAGTTGTTCGACCGCTGGCGTACAAGGAAAGAACGGCCTGGATGGCGACATACATCGCTGGGCAGTTGAAAGTCTCGAACATGATCTGGGTCATCTTCTCTCTGTTCGCCTTGGGGTTGAGAGGAGCCTCAGTCAGCAGTACGGGATGCTCTTCAGGTGCCACACGAAGCTCATTGTAGAAGGTGTGGTGCCATATCTTCTCCATGTCATCCCAGTTGCTGACAATACCATGCTCGATTGGGTACTTCAGTGTCAGAATACCTCGTTTCGACTGAGCTTCATCGCCCACATAGGCGTCCTTCTGGCCCATACCAACCATGACACCGGTGTGGCGTGGCCTGCCTACAATGCTAGGAAAGACAGCCCTGGGTGCGTCGTCACCAGCGAAACCGGCCTGTTCCACATCAAGGTATGATCAGCTATCGGAAGTTAGAAATGCACGGACAGCCAAAAGGAAGCTGAAGCCCGTATGTAGTACAAACTAAAGGGTTGACAGCGTAACAGGATAACCAACCTTGACCATTCCAGTGCCATTGTCACAGACAAGAGGCTGGATATCCTCTTCAGCCATTCCTCAAGTGTTCTACAACACAAGGCTGTATTCAGAATGTATTCAAGTTCAACGAATTCTGCAGCATAACTGCTTCAGTGGTGTGGTGTTAAAGCATCGCAGAACTTGCCCATGGACATCAAAATTACAATATGGCAGTCATCAAGCAAAACTATTATCTATACAGTATTGTATGATTAGGAAAATAATACTTTAACTAATACAAGAATCAGTTTTGAAGCAATTCGCAGCCTAGTATAGGAGAAATAATAATGATCTTGATAGCACAGCTTTGTTCATATTTGACATGAAAATGGTAATACAAAACATAGTATAGGCCTAAACTTGAGCAGTGTCACATGGAACTGATAATACAAAACGGGAAAGTTTATTCTCTTGATTAGCTCCAATTAGGCCATTACGGTAACACAATACACACATGAGACTTATCAGAGTTTTGACTCTTGACACGTAAAACTCCAACACGGCAACAGAGAAGGAAACGCCTTGCTGCGTGTATCGATTCAAACTTTACGCTCCTGCCTGGGTAGGGGTTCACAAGGCACATGTTTAATTAGGAAAAAAATAATTAGGAAGATTATAGTTCACACAATTTACACGTCATCCCGAAGCATCAACAGACATACGTACTGCAGTTCGTGATCATCTCGATCGAGGTAGTGACCAGGAAAGTCGCATGACATCAGGGGGCAGACGGCCTCATGATCAGCAACTGCTTTTGCACATACGAAAAGATACGATTTTAAGGAATTAACGGCGCCATAAGGTCCATAAAACAATCCGATGCTCAAACATCATCGACCGCATCGAACAGTACGAACTTGCCAAGGATCGCAGCAAACCAATCATCCAAACGCCAAAGTCAACCCAAACAGGCCAAAACAGCCAAGCCAACGCTAAAAAAAAACACCGGAAAAATCACGAGGTAACACCGACGGGGAGCTCACGCGGCGATCTATCAAAACTATTTCCTCGAACCGATCGCTCTGCGGATAAAATCGATGCAAGAGGGAGGGGAAAGGCGGTTCTACCTTGGGGCTTTGACGAGGCGAAGGGGATCGGTTCGCTTGGGCTGACGCGGCAGCAGAGAGCGAGACGAGACAAATGGGAGAGCCGAAGCAAAAGGCGGAGCCATTTTATACGCGGCCGCCTGCTTGGACTAGTATGCTTTGGTCGGCTTCGCCTGCACGGACCGCGTGTTTGCGTTTTTGGTTTGCGCTCTGCACCGCCGTTTGGAACTTGCCATGTCACGGCACGGCAGCGCACACTTGCATACGACGACCGGGCCAAAGGTCTCTGACCTGGCCCGTTCCGGGTCGATCGAAACGTGGTAGCCGCCCGATGGGGTGTACGCGGGCGGATCGAAACGTGGTAGCCGCCCGATGGGGTGTACGCGGGCGGCCGCAGCGCGAAACTTTCGGTGCCTAAACCGGCATGTCCACGTCGGCCTCGGGGCGGGTGGGGCATCTGCGGCGGACGTGGACCACCGGCGCCTTTGGACTGGCGTGCAGTGGAGACCAACCCGGCCGTCGCTGCCATCGATCGGGCCGGTACTGAGCGTGAAAACATGGAACGGTTGTGAATCGTTGCTGGCTAATTTAATTTGATCGATTATTTTGTTGGTAAATTTTGAATTGTAGAAGTAAAATAATAGATTGAACATAGATATATGAGAGAATTTCTGACTTCTCTTTATCGATCTTTTAAAACTATAATACAATAGTTGGAGTTTCCTCTCTTTATATATAGCCTACTGGTTGAATGGAGAGTCCACCTTGGGCCAAGACTCCCGGCCTAGGATCAGTTTCTTAACACTCTCCCTTGGGCACTTATCCGTCGTGTTTATGTCTCATCAAAACTCTATAAAAACCCAGTGAGAAATTTTTTAGAGAAAGAGTACATGATACACGTTCTGTTGTGCTGCACGAATTGCCTCATTAAAAACCTTAGTTGAGAAACTTTAGGAAAATGTGTCAATTTCATTTAATCTTCAGGATTTATTCTTTGGGTACTCGATCTTTGTAATCAAACTTTAATAAAGATTTCGTGAAGATTCTTCCATGATTTCTGCACTTCTCTAAGTCTTATCATTCCAATTCTACATATGCATCTTTCAAAGCTAGACGTTGAAAGTAACTTAGTGAATAAATATGTAAGATTTTCACATAACTTAGTATGTAGTACTTTAATTTCATCCATCTTTTGCAATTCATTAGTATAGAAAAACTTGGGGTTGATATGCTTAGTGAGATGACTCTTCACATAACTCATCTGCACTTGTGCAACATAAACTGCATTATCTTCCTAGATAATAGCGGGGTTTGCGCGGTGTTCAACTCACATGACTGTTGGATGTGGTGAATCATCCGCTGAAGTCAAGAATATTCTCGTGAGACCTCGTATAGTGCTATGATTTTTGAGTGGTTCGTCGAAATAGATACAAGACATTACTTAGACGATTTCTATGAAATTGTAGTTCCACCACATAGGGATACATAGCCTGTTTGTGACTTGGCTGTATGCGGATCTGACAGGTACCCGGCATCTGCATAGCCGGTCATAGTTAAGTCTTGGTTCTTTCTGTAGAACAGACCAAGATATTTACTTCCTTGGAGGTATCGAAAGATGTCATTTATTCCATGCTAATGCCTTTTGTTGGGTTCTGCACTATACCTTGCTAGTAGGTTTACGACAAATGCAATATCTGGTCTAGTACAGTTTGCTAAATACATGAGTGCTTCTATTGCACTCAAGTACGGAAATTCCGATCCTATGACTTCCTCCCCCCCTTCTTTAGGTATGTACAGGTCATTGTTATGTTACAAAGATCTCCCAACCATCGGAAGATCCGAAGGATATGTCTTTTCAAAGTCGAACCGTTCTAACACTTTCTGAGTGTAGGTTGACCGATGCCCTAAAATCCCTTCAGGGGTATGCTTAAGCTGCAAGCCTAGGCAATATTTGGTTTTACCTAAATCTTTCATTTCGAACTCCGACTCTAGGTAAGAGCTTACTTTGTTAATATCTTCCAGGGTCCCAATGATATTCAAATCATGTACATATACTGAGATTATACAGAATCCATCATGAGATCGTCATATAAAAACACAGGGATAATCCTCATTGTTCGTGTAGCCTTTCTTGCATAGAAAGCTGCTCAAGCGATTATACCATATTTTGTCTGATTGCTTCAGTCCATACAGTGACTTTTATGAGTTGCACAATGTACATATTTTTGTTTGCTTTGTCTTGGTTCGGGACAGGGATACCTTTAGGTATCTTCATATAAATATTTGAATCCAAGTTCCCATAAAGGTATACAGTTATCACATCTATCAATTTCATTTCTAAATTCAAGTTTACTGTAATTGAGATTAAATATCTAAAGGTAGTTCCGCCAATGATCAGGGAATAAGTTTTTTTCATAATCGACTCCTAGTTGTTGATTGAAACCATGTGCAACGAGCCTTGCTTTATGTCTTACAAATTCATTGTTTTCATTTCTCTTTCGGACAAATACCCACTAATGCCTTACAGGGTGCACATGGAGAGGCATGCGGTTTGCAGGCCAAAAAACCTCTCTTTTATTCAGAGATAATAATTATGCTTCTATTGCCTTCTTTCATTCTTCCCAATATGATCTTTTCTTACATTCAGCGAGCGATGTAGGCTCTGGATCAAGATCGATGATCGTGGTAATTTTTTTGCAAAATAAATATCGACATTGGTTGCTGTTCTATTCATATATAATCTCGTGGTCACATAATTTATAGCTATTTCTTCATGGTGTGATACTTCTAATGCTTCTACTTGCTCATCGCTTCTTTCAATTGCGGGGGCAAGTCCCTTTAATTTTTCAGTTTCGATGTGCGCACACATCCATGTTGATGTCTCGCTCTATGGAAATATTCAAATCCGATATACCTTTTACTGAAATCTCTATACTGGTGCCAGGTCTCAACTGGCCCACCTTCTAGTTCTGGGAAACTTCGATGATCGGCTGTGTCAAGTCTTTCTTATCCTTTTTTCTAGGTGTTCCTGGTTACTTGGGATTCGAGGAGCCGAAGTTCTCGTCCTTTTATTCTAAGACCTCTGGACGGGATTAGGGATACCTTCAATTTTCTTTGGTATTTTAACTCTCTCCGGTGCATTGCGTGCAGACACATGCGACTTGATCACGCTCTTCAAATCACTAAAGTGGTCAGGCAGTTGATTCACTAATGCTTGCAAATCAATTATCTTCTAGAATTCTCTATTTGCTTCACTAGTGCGTGGGTCATGTGCATGGATTCCGTGGCTTGCCACGTTATTTTCTGATATTTTTCATCAAGGGGTTAATTTCCCTCCTAATGATGGGAAATTACCCTCATCAAATATGCTGTCAGCGAAGCGGGTTGCATGCAAATCTCCAGTCATTTGGTACATATACCTTATTATAGATGTTATCTCATTACCAACGTATATCCCAGACTTTCAGAGAGGGTCCATTGTAGTTCGCTGCGGTTGTGGTATAGGTACATAAACCTTGCAACCAAACCTTTGTATATGAGAGATTTTCGGTGCTGATCCTTGCCGCTAGTTGCATATGCGAATATATGTTATATGCCGAAGGTTGAAAATTGATGAGAGTTGTTGCATGCAAAATTGCGTGTTACCCATATGTAGTTGGTAAATTACAATTCTGCAAGAGCGGTCATGCAATAAATTTAATTCTTTTAATTAATACCTCTGCTAGTCCATTCTGGGTGTAGACATGTGGTACGGAATGCTGAACGGTAATTTCCTTTGCCATACAATAATCATTAAATATCTTTGAAGTAAATTCTCCGGCGTTGTCCATTTTGATGGACTTCACATGATGATTAGGGAAACTTTTCTTAATTTTAATTATCTGCAAGATCAGCTTTGCAAAAGCATGGTTTCTCGTAGATAATAGACATACGTGTGATCATTTCGAGGAAGTATCGATGAGCATCATAAACTATCTAAATGGGCTGATAGGAGTTGTATAGGACCGCAATATCTCATTGAATACGGTACAGGAATGCAGATATTTCATCCTTTACTTTCAAAGTAGATGGTCTAGTAATCAGCTTCCGGTGGCATATGCGGGGCACACAAAATCTTTCTGTTTTGGAAAATTCTTTACATTGACAATATGCCCCTGAGAATTAGTAATTATATCTCTTATCATTATAAGACTAGGGTGGTATAACCTATAATGCCAGAGATAGAAAATTTCAGAGCTTCTAAAAGTGGTTTTCATGACAGTATATACTACAAGTATAAAGGAAGTCGTTCTAATACCTTTTTTTTCTTCGCGCTTTGTAATGAGCAGGTATTACTTACCATACTGTTCTTCAGTCTCTACGTGGAGACCGTTAGCGCGAATATCTTTAAAGTTAAAGAGAGTTCTAGTCGATTTTGGGTGAAACAAGGCTTCTTCAATTACCAATGTTATGCATATCGGGGGTATAATTGTGGCTCTTTTGATCCTATTATATAAGTATCAATGCTTGTGATTGTCGTAAAACTACCAGCATTCTTGCTGATTGACTGAATTTTTTTCTCTTAAGATGGTATTCGTTGTGCCGCTATCTGCGAAGCATACTTCCTCCATAGGGCGTCACACGCGTTCTGATATATAAAGTATTTATTAATATAGGGTAGGAAGTAGTCCACACACATAAATAAAATACTTCAAAACAGAACATAACTTGCTATTATTAATACAGAAAAAATTCTCACAGGACTCATTATCATATTTTAATACTTTGCTCTTCTAGAGCTTACAACCATTATTCAAAATTCAATCTTCTATTACAACCATAAACTACAAATGACTATAAAATCTAAGTGCAATGCGTGCACTAGATCGAATCAGCGAAGTATGAAGAAACTTTTACCTGAATCTGCTCCATGTCCATCTTCTCTTCTTCGACAACTACAACTGCTGCCACTGCGATATCCAAAGAAGGTGTGATGAAGGCTGCTACTAGGCTGTTTACATCCATGGGTGCAACTCATGACTATAGATCCTTTGTGCTCGCAATGGTAAGGCATGCCTCATGCTGTTCTTTGTCTTTCTTCTTAGACTTGAAAGTATCAATCACGTGCTGCGGCTCACGACAAACACGTGACTGAAAGCATCTAGGCCCCTAAAAATGTGTTTTGGTAATTAATGACAAATATGTGAATATGGGACTAATATGTTTGTTGAGTGATTGCAAGATTAGTCATAAATGACAAATTCAAAATAAGGAGTTGCATGTAAAGGATATCAAGAAGATGGAGTTTGTTTCAAGGGCAAGGTATAAATAGTCTAGGATCGCTTTTGAATTTTACCGGTCTTAGGAGCATGTTGGAAGACCTTATTTTAAGATAGATGCCGTACTATTAAGGGAGATCTTAACTAGTAGCTTGAAAGCACATCATTATGCCTTTGCATCAAACTAGTATCATGTATACACTCTTGTTCTGGTTTTGAACTTAAATCTGTTTTTCAGTATGAAATCGGTAGTTCCAGCGTGTTATTTGCGGAACTACCGCTGGGCGAAACTTTCGAAAATCCCGCGGAACGTTTTTTCCCGAGAGCACCCTTTTCTGGTCATCTTCAATTTTCTAGAAGAGCGGTAGTACCGCCATGATATGAGCGGAACTACCGCACCGCGGAAGTTCTGATGTTTTGCGGTATGTTTTTTCTAGAGAGCACCCTTTTGTGGACATCTTCGATTTTCTGGTAGAGCGGTAGTGCCACCATGATATGAGTGGAACTACCACACTGCGGAAGTCTAAATGTTGCGCGGAACGTTTTTTTCAGAGAGGGTATTTTTTCTGCTCCAGTGAAGAGTGGTAGTACCGCAAGAGATTTACGGAACTTCCGATGATCGGAAGTTCCGCGAATTAGTTGGCGGTAGTTCCACACTAAAAATTCAATTGCTATGTCAGAGCATTTAATACCACTAAAATAGCCGTTGTTGTGCACTCGTTGGAGGTGTGGTAGTTCCGGCCGTTACACGGCGGAACTACCGATTGTCCTGAAAATTTCTGAAACTTTTCCTCCAACGGCTACTTTTGGTTGTGGGGGGTATAAATACACCCCCACCAGCTCAAAGGCTGCTTGCTGAGCATTCATTCAATACACTTGAGCTTAGAGCACTCTCCTCTCTCCTTATCTACTCTCTTTGCACTAATTTGTGAGGTTGTGAGCAAAACCTACAACATTTCATTCTAGTTGATCCATTGGCTCTTGGTTGCCGTCAAGCGAAAGTCAAGGTCTATTCTCTTGGTGTTTGTCGACACCTAGACGGCTTGGCGGAGGTTTGCGCGGTGATCTCTTCAAGAAGATTGTAAAGAGGCCCGACGCCATTTGTGATTGGTTCGGTGTTCACTAACTCCGGAGAGGAGGAAGAACCACCAAGTTATTTCGAGGGAAGGCTTAATTTGTGGAACCGGCTTGATTGAGTCAAGCTTCCTCAATGTGGACTAGTGAAGATCGATAAATCTTCGATACCATGGGAAAAACCTCATTGTCCCCATTGCGGTTATTTCTTGTCTTTACTTATTGCAATTAATTTGTGGCATATATTTTGTGATAGATAGCATTGCTTAGTTCATCTTGCTTAATTGTATAATTTGGTCTAAAATTTTTAGAAACCTCCTATTCACCCCCTCTAGTCGGTTATTCTTGATTCTACAGTGACCAATATCCCTAAGTGCCACATTTGTAGCAATTTTGGTTCTGTGACCATAAGGCTTCTCATCGCACTTCTTTTGTTTGCCCTTCTTGGCTTGAGTATTATGTTTGGTTTTGCGACATATGACTTTACCCTTGTTGCCTTTTTCCTTTGAGTGAGGCTTTCTCACCTTGTAGCTGCTTGCATTGACTTTATGGAGAACTTTGCTACTAGATGGCTGTGAGATGTAGTTCTTTATGAGAACGTCATCTTGAGCTTCTGCAACTTGCATGATGTCGATCAGTTCGGCATACTCCTTGTAGTCGTCTTGATGATAGTTGCGTGTGGATTGCACCGCGTTTGGGTGAAAGGTTGAGAGAGTTTTCTAGATCTTCTACTCATCCGTGGTTACCTTACCACAAAGTTGAAGATTTATATAAATTCTGTGCAATGCAGAATTGTACTCCCCCACAGTCTTGTAATCAGCAAAATATAGTTGGTTCCATTCCTGCTCTACCTAAGGAAGAATGGGTACTTCATCTTCTCGAACCGTTTCTTTAGTGCGATCCATAAAGCTAGTGCGTTTTTTCACCATATACTCATTCTTGAGCGTTAGACAGATATAGTGTCTAATTAAATGAAGTGCTTGATCATTCTCCTCAGCAGTTGGAGTGGCATCCTTCAAGGTGACAAGTCCAATAGCAGCATAGAGCTTCTTGGCTCCAAGTGCGATTTTGACATCTGATGCCCAAGTCACGTAATTGTGGCCATACTAGGCTAGCTCTTCGAACTCACGGTTTGTAATGCAAGTCATCTGCATATTCATGCAAAGAGTTCATAAGATTATTGATGGTAATTTGCATAAAATGGTTAAAAAATTCTCATAGTGTTCCCATGTTTTTCTATGTATTTTTCATGATTTACGGTTATTTTTAGTGATTAAAAGCAATATAAACAATAACAAATAAGTAGAAACAGTAAATACAATACATAAATTGCATAGAAATAATAATAAAAAGTTAAACGTGCTCCAAAAACTAATTCAAAATTGAATTCCCGAGCCCCTTTTCTACTCAAATATGATTTTTCGGCGAATTCCGCAATTTCAAGGGCTAAATTGCTAATTTTTTGTTCTGAGAAAATTTTTCATCTACTTTTCAGAACTTCTGAGGGCTTTTTGCAAAATCAAGGACTTTCTATTTTCTTCTTTTCTCTTAGTTTTTGGCATGGATGATTTCCACGGGCCGTTTGCTTTCAGAGCCCTTCTTGGGCTCAATCCGGACCACCAGTAGGCTCAAGGCGTCGTGGGGGGAGGAACTGTTCACCTATTGGCGGCAACGCTCAATCAAGCAAATCTTGGGTGGGGGAGTGGCTGTGGTTGGCGGTCGGCGCATCTGAGCAGAGGGGCGCGTGATCAGTAAGCGAGCAAATGGGGGTGATCTGGCGTCGGCGTGCGGGCATAGCGCTTGGCTACGCGCTTGGCGAGGCGGCTAATGGCAGGCCATCGTGGCCGCGTGTGGGCGGTTGGCGGGTGCATGGCTTCAGGCCGGCGAGGTGGTGGCGCACCCGTGCGGCACCGACGCTTTCCCCTCCCCCCTCTTTTTTCTTTTTGCTTTGTTTGGTGCTGTGGCCATGTGGGGCCGGCGTGGTGGTCGTGGTCCTACGGGACCAGCGGTGGTCGTATGGGACTGGCGTGGTGGTCGTATACGACCAGCGACGTTGTGGTCGTACGGGACCGACATGGTGGTTGTATATGACCAGCGGAGCTGTGGTCGTACGGGATTGACGTGGTGGTCGTATACGACTAGCAGCACTGTGGTCGTACGGGATCGACGGTGGTCGTACGGGACCGATGTGGTGGTTGTATATGACTAGCAACACTTTGGTCGTACTGTGGTGGTGGCCCGGCTACAGGCGGCGATAGTGCCTGGTGGGGGGACCCATACGGGCCGTCGGTAGAGATTTCTCTTGTTTTTTGATCTGTTACTGTTTATACCAGTACACACTGTTCATCCGAGTGTGCACTGTTCACGTAATACCGTTCGTGCAATTACCAATCGGCTAGACCGGTGACTTCAAGTCGGCTCGTCGTAGATTAGAACGTATTTGCAATCTACGATGCAATCATCATCTACTCTTTCATGCAATCTACCGATCAACATTGTGCTCCCGACTTCAAGTCGATTCGCGGTAGATTAGAGCGAATTTACACCGTTGAAAATCCAATCTAGAAAGTTAAATTTGCATAATTGAAAGTAATCTAGAAAAAAGATTCAATCTACGAGCGTCGTTCTTCGACGGCTACCTTTCGATCCGAGGAGAGTCGATCGTGCTGAGAACATGTTGAGGAACTGTCGCTGTCGAGTCCAGTCCAAGCGATTACCTCGTAGACAAACTCAGAATCGTAAGAACAATGCAAAACACAAGAACAAAATAATAGATTGAACACAAAGATATGAAGGGACTTCTGGCTTCTCTTTATAATTCTTCTAAAAACTGTAGTACAATGATTAGAATCCCCCTCATTTATATAGCCTATTGGTCGGATGAGGAGCCCACTTTAGACCATAACTCCCGGCTTGGACGGATTTCTTAATAGTGATCACCGATTCACTTGGTCCTGCACCGCCCGCAAGTTTTCCATTACCAAACTTGGCCCAAACTCTAAAGGTAATGTAAAGTAGAAGAGAAAGATGTCCAGCCAAATAGTAGTAGAAAAAGGACCAAAACTGTGGTGGGTTTGAGTCTATTTGGGCCTACATTTTACGATGATTCATTCATCCAGCACACAAAGCTGGCCGATCTGTGGAAGGGGTCTGTTGGACTGGCACTCGCCTAAAAGCCTGCAAAATTCTATCAACTCCAGCTTTCGGGCCACATGACGTGAAACTCTTGGGCTTTGGTCATGGACACTAAGCTAGAAATTTCGTAAATTCTTGTACAAGACAATGATGTCCTTTCTCCGTAGTCACATGAGATAATTTCAAAGGAAACCTAGTGATATGCCCTAGAGATGGTCATAGATATGATTGTATCACTTTAATGTTTATGAACTCTTTAATAATATGTTATTTTGTCCATTGACTTAAATATCATTTATATTTATTGTCAAGTACGTGTGACTTGCCTTGCCTTGCCTTGCCTGTGAAACTATTTTTTTATGTTTATGATGTAATTCTAAATATTATTGATCTTATGTCATTACGCGAGACATTTATGATTTATGGAACAACATATGTATTGCTTGATGATCATATTTCATGGATCATGCATATGAGATATCAAATCAATAATGTGGACATAAGTTGGAGAACATAGTGGTGGATTGACCCGCTTCGAGACATTATGAGAATTGTTATATTCATAAGTGTCATCAGTTGGTCTCATACATAGTTTATATGGGATACTTAGACTTGAAATTGTCATGGTTTCCTATATGTGTAATATTTTACTTAGATGTTGTCAAATGTTACTCCGTAAATGGGTAGTCATAAATGCAACTTTTAGGTTTACTATGAAACATCCAGAGTAATGTGACCAATCAAGATGGAATTTGTCCCTCCTATTTAACGGGAGAGATGTCTCTAACCTCTCGATGTGGTTAGATTAAGGAAGTGGATGGTCATGACGAATATAGTTGAGGAGTCAACTACAACTAAGTAATCCACTACAAGATCGAGCTATCATAAGATGACACACATCTCGCCTTGAGTTCAATTTGGTATCGTGAGGTAAAAGGATCAGTACATGAGTTTTTATAAAGGTTTGTATGATATTATTTTTATATGTATTCGATAGTCACTATATCCTACTAGGAACCGCTACTGACTTGTGGATCATAATAGAGTTTATGGGCTACAATCAATTATACATTAACCTACATGGTCACACACTTAATGTGTTGGAACAAACTAGTTTGGATTGGATCCGTTAGAGGCTTGAATCAGATTATAATCCATACGTGGTTAAGAGTCATAATGAGTTTCTAACGTTGAGTTCCGTTAGAGACTCTTTACACTACTATAGAAAAGGTAATCACAAACGGTTCAAAATCGTCATCATAGACGGTTTTTAAATCGTATGACTTTATGGGTCAGTGATATTATGTGATAATTACAAACGGTTTTTGAACCATCTGTGAAAAAAGTTATCACGAACGGTTCTGAAGAATAATCGTCTGTGATAGTCAATTATCACAAATGGTTCTTGTCCAAAACTGTATGTGAAAATAGACTATTATAAACTATTTTTTTAAGTAAAAACCGCATGTGATAATTTTTTGTATTGCCAATTTTTTTTTTCAAATTTTGAGCTAAACCAATCAATTGCTGGACAGTAGTTTCGACATGCTCTTTCGATAGTTTTCAAGAAGATAATTAAAAGATACTCCTCTCTCTCTCTTAATCAATGCCCACTCTCTGACGAGGACGAGATCGAGTAGATATATCCATCTTGAACAAAATCGGCTTCCCTTGTGGACCACAGATGAGGGTCCTCATTGAGAACAAAATCTGATAGTATGCAGGGGACAAAATTAGAGTGATAAGAAAACCAGGACGGGGATTTAAGGGCAAAACTACATGCTCACTTGAGGTCAAGATTGGGGGCGGCAAGATCTGATGGTACTGGTCGAGTCGTAACGCCCGCTCACCGGAGGCGCCGTGAAATAGTAGGCTGCGTCTCCTTGCAGACAAGGTGGAATCGAGGGTGGTCGTCGGAGCTCGGCGTGGGGAGGGGAGAGAGAGAGAGGCTGATTGAAGACAAGGTGGGGTGGCTATAATATAAAAGGACAACACAAAAATATTTCACTTTAGCGCACGTGTTTAAAATTTTTCGTCCTCCCGCACTGCTAATCACAGGCGATTTCAAACAAAAATCGTTTGTGATGTAATATCACAGACGATTCTTGAACCATTTTGATACTTCACATACGGTTTTCAATATGAACACTCTGTGATTTTATCATGACTTAACACGAACCGTCTGTGATATTACCTCTTCACAGATGATTTTTAGCGCAGCTAGTAATATAGACAGTCGCTAAGCCAAAACCGTTTATGATTGTATTTAATACATCTGATTTTAGATGACTATCTGTGATAAGATATCTAGTATTAGCCTTTTTGTAGTAGTGTTATACGGTGGGGCATGTGGGATTTTGGGTGTTGTTGTATTACCCACTGAAACCCTAGCTGTCACCTCCTCGAAGGCCTTGCCTTGTGCGCTGGTGTTAACACATGTTCCATCTTTAAACATGTGGATACCGTAGAGATAGATAGAGAAACGATCGGTGGCCAAAGATATTAGACAATTGACCCCTTTCACTACATCGACGTGTGCGACATGGTATCGGACTGTTTCAACTCATCTTCCGTTGCACTGCACGTTTAGTAATAACAATCTATGATCTCTTACTAGCATAACTTCCTAATTCACAGTAGAAATTTTTATTTACGCACTAATGTAGCCTACCTGTATTACAGTAAAACCATGTCAGTTTGCACTCTTGCCTCACTTTCTATCCAGTGCGATCTGAGCTCACAGATTTTACAGCATAGCTGAACGAGTAAAACGCAGGCCATTAGTCATCTCCAACACAAATCCTTGCTCCTCGGACGATCGCGTTTTTTTGCTCTGCATGCGTCAATTACCCCTTACCCGCAACGCCTGCACAGCTTCATGCCTCCTGACTCGGACGTCAACCTGAAGGTTGGACCAGGAATGCAACAAGATGCGCAGCAATTGGAGCTTACTTCCCAGAGGCTTCTAAACGCAATTGCTTGAGACCGTAGAATCTATAGCATATCCCCCTATCTGACAAACTAATTGCTGCACTACTGCAGGATCCATCATTCGATCCATGAAGCAACCGGCAAAACCGAACTCCCCAAGTTTAACAAATCCAATAATTGACTCTCTTTTTCCAGCTCCTCAAAGCAGCAATAATTCACACGTTCTGTCAGAAAGTTGACTCAAGACGACGCTGCTCTGACGCTGGAAGAACAACATGGTGAGTGATGGTTGGTTGGTTCTTTCAGCACTCGAGGATCTGATAAGGTGATACGCAAATATGCCTGGACACTGAACTGTGTTTAATCGTGTGCGTAGTGGAGGTGTATGCTTGGTTACTTTGAGCAATAGTGGCTGCATTATTGGCGACAGAAAAGTATTTAGCGAGTAGGCACACGCTCTCGCTTCTGCAGTACACTGCTTTGTAGCTTCCAGTAGTGGAAGACCTCAGGTGAACCCATTACGTGAGCCAATAATTCAGTCGTGCGCGGCCTAAAAAAACAAAAGCAGTCGTGAGATTGATCGCCAGTTTAATCGATAGTTCTGACGATCATCAACCATTCAGATTCTAAATATTTTTAAAATTATTCTGACAATTATCAACCACTCAGACCATAAAAATCTTAAAATTTTAGTTACATTATCTTTATCAGTAGGAATAACATTAACATCGCGTAAATTACTCAATATTTTTTCAAACCGAGCAAAAAGATCATGAATAGCTTCACCAACCTTCATAGCAAAATCAAAATATTCTTTTTGATAATTTTTTTACGTAATTTCTTAATTTTAGTGGTTCTTTCGTGATAATCACAAAGTGTTTTTGGATTAAGTGGACAGAACTAATATGAGCTACACGATCAAATTCTTTGCGAGAAATCCATTGAAACAACAAGTTACGAGCTTGCACATTTAAATCAACATCTGTTTTATTTAGATTAGTAACCGGAACCGGAACCTCGTATGGTCTAGCAACCTTATTTCAAACATCATTACCTTGAGCCTCAATATAAGCTTGTATACGACACTTCCAAAAACAAAATCAGAACCATCTAACATGGGAGGACGATTCACATACCTCTCTGACGCTATAGCAACCTGCTCTGATACCACTTGTAGAATCGAATACAACAATCAGGGGGGGTGAATGATTGCAGTGCCTTCTTTACAACTTACCGAAGAGTATCTGCATTGAATTCAATTGGCAACCGAATCCAACATACTCGTACGAGTTTGTCACCTAGTCGTAGTGGTCGAAACAACTCTGATCTGTTCCGCCAGTCACAGCTCTTGTCGACAACCGGGTGAACAACACAGCTTGTGATCGAAGAAGGTGAAGTTGATCTGGTCGATGGAGTTGCGATCACCTAGTTGAAAGGATTCTGCAAAGAACAAGAACAAGTCGAAGACGATGGACAAGACCAAGTCGAAGACCGATCAACACATTAACTAGTCGAAGACAGAAGAACATGCAGCCGGCGATGACTAATCTTTCTTGAGTAGATCTGATATATTATTTTCAAACATGTTATGTGACTATAAAGTGCTCACACAACACCCCTTGATCCATATCATGAAAACACCGAAAAACACTCTACCGAAAGCCGCCGCAAAAAGCCTCAAAAGCCCCTAGTTACTCTTAACCTCTTCGGTCTTTATATGCTAGGGCTATAAACCGTGTCTTTATCAACACGGACACATAATCATATCTCTTCGAAAAGTCAGGGGACCTGAAACCCCTCAAATCCGGGTTTTCAATATCTCTAAACCTTCCGGTTATGAACGCCTTCCATAACTCTTCACGCGTCGAAGCCTCCAGGACGGCACCTCCTGCAGCTTCGACCACGCATCATGCATTCACATTTGATCTTCATGTGCCCCAGCGTGAGCACGACTACCTCGTGACATCCACAACCACCTGAACCTTAGATTCCCCCTCCTAATTCCGGTCTTCCTCGTCATCGACCATGACCGTCTTCATTCTCAATCTGCACATGCAAAGATCAAATGACGTTTTCTTGACACAAGTTTTCTAACTTGACCAATATCAGTTCACATATGCATATCACACTCTTACTTATCAATAAACACGAATAAGATCATCCATGACCTTAAATTTCAGCTTTCAGAAAAACAACTCGAGACCACTCTGTAAAACCGGTCATACTGCTGTGCCCACGCTTGTCATACTGCTGATCGATCAACCACGAGTACACAAGATACTCAAAGCCTTCGACTACTTACCAGAAGTTTACGACCACTTATCAGAAACCTACGACCACAGATCACGTAGCCCACGACTACCGATCACGAAGTCCACGACTACCGATCACGAAGCCTACGACTACAGATCGCAAAGCCTGTGACTACCGACCATCTACCAGGCATTGTAACTTTCGACCATCGACCAGTCAATGTAGTTTTTGATCATCGACCAGTTAGTGTAGCTTCGACCATCGACTAGTCACTGTAGCTTCCCGACCTTCGACCTTGCAACTCCGACTGTCCTTCGAACTCGTTACATACCTCAACTTACGACTGAGTACATTACTCAGAGCTCTACCACTCGATACTCGGATCTTGGAGCTACAATACTCGTATATATAGTAATCAGAGCTACAATAATCTGAACTATATCACTCGGCACTCGAATTTACAATACTTGTAGCTACAGTACTCTGAGTCCAGTCGAAAAGGATCATCGAGTATCACCGATTAGACCACCCGATACAAAGCATGATCCGACCACTTACACTGAAAATCCAACAACCGAAATTTCCACAACCGCAAATGTTAATATAACCCAAGCGTCAATTATTTATCATCACAAAGTCTACGATCAATTTATATAGTATTTTACGACTAGTTCACATGATCTAATACCGCAAAATGTTTCTTGCAAGATTAGAGGGTGCATCGAAATTTACACTTCTTGAAGAAAGATGTCAACGGGTCAAAGGAAAATCGAAAGGTTGCTATACTTCAGCCTGGACACCCAAGTGAGGGAACGAGCACATTCACCTTTCAAGTACTCACCGCCTATAGGTTATATAGTTGTCTTAAAAAAAGGCTATGTAATTCATCAAATCAAGTTTAAACTATCTCGTGCAAGGTTATAAAGTTTTTACCGATTACTTTACCAGAATATGTCCCTCATTTCTAAACTAAGCCCTTGAAAATACTCTGAAGAGGTCCTTACCGATTTCTGCATCAGAGTTCACACAGTTTTTTAGTAGTTTTTTGTAAACTTATGCTCATAATAGACTATAGCAGTTTGTGGGCTGAGATCTTAAACGGGACGTTTAATGTTTTGACAGGGAATTCGGCTGAACTGTACGGATTCGGTGGAATGAAACTGGAAAGCCCGGACCTTCGTTGTAGAACAGAACACATTAGAACGAATTTGACAAGCTCCATGCTACCATCGCAAATGGTCCATGAATGTTAACATGCTACGTAGTCTTCGTGCGCAACACGTAAGTCTTGTATAAGCCTGAACCAAGTCACATCCTATGTATGCAATTGCATAAAAAAATTAGTCATGTGGGTTTCAGTCACGTACCATCGGACCCGGGCCACTTGTACAACCTCAACAAAAACACAAAAAAGAAAAAGGAAAGAAAATTAAGATGATGACCACAGTATCACAGATGACACACAGAAGTGCAAAAACGTTCACTGTTCACCAGTACTGTGCAGTGTCGCAATCGCATAGGCTAAAGCGTATCGGGCTGGCCGGCGTCAACGTGCACCTGCAACTGCACGGCCGCCGGCGCCGGCGCCTTCGCTCTGGTCGGCAGCGCGGGCTCCGTGAAGGGCTCCCGCCTGCACGTGGGGCATGTCTGCCGCGCGGCGAGCCAGCGGTCAATGCACCGCACGTGGAAGCCGTGGTTACAGCGCGGCAGCACGCGCACGCGCTCGCCTTGCGCGAACTCGGCGAGGCAGATGGCGCACTCGGTCGAACCGCAGCCTGCAAGCTCGATCCCGGCAGAGTATACCAGCGTCGGGAGCGCCCGGATGGCGCGGCCCTTCCTCCTGCGCCCGGCCCCGGCCTGCTCCCGGCTCGCCTCGGCCCCGGGGGGCTCCTGGCCGTAGCACACGCGCAGCGTGACGCGGAACGCGCACCGGCAGACCGCGTGGAGCACGAGCGCTACGACGAGGACGCAGAGGAGGAGCGACAGTACCGTGATGACCGTCGCGTCCAGCGAGCTGAAGGGGGCCGAACGCGGCGTGCCGCCACCTTCGGCCACCTGCCCAACCGGGCCGGGCGACGCGACCGCCGTCGCCGTCGCCGCCACGCCGCGCGACAGAAGCCTCCTGGCATGCAAGTGTTCCACGTCCATCTTAACAACTTGTAACGTGAAGAGATTAGCGTGCACGGTAGAGAGTTCTCTTGTGGCACGACGAGGAGAGGCGTTTACATAGGAAGGGGACGGTGTGGAGGGGAATTTTAATAGTAAAGATATTTCGGGTCGCCGTCTCCGAGTGTTTTTGTTTAGTGGGCATGAGAATGAAAAGACGTTAGCTTAGCCTTGTGGATTGGTCGATCAATCTTAAGGCATGTGGAGTCATGGAGATAAGATGCACCTCACCACGTAAGGAAGCCGGATGGCCGGCAAAATTAAGCGAAGAAAGCTTTTGACTAGAAGCAACTCAAGCAAGCCACCCAAATGTACAAGTGCTTCAGTAGTCAGTACTACTTCAGTGCTTTGAAAGCTCACACCTCACAGGTAGCAGTATTTACTTCACTATT
Organism: Hsuehochloa calcarea; assembly: GCA_036346395.1. Classification (NCBI taxonomy): domain Eukaryota; kingdom Viridiplantae; phylum Streptophyta; class Magnoliopsida; order Poales; family Poaceae; genus Hsuehochloa; species Hsuehochloa calcarea. Next base: position 55,803,878 of record CM070593.1, on the reverse strand, counting down.
ATCTAGGTTGCTTTTCGATTTGTACAAATCAGTTAACATGCCGTTCTATAAATCATTGTACATATAGAAGTATCGACCACGGTTTTAAAGAGAGGCCTTCGGAGTAGTCCTGAATGAATAATGTGGTGGAAGTGCAAGCTGAGTGCTCAAGAGCTCTTCTGTGAAGTGAAAACCATTAGTTTTCAAACAAATGAGCATCTGATTTGCAACTAGCCATCACCAATTCACTACAAACCATTCCACTTTAACATGCAAAATGATCTTGCATGCTAGTGAACTCTAGTACTAGCTATCCACACTATGAATGTGTATAGTGGAGAGAGAGAAAATATGATGGCAGTTAAAGGTTTCAATCCCCATGCTAGATGAATGGTGATGATGGCTAGTATTAGAGTTCACTAGCATGCCAAAACCGCTTCCTATATATATAGGAAGCCCTTTTCGTATATAAATCATTGTACGTATAGGAAGCCTTTTATGTACTCTCAGAATACATACTTTCACTTTCAATATACCACTTAAACGAATATATTTTACTTCCGTATCACTTTAAGTATACTTAAATACCAATGATAAAATACTCCAATGTGACTGGATTGAATATTTTCCATTGGAGCTCTTTATTTTTTATATACCATCTTTCATATATATAAGAGGTATATACACAAATTTTGCTATAAAAAGTGAGCTTTAATGAAAATTTTCATGAAACTCACTTTGCGGTATCTTATAATCATTATTGGAGTATGCTCAAATTGATACAAAGGTATTATCATACAAATTGATACAAGTAATATATGAGAAGTGGGAGTACGTACTCCTAGGAGTAAAAGTAAGTTTCATAAAAATGTCATTAAAGCCCACTTTTTATAGCAATTTTTGTGTATATATTTCTTTTATATATGAAAGATGGTATATATAAAAATAAAGGGCTCCAAGAAATGGGAGTACATACTATCAGGAGTACAAAACGGGTCTCTCTCTCTCTCTCTCTCTCTCTCTCTATATATATATATATATATATATATATATATATATATATATATATATATATATATATATATAATATGCGTTTGAGCGTAGATTATTCTACACTCTCAGGCCAGCCCACCGCGCGCCGACTAAGCCACCCTTATGGAGCGCCGAACATGCCATTTTGGCTCCAATAACCCATGATCTCTCATGTGTGACGTCACTTGTCCAATGACCGCCATGACGAGGTTGAAAGTAATTATGATAGCAATTTTGCTGTCGCATGTATCACCACATATATATATTTTACAATTTGTTTCATTCGCGCATGGTTGAATGTGCTAGTAAACTATAAGTGGAGTCAAGTAAATCTTTTTGTAACAGAGCATTAAAGTCATGTGGAGGCTGTAGTAAATTCCTTTTAGTGATGTAGTAAATCTTTTTTAGTAAACTCACAAACAAGTTTTATTTGCGAGACTTATATTTTTCTGTTATCCTCGTCGTCAACAAGCTACCGGTGAAAACCGTTCGTGAATCGGAGCTTCCAATCAAAAGTTATTGTGAAAACAAGAAAATAAACATCAGTGTACAAAAGAAGGAACTGATTGTTTGCTAGTTGGTTCTCTATTTATCTGTACTAGTTGGCTAAGATGGCAATAAAGTCACGTGAAGGTTGCAGTAAATCTTTTTGTAACAGAGTAGTAAAGTCATGTGGGGACCGTAGTAAATCTCTTTTAGCAACACAATAAATCTTTTTTAGTAAACACATAGAGAGATTTTTATTTACGAGACTTATATAATTTTATTACCCTCGTCGTCACTAAGCTACCGGTAAAAATCGTTCGTGAATCGGAGCTTACAATCAAAAGTTATTGCGGAAACAAGAAAATAAACATTCATGTACAAAAATAAGAAACTGATTGTTTGCTAATTCGTTGTCTACTTGCCTGTACTAGTTGGCTAAGATGGCAGTAAAATCATATAGAGGTTGCAGTAAAATTCTTTTAGCGATGTAGTAAATCTTTTTTTAATAAATGCACAATGAAGTTTTTATTTACGAGACTTATATCATTCTTTTACCCTCGTCGTCACCAAACTACCAGTGAAAACCATTTGTGAATCGTAGTTTCCAATCAAAAGTTATTACAAAAATAAGAAAAGAAATATTCGTGTACAAAACAAGGAATAGATTATTCGCTGGTTGGTTGTCTACTTGTCTGCACTAGTCGACTAAGATTGCAATAAGTCACGTGGAGGATGCAGTAAATCTTTGTGTAACAGAGTAGTAAAGTCATATGGAGTTGTAGTAATTTTTTTTGTAACAGAGCAGTAAAGTCATGTGGGGGTTGTAGTTAATATCTTTTAGCGACACATTAAATCTTTTTTAGTAAACACACAAAGAGATTTTTATTTGCGAGACTTATATCATTTTGTTACCCTCATCGTCATCAAGCTACCGGTGAAAACCATTCGTTAATCGGAATTTGCAATCAAAAGTTATTGCGAAAACAAGAAAAAAATATTCATGTACAAAACAAGGAACTAATTGTTTGCTAATTCGTTGTCTACTTGTTTGTACTGGTTGGCTAAGATGGTAGTAAAATCATCTGCAGGTTGCAGTAAAATCTCTTTTAGCGATGCAATAAATCTTTTTTAGTAAACGTGCAAAGAGGTTTTTATTTGCCACACTTATATCATTCGGTTACCCTCGTCGTCCCCAAGCCACCGGTGAAAATAAAAATTTATTGCAAAAACAAGACAAAACTATTTATGTACAAAACAAGGATCCGCGTGGGATTTACTGCCAGATTATGATAACGAGACTTTTACTATCGATTGCAGTGCGCGTTTGTGTTTTACCGTCGATCTCACACGGGAAGCGCAGGAGCTGGTGTGCCTCGCGTAGCGCCGGGGGGGGGGGGCTAGCGCGTCGTGTGGCCTAGGCAGTGACCCACACGCATAATTGCTATTCAGCGCGCGAGCACAAAGCACATAAGACAATCAGAGTTGTGTCAGTGATATGTCCTATTCTCAATCATAGAGATAATTGTATCACTTATATATTTATTAACTTCTGAATAATATATTATTTTGTCCGTTCAATGGAATATCATTTATATTGATTGGCAAATATATGAGTTGTTTGTGAAACTCTTTATTTATGTTTATGATGTCATTCTAAATATTCCTGATCTTATGTTATTAGGCGAGACACTTATGATTTTATGGATTATCACATCTATTGATTGATGACTACGTTTCAGAGATCATGGATATGAGATATCAAATCAATAATGTGGATATATGTTGGAGAACATAGTGTTGGTTTGACCCACCTTCAAACACTGCGAGAATTGTTATATTCTCAAGTGTTATCAGTTGGTCTCATATGTAGTGTATATGAGATCCTTGGACCTGAGGTCATTATGGTTTTCTACATGTGTAATAGCTTATTTAGGGGTTGTCAAATGCCTACTTCGTAAATGAGTAGTTATAAAGGTAATTTTCGGGTTTACTATTAAATATGCGGAGAAATGTGAGCGGCCAGGATGAGATTTGCCCCTCCTATTTAACGGAGAGATATCTTTCGACCCCTCGATATGGTTGGATTAAAGAAATGCATGGCTATGCCGAATATGATTGAGAAGTTAACTACAACTAAGTAATACATTACAAGATCGAGTGAATGATCGAGCTATCATAGGATGACATGCATGTCGTCTTGAGTTAGACCTGGTATCGTGAGGCAAAAGGATCAACACATGGGTTTTATAAAGGTTAGATCGATATGATCTTTATGTGTATTCGGGGGTCGCTATGTCCTACTAGGAACCACTACCGACTTGTGGACTGGAATTGAGTTTCTGGGTCATGACCGATTACACATGAATCTACAGGGTCACACACTTAATATGTCGGAACAACTAGTTCGGGTTGTATCAGTTAGAGGTTTAAATGAGATTATAATCCTTAAATGGTTAAGAGTCGTAATGAGTTTCTAACGTAGAGATCCGTTATGGTTTTTTTATAAGGGGAGACGTATGGGCTTTTGGGATAAGGTTGCACCACCTACCGAAATCCTAGACACCACCTCCCTGAAGGCCCTGCCGTGCACGCTCGTGCTAGCACATGACACTCGGCGTTTTACACGTGGAAGTGTGGATAACGTTGAGTCGCTGCTACGATCGCTGTTGCGCTAATCGATGACGATCTATGATGTATGTAGCGAACGCAAGAGGGTGCTAGAGGAGACGATCGACGACAAGGACGTTGGACGATCGATTGCTTCCACTACATCGACGTGCGCGGCGTTGGATTGGACTGCTCCAACTCTTATTCCACTTCACCGTGCGTTTAGCAGTAACGATCTGTGATTTCTTACTCGTATAGCTTCATGATTTACACGAATGAAATCTTCCTGATCTACACAATAGAAATTTTTATTTACGCGCTGGTGTAAGGTTTCTGTATCCAACAAGTTGCGTATTTAAATGGAGTTTTCTAGGGAAGAACGTGCCAAGATGGGCTTTCTCAAACTCGCCAAGGTTTGGATGCCAAACTGCACTTACTCCAATCATTAGCGAGTAGACAAAAAAAAAATCCCAATCATAATCCGGCGTGTTGGAGCCTCCACTAACCGCGACCTGTTGGCGCACGGGAGAGTGACATGTGGCTCGGGAGGCGCCAGGGTGGTGATGCTTGTCAATACGTAGGTGGCTCGTCCCGGCCGCGTAGGACCCTGTGGTATCCGACGTGTCTCTCCCCGTTGTTCTTGTCGGCTCCTTTTGGATTCAGTTGGAGCGCGTGCCGGGACTTGGTGAGGACAGATCGCATAAATATGGGCCGGGCCGGGCCGGGCCGTGTTAAAAATCGTGTGATCATGGGCCCTTAAATTGTTACTATCTCCGGCCAAGTTTTTTTATACGAGGGGAAGAGAAAAAAAGTACTCTCGAGGAGAAAAAAAACACGGCTGAAACAAAACCGTTGTGTGCGCCCTTAGAAGCTACCTATATAGATGGATGCCGATAATAGATAAGTGACTCCACAAAATTCTTCACTCATAACTCCACCCCATCAGCTGATTGTTTCTGAAATTTGTATCTGCAGACTGAAGGCATCGAAGTGGTAGGGGAAGCGATTTCTGATTAGCCGGCCGTCATGGTAAGTAGCTAGCATAGCGCGCGCGAGCTGATCTTGTTCCGACAAGAATGCACGCCCGAGCGTACCTCATCGGCCAGCCGGTGGCATTGCGGAACAGCTTGGGACGCACAAATGTACACATTCTTAGGAAGAAAAAGCATCAATCAGTCAATCAATCATACGTACCCTTGTTGTGTTGCGTGTTCCCAGAATCCCAGGCCAAAACGACGAGACAAAATTTGCTATAGGATCCCGAACATTTGCTACGGTACACTACATTTTTTTTTTTTTTTGCTTTTGTCTAAACACACTATAAAATTATGGTTATTTGACAGAAAACACTAGAGGAATTCAAATACAATTTTCAATGAGTTGGAGAGAGAAAACTCAAAATATGACCAAATTGCCCCATATATTATTACTTATAATCTTACGACCATGCACATGCCTAGTCCCTACTCGCCATTGCACCCGCCTCCAGGCTCGCTGTGGCCGCGGCTCGGCGTGCCTTTGCCTCTCGTCGTAGTGTCTCCGCCTCCTCGGCGCGCGCCTCCGCCTTCCTATCCTTGGCCTCCACGCCTCTACGCAGCTCCTCGTGGTGGGCGGCGGCGTTGAAGCCCCCCGCGCATGTGGGATTCTTGGTGGCCGCTGCAAACCATGTCAACGCATGGGTTTTAGCCGCCACGACGCGTCGAACAACACCCGCTGCTCCAGCGCGTCTTTTTCCTCCCTCGCAGTTGAGACTTCTAACCGCAGTCGCCGGAGCTCAGCGCGACCATGTTGGTGTGGGAGGGAGGGAGGAGGAGCATCAGCGGCGCAGGTGGAGGAGCTCGTGTGTAGAGGAGAGAGAGAGAGAGGGAGGAAGAGAGAAGAAGGGGGAGAGAGGGGAGGATGGACAACACAGGTTGAGGGGTTCACTCTATAACATTCTAAGTTTTGGAGTTTATTTGAAACCTTTAAAATAAAATTAACCCTTTAAATTTTCTTGGTTCACCAAAAGCTTAATTTGAATTTTCAAAAATTAAAATGATTTAATGTGATTATTCTAAACTTCAATTAAATTACAAGTTGTTTTATTTGGGTTCCTTGAGTTTTAGAGAATTTTCTAGGAATTGTTGAAGTTTATTTGCTATGTATTTGAGCTCGGTTTTCTTTAATTCATTTTCCTAAATTTGGAATTCCTCCTTTTCTGGATTTTCTCTTTTGGGTTGATTTCTTTTTCTTTCGGCCCATTTCATTTCTTTCTATCTGCCTGTTTTCTTTTCTTCCTTTTTCTCGTTGGCCCAGCCCATCCTTTTCCTGCGCGAGCCCAGCAACCAGCCTCCTTTTCCTTTTTCTTTCTTTCTTCCACTGTTGTGTGAGCTCACGCTGTCAGCCTCTCCCTTCCCATTCCTTCTTCTTCCTCTGGACTCCAACCCGAAGTCGTGTCGAAGCCATGTATGAGCCGTCGCCGTCCCGAACTCAAACACTCCCATCCAACCCTATTTAAGAGCAGCTACCGCGTCATATTTCTCACCTCGATCTACTCTCCCAAACCCCAAAGCGCTGCCATCGGAATCGACTTCGTCTCGCCGAATTCGCCGAAGAAGCCACCACCACCGTGAGCTCTTCACCGTCGCGTTCTGATGCCGCCCGACGTCGTCTGCTGAGCCGTCTTCACTGTGGAGTTCGTGAGTCCGCATCCTACGTCGTGCTCCCATCATCTTTGTCCAAACGACAATGAGCCGCCGCCGTCCTCCCCATCGCCGACCGCCGCCTCCACCGTTGATCTCCCTCTCTGGTGAGCTCCTCGCCCTCCCGTGGATGTCATATCACGCCCCTCGTCCTCCTCCTCCGTTCCCCTCCCTTCTCCCTCTTTCTCCGCTCCCATAGCATGTCATCGCCGTCACCCTTCTTCCTCGCCTGCCACCACCACCTCGCCACCGCTCGGACCTCCCTCCGGTCGCCCCAAGGTATCCTTTGCGTTCCTCGAGTCGCCGCCGATCTCGTGCTCCCTTTGATTTTCTCTGAGTGGCGTCGGACCACCGAAGTCGCCACAAGCCGTAGCGCCTCTCCGCCTCCGCTCTCCACTGCCGCCACCTTCCTTTGCACCATCGAGCCACCGACAATCCATTTTTGCTATCGCCGGTAGCTTTCCCACCGCCGCTCGGTGTCGTCGACAAGTGCTAGCACCGCCATCTTCCATCCATGCTCTGTTTTCACTATAGTTCCCTTCCTCTCTCTCTCTACTTGTAGGTCCCACATGTAAGCCTCTCTCTTTCTCTCTCTTACAGCCCAGCCCCACCTTTAAGTCCTTTTTCTTTTTTGACTGAAGGAATATTCCTTGAAGATTTTTTTCTCTCTCTTTTTCCTTTCTGACAAATCTTTCGAGAGTCTGATCTTCTTCATCTGAACTCTGATTTAGTCCGTTCAAATTTCTAAATTCATCTAAAATAGATATATTTATTTTAGAGTTAGGTTTTATGTTTTTTTTTAATTTTATTTTGGATTTATTTATACTTCTCTTGTTATTTTCTCTCTCGTTAGACGATATGTTTCAATGGAGCAGTAATAGAAGCAAGTTTTGAAGATCCAAGTGTGGTAACTGAGCAAAGCCAAGGAAAGTCGTAGACTTTTGATCACATTGAGTCTATGATTTTAAAATTATATTGTTTTATACCAAATTGCATGCTATCTTTATATCAACTGTTTTTGGGAATAGTTAATAAGCTATTTGTCAGTACGATGCCTCCAATGATTATTTAAATACCATGAATCATTTGTTACCATAGGATGATCAATATTAGTTGGACATATTTGTATCACCAATATGGGTTATCGTAGAAATGCTTAGTCATACTTAGTTACGATGGGCTCATGATCACATGTGAAATATTAATAATTTGACTTAATGATATATGAAATTATGGTATGATGCCACTGTTGTGCAACTATAGTACAATGTCACTATTGTACAAGTCGTGGTGCGATACCGCTATTGATAATTTATCACCATAGGATGATCAATATTAGTTGGACATATATGTATCACCAACATGGGTTATCGTAGAGATGCTTATGAAGGTATACAGGTAGGCTACGCTAGTTGGCAATTCAAAAATTCTACCACATAAACCAGGATGCCTCGCAAGTAAGAGATCATATATCGTTACCACTAGACACACAATGCAGCGAAGAAAAGTTGGAGCAATCCGATCCAACGTAGAGCGCGTTGATGAAGTGGTCAAAGTCGACCGTCTAGTGTAGTCGATCGTCCTTGGTGGCGATCGTCTCCTCCAGCAACCAATCGAGTTCTTTGCCAAGGTCGTGGATCGTCCTCTAGCGCAACAACAATCGCAGTAGCGCCTCTACAGTATCCACATATCCAAGGAAGGAACACTGTACGCCGGTGTGCTTGAACCAACATGCATGGTGGGGCTTCTAGGAAGATGGCGGCTAGGGTTTTGGTAGAGCAGCTCACGTCACGTCTATCGTATGTCTCTCCCAACAGCCTCATGCATATCCTTATATAGAGCTGATGACGGATCCTATCCAATCTCGTTTGTTCCAACCTGTTAAATATGTGACCGTCAGGTTTATGCGTAGTCGGTTGTGACTCGAAAACCTTTTTCGATCACGAGTCGTTAGTGGTTCCTAGCAGGACATAGCGATTTCCGAATACACACAAATAATATCGGACGAACCTTAATGCAATATGATCTACGAATAGGTCCTTATCACTTACGAATAGGTCATATCTCTATACAACCTGTTCTTATTTAGTCTTTAACCAGTTCGTAACTCCTTACGACTAGTCAGTGATCATATTCGACTAGTCTACGATTAGCTCGTATCTCCACACGACTAGTCCGTATCTGATCGAACTAAACGACCTTATCGTGTATTCTCCCTTTGCGTCACGATATCTTGTTGAACTCCATGTGAGATATCATGTCATACATGGACTGTTTAATACTTTCTCGATCAAGTGTTGGATAACTTCACGTGGTCAAACTCTTCGACCACTAGTGGCATGGCCATGCACTTTCTTTATCTGACCACATCAAGGGGTCCAGATATATCTCTTCTGTTATGTTAGGAGGGGCAAATCTCATATCTGACCAGTCACATTCCTCCTTATATTTCATAGCATACCTGAAAGCTACCATTATAACCACCTAGTTACGGAGTAGCGTTTAGTAACCCCAAAGTGTACCCTTACACATGTAGGAAACTATGCTGATCTCAGGTCTAAGGATCATACATCTTCATTGCTTGAGACCAATTGATGACACATGAAATCATAACAATCGCAGCAGTGTCCCAAGGTGAGTCAATCTAACACCATGTTCTCTAACATGTGTTCACATTATTGATTTGATATCTCTATATCCATGACCGGGGAAACATGATCTGTGTTGATTGATAGAGTCACTAGTGTTTCGACCAGTGACATCCGACCAGGGATACATTTAGAACATCATCATCTAAGTTAAAGAGCTTCACCAACAAGTCACATACTTGTTAATCTTTATCAAAGATGATTTATTCAAGGAACATAATAATATTTATTCAATAACTCATAAACAAGATGTGATACAATCATCTCTATGTGTGGATATCATGGAGATATACTCATGATCTTAGGATGATGTTACAATTGACAAAGGTGTTGAAGGTTTGTCGAATCACGCATTTTTAGCAAAGTTTAGAGTCTTTGTCAGTCATGGCGGTTAGGCCAGGCGGCGGTGGCGGTCGGCCGCACTGTGTGGCGGTTAAGCCGCCACTTGGCGGTCTAGAGGCCGGCTAGGCCTTGGCTCTAGAGGCTGTCGGTCAGACCGGCTATAGGCGGCAGTCTGACCGGCCATTAAGTGTCTTTGAATTTGGAACTGGGCCAAAAATAGAGGGTGCAGGCAAGAAAGGGGATTCTAATACACTTGGTCTCATAATTTTTTGAGCTTCGAGTCAAAAGTTCTATTCGTTTGAAATTTCCAGAGAGGTCTCGAATTTTCAAGGAGAAAATTTGGCTAAGTCCCCTGCTGGGCGGTCATATCGGCTATGGTTGGCGGTCCGACCGGTTTTGACTTATTCACCGGCCAGAGTGACGACGATGTTTGTTGGTTAGGTCAAGTTCATGGGTTTCAGTGCATATGTACTGCATGATGCATGTTTTGACTAACGTGTGTCAAGTTGCGAAGAACTTGTTCCCGGAATCGATTTCTTAGTCTATTGTTGTGCAGGAGGCTTAGAGGTCAACGACGGTCAACGGTGAGGATGATCGGGACTAGGCTTGGAGGTTGAGGTTCAAAACAATCGAGGATGCCGGTGAAGTCAATGGACTCAAGCATGGCGCAAAATAGACAAGGATGACTGAATGAGAAGTTCGGTGCGACGACTTGCACCAAGTGGCGCGGGGGTCGGTGCAAGTGCCATAGTGGTTTTGGTAGGAGCCGGATGGGAGAGTGTGGATATCATGGGGATATGCTCCAGATCTTAGGATGATGTGACAATTGGCAATGACGTTAACGGTTTGTCGTTTCACGAGTTTTCGACAAAGTTCAGGCTTTCTGGACAGGGGCGGTCCGACTGGCCATAGCCTTGCGGTCCGACCGGTCCCAAATCGGTCGGACCGGCCATGTGCGGTGGTCGGACCGGCCGTGGTAAAAAATGGTCAGAACAGGCTGGGCCAAAAATAGAGGGTGTAGGCAAGTGAGGGATCCCAATGCACTTGGTCTCATGATTTTGGAGTCTCGGTAAAGTTATTCGAGATATAAAATTCGGTAAGTGCAGGTTTTGAGGGCCAAAATTTGGCAAAGTCCCATTGGCGGTCGGACGGCTTAGGTGCGGTCGAGCCGGTAGGGTGGGCGGTCGAGGCCCCACGAGGCGATCGACCGGTTGTCACTTGAACGTCGGCCTTCGTGGCGGCGTTGTTCGTTGGTTAGGTCAAAGTCATGAGTTTCAGTGCTTATGTGTTGCATAATGCATGTTTTGACTAACGTGGGTCAAGTTGTGAAGAACTTATTCCCGGATTCGATTTGCTTGTCTATTTTTGTGCAGGTTGCCTGGTGGTCAACGACGGTCAACGGCGAGGATGACGGGACTAGGCTTGGAGAGCTGATGTCCAGAACGATCGACGATGCCGGGTGAGGTCAATGAACTTTGAGAGACCATGACGATGCCGGGACAAGTTGCCGCCTCACACCCTTCATTGACTATGGTCATGACTGACGGACCAAGACAGTTCCTTTACATGGATACTGTTGGTTCTGTTAGGGTTTGATCAGTAGGTGGCAAATAGTATATTCTTGTTATAGTCGATGATTTTTTAAGATACCATTGGGTGTTCTTTCTTGCTTCGAAGGATGAAGCTTTTAATCATTTTAATGATCTTGTTCTTCGTTTGGCTTCTGAACTCCCCGGTGCCCTAAGAGCCATTCGTAGTGACAATGGCACGGAGTTCAAGAATACCTCATTTGCCTCTTTTTGTGCTCAGCATGGTATTGAGCATCAGTTGTCTTCTCCACACGTCCCTCAACAAAATGCATGGTGGAAAGGAAGAATAGAACCTTAGTCGAGATGGCTAGGACAATGCTAGATGAGTTTGCCACATTGCCAGTTATGTCTTCTTGAGACCGACTTTGGGCAAGACATCATATGAGATTCGGCTTGGTAGAAAACCCTATGTTTCTTATTTTTGAGTTTTTGGAGCAAAGTGTTTAATTATCAAGACAGGAAATCAAGATAAAGTTAAGTCAATGACTTTTGATTGTTTATTTCTGGGTTATCCTGCACATTCGAGGGGTTTTTGGGTTTTCAATATTGAGACTAACGTTTCCAGGAGATATGCAATGTGAATTTTGATGAGACTAGCCCTAGAGCTAGATCAGATTTTTCAAGTGACACACAGGTGATGGAGATCATCTTTGTAGAGGAAGATGATGATGGAGTCGATGGCACTTCTCCACCTGCTACTGACACTCCTATTCCAGTTCAAGAACCTACTTCAACTACTTCACCTCCAGTTGAGCCCCCTGCTGCATCATTACCATCAGTAGTACATGCGGAGGTCGAAGAGATGCTATCTCCCCCGGGCGCTCCACTTCACATTCAGAGGCGTCACCCTCCGGATCAGATGATTGGTCATCTTCATGAGCGTGTCACTTGCTCCAGGTATCACGATTCGAGTCTTTACTCCCATTCTGCATTTGTTGCTTCTTTCGAACCCCGCGATATATTACATGCTTTATCTGATTCTAGCTGGGTTAATGCCATGCATGAGGAGTTAGAAAACTTTGAGAGGAACAAGGTCTGGAACCTAGTAGATCATCCTAGTGGTCATAATGTGATAAGAACCCGTTGGGTGTTCAAAAACAAACAAAGTGAGGATGGTTCTGTGGTTAGAAACAAGGGTGGATTGGTAGCTCAGGGTTTTAGCCAAGTTGAGAGGTTAGACTTTAATGAAACTTTTACTCCTGTTGCTAGATTAGAAGCTATTCGCATTCTGCTTGCATTTGCTGTATCTAAGGTCTTTAGACTGCACCAGATGGATATCAAGAGTGCATTTCTGAATGGTTACATAGAGGAGGAAGTGTATGTTAGCCAACCTTCAGACTTTGAGAATCTCAAGCATCCACATCATATTTTCAAGCTATCCAAAGCCTTGTATGGTCTAAAGCAAGCACCAAGCATGATATGATAGACTTAAGACCTTCTTGCTTAAGAATAAATTTGAGATGGGTAAGGTGGACAAGACTCTATTCATTCTTAGGCATGGCAATGACTTCTTGCTTATTCAGATTTACGTTGATGATATTATCTTCGGTGGTTATTCTCATGCTCTTGTTTCAGTTTTTCTGAGACCATGTCCAGGGAATTTGAGATGAGTATGATGGGAGAGCCCAACTACTTTTGGGCCTTCAAATCAAGCAATGCAAGGAAGAGTTCTTCATCCATCAGACGAAGTACACTATGGATCTACTCAAGCACTTCGAGATGGTTATTGCAAGCCGATCGCCACTCCCATGGCGACTTCGACTGCTTTGTATCCAGATGAGAAAGGGGAAGCGGTGGATCAACGCGAGTACCGCAACATGATCGGCTCCCTCCTATATCTGACGGCCTCAAGACCGGACATCCACTTCGTGGTCTGCCTCTGTGTGAGGTTTTAAGGTGTCTCCGAGGATTTCACATCGCCAAGCCGTTAAGCGCATTTTAAGGTAGCTCCACTCTACCCTCCAGTATGGCATTTGATCTTCCTACTCTTCTTCCTTGTCCATTCGGGGGTTTTCTTATTCTGATTTTGCGGACTGTCGATTAGATAGGAACAGTATTTTGAGGCACTTGTCACTTCTTAAGCACTTCTCTTGTCTCTTGGTTTTTTAGAAAATAGTTCTCTGTTGCACAATCCACTACAGAAGCTGAATATGGCGGAATGGTCGGTTGTCCATGCCTAGAGATTGAGGGTGGAGGTGTCATGTTAGCGTAGCTAGTGTTCTTCGATGAAGTTGAGCGAGGAGGCCTTGCCGATGACATCCTCGTTCCAAACGTGGAGTGGCAATCCCTCGAGGTAGAGGCGAACATGGTGCTCCTGCGCAGAGTGCTCGCCATGCTTCCGTGGCCTCTACAACTTGACTTGGAACAACAAGTTGCCATACTCAAAATGCTCCCTTTTGGCGACGCGATCTCAGTGGTGTTGATGCTTGAATTGGATGAGGTAGTCTTCCAGGTAGTGGATATCAACGATGATGTCTTCCTCGCGGACGCCGAAGTGTGAGCAGAAGCCCACCTCGATGAAGTCGAGGCCGACACCAGCCCTCGCACAGTTGAGCCATGCCACCACCGACGTTAGTGAGCTCCTCTATATGTCTCTAGTGGTGTTGGACACGATGTTCGATGTTCGGATGGAAGGCCGCGGCCCCGAGCCTCGGCATGGAGCGAGACGGGAGGAATGGGAAGCCAGTGGAGGAGGATAGGTCGAGGAGGTGGATGGGAGTTGGGGGGAGGGGTCGTTGAAGAGGCTTTGAGTTTGCAGTTTCTGTCTAATTTTATACTTTAAAGAAAGAAGAGAAAAAGGGAAAGTTAAGTAGTTCAAGCGTACATGTGCCAGACAGATCTGTACGTAAACACGGGGAGGCAACTCGAGGTTTATACTATGACAGTTGCTCTTAAGGTAGGTCATCCAAACAGATCAGCTTCAATAGTTGAGGTCGTTCTGGATCGGCAATAGCCAATATCCATGCATAGTTGCAGATGCACAAGGTGACCAACAGCCGTGTCATTTGATCCCATCCACTGAAGCACACCAAGCAATACAGTCCAAGCATTACTGCAAGTGGTCATAATTAAACATGTAATATTACTAGCTAGTAACGAGCTCACGAGAAGATCGCATAGAGATATTAGATATATAAGAGAAGAAATGTTCTATATACGTCAGTTACTCATTTCAATTCGTTTGCATGCAAGAGGTGTATGCTCTGATTTACTTTTGTTTCAGCAAAGAACGGACCTGCAGCTCTTTACGCGTGCATCTGTTAGGCGTTCTAGCAAATTTGACGCGATCAAGCTGGCTTTCCATATCGAAGTTCCACTCTATCGAGATGCTTTGGGCACGTGATCGATCGGCAGTCACGTACGTCTTGACGAAGGCGCACACGACGAAAGAGTACTTGATCGAGGTCACGCACGAGCATCTTGATTAATCTCCCGTACGTGTGATGTCCTGATGGTGATGGGTCCCTGTCCAACTTGTAACGCATGAGCCAGGAGGCTTCTTCAGAAAAAGGTGAATGGATGAAATTGAGTTTCGCGAGTATAATGCACCAAATTTGATTCTTTTTTTTTGGAAGAGGCAAGATCGTAGTCTGAATTGGCTATTAATTTGTGTCTCTTTGTGTGTGTGTATATATATATATATATATATATATATATATATATATATATATATATATAGACGTCCGTTTAAATCTCTCAGAGATCATCTCTCATTTCGAATATACCATTTAAATAAATATATTATACTTCTTTATCATTTTCAGTATACTTAAATATCAATTATAAGATACTCCAATACGATTTGATTGAAAAATTTTCATTGGAGTCCTTTATTTTTGCTATATACCTTTTTCATACATAAAGGAAGTATATACACAAATTTAGCTATAAAAGGTGGACTTTAATGATTTTTTTCATAGAACTCACTTTGGAGTATCTTATAATCATCATTGGAGTATACTCAAATAGATAAAGATGTATTATCATCGATTTAAGTGGTATATGAGAGCGGAGTACATACTCAGTACCAAACCATTTTCCTATATATATATATATATATATATATATATATATATATATATATATATATATATATAGTGCTAAGGTGTTAATACCAATCTTGACTGTTAGAGGTGGGAGTATGCATAGTATTTATTGAAGATGCATTAATGAAAGTGCATTGAAGGTGGGAGCATGCAAAGTGATTAAAATTTTGGTTGTTCAATTTAAATCTAACGGTCAAGATTGATATTAGCACTTTAGCACTGAATTGTTATATATATATATATATATATATATATATATATATATATATATATATATATATATATATATATATATATATAACGTCTGTGATATTACATGGCTTATTATTGAAACCGCATTTAATTTACTATCGCAGCACGGTTCACAATAACTGATAGGCATGATAGGCTCATTGCTAAAAAAAGCAAGCAGACAGACCCAACACGGGCGGTTCCAAAGCGAAATGCGTGATGTCTTCGTCTGCTATAGCCTCTTTTGTAGTAGTGATATTTTCTTAGCCGACATATACAAAATAGCCAGTGCTTTCCGAGAAAGAAGAGAACCGGCCTACGATGATTTTACCAGGGACCGAGGACGCATCTGCCTTTCATGTAGCATTTGCTGACAGTCTTGTATCGACAAGTTCGTTATTTGGGCGCGCACGTTGCAGATCATGTCAGGAAGCGCGGCTAGAAGTGAAGAGTCTGGGAACCTGGAGTCGTCTGCATGTACAAATATTCCGCCGACGCGATTAGAACGGCACCTCGGTTTCCTAACCGCTACACGTACGAACAACGTCGCCATCGCACATTGAAGGAGTCAGGCGCGCGAGGCTCGCGCGACGCCAAAGCCATGTGAGCGTCGGGAGCCGAGTCGATCCCGGCGTGGTCCACGGGGCGCGGCCTCACCACCCAGCAGTACGCGCCACCAACCTGCGCGTACGCCCGCACGGCACGGGGCTCACCAAACCGCGGCTGCGTGCTCACGGCGAATCGATCGGGCGGTCGTCTCTGGCGCGTAGACTAGCTAGAGAGTAGAGAGTGGTCCTGGGCCTCCAGCGCTCTGGCCGGCCGTCCCCTGACTCGGGGACGTGTCAACTGTCACGCGTGTTAAGTTTGTCAACGCTCCCCTTGATGATCCTGCGAGAGCCGGCCTGTCGCGTTCGCTTGTCTCTGTTGATTGGGTTTCAAGGAAGGGATTATGATTTTATGAGATGCAACACGTACCATCACGTCACTGCCATGCTGGCGTCGCATATGGTACCCGGGGAAATCATGTACAGTTGCACCGAGACGTACCTACTTACAACTGTTTCACGGGAGGGAAAGGGAGCACCGGAGCAGAGTCTTTCTTCAGCTAGGGGCTCGGGCTGTGATCGCTATGCGCCCGGCCTGGGTTTTGGTTCGTTAATTTGTCCGTGTGATAGGCTAGCCCGCATACTGATCTGGTCCTCGATTCATCGAACACGTACAAAGTGTGGTCATGTGGTGGCATACTGCTATGGTCATGGTCCGTTGCCTAGAGCTAGAGTTGGAATTTAGGTTGTTTAGCTTTTGGATCGGTTTTTAGTTGGAGTAGGTCGAGTCACGCCAAACGGCAGCGATGCGTGGTGGGTCGGATCGAGTTTGAGAATCGGAATAGTAGGCGTATTTTTCGAGTGCGAGAATACGACTGTTGAGCGATCATCCGGCACGCGTCCCTTTAAGATAAAATTACCCACCAATGCCATCCAATAAAACCCCTGCCCAATCTTCAAGGGTAGTATAGTTTTTAACAAAGATCTTTCATCATTCTAATCACTCCCAAGTTAACTTTCTAGCCAAACAATCATTCCTACTCTCCACTCTCATCGGAGTGGCCCAAGTGTGTCTTTGTCTTCCTTGGAGCGGTGGACCAAGCGGCGGTTGTCGTCTTCTCAAGCTCGTCTATAGTTACTTAGGGTTGGGTTTGGACGGTGCGGAACGAATAGCGGGCGGGGATCGAGAATCTGACGGCGGGCTTTGGGCGTGCTGAACTGACCGAGAGGCGGCGGGCGGCAAGACGGCACGACACGATGGGATGACCGAGCCAGGCGACCGACACGCGACGTGACCCGAAACACGACGGGCTGAACACGACCCGGCCCAACCAAATACCCACCTCTAACTAGAGCAAGTAGATCAAATTTCTCCAGAACACGTACTCTCAGAAAAGCGTAACTATTGTCTACCAATGCAAGATTGAACATAAAATATCAAATATCAGGAGCTTTCGTGCCACCGACTTGAATAAGCCTTTCAAATCATCGCAAAACGCCCTCGATAAATACATATATAGAAAGCATATATCGACCGAAGTGATTAATTTATCATTCAGAGAGTCCTATCTACACTCCTAATTAACCTGATTCGCGCATAAACTCTGCAACCATGCACATTACAAGCACGTATTGTTCTTCCATCCTCCAAACCCCAATTTGTCGTTCCAATGCAAGGCTAACGGACAAAGCATCGCGCGCGGTTGCTTTCTCACGCACCAAATCTGCATTCAGCTCGTCGTACGGGCATCAGTCTGTTGCATCCGGGTCCATGCACGAATGCCAGCGCATTGCCCTTGCTTGTTCGCTCCAACAAACCCATCCAATGCATGTACTGCAACTGTCCAATCAATGCATGGTTGTTCAACTCACTCTAGCTCTCGCCATGATCCTGCCCTGCATTACCGCACTGCCTGCCCATTTTTCTCCCACAGAGCAGTTAATTGGAATAGGCCATGTTATGATTCTTCATACTACTTCTGAGCGTGTGTGACTGATGTGCAGGTCGAAGAAGAGTGTAGCTTAAGCAACTCTAGGTAGTCTGTCCCAGCAAATCATTGTGGTATTTTTAACTCAGGAGAAGGAGAGCTGCATCGATCCATCAGGTAGATCTGATGTTTTTGCTGAAGCCAGTTTGATCACTGACTCGATGTAGCTAACTCCCACTTGCTAAGAGTCATATTTTTTGGGAGAAGATCTCTTATGAACGGGGAAACGTACGGCAGTGAGTAACTTCCTCGCAGTAGCAGTATCAATCCGTGCACTGTGTGTGTCTATCAGAAAACATTACTGTCGTGTGTCAAACTTAGCCCATCTAAAACTGGGGTGCACGTACATGAATAGGGGTACATCAATAATGTACTAATTATTCGTCGAATGAAAGTACACTGTACCTGCCCTGACCTGTATATCATGTAGACAACACAGTTGAATGAGGAGCATCGATCGTCAGCCCTGTTCCTGTATGTACTGTTTTGCCGGTAAATGAAGTAATTCTACGTAGACTCGACGCCCATCATCCATAGGTATACAGCGACTGAATATGTACACTGTACAGTTAGGCCTGCTAATGGGTTGAGTAGAAATGGGTTAAACGGTTTGGGTTTTAATTTGGGTTGGCTTTGGATGGGTGGGAATGGGTTGAGACAGCTAATGGGTTGGGTTGGATTGAGTTGGAAGTAAAAATAGGTTGGGTTGGGTTGGGTTGGGTTGGCGTGGGTTTCAAAATTTTGGGTCCAAATGGACTCAACTCGTGGGTTTGCTTGGTGGGTTGGATTGGATGGAGAAATAGGGTACGCCACATCTGTTCTTCTTCGTCGTCTCACCCAAGCCCTCCCCCGCTTCTTCACCGCCGTCGATTACTCCCTCTTCCATCTCTCCCCCCCTCCGCTTCCAGATCTCCATGGCCGCCGCGTCTCTCCCACACTCTCATTTCCAACAGATCGGGTATAGAAGCGTGAGAATCCAGCCAGCCAAGCACCCCACAATCCCCCGATCCCTTGCCGCCGCTTCCATTGTTGTTCTCCGACGTCGCCCATCCGCTGACCGCCGAATCTTCCTGTGAGATCCTGTCCATTTCTTGTCCTCCCCAAATCCTCGCTGCCTCGCGACCCAAAAGAACGCTGCCTTCTCCTCCTCAGCTCGGCATTGCCTCAAGTCGTCGTTGCCACCCTCACCTGCCCAGATCGCCGCCGCCCTCGATTCCACCGTAGTAGTACTCCACGGTAATCTCTCTCTCTCTCTCTCTCTCTCTCTCTCTCTTCTCTCTGAGCATGTTCTTGCTAGCTAGATCTTGCTTCCCTTCGAGTCCAAGATTCATCTTTGCAACTTTGCGATTCGGATCTGAGAAGCCTTAATCTTTTTCCACAACTTGACTTGTATATTTGTTCAACTTCATAGGCCGCCTTCGTGTTCAGTTCCTGGTGCTGGGCTTGGGAGATTGGCTCTGGAGAACTCTTCATAAGCCAATGGATTACTATGTCTATCCATTTTCCTTTGCATTGTTTATGTTCTTGCAGGTTTGGTGTATCCTTCTCAATGACACAGTTCCTTCTAGGATGCACTGGCCTTTGTATTCTGATATGCAAGTTAATGGTATATGCATTGGCTTACTATATATGATAGGGTTTTATAGTAAATTGTTTACTCAGTTAAAGAAACACTTCCTCAAGTTCAATGCATAGGTTGGGTTAATTTACAATTTGTCCATGGAAGACAAAGATCAACTGGAGTGTCACCTACAACATTTCCAGCTTGACACATGTAACCATCTAGACTTGAATAGCTTGCATTCAGTTGCTGACTTGACAAATGGACTAATTAAAACTGGTAAGAGTTCTATATACCTATTTTTTTTATAGATTGTTGTGGATATCATGGGGATATGCTTCAGATCTTAGGATAATGTGACAATTGGCAATGGAATTAATGGTTTGTCGTTTCACGTGTTTTCAGCAAAGTTTGAGGGTGTCGGTCTCGGTAGATCGATCGGCCGAGGCGTGATCGAGCCGGTCCAAGATCGGTCTGACCGGCCCTAGCGGCGGTCGGATCGGCAATGTCGAAAAATGATAGATTGAGTTGGGCCAAAAATAGAGGGTATAGGCAAGAGAGGAGATTCTATTGCACTTGATCTCATAATTTTTGAGTCTCCACTCAAAAGTTCTATTGGTTTGAAATTTCCAGTAGGTTTCATTTTTCAGAGAGGAAAAATGGCTAAGTCCAAGCTGGCGGTATGACCGGCCCATAGGTGGCGGTCAGACCGGCCCTAGGGGTGGTCTGACCGGTTTTCACTTGGTTCGTCGCCCGTCGTGGCGGTGATATTCGGTTGTTAGGTCAAAGTCATGAGTTTCAGGCCATATATATTGCATGATGCATATTTTGACTAACATGGGTCAAGTTGTGAAGAACTTGTTCCCAAATTCGGTTTACTTGTCTATTTTGTGCAGGTTGCTTGGTGGTCAACGACGAGGATGATTGGGACTAGGCTTGGAGAGTTGAGGTTCAGAACGATCGACTATGCCGGGTGAGGTCAATGTACTCAAGCGTGGTGCAAGATGGACAAGGGTGACCTATTGGCTAATCCGAGGCGCAAGATGGTGCTAGGTGTAGCTAGTTAGGTCAAGGGGTGTTAAAGACAACACATTAAAATACGTGCATAAGTGTCCGTTTGTTTTGGGCCTTAACGGGAGCCCAATTGAGTAAAACTTCTAGAAGGTCTAAGCCTCCACTATAAATAGGAGAGGGAGGTGGCTGCACCTCCTCTTCGTCTCTTTTGCTATTTTTGTAAACCCTAATTTTCTTAGGGAGAGCTTTTGCGGAGGCTAGGGTTCTTGATAGTTTGATGTGATTTTCGTGCTCTTGGATTGAGCATTGTCCTCCATTGATGGAGAGGCTGTAAGCCCATATCGTATCAATCAATTGAAGAAAAGTTTGATTAATGCTTTGTCTCATTGCGTTTTTTCTCTATATTTGATGATTTTGAGTCTTTCTTTGATCAGCGAGTTTTTGATTGAATTCTTCATGTGATCTAGTTTGCTGTGATGTGTGGGAACCTATCTAGGATCATCTTGATCATCAATCATCCACAAGCAAGATCTTGGATCAAGTTTTTATTTTGACCCGGTTTTGAACCCTTCTTCAATCAAATGGAAAAAGATCTTTATTCATCCAAGAATTATCACAATCTTCGATTGAAATAGCTTTCTGATATCGTAGAGAAGGTGTGTTCCAAGTTTCATCAAGTTTGGAGTTGTAGATCAAAAGTTTCATCTATTTGCAACTTCGTTATCGGTACGTTGATGCATTCGGAGGCCACGGTCGATCGACGACATCACCGGTCAGACCGGCAGGACATCGGTCCGACCGCCCTTGAGCCAGCGGTTCGACCGACAGTGCACTGAGATTTGTTATCTTGTGTTTGATCTTTTGTAGTATTGCTTAGGGGTTTTTATTGGATTCAATATTAGTCTTCCGCTGTACTGATATACTGATCTTCATAGCTTCCATAGCTATTGGAGTGAAATTTGTGTTGAATCCATTATTTGTGAAAAAGTGAGCGTGCTCCTATTCACTCTCCTCTAGTCGCCTTTTCGGTCCAACAATTGCTATGACTAGTCATAACTATTTTGTATTTCCTAACATTTGTTCCTATATTTTGTTATCTGGTAGGCTAAAGTGCCCACAACCCTGGCACCAGATGCTATTGGAGAAATGAATGTCTTGTGTCCATGGATCCAAAAATCGGATCCAGGGGAAATCCTGGCCGACGGCCAGTACCGGTAACCGGCCGGTTATCAGAAAACCCGAAAAAAACCTGGTCAAATTTCGATAACCAAATTTTGAACTACGATTTTCCCGAAACCGGTAATCGGTAACCGGACCGATTATTGGCCGAGAACCGAAAAAACTGGTTGAAAAACCAGTTGAAAAACCAGAAAAACCAGATAATAGAGAAAATTGGTAATTAGCAAGTTGAAATTTGGAATAATGCAACGATTAATTAGAAAGTGTTTGAAGTTATACATAAAAAGTCCTCCTTGTTAGCTTCAATCTCTAGGGCAGTCCTCTCCTCCAAGTGTTCTAAAGCATATAAAATAATAAAAATATAAGTTAATGGTAATGAATGATAACTTGACTATCATACTAAAAATAATAATGAAGTGGTAATTCATACCAATACATTGTCGAGAAATACGAAGGTTGTACAATGTAGTCATTGTTATCCTAGAGTACAAGTCCTTCAAATTGAGCTAGGTGAACTTTGTATTGATCCCAAGTGTGTATTTCATGGGCATATTGTAGCCAATGATTATAAATTTATTGGTAATATTCGGATTTCACCCACTGGTAAACCATTTTGGCATTGTTATTGAAGGATACAAGACCGTAATGGTTAGTAGGATAAGAAGATATGTCTAACAAACGAGAATCATCACCAGAAGGTAATATATTGACATCTCGACGTCCATAAGTCCGAGTAGACATTGAGCTAGCATGAGATTCATATGAAGAAGAGTCATGTGGTCGAGATTGATCTTTCTGACGACCCTTAGCCCTCGTGTAGGTCTTATGAATTATTCTTAAAGTATGACAAACATGGTCTTCATCCTGGGTAGCATGCATGAAGTTTTTCTCACAGGTGAATTCCAATGGTTGGTCTTGCCCTGCATCATGAGCTGTCTCACCATCAGCACCATCATCGGACGATGGAGAGCTACTATCACTAGACTCTTGGTACTAGACTTCATCAGATTGCGGACTTTCTGTTTCTTCATCGCTTCCCACAATATCCTCCTCAATGGCCTTTTTCTTCTCCTTATCAGGCGCTTGTTTCCTTGTTTGTGTAAGTGAGACAAAGTCCACAGCCAATTTTTCAGTTGGTGGGCTAAAATATTTCCTTTTTCCAAGATGACTCTTGCCAATATTTTTCTTTGTCCATTGCTTCAATGGTTCATCATCTAATGCCTTATCCAATTCCTTCTAAGGGATAACATCAACTACAATTGTGGATAGCATTGAGGCTCACCTTCCTCGTCTAGTAGAGGCTCCGATTGTATCATAGAGCTATCAAACAACTTATGGATTGGGTTCTTTTTCTTACATAGTGTCATTAATTAGATCGCCAAAAGGATCTACATCCCTATCTTCATTCCTAGTCTCATGATTTTGCAATCGTAGCCTTAGATTGTAGTGGACATATACGAGCTTATGTAGTTTCATGTACCCAAGATGTTTTCTCAAATTGTGTATGCACCAATGCAAATGTGCTCCAATTATGTTCACATCCACTAAAGGAAACACATTGTGAGACAATCCACAAGGCATATTTTGTTAGTGTTAGTGTCTGCTCTCCAAACGTTATCCACCATGTAGCTATAAGTAACATGAAAATTATATTAAACTCATAGTGATGGTTCATTTTCTATGATGACAGCACGGAAATAAGGACACTCTGCCTTAACTCCAGCAATGTCATTACTATGGAACCACTTAGACCAAATTTTTCCAAGTTCTGACTTTGCTTCTTCACGAAGTGTTGTGTCAATGTGGGGTTGGATGAGTGCCCGACTGCGTAAAATATCATAATCAACTCTCATGGACTGTGACCTGCCAAACATCCTAGAAATGGCATTGCTTCCTGTATCACTTCCTTTGCCACTTCCACTTCCCCTACCACTTCCACTTGCTGTACCACTTCGACAGCCACCACCATGTTCAAACGTCGCACCCCTGACTTTTGCCCTTTGTTGGAGTTGGTGTACTTCTAACGACTCTCGGAGAGCCCATTCTATTTGTATTTCCTTGTCATCATCGAAGACATCTTGAGATGACGGACCACGAGCTACAGGCTCTCTTGCGGTTTGCTCCATTCACAGTTGTTTATCTTTAATAGATTTCTTTCTTGCCTTCGCTTCTTCAAGACTTGCCAGCATTAGCTTTCGGACTTCTGTCGGAACTGCACTGCAAGCAATAACGTCGTCGTATTTTCCAGCAAGATGTTCTTTTAGGCGGGTGACACCTCCGCCTGATTTCGTAAGGTTACAATATCTGCACTTCTAACCAACACCTCCTAGTCTCTCTCCATGCTCCTAAACATTTATAGATTTAGGAGCCATCACCTACAATAATCCATACCACATTGTGTTTGGTTAGGTCAAGATTGATTTATACAAGATACCACATTCTGAATATATGTTTCAGAGACATTGTTGTTCATAGTTGGACATTGTTAGGGATACATCTTAATAATAGACTAACTCATCTACCTAGGATGTCTATCACTAGTTCACTACTCATAGTTGGAAATAACACTCTAGCTCAGGAGATAAACTCACCAGCGTCTAGCTGCTGCTGCTCTTGTCCTTCCTTGCTTGCTTGTCGCTACTCGTCGCCATCTTCTCTGATAGAACTCTGCCATTGCGCCGCTGCTCTCTTTCTTTGTTGCCGTTGTTCTTCTTTGGTCTTTCGAGGAGGTAGGGAGCAAGAGGGGGGAGAGCAAGAGGGAGGAGGGCAAGAGGGAGACAAGCTCCATGTGCTGCTGTCCAAGACAGGATAATGCTGCCCTCATGGACTGTTTGGAGCATCCAAGGCTCCTTTATGTTTTAATAGTGCTAAATATACTAAAAACTAATATTTCAATACATAATATAACGTAACAATGTCTAAACCAACTGGGGAAGGATATTATGGAGTCAAAAATTCAAATTTAAATTTAAAAGATTTCGACCATTTTTTTCGACGAGGACCGACCGGAAAAACCGGTTGCCACCGGTAACCGACCGGTTTTTTTTACTCTGCTTGTGTCCATAGTTCACTTACCATGGTTGAGAATGCTTGTGTATGTCTTCATTTTTTCTTCGAAACCTCTTAAATACTTTTGTTAGGTGCTGGTAGTTCTAGCGAATCTGCAGATCACTCGGGCAATTACCTTTTGTTGAGTTAATGCAATTTGTGTTATGTTGATTGGCAAAATTGCTGGGAGCAGTGCCAGATAAATATTAAGGTTTTCTCCACCAAAAAATAATGTTTTGATTTTTGTCAAAAAGACATTATGATCTACCTGAAGTTCATGACACAAAAACTTCATTGCTTTTGTCCTTCTTTTCTGCTCATAAAGTGGCTGCAGCTCGTGAAGGGCAAGGAGAAGGAGAGAAGGTGAGGCACAACATGGTCCTCAAAGGCAGGTTCTTCTGAGGACGTTTCAGTTTGCATTTGTACTTTTCCTGGTCCTAACGATTATGTATGCAGCAGTTGTCTTCCTATTTAGTGAGCAAGGATCAAAACAAAGGCTGGTTCTTATCATGGTGTTTGCTTCCTTGATTTTTTTTTGTGAGCATTATTCTTGCCTCTGCTTCACCGTACTTGTTATTTTCTAGAATTTTTGTACTATGAATACAATCTTATGCTAATATTTTTTGCCACGCCCTGTGCAGACATCACACTGGAGGTTCTCTCTTAGTGAGATGGATGTAGCGACCGAGAACTGGCGCTGTTCGTCCAGCACAGTCTACTGCTCGGGTGGAGAACGATAGTCCTTCCCAGAATGATGTGAATGGCCAACCAATTGGTACAACTCTAAAAATGAAAAATGCATCACCCTTGCAAGAAACATTGATCATGAGAACACCAAAGATGGGAGTTATAATTTAGAACAAGGGAAATTTTATTACAACATGAGCAATGCCCATGATCTTGATTATTTTCATATGGATGAACACACCAAGAGAGCAGGATATAATAGTTTTGAGTGACTCGGGTGATGCTAATGTCACGGTGTTATATATACACACAAACACCCCTTAATTCGTGGTCATTTGTTTTTCAGTTTTTTTTTTCTTAATTATCTGATCCCCCCATTTGTTGGTTTTTATGTTTTTTTTAATAATTGTGGTGGGTTCAGAACTTAATGTGAATGCCTCCTGTGCACTTACGTAAGCTGGGTGACAGGTTGAGTGAGGTGGGTTCGACATGGGTTGAACCCAAACTAGGGAATTGGTTTGCTTTGGTTTAGGTTGACGTATTATATGTGTTGGGTCCTGATGGATGATTAGTGGATTGGGTAGGTTTGGAATAATGCAAGTTGTTGTTACACCCTCTACACCCTCCAGCAAAGGTTCAGAAGTGATATTGTCGAGAATAATATCCCTGATCGATGGATCGGAAGGTGTAGACTCGTTGGTCTCCAAAATAGTTGCTTCAATCGCAATGGACAGCTCTTGAGCGACTGCATGAGACTCAACGATTACCGCCTGGATTAACAAGCAAAGTTAGTCGGGTGATGAATGTGCTTCATCTGACACCAAAAATTTCTGCTCGGTTACCAACCTCTACGCGATCACTA
Source organism: Hsuehochloa calcarea (assembly GCA_036346395.1). Classification (NCBI taxonomy): domain Eukaryota; kingdom Viridiplantae; phylum Streptophyta; class Magnoliopsida; order Poales; family Poaceae; genus Hsuehochloa; species Hsuehochloa calcarea. The sequence continues at coordinate 55,777,353 of CM070593.1, read as the reverse complement.
TTTGTAGTGATTGTATGACTGGTCGGATCATCAATTGGCTCACATGTTTCGGTGGCCTCATCGATTCTAAGCCTGACCGAATGTATATCAAAGAGGATTTCAGGTAAAAATCGATCGAAAAATGTTATAAAGATGAAACGAAATTGATATACTTACCCAACTCCCTCGGCTCTTTCTTCTGCGGTAACAACCGCTAGGATCAGAGGGAAGCCAGTCTTGTCGCTGGGCTCTCCAGCGCAGATCATTTTGATCCGATTTCTGATCTCATCAGAAGATAAGGCTGCAACAAAAGAGAGATTTCTGGGTTATAAAAGTAATCAATCAATTTAATCAAACTGGTCGGATTCCCTTGGGATTTACCTTCTCTGAAGTCTTTGATCACATCGTCACGACCAATGTACCAAAGCATCGCATGAGCTCTGGACTTCAAGGGACTAATTCTCCTCATGCCAGGAGGTTAAACCCCTGACATTAAGGAGACAGATGGCCTCAACCCATCTCCCTACCTTTCCCTCATTTTTCGAGGAGGAACGCCATCGTGGGTTCTCAACTGCCTTTTTACCGCTATAGTAAATGCCATCTTGTTGAGTAATCGTTATATAAAACCAGCTCTTTTTCCACGATGACCATGAGGATTTTGAGTACATGGGAATGTACTCATCAGCCTTTCCGTCATGGAGGCGCAAGGTGCACTCTCCAGGTGTACCGGTCGTCTTCTTCGTATTCACCATTCTGTAGTAGTACTTGAGGACATCAATAGTTGTGGGAATCGCCAAGTATGCTTCACAGAGGTAGACTAAGATTCTAAGATTGGCAATGGCGCTGGGGGCCAGATTAACCAGTTCCACTCCATAATACTCCAAAACTTGGGAGAAGAATGAGTGAACCGGGAGCCTAAAACCGCATTCGATGTATGCGAGGAAAACTGAAATTTCTTTGTCTTCACCGCTTGGAGAATGTTCCCCGATAGCTGATCTCCAAGAAATCAAGTTCCTATCGGGTAACAACCCAATTCCCTCCAGACTTTCTAACTTTTTCTCACTTAGATCAGAAATCGACCAGTTGGTAATAAGATCCGACATGGTGATTTCTTTTCTGGATGAGGAAGACAGAAATGGTCGGAGGCGATTTCTCCTCTTGAAGATGAAGAGGAAAACAGAAGGTGTAAAAGCCCTAATGCCCAGTGCGAATGGGTTTTTATAGCCACAATCTTTGAATCAGTATCTGAAAGAAGTCAAGCGACAAAAACTTTTTGACCGATGGACAAAAAGGATTTTTCAACTTCCAAGACAACTTCTCAACTTTAAAAATGAATACAGACCACTTCGAATGTCACGACATTTAATGAGGGGTCTGCCCGATACAACTTCATCGGAAGAAGAGTGTCCACACGACCAATTCATTTAAAGTTCGGGGGCTAGCTGACGAGGAATGAAACCTCGATGTATTGTTTTAATACATTGGAGAAGACCATACGACTTCATGGTCGTGACCCCTAATGCTAAGGACCTCACTGGTCATAAGGATTCCAGAGGTTACAAAATAAAGATCCTGGTCGGACAAGGTCCCGTACCTAGTCCCGACCAGTTGACTGCCGTAAGGCTATAAACCGATACTATCTGAGTATGAGTCCAGGTATATCATTTACCATGTGATAAACGAAACACGTGTTGTATGTTCCATACCACGCGACGTTACATAATTCTAAGACACTGGAATACGGTTAAATGACTCAGTGGCATATAACTACACGACAGTTGATACATTATCAACTAACACCTCTCTCCGACCAGATGCATCACTTTCTAATAGGCGTCTCTCTAAGGGATAACTACCAACGCTTCATCAACTACTTAAGGAGGATCGCGGAAGGTGGAGAGGGAGACGAAGATAGGATCGATTGGGAATCACTCTCAGAAGACAACCAGTCGATTAAATTACAAAGTCATAGAAAGCATTGCGCTCTAGTGTTATTAGGATTAGCCTTTGGTCTAGATTACAAGCACTTCTTGTAATAGCTAGTTCATAGCAATAAAGAGCAGTCTCATTCCTTTCCAGGAGATACGTGCTATTTTTCCTCTGTTTTTTATATATTTGTAAGTTCGGTGATTTGATCGTCGACAACCGACATATGCTGACCGGGGGTCCGGTTAGTTCGGGGAAACACTTGTGGTCAGTCCAGCATGAAGAAATCAGTAGCAAGATCCAAAATTCCCTTCTCTGGAAAAAGCTGACATGTTCAATCGACCCGGAGGTCCGGTCAGTCCGGCCATCCAACAGCGGTCACTCCGGATAACAAATTAGAGAAAAGGTGAAGCCAAAAAAGAGAGTATTTGAAAAAAGCTATCCGCGCGACTCATACCGGGGGTCCGGTTAGTCCAAACTTACACTTGCGGTCAGTCTAGCCACCAGAATTGCAAATTTGGAGGTCTTTGGAAAAAGCTGACTGCTGAGTTGATCCGGGATTCCGGTCAGTTCGTCCCTTCAACCGCGGTCAGTCCGGCCAAGTAATAAAGAACAGAAGAATTATGGCCAAATGATCACAAAGAAATCCAAGTTTAAACCAAGTGAGTTTGAGCATTGTGGCACCCTTTGCTATCAAGCTACTAGCCATTGATTCATCTTCATAGTACGGCTACCTACACTAACAATCATGTCTTTTATCCTTCGTACTCCTAGACCAGTAAAACTATGAAAAGATCGTATCTGACTAGATACCTTTGCCTTGAGCTAGACAATGTTAATATCGAATACTTGAGTACCTTTAGTGCTCTTTATCTTTATCCAAGATTAACATTTTCAAATACTTGACAAAACAAGTTAGTTCATTGCACATGGTTGTCTTTAACTACCAAAACACTAAAAATGGAGCATAGATTCTTCAGTGGTGTGCGAAACCGCAGTGTTGGCCTAAGTGATTTATGTCATGATTCATGAAGAGGAGGACAAGACATGATGGATTCGAGCTATTGGATCCAAGTGTAAGCGACACTTCGAAAAGTGTTTGTGTGTGAGTGAAAACCCCGTTATGTGTTGGGTTATCTGGTTTGCCCATGTGTTGGTGGATTGTATCCACTTCGTATCAAGGTTGTTAGGGTTTCATGGAGAGTGGTAGGTAGAGCCTCCACTATAAAAAGAAGAGGAGATGATGGCTTAGAGAGCGAACCATGTAGAGGTAGTGGTAGGTGCACTTGGAGAATGCTTTAGAGAGAGTATGTGAGCACTTGTGTGTGAGATACTCTTGTGGCTCTTGTTCTCCCAAGGGAGTGACTGCAAACGTTCCTCTCTAAGTATCAATAGAATCTCAAATTCGTCCAAGTGCTTGTGCTCAAGTTTGGGATGTTGCTTACTTGATTTGCTTGGGTTTTGTCTCTTCTTTCTCTCTTCTTGATCTTGCTTGTTCCCAAGTATGTGTAAGAGGTGGTAGAAGCTCTAGAAGCTTAGATCCATCCAACTAGGGGGTTTTTTAAGGCAAATTCTTAAAGTTGCCTGATTATGGGTTGAGAATGGTCAAATATTGGGTTCCTTCGTCCGAGGGATTTTTACTTGATCTTTTGTTGTGGATTTGCTTGCTAGGATATGTGGGAGTAGATCCAATGTCATCTTGACCATCCTTAACATATGAGCAACTATTTGGCCCAAGTTTTTATTTTGCCCGATTTTGATGCTCTTCGACTTCGGAGTGAAAAATGTCAAAACTTTGGAATGCTCTTGTGCAACCTCGTTGTATTAGATTCATAATATGATGATATTGTCTGGTTTCATGTTTCAAGTCATTTGGAGCCTCGGTGTGAAAGTTGCATCGTTTTTTTGGTTTTGCTCGGGTTGTTATTTTCATTTATGTTCTGAGGAAGAGGTCAGATCGGTCCCTAGTTGGAGGTCAGACCGCTCGGGCATACGAAAACTTGATTAGTTCGATTTTTTCCTTTTGATTTTTTCCTTTTGTGTTTTCCGTTGTGATCATTTTGGCCTTGACCTTCATTGTTTCTCTAACCTTATTAGCTCTTCATAGCTAACTAAGGGAAGTGTTTTGAATTTCTCAATGGTGAAGTTTTGAAGTGGCTCCTATTTGCCCCCTCCGGTCGTCGCCACGGTTCTAAACTATCTCTGGACAAAATTAGAATGCTTTCCACGGTTATTACCGAAATCCTTAGATTTTGACGCGACTTAGCACCAACAGGGGTGGAATGTACTGAACTATCTATCTCTCACGATTGCTCACAAGAATTAATCTTTTGAAACATATTCATATTGTAATGCTGCAACAGCGCAACTAATTATTAGAACAATAGTCTTTTTTTAGTGTACTAAAACAATAGTCTAGTCCTTTAATTTCCAGCATAAGAATGAAGTTTTTGGCTCATTTTGCTTATTTTGCCGACGAAATAGCAAATATAGCCCCCTCCTTGACGAAATGGTGCACTTCAGGTCACCTCAAGTGCTCCCATGGCACTGCAGGACCCTATCGCGATAGGCAGTCTATCACGATCTCAGTTAACGACAGATCGACTGCCGCGGTGGTTTAGCACAGTAGTGCTATTTTTTTCTTTCTATTTCATTCGTGTTATACTAGTTTTGCTACGTTGTTTCAAAAACAGAGTAAAAACTCGAAGACCTGCATGAACAAACAGTCGTAAATACATTCAAGTACTCTCTGAGGGTCCACAGTGCCGGAGCAAGTTGCCGTAACAGTACTTGGGACCGATCATAGCACGGCCAGAGGAGCCCGTGCAAGTAATCAATTGCTAGTGCGCGATCCATCCATCCATCCATCGATCGATCGGCCGGATTCATCGCATTCAATCGCGTGCTTGTGTGTTACGACTGGACAGCACAGCATGGACGAATCAATATCCAAACCAATAAAACTAGCTAGCTATCCTGCGTGCCCCCCTCCAAGGTTTTATGCGACCCTCTTTCCATCGTGCCCCTCCAAGGTTTTATGCTAGTTCGATCGCGCGAGCAAGTCAAATTTGCGGTTGTTGGTTCGGTTTACCTTGATTGCGTGTGATTAAAGGCCAGGAAGACTATGGATCGCGCAGTGGGCGGTAGTACCTCACCGAGCCTCGTGTGATAAGTGTGGACTGGACCGCGGTTCTCCGTCTCCCATGGATGCACAGCGGCCGACCTGTCCGTCGAAACGGTGTGCTCTGGGGTTGGAATTGTACCATCGCCATCCAAACCACTCGACCTGCTGCGAGCCTACAGATAAAGTACAGACGGGGTACCGTACGTATTGTTGCCTCTCGGCAGATCGATCGATCGATGGCCCGCACATTCACGCTGCAGAACCGTGCGGGGGTACACCAGACGGGACGGGACGCGACCGGGAGCACCGAAACGTGCAGTAATACTGCAGGATGCATGCGGGAGCCGTGCCCGTCTGGGCTAGCTATTATTGATTGATTGCGCTCGAACCGGACCAGCAAACGACTTGTCATGTCATCGATCGTCGCTCTGTACTCTGTGCATACGTACTTCGATCGCCTCTACTGTGCGTCTGGAGGACAAAAGGAAGTCCATTTTTCAGGTGAGTGGTTTTTTATTTATTTATAAATTATCTTTTTTAACTGCAAAATTTTGATCTAATGTACACCGTAAGTCTTTTTTTACTAAGAAAAAAAATCTAAACAAGATAAAAGTAAATGTAGATGAACTCTACAAATATAAAAAAAATATACATATTCTAAACTAGACAAAAGTACTAAATCTAGGTGAACCATACAAATACAAATACAAAAAAATACGAAAATAAATAGAACTAAAAGTTACAAAGAAATTTGTGCTAAAATTGCACATCACTTGGCTATGCAATTTTAGGCTTAGTCTTTGTGCAATTGTAAGTGGTGATGGATAAGAAAATTTTAGTGGCGAAAATTAGCAAACCCGTAACAAAATCGCAGGCAATCCCGAGGGATTAGGGCTGTTTGGTTTCTGCCTGGTTTGTGTCCAAACTAAAATTTTGGCAATATCAAAACCTCTACCCAAAAAAATGGTGTTTGAATTGTGACCATACCAATTCATGAGCAATATCAAAATTAGAGCACAAATTGATGTGTTTGGATTACAACTATAATAAAGTTTGTCAAATAAATAGCCAAAACACTTCTATTTAGGACTCTAACATGTGGGATCATATGTCATATATTATTTCGCAACATCAAAATATAGTTAATATGGGTCTTGTTTTGTTGATCTTATGACAACGAACACGGTGGTTTAAACGGATTGCAAATCCAATACCCGATTTAGGAGATAAAATCATTTGAAGTTGCTTTATCAAAAAAAAAAAACTCACTGCCCATCCACCCATACTATGTTAGAGTCCGAGGGAGCGCTGGGCAAGCTAAAATCGGAGCAAATGCCCGAATTTCATCATAAATTGGCACGCAGGAATATGAGTTTTTCCAAATTTTGTAGGAGCAATAACAAATTTTAATTTTAAAAATACTACTAAATTTGAGCGCTGATCCAAATCATGATCAAATTTTAGTAACATTACTAAATGTTAGTAACATTACTAAATATTGATTTGGTCCATCGAGCTAACAAACCACCGGCCCTAACTTCCATCACACCCCACCAGCCCGGAGGCCTAGGATTTCCCGTGGCCCTCCCGTGGGGCGCCGCCACGTGCCCCCTAGGGGGCTACGGCCAGGGCCAGCAATCGAGCGACGCGGCCTACCCAACTACGGGGCAGCCGCGCCCACCACACCAGTACACCACTGTGCGTGCCCGCGCGCGCGCTCGGCGCTTCCATCGATCGATCACTTGGGCGCAGCGGCTCGAATTTTTGGCCGATACGGTCGGTTTTGATATGGTATTTGCGATTTCTTAACATATGAGCAACTATTTGGCCCAAGTTTTTATTTTGCGATTTTGATGCTCTTCGACTTGATGAAAAATGTCAAAACTTTGGAATGCTCTTGTGCAACCTCGTTGTATTAGATTCATAATATGATGATATTGTCTGGTTTCATGTTTCAAGTCATTTGGAGCCTCGGTGTGAAAGTTGCATCGTTTTTTTGGTTTTGCTCGGGTTGTTATTTTCATTTATGTTCGAGGAAGAGGTCGGATCGGTCCCTAGTTGGAGGTCGACCGCTGGGCATCGAAAACTTGATTAGTTCGATTTTTCCTTTTGATTTTTTCCTTTTGTGTTTTCCGTTGTGATCATTTTGGCCTTGACCTTCATTGTTTCTCTAACCTTATTAGCTCTTCATAGCTAACTAAGGGAAGTGTTTTGAATTTCTCAATGGTGAAGTTTTGAAGTGGCTCCTATTTGCCCCCGTTATGCACGGTTCTACACTATCTATGGACAAAATTAGAATGCTTTCCACGTTATTACGAAATCCTTAGATTTTGCGACTTAGCACCAAGGGTGGAATGTCTTGAACTATCTATCTCTCACGATTGCTCACAAGAATTAATCTTTTGAAACATATTCATATTGTAATGCTGCAACGGCGCAACTAATTATTAGAACAATAGTCTTTTTTAGTGTACTAAAACAATAGTCTAGTCCTTTAATTTCCAGCATAAGAATGAAGTTTTGACTCATTTTGCTTATTTTGCCACGAAATAGCAAATATAGCCCCCTCCTGTGAAATGGTGCACTTGGTCACCTCAAGTGCTCCCATGGCCTGCGAGGACCCTATCGCGATAGGCGGTCTATCACGATCTCGTTAATGACAGATCATTGCGCGGTGGTTTAGCACAGTAGTGCTATTTTTTCTATTTCATTCGTGTTATACTAGTTTTGCTACGTTGTTTCAAAAACAGAGTAAAAACTCGAAGACCTGCATGAACAAACAGTCGTAAATACATTCAAGTACTCTCTGAGGGTCCACAGTGCCGGAGCAAGTTGCCGTAACAGTACTTGGGACCGATCATAGCACGGCCAGAGGAGCCCGTGCAAGTAATCAATTGCTAGTGCGCGATCCATCCATCCATCGATCGATCGGCCGGATTCATCGCATTCAATCGCGTGCTTGTGTGTTAATTACGACTGGACAGCACAGCATGGACGAATAAATATCCAAACCAATAAAACTAGCTAGCTATCCTGCGTGCCCCCTCCGAGGTTTTATGCGACCCTCTTTCCATCGTGCCCCCAAGGTTTTATGCTAGTTCGATCGCGCGAGCAAGTCAAATTTGCGGTTGTTGGTTCGGTTTACCTTGATTGCGTGTGATTAAAGGCCAGGAAAGACGACGGATCGCGCAGTGGGCGGTAGTACCTCACCGAGCCTCAAGTGATAAGTGTGGACTGGACCGCGGTTCTCCGTCTCCCATGGATGGGGGGGGGGGGGGGGGGGGGGGGGGGGGGGGGGGGGGGGGGGGGGGGGGGGGGGAAAAAAAAAAAAAAAAAAAAAAAAAAAAAAAAAAAAAAAAAAAAAAAAAAAAAAAAAAAAAAAAAAAAAAAGTAAATGTAGATGAACTCTACAAATATAAAAAAATATACATATTCTAAACTAGACAAAAGTACTAAATCTAGGTGAACCATACAAATACAAATACAAAAAAATACGAAAATAAATAGAACTAAAAGTTACAGTAGAGCTGTGCTAAAATTGCACATCACTTGGTACTGCAATTTTAGGCTTAGTACTGTGCAATTGTAAGTGACTGATGGATAAGAAAATTTGAATGCGAAAATTAGCAAACCCGTAACAAAATCGCAGCAATCCAGGGATTAGGGCTTTGGTTTCCTGGTTTGTGTCCAAACTAAAATTTTGGCAATATCAAAACCTCTACCCAAAAAATGGTGTTTGAATTGTGACCATACCAATTCATGAGCAATATCAAAATTAGAGCACAAATTGATGTGTTTGGATTACAACTATAATAAAGTTTGTCAAATAAATAGCCAAAACACTTCTATTTAGGACTCTAACATGTGGGATCATATGTCATATATTATTTCGAACATCAAAATATAGTTAATATGGGTCTTGTTTTGTTGATCTTATGACAACGAACACGGTGGTTTAAACGGATTGCAAATCCAATACCGATTTAGGAGATAAAATCATTTGAAGTTGCTTTATCAAAAAAAACTCACTGCCCATCCACCCATACTATGTTAGAGTCCGAGGGCGCTGGGCAAGCTAAAATCGGAGCAAATGCCCGAATTTCATCATAAATTGCACGCAGAATATGAGTTTTCCAAATTTTGTAGGAGCAATAACAAATTTTAATTTTAAAAATACTACTAAATTTGAGCGATCCAAATCATGATCAAATTTTAGTAACATTACTAAATGTTAGTAACATTACTAAATATTGATTTGGTCCATCGAGCTAACAAACCACCGCCCTAACTTCCATCACACCCACGCACCGGAGGCCTAGGATTTCCGTGGCCTCCCGTGGCGCCGCCACGTGCCCCTAGGGGCTACGGCCGAGCCGACAATCGAGCGACGCGCCTACCCAACTACGGCAGCCGCGCCACCACACCAAGACACCACGTGCGTGCCCATGCAGGCCTCGCGCTCCATCGATCGATCACTTGGCGCAGGCTGAATTTTTGGCCGATCACGGTCGGTTTTGATATGGTATTTGCGATTTTAACCATACGTAATTTGCAAAATTAACCCAATTGACGACGCTCGCCGGCGCATGACAGGCGGGCGACGCGGTCGGGCGCGAGTCGGCGCGCGCGCGCCGCAGCTAAGGGCGACACGTTCGCAGCGTGGCGCGAGCGAGTTCGCCGCCTTCGCTGCGCTGGCTGGGCGCCTGGCCACGCTGGCGGCCGAGGCGCGCCGCGCCCCTCGCCTGCGGAGGTGGCAGCACGAATAAAAAATGTTGGGTGGCCCTATTACCCACCGCCCATCCTCCTCCTCCGCACATGTTATTACCAAATCCTTAGATTTTGACGCGACTTAGCACCAACAGGGGTGGAATGTACTGAACTATCTATCTCTCACGATTGCTCACAAGAATTAATCTTTTGAAACATATTCATATTGTAATGCTGCAACGGCGCAACTAATTATTAGAACAATAGTCTTTTTTAGTGTACTAAAACAATAGTCTAGTCCTTTAATTTCCAGCATAAGAATGAAGTTTTTGACTCATTTTGCTTATTTTGCCGACGAAATAGCAAATATAGCCCCCTCCTTGACGAAATGGTGCACTTCAGGTCACCTCAAGTGCTCCCATGGCACTGCAGGACCCTATCGCGATAGGCAGTCTATCACGATCTCAGTTAATGACAGATCGACTGCCGCGGTGGTTTAGCACAGTAGTGCTATTTTTTTTTCTATTTCATTCGTGTTATACTAGTTTTGCTACGTTGTTTCAAAAACAGAGTAAAAACTCGAAGACCTGCATGAACAAACAGTCGTAAATACATTCAAGTACTCTCTGAGGGTCCACAGTGCCGGAGCAAGTTGCCGTAACAGTACTTGGGACCGATCATAGCACGGCCAGAGGAGCCCGTGCAAGTAATCAATTGCTAGTGCGCGATCCATCCATCCATCGATCGATCGGCCGGATTCATCGCATTCAATCGCGTGCTTGTGTGTTAATTACGACTGGACAGCACAGCATGGACGAATAAATATCCAAACCAATAAAACTAGCTAGCTATCCTGCGTGCCCCCCTCCGAGGTTTTATGCGACCCTCTTTCCATCGTGCCCCTCCAAGGTTTTATGCTAGTTCGATCGCGCGAGCAAGTCAAATTTGCGGTTGTTGGTTCGGTTTACCTTGATTGCGTGTGATTAAAGGCCAGGAAAGACGACGGATCGCGCAGTGGGCGGTAGTACCTCACCGAGCCTCAAGTGATAAGTGTGGACTGGACCGCGGTTCTCCGTCTCCCATGGATGCACAGCGGCCGACCTGTCCGTCGAAACGGTGTGCTCTGGGGTTGGAATGTACCATCGCCATCCAAACCACTCGACCTGCTGCGAGCCTACAGATAAAGTACAGACGGGGTACCGTACGTATTGTTGCCTCTCGGCAGATCGATCGATCGATGGCCCGCACATTCACGCTACAGAACCGTGCGGGGGTACACCAGACGGGACGGGACGCGACCGGGAGCACCGAAACGTGCAGTAATACTGCAGGATGCATGCGGGAGCCGTGCCCGTCTGGGCTAGCTATTATTGATTGATTGCGCTCGAACCGGACCAGCAAACGACTTGTCATGTCATCGATCGTCGCTCTGTACTCTGTGCATACGTACTTCGATCGCCTCTACTGTGCGTCTGGAGGACAAAAGGAAGTCTATTTTTCAGGTGAGTGGTTTTTTATTTATTTATAAATTATCTTTTTTAACTGCAAAATTTTGATCTAATGTACACCGTAAGTCTTTTTTTACTAAGAAAAAAAATCTAAACAAGATAAAAGTAAATGTAGATGAACTCTACAAATATAAAAAAAATATACATATTCTAAACTAGACAAAAGTACTAAATCTAGGTGAACCATACAAATACAAATACAAAAAAATACGAAAATAAATAGAACTAAAAGTTACAGTAGAGCTGTGCTAAAATTGCACATCACTTGGTACTGCAATTTTAGGCTTAGTACTGTGCAATTGTAAGTGACTGATGGATAAGAAAATTTTAGGTAACTGAAAGTTAGCAAACCCGGTAACAAAATCGCAGGCAATCCCGAGGGATTAGGGCTGTTTGGTTTCTGCCTGGTTTGTGTCCAAACTAAAATTTTGGCAATATCAAAACCTCTACCCAAAAAAATAGTGTTTGAATTGTGACCATACCAATTCATGAGCAATATCAAAATTAGAGCACAAATTGATGTGTTTGGATTACAACTATGATAAAGTTTGTCAAATAAATAGCCAAAACACTTCTATTTAGGACTCTAACATGTGGGATCATATGTCATATATTATTTCGCAACATCAAAATGTAGTTAATATGGGTCTTGTTTTGTTGATCTTATGACAACGAACACCGTGGTTTAAACGGATTGCAAATCCAATACCCAATTTAGGAGATAAAATCATTTGAAGTTGCTTTATCAAAAAAAAAACTCACTGCCCAACCACCCATGCCATGTTAGAGTCTGAGGGAGACAACGAACACCGTGGTTTAAACGGACTGCAAATCCAATACCCGATTTAGGAGATAAAATCATTTGAAGTTGCTTTATCAAAAAAAAAAAAAAAAAACTCACCGCCCAGCCACCCATGCCATGTTAGAGTCTGAGGGAGCGCTGGGCAAGCTAAAATCGGAGCAAATGCCCGAATTTCATCATAAATTGGCACGCAGGAATATGAGTTTTCCCAAATTTTATGGGGCCAGTAACAAATTTTAATTTTATAAATATTACTAAATTTTAGCGCTGATCCCAATCATGATCAAATTTTAGTAACATTACTAAATGTTGGTAACATTACTAAATGTTGGTTTGGTCCATGCGAGCTAACAAACCACCGGCCCTAACTTCCATCGCACCCCACCAGCCCGGGGGCCTAGGATCTCCCGTGGCCCTCCCGTGGGGCGCCGCCACGTGCCCCCTAGGGGGCTACGGCCAGGGCCAGCAATCGAGCGACGCGGCCTACCCAACTACGGGGCAGCCGCGCCCACCACACCATGCACACCAGTACACCACTGTGCGTGCCCGCGCGCGCGCTCGACGCTTCCATCGATCGATCACTTGGGCGCAGCGGCTCCGCCACGCTTACCTCCGTAGATATCTCGCCTCATCTTACGACCAAAAGGCACTTCTTCCAAGGACATTCGTTCTTAAATATTTTTCACCATCGGGGTAGGAGTAACTTTTCTTCCTCGGTCTCTCTGTTAACTGTCTCACAGTTAACCATCAACTTTCTTAGTGGCCGTCTATTCGGAACATAGGATTTTTAGGTGAATTTTACGATGGTTTTTTTAGAATCAGTTCGGTTCCTATTATAGAATTGTGGTTTTTCAAACAGTACCATAAAATATATAAATAAATCCCAAGGTTTATATATTTATAACAACTACACAGATGTCAGCCGAAAGTTTGCAATGTCCTTTGATCACTTGCACAGTGGTTGTTGCATCATTATGCGATGACAAGACTACTGTAGCCGCTGAAGGGGACTGCACAAGCACAATTTGTTGGGGGTAATTAATTAGGAGCTGTCTAATTTCTTTAACCCCAAATTAAAGCCTACTAATATTCTACAAACTCACATGCACTAGTGACCAGAAAATAACACCAACCCTGCTGATCCATATAAAAACCCCACCGCCTCCTCCCCTTCTCGATCGCCCCCCTCCCACCTCTCCATCAAGCCTCCAAGTTAACCTCCGATCGATTCCTCTCACATCACCACATTCTTGGGCTCCTTGGACTTGATCCCCGGCCCAGTCGAGCTCTGACCACTGCAGAAGGTTGAGAGATGCTGTCGTCGCACCCTCACGAGGCCATGCTGCCGTACGCGCCGCGGCCGCCGTCGCTGCTGGTGGACCGGCGGTACAAGCAGGGCGCCGAGGCGGCGCCCAACTGCCCGCGCTGCGACTCGCTCAACACCAAGTTCTGCTACTACAATAACTACAGCCTCAGTCAGCCGCGCTACTTCTGCAAGGGGTGCCGCCGGTACTGGACCAAGGGCGGGTCGCTCCGGAATGTGCCCCTAGGCGGCGGGTGCCGGAAGAACCGCCGGGGAAAATCGTCGGTGCCGTCGGTGGCTGAGTCCATCGCCAGCGGCCGCGACGCGACGTTCGGCCACCGGTTCCCCGGCCCGGTCCGGCCCGACCTGGTCCTGGAAGGCATGGTCGGCAACCCGGCGAACCCCGGCCAGGCGATGTGGGTGCCCGCCGCGGCCGACGGGTCGACCATCGACCTCGCAATGCTGTACGCCAAGTTTCTGAACAACCAGCCTGCCGACGCCGGCGTCGGCGCCGTCACACCGGAGTCGGCCGGGCACGTCGACGAGGCGTTCGACACGTTCAGCGCGTCCAGCGACCTGAGCCCCGGCGTTCTGGCGCCGGCCCAGTTTGACCCGAGCCAGGACGGGTTCGCCGAGTGGTCCGGGCCAGTGAGCAGCACCGACCCGACGAGCACGACTAGTACTACTACTGCAACCACCATGCTGTGCACTGATGTGAGAGTGCAAGCTGCGCTCGGTGAGCTCAACTTCGCAATGGATCAGAACTGCTTCGACTCTCTGGGGTTGCCCACGGACGGCACCAGCAACCTCTCGTCGTGGTGTTCGATCGTGCCTTGCTTGTCGACGTGGGAGGAGGCCAAGTATGACTCGTTGGATTCGTTTCCCAACGATGCCATGAGCCTCCATGAGGGCATGATCAGTGCTGCAGATCATGATTGGAGCGTGGATTGCCAAGGATTGGAGGCTCTCTACATGCCTTAAATATACGATTTAAAATTTTCTTTTTGCTAATTTGATGTTATTCTTGTGATTGGTTTGTTACTTCTTTTCTTTCAATTTGGTTTGGAAGAACTATATATATACATGTATGTATGTTTTTAAGAGAGGGAGAGGGTGAGGCAAGTACTCACGTGAATGAATTAAGGGTTGGTATACTTGTGAGATAGAGGCAATCAGGCAACACAATAGAGTTTCAAAATATATGATTATTCACCAGTTCTTTGTGCAAGTTTCATTAACACTGTAGCTGAAGCTGCCTATCTAGCTAGTGTAGATCGATCTCTACATACATCGGCTCGTTAGTGAAGGCATGGCATGAAAATTGCAGGAGACTCTCGATACCACAAATTATTCAGTATAAGCACTGACCATGTAAGTTCTGAAACTAGCGTACAATGCATGAAAATATTTTCTGAAACTAGTGTACAATGCAACAATATGTTCTAGCTTATTTAGTCAGCATCTTCACTATGTGAATGGACTTCGTTATAGTTCGGTGTATATGGTTTAACTTGGGAAGCAAATAATGTCTTGCATGGCGAGTATTCACAGTGCATGTGTCCCTTGTCTCCCTTGTGCTCGGTGGAAATGGTAGTCAAACGAAAGCAGTCCAATTAAACTCAGAGTAGGGGAGTAGCTGCCATTGCCGCAATGCATGTTCAGCTAGCTAGGAGATTGCTCGAATCGATCGAATCGATCCACTTGTATCGATCAGTTGATATATTTATTTAATCCCTTAATTTTACGAGTAAAATGTTAAATGCACCTCAGTGTTCAATTAAAAATCTAACAAAGTCAAGTTGCAAAATTTTAATTTATTTTTAAGACTATCCGGCTGCGCATTTAGTACGTAATTAAGATTAATTCTGCAAATTAAATCAACAAGTTATGGCCGTGTGTGTGTGTGTGTGTATATATATATATATATATATATATATATATATATATATATATATATATATATATATATATATATATATATAGGAAGTCTTTCCTACTCCCGCTCCTATTCCGTATCTCACAATGTAGGGAGTATCTTGTGTGTATGTATGTGTAGTATCACAGTATATAAGACCACCTAGGCGGTATTCACACCTTTTCAGGTGGTATGTACAATTTTTTAGAGATACTCCTTTTAGCGTTAATATGAAGGTATTTATAAAATATGCTAAAACTATGAACTCTCTTACAAATTTTTATGTGGTTTGCATTATAGTATCTTATAATTAGTATATGAGTATACCCAAAGTGATAAAGGAGTATGTCAAGTTGTTTTAGGTGGTATATCAAAGGTGGGAGTAACTACACCGGAGTAGAAAGTATTAATCATATATATATATATATATATATATATATATATATATATATATATATATATATATATATATATATAGTGCTAATGGATAATTGTGTGCTAAGGTGCTAATAGTAATTTTGACCGTTGAATCATGCAGCGTGTTTAATGCAGAGCATTGGTGGTGGGAGTATGTAGGGTGTTTAATGCAGACGCATTAATGAAGGCATATTGGAGGTGGGAGTATGCATGTTGATTAAATGGTTTGAAGGTGGAGCCCTATTAATCTTGTTTGTTCAATTCAGATACAACGGTCAAGATTGCCATTAGCACCTTAGCACTAGATATGCCCCCCTACACCCACCAACACACACACATATATATGCGCATGATGTTAATGCTGTACCATGCAACAATTGCTGTAAAGTGAGTTCTGTGCTCTTCAGAAATAAAACGATAGGTCCATGCATGACAGAGTGGCCGATAAACTTAACAAAAGATAAGAGTAGTTATCTTGATTGGCAGACCTTACATCTATAACTGGAAAGGTATTATAAGTTTATAACCATTACTACTAGCTAGCTAGTTCGCAGTGTTTCTAGAATCTAGACTAGCTCCTTCAGAAGTATTGAAGTAATCAACAAAAGATGGAGGGAAAAAAACACATATATGAAAAGAAGTAGTACTGTACTAGAATCCCATTGACCAATGCAGATCGATCCGAGGGCATGCATGTAAGGCAGTACTGATCACTGCGCTGCACTAGCCGTGCGTGCAATATTTTACAGGGTCAACGCCTCAGCCTCACGACGGATCGGCCATGGATTGCGTAGGGGGGAGAGCTCGACATGAGTAGGCCCTTCTCCTTCCTTGCATGATGCATCTTACGCTTGGCATCCACTGCTAGTCTGACTTAGACAGTAATGATCAACCTTGGGAGCTCCCCTCTCCTACAGAATTCAGGGGGCCTAGGGCCGGATGCACATGGGTCTGGATCCGAGAGAGGGAGAGATCGAACAAGCTGGCCCATGATCCAAGGAGCTCCAATACTCGATCATGATCACCGGTGCAAGATATCCAATCTCCTCCCTCCCCTAGCCTTGCGTTGCCTGTAGTATCAAATTATACTCGATCGCCGTAAACAAATGCTCCTCTCCTTCGTTCGTGCGTGCAAGCTTGTGGTTTTGCGATGAGAATGAGATCGCCCACATGGTGGGATGGGACCACGATCACATCTAAAATCACAAAATTGTGGAAATTAAGTTAAAATTTCAGTTAGCAGAATTCTGCAATGTTAATTATGATCAAGTGTGGTACTTCAATTCTTAATGCGGTATTAGTGTGCATGCAGATTCGAGAGTTATTAAGGGCACGTACAATAGTATAGGCAATTGTTGTCTATAACATTTCTCTATGTTATCTATAGACAACACTAAAAACGACTTCTACAATAAACTGTCTTTTTACATGTCTCTGTAGACAGCTCCTCTATATACAATATGCATTGTTTCTCGTGTTACAGTCGACTACTGCACAAGAGACGGCCCAATTCTCTGTGCTCCCCCCTCTCTCTTCCACATAATGTCGTGTTCTATGTGTCAAAACTTATAGATAACTGACGTCACACTATTATACATGCTCTATACAATTGGCGCTTGATCGCACTATAGAAGCTTGTTGTGTGTATTTTCAGTTTCCTGGAGAGAAAAAACTTGTAAGAGATGATGAACTAAGGAGCTGAGCACTCGCACTACCAGTAGTTATGTTGCAGTCAAGTAGTCAACTCAGCTCTTTTCAACTCTGAAACTGAGCTAGTATAAGTTGATGCCTCGACAAGAGCAACGACGAGCTTGATCGATGCATGTGTTCCCATGCCACGGATCCATGCATTGCCCGCCGTACACGTACACGGTGCCTTTTCCTTGCAGCACGCCTAGTTAATGACGCCATTTAGTAGTATAATTCCGATTAGGAATAGTATAATACTAAACGTTGACTAAATTCATGCGCCTAAATCTCTAGTTTTTTTTTTTTGCCTCCTCTTACAAGTTAGTTTCAACATTTTCCAGTACTGTGGAGAATATAATCCAGAAAATTAAGGAAACAGACCACAACAATTTGGTTTTGGGATGAAGAGGTTAGTTCAGTTGATGTTACGTTGCATGATTCTGTTCATTTGAGTCGTTTTTCTTGCTAAGAATGCTCATCGTGGAGTGGTGCCTAAGGGTGTGTTTGACTAGAAGAATTCGATTACTTTGACCTAACCATTCGTTGCCGACAAACTGGAGGTTAATTTGCAGCTTCAACTGCAAATGGGCAACCCCGAGGCTAAATCGGGCCTTTAATTGGGCTGGTCGATCGCATCAACGCCGAACTAGGGTGAAATTGTACTGGACTGCCGGATACTGAAGTTGTTTGGTTGGTGCCATGGTTTCATGTCTAAGAAAAAGTAGTGTTTAGAGGTAATACAGAAAGTAGATGATTTTATTTGGTAGTCAAGTTTGAGGATGTGGTGTTTAGTTAGAGACTTGGGCACGAAGAAAACTTAAAATAACAAAACGTTTTGAGAATGTGAAAGCGTGAAACCATAAACAAGTGCGTTCTAACGTCAATTTAACCATCCCAAAATTTTCTTGTGAGAGCTCTTCACAAGAAAATTCATCTTTTCTGACTAATGGAAACATGCACACCTCTGTATGTTAATCAAATTCTTATCACGGAAGCAGTACCGGGGGCCTATGGAAGGATGTTAATCCCATCTAAAAAAATAAGGTAACTAACTAGGTTTCGATCTTTGCAACGGATGCAGGTCAAAGTTTCTTCCTTTCTTCGCTAATCACTTTTCTAATTGCCCCTACTGGACTTGGGCCTTCGAAATCGGTTGCCTGAGCCAGGCTTCTTGCTCGTCGGGAGTATCAGGCCATACCACCAAACTGAACTCTCAGGTCGCAAATCAAACAAGACATAAGCGGGATCTAGCAATGCTCCCGGCCAGACATGTCCTCCTCAGGACTCGAACCAAACAACCCTTTAATTTCTATACTTCTTCATTCAGTGCAGGAGAATCTCGATACCGAGGCTGTAATCCAATGTCCCAATAACAAAGGTGACGGTGGAGATGAATAATGCATTATGTAAATCTGACGATGATTAAAACTTATATGTATTATTTTAATACATAAAGAGAGATCATATATCTTCGTGGTCGTAACCTCTAAGGCTAACGACCTCAGTGGTCGTAAGGATTTCAGAGGTTACATAATAAATACTCTGGTCGAACAAGATCCCGTACCTAGTCCCCAACCAGTTAACTGCTCGTAAAGCTATGGACTGATATCTGGATCCAAATTTAGATATATCCTTTACTCGTGTGATGAATGAAACACGTGTTGTATACTCTATACCACGCGACGTTATATAATCCTAAGACACTGACTAATGGTTGAATGTCTCACTGATATTTAACCGCACAACAGTTGATACTTTAATCAACTGCAACCTCCCTCCGACCAGGCACGCAACGCTTCAAACATGTGTCTTCTCAAAAATAAATGTCACCTCTTCGGAAGCTATTTAAAGATGGAGCATGGAAGGAGGCGAGAAAGAGATCAGACGCTGAGGAGGCAAGAAGGAGACAGACAACAGAGAAAGACAAGAGGCTACTGGCATTAGATTCATACTTTTAATATATTTTTAGTAGCATAGCCAACATCATCATCAGTGTAACTAGGATTAGTCCTTTGCCTAATCGTAGGTATTCCTTGTAAACAGCTAGTTCATAGTAATAAAGAGCGACCACATTCCCTTCCAGGGGATACACATCATTTTCCTCTATTTTTATATATTTTCATAAGATCGATGATTTGATCGTCGACAACTGGCACCATCCGTGGGGAAGAAGTTGCAAATTTCTTGAAGAAATTATTCGCTCATCATATCCTCACTCGTTCCTCATAATCGCTCATGCGACTATGGCAAAGAGTTTGGACGAGGAGAACTGGTTCGACTTGGACGACTACTCCAACCTCGACATGAAGGGATGCATCTGCGCCATAGATGAGAACGGGATGTCATCATCATCCTCCTCCGCAAATTCGCATGTCGTAGACATCAGCGAAATCGAACGGATGGATGAAGATGCGCCACCACAACAAGAGGTGCTTCCAGATGGACATGTCATTCTGACTAGTTCGGAATGTCCAAAGATCTCTCCAAACCCGGTCCTTCCAACCGGCGAAAAAGTGACAAAACTTCAGCCCTGCATTCCGAGAATCAGTGTACTCTCGATACAATCATGGCTGACAGGTATTCACGAACAGCTTCTGAAAATTTCAGGAGCCAATCGATATCTAGCAACGGTGTCGATGAAACCTCCACTGACTATAGGCCAAGTGAGGATGATAAGACTCGGCATACGATCGGCGATTCGCCGTATCAGGTTGAGTCCACCCCAAAGGCCTTAGGAGGTGCTAATTTCCGACTGATCTCCATCGTGGAAACTTCTAGTAGAGACACTGGAGGGCTCTCCACTAGTTACAGTGGAAATTCTTCGGAAGATCGCTGCTGGAAGCACAAGGTCAATGCGATCGAAAATATGAATCAAAATGCCGTGTACGGTCCTGCATATACTACCTTGTCACCACACATTGATGGAAATGGCACGGGCAATCAAGAATGAAATGCCAGATGTAACATAACTGATAGATGTCCATCATTTAATTCGCCTGGTTCTGCCCAACCTAGAGTAATGGGTCGGACGGGACCAAACACAAGGTCGGAGGAAGGTTCAGATCTACGAACACCTACAACTACTATGAATCCTCCAAGACCTTGAGTAACGGTACAGAACCTACAGCGTGTTCAAAGTATTTTAAATAATACTGATCCTACTCTAGCAGATGCTCCAGGTTTTGTCCAACTTGTAGGTCAGGTATCATAGATCCTCCAACAAACCATGCAGCGTACGGAAGCGTACCGGGAACAAAATAGTTCATGAAGTCAAACTATGATTTCGTCCCAACGTTCCTCCCTCAGTAAAGGGCAGCATGGTCGAGTTGGGGATCAATCGATACCAAGACCTCCTCAACGATTCCGACCAAGGAGTCACGAGGGAAGAAGGCTATTTCAAACAGCCACTCCTCATCGAAAGGATCAATCACTTGGCCCTGATGATCTCCGACATCGTCTAGGCCAAGCAGGTGGTCGAGGCATCATCCATACGTCCACGACCAAATCGGAACACCGGAGCCCCAGTATTCTAATTTGAGAAACCGGCCTCCAACCTATTACAATCCGGCACCCTTCCAAAGAAGGCACCATGAATCAATCATATGCTCTCGAGCTTTCTCTACAGGGCTCCAGGCTGTACGTTGGCCCAACAGGTTCCGACATGCCAATATGGACAAGTTCAATAGGACCCAGAACCAGTTAGAATTTCTATAAATCTATACCACCGCCATTAGAGCTGCTGGTGGTGACGAAAATGTGATGGCAATCTATCTACCTACGGTACTTAAAGGGTCCGCCCAGTCATGGTTGCTCAACCAACCGGTCGGGTCAATCTATACTTGGGAGCAACTTTGCGACCTCTTGATTGTAAATTTCTAGGGTACATACGATAGCCCTGGAAAGGGGATGGCCTTCATCGAATCCTGCAAGAACCTAATGAGACTCTTCGTCAATATATCAAAAGGTTCAGTTAGGTTCATAACTCAATACCAGAGATCACATAATCTTCTGTTATTCAAGCTTTCAAGACAGGTCTAAGGAATCGACGGTTTACGGAAGACATCGCTATGAATCCTCCACAAACGAATGTTGTACTTTTTAACATAGCCGACAAATACGCAGCCACTAGCGAAGCGGTTGAGTGGAGCGATACCATTGATCGGAAGGATGAAACCCTCGACCTGGCTTGGAAAAATCAGAAAAGAAACACAAGAAGGCTCTCAAGAAGAATAAACACCACAAGCTCGATGATAAAGAAGTTCTTACGGTTCCTAACAAGTTCACTAAGGGTAAGAAAGATTACACCGGTCGAGGCAAAGCAAAAAGTTCCGACCAATGATATAAAAAGAACAAGAAGTGGTGTCCACTTCACCAGCAGGCAGGACATGACTTGCGCACCTATCGAGTCTAGCAAAAGAAACTAGAGGATTACTATGCAGGTAAAGGCCCACTCCCCTCGATACAAGAACTCGGGGAAGCAATTTCCAAGAAGGACGAGGATGGCGATGACGAGATGGAATACCAGGAGCCTCAACATACGGTCGACATAATTTTCGGAGGATCCTCCTTGTATGATTCACGATGTCACCTGAAGGCCATGGAGCGAGAGGTCAACCTTGCAGAGTCCCCGATCGCCATCAAGGTGGTCGAAAATAGTAATCTCCTTCAGCAAAGAAGACTACCCTATCCCGTCGCCATGACTAGGTAGGTTCCCTATTATAGTTGAACCTACTATTAACAATTGCAAAGTTAATCGAGTCTTAATAGATGGAGGTAGTTCTTTAAAGATTCTATTTGCGTGAGCATTAGTGGAAATGTAGGTTCTCAGATCTAAGGTAAAACCAGAGAAGTATGCTTTCCACGGCATAGTCCCTGGTTCTACCGCAAAACCGATAGAACAGGTGTCCTTACCGGTTACGTTCGGAAGGCCTGACAACTTCCGAACAGAGAAGGTTTCATTTGATGTGGTCTATTTTGAAACCGCATATAATGCAATCCTTGGTTGTCCAGCTCTAGCAAAGTTCCTGATAGCCACGCATTATGGTTATCAGAGTCTAAAAATGTCAAGGCCAAAAGGAGTCATCATGGTTCGAGGAGATCAAAAAATAGCTTATGCATGCGATCGAAAGTCTTTTGAACTGGTCGATGAACTCCCAACCAGAAAAACAGACTCATCTGCAATGCAGGTCAAGCACTCCAGACCAAAGATGACACCAAAACCATCCGACCAGACAAAGGAGGTACCACTCGACAAAGGCATTTCTTTGGAAAATGCCAAGTCACCACACGGGTTAAGAAATACTGATGTGTTTATCCCAAAGGTGCTGGTCGGAGAAGGGCTCAACCTCAAATAGGAAGAGTCGCTCGTCTCCTTCCTCCGAGCAAACCAGGACGTATTCGCCTGGCAGGCGTCCGACATGCCCGGAGTCCCAGGGAGGTGATCGAGCACAGGCTAGCTCTCCAGCGTGACAAAAAATCGGTCAAGCAGAAGCTAAAGTGTTTTGCACCCGACCGGAAGGAAGCAATTCAATCGAAAATTGACAAGCTCCTCAAGGCTGGGTTTATTCGTGAAGTCAACCACCCTCAGTGGCTCAAGGCTGGGTTTATTCGTGAAGTCAACCACCCTCAGTGGCTCGCTAACCCTATAATGGTTAGAAAGAGTAATGGGAAGTGGCGAATGTGTATTTATTTCACATATCTTAATAAAGCTTGTCCGAAGGATGATTTTCCCCTTCCCCGCATTGACCAACTTGTAGACTCTACCTCCATGTGTGAGTTATTAAATTTTTTAGATGCATATTGAGGGTACTACCAGATTAGTATGAGTAAAGAAGATGAGGAGAAAACTTCCTTCATCACTTGATATGGCACTTACTGCTATGTTAAGATGCCTTTTGGTATCAAAAACTGCTATGTTAAGATGTATTTTGGAATAAAAAATACTGGTGCGACTTTTCAAAGGTTGATGCAAAAAACCTTTAGTCCACAGATAGGTCGAAATCTAGAAGCCTATGTTGATAATTTGGTTGTAAAAGCATCAATGTTGGCGATCACATTCTCGACTTACAAGAGATTTTCAATAACTTGAGAAGGCATAACCTCAAGTTAAATCAGGAAAAATGTGTGTTCGGAGTTTCCGCTGAAAAACTTCTCTGTTTCCTAGTTTTGGCTAGAGGTATCGAAGTAAATTCAGTGAAAATATCGGCCATTGACCAGATGCGCCCTCCGACCACAAAGAAAAAAGTCCAAAAACTAACCGGTTGTATGGCAGCGCTAAGTCATTTCATAGCAATGTTAGGTAAAAAGGATTACCTTTCTTTAAAATTCTTCGGAAGCATGGAAGTTTCTAATGGACTAAGGAAGCAAACGATACCTTTGAAAAACTTAAAGGGTACCTTACGAGTACCCCGATCTTAGTCTCTCCAAGACCGAAAGAACTATTGCTGATTTACGTGGCTGCAACGCCTTAAGCTGTCAGCGGTGTGTTGGTCGTAGAACATGAAAACGTCCAACAACCAGTATAATACGTAAGCGAAGTCTTACATGGACCAAATGAAAGACACACACAGTACAAAAGCTGCTCTATGGTCTCCTTATGGCTTCAAGGAAACTAAGGCATTACTTTCAGGCCCACAAAGTGGTCGTATCTACCGGATATCCCCTTGGTCAAGTCTTTGGAAATAGGGAATCGTCAGGACGAATAGCAAAATGGGTAGTTGAACAAGGGACGTTCGACCTCCATTTCATCTCACGAACAACAATAAAGTCTCAAGCAATAGCAGAATTCGTTGCCAAATGGACAAACCCTGAACCCAAACAAGAACCTGAGTACGAACACCATGATGAGTGGATAATGTACTTTGACGGTTCCTTAATGCTCAAAGGATCGGGGGCTGGAGTCGTCTTGATATCCCCTACTGGTAAACACATCAAGTACGTCATCCAGTTTAACTTTCCTGCTATAAATAATGTAGCAGAATATAAAGGTTTACTAGTAAGATTTCGAGCAGCTCGTTCGCTCAGGATTCACAAATTAATAGTGAAAGGTGATTCTCAACCAGTAGCGAATCAAGTGGAGAAAGAGTATCAATGCTCAAGTACCAAGATCTCATCTTATCTGGCGGAAGTACAGAAACTTGAAAAGCACTTCTTCGGTTTTCAGATCCAACATATTCCTAGAAAGGAAAACTTTCTGGCAGACTAGTTGGCATAGATGGCCTCCACCAGGTCAACCGTCCCGCCCGGAGTTTTTCTCGAGCAACTCGATTCACCCTCGGTGATCGAGCATTCAGAGAACATAAATGTTTCACATCAGGTCGTACAAATCGATTCTGATAACATAGATGCTCCACGGATCGGTGACGATCAAGGTACAGATCGGATGACATTGATCTACAATTATCTTTAGCATGACAAAATTCATGAAGATGATGTAGAGGCTGATCGTATATCTCGAAAAGCCAAATCATACACTCTAATTGAACGTACATTGTATAAACGAGGATCTCACGGAGTGTTGATGAGATGCATATCCCAATCGGATGGCATTAGGTTGCTAACCGAAATTCATGGAGGAGTTTGTGGAGCACATCATTCCTACAAAGCACTGGTCGGTAAAGCCTTCAGGCAAGAATACTACTGACCAACTGCCCTTTATGATGCAAAAGAGCTCGTGACGAAGTGCGTACAATGTCAGTTTCATAGCCGACAAGTGCATCAGCCGGCACAAGCTTTGCAAAAAAATTCATCTTTCTTGGCCTTTTGCAACCTAGAGACTAGACATTCTGGGACCTTTCCCAAGAGCACCCGGGGGCTTCAATTTTCTTTTCGTCATGATTGACACGTTTACAAAATAGATCGAGGCCGAGGCAGTTGTTAAAACTACAACTGAGACCGCTAAGATATTTCTTACAAAAAATGTGATCACACGATTTGGTGTACCCAGTCGTATAACCACAGACAATGATACCCAGTTTTCAAGCGGTAATTTCTAGGAATTCAGCGATGAAGTTCGTATTAAAGTCCATTTCGCTTCTGTTGCTCACCCACATAACAATGGAGCAGTTGAGCGTGCCAATGGTATCATAATGCAGAGGATCAAACGCCGAGTATTCGACTAGTTGATAAAACGGTCAGGAGCTTGGGTTCAAGAACTTCCTTCTGTTCTATGGGTCGTTCGAACCACGACCAGTCGTGCGATCGGTGAAACGTCATTCTTCTTGCTTTATGGTGTTGAAGCCATGCATCCTCCAGAACTAAAACTTGGCTCAGCTCGAACCGATTGTTTTAATACAAACGATCAAGATGAACGACGAAATCAAGCCTTAATACGTTCGCGATCTATCAACAAGCCACGCGAAGGTACCACAGTCGTAAGGTGCAACCTCGCAGCTTAGCTGTAGGATATCTGATTCTCAGAAAAATTCAGAACCAAATAAATCACAACAAGCTTTCTCCCAAGTGGGAAGGTCCATACACTGTGGTTGAAGTCACCCGACCAGGCTCGGTACGATTAGCCATGTCTGATGCAAGGGTTTTGTCTAATTCTTGGAACATTGATCAATTGCGTAAGTTCTTTGTTTAAACTTTATTTCATTTCCACTATTTTTTAGTCATTCCTTTAATTTCTAACGACGAGTGATGTTGTTTATATGTCTATACCTATACTCTGGTCGTCTAGCGATTCATATGCTTAAGATTATGAAGATTATATTTATTCATTTCAAAAATTTGTTCTACTCTCGTTTGGCTACTGGTCGGGGCACAGAAAGCCTCCTAGTCGAAGTATCTCCTTCTCTGCACGTGGTCCTGCCTACTGGAAGGAGCTTCCTAGCGACCGTCCTTTTCCTACGATCCTCGTTGCCAGTCGGACTAGAGCATGCGTATGTTTTATATCCTCATTTCTTAGCAGTCCTTCCGACCAGTGTTGGTTACTACATATAAATTAAACCACTTATCGTTTATTGCATACTCTCTTTTTGCATGTTTTCTTTCTCATCAAAGAAAGTATTTTTCTTCTGACCATATATTGCTTTAGTAAGTACTTTGATTATGATAAACAGATTTACAACTAGTCGAAACCAAACACTGGTCCCGACCAAAACGGTTTCCTAGTATTACTACGATCAGTTTTTCAAACAATCAGTACATACTTTCAAACAATGGTTGAGACTTAAGTTCATATTCTTGGCGTACTGCTTATATAGTAAAGTTCTTCTACTATAAAAAAAAGTCGGGGGCTAGGTAATATATGAACATTTCATAAGTCAACCAGATAAACAAAATACTTCATTGATGAAGGAAAGGTAAGTTTTATATTTTCATAATTCTTATATTACAATTTCCTACTTCTAGAGATCTCCCGGCTAATCACTGTTTGACGGAGATCCGACCTCCATTTCTTCTGCAACCTTGTTTCCAAGAGGTCTTACTTCCTTGAGAAAATTGGTCACCTCTTCAGGCAAGCAGTTGAAACCTTCTTCAACAGCTTGAAGATTAGTAGAGGGTTGGAAGCCTTCAGTTTTGCCAAAGCAAAACTAACTCCGCTCGCTATAGATTCCTTAATTGACCGAGAGTAATTTTCTCTAGTAGTTTTGAGCAAGCTATTGAGATCCTCTAGAAGTTGTCCCGGAAGTTCATCTTCTCCATTTGATCTCTCATGGTAGGCAAGCTCGATCCTGATCCCATATCGAAGATCATCTTATTAAGTGAAGTAATCTTTTGATCAAGATTACTCAAATTCTAGAGCTTTTTTCGCTCTAGTAAGCGCTTGATTTTGTTCTACATAAGCAAAACAAGTGTTAAGGAAGAATGATTTGAAGAGACAAAATACTAAGTCAATTTTACGACTGGTTACCTTCAATCTTCTTTTCACAAGTTTCCAAAACTTCTTTGTGCCTGGTCGTCATGAATGCGGTCGACCGATCTTTAGCTTGGCATTCTTCTTCAAGCTTTGTTATTTTGGCTTCTTTGGCCACGACTTCTTCTTTTATTTTCTCCAAATCTATCAAATATGATATGGGAGAATAATTAAAAGAAGAACAACATAGTCACGAAGAAGAAAACAAGTTAAGTAGAAAGTTCTTACTTTCTAATTCTCGGTGTTTTTTCTCTAGGGTTTTTATTCGATGGGTCAGTCCTCCAACCACAACAAAGTTCTCGACCATGTTCTACATGGATAACATTCTTCCTTAAATTTCCTATAAACATTAAGAGAAACTAGGGAAATGGTTGCAGATACTTACCCGAATTGCCACATCATTATATTCGATAAAAATATTATCAGGACTCGTCTTGGCTTGACGGTCTGATATTTCCCCAAATAGCATCAAGCTCCTTATCCTCGATAAATCGAGGGGGGAAAAAGGAACTTGTTAGTTTGGGAATGGTTACTTACAAGATTCGGAACCTGTTGAGGATCTTTGGGGATTTCTACCTCCGCGGACGGAGTTACGATCATCATAAGATCCGGAACAAGTTCTGGCCCTGACGCCTGCTTAGGGGCTTCCTCAACCACTTTCTCCCTAGGAACTCTAACCTGAGAGAAGTTTTGGTCAAGACTTCTTCAACCACTTGATCTTCCGGTATATTCTGGTTGGAAACGACCGGAACAACAGAAAATCTACATAAAATGAAGGGAGAAAATTTAGGAGTTTAACACCACCAACAACATTTAAGGTATGCACTCATATGCCTACTTCATTTGTACATACCTAGTCGATTTTTTGGTCTTGACCTTGAAGCGCGCTGATTTAAAATCAGTAGTGCTCGCTTTCCTCTTCTTTTCAACCGATTTCACTAGTTCTGAACTGGTAGGGTTAGTTGTACCCTTTACATTCTCCAACAGTAGATCAGAAGTAATATTCTCGACCAATTGGTCAATAATAAAGTTCCTGATCGTTGGATCGGAGGGTGTAGATTCGTCGATCTCCAAAATAGTTGCTTCAACAACAATTGGCAAGTCTTGGGTGATTCCATGGGACTCAACGATTACCGCCAAGATCAACAAACAAAGTTAGTCAGGCGATGAACATGCTTCATCTGACAATAAATATTTTTCGATAACCTACATGTACGAGACCACTATCTTGAGTGATCGTAGGAATGGTCGGATCGTCAATTGGCTCACATGTTTCAGTGGCCCCATCGATCCTAAGCTCGATCGACTACATATCAAAGAGGATTTTAGGTAAAAACCGATCGGAAAATATTAGAAAGATGAAAAGTAGTTGATATTTTTACCCTGAGTCTCTCAGTCCTCTCTTTTGTGGTAACAACCGCTAAGATCATGGGGAAACCAGCCTTTTCATTAGGCTCTCCAGCACAGATCATCTTGATCCGGCTTCTGATTTCTTTAGGAGATAAAGCTGTAACAATAAATGAGAGATTTTAGGATTACAAGAGTAATCAACTAGTAAAGCAAACTGGTCGGAGTTCTTTAGAATTTACCTTCTCTGAAGTCTTTGGTCGCATTATCATGACCAATATACCAGAGCATCGCATGAGCTCTGGCCTTCAAGGGACTAATCTGACGCATGGAAAATCCCCTCACCACATGTTAGGAGGTTAAACCCCTGACATTAAGGAGTTGGATGGCTTCAACCCATCTCCCTACTTTTCCCTCCTTTGAGGAGGAGCGTCATCACGGATTGTCGACTTCCTTTCTAACGCTATAGTAAAGGCCGTCTTGCTGCGTGATCTTCATAAAAAACCAGTTTTTCTTTCATGACAACAACGAAGATTTTGAGTACATGGGAATGTACTCATCAGCTTTTCCGTCGTGGAGGCGCAAGGTGCACTCTCCGGGTATACCGGTCATCTTCTTCGTATTCGTCATTCTGTAGTAGTACTTGAAAAGATCCATGGTTGCAGGAATCCCCAAGTACGCTTCGCAGAGGTAGACAAAGATACTAAGGTTGGCGATAGCATTGGGGGCCAGATTAACCAGTTCCACTCTATAATACTCCAAAACTTGGGAAAAGGAGTGAACTGGGAGCCTAAAGCCGCATTCGATGTATACGAGGAAAACCGGAATTTCTCCGCTTTCACCGCTCGGAGAATGCTCCCCGATAGCTGATCTCCAAGCAATCAGATTCCTATCAGGTAGCAACCCAATTTTCTCCAGATTTTCTAGCTTCTTCTCACTCAAATCAGAAACCGACCAGTTGGTGATGAGATTCGACATGACGGATTCTTTTGGATGAATAAGTCACAGGTGGTCGGAGGCAATTTTTTCCTTTTGGAGGATGAAGAGGAAGTAGAAGGCGTGAAAACCTTAACACCCAGTGCGAAGGGGTTTTTATAGTCGTAATTCTCTAACCGCATCCGAGAGTTAAAAGAAGTCCAAAGGACAAAATCTTTTTGACCAACGGACAGAAAAACTTCTCAAGTCCCAAGTCAGTTTCTCAACTTTAAAATGAATACATACCACTTCGAATGTCACGTCATTTAATGGGGGTCTGCTCGATACAATTTTGTCGAAAGAAAGTGTTTACACGACCAATTCATTTAAAGTTCGGGGGCTAGCTGACAATGATTAAAACCCCTATGTATTACTTTAATACATAAAGAGAGACCATACGTCTTCGTGGTCGTAACCCATATGGATAACGACCTCACTGGTCGTAAGGATTTCAGAGGTTACATAATACCCTGGTCGGACAAGGTCTCGTACCTAGTCCCCGACCAGTTAACTGCTCGTAAAGCTATGAACTGATATCTGGATCAAAATCCAGGTATATCCTTTACCATGTGATGAATGGAACACGTGTTGTATACTCCATACCACGCGACGTTATATAATCCTAAGACACTGACTAATGGTTGAATGTCTCACCGACATTTAACCGCACAGCAGTTGATACTTTAATCAACTGTCACCTCCATCCGACCAGACGCAACGCTTCATACAGGCGTCTTCTCCAGAAACATCTGCCACCTCTTCGAAAGCTATTTAAAGATGGAGCATGGAAGGAGGTGAGAGGGAGATCAGACGCTGAGGAGGCGAGAGGGAGACAGACAGCAGAGAAAGACAACAGGCTACTGACATTAGATTCATACTTTTGATCTATTTTCAGTGGTATAGCCAACATCATACTCAGTGTAACCAGGATTAGTCCTTTGCTTGGTCGTATACATTCCTTGTAAACAGTCAGTTCATAATAATAAATAGCGATCACATTCCCTTCCAGGATATACACATTATTTTCCTCTATTTTTTATATATTTTCATAAGATCGATGATTTGATCGTCGACAAAACCGTTCCCAAAAGAGGAAAGTACAAAGGAATTTTATCAAGAGCGCGACTAGCGCTCGGACGTACGATCCGAGCGCTAGCGTCGTACGCCTGAACACCAACATAGTCATGTGTTAGACACAACAAAAAATGCAGAGCGTGTGCAACATATCAAAAATCTCAAAATAAAAAACAAATATTTGGAAGAAGAACGCGTTAAAAATCTTGCAACATCATCGTGAATAGGATGCAACATTTTTTTCAACGAGTCGCAACATCTCAAATAATACTATGCAATATTTTTTTCAACGGGTCGTGACATATCAAAAATTCATATGCAACATTTCACAGAACCAAAATAAACTATTGGTGTCCATCATAAAAATCCAACTGCTGCAGCCTCAGGTAATACCAAGACCAAAGACAGAAGTGGCAGCACAGTGGTAGGAAGGCGAGAACCTTTTCTTGGCTGTTGGAGAGGGCGGCCTTGTCGCAGAAGGCCTCTGCGACGACGGGGTCGTTGCTGTTGCGGCGAGGGGCGGCTGCTGTGATGACCTCGGAACGGTCAAAGCTGCGGAGGCTGGGGACGCTGCCAGCACCCTCGGGGGAGTTGTTGGTGCAACTCCGTAGTTTGGGAGTGGAGCAACAGCCGGGCCGGTGACTTCCCCGCGACCACTCGGGCGAGAGGCCCCTGACCACCTCCCCCTCCCCCTTAAGCGCCGAAAAGAACTCCTGCTTTCTCTCCTTCTCCATTTCTCGAGGAATGAGGGGTTTGGGATGGCTCACGTCCGATGGTAAGCATTATCCGTACTGTTTCCCTTTTATCTAACTCACTGGGAGTTGTTGAAGCCGTGTGACGAAGGCGTGTCTTGATTTGTTGAATGGCAGTACCATGCGTAAGGAAGTGAATAATACAGTTCTTAACGAACTCGCCAAAGTCAACCAAAACCAAAGGCAAGGTTTGGAGGCGCAAGGGCCTAAACCACAAGAGTAGCACACCTCTGACCGAACTGCGAGCGACGAGTAAACAAACGCAGATGGGCATGTGGTGTGAATATGTGATGCATGTGAGCACCACTACACGAATCCCCGGGCCTTAAATTAATGGCGACAACAGCTACACCTCCAGCGTCTCGCCACCCGCTCGTCAACCACGCCGCGCATTTCGATGGCAACAATGGTCCGTGTCCCGCGACGAGCTCGTGTCGCTTCTGTCCAACGCCGCCGCGGCCCAGGTCGGCGCACTTAAGAAGTTCGGTGCACTTGGGGTCTCCGGATGAATGGGCTACTTAGCTTCGGGCTGACGAGGCACAATAGCGTGATGGCTACGTCGAGTATTTTCGTTTGTTAAATAGTGTGGCTTTTGCCTGAGGAGGCATCGATTGTAAAGACAGAACATACTTCCCCTAACTACTTCCTTCATTCCCCCTTCTTCTCCAGAACAATCTTCTTCTCCTCCGGACTCAATCTACTCTGTACTCGTTGATGTTACTAGATATACAACAGGGTACATAACAGGTCCCTCGCCGACGCGGTCATACCGGCCTGGGTGATCGAACTGAACTAGGAGCTTCTTGCCGAGGTGGTCCGCGTGGTCCGTGACCGCATCTCGACGTGCGCAACCAAGGCGTCGCTCCACGCGCTCGCCGCGCTCTGCCCCTGCGGCCAGAACCGCGTGAAGATCGTCAGCGCTGGCGCGATGCCGGCGCTCGTGGAGCTGCTGCTGGACGAGCCCGAGAGGCGCGTGTGCCAGCTCGCGCTGGCCGTGCTGGACTGACTGTGCACGTGCGCCGAGGGGCGCGCCGAGCTGGTAGCGCACGCGGCGGGCGTGGCCGTGGTGGGCAAGAAGGTGCTGCGGGTGTCGGAGGCGACGAGCGAGCCGGCGGTGCGCGTGCTGCGGTCCGTGGCACGGCACGCGGCGACACCCGCCGTGCTGCAGGAGATGGTGCAGGCCGGCGTCGTGGGCAAGCCGTGCCTGGCGGCTGGTGCTGCTGTCGAGGCGGTGCGGGGTGAAGACCAAGGAGAAGGCGCACGAGGTACTCAGGCTGCACTCCAGGGTCTGGTGGAGCTCGCCGTGCCTGTCTCCCAAAGTTTTTGGCGCTCTACCCGTCATGACGAAGAAGATTTCCTCCTGTTCATCAGCAATTCAGCATGCAGTTGTTGATTCATTCTTGCCATTTTTTTTTCTTTGTATTTACTTGGATCCGGAGGGCACTGGATTGTGCCTACAGAAGAGAACTGCGTCGGAACTGAGCTTTTTTGGTTGCTCACGTATTCTTTGGGGGATAATCTCATTTCTTTTATTAAAGACACAATTTTTAATCTGAGGTTCAAAATACACACACCAAGTCACACACTCAGTATTCGGTGAGAATAGTAAGGCACTTCGTTGGTACTTGCTGAACATGGAAAAAAAAACGCCGAACTGAAAATACACAACCAGATACACACAACCCAAGGGCACCAGCACAGTAATTTGGCTACATAACATTTGATATTTTCACCACAATTAACAAATAATGATACTACAAAAGCAGAAAGACCTGCTGGTATCCTAATTCTAATAATATACTACATTTCTTACACTTCAGGAGCCTGCCTAAAGCAATATTTTGCTACACTAAGGCGACTGGCTGCAAGCTAGTTTAATGTTAGAAGAACCACAAGACTGTATTTCTGTCTTCCTGGTCAACAACACGCCGTGTTAACAATGGAGAGAACATACAAGTCTCAGCATGATAACAGAACCCACGAGCCTGACAGCTCCATCCATGGTCAGCTGAAACAATGCGGAGGAGCAAAGGTCATGGCAGGTGACAGTTTACCCACTCACAGCGCTCTATTTGCTGAAGTACGGTGGTGCATCCGTGTCACAAGCAGTTAGAGAAACCTGTGGCTGGAATTGACGATGGATAGAAACTACTGCGTGGCAAGCTAATGTTCTCAACACCTCCTGGCAACGTAGAGCTTCCAGTGCTAGGTTCCAGAAGATGAACAAGTGAAAGAAATATTTCCATCCGAGTTACATCCTTATTTGCCTGTACAAATTTCAATTTTTTTAGTGAACTATTTGCCCGGTGTATCCCACACCACTTACAGCTCCAGAATCAAGCTACACTAAAATGAGATTTCCCTCAGTGGTAACATTGATACCACTGTCTTAAGATAAACTAGTAAGTTGAAGAGAGACAAGGGCAGATTTATTACCTCAACAGCAAAGCGCGCCCAAATCTTATCTTTACGAACTTCCATCACCCCCTTAAAGATAGTCAACCCCAAACCTCTAATTTGATCAGCTATTTCCAAGAAGATTCCTCTCTCTTTACAGAGCATCTGAGTAAATTACAATGTGTTTGTATCATCTCTCGGATGTACACAGTAGCAAGTAAACAAAACTAAAAAAAAAGTAATAGCAAGTACCTCCACAAGCATTTGACGGGGTGGGCTGAGATCCTCTACTATGATTGGGCATGTCATGGATTGTGTACCGACTTCAAAGGCCCATGTTGCGCCACCCTCAAAATTATCTTTCAAGACCAAGCCTCCCTCCTGACTAATTATCTGTGTGTATGGAACAACAAAATTTCACATGGATGGTATTACTGCCTTTGTTAGGTTCTTGCCGCATCCTTTGAAAACTTATGATAAAAAGGATCTCAATAAAGTTTTTAAAATAGACAGTTTTGATTTTTGTCCTGTTGACGGTTAAAACTGGCCATTTTATTGTTAAACTTTGGCTTCAAATAATTTATATCAAATTTCATTATTAACTACAGGTTGCAAAAAAGGATTTGAGCAAATGCTGTAGCTTCTGCAGATATGAGCCAATGCTGCTTTCTGAACCTCTAGCCCTAGTACATCTGCAAAAGGCTCTAGGAGATTTGCTCACAGCTAGTGTCGATATCTCTTTTATAGTAGATCTATCGATCATGTTGTGTCTCCTTCGTTGTCTGAATTTTGTTAGAATTCCTTGGTAGCTCATATCACAGATTTACTACCTATGTTTACAGATGTGTCCTACACTTCTGCCAAAATTTGTTTACTAACATCAATTGTCAGCAGTAGTAAACTGATGCAGAAAATTGAAAAAAAGGGCATGATTACTGCTTGAACTAAGTCAAATCCTACAACTTGTTTGAAGAGCTTGTATAAGTTCAACCTAAGCAAAATAATCATCAAAACACATAAAAAGCTACTTCATCATCTTAACCCAACACTGGAATAAGAAATAAGTAGTTGATTGCTGAAAATGTCCTCTTGCACCTATTAAACGTTTCGATGATGAAACTAAGAATGGGTACTAACATGAAATCAAACATACCTTTGGCTCCCCAGATTCCTTCAGCTTGTCAGCATGCTTTGCAACACTTTGCAAGAAGAGCATATGATTAATGGTTTTCTCCAGTAGAGCATCAATGCTACACTGTTCAATCAAACAGAAAAAATAAGTACTGAAATTAAATGGATTAAAATTTGCATAGGTTTCATTTCAAAGTCAAGGACTCAATGTAGATATCTCCGAGTTGAGAATTGTTACCTTTGCACTGTTAGGTACTATTTCACGAAGCTCCTTTATACGATCTTGAATCATTTGGCGATCTTTGGGCCTCGGTCTTGGATTCTCCCCTGGTCTAGGTCTCTTCCTGTTCGATTTACCAATCCCATCAATCCTTTTACACTGTCCATCTGAAAGACCATCGGATGGTTGTCCAGCTGAAAGACTATCGGATGCCACACTCTGGCTGTTTTCAACCCAGAGCCTTATTTGTGATTTGTAACCTTGCTGTCTCTGAGAGCATCCTTGGAATGTATCTATACTAGAAGAGGATTGCCCAAAACTTGCAGCAGGTATTTCGGTTTTAACCGATATGGAAGAAACACCAGGCAAATTGCAAAAGAGTTGCCCTGATGATGATCCTGTGGTATATGGATGACAACTAGAATGAAATGATATATTATCAATGCTTGCCACTGAAGTGCTACAAGAAACACTGGTGTCCAAATTCTGCTTGCGCCCTGTGCTCATCTTTGAGACTATTGCATCCAAGAGCTGGTCTGGATCAGCTTCTGCAATCAATCCAGTGAAGTCATCATTTGTATCTCCAATGAGAGACTTAACAGCTTGCTCCAAACCACAGGACATTGATTCGGGATTGTTTACTTCACTATCATTCAATCCCCTTGGCTTCTGCTGAAGCTGTAGTACATCAAACAAATCATTTCCCCGAGTCAACTGTACAGGTATTGGAGATGCCAGAACCTCAGGCAAGTCACTGGAACTGGCAGTATTCCTACCTTCTAAAGAGTAAAAGTTGTTCTCTCCAGAGACAACATTATGAGAAGTCTCCCCATGAATAGCATTTGAATTGATGGAGACACTACCCTGAAGAGTGCCAAGAAGCGATTGAAAGCAGTTTGAATATCGGGCAGAGTCAAAGAATGGGGCATCTGAACCTGCAAAAGAATCACCCTCATGCTTTGTATTATCTGCAATGGACATTGTCTGAAACTTCTTGTTCACAGATGTGGCATTACTTGTCTGAAAATCTATTGAATGATCCTGACTCGTCAAAGCATCCATTTTATTGAGAATATGTGTTTCACCAGTACAATTTGAAGCAGCGGCGTCACTTTTTGTTATTTCCATGCCCCCTTTCAGGCATGAACCACGTTGTTCTATGCTTAGACACTTTCTTCCCCTGAAATGGTGATGTTGGGTTCTTCGAGGGAACGAGAAGCATGCGGAAATGCATCAAGTGGTGTTGCAGAATATGAAACATTATTTTTGAGTGGAACTGTTGTCTTATTGCCCTCTGATTGACTGTTCAAAAGAAAGGTGGATCCATGGTCGGATTGAACCAGTGGTTGGAAGAAATCACAACGTGATGCTAGGGTTACTGGGCGACAGAAAGTAGTTCCAGCATATAACTGTTGTACAGGGT
The DNA here is from genome assembly GCA_036346395.1 of Hsuehochloa calcarea. Lineage (NCBI taxonomy): Eukaryota > Viridiplantae > Streptophyta > Magnoliopsida > Poales > Poaceae > Hsuehochloa > Hsuehochloa calcarea. The sequence goes on along the minus strand of CM070593.1, from coordinate 55,740,805 downwards.
GAAATGACTGAATCATAGAGGCTGGTGACATCAGGTGCCAGAAGTGGTGATTAATTCTGTCATCATTAGGAGAAGAAGCATTTACACTACCAGGAAGATCTCCCAGGTGTGAGGAGGTAGGCACACCAAGTGAATTGTGAACCAAAGTTTTCATAATAGGATCTTGTAAAAAGGAACCATGTGGAACAACAGCAGTTGAACTACCCAACTGCCCAAACAACGATCTGACATGATCTATCAACGCTGCTTCCTCCATGACCTGTAGATAACCCATCATTGAAACCACTGAATATTGCATTGAGTAACTAGAACAAAGTAGCAGCAGAATCCAAAACTTGCTTTTTTTTTTGTTTCTGGTAGTTCCGAAGGACCGACTATCTAGAGGAAATTACACCTATAATCTAATGTTTAATCAGGATAAAAAATTGTGGAGACACAATATTCAACTCTAAGGAAACCTCTTGAAAATTGGCAAGAGAAAAATTCAGGTTCACTAGCAGTACAACAGTAGTAGATATAAAAAATAGTCAGGCTCTAAAATGAATCAGAACACCATACCCTACCCAGCAATTCTGGGAACAGACGAGTATATACATCATAATGAAAACAATAAGTTCTGAACCTCGTAATAAAAGAAGGTTTTTTTCCCTTCAGTGGAGTAGTAATGCAGTGAAGGGAAGAGCGAGCTTAGTTGGAATCAAGGATGAGAGTATTGAACCAGGAGCACTACTAGGAGATGGACAGTGAACTTACCATTTTCGTGGAGCCAAGCTGAATAACACCTTGTGGAAGGACAGGTATCACTGCAACTGTCTGTTGAGAAGCAAAATTCCTTACATGAACACGAAGAATGGGGAAGCTGATTTTAATGAAGTATGAATGAAATAGCAGTCAGACGGACCTGTATTCCTGCACAAAACTGGTCCTTCATCTCCAGCAATACCTGCATAAAGATGGTAGTAGAGAGTTGTTATAACAATGAAAACCAAGCTCGCTTGCTTCCACGGAACAAAATGCAAATATAGTTGGTAAAACAAGCTGCATGATCCCAAAAGTCAATTAACAGTGGTTTCTGCAATGGAATTGTGAAAACTCCACAAACTGGTAGCTCATTTGGAACGGTGCGAACCGCTGCCACCATTTCTGCTGATAGTCCAATACAAAATGCCCATGACAACTAATTTATGAATCGGTCTGCACTGGAAATCGTTAAATGTAATTTCGACGTGCCGCTTGCAGTAATTAAGGCATTTATACACTCCAAATTTGAGCTCAGATCTCACAACTCATAGTTCAGCTTGCCCCACACCAACAATTAGCAATATCACAAGCAATTACCTCAGCTGCTCCCCCACACTCATCGAGGCTGTCGTGAAGGATCCACCGGTGCGCCCCCGTCAGCGCCGCCTGACCAATCACCCTGTCCACCCCACAGCAATAGCAAATACCAAATCACACTTCTATCTCATAGCATCACAAAACCGAACCCAAAGCGCTGCAAATCCAAAAGGACCCAACAAATAGCAAGAACCAAATTACCCTTCTCCCACGACGTGGACCTGATGCACCATGGCCTTGTGCACAAGCGCGTCCACCCTGTCCTGAGCGTGGCCCGCGGCGCCCTCGGGCGCGTGCCCCTCGCCGCCGCGTCCGCCGCCGCTCCGCAGCGCGGCGGCCTTCTCCTTGAGCAGCAGGTCCATGGCCTCGAAGCCGGAGATCGCCGGCGCGCCGACCGCCCGCTCCCAGTGCCCATCCCCCCACACCAATTGCCTGCCGCACAAAGCCAAAAACGAAATCCCGACTCAGCGCCCCGTTCGCCAATTAAATGAACCCCAGAAAAGGACAACATGTTTTGTGGAAGAAGCAGAACAATTAATGGCATTTATTGCAGTCCTAGGAAACAAAAAAAAAGTGCATCTTTTTTTTTCTCTCTGCAACTGCACTAGTACCAGTAGGCAGTAGCAGTGAGCTCAGATGAGCTGAGCTGTTGGAGAAATTAAAGCACGCGAGATCAGAGTGCTCACAGTGGCTGGGAGTCGGTGGCGCGGGTGGCTCTCCAGAAGACGGCGTAGGACCAGCCGACATCGGCGCAGAGGCGGCGGAGGGAGTCGCGCAGCGGGGTAGCGCCGGCCATGGGATCTGGCTCGCGCGCTCGCCGGGACCCTAGGTTTTTGGAGAGCGTGGAGGGGTCAGGAGCTGGGCGCGGGCGGCTAGAGCGCGCGGTGAGAAGGCATGGACGGAATCCGAGGACAGTGGGAGCGGGGGATTGCTGTGCTGGGGTGCGTATTGGGAATATTTAGGGGTAGCAGGAGAGGAGGGAGATGGCGTGGTGGCGTGGTGGGTGTGCATATGCGAGGAGATGGGCTGGGACTGGGAGGATAGAGGAGGGTTGGGCACTGCTTCCTAGGAGAGGACGGGCAGGGGCAACCGTCATCATTCCCTCCACCACGGGCAATCTCGGCACACAAAGTTTTTTTTACCCTTTTTGAATATGGATTTGATGAGAACAAGATTGCAAGATCCTGTTTATACTAAATCCATTATGGGGGGAATGAAAAACATACAAACAGGAAAAACGCATGGATTGGATGTCCAATAATTGAATGTCATGGCTGCTACAGGAATCTAGAACTCAAGAGTTCTTCAAAAGAGGTGTTTTGAATGTTGTATAATAAAAATTCAAGAAAATTAGAGGGAGATGTCTTAGAAGAGAGAGAGAGAGAGAATTTCTAAACATGAGGTTTGGTCTAATGTCTAGAATCCTCCAAAAAGTGGAGGAAATGAAAGAATCCTATAGGAATTTTCAAAGCCATTCCTACATTCCAAAGGGCTCCACAGGCAAAAAAAAAATCCCTATAGGAACCCAATCCTATTTAATTTCCTAAAAAATTATATATTCCAAACAAGCCCTATACTTTTGAAATCTTATAGAGGTGATTCCCTTGACTGATGATTCACTTGTTTTCAAAATTAGGACTTTTAAAACATAGCATGGATAGCCCAGCAATACCTCTGCTGATATAACATCCCCAAAAAAATGTATTGGTGTATTGTTTATTAAAAAATGCATCTTTTCTTGAATTTTTCTTCATTTATTAAAGCTTTTCCTAAATTTATAGCAATTAAAAATCAACTTCTGTTCAGAAGTAAAAACTAAATTTGTGTTGAAAATATTTTATTTAAGCTAAAAATACCCTATTTACCTACTCTAACATTTTATATATTTTTTGGAGCTATATTGCTAATTTTTCTAGTTTAAAAATATTTTCACCATTTTAAAATTAATTATTGTGTAATAATAATACAATTATTTTGTTTTTATTTGAACTTAAAATGTTGTATTTAGTATCTGAATTATTTCCTCTGATTTTTTAGAGTTTAATCAATGTTTTCCTGGGTTAATTGGTTCTTTATGGGAATTTATAAAAGAAAAATAACTATTTTTTGGATTTATTAATTATTTTCGTTGCCGGAACAGTAATCCTGCCTTTACTCCGGCCATCAATTCGGCGATCAAATTCAGCTGAACTGTTGCTTCTTTGCTCCTATAAATTGGACCATAGCCCCCCCCCCCACACACAATTACATTCCTCACAACGGCACAACGTCATCTCTCGGTCTTGGCCGAAGCCCAGCCCTCAAACACCTCTTCTTCTCTAAGTGCAGGGAGAACTTCGGCGAGCCCGATCTCCTCATTCGTTGCTCTATTTTGCACAAAAATTTACTGGTGAGTTCCTCTTGAGTTTCCCCACATTTCTATTCAAAACATAATTTTGATTTCCTTAATGAATCGCAGTGGCCACAAAAGCCATCGACGACTACCTCTTCTTCCCCAACTCCAGTGACATATTCGACGAACTTTCCCGACCTCTATCGTCCATCAATGATCCTCACTTTTTTGCTGGAGTATCCTCAAGCCTTTCTCTACAATGTGCTTGTTCAGTTTCGGCTGAAATTCACCAGAGCATTATCGCCCACATCTTCTTCCCCAAGTTCGGCGACAACTCCGTTGAACCCGATCTCTTCATCTATTTGATATTTTCGCGAGCTCTTTTACATGTATGTTTCTTTCAACATTATTACCTTTATATTCAAATGGAATTTTGATTTTCTCAACAATTTGTTGCTGGTCATGTTGGATTTTGTCTCCTCCGTTAATTTCCTAAAATTCATATCATTTAATGTGAAATTCAAACTTCCAAGAGCTCGTTCTCCTTCTTTCAAGTTATGATTCCAGTGATTTAAATTTATAAATTCATCTAAAATCCTAATCCAACTAAATATAAAAAATATTTAATTTAGGTATTATTTTAATTTTATTTGAATTTAGCTTATTTTCGTGTATAGATTTCGACGTCTCTCGAGAGCTAGATTTCTACGTCAATTTAGAACAACAATTATTAAGCAAGGAAAGTTACATACTTTGACCATATTTGATTCCAGCAATTTAAATTATCTAAATTATATTTTAAATTATTATAGCATGATTATTTATATCCAATTTAATTTAAATTTCTATTTTAAAATGGTAGTTAATCCCAATACATTTGTATAGCCAATTTTGACATAGAAATATCCATACCTTGTCACCTTAGATAAAATATAGTTGGTAAAATAGTATAAACTATAATGTTTTGGGAAAATTAATCTTAGCCATGCTTACACGTGAAATATTTTGTTTGGGAATTTAAAATAAAAAAATCAAAAGTGGTTTAAATTATATCCATAGCATTAGTGTTCCATGGAATTTTATAAATGACTTTTAAAAATAAATTAAAATAAAAAATAGTTTAGACTTGGGTGAAATGGATAGTTGGTGGGCGCAAGTTTATGCATGATATCGATTCAGTGATTGGTCGAGGTCCAGGGGTTATTTTTGAAAGTCGCTTAAGTTAGTTAAGGACCAGTCTTCGAGCCGCATCTTGTAAAGCTCTTCCGTACTACCACAAGTCTGGAATGTGACAGATTGAGCAAAATAATTTGCAACGTTCCACTTTGAGCAAAATAATTTACAACGTTCCACTGTTAGTTGTGCGGGTTTCGGTTAGTCCAATAGAAGTGAAACCTTAACTGGCAAAACTACTTTGGGTTGATGCATTGTAAAGGTCTCGTGATAACACTTAGTCACACCATCTATGGAAGTGTGTTCGACGGACATTATAAGATGATTACCTCTTATGTGTAAAGTTGTGCAATTTCTGTAGAGTGTAAGACTATTCGAATAGTCGTGTTCACGGTCATGGACATGTTGAGCAAAGTCACTCAAAGATAGACTTTGGTTGTCTTTTCAAAATGTTTTACAAAATAGTTTATAACATAAATGGGTGTCCATGAGAAAATCGTGGGTTGAAGCCTTGGGTTGGTACTCGTGTTTAAGTTAGTGTTAAGTTGATGTCTACACTAAGATTTATTAATTCATTTTAAACTAAATTTTAGATATTGTAAAAATTGAGCTTTTGAACTTAGTTATTGTATTTAAATATCAAATATTGCTTTTTTGCACAAATAACCCTTTAAGCCTTCCTTTGATAATGTCTATGCATGCATTAACTCTGTTATGGGTGTAATTTGCGAAGTATATTTTTGTACTCACCTTTCCTTAATAAAATGTTGTTCAGAGGAGTAGGACTTTCACTACTGGTGTGGATCTCGACGACTAAGCCGCTACCCTAGTTGATTGCTTGTGGCAGATTGGCTAGGACCTACTACTACTTCATCTTCTGTTGTGTTATTTTATTCTGGCTTGTAAGCCGTTCTTGCAAAACTTTGAAAATTATTAATAAAATTGTGCGAGATGTGAATGTTACCATATTTGTTTACTGTGTACACCAGTTATTGTTTTAGGGACTAGTGTAGAATACGTAGTGAATCTTGCGAGGTGTTACTTTCGGGTTCGATAGCTGGTGAGTCCAAGATGTTGGCTAGAGATGTCATTGTATCGCCCAATAGTTGGCAACATCGATAGAAATGGATATGCATAATAGAGAGAGCAACTGTGACAAGGCTGGAAGGTTATCAGCAACACTGAGCGGTGAATCAAGGTTGTAACGTGAGAAAGCTTTTGGTGAGTAGTGGGTAGCCTACGACGAAGGAGCAGAAGAGGGACTGGGAATTGAAGTGAATGAATTTTCGAATATTTTGAAATGACCATATTTTTGAAACAAGGTGTACCCCGTTTGCACAATCGCCCAGGATTTTGATTGTAGACCAAAATGGCACCAAACCTGCTTGCGAACATTTAAAAGCATTAATTTGATTAATTATGGACTAATGGCTATTTAGCAGCAACAAAATGGGCATATCAAGCCTAAAGCTTTAGTTTACATTTAGAAGAACCAAATAGCCTCCATAGGAAAACTTGAGTGCGGTCGTAACCCTAACACGGTCTCCAAAGTATCCTTCAATCATTTGATACACCTTCTAATGAAAATTTAGCAAGATTGAGTACACAACATACTCAACAAGCCACATGGGAAAACTATTTAACTAAGTGCTAGGAATTCAATTGATTGTTGAGAGTTTACCATATCAGGTATATGTGGATGCAACTTTTGAATTTAAAGCAGCAAAATCATACTAATTATAACACCAGGAGTTTACTCAACAGTTGCAATTACCATCTTAACATCTCAAAATCTCTTCTTATGCCTCATATATTAGAATCATCCATGAGTACAGTTTTATTAACCGGAAGCATGGCGTATCCGAATATCATTGATTATGCTCTACAGAGTTGCCTAACTTTACCCACAAGATACCTTATACTCATACTGTCATGCAATATACATGCAACCTGATGGCGTGTGACTGAGTTAAGATAACAAGACATTCTCACTGCTTAACCTTTCCAGCCTCTACCCAGTAGGTTCTTAGACAATACAGCCATTGGGAGACCACCAACCAACAGTGAAATGTGTAGTCTGATGCTGACTGTACCAACCGTTGTGTAGACTAGGGAATGCTTCTCTGTTTCCACTCCTGTCCCATCCCCAAACCGCAACTGCTCTATACACAATTGCAAGTGTCATCCTGTAGATATTCAATCGGAAGAGTAGTGTACTAAGCCAAGTTGGATATACCAAATCCGTGGTTGAGTGATTTTTGTATCTGTTATTTGTCACAAGGTACTTGTCCCTACTTGTCTCAAGTGAGAAAATGGACCAACACCAACTCGTGGTTGTCCACCTGCTCGGTCTCACATTCGACTCGCTTTTATCAAGTATATTGGGTTGTCTATCCTCTTGGTCTCAACCATCAACTCTCCACCAAAAACCATTGGCGGATAGCAATGCTCTTTTCCAGAATTTATGAACACATTGTGTGACAATGCCGAATATTTATTAATATTTTATGTATCTTAAACTTATCAAGGTGAATATGGACAACAAATGAACATGTGGGTTTGTATGTGGGGTGATAGGATATATCTAATCACCATAACATTCAAAAGTATTATTTCATTAAAGAAGTAATTGGGATAAATACAATAATGAAAGTAATTATATAAGTACAGAAAATATAGGTTCAAAATGATCAAATAGATGCAACTTGCCTCCATATCCGCGGTCCTTGACCGGATTTACCTCTCCTATCTTGATCGACTCTTTCTGTAGCTTGATCAACAAATTCGGGTTCTAACGTGGATGAGAATCAAATAAATAAATCCGAACTCAACAATGGGAACAACATGAACTAAATAAATTAGGAAAGAACTGAAAATAAAGTTGGTAGGGTGGTTGGAATTTATTTGGTGCTTGATTTGGCTAAACAGAGTCAAAAATGGGATTCACGAGCTCGAAATGGTCAAAATGGGCATATACATGTCTAACGAGGTTTGGGTGAACAGTACCGAGTTGGTACTCTTTATAGCAGATCGGGTTGAATGAACAATGTTTGGTTTTTGTGTTGTGGGTTAGTGGGGTTCGAGTGAATAGTCATGGCCCATCTCGAGCTGAGTTGTGAACAGTAATTTGTGCAATGTTAGGCTAAAAGTGAATGGGGATGGGCTGCACTAGGGAATAGTGTTGGGCTGGTTCAGCGATTGGGCCTTCTTGGCGGTCCATTTGGACGCTTGGCCTGATTCGACTTTTCAGTTGAAGGGAGCCCAACCCCCGTTGGCTCTCTCTCTTTGCTTCCTTTCCTACTATTGATTAACGGTGGTGGCGGTGCCGGGTGGTGGGGGCAGGCATCCACGGAGCGTGGGCAACCCATTTTGGGGTTTTGCATGGTCGGAGGAGGTCCAGTGAGGGGCAAGCAGTGGCGGTGGCGCACGACCGAAACAGGGGGACAGCACGGCGGCGCTCCGACGGTTCTCCGGCCAAATTGGCCGGGTCGGGAGTACCAGTGGACCAATAGGGTCTCGGCGATGGTGGCGGTGGAGCTCGGGGAGGTCAGGGGCGACCTGACGACGATGGTCGAGGGTGGTGCGACAGAGGGGCTCGGTGCCGGCAATGTGGCGATAGGGGTAGGGTGTTTGGAGGTGGGGGATAGCTTCGGGAGGTCAAGGCGAAGATCATGACAGGGTTTAGGGCTAGGATCGCATGGGTGGCGGCGGTTTGGTGTTGAGCTTGCCGAGGAAGAAGAAAGGGGGCAGCGGTAATTGATGGTGGCTACCGGCGTTGGGGAAGAAGGAGCAGCGCTGGCGAGGGCAGAATATGGAGCAGGAGGCGGCCGACAAGGTGGCGAGGGAGGTTGTGGGGTACTGGCAAGATGTGGCGTGGAGCGGGGGCGGCGCGAGGGTGAACGGCGGTGGAGTGTGGCGACTGGTGGTGTGTCACGAATCAACTAGGAGCAAAGGAGAAAGCGACGGCGAGGAATTGGCTTCTTGGCTAGGAAAGCGGTATTCGAAAGAGGAAAGCGGAAAAGAGGAAATTCTTTTCGAATTTGTCAAAACTCAAATTGAACCAAACTCAAACAAGTTTTGAAAATCTTGAAATTTTGGGTATTTTCATATTTCAACGGCAAAAAATGTAGGTTAGTAATTCAAGGGGGGGGAACTTGTAGATTTGATAGGTAAACAATCTTTTGGCGATTAGAATATTAGTCCAGATTCGCTATGCATATCATTACTATATATGTATGATTGATGATTTCCAATAAGCTGGAGAGACAGAAATACATGACACTGGTTTTCACATATATCCACAGGAATGCCACTGTAGATCCTAAAAGGTGGCTGTTAGTACTTCATTGTATTATCCCCTCATATTCTTACTTCATTGTATTATCCCCTCATATTCTTTTGGTTTAGTGGCTCCGAAATGGGCCATTCCACCAGTCCTGTACGTAAGGCTGACCTTGCCAGAGAATGTTGCGGTGTTAAGCTCTGCGGATTAGCTATTTAATTAGAGCCTAGGCTGCAGATTAGGTGCTGCAGTTAGCAATTCTTAATTAGCAGTAGCCTCCGTTTCTTTTGAGGAGGGTGCAGTCCTATTTAATTACCCCTGATGCTAATCTGAATTTTGAACCCCGCAGTTTGCGAGTAATCAAGCTTTGGCTCGCAGTTACCGATGGTTTGGTCTACTTAGGCCGTGGCATAGGGGCATATAGGGGTATGGATCGATGCCTGGCTGGGATTACTGCTGATGAACATGGCTGATTGATTGGGTTTAGTTATTTAAGGGGACAGGATTCGAGTAATTTACTGATGTAACAATATAATTGAAACTTTTATTATGATTTCATTTGCTTGTCTCCTTGGGACAAACCACGGGACTAACTTAATCTACGCCTAATGCCTTGGAGGTCCAACTATGTTTTACCAAGCCGGTTTGAAGGATCGATGGATTCTCTAGTCTCGACCACACAGTCGTAGAATGGTAAATAATAGCGAAACTATGAATTTTGTCTCTAGTGACCACGTTAACCGTGGGCCTAGCCCAGTCGCCAGTTCGTCTCTACTCTCTAGCCCGTTGGGTTTGACCAGGGCCCAGCTCGTTTCCCGGCAAGCAACCGTGCCTTTCGATGGATCCGCCCGAGCGCACCTCGGCTCTGCACTCATTTTGCGCAGCCCAATATTGCAATTTGTCATATTGGGGAACTCTGACAGGCTGAATCGTGGGGTCCAGGTGGCGGAGCCGGAGGCGGACACCGTCCGTTATGAAGTCCACTCACTGCAGGATGACGTTGAACCTCGAGGTGCCTGCTTAGTCGATGTAACTGCTAAGAAACTCTAGATCCGATCCGGAAGTCAGCTCGTACATGGGCACCTTATTAGAAACCCTAGAAAGGTTGAGAGACTATAATAGAGAGGAACTCTCAACCATTGTAATACGATTTGGAGAAACAATAAAGCGAAGCTGAAGTCCTATCATATCTCTGTGTTCAATCTTTGTTGTCTTCTTATGTTCTTGATTCATTGAAACGTTTCTAAATATTGTTCACGAGGTAATCGCTTGGACTGGACTCGCAACGATGGTTACTCAATACGTTATCAGCACGATCGACTCTCCTCACATCGAAAGGTAACCGTCGATGAACAACACTCGTAGATTGAATCATTTTCTAGATTGTTTTCAATTCTGCAAATTTGGCTTTCTAGATTGGATTTTCTACGGTGCAAATACATTCTAATCCACCGCGAGCCGACTTGTAGTCGCCGGCACAATGCCGATCGGTGGATTGCATGAAAAATTGGATGTCGATTGTACCGTAGATCAAAATTACAAGTTTGTTCTAAACTACCGTGAGCTGACTTGAAGTCGTAGGTCTAGCTGATCGGTAATTACATGAACGACAATTGTATTGCATGAACAATTTTTTCCCGCATGAACATTATTTTTAAAATTATTTCTCGCATGAACAGTGCATACGAAGAAAAAAGCTGGAGCACGACCTCGAAGTCGTGTCACGCCAAGAGTCGCCCCGCGACGGCGGCCGTACCGCCGCCTCGCCCTCGGTAGCCCGCGATCGAAACCCCCGCGGGCGCATCACCACCCAAAGCGAGGAGAATGAGAGGGGGCCGCTGAACCGACCGACGCTGGGCCGCCACCACATCGGCCACCCGGCCGTGCGTTACACCGCTGGCCGCAGCGCGCTCGGCGCCTCGGCCGCCACCGCATCGAGCCACCACCGCACGAAGGGGGAGTGAAAGAGCGGCAAAGACGTAGCTCCATAGCACCCGACCGGCGCCGCGACGAAAGGGAAGAGGGAGATGGCTCGGACTCGCGCCCCCGCCGACCACTCAGAAGCGGCCGCCGCCAGACGGCCTCTTCCGCGACGCCGCAACGCTGGCGGCCAGCGGGCGCTCGAGCACCGCCGGCCGTCTGCTCCAGAGCGCCGTGCCGGCCTACTCGGCGCCGCCGTAGAGAGCCCGTGGCGGGCTCCATCGCCCGCATGGCGGCTCCTTTTTGCTACGAGAGGAGCAGGGGTAGGGAAACCCTACCCCTGACTCCTCTCGTTTTTATCTGTAACGGTGTAGTTTCAAGGCCGTAGCCGTATTATTGGCCGGCGAAAAGAAAAAAAAAGAAAATTTGCAAATTTACAAATTTAGCGAAAACCCCCTCATAAATTCTAAAAATTACGAGATCCTTTCTGGGAAAAGGAAATTTTCATAAAACCCCTCGCAAATCTGAAAATTACACGAAATTTTTTTGAGACCTGAAAATTTCGCGTTTTAGCCCCTAAAAATTGCAGAATTCACTAAAAAAATCATATTTCAGTAGAAAAGGGCCTCAGGAATTCAATTTTGAATCATTTTTTTGCATTTAAAGCACGTTTAACTTTGTTATTGTTACTTCTATGCAATTTATGTATTGTATTTACTTTTTTTTAAATTTATGACTATTTATAGTGCTTTTAATCACTGAAAATAGCAGTAAAGTATAAAAAATGCATAGAAAATACGGGAACATTATGAGAATCTTTGCAACTATTTTATGCAAATTATCAGCAGTAATCTTATACACTTTTTGCATGAATATGCCGATGACTAACATTACGAACCGGGAGTTCGAAGAACTAGACCAGCATGCCATAATTACCTGACTTGGGCATCAGATGTCGAAATTGTACTTGGAGCCAAAAGTTTCGTGCTGCTATTGGACTGGGCCCCCTGAAGGACGCCACTCCAACCGCTGAAGAGAATGATCAAACACTTCATTTCCTCAGACATCATCCCTGCCTAACGCTCAAGAATGAGTATATGGCAGAAAAGAACACACTAGCTTTATGGACCGCACTGAAAAAGCGGTTCGAGAAGCTAAAAGTACACCATCCTTCCTCGGGCAGAGCAGGATTGGAACCGACTACATTTTAACGACTACAAGACCGTGGGGGAGTACAACTCTACATTGCATAGAATTTGTAAAAGTCTTCAACTATGTGGTAAGGTAACCACAGACGAGTAGAAGATAGAAAAACACTCTCTACCTTCCACCAAAATGCAGTGCAATCCACACGCAACTATCGTCAGTATGGCTACAAGTAGTATGTCGAACTGATTGACATCATGAAAGTTGCTGAAGCTCAAGATGACGTTCTCCGAAAGAACTACATCTCACAGCCGCCTAGTAGCAAAGTTGGACATTAAGTCAACACAAGCAACTAAGGTAAGGAAGCCCCATTCAACAGAAAGAGGCAGAAAGGGTAAGGTAATGGATTATAAAATCAAGCAGAATGTCCAAACCAAGAAAGACGAACAAAAGAAGCGCGATGAGAAACCCTATGATCAGCAGAACCAAAGTTGCTACAAATACAGCACTTGGGGACATTGGTCACGTGTTTGCCGTGAACCGCAGCACGTGATTGATGCCTTCAAGGCTAAGAAGAAGGGCAAAGGACAGCATGAGGCACACCTCGCCATTGCAGGCATAGATGATCCACAGTCATGGGATGCACCCATGGATGTGGACAACCATATAGCAGCCCTCACAACACCTTCTTTGGACATTGCAGCAGTAGTGTAGTTGCCGAAGAAGAGAAAATAGACATGGCGCAGATCCAGGAAGAAATTTCTTCCTTCTTTGCTGGTTCGATCTAGTGCACGCATTGCACTTAGATTTCATAGTCATTTGCAATTTATGTTTATGATAGAACAATGCTTTTGAATAATGGTTGTAAGCTCTAGGAGAGCAAAGCAATAAATCCTTATTATGAGTCCCGCACGACTTTTTCCCGTATTAATAGCAAATTGTGTTCTGTTTTGAAGTATTTTACTTATGTGTGCGGATTGCTCCCTACGCATATTAATAAAAACCTTATATATATATATATATATATATATATATATATATATATATATATATATATCAAAACGCGTGTGGCGCCCTATGGAGGAAGTGTGTTTAGCAGACAGCGGCACAACGAATACCATATTAAGAGAGACAAAAATTTTCAGTCGATCAGCAAGAATGCTTGTAGTCTTAAGATAATCGCAAACAACGATACTTGTGTAATAGGCTCAGGAAGAGCCACAATTATACTCCCGATGGGCACAACATTGGTCATTGAAGAAGACTTGTTGTACCCAAAATCGACTAGGACTCTCTTAAGCTTTAAAGATATTCGCACTAACAGTCACCACGTAGAGACTAAGGAATACCTACTCATTACAAAGTGCGAGAAAAATGAAAATGGGTATTAGAAAGACTTTCTTCATATGAATCTGGGCTATACTACACTCACATTAAGGCACATGCATCCTATACTGTCCAGAAAATAACTTTTAGAAGCTATGAACTTTTCTGTCTCTGGCATGACAGATTAGGCCACCCCGGTCTTAGAATAATGAGAAATATAATTACTAATTCTCAGGGATATAATGTCAATATAAAGAATTTATCGAATCCAGAAGATTTCGTGTGCTCTGCATGTGCCTCCGGAAAATTGATTACTAGACCCTTTACTCTGAAAGTAAAGGATGAAATCTCTACATTCCTGGACCGTATCCAGGGAGACATTTACGGTCCTATACAACCCCCTGTCAGGGCCATTTAGGTACTTTATGGTGCTCATCGATGCTTCCTCAAAATAGTCGCATATATGCTTATTGTCTACGAGAAACCACGCTTTTGCAAAGCTGATCTCGCAGATAATTAAGATTAAAGATATTTTCCCTGATCATCATGTGAAGTCCATCAGGATGGACAACGCTGGAGAATTTACTTCAAAGGCATTTGATGATTATTGTATGTCAATGAGAATTACCATTGAGTATTCTATACCACATATCCACACCCAGAATGGACTAGCAAAGGCATTAATTAAAATAATTAAATTTATTGCCCGACCGCCCTTCAGAATTGTAATTTACCAACTACGTGTTGAGGATACGCATTCTACATGCAGCAATTCTCATCAATTTTCGACCATCAGCATATAACATTCATTCAGCTATGCAACTAGCGCAAGGGTCAGCACCGAAAATCTCCTATCTTCGAAGGTTTGGTTGCAAGGTTTATGTACATATACCACTACCGCAATGAACTGCAATGGACCCTCTCCGAAAGTCTGAGATATACGTTGGTTATGAGACAACATCCATAACCAGGTATTTGGATCCCATGACTGGAGATTTGCATACAACCCGCTTCACTAACAGCATATTTGATGAGGACAGTTTCCCGTCATTAGGGGGAAATTAACTCCTTGATGAAAAATATCGGGAACTGACGTGGCAAGCCACGGGAATCCATGCACATGACCCGCGCACTAGTGAAACAAATAGAAAAGTGCAGAAGATAATTGATTTGCAAGCATTAACGAATCAACTGTCTGACCACTTTAGTGATTTGAAGAGCGTGACCAAGTCGCATGTGCCTGCACGCAATGCGTCGGAGAGGGTTGAAATACCAAAGAAAATTGAAGGTATCCCTAATCCTATCCAGAGGCCTCAGAATAAAAGGTCGAGAACTCCAGCCCCTCAAATCCCATGTAACCGGGGACGCCTGATGAAAAAGGATAAGAAGGACTTGACACAGCCAATTACTGAAGCTCCCCACAACCAGAAAAGGAACCAGTTGAGACCTGACACCAGTATGGAACCTTCAGTAAAGGGCATACTAGATTTGAATATTCCCACGGAGGGAGACATCAGCATGGATGTGTGCGCACACATCGGAGCTAAAAACTAAAGGAACTTGCCCTCACAATTGAAAGCAACGGTAAGCATGTAGAAGAACTAGAAGTATCGCCCCATGAAGAAATAGCTATAAATTATGTGACCACAGGAGAATCTATGAATAGAACAACAACCAATGTCAATATTTATTTTACGAAGAAAATTACCACAATCATCGATCTTGATCCAGATCAGATTGGAAAGATTGGAAGAAGGCAATATAAGCAGAATTATTATCTCTGAATAAAAGAGAGATATTTGGGCCTGTAAGCCGCACACCTCCCCATGTGCACCCAGTAGGGCATAAATGGGTATTTGTTCGAAAGATAAATGAAAACAATGATGTTGTAAGACATAAAGCAACGCTTGTTGCACAAGGTTTCACTCAACGACCAGGAGTCGATTATGAAGAAACTTATTCCGCGATCAAGGCCGAAACTGCCTTTAGATGCTTAATCTCAATGATAGTAAACTTGAATTTGGAAATAAAATTGATGGGTGTGGTAACTGCATACCTTTATGGGAACTTGTATTCGAACATTTACATGAAGGTACCGAAGGTATCCCTGTCCCGAACAAAGACAGAGCAAATAGAAATATGTACAATGTGCAACTCAGAAAGTCACTGTATGGACTGAAGCAATCAGACAGAATGTGGTATAATCGCTTGAGCGACTTTCTCTGCAAGAAAGGCTACACAAACAATGATGATTGTCCCTGTGTTTTTATACGACGATCCCAGGATGGATTATGTATAATCTCAGTGTATGTAGATGATATGAATATCATCGGGACTATGGAAGATATTAAGAAAGCAAGCTCTTACCTGGAGTTAGAGTTCGAGATGAAAGACTTAGGTAAAACCAAATACTGCTTAGGCTTGCAGCTCGAGCATACCCCGGAAGGGATTCTAGTACATCAGTCAACCTATACTCAGAAAGTTTTGGAAAGATTCGGCTTTGAAAAGGCATACCCTTCGAAAGTGCAGATGGTTGGGAGATCCTTGCAGCAAGACAAGGACCCGTACAGACCTAAAGAAGAGGGGGAGGAAGTCATGGGATCGGAATTCCCATGTAAGTGCAGTAGGAGCACTCATGTATCTAGCAAATTATACTAGACCGGACATTGCATTTGAAGTGAACCTGCTAGCAATGTACAGTGCAGAACCTACCAAAAGGGATTGGCAGAGAATAAATGATATCTTCCGGTACCTCAAAGAAAGCAAAGATCTTGGTTTATTCTACAGAAAGAACCAATATCTAACCATGACTAGCTACGCAGATGTTGGGTACCTGTCAGACCCGCATACAGCTAAGTCGCAAACAGACTATGTGTTCCTATGTGGTGGAACTGTAATTTCATAGAAATTATATAAGCAAAGTCTTGTATCTACCTCGATGAACCACTCAGAAATCATAGCACTGTACAAAGTCTCACGGAATGTTCTTGGCTTCGGCGGATAATTCACCACATCCAGTAGTCATGTGGATTGAATACCGCGCAAACCCCCACTATTATCTATGAAGATAATGCAGTTTGTGTTGCACAAGTGCAAATGTGTTATGTAAAAGATGGATGAAATTGTAAGTCATTAAGCATATCAACCCCATGTTCTTCTATGCTCACGAATTGTAAAAGATAGATGAAATTAAAGTACTGCATACTAAGTCATGTGAAAATCTAACAGATTTATTCACTAAGTCACTTCCAGCATCTAGCTTTGAAAGATGCATACGTGGAATTGGAATGATGAGACTTAGAGAAGTGCATAATTTAGGGGAGAATCTTCACGAACTCTTTATTAAAACTTGATCGCGAAGATCGAGTAACCAAAGAATAAATCCTGGAGATTAAATGAAATTGGGTGGATTGTACTCTTTTCCATTGACGAGTTTTCCTGAATTTTCTCGGCTAAGGTTTTTAATGAGGCAATTCGTGCAACGCAGTAGAACATATGTCATGTACTCTTTCTTCAAATTTCTTCCGCTGGGTTCTTATAGAGTTTTTACGAGACATGTGCATGTAAGAATGGGTGACCAAGGGGAAGTGTTAAGAAACTCTGAGTCCGGTATAGAATCTGCACATATATGAGCAGCTTATTGGAAACTTTAGCAGGGTCGAGAGGCTATAAATAGAGAAAGATCCCCACTATTGTAATACAATTTGGAGAAGCAATAAAGCGAAGTCTGAAGTTCCCTTATATCTCTGTGTTCAATCTATTATCGTGTTATTATGTTCTTAATTCGTTCGTATGTTTCTGAATATTATTTACGGAGTAATCGTTCAAACTGAACTCGCCAGCGACGATTACTCTCGATAAACAATCAGGCATGGCCGCGAGTGTGACTGACACCGGATCATCCGTGACGCAGCCAGACTGATCGATTGATTGATTTGCTTCCAATTTTATATGTTCATTGCCTGCCCTATTTGACCCCCCGGTGGTCGGCAAATACGGACAGTTCATACCCAATCTCGTTGGATCTGTAAAACTCGAGCGATCAACAGCGCATCTCCGCCTGATTCTCCTCCAATCTCGTCGGAAAATTATGTGCTCCCTCCATTGCCAAAGCTGAATTCAGATGGACACCAACAGCGGCAGCATGCACGTAGTGATGCTGCCATGGCTGGCCTTCGGCCACATCCTCCCTTTCGCGGAGTTCGCCAAGCGCGTAGCTCGGCAGGGCCACCGGGTCACCCTCCTCTCCACGCCAAGGAACACCCGCCGCCTTATCGACATCCCTCCGAACCTCGCCGGCCTCATCCGTGTCGTGGACGTCCCCCTGCCGCGCATCGAGCGCCTGCCGGAGCACGCCGAGGCGACCATCGACCTCCCCTCCGACGACCTCCGCCCGTACATGCGCCGGGCCTACGACGACGCCTTCGACCGCGAGCTGTCGCGGCTGCTGCAGGAGCCGGGGTCGTCGAGGCCGGACTGGGTCCTTTTCGACTACGCCGCGTACTGGGCGCCCGCGACCGCTGCGAGGCACGGCGTGCCGTGCGCGTTCCTCAGCCTGTTCGGCGCCGCGGCGCTCAGCTTCTTAGGCCCCGCAGAGGCGCTCATGGGTCGCGGGAGGTACGCCAAGACGGAGCCGGGGCACCTCACCGCCATCCCCGACTACGTCCCCTTCCCGACCACTGTCGCGTACCGCGGCTACGAGGCGCGCGAGTTGTTCGAGCCGGGCTTGATCCCGGACGAGTCCGGCGTGTCGGAGGGCTACCGGTTCGGCAAGTCCATCGAAGGGTGCCAGCTCGTGGGCATCAGGACCAGCAGGGAGTTCGAACCGGAGTGGCTACAGCTGCTCGGCGAGCTCTACCAGAAGCCGGTGATCCCTGTAGGGCTGTTCCCTCCGCCGCCACCACAAGACGTCGCCAGCCACGAGGAGACAATACGTTGGCTGGACAGACAACCACCAAATTCCGTCCTGTACACGGCCTTCGGCAGCGAGGTGAAGCTGAAGACCGCACAGCTGCAACGAATCGCACTCGGCCTGGAGGCGTCCGGGCTGCCGTTCATCTGGGCATTTAGGGCGCCGGCGGACGCCGACACCGGCGACGGCACGGACGGGTTGCCGGAAGGCTTCGAGGAGCGGGTCAACGGCCGCGGAGTCGTCTGCCGCGGTTGGGTGCCTCAGGTCAGGTTTCTCGCCCATGGATCGGTCGGGGGGTTCTTGACGCACGCCGGCTGGAACTCCATCGCCGAGGGCCTCGCGCACGGCGTCAGGCTGGTGCTGCTGCCGCTGATATTCGAGCAGGGCCTGAATGCCAGGCACCTGGTGGACAAGAAGATCGGTGTCGAGGTGCCGCGGGACGAACAGGACGGCTCGTTCTCTGCCACAGACATCGCGGACGCTCTGAGGAGGGTCATGGTGGAGGACGAAGGCGAAGAGTTCGGGCTTAAGGTCAAGGAGGTCGCCAAAGTGTTTGGAAACGATGAGGTGAATGATCAGTGCGTGAGATTTTTTTTAAGGTGCTTGTCGCAGTACAACAGGCAGCAGTAGTGCCATTTTAGGATTCTGAACTCATGTTGGTCCAGAAAAAGAACGAAAGAAAAGGAATATGTGCCGTGCCATTTCAGGTAAGCTGTAATAGTAGCAAATTTATGTTTCCAAGCCAAATAAAGACATGAAAATGCAATGTGCAAATGTCACGTACAGATTAGGTTGAAGTATCTTTCGGTTTCCATGAAAAGGCACCCGCTGTTTGAGATGTCCTAAAATGTGCTTGTCATCACAATCCAATAAACCATGATGTTCCATTGACAATCGAAAACAACGTGATTCTGTGTTCATTGTTCAGCTATTATCAAACCGACGGCCCATGGCCAATGCACAGACTCAAAATTGTCGCCCTCGACGCCAACACGGGCAGAATATGCGCCATTAAATTTCTGTACCACCACCCAATCATCCTTTAGTTGATGAATCCAGGGGTGTACGTTGAGTGTTTGGACGAGGGGGAGTTTTTGGGGAGTTTTCAGGATTTAATGTAGTGTAGAGATATTCACCGTGGAAGCCCCAGCAGAGTCCTTGTTCTGTTCACGAACAAATCTCGGGATTTCATCATCCCAGGAAGGTGCCCTATGACCGTCGCAAAGGAGAACTGCACCACAGCATCCTTCTTTCCCAGTGACACGATCGGCATTGTTAGCGAAGGTTTGTATTTCAATAGCTTACTGTCTTTTGCCCCCTCCATCAACAGCTTGATGTTCTTAGCGACTATCATCGCATGCCTCTGCGCGAAGTACCCTTGCTTGAGCTCCTGCAAACAAGAAATTTCACGAGGATCAGCACAGCATTTTACAAATAGATTTGTCAGCTGTGAAATCACATAAGAGCTAGCTGTTGGATATAAGCGGAAGTTCCACAACAAAAATGGAAGTTAAGGATGACTTACAGTAACAGCAGTGATATCACCGGCGGCAAAAATATTACTTTGGCCTTTCAGTCTGAGATTTGCATCAACCATCAATCTTCCATCACTATCCAAGCAACCTCTCATCTCAGAATCTCTAATCCATGATGAACTCAGTGGACTGTCGAGGCAAGAGAAGTAACAATCGGCTGCTATCTCTACCCCAGATGAAGTTCTGTAGAGCATGTCTCCTTCTGACATGGACTCTAGATCGACTGACTGATCCAAAAGAACTTCAACATTCTTTGATCGCAGCCAACGCAGTGCCTTGCCACCAGCTTTTTGGCCAATAGATTCTAACAATCTTGGTCTGTCATGAACCAAAGTCACCTTCTTGTCTGGATAATTCACAGCTATTTCAGCTGCTAGTTCAACACCGGATGGCCCACCCCAATAATAAGAATAGACCCAGAATGTTTTATCTTCATGTTATCTGGAAATGTAAATGAGATCAGATACACAAGAGCTAACAATATCATTTGCATTCACCGCAAAAAAAAAAAATTAGCAAAGAACCAGTCATATCCGGCAAACATTCCCTATGTCAAATGTACACTGGCAGCGATACATTTAAAAAGAGTATAGAATAACACACAATTTTGGATTGAATATAGCTAAGCACTGAAGCATGAAATTTGTTTGACATGTCGCCCTGAGCTATTGCACAAGTCCATTTGAAAATACGAGGAATTGATAGTGATTTTTAGAAACATGATTGTTGGTGCAAATGAATCAAAAGGTAAGGGTGGTTACTTAAACAGATTCAGTTCTGGCAAAGAAGTTCTAAATAAGTTCAATTTTCTGATGAGTAAAATCTACATGTTATAATTTTGCCTGGTTGTCCAAGACAACTTTCACGTGCATGTAAATGATAGACAGGTGCATATACAAAAGAAACTTACGAAAACACAGAATAAATTTGAGGAAAGTGGTAGCTTGCCTTCTTGAAACTGTTCTAGCCTGTCTCTCCTTTTTCGAGGACACTGATTCGCGTGACCTGTGGCTATGACAAGGTAAGTGTATTCCACCAAACGACCCTCTGCTGTCATCACGGCCTCTTCACTTACATCGGCAGCAGAGGCTGTAATGACTTGACCGCTCACTAAGTAATCAGTGTGGTTAATTAATGACTTCTCAGCAACAGATGGCTCCACCTTTGATCTCAAATTAGTCCATGGAATTTCGAAGTACTCCTTCCTAAAATAAAGCAAAAGAAAGATGTGTAAGTACTTTTGAGTTAAAGAGAGTAAAACTTGGGGTTATGCTAGCATTCTCTTCTTCAAATATGTCAAATAAGATGATACCTTATGTGCTGACTAAAATTACTCAAAACAACTATTCTATTCGCAACTCTGTAAAGCCAGCAAGTAAACAAAGTCTGCTCAGAGAGGAACACCACTGAGTTCATGTAGGAGTGTATATGTTGGGGTGGGGGTGGGGGTGGGGGTGGGGGTGGGTGGCAAATTCTGATGTGCAAATGCTTCATTCGCTCAATTCATTTTATTCTGAATTCCTCGTAACTACTTTTCTATTTACTGTGAGTATCCAAGTGACAAATATTCACAGGCGAATCATAAGGTTCATTTTGCCATCAATATAGGAGTGGAATATACTGAAGATCTACATCTAGTCTGTGAAGTGCTTCGCAATGAACTCACGCCAAAGAAGAAAAAAAATCAAATGTTCAAGACTTAGGATCACTACCCGGAGCACATACAGATCAAATTTTCCTACATGGTCAAATGCTAATTGTTGAGATTTAGATATATTTTGATAAGAATCAGCCTAGCTGATCCCAGCAAACCAATTCTTATTTAACAAGTGAAAAAATCATCCAATGACTCCATAAGATTATCTCATACCCTCGTGCAATCTAGCAGGAATTATAGTTTGGCAGAACTAATGTAAGCGAGTTATCTGAATATCTGGTATTAATGAACGGAGAATTCAACATTGGATGATCCGCGGATAAGCCATCAGCAATGCGCACGATCCCATTAAGCATGACACACTTTTGACACGAGCACATCAACAATGCATCGGCTTCCTAGTTCCTAGCGGCAAGTTTGGGGATAGATTTTGGAGGTGGCACCGGCAACTCCAAAATCAGAAACAAACAGGCGTATACAACTAAAATAAAGGAGATGTATTTATAGAGAACGGCGGGATGGGATGCTTGTACGCTTACGGGTCGATGAGGACGACTTCGGCGTGGTTTTGAAGGGAATTGGCGAGGAGGGCACCAGCGACGCCGCCGCCGACCACCACCACGACCGCCCGCCGGCTCCCGGAAGGCTGGAGCCCTCCTCCTCCGCCACCGGCCATCGCTCGCGACCGGCGAACCGGGCGAGGACGACGAGGACGACGAGGACGAGGCGGTGGTCGTGGTAGCGGCGGGTCCGGATGGTGGGGCGTTTCCTGGGACGGGCGGTCGTGGTCGCCATTCTTAGGAACACTGGGGTGTTGCGGGAGGGCGCGCGCGCGCCCCGCGTCCGCGGAAACCGTCGCGCCGAGCGAAGCGGAGTCCGCGGATCGCTCCCGCGAGGACAAGGGGCACGAATCGCACGATAGCACGACCACTGGACTGGGGACTCCGTGGTCTGCTCGTGCGTGCTTAGCTTAGCTTCCCCTGTATCACGGTTCACGGAGTACACGATGACGTGAACACGAGGGTGTAAGTTAGGTCTAACTCGGGTATGGAAACGTAGAAATGCAATAAGAATTTCTGAAGTGAATTATTTTTGCACTGTAATATCGAACTAGTTAAAAAATTTGTAACTATGTAGTACCACAGGAAATTTATGAAGTGTAACATAGAATAGGCTATGGATTATTTATACTAGAAATAATATTAGCTTGGACATTTCATTGATAGAAAAATCATACGAACTCCAATCGGGATTGAAAACATGTACGACAAAACGTTCGTGTACAGTGGGCATAACCAAATTTGTAGAAGCGTTCATTACGACAAAAAAATCCCGCAAATAATTCGATGGTTTCATATGCACATGTGTTAGGTACTTTATGGCGGAAATTCAAGATCATTAGTGTTCCACGGGGCGGTCTCGTCGCGACGGACCGTCACGTGCGGACTGTCAAATTGTCACCGCACCGTGATCCGGCGCCGGCTCAAGGACATGAGCCTCTCGGAGCTAAGGCGGTGCGTGCGATCCGCGTTCGATCGCGCCACTGGAAGGAAGAAGCTGCGCATCGAGGCGGTTTATGCCTCGGTGGTGGGTGGTGCAGGCGAGACCGTTTGGCAACTTATGAAGGTCACATGTGACGCTTCATGGGCCAACTACATGGGGGTTGTTTGCAACCCCGCTGCTGCGATATATGCGCGGCCGATGGTCTACGCTCGATTCTTGAGAGCACGGGACATCCGTGGGTGGTTCCGTGAAGGTGAAGCTGCTGGTGAGGAGGAGTTTGCGTTGGTCTGCAGTTCTGGAGGACACGTGGGCGATGGAGACCTGAGGGGGCGTGCGGTCAATTTTGAGCCCAACGAAGGGGCGGAGAGATGGTGGTCAGCTCGTATTGATTGTCACGAGTACCGACCGACTGTGGATGAGGTGGAAGCGAGGAGGACGTCGAAACAACTAGTTCTAAGACGACGAAGACGGAGAAGCTGCTGCGGGGGGAGGTGCAGTTGGTGGTTTTGTAACCACTGACATTGCTTACGTCCCCTCACGATTGGACGATGTTGCGATGACATCGCTGGTTCTGCCACGTCCGGAGGGTGCTGAGTGGGGTTCCATGAGGACACCACCTTTCGTAAACCGGCTTTTCGACAAGATCGCGCACAACAAGCTATTGCAAGATACGCCGTTAACATCGGACGGACGTACGGTGCGAGGTCCAACCCGACACGCACATCGTCGGTGTGTTGATGAATCTGTCTTTGGCAAGGTCCGTGCGCGAGAGGTTCACGCATCACGCCATGGGCTTCCGGATAACGGTCTTTGAAGGACCACACATGCGAGTTAGCCGAGCCGCTACGTGCACCGCAACATGGCGTCCTCGTATGTTGCCGCTTGATAAGCCACCTCGTCGGCTGCAGATGTGTCCATTTCGCCAAGCTCCTGTTTGGCGGATGTTGCCAATATGGTGGGATTCCTGTCGGCTACAAGACGGCATGGCGTGCGTAAACGAGGTTACCGGAGCGAATGTTCGGCACATTCAAGAGGCTTACAACCTAGTACCAAGATTATCGCATCAAATCGCGGAATCTAATCCGGGACGTCGTAAACAAGCTTGAGCGGGTGCATCCGACGGAGGGGCCCAATTGTTTTGTTCTTGAAAGGGTCTTACGGGCCTTCCGTCAGCGATCGAAGGGTTCAAACATTGTCGTCCGTGCTCACGATGGATGGTACCTTCCTATGTGGGAAGTACAGGTACCATCCTCACCGCCGCTCTGCGCGGCGCGAATGACCGATTAGTCCCGTGGCGTTCGCAATTGTTGAGAGCGAGAACACGGAGAGTCGGTTGTGGTTCTGTGCAATGTGAAGCGGCGGTCGTGCAAGATCGGCGGATGTATGTGTCATCTCGGATCGCAATGCCGGCTTGTTATGCGTTGTGCATGATGCAAAATGGGGCGCACCGCCGTATCGGTGGAACGATGTTAGAGCCGTTGGTGCATGAGGCATCTCGCGCCAACTTCCACACAAGGTTTGAACAAGGACCTCATGAAGATGTTCAAGAAGCTCGCATGCGTAACCAAAGGAGGAAGTTCAAGCGGTGTGGAGACAAATCGATGAGGAGACCGGGAAGCATGTAAGGGACTCGGCGCATGCCGAGGCGAGCGCGGCTAGAGGGTCCGCGAGTTGGGGAGTTCACAAGGGTTAACTTCGCACGCACTGACTGGAGAAATGGTCCTGCCGCACGACACGGACGGTGCAAGGTGCGGGATCATGACGACCAACATGTCGGAGGTGTACAGCGGTGTGCTCAAGGGTGTCCGATCTCTGCCGATCACCGCGATCGTGGAGGAGAGCTGAACCGTACCATCGGATACTTTGTCATCAGAGCCATGATGGCCAAGAAGCATTTGGAGGACGGGAAGCAATTCTCCGAAGTAATGCATGCCTACATGGAGAATAAAATCAGCAAGGCTCGATCGCACGCCGCTCGTACCATGGATGGCGTCAGGCAGAAGTTCGAGATCAGGCTCAGGGAGAAGTACGTGATGGGCCATGTTAGAGGGGATCGTAAGCAGGTCTGCACAATTGGTGAAGAAGCGTCGTGCACCTGCAACAAGCCGCAGCTTCTGCACAAACCATGCTCCCATGTGTACGCGGCATGCGCGGCGTGGCGGCAAGCCTCGGAGCGTTACATCTCCGAGTACTATGACATCCACCACCTGTATGCAACTTGGAGTCCGAGTTCCATTCATACGGGCCGACACGCACTCTGAGGACCTTTGGTGGGGCAGTGAAGTGGGTGCCCGACGACGCACTAAAGCACCCGGCCGTGGAAGACGACAGATCCCGACGATCCGAACGACATGGACGACAACAATAGCGGCAACGAAGTTCGCCAATTTCTGCGCATCAGGCAAGATCATGGGCACTCCATCACCGCCGCCCAAACAGCACCGGCACAAGCAAAGGCAATCGTAGTGAGGAAGATGTAATTACTACGTCGTGATGTCGCTTGCTTATTTCAATGTCTTTGATGGACTCTGTTGCTGTTTATCCATGCCTTTATGTAGTACTTGTTAAGTTGTCCGGGTTTGTTGTTAACTCATTATGATCATATTGTATTGTTGAATTTTTTATCGTATGTCTTGCCTTATTTTCTGTGTCACATAATATGTTTTACATGCGCAGCATCGACATGTTGTTTCCTGTTGGCGTGAGATGGCGCAGCTCCAGCTTGACGCAGCGTCTGAGCCGCTCGACCCACCCACGATGTGGGACACCGCTGTCGGGCGTGGTCTGCCGGCGTCGGCCCTCGAGCTCGGTCCCGAGCGCCCAGAGAGATGGCCCCTTGACGAGCAGTACGTCCCGAGCTTGGGAGACGGGCTCCCCCCCCTCGCCGGATGTTGGACCTCCGCACGCACCGCAGCTTTGACGCGCACTCGTCTGCGCTTCGTGGACCGTTGGAGACCGAGACTCACACCTTCCACTTCCGATGGGGAGATGACCATTACTCGGAGGACGTGTCTACGCTACGTGTCTACCTCTTCGTGGTCTTCGGTAGTGCCCCCTCCGAGGCGATGGCCGAAGGTCCGTTTAGGTCAATTTGGTGACCCGCTGTCGCGAACGTGTCGGGTGTGCCACATTCTGGCTCAGCGGTACATGATCTGCCCGAGCATGCGACTCGGGAGGAAGTGAGGACACATTTAGTCGCGCACTGTTGTTCTTGTTCGGATGGATCTCGCTTCCTACCACACAGGAGACTGCGTGTACCCGAGCTACATCCATCCGCATACCGCGACGCCGCCCGACGAGGTTCCACAAGATGCTTGGGGCTCTGCGGTGCTTTGCGCCACCTACCGAGGGTTGTGTGGCGCTTGTCGGTAGCAAAGACAGGCGAGGAGCGATCCTCGCGGTGTGCTACGCCCTCCTACGCTTATGGTCGTGGGAGCACTTTCCAGAGGGCCGACCGCATTTCCGCACCAGCGTGCACCCTTACCAGTGACCACCGAGCTTTACGGGACGCTGCGGGGCGACCCGCCGACAGGCCTCGATGGGAACACGTTGGACACGTGCTACCCTAGGGTGGGCTAGGGAGACCGAGGCGCCAGATACCCGAGTTCCATAACCTTTTCGAGACTCTCCACGAGGACGAGGTCATCCGTGGCCATGGATGCGACCGCCTTCACGACACGGCCCCTTCGGATTATCGTCCCAGTGCAACTGGACGAGGCACTCGATGACGACACGCCACTTGGTCTTCTCGCACATGGTCGGCAAAGACAACCCGCAGCTGGTCATGAGGCAATTCGCCTTTACCAGAGGTTCCACCTTGTGGGACGACCTCTCACGGCAAAGGCTCACCGGTATGTCATTATTTGATGTTATTTTGAGGGCATTTTTAGTAAGATTTTCGACATGTAAATTCAATTGCGAGCGACGAGGAGAGGCGGAGGAGCGACGATCGAGGCGAATCTGGCGACCACGGGCGGCGTGGATTGACGAGGCTACGACGGACGTGGTCTTTGAGTTTCGGCTCGCCATCCGACGTCGCGCGTACTTGCGGTGGTATCGCCCGCGCACTAGGTGCGAGCTTCTTGGGCGGCGCCGCGGCGTCGAAGGGCGCCATGCGAGAACGACGTCGTATTAGTGGTCCGACCGTCACCGGGCGGCCGCCGCGACGAGACGGTAAAACATTCTTCGCATAATTCTCCTTCAAAACACTTTTCGCACTTACTATCGGTTTTCGTGCAAAGACTACCGCTTGAGCGTGTCGCCTTGACTCACCGAAGCTAGACCGTGGAAACAACAACGCAATGGATCGTATCATAGGCGCGATGCGCGATGCGCGAGGATGTAAGTTATGCGATTAGATCCATAACTTGTGGTCGCATACGGCAGACGTTCACGCGCAACATCGCGTGCGTGGCGGGTACCTTCCACCACCTCCGCCTCCGCACTCCGTCGGACCGCCCCGCGACGCCTGTCGCACTCCGGAGTCGTCAGAGCTACGATCGCTTCGGCCCGACCGCCTCGAGCCACAGGTATGTCATCAGTCAACCGGTTCTTGTCGTGAGTACCTTTCCATACACTCATTTCGGACGATTCGACATTACCCTTTATTCTTGCGGCGATTGCGAGGGGCAAGATGCGCAACCATCGCTCATCACGGAGGAGGCGCAGGATCGACTTCTTCGCCGCGGCGCTCAATCACACCTCCGAGCGCGACCGGTGGTTGGCGACACGTGCGGAGGGTACACCGTGCAAAGACTACGGCTCGGGCCGCCAGAGGGTCCTCGTCAACACAACAGCCTACTCAGGTACACGTGAACGTACTAACACCAATTTTCCCGTCGTACAAAAGCAATGACTAACTCACCCCATACGCTTCCCGCAGGAAGAGCACCAGTGGGTGGACGACATGCTCGGGCCTCACCGACCGCCACGATGAGATCACCCTGCATTCGCCTCCCAGACAGGGCCCCTACTACGGCCTTCGAGACGTACGCCACTCCCCGGACAGGTTCACATTCCCTGAGGATCATCTACGTCGTCCCGGCAAGCGACACGACCATGCGCCCTAACTAATTTCATGGACGTAAAACTTGTTACATAATGCCATCATGCATCTCGCCTTTCGATTTATGTAATGTCCATGTATGCTATTCATCGTTAGATTTATGTACACAACATGTTATCCAAATATTTAGTACTAACAACAAGCAGTAACTCCGATTTAAACTTACTAAACCTTAAATACATAACGCAATGTCGCCTTGCGATACCTCCTCGGCCCTTTACCTCGCGACGCGAAATTTTCTTCAACCAAATTATAATTTACCAACAAAGCTATATATATGCATGATTTGGCTTCCATTCCACTCACTCTTGATTCCTCTTCTCCTTCCTCCCGCCTTAAACGGGATGTCTACGGCTTCATCAAACTTTCGAGTGAACAGCAATTAGAAGCACTAAGACAAAGACTTGGATTGCCCTCGTTGCGAGGATCCGTGAATGTGTTCACCTCCCATACGCCAACGAATCCATCCCGAGTGTTCATGAAGTGTTCGAATGTTACGGTAACTTATGTCTGATCATCCCCATTGAACTTCTTTCCAAACATCATATTTTTCACTTGTATTCCCAATTATTTTTATAGAACACAACATGTCGGTTCTGGCTGTGGGCTGATGAAGCAGTGCCAGACGTTCGAGGCATTGCAATGCAAATTGCAGCCTTGCAAGAGGACACACATCGTGTGGCTGCATTTCGTCAAGTGCCTCGACCATCGGATGAACCGACGGAAAATAAAGATAATGTTCTTAAAGGACTGGATGAAAGGATGGGAAGGGTTGAGAAATCGCTACAGAAATTAGTTAACATGGCCAGTTTGGTAATTTTTCTTCTATTATTTCTTGTTCTTGCTAAGTAGAAGTTCAGTTTTAATAAGATTGTAATATCCACTATTTATCTATGCATCCCCTGCACTACGTGATGTATGCCTTTGCGGTGTTGTGGTACTAGTTTGTATCAAGTATGCATCTATCTAATTCCGCTGTGACACTTTGCGTGTGATCTAATTTGCGGTACTTCCGATTATCGTTCATGCGAAAATCTGAACTCCGCATGGCAGGAGTACCGCTCCAAACATGGCGGTAAGGACCACGCTTGTAGAAAATCAGCTAAGTCCCAAAAGAGTGCTCTTTGTAAAAAAGCGCTCGCGGGATTTTCGGAAGTTCAGCCGAGAGGTACTTCCGCACTTATATCGTCGGAACTACCGATCATCCTAACAAAGAAGCAAAGAAGCAGATGGCTTTCAAAACAACTTCAATTGCAAAACAAATTTACCAGCTTTTTGGACCGAAATGACAAACTCTGCGAGCAAGACGTGACAACTCATCTGCGTCGCCCGGCTTTTGATCGAATGATAAAGATCTGCCTCGCCAAACTTTTCAGATCGAATGACAAGACTCTGCAGAGTAAGACGTGATAACTCATCGCCTCGCCCGACTTTGGCATCGAATGAGCGGACTCTGCGGTCATAGACGTGACAACTCATCGCCTCGCCCGACTTTTCGATCGAAATGACAAAGATCGCCGCCACGGCTTTTCAGATCAAATGACGGCACTCTGCAGAGTAAGACGTGATAACTCATCGCCTCGCCACTTTTCGATCGAAATGACAAGACTCGCAATCATAGACGTGATAACTCACCGCTCGCCAAACTTTTCGCACGAAATGATAAAGACTCTGCAGAGCAAGACGTGACAACTCATCGCAACAACCGTGACAACACTCGCCTCCGTAGCTATTCCTACAAAAATAAAGCACTTAAAAAGGGGCCATGACTACTCTGCAGAAAGATTAGACAACACTCGCCAACCACGCCATGCCAACCCTCCGCTTATAAAAGGTGGTGCAAGTCATCTACGAGAAAACCACACAACCAAACCAAACACTACACCGAGCTTGCTTCACCACGCGGATGGACAACCTCAAGAAGCAATGGGACGAGATCCGTGATCTAGCAAGGGCTTCAACAGCACGGGCGAACAAGCTAGGGTCAGCGAGGCCCGGTCCGGAAGAGCGACTTGCCAGATGGCGCTCTCCGCAATGAAACCCAGCGTATCAAAGAACCCCGTCGTAACGCTCCAAACGAGCCTTCGCCGCAACACCCGCCAGAGGGGAGACGCCGCCCATCCTTGGTGCGAGGACACATGCAAGTTCTTCAAATCCAAGCACCAGCTCAGCCTCGGCATGCGTTACTGGGGATGTCCTAACTACTCCTCTGACTATCCCGACCGCCGTTGGGATACGAGCAGCTATCGGCAGCCGGTAAGGAGTACTAACAGTAATATATCGTACCAATTCTCTTTCAGAGTATGCACTAACAATCTCTCCCGTCTACCCGCAGTCCCCGGAGCCGCTATGTGGCTTCCGCAAGTGGATCGACCTAGAGATCCACCCACACGACCGATGGCGGCTTCGAGGAGTGGAATGCGAAAGGGGCGCGAGATCCGGAGGAGGATCGCTTGGATCAAGAGCACAACGAGCGATCCGTCGGGAGACTCGGGCCCATCTCGAGGTGTGCAGGCGCAGGGAGCGCGAGGCACGCGAGAGGGAGCGCGAGAAAAAGCGGGAAATGGCGGCCGAGGCCAGAGCGGCAGGCGAGGACTACAATGCCGAGCTCGCAAGAAAGGGCAAATGGCCCCGGTCCACGCAGTAGGTCGGGCTAGTCCGTAGTAGACCCCCTCCTATTCGCCATGTTTTAGCTATCCCCTAAAGGCATGCGTGCCCATGGTCCTAAGCTCGTGTCGCGAGTTACCGTAGTAGTAGCGCCCATGGTAAAGTAATTAGCCGAACCATCATGCCATGTGACCACATGTAACGTGCTTCCATCCGCAAGCGGGGCGCAATGTAGTTCGTTACATGCCTCACCGAGCCATCAAAGTATAGCCATTCACATCGGTCTCGATTACGCTATGTTTTAGGGTTTCTCCGTAATCGCAACGTTCTAAGCCCTTTCGCTTAAATTATTTTTCGTACTCTTTTTCCGTACTCTACTTTCACGGAAGAAATGTGATGGAGAACCATACTTCCCACATTTCAAGCCACATGAATTCATGAAACCCAATTTCCCAAACATCTCGCCCTAATTTTTGAGACCTTGTCGGTGTATTAGAACCGATCTTACGTAAAGATTATTTGATTCGGGGGGTCTCCTAAGGATGAGATCACGCAGAGTGGATTGACACGGATGTTTAGATGTGTTCAGCCTTCTCCTGGAGAGAATAATAACCCTAATCCCGTGTGTATGGTATTGTTGATGATCTAGCAAAGGACTAAAACTATTACAGAGAATAGTGCTTGTGTTTCTACTTGACTAGCCCTTGTTTGCCGTTGTTCTTCTCTCTCCCTTTGTCTCTCTGTTTGATGCCCTTATATAGTCGTGAAGAAGTAGCCGTTTTGCCCTGCGGGAGATGTGCCTAATTAATGTAGTGCAGGCGCATGATGGCAGTAATTACGGCGCCTTGACTTCTTCACGCCATCTGGCAATTATCTTCCAGAGATAATGGGGTATTTACACACCATTAATACGCGGAATAATAGTGCGTGTAGACCGTTCGGATTCCTTAATCAATTGGACCTACTCGTCTGTAGGTTTGATTATAAGGTGGTCGTAGTTTTCCTGGTCGTAGAGGACTTACGACCGGTAGCGATGTAGAAGAACTTACGACTATGTAGTGGTCGTAGAAGGACTTACGACTATGTAGTGGTCGTAGAAGGACTTACGACCATGATATAGTCGTAGCAAGGCTTACGACTATGGGGGTGATTGTAGAAGAACTTACAATCACTTGTTAGGCCTCTCCCTTATAGATATAAGGGGTACTTCTGGGACTATGTGACATCATATTTACCCATAATAAGAATTATAGATAAAAGATAAAATGAGGATTATTAGATCCTCGTCATCTAGCCCCCCAGCTTTAAGTGAAAGTAACTTACTTGGTAAAGGTTTCGTAAATGGACTTACGACCATGAACATGTCGTAGAAAGATAGTCGAAGGAAAAACTCTTCCGATTGATACTTCCTTTGACCAGAAAGATTTGGTCAAGAAAGTAATTTTACTTGGAGGTGATGAAACGAACCTAACTTTCCCGAGCAGGCCATCAGGGAATTGCAAACAATCTCTACAGATCTGTTGATGAGACGGTTCTCGGCGATTGCAATCGTGAAGATTGCTTACGACTATCAAAAGCCAGAAAAACCCTACGACCGTCCGGTGGTCGTAGTAGGGAATCGGAGAAAAGCCTTCCGATTGATATTTCCTTCGACCGAAATACTTGGTCAAGAATGTAATTTCGCTTGGGGTGACAATACGCACCTAATTTTTCTCGAGCAGACCATCTGGGAATTGCAACCGCTCTCACAGACTTGTCCGATGAAGCGGTTCCGGCGGTACAACCAACTCCTCTGCACCTATAGGCGAGGCGGTTTCGGCGGCGGAGATCGTCTTGATTATAAAAACTTACGGGAGGTAGACTTGGGTTTTACTTTTCCCCAAATCACTCCCGTTCTTGAGCTCTTGCTTTCTTCGTCCTCGACTAGGTTTCATCTTCTCCGCCGCCAACCCAATCAAAAAA
Organism: Hsuehochloa calcarea; assembly: GCA_036346395.1. NCBI lineage: Eukaryota > Viridiplantae > Streptophyta > Magnoliopsida > Poales > Poaceae > Hsuehochloa > Hsuehochloa calcarea. Next base: position 55,708,047 of record CM070593.1, on the reverse strand, counting down.
CTTCTTGCTTACGGCGAAATGGCCAAGAGAGTTTCGAATGGGAGGAATCGGAGATGGATGCGCTAAGATCAAAATCTTGGTCGATGTCGGAAGATCCTGCAGAAGGCTCGGTGAAGTGGATTCCGCTATCGGGCAAGATCGCCATCGGGGAAAATGGGCAAATCCGTCTTCCAAGCGTATTGTGAGTGCGGCCTTGATTACCGCCCACCCCTTTCTTACTGTGGTACTCGAACACTTTGGGGTGGAACTGGTGAACTTAGGTCCCAATTCCATTACCATGTTGAGTGTGTTCGTGTATCCGTGCGAGGCATACCGGGATTCCGGCGATCTCGAGCTGTTCCAATATTATTATGGGATGGCTCGACAAACCGAATTGCCTAAGGCTGTGATTCAAGCTCCACGACTCAAGTCGAAGGAGTACATTGAGCTTTACCCGTCTTCGTGGCGGGCCGGAGGAAGAGGTGGTTCTCTTGGAAGGTCACCTCAAGACGACCTTTCTTTTGAGGAAGGTCGCTGAAAAGAAATCTTCATGGGACTCAACCCTCAAGATATCAAATGGATTAGCCCTTATATTCAAGCTATTAAGGACTTGAAGGAAGAAGGGTGGACCGGATGGCATGTGGTGAAGATTTCATCACACGCCAATCGATCCTCTCAAGAAACGAGCATCTCCTATGTGGAGGTACTCGGAAGAGGAGACCCCACCGAGACTATGAGGAGGGTAAGCAATTGTCGATTTAGCTCTTCGTTTGGTCTTTCTTAACCTTGTCTAATATTTTTATCTGCTTTACGGATCTTTCACAGCCGAGGTTGACTCAGTCGACTCATTTGTGAGAAGTCTCCGCCACTCAGAGGGGGTTCCTCAAGTCATTGCGGTTTTATCCGCAGATGAAAAGATGGATCGCCTAAAGGTAATCAAAAATCGATTCTTTCTTTAGGACTTTATAGTCGTAGAGATACTTACGACTAATGGTGATCGTAGAATATCTTACGATCAATAAAAAGTCGAGAAGAACTTACGACTTAGTACTAGTCGAGAAAAACTTACGACTAATTAGTGATTCTTCTTTTACGCTTTGCTTTACGTAAAGTAGGCATGGAAAATCGCCGGAGACGACGAAGAAGTCGCTCGATGACTATTGGCGCCGGGTTGTCGAAGACAAAGCTCGGCTCCTCCTCAAAAGACGCCGACTTGTAAAATCTGCGACAAGGGGGAGCAAGCTCGAGCTCGGTCTTCGACCAAACCTCTACAAGGCTGCGGCGGTGTAGTTGTATCCTGAAGCGAGGTCGCAGCCTCGCCGGCCGAGGAGGTTGAAGCACTTGAACCTCTTAAGCGCAAACCTCGCAAGGCTAAGGTACCCTTCTATTATGACACGGAATCTTTCGCAGCTGGTGCCACTCCTAGTTTTATTAAGCAACCGGAAAGGGAGAACTGGAAAGATTTTATGTCTTTATGAAGGAGGATGCAAGATCGGACAACTCGCACTGAGGGCGATCTTTATACGGAATGGTCGAGACCGATCTCGTCCATCCGAGAATCGAGGAACCGAGCCACGGTCCTGCTCCAACTCTACGACTGGCGTGATCGTGGTGAGCCAATTGTTGAACCTCGACTGCACGTGGTCGTGGAGAAGAAGAGGTCCTCCGCTGGGAGGATTGCTCCAAAATTCCCGTTAAGACCAGAGTGCAGGTATGTGAAATGTACTAAAGTGTAAGAACGACATTTACCTTTTTCTTTTCACAACCCGATTTGCTTTTCTTTATTTCATCAGACTCTTCAAATTTCCCGGAATGCTTCCATCGAGAAGTCCATTGCCATCCCTTCGCCATCGGGAGGTAGCAATGGAGGTGGTCAAGCATCACCTTGGCCCAGTGGTCGATGAAGTCGAGACTCCTGCAGTGACTCCCACATCTCGCCAAGTCGTAACTCGACTCTTGAGGTAGCGGTATTCTCGTTGAGGTGGCCGCTCGACTCATCGAAGTCGAGAAACAACAGAGGCAATGGAAGCCTCTGTCAAGGTGGTGACCACCGCGCACCGCTCTGGGAAGGAAATCGTAGAGGCGTTCCTTCCCTACCCAAAGAGAAATCACGTAAACCGTAAGGAGAAAATTTCAACTTCGTGGTGACTTCTTTGGGCTGCCTCCATCGTAGGGTCTTACGCTTACAAATCTCGTGACCGAGTCCCCATCCCAAAGATATTCCCAATACGGATAATACTTTTGACAACGAGCCTCGAGAAGGTGTGGTGGGACAAAGTCGCGAGGATAGATAAGTCGCAGACACCGGACCTTGTATATTCGATTTTTGCTAGAACGACTATGAATGTAAGTATCTTCGTAATACTTATATATGTGGCTTTCCTTCCCTTCTCACTGCTTTCTTTTTGCGTAAAGCTCGAGCAAATTCTTTGTTGTCGGTGAGTATCATCGACAACTTTTAGAGCTAAGACAAGAGAAAGAACTACTCTGCAGAGGCGAGAGAGGTGGTAAGTCACTTATAATTCATAGTTGTTTTTGACTTAAATACTGTAAAAGTTTCACGAGAATAGTCATGGAAGAAACTCATGATTAAGTATCGATCGAAAGAACTTACGACTATTTACGACCGTGTAGTGGTCGAGAAAGACTTACAACCATATCTTAGTCGCAGAAAAACTTACGACTAGGTCGGTGGTTGTAGAAGTATTCACAACCATTCACCGATGTTTATCTTCGCTCTGCTTTTTGTAGGTTAAACGGTGATACAAAGACCTTAGTGACTCACTCGATCCGTGAAAAAGAGGAGTCGAGGAGGCTAAGGAATGAAGTATTAGTTCTCTCGGATAGACTTGAGAGACTCTCTGATCTAAAAGATTGCGGGAAAAAATAAGCGAGAAGTTCGAACTTAAGATCGCTTTTGGTCTTTAACCTTTACTCGACCCTCCTTTCTTCTCGGATAAAGAAAAGAGATGCGAAGCTCGCATCAAGTTCAAGAAAAATCTTTGGTTATTCAGAGTTTTCCGCATTACACGAATAAGGATCAAGAACTCGAGAGTTTTAGAACTCGATTAATGTAAGTAAATCTTTACTGTTATTCTTTTTGAGTATCTTCCTTTTCTAATGCCAATTTCTTGTTCGTAAATTGTTGCCCAATTGAGAAGCCTCGAGGTCAAATCCAAGCAAAGACCTTAATCGCAATGAGTCCGTCCGCATTGCTAAGATGAATGCAGAGGACATCGAGCATGGGAGCAAAAGCATGTCAAACTATTGCTTCCCATCGAGAAGAGGTCAAGAAATTGGATTCTCAATTAGTAGGTAAGAAAAGCTTTTACCTATAATTATCTTTGTGTTATCTTCCTCTAGAAGTATATCTTTGTTTGACCGATATTATTCTTTTCGTAACAAGTGGTCGAAAACAAGAAGCTTCATGAGGCTTCGACTTGTACCCAACAGAGATGGAGTCGATGAAGACTAGTCTTCAAGGCAACATCACTCTCCGAACAATGTGCTTAATGAGCTACATTCGAGGGAAAACTCCTCGAGAAGATACCATAGCCGCTCACACAAGTACCATTGGGGAACAAGTCGGAAAATTGCAAGAAATGGTGACCACTCAAGACTAATCAAGTCAATCGATAAGGGAAGCAATCGAAGCAGCAGATAGTTACGCTTTAGCGAAACTTAAAGCTCAAGACCCCGCCTTAATGTTAAACCAATTGAAGCCGACTTGATCGTCCCGAATCGAGGCAAGTCGTCTGATTGAGGAAATGCAATATTGGTAAAAGGTGGCGGAGGAAATGCAATAGGCTCTCCCCTTGTAGTAATCTTGTAACTACCTTGTAAGGCGCATAATTTTGTTAATGAGTAATATATGATCCGCTTCATTTCCTCGAAAATCATCTTGTCGAGTAGTTAGTAACTCAAAAGATAATAAACGAACGAAAGACTAAGAATTGAAGTCAAATTAATAACTTTATCCTAGCCCCTCGACTATTTGTTTAGATTGTTTAGACAATCTAAATAAATAGTGTTTAAAATGGGGTTTCAAAACAAAGAGAGGTTTATTTAACTTATAGCTTTTGTTACGGTGTCAAGCAATCGGTCGAAAGAGTTAAAACGACTCGTCACTAGGAAGTTCCTTCTAGTGGGCGTGACCACGTGCGTAAAGGAAAGGCTTCGACTAGGTGATGTTTTCATTTCCGACTAGTTTAATTGAACCAAGAACAAAGAACTTGAGTTAAACAGACGCCTTAGAGGACTTTAGTAATTCGTTCGTCCTTTTTGGTGGACTTGATAAGTCTTTTCCAAAGAGCAAAAGTAGGAGACTCGAGCAAATACTAGGAAGTTTCCTTCTAGTGGGCGGGACCACATGCGAGAGAGGAAAGACTTCGACTAGGTGTGTCTCTTCCTTCACCAGCTAAAACAAATCGAGTACATCAAAGGTGGTCGAACAAATGTAAGAAAGTGTACTCTACTTAGAATATTTTTTGAATTGATCAAAAAATAGACTAAGATTGAGAGAGTTGGCTTTGAGAACATTTCGATGGATAGAACCCGCTCTTTGTATCGGGCAAAAAAATGAGTAACGAGTCAATGCTTGAAATTCCTTCTAGTGGCGTAACCACATGCAGAGAGGAGAAGTTTCGCCCGGATGACGTTTCTAAGCTTTTGGCGGTGTAAAGAAAACGGGTGTTCATATCATAGTCGAAAGATTAAAAAGCACTACTCAAAATAAGGCAAAAAGAGGTAGAAAGAACTCGACTTTTATTGCTTGAGAAATCGGTCACACATAGAATTTATGAATCGGTCGATGTTCCAAGAGTTTGAGAGAACTCGTCCATCTTCCATTGCTAGTCGTCACTCGCCGAGAGTTACTTCGACCATCGTGTAAGGACCTTCCCATTTAGGGAAAGTTTATTCCTGTTAGACTTGGATTGGCGAGCCTCAATACCAAGTCACCTACAAAAAGGTCGCGAGGTTGGACCTTACGATCATAGTATCTCGCGCAGGCTTGTTGGTAGACCGCGAACAATTAAGGCTAGGTTTCTCCTCTCTTCGAGTAGGTTAATGTCATCTGCTCGAAGTTGTTCCCGGTCCGAGTTGTTGAAGGTTTCAACTCGTGTCGACCGCATTTTAGCTCCGAGGAAGCATGGCTTCGACTCAACACTAGAAAAATGGTGTTTCTCCTGTTGCTCGATCGTGGTTGTACGAATCGCCCATAATATGGAAGGTAATTCTTGTACCCAAGCCCCGAGCGCTTAACAAGTCGGGTCGAAGACTCGAGTTTTAATTCCTCGCATTATTTGGCCGCTTGCACGCTCAACCGCCCCATTACTTTGGGGATGTGCAATGCAGCATAGCATAACTTGGTACCCAACTCGCCGCAAAATTCTCAAATTTTGCACTTGCGAATTGTTTACCATTATGCGTAATTATCCGACTTGGTACTCCAAATCGACTAATTACGCTTCTCATCATGAACCTTTTGTCGCTTAGTTGTTATCCCATTCTGAGTTCACCGATCCATTTTGTGAACGTGTCAATAGCCACAAAAGGAATTGAAACCTCCGGAGCTTTGGGAAACGGTCCTAGGATATCAAGCCCCAGTCGCAAAAGGCCAAGAAAGAGGTATTGTTTGTAATGCTTGAGCCGGTTGGTGTATCTGCTACCATGAAATTGGCACTCGGACACACTTTTTAACCACCTCTTTAGCATCGTGCACAGGTCAGAGGCCAAGAAAACCTTGTCGAAAGGCTTTACCAACTAATGTTCTGAGGAAGCATGCGTCCCACAGATGCCATCGTGTATATCGTGAAGGAGTGTTATTCCTTCATTTTGCGGAATGCATCGCATGAGTATCCCTTGGGTTCCTCGCTTATAGAGGACTCCTTCAACCAAAGTATACATTTTGGCTTTTCGGGATAATCGATCGCCTCAAGATCATCTTCTGCACGGAACCCTTGCAAAGATACTCGTAGATGGGAGTCATCCGTATCCTCGTAATCTAATGAGGCCATCTCAAGAGGAGGTGCCTCTGGTTCTTCGACTGAGACGGTTTTGGAGTTGCTCCAAGAAAACTCCTTTTGGTACTATGGATCGGGAAGAAGCCATCCGAGCAAGTTGGTCTCATGAGAAATTATCCTTCGAGGATAAATTGTACCTCGAAACCTAAAAATGTTTTTCTAGCTTACGTTACGATAAGTACCGAGCCATTGTTGAGTTAGAGCACCGGTACTCTTTCCCAATTTGATTCACGACTAGTTGAGAGTCTCCTCTACGAGTAGTCGATTTAATCGAGAGTGCTTCGCACTCGTATGCCGACTAGCAAACCTTCGTATTCGCCACATTGTTAGTGGCCCGAAAGTTTAATTGTATGGCATACTTTAAGGTTTCTCCCAGGAGATACCAGACCACCCGACCCGAGCCACTTAAAGTGAGTGACCCGTCAAAGTACATCATCCAGCGGTCGTGGGAATTGATCGGGATCCCGAATGCAGTTCAGATTTGTCCATTCGGCGACAAAGTCCGCCAAGATCTGGGATTTTATGGCCGTCGACACGAAATGGAGGTCGAACTCCCAAGTTCGACCGACCATTTTGCCATGCGTCCCATTGTTTCCTTATTATGGAGGATTGCTCCCAAAGGAAACTCGAGACGCCTGACTATTTTGTGCGCTGAAAATAATGCCGAGCTTCTCAAGACATGAGGAGGGCATACGAAGTTTTGGACCTCGAGGGTAACGCTCCTTAGGCCCGTAAAACTTCGCTACGAGTAAACCGGTCGTTATGCGTTTTCACGCTCTACGACCAAGATCGCGCTTGCCGCTGTGGCGTGGCGGCTAGGTAAATTAAGAGCGTCTCTTCCGGCTTTGGAGAAACCGAGCAGAGCACTCGAAGATACCTCTTGACATCCTCAAAGGCAATGTTTGCCTCGCTCGACCACTCAAAACCTTCATGTCTCTGAGAAGTTTAAAGAAAGGTAGTCCTTTTCTCCTAGTCGTGCGATGAAACGACTTAAAGCCGCCATGCACCCAAAGTGAGTTTCGACTTCCTTTTTGTGTTTGGAGGTCGATCCGGAGGATGGCCTTTATTTTTTCAGATTTGCTTGATTCCTCGCTCGGATACTAGGAATCCAAGCAATTTTCTGAAGAAATTCCAAACACACACTTCTCTGGATTAAGTTTTAAATGGTGCTTTACGAGGTTGTCGAATGTTTCTTGTAGGTCGCTGATATGATTAAGTCTCTTAATGCTTTTTACGACTAGGTCATCAACATAGGCTTCCAAATTCGGCCTAATTGAGATGAAAAAGTCGATTGCATTAAGCGTTGAAAAGAAGCACCGCATTCTTTAGACCAAATGGCATTTTGATATAACAAAAGGTACCAAATGGAGTAATGAATGCGGTCTTTTCTTCATCGCTTAGACACATATTGATCCGTGATATCCGTAATATGCATCTAAAAACTTAATATTTCACAACCCGCAGAGAATCAACCAAATGATCAATACGAGGTAAAGGAAATCATCTTTTGGACAAGCTTTATTAAGATCGAGAAAGTCACGCACATACGCCATTTGCCGCTTGACTTTTTGACCATTACAGGTTAGCCAACCACTCTGGGTGATTGACTTCTCTTATAAAGCCCGCCTTAAGTAGCTTATCCAATTCGATTTAATAGCATCTCGTCGATCGGGCAAATCTCGTAATTTTTGTTTTACGGTACTTTATCGGCCGTAAAGCTAGCCCGTGCTCGATCACCTCCACAGGGACTCGGGCATGTCGGATGCTTGCCACGCCAAGACATCTGCGTTAGCTCGGAGGAAGGTAATGAGGGCGTCTTCCTATTTGGGATCGGAAGTCTCCCCAATGCGAGCAGTCTTGAGGGTTTCTCTCGCGTCCCGAGGAACCTCTTTGACTTGGTCGTTCGGCTTTAGTGTACTTTTAGGCTTCACTTGCTAGTCGAAGGTCGACTTTCATCTCGAGTTGGTATTTGACCAACCATCTCGAGGATCGTGATCAGACTATACGCCATCTTTTGTCACATTGAATTGTGATCACTCCTTTGGGACTGGCATCTTAAGACATTGATACCCATAATGAGTAGCCATTAAGAATTTTGCCAAAGTTGGTCGTCCGAGTATGGCGTTATATGCCGATGTCGAAATCGACCACATCAAAGGAGACTTTCTCGTCTGAAATTACTTGGCGAGCCAAATGTTAAAGGAAGAGAAACTTGGCCAATGGGTTTGGCGAAGACCCCATGCGATTCCATGGAAGGAATATCGCATCGCCTTACCTTTGTCCCGGTACTTGCATCTCATCCAGGCTTTGGTAAATAATATGTTCAAAGAATCGCCACCATCAACCAACACTCGATTTACCCGACAGCTTGTTGATGGTGGGTTCGACCACAATCGAAATCGACTGATCGACTCATAGTGATCGGGCAATCGTCCTTCTCAAAAGAGATGGTAACTTCCGACCACTTGGTAATTTATTGACAAGAGGAGTATGTATGGAATTTACCTCTCGTCCGCAGCTTTAAGTTGTCGCTTGGAGTCGTATCTCGATGATCCTCCATAGATATGCTCAACGGTATGGTGCGGATCTTGGAATGGCATCTCCTCATCATCCGACGACTTGACCACTCGTATGTCCCACCGCCGAGAGTAGGGAGCGGTGCTTGCCGTTGTAGTAGTCCTCGAGCTTTCTTTGGAAAACTTCGGCGATTCTGGAGGTCATGTCCTTCCTTTTATGAAAAGGACACCATCTTGGTTTGTCGCTCCTACGATCGTATGCTTACCTTTGCCTTGATCGTGGTTCGACTTGGTGGTTTGGGGCTCTCTATCTTTTACGGCCAAAACCTCCTTGAAACCACTAGTTTGTGGCTTTTGACTTTTATTTTCTTCTTGGACTTTTTGCTTTTTGTCCTTACCAACCTCACCGGCTCTCGAAGAGTGTGTTTCTCGATCGATAGTGTTATTCCACTCGACCGCCTCGAAGCGCTTGCATATCGATCGCCATCTCAAAGAGTTCTAAGAACGGTGTTGGGAGGATTTAAAGCAATATCCTCTCGTTATTCTTCTACTACGGACTCCTTGCTTAAAAGCCCCGATCACAGAGGAGTCGAAATTTCGGAATTGAGTTACGAACCCGACTAAAGCGCTTGATGAATTGACGCAAAGTCTCGTTGTTGTTCCGCTTGATCCGGTGCAAGTCGCCTTCCTTTCGTAGGCGGTTGTATGTGCCTTGGAAATTTGCCTCGTAGAAGATCACGAGGTGTTGCCAAGAGTAGATCGACTCGAGTGGTTGGTTTAATAACCACGATCGAGCGGATCCTTCGAGCACGCTTGGAAGGTAATTCGCCATTACGTGCTCTCCTCCTCCTGCTGCTCGGACAGCTGTTGTATAGATCTGAAGAAACTCGATGGGATTTTGAGATCCATCAAATTTCTCCATGTTCACCGGTCGAAAATGAGGTGGCCAAACGCTTCGCGAAGGTCAGCGAAAATGCCCGATCCGAATTACTTCTTGACGCCTTCTTTGTAGGAAAGAAGGGTTAATGTCGCCAGTGATCGATACGACGATACCCGCAACAGTGACTTGCTCGCATTGTAGGTCTCGCCGAGGGGAATACTCCTCGTAATCCACCCGCCAGAATTTCTTTGCGGAGTAGTGATTGATCACCTCCTGAGGGCTACTTGATCATCACCGATCGAAAAGTATTTCTCGAATAGGAGATCGATGTGACTTATGACCGTGTCGATTCCTACGCAGAAATATTCGATTGATCGGTAGTCAAGAAGTCGCATTGCTACGACTACCGAATGTTGTTGACGAGGTACTTCCAGTCTTGTCATCACGAGTCAAGCCTTTGCGTAATCTCCTCGAAGAAAGAGATCGATCTGGCGTTCGAGCAAGCTCTTGATTGGGATTCTCAAGCAAGTCGTTGATGTCCCGAGTTCTTGTACCTCCTGTGGATCGATATTGAATGCGCCAGCGAGTTCTTACGGCTGCAATTTTCTTTCTTCTGATGACCTCAAAATCCTCCCGTCCGATCTTTGAGGCCTTCTCGGTGGAGTGCGAGAATGTCGAGGATTTCTCTCTCGCTCATCGAGTGTTGGTTCTCTCTGTCACGGTGGTTCCCTTGCCATTACTACGAGGAGGCGCAGTGCGTGATCTTCGGGGAGGGTTCTCATTTCGTCCTCCATGAGGTTGACTCTGATTTGAGGGAAGGACGAAGACCTCCCGTTGATGATTCTCACTTGCGCTTGAGGCCTCCCCGCTTGAGGAGTGCTCGAGAGACACCATCTGGCGACTTGGAGTAATCCTCCGTAGGGGAACTCGGGTTATAACTGTCTCCATCCGCAAATGAGATCTGCGGAGAGACGGTCGTATTCGTAGGAAAAGCATGCTTGATCCCACTATCTCTGGAGTTACCCTGAGAGATAGGATCACAAGATGCTGGTGGAGTCCTGGAATGGTGGCTTCCAGGACTTGTCTCACTGTGCGGACCGCCTTAAGGGAACTTGGACACTTAGAGGAAAAACTCTCATTGTGTCGTGAGTCCTCCCGGTGCGGTTCGGTCGGATTGACCCTTGTCCTTGGAGGAATTGGCTCCTCTGTTGGGCGACGTTGTGGGGATAAGGATCCTCCTCAACTCCATTGATGGGATGGTTTCTGGAGAATAATCTCCGAGGCAACATCACCATCGTGGATGCATCACTCGGCTCGTAGTCGAAACCGGCATCCATGTCGACGTCTGCAGACCGCCAAGTCGAACCAGTTCTCCTCGCTCCATTCTCCGCCATGCTTGCATGAGATTGGAAAAAAAGAGTATGTTGACAAGAGATTACGGAAGATCCCCACGGTCGGCGCCAACCGCTTGGTGTATTAGAACCGATCTTACGTAAAGATTATTTGATTCGGGGTCTCCTAAGGATGAGATCACGCAGAGTGGATTGACACGGATGTTTAGACAGTTCAGCCTTCTCCGAGAGAATAATAACCCTAATCCTGTGTGTATGGTATTGTTGATGATCTAGCAAAGGACTAAAACTATTACAGAATAGTGCTTGTGTTTCTACTTGACTAGCCCTTGTTTGCCGTTGTTCTTCTCTCGTCCCTTTGTCTCTCTCGCTTGATGCCCTTATATAGTCGTGAAGAAGTAGCCGTTTTGCCTGCGGAGATGTGCCTAATTAATGTAGTAACGGCGCATGATGGCGATAATTACCGGCGCTTTGACTTCTTCACGCCATCCGCAATTATCTTCCGAGATAATGGGGTATTTACACACCATTAATACGCGGAATAATAGTGCGTGTAGACCGCTCGATTCCTTAATCAATTGGACCTACTCGTGCAGTAGGTTTGATTATAAGGTGGTCGTAGTTTTCCGGTCGTAGAGGACTTACGACCGGTAGCGATCGAGAAGAACTTACGACTATGTAGTGGTCGAGAAGGACTTACGACTATGTAGTGGTCGTAGAAGGACTTACGACCATGATATAGTCGTAGCAAGGCTTACGACTATGGGGGTGATTGTAGAAGAACTTACAATCACTTGTTAGGCCTCTCCCTTATAGATATAAGGGTACTACAGGGACTATGTGACATCATATTTACCCATAATAAGAATTATAGATAAAAGATAAAATGAGGATTATTAGATCCTCGTCAGACCTAAACCCTGAATTTGTCGAGACAATTTCAGAGCATATAAAATTTTGTAAAATTTACACAATCAAGTCCACTGTGTAGGGAGTATGAAAAAAAAAATCAGAATGTTTGGACCTCATTTGCTATATTATAAAATTCCTACAAACATTAAACTTTAAAGAATTTTGCAGAAAAAAAAGAATACATAAAATTTCAAAAAAATTACACAAGCATAAATACTATGCCAGGAGGCTCCACAAAAAATTTCATAATTGTTTGAGCTTATTTTGTATATTTTAAAAATCGTCTAACATATATTATTAATAACTTTTTTTAAAAAAAAATTTCAAAAAAATAAAAATCTTGCAAGACGGGCAAAGACCTTAGTCTTGCCTCACGTCAGATGGTGCCGCCGGCGACACCAAGGGCAAGATTCAAGTCTTTGCCCACGGCAAGACCAAGGTGCCGCCCACGACGACAACGATTTGGTAGTCTGCCTCAATCCCTAAGAAGACAACTTGTTGTCGCTGCCGGGACTAAGAAGACCAAGGTGCTTCGCCGTCCGACGGCGACAACTAGGTTGCTTTGCCGTCCTGACAGCAAAGACTCGCTGAGGAGGCTATTTTTGGAATTTTTGAACTTATGAGGCTATTTTTGGAATTTCTATTGCGCAATGAGGCTAATTTAGTCCAGAATTCGTGAACACGACACGCGAATGGATACGCGAAGAAATTGGCCCATTTACGAGGGTCATTTCCTTGGGAAATTTCAAGTATGCATGAGTTAGCCAAGGGGGTGGCATTAAGATAACCGGTCTGATCAATCCGATCATATATATAGACTAGTCGCAAAAAGTTATAAATTGACCGTGAGTTGATTGTTTATGATCACGAACCGCTCAACATAAGCCGCAACTAATTGTAAAAGGCTACTACTTGATTGTCACAAGATAAGAATTTGTAGTAAGTACCATCTGATCAGGGATCGTTACAATTTGATTGTAACTAGATACGAGTTGCTGGTCGTAGGAAGTTACAAGCCGATCGTAACTGACCAACAACTAATTATGCATTTCTCTCTCTACTTTTGTATGAACTGGTTGGGAGCCATTAAACACGGCATAAATACTATTAATTAGTTTGAATTAGCGGCTACAAGTGACTTACTTCAAGTTCATTATAGCAGTTACTAGAGACTAAATGCTTTGTTCTTATAAGGGCTTCGAGACATTCAGAATGGATGAGTAGCATTTCTTTCTCCCTTCTTCTTGCTCCTTTCTAATAGTTGTGTGGTGGTGTTGAGCTGCTGTACTGCGGTGAGCATCACAAATGAAGGTGAGCGGTATCTTCAAACTGTTGTCGTAAAGATCACCTGCACAAGGTGCAATAAGGTTTATGGGCAATAACCGCTTCATCTACGTTCTGTAGTACATTGAGCCTGCGCTACTTCTTTTTTTTCATCGGGCCCAACTCGTTCATGTGACCAGTCGACTCTGTTATATTATGTATCACATACCCAATTTAATAAATAGAACTATTGTGCATTTGATGAGCATACATGATATTTTTGAAACATTTGCACTAATTATTGCCTTTGAAAAATCTCAAACAAAGATTAAATCTACACTTTAAATTTAAACTCAGGGAGAAAACAGAAATAAAAACATATGATCATCTGCTAGAAATATTTTATTCAAAGACTTTATTAATTATCATGAATTAATATATTTTTCCCAAATTTTTGTGACTAGATTCAACCATAAGAAAATTCAAACACATTTCAGTGATCTATCCTAAGTTTGAATTTAAATTATATAAATTAAAACATGAACAGTGGGGTTTAAAATTTTATATGGGAACTAGGTCATCCCAGGAACCCCTCTGATTAATTTTAGTTTTTAAAGAATTTATTTGCTATATTTTATAGATAGGTCAAACTAGAATAAAATGAAATCAAACTCAGTCAAACTTTTCACTGTTCCTCGGGATCAGACCTAACTCGCACTCGAGTCTGACCCACCCGACTTGACTCAGCTGAACCCCTTAGCTGCACCGACCAGAGCCGCACTCTGACCACACCACCCCAGAGTCGCTGTCAGGCGGACCCCGCTTGTTAGGGTTGTCTTCCACCTCCCGCTGCGACGCGCAGAACTCCTTCGCCACGCGGCCACAATGCTCTGCGCTGCGCCTCTCACACTATCAATACACCGCGGCCGTTGACCACTCCTGGACCTCCTCCGTCTCATACCGCCTCCATTGCTGTCATCTTCTCGGGTTAAAACCCCTCCAAACCCTAGCTTCTTCCCCACTTCTCCTCTGTTTGACCGAGGAGAGGGAGGCTTGTTCGAGTGCGTCTCTCCGGTGCATCCTTTCTTCTCTGGGATCAATGTTATTTCTATTTTAGCTAATCTCAGCTCATGCGGGCTTGTAGCTTCCGAACCATCTTCGTGCCCTCGGCAGCTCTAGAGCACGCTCCCGAGGACATCATCATGTCAACTTCCATTCCGGTGAGTATGGTCATCACTCAAGCGCCATCTCATGTCACTGAGTATGATTAACATAACACCTCAACCAATTTAGCCTTTGCACGGCAAGGCCTTGTGAATTTGAAGCTTTACCCATTTTTGGCCGAAGAGCAACTCTTCACCTCCCACTTTGATCCGGTAAGGTACTCTTCAATTCCTTGCTACTAGAGCAAACTCTAGTGATTCTTAAGCTATTCCGAAGCTTCATTACCCTTCTTATTGCTCAGGACATCCTCTCCTCGTTGAACTGTGCCGCTGCCGTCACCTTCTTCGACGTTGGCCCACCTCCAAGCTCCTCCGACCACCTCCACTTCTCTCCTAGCTTCAGGTATCATCACTTGACCTCCTGGAAGTCAGGGCACCCGCTTGAATGGACGTTGCGGAGCTACGTTGGATGGGAAATTCTGTTGTCGGACGCCGACAATCCCTGTAGCTGCGCCATTAAGGCTTAATCACAATCATAAGTGTTAATGGTGTAATCTATGTCACAAATCATAGCTTAGCCGCGTAAATGGTGGTTTCCAAGTCAATGATATGTGGGCCCAGCTACTTAAATGACCAGTGCGCTATGCCGTGAGCCTGTAAATCACGAATGGTGACCTTCGGTCCACGCGCTATTACATGGACCAAGTCACTGACGTGCGGGCCCCACATGTCAGCACGTTTTTTTTATCAGAAAGATAAGTGAAAAATGGCACTGTTTATTAGGCCCCCACCAGTCAGCGATTGCGGCTAGGTAAGTGCGCGGTAAGAACAGTATTAATGCATTTATAAAATCCCAAAATAAATTATTTGCACACTGAAAATTCTATTAACTTGAAAAATGCGTAACTAAATCATCTTAACTCCAAAATGAGTGAAACAAGTGTAGTTAATTTTCATTTTAAATAAAATTTATTTTAAAATAGGTTTCAAACATGTCTCTATAGTATATAATATATTTTTGTAAAATGATATATAACTCTATTATTTTTACAATAGAAAAATCTGATAACTTGGAAAATTCTTAACTAATGCATAAGAACTCCAAATGAGATGAACCAAGTTATTTTGGTCTTATATTAATATTCTATATCTATCCATATAATCCTTATACTCACCACTACACTGCAAATTTTCACACAAAATTGAATATGAATGAACAATAACCGATTTTAATTTTCTGGTATTTTCAGAAAACTGATTTTCAAACGTCTATAACTCTCTCATCTCAAATTATAATTGAATAATTATTTCACCTAAATTCATATAAAATCATCATCTAGCTACTGTATAAATTTCATACATTTTTAATCACTTTGTATGTTTTCGCCTTTTCTTGATGTTTATTCGGTGTTGTCTTTATATAGATTCCGAAGCTGTTGACATTGACTCTACCAGAAAAGCAAGCATCATTTGAACTTTCTTTTGCATCATATTGGTCCTAGATTTTGATTAGTTAAGTGCAATGATAATTACTTGCATGCTAATTTTGTTATATCGGTATTTTTATGATGGGTAGTTACTTATATCCTATTCATGAGGTTATCCTTGAATTATTCCAGTACCTACATGCTTAAGTTAGGTTGTGTGAAATATATTATATGAGATTGCTTAGCCATGCAAGTCTAGATACGATAGATTGATTATCGGGAATAACCCGATAATTTATGGGAGACACAAACTTTTTTATATTTTTTATTCTAGATATTCGTATCTGTTTCTTAAGTTAAACTTTGTTATTTTAAAAGAGTTTTTGGTCTGGATAAGTGGTTTCTAGTGAGGGTGCGTTCGTGCACGAGATCGGGTATATGGTTGACTTGTTCGAACCAACAAGGATCGAACTTTGGTGACGTCGTTGATTTAAGTAAAACTCGTTCTATCACACGCGGGATATGGGTACCGCTTGGTCAAGTAGGGGGGAAGGTTTTGATTGGGTTGGGTCTCAGGTGGTGTGAGGACATTGGTGTTCGATCATTTGTTCGTAGGAGCCGATGCAAATTTCTATAATGTGCATGGGAGCACTATTTTCTTTATTTACATTGCATCGGTATATCCAATATAACTTGCAAGCCCGCTTAGCAAGTGTTGTCCATCGTTTGTACTAGGTTTAGTGTTCATCTCGCAAGGGGGGCCTAGCTCAATACCACTTTCTTGTCGAAAAATACCGAATCTCGATTTCCCCGCCCGACACACCATAGGAAGTGTGTAGATTCCGGTGGCTTACATGCTAGTCGAGTCGTGTGGGTAAAGTAGTACACCTCTGCAGAGATAAATCTACGAATAGCTAGTGTCCACGATTACGGACGATAGCTTGAATTTGGGAGTCACTATTGTTAGACTTTGAATTAAAATTGGTGGTTACTAGTTGGTATTCGGCATGAACGGGTGTTCATGCATTTTAGTGTATCAAAGTGGGCTGCCACTTTGGTATTTGTTTGATTTATTTATTTTTCAATGTATTACTTTATCACATGCTTTACTTCTATTTCAAATCTGATTTTGAAATGGTAATTGAAAAACTAGTATGTGTCAACTGAAAATTGTTGCATCTTTCGTAAAACTAAAGCCACTAATGCTATTCTTTGATTGTCCATTATGCATAACTAATTTTACCTTTTTGTAAGACTTGCGAGTACGCTTTGTACTCAACCCGCTTGTTGCAATTACAAATGAAGATGAGCTTCTGATCGATGAGTTCGTTAGTGCTGACTATGGCGATGCTAACGAATAGTGCTATTATTTTACTCCCAATCGGGTGCCTTGGGCAATGGGCACACTATTGCTGGTCTTTTATTTTTCTTACTATCTTTCGCTGCCACTCTAAGTGCTTAATTGAATTTGGCCGGTCGACCCTTTTGTAACCGATGTAGACTTGAACTATTATGATGTATGTCTTTCTTCATGTCTTTGTATGAATGTTGTATGTCTGTGATTGACGTTGATGAGGGTATGTGCGTATTGGTCGCTGATCTCGGGAGCCAACACGAGACACATACCTACTATTGTGAATCCCCTCTTAACATGTTTAAGTGTAAACTTGGACCGTTGGAGAACCGGTCATCATGCAGTGCTTGTAGAGGAGCAGTACACATGATCACCAGAGCTCTAGTTTCGGTCGGGCCTTCTCACTTAGACGGAGTTAAGTTGAGATTCATTCATTTGAGGTCAAGAGTTATTTTTATAAGACCGGAAGGCCTCGGTCTTACGAAAATAACCCAGGGGTCCTTACATTATGTTCTTGAGTATATTTCGAAGTAAAATGTATTGTCCGTTATTAGTACTGATTTATGCTTATCTAGTTATTTATGATATTTACCTCATAGTAAAATATAGAATTAAAATGTTATGTATATCTTCAACACGTTGTTGTCTGGTGTCTGCATTGTGGCTAAGGGCATATACAATAGTGTGACATCGGTTATCTGTAAGCCTTACCACGTAGGACACGAGATGATGTAGATGAGAAAGAGGAAACATAGATAATTTGGTCACCTCTCGTGCAGTAATCGACTGTAACACGAGAAACAAGACACAATATACATGTAGTGGCTGTCTATAGAGATATGTAAAAATACAAGTCATTATAGGAGCCATCTTTAGCGTTATCTATAAATATATGGAGATGTATTATAAACAATAGTTGTTTGTACCATTGTACATGCCTAAGATGATGTTTTGTACGCCTATGCACATGTTGTATGAATCTATCACATCGTGCGTGACAGTTGGTACACGTTAGATGAAGAACTCCGACGGTGAAAACTCACGGAACGTACAGGATAGACGAACTGATGCTATAGTACATCTACATTGTTGGTACCAAACATACCATAGTTGCTACTTAAAATTGTACTAGTAGTATGTACTCGAACCAAACCCGATCACAGTGTTATGATCCACTGCCCACTGCTTGTGGGGTAGCCAATCCGGGAGTTTTTTTCTTAAATGGCATCGTTGGTGGTGTTTTTTTTGACAAAAGTAGTTGTTCACACACCGTATTGCTAAAAATGACACAACGAACGTGTTGGCCATGTCCGAAATCATGCATCTAGCGTCCAGATTCAACCTCCACCGCTCATCTGGTGCTCGGACTTCCCTCATTCCACCACGTGCCCGACGCCGCTCTTCTGGTGCATGAACATGCCTTGTCCATGCGCCCAGTGCCCGATGCACCCTTGTCCGCTCGCCCCTGGCCCGAACGCGCCACCTATCCCTCTACCGCTAGCCCCTAGCCCGGACGAGCCCTTGTCTGGTCGCCCTGGCCCAGACGCACCACCACCGCATATGTGGTGCGCGAAGACGCGAGTCTGCCGGCCCCTCCTAGCTTGGTCGTGCCACGTGGCACGACTCCGCTCTGTGCCGCACGGATGCGACGCCACATCGGTAGTTCCCCTCCTCCCATGCCAGGACTCGTTGCAAACCCCTCTGTCCCTACTTGTCACCTGTTGTCACATCCATCCTTCATTGCCCATGCATTTTTTTGCATGCAAGCTGCGCGCAAGAGGGAATCTAATTCCTCACTTCGCTTCGTGGTAGGCCGTGATTTGCGTTGGGTGGCTATAAATTCCGAGTCGATTGCTAGACGCTTCGCTCACTCTCATCCTCGCTCGCTCTCTCATTCTTGCTCGCTCTGTCATTAGCAGCCTTGGTCGATTTCATTTTCATAGGTCATTAGCAGTCATATTAGCAGGTATTTTTTTTCTCTCATATGTATTTTCTTTATTAACTGTGTAATTAGTTAATTAGTCATGGTTAATTAGTCAAAGTTAATTAGTTGTAGTTTTTTAGGCGTAATTAATTTAGTCGTAATCATTTAGGCGTAACTAAATTAGTGTTAGTTAATTAGTTGTAAATAATTAGGTTGTAGTTAAATTAATCTTATGTATTTATTTGTGGCATAGTTAATTAGTTACAAATTATTTAGTCCTAATTATTTAGTGTTGGTTAATTAATTAGTTGCAATTAGTTAGTCGTAGTTAATTAAGTCTTAATTAATTAGTTGTACTTAATTAGTCATAATTAACTTATTCGTAGTTAGTCAGTCGTAATTAATTTGTTGTAATTAATTTATTAGTATTTAAAACATCGTAAATAATTTATTCGTAAATAATCTAGTTGTCATTATTAATTCATAATTCTTTATTTATAATTCATTTGTGGTAATTAATTATTCCTAATTAATTTAGTGGTATTTAATTACTCATATTAATTTAGTCACAACTAATTTAGTCGTACTTAATTAGTTGTAATTATTTTGTCAAAATTAATTAAGTATTAATTAATTGGTCGTAGTTACTTAGTCGTGATTAATTTGGTTGTAGTTAGTTAGTGTATATTAACTTGTTGTCTGTATTTAGTTGTAATTTTTTATTTCTTGTAAATCATCGTCATTATTAATTTATTCACTAATAATATGTGTCTTTCATCTGTTGCAAGTCATGCCTCTACTGGAGCTACTGGAACACTTCTACGACGAGCATTACTGGTGCAAGTTGTGGATCACCGGGGGCTTGGATGGCCCTCCACCCCTTGTGCTTTAGTCTGAGAGGCATTACTAACAGCTCTACGCTCGCTACATCCTAATCCATTGGGACACGGGCTTGTTGCCCTTTGTGAGGTTGCTCTTGGTCGGACGCTACTTCACCCTGGACGGCTGTCTAATGTCGCTTGTCGACAAGTGGAGACCCAAGACACACACCTTACACTTTCGGTGGGGAGAGATGACGGTCACTCTCCAGGATGTCTCATTCTTGACCGGTCTCCTGATCAGGGGTGAGCCACTTATTCCAGGCCATCCGCCGACAGACTGGAAGGCCTAGTTGGGGCATTGGTTTGACATATCTGTCCCGGACAGCGCTCGTGGTGTCCCTCGAGCATGGCTGAGAATTTCAGTCAATGTCTAGCGGATGCACCTGACCAGGTTGTTAGGATGCACCTCGTCACTTACCTTCATCATCTCTTGGGTTCGACTCTGTTTCCCACCACATAGGGCGATTGGGTGTACCCTAGCTTTATCCGCATCGCTGAGTGATGTTACTTGCCGTCTGCTATGTGATGCTGCGGCCGTGTAGTTGGGAGTATTTCCTTGTTGGGCGGCCCTCCTTCGGGAAAGCAGTGCACCCGTACCTCGAGTTACACGACCCGATAGACGGGCCCACCATGGGCTACTGGTGAACTACTACCTAGTTACGCTGGGCCAAGGATAAACCGACGAGGTGCTACTCGTTGTTCCACAACGAGCTCGAGTCGTTGCACGATAATGACATCATATGAGCTCTATGGAGACTAGATTTTGTGAATATAGTAGCGCCACACGGACTGTCCATGTAATACACGCAGGACGCTGAATTATGGGCAACGACCAATCACTTGGTGTTTATCCACATGCTAGAGTCTTACGTGCCGCAGCGCGTAATGTGATAGTTTGATTTATACTGGCTTGTGCTCCCTCCCGACGACAGGATCCTACAGCAAGCCGTCCACTTGTGAGTCCAACTGCATCCGAGTAATGTTTACACTTCATACCTACATCCGTTGTTTTGACATCAATCCTTCTTGAATGCAGGCAATCGAGGGCGGGCCGACATGTTGAGGATTGGCAAGCAGTCCAGCATGAGTGGGTTACGGCTTGGACGGAGACAACGAACATTGAGATCCTACAGGAGCAGCGACCGTACAATGTACAGACATACCATCATACATCAAGTGGTACGTACCACGGTCGTGCACCAGACTCACCCGTTCTCCACCAGAGCTTCCAGAGCAGGTCAAGCACCAGGATAGGCTCAGTCACTCGTTCGATCGACACAACGCTTTGCAGAGTAATGACACTGTAAAACACTGACAACCTTTGCTCGTTTCATTGATGATATTTATACTGTTTGTCACTGAACAAGTGTTGTATGTTATTTCAGTTCAAGCGGCTACAGCGGATCACAAGCACATCCAAGACTGCCATCCACAGCCCAGAGCACACTGTACCAGGGCTTCTGAGTACTATGAAGTACATCTTTGCGTAGTTGAAGAATATAATAAAGAACATGAGCTACGGTCGGTCGACAGATAACGTCCTGCACACTACGCACTGGGTGGGCCCATGTGCTCACCTGCTAGGTCGACATGGCCTAGTCAGTCCAGCGGGCGTCGTAGCACTCCTCGTCGGTCATCCGCACTGCGGATCGGCAGGGAGGAAAGTTATGTACAAATTTATATACTATTTTTATTACGCCTTAGGTTGTGCTAACGTCATGTCGTCTTCCAGCCGCACGTCCGTTAAGATGCATCACTTCTGCCGTCTGCACCCCGTACTCAGGCTGGCGCTCCTCCTCGGTCATCTGCACTGCACATCCAAAAGGTATGAGATGTTTAGTTTAGGTCATGAATATTTATTTCGCCAAACATCATTGCATCTTTGAGCCTTCAGTTGACCGTGGAGGTGACGACCATCCCAGCTATTGCTAGGGAGGAGTACACGGTGCCAGGGTTTGGACCGTGGCACCCAGGGTGCCCACCTCTATCGTACGTTGACCGGTACGGAGTATCGTACCAAGGGCAGAGCTCCTCTGGGGTCGCTGACACATCGTTTAGTTAGGGCTAGAGCTCCTTTGCACCAAGGGACTTGCAGACATTGTACCTGGGGGCGGATGATCTAGTCGTGGATTTCTTCACTAATGACATGATTGCAGGTGGTAACCAGTTTGGTGTGACTCAGTTGGATGACATTGACGTTGGGCAGACTCAACTGAACCGGAGTCTGCTTGCTGATGCACCTCTGCCTTCTCAACGGTCTCCATACCCCATTCGAACCGACATGCGCTCTCCAGACTGGTTGATATATCCCATGGGACATACTCAACGCATAACCAGGACGTGTATGCAGAGCAGCGAGCAGATAGTGACTTAGACGAGTAAGCCATATTGTATCCCGTGTGTAATTGCACTACATATATTGTGCGCTTTTGTTGTGCTATATTTGTATGCATATTATGTATGTTATGTGCGTATTGTCGGAGTAGATCAGTTCTGGATTTACATGAAATCAGAAAACACCGAGGTTCACATGAAATCATGAAATCCCGTACTAGGGGGGCACGTGAGTTTTGATGTTTAATGTGGAGTTACAATCTAAAATTTTAAAGATAAAAAATGATGAAATTTAGGAATACACGTTGTAATTTGCGAATTAAATGCCGCATGTCGTTTGGTACACCTGAGATACACGCGTGACATTTTTGGAATAGGAAAAAAGATGATCAAAATTAGTCTTCACACCGCATCAGCCCCTTTCCCTTGTCCAGTGACTACCCATGGCAGCGGCGAGTGTCGAAGTCATCCATGTTTTATTAGACGGGTTTAACGATTGCATAATGTTAGCAAAATGTAAGGCCAAACACATAATCATGATGCAAAATTGTACATAACTCACCTCTTCGAGATGGAGCGCGCCTGAGCGACGAGAAGCGCTACGACGGCACCGGTCTCAATAGGTTGAGCCTTTCACTTGTCTCGGGACTGCCCATGCCTGATGAACGTCGGGGGTCCTGATTTGGCCCGATCTTTCGATGAGAAGATAAATTCGGCAGAAACCGCTCAACTCTCACGATCCTGGCTACGAACTCGCAAGGCCTGAAACCACACAATCGCTGAACTGCTCGACAAGTCATTATCAACCGTGCATGAATACCCGGATGACCTGATCATGAAGATCAATTCCTGCATACACCGAAGAAGCAGGCATGAACAAGGTAAAACGCAATCTGAATTACAAATATATGATTGAGTTCAAAAGGTGAGATTCCACAGAGGTACTTTACAGTTGGTCTAGTCGACACAAGCGAAGAACGAGAGTTTTCAAAATAGAGAAACTAATCAAACGAAATCCAAGAAAACTAGAGGAGTGCGACCTCCTTATATAGGGAAGGGGAAGCCGCATATAGCTAACAAAATAGAGGATGTACTATTCATGCTCTATTCATAGCCATTTTACTATTTATGTGAACAGTATGGGCCCATTAGGTGGCCGGCTAGTGTATGAGCTAATTCCGGTACGATTACAAGGGCCCAAATTGACTCAAATTGGTGATATAGCATCTTATTTTAATGATTTAGAAGTCCACAGAAGGAATTTGGAGGTGATTCTCGGAATAAGATTTCCAACAAGCCTAAGAACACCCGAATCGGACTCCGTTTGCAAAAGTTATGCGCGTTTAAAGTCGGTGCTGTCTCCGTAGGCCTAATTGGATTTCAAAACGTGTCCAGCTCGAACTCTTGCTTAGCTTGGACAAAAAGTGATGTGATGCTGTATAAATATACATTTTCATTATTAGGTAGCATCATATAGTTCATATAATATAAATACACCATTAAAAACGAGCTCACCTGATAATTTAAGTGAAGCGTACGAGCTGTTGTAATTTGAATAGCAAGCATAGTAAATGTGGTTGTATCCATAGGGGTCATGTCCTCATCAATGCCGGTGTTGAGTGTTGAAGTCATCTATGTTCTGTGAGATGGGCTAGACAATTGCATGATGTTAGCAGAACGAAAGGTCAAATGCATAACTAGTATGCAAATTGTATATAATCCACCTCTTCGATTTGGAGTGCGCTTGGGCGACAGGAAAATCTACGACGGCCGACGGTCTCAATAGCAGTAGCCTTCCCCTTGTCCATCGCGCGCTGTGCCTAGTCGTACTCAGCTTCCTGTTAAGGGTCCTCCATCACTACCCTGCTGTCTTGGGCTCCTCTGGTACCTTTTCAATAGGGTTCGGTACGTAAGGTTTCCATCGCCGGAAAGTCTTGGCTCACATCGCGTAGTTCAACATGTACTTCTGCTCAATGAACACCCTATCATACATCTCCGGGCCGTCGATCCATTGGAAGAAGTCGCAACGCATCTCGGGCTGCCATTACGTGTGGATGAAGTTAGAAATTTGTGGAATGCAACGTAAGTTGTGAAAAAAACGATGTATGTGTAAGATTCTCTTACGAGTACATTCTCCCACATGTAGTACACCCGGACGCCGGTGGCCAGGTGTGTGGACTGAATGATCTTCGCTGGTTCTTTGCATACATATTACAGACGTGGAAACTCTGATGGTACCGGCGCATCCTTATAGAAAAATATGAGTAGGGTTTAACCCTCTTGGCAAGCAACTTGCACTTGTGCAATATCTTTGCATATAAGTTCGACGACGAGTCCAACATAGTTAAGGCCGACCTAATGTTTTATTGTTGCGCACAAAACAAGGGCGAGTCAGTTCAGAACAAATATAATTTTGGGATACATACGCGTTAAGAAAGAATGACGTGCATAAATGCACAAATATGAGCATACTACCCATTTACATGACATGATGGTCCCCGTATGGACAGACAATACAATAAATTATGACACAGAATGACGACTAGACGAGCTTGGTCTGTTGAGGTAATCCTTCATGGAGTGGCTAAGGTCTTGCCTATCCTGCACTTCATCGTGCAGTTCAGGCCCCCACGCTAGCTGTTATCCATGTGATTTCAGAAGCGCCATGTCTCCCGTCGTTCCTTCCCAGTTGACTTCAAGGCCTTGTTTGGGACCCATTTCACCCTATCTGGCCAAAGATCCCTATAGTTCATGTCCACGCCATACGAGTGAAACTCTACACTCCATGTACCAAAAAGATGATTTATGTCATAGTACTCGGAGATATACGACATTGATATCTGCCTCAGTTGCACACATGCCTTGTACACATGTGAGTATGACTTCTGCAGGAGCTTCGGTTTATTGCATGTGCAAGTAGCCACATCACCCATGGTGCATGCATGTTTCCTTCCCCCTTGGCATGCTTGTTGACATATTTTTGCCTCCGCCTGATCTCGTACTCCTAAGGCCATCGATCACTGGGATGTCATGCATTCGGGGTCTTCTGCATCTTCTGGTCCACATACCTCTGCATATTCTCGTAGCACTGCTTCCCTTCTTCCAACTATCACCTCGCTGCAGTAGCTCTATTGACAAAGTAACTGACCGTGCGAGTCCATGTCTTTTCAACAATCACGGTAATAGGGAGGCACCACACACCTTTCAACATGCTGTTGTACACATCAGCCATGTTGGTTGTCATAATTTTGTACATCACACCATCTTTTTCATACAATAGGGACCATTTCTTCAGCTCAGGAGCGTGGAGGTTAATCCATTGCATGAAACTTATGGTGCTCCTAGATTGCCCGCTCGCGGCTTGCTGTCCCTCTTGTGCCTCCAGAGTGGATTCCCTTATATACCTCGTAGTCTGATGTTTGAGGTCTGTCTAGATGTAATCAAACTTCCGTCTCTTGTTCTACATGCACAATGTCTTGAACGTCTTCATTAGTTCCTGACTATGGAACCACATGAAGAAGTTCAATGCAAGATGCCTTATGCACCGCCGGATTTCCATGTAATTCAACTGGTGAGGGGTTTCATCCTATTCTTCATGGTGTTCAGAGCCGACAACAACCCAGCATTGCGATCTGTGATAAGACATATGTTGGGCCAGTCTCCCACAACCGCTTGCTTCACATTCATTAGGAACCATAGCCAACTCGATGTATTCTCATTCTCTACGATGGAAAAAGTAACTGGGAGAAGCTGCTAACTCGTGTCGGCCGCCACCGCGGTGAAAATGGTGCCCTTGTATGTCCCCATGAGAAAAGTGTCATCCATCGTGAGCACCGGATGACAGAACTTAAAGCCCTCTATGGCCTGGGCGAAAGCCACGAACACCCGGTCCAGTGAAGCAGTTGGGGCCTCCATCAATATCTTCACTTTCAACGTTGTTTATGTATGTGCCAGGGTTTGCTTCTGCAATCTGGTGAAGCATTCTTGGCACAAGGTTGTATTTTTCTTCGTATGTCCCGTACATAGACTCAATAACCTTCTGCTTGGCTTGTCGGACCTTGCTATAGTTGATTCGATAACCAACCAGATTGGCGACTTCTGATAGCAACATCTTCGCGGAGATGTACACGTCCTCCACAACTAGATAGCTAATGAGGATTGCCACATATGCAGAAGTCATATTTTGATGCTGTCGCAGTGGCTCACTAAGCTCGTAAGTGTGGTCGGTGACCACCTTGACCGTGAAGACTGAGCCGAAGAACTTTGCTTTGTGATCTCTAACCTTGCTAGGGCAACCTTCCACTAGGTACTTCACTGTGTGATGTCCTGGGTTAGAATGGTGCACCTGGTACACACGCTTGCTTTGCTGAAGGGATATGGGTATGCTACACTAACTTACAATTCAAAAATTCTACCACGTAAACCAGGATGTTATGCAAGCAAGATATCATAGATCGTGACCATCAGATGCACAGTGCAGCGGAAGAAGAGTTGGAGCAGTCTAATCCAACGTAGAGTGCATCGATGTAGTGGTCGTAGTCGATCGTCCAGTGTCCCTCGATGTCGATCGTCTCTTCCAGCAACCAATCACTTTCTTGGCAAAGTCGTGGATCGTCCTCTAGCGCAACAGCAACTGCAATAACGCCTATACGGTATGCACACGTCCAGAGAAGGAACACTGTACGCTGGTGTGCTAGTACCAACTCGCACAGTAGGGCTCTCAAGAAGATGGCGGCTAGGGTTTTGGTGGAGCAACTCGTGTCACGTGTATCTCGTCTATCCCAACAACCTCATGCATCTCCTTATATAGTGCCCATGACGGATCCTATCTGAACATGTTTGTTCCAACCCATTAAGTGTGTGACTCATTAGGTTTATGCGTAGTCGGTTGTGACTCAGAAACCTTTTTCGATCATGAGTCGTTAGCGGTTCCTAGCAGGACATAACGATTACTGAATACACATAAATTATATCGGACAAACCTTAATGCAATATGATCTACGATCAGGTCCTTATCACTTAAAACCAGCTTGTATCTCTATACAACCAGTTCATATTTAATTTCGACTAGTTCGTGACTCTTTTCGACTAGTTTCGACCGGTTAGTGATCATGTTCGAACAATCTACGACCAGCTCGTATCTCCATACAACTAGTCCGTATCTGTTCGAACTAAACGACCTGCTCGTGTATTCTCCCTTTGCATCACGATATCTGGTTGAACTCCAGGTAAGATATTATGTCATCCATGGACTGTTCAATACTTTCTCGATCAAGTGTCAGATAACTTTACGTGGTCGAACTCTTCGACCACTAATGGCATGGCCATGTACTTTTTTTATCTGACCACATCGAGGGGTCCAGAGATATATCTTGTGTTATGTCAGGAGGGGCAAATCCCATATCTGACCAGTCACATTTCTCTATATGTTTTATAGCATACCTGAAAGCTACATTTATAAATACTCAGTTACGGAGTAGCGTTTGGTAACCCCAAAGTGTACTATTACACATGTAGAAAACCATGCTGATATCAGGTCTAAGGATTATACATCATCATTGCTTGAGACCAACCGATGACACATGAAATTATAACAATCTCATCAATATCTCAAGGTGGGTCAATCCAACACCATGTTCTCTAACATGTGTTCACATTATTGATTCGATATCGCTATATCCATGACCGGTGAAACATGGTTATCAATCAATACATGTGCTGGTCCATAGAGTCACTAATGTTGTGACCAGTGACATCCGACTAGGGATACATTTAGAACGACATCATATAAGTTAAAAAGCTTCACCAACAAGTCACATACTTGTTAATATTTATCAACGATGATTTATTTAAGGAACAGAATAATATTTATTCAATAACTCATAAACATATACGTTATACAATTATCTCTATGATTGCCTCTAGAGTATATCACCAACATTTGCTTAGGAAGTGCTGCCCAACTAAGAGGGTGTCAGCATCAAACCCCCACCGGGACCCTTTCTTGCGGCTATACGAGTGATCGCACTACGATATCATCAAGTCTGGATGCCATGTAAGGCACCTCTGATGACACAATTCCACCGGTTGGACCACCACCCTAGGGTGCGTCCTCCTCGCTACCATCTGGGCCTGGGTCGACGTCCTTGTCGGACTCCAACCCGAGAGGCTGGTCCGGTAGATACTCATGAAAGTCAATGCGGGTCGACCACCACAGTCCCACCCCCTCATTTCACTCAAAGTGATGCAGTAGGCATGCTCCATCACAGTGGTCAAATCTACCTAATGAGTCAACTCAGGAATGTCTTTCTCTTTAGTAGAGCGAAAGGTACTACCAAGTCTAGTGGGAATATGCATCGGGTAATAGTAGAAGGCGGTGCAGTCGAATCGGTGATCGTAGATGTGGCGAAAACTACAGACATCTTCCCTGGCTGCATCCTGGATCCTAGCGAAAGAGTCGCGCTGCATGGTGGCGTCGAAGATATGGAAGGCTGTGTTGGGCTGCAAGTTGGAGTAGATGATGACTTCCACTCTCCAGCGCTCTTGGGTTTCCACCATGTAGGTGTAACCTTGATAAGTCGGCCTCTGCTCGAAATGTAAGTGCTGCATCATCTTCCAGAGCACGGTGGCCCAGTGTGCAGCGAAGATCCCATGGGAGGTAGCTCTTGGCACTTCAGACATCTATAATTTTGATATGGAGAAGAATTAGTAACCAATTTAAAAAGAAGGGTTAAGAAAGGACACCAGAAAGACCAAAGTATTTTTAGTTTTTGAAAATAAGTCCTTAATGGTTTATCCATTCTAAGCCACGACCTACAGTCGATATGACTCTGATACCACTTTTGTCGAACCTGGGAATGAAGGATCCCAGATTCTCTGTGTTTCATACACTAGTCCAGGAATAGCTAGTGTACACAGTCAAACAAAAGTGGTAACAAAATCATATGACATCTTAATTGAATATTATTAAGAGTTTATTACAAATTGGGCACAAAGCCAAATAAAAGGCACAACGGAAAGCAAAATAAATAGGTAAGCCACATGATTCGCCACAGGCAATTGTTTGGGGGTGCGGCCTAGTTCTTCAAGTCCTCACTGTCTGGGTAATATTCTTCTCCTGGATAATTGCATTAAGCAAGAGTGAGTATAACAACCGTGCTCACAAGTTACACCCAATTAACAGAATATAATGCATGCTGGATATTATCAACGAAAAATGGTGTATGGTTATTTTGCACAAAGTTATATTTTCATGTTTAAATACTCTTACAAAGTTCAATGCAATTTCTTTAATCCGTAACTAAAATCAAATTTTAAATTAGCAATTTTATAGTGGATAACCTGCAGAATGGTGAAGGATACCCTCCTATCACATGGCTGACTGCCCAAATTTTACCACAAGGATTAACCATCTTAAAATCATTTGCTAAATTCATTTAAAAAAAAAATCAAAACCAAACTCTAACTTGGAGTGGATTTTCTCAGCATGTCCATGACCGTGGACACAACTATTCGAATAGTATCTACTCTGCAGAGTGTGTATAACTTTACCCACAAGAGATAATTTGCTTAACATATCGGCCAATACACGCTTTCGTAGGTGTACAACCAAGCAATTATCACTAAACCTTTACAATGCTCTACCACCTTTACAATGCTCTACCCCAAGGTTATTATGCCCGCTAAGGTTTCATCTCCATTGGGTTAACCACCCGCCGGAAGCCCTCTTGCGCCAAGTGGGACTATTGTCTAACTGACACGTGCTCATCAACATGGCATAAAACAACAATGAGATATCACAAATTATTTAGCCTAGTCTTGCGCATACAGGACATGTCGTAGTACAGTAGAGCTTAGCAATATGCGGTTCGAAGACCGGTCCTTAACCAACATGGGCAACATTCCACAACCTGGAACTCAATCATGAAAATGAATCGATCCTATGCATTGACTTGCACCATACCAATCATCCATTTTTCCCAAGTCTAAAATATTTTAATTTATTTTGCAGGTAAAAGCATTTTCTAACATTTCTATGGAAAGAAAATACCATAGATTCAATTTGAATCAAATTTGAATAATTTGGGTAAACTCCCTAAATTCAAGATTTTGGTCTGAACATTGTCTATGCATTTCATTTTAAAATTTTATTTTAACTATGGTGGCACGGAAGTGACTATTCAAACATCAATATTGGCCATACAAAGGAAATACAGTAATTAGAAATTTAAAACATGAATTTAAAATAACTGAATAGAAATATATATGCAATAATTTAAAATAGAATTAAATAATTTAAAATAATAGGATCAACATGGTCAAAGGTATAAATATCCTTGCTTGTAGTACTCTTCTTCTCCTAATGCAAATTCCCCAGAGTCATCGAAATCTATACGTGAAAATATGATCAATACAAATAAATTCAAATAAAAATACAGATAAACTCCAAATTAAATAATTTTAGTTCTAGGAGGTATATATTGAATTTATATGGATTTAAGAATAAGAATCGACTGATTTGGAGTTTGTGTGAGGGAGAACGATCATCTGAAAGTTTTGATGTCACGAGAAAAGATACAATTCCGAAAACATTGACCACTTTCTGAGTACTGTTCACCTTCCGAATATTGTTCGCCTTCCGAGTACTATTTTCTGCTTCGACTTCACGTGGTCGGAAGGAGGTTTCGACTACCTGGTTAGAAGGAGGTTTTGACTATCTAGTTGAGAGGTTTCGACTACCTGATCGAATGACGGTTTCGACTACACAGGGTGGACAAATATTTCTGCTACACTGTTTGAAGGAGATTTCGGCTACACTGGTTGAAGGAAGGTTTCACTACACAAGGTGGCAGCGGCGGCGCTTGGCTACAAGCTTGCCAGCGCTATGTGCCACGGCGAGTTACGCGAAGGTGCGCAAAATGAAGAGGGGATGATGCTGAACCTTATGCATTACCTTGCGGCGGTGAAGCACAACGGAGTGCCGGTGGCAAGGAGTTTAACGGTGGCAGTGATTGGTCAACGGTGACAAGGACACTTCAGGCTTTGATTCCGGCGGCTAGAGACGAGTAGAGGGGGGTTGTGGTTGCAGGGAATGGGATGAGGGGAGGAGAAATGCGAAGACCATGCCTCCTTCTATAGGGTAAGATCATAACCAGAATGACGGGAACGTGCACAGGCATTTTTGGCTGACAGGGCGGTGAAGAGAAATGCGATTAAATGGTGAAGAAACAAACCGATTGAGTGCGGCAGTGAGTGGAAGGTGATCTTAGCAATAATTGCGCAAGATCTTGAGTAGGAACGGACACATCGATGCAGTTAAACGACTAAGAATAGCGGCGCTCTGGCTCGGCGAGAGGAAGACAAAGGCGACGGCGGGGATGACAGGTGGAGTTGGGGCAGGAGAGTGAGAGAGATGGCTGAAGACACGGGCCCGCTTGGCAGAGAGAGAGAGAGAGAGAGAGAGAGAGAGAGAGAGAGAGAGAGAGGAAAGGGCTGGGATGGGCTGGCGTGAGCGGGCCGATGCAGAAGAAAAGGCTATGGGCCGGGGAGGGAATCGGCTCAACTATTGTTTTTGGATTTTAAATGATTTAGCGATTTAAATAATTCAGTTAATTCATTTAGGCTTTAGAAAATAGCAAATAAATTGCAAAAATTATGAAAAAAAATTCACAGCAATTCCATGAGTCATTTTGGACTTAAATAAAATATTTTCAACTCATAATTGGTAATTATTTTTTTGCAAATAATTTATTTTGGCTTTAAAATAATTAGGAAAAAGCTTTTAATTTTTTTGAAAATTCTAGAAAAATAATTAAAATTTAATTCCAACTGGAAAAAAGAAATTTGGGTTGTTACACCTGCTTCTCAAGTCACTGGCATCATCAAGGTTTCTCGACGCCATTCGTACGAAATTCACGTACACTATCGGCTTCTCGTATATCACCGACTCGGACTGCGAAGCAATCTGCGTTTACTGGCCCCATGCTACGATTCCATCCACCTTGACTAACTCCCATATGCCCTGCCTTCCCCTAGTCGTGCAGGTGATCCCCTTGATGACAAGTTTTTTTATCGTTGGCTCCGTGTCGAACTCCCTTCGGATGCAGTTTCTAAGCTCATGAATATTCATCGCATCGAGCCCCTCCGCTCGGACTACATTGCACTCGCATCTCGACAGGTCCAACTCATTGGGTCCAGCCCATACAAGAACGTAGCCATAAAACACTACCAAGTGTTGCATGTTAAAAATTACCCAAAGCCACAATAACCAGATTTACGGTACGCAATATAACAAGCAAGGTATGCAATTAGCACTAATTAATTAACTGTACACGACTATTTAGAAGGGATTATTTCTTCAATTGCCACTAATTAAATAGGACTAAACTAATTAATACTAATTAGTTACGAGTACCCCGTCTTCATCAAGTGGTATCAGAGCTACAGTTCATCGGTGAGAGTTTCCAGTTTTCTAGTAGTAGATTCGTTTTTCATACCTCGAGTCCAGAAAATTGCCTAAATTTTTTTTCGCATCATTCATACCGAGCCCGTTGAGCCATCACAATTTTTTTCTTTTCAGTTTGCTTGTTGAATCTTTGGTTGCATTGTCGTGTCTAGTTGCTGATCTTTAGTTCTAGTTATTCTCTAGTTGGTCGTTGTCTAGATTGCTTCTCGTGTCTTCCTTCGCGTCTCTTAATCGTTCGTTTAGGGTTCTTAGTTTTTTGCATCTAAAACAGAAAAATTCATGGATTAGAACTCCTCTAGTTTGCACCCAAAAAAAAGAGAGAACACTTTGCTCTTATTTACGACTTCTGGAAAACCCTAGGGCCGGCAAATAGTAGAAGGAGAAAGAGGCAACCGCAAGAACAAAAGCCGCGGTAGAGAAAAAAAAATACAAAAAAAAGAGAGAATAAAAAGAAGAGTGTCTACCTTTCCAAAAATTGAAACGCATTCAAACTTTCGCCAAATCTAATAAAAATTGGTGGAGTCCTTCTACATATAGCCACAAGCTTGCACAAAATATTTCAGCAAGTTTGGCCCACGGAATCAAAAGATATAGCAGTTTCAAGATTGAACCTGACTCGGTTTCCAGTCCGAGTACGAATCCGTTTCCGAGACACCTTTAGTAAAACGAGCATAACTTTTGCATACGGTGTTTGTTTCGAACGTTCTTGTTCTCGTTGGAAAGATAACGACGAGGTGCATCTTTTTGATCCAAGACACTATTCACCCTCCAGGGACCCCAAAATCGGCCATCTTCAGCCCCGAATTTGCGTCGCAAGTTTTCGATTTCTGTTTATGCCTTTTCTTTCAGTCTTCCCTTCGGAATTTAGGCTTCACCTCAACAGCAAAGTTGTAGATCTCGTCGAAACCTTTCAAACGAGCATATTTAAGCCATATAAAAAAAATTTCTTGTTTATCTTTTGAGACTAGCTGTTAAATACTGCTTAAACTAGAGGGCTGTTTACAGTGCATGTTATTCTGATTTTGTGCTCTAAATCGTGTGAACAATCTTGTGCTCATACAAATAAGTTTGAGTAGTTGGCTAGCGTCTCTCCTAGCATTTGGTGTGAGAATTTCCTTTGCTTACATCGAGTCACATTGATCTTTGCATGTGCGTTCATACACTTCCGTTGGTAGGCTTTGATTGGCTAGCTCCTTCTAGGCTAGGATCAGCAATATTGACTAGTACTTTGAATATTTATTCAACTTGCATTTGCTGAATTGATTATTGCTAATCCTTGCTACTATACTTGAGCCTTCCTAGCTACACCTCTTATACACCGTATAGGCTGATCTTCACCTGACAATCGTTTCATCCAATCTTTGGTGGAAGTATTTAAATAGACATGGAAAAGTGCCTCAAACTTGAAATGCATTAAAGAAACTTTTGAGAAATGAATTCGTTCCTAAATATCATGCTGATTATTTACTAGCTAAATTAAAACGTTTAAAACAAGATAGTAGAACTGTAATGGAATACTATCATGAATTGAAAACTCGTTTGTTGCGTTGTGGTTTAGAGGAACATGCTGAAGCTACAGAAAATAGATTCTTAAGTGGGCTTAATCAAGAAATTCAGGACCTTCTTGTTCATAAGGAATATAATTCTCTCTCTCATTTATTTATACTTACTTGTAATGTTGAAAGACAGATTGAGGAGAAATTAAGAATACTTGATGATAGAAAACATGAGAACAAGCATGTGTGTCGTGTCTTTTTCTATAACTGACAACTTACAGGAAGTTGAGAACCATGCCGAAGAGGAGAATGAGCTGATTGAACCATCGACTCCATTGGTTGAGAAGGAAGATGAGGAGATGGAAGCACCTACATCATTTGAGGAGAGCCAAAAAGGTAAAGATCATGGTGCTATCATCACGCACGGTGAGTATGCTTGTAATAAACTTGTTGATTTACCTGTAGACTTGAGTGCACCATGTGATAAACTTGTTGATGTACCTGTTGACGTGAGTGCACCATGTGATAAACTTGTTGATGTACCTGTTGACATGAGTGCACAATGTGATAAACTTGTTGATTTACCAGTTGACTTGAGTGTACCATGTGATAACATAACTGAATTGCCTACTGTTTTGAGCGATTCATGTGATGAATCAATCACATATAATGGTACTGCGGAATTGGTCAGACATAAAGAAGTTTTGACTAGAATTTATCCTGCTGATTCTTTATGTTACATTATGTTGGAGCCACCTATGAAATTGTCACATGCTGTGGAGAAAGTTTCTGAAATCGCATGTACAATATCCTTGTCTAGTGCGTACACCCCTGGATATAAGTTTCATTTGATTGGAGATTATGGTGTAGACAATCAATTTCTTGTATATCGAATATGCATAACTTGTGATCACATAGATGAATTGAATGTTGTGGAGGCGACTCTCGCGATCCGACTACAACCGTACGACGACGCTTGCGCCTTAGCAATCGTTGAACCAACTCCGAGATGTTATTGACCTGCTGGAAGCATGATCAGCCTGACCACGAAGGTCTATTCGTGCATGCAATCGAAGAACACGCAAGAACAAGATAAAACACAATCTGATGTATTGCAAATATTTATGAAATTTGATAAGGTGGGATTCCGAAGGATGTCTTAACAGGTGATCGTTCGACACAACTGAAGAACAATAGTTTGCACAAGGGCTAAACCTTAACTCAACGAAATCCAAGAAAACTAGAGGGGTGCGACGTCCTTATATAGGGAAGGGGAAGCCACAAATCTAAAATAAATAGTGGGATGGGACTAAAACCCATGGATTACTGTTCACATGAACAGACACCACACCCCTAGGTGGGCCGCCAGCTTATGGGCCAAGTTGAGTATGATTACAAAGCCCAATTTGGCCCAAATAGGCGATATAGCGTCTTCTTTTGATGATTTTGAAGTCTACAGAAAGAATTTGAAGATGAGGCTTGATCCATTAGAAACATGTCGGAATAATCTTTCCAACAAGCCTAAGAACACCCGAATCGGACTCCGTTTGCAAAAGTTATGGCATTTTTACTATAGGCCTATTGAGCTGTCACAGTGCTGGATTGTTTCGGCGATTCCGACCTGCACAAAAGGAATTTGAAGGTGGGGCTGGATCCGTTGGAAAGATAACGAGATAATATTTCCATCAAGTACTGGTGGACCTCCAACGGACTCTGTATGTGAAAGTTATGTATGTTTGAAGTCGGTGCTGTCTCCGAAGGCCGAATTAGATTCCAAAATAGGTGCAACTCGAACTTTTGCAAATCAACCACTCTCTGTCTTTTATTCCTGAAAATAACATCACATTTATTAGGCAATATCATATAGTTCATGTAATATAAAGGTACTATTAAAAACGAGCTCACTTGATAATCCAAGTGAAGCGTACGAACTCTTGTAATTGGAACAACAAGAATAGCAAATATAGTTGTATTCATAGGGGTTATGGTCTCATCAGTATTGACGGAAAGTGATGTATTGGACAGAATGATGGGTGGTGGTAGGAAATCCGGAGGCGTTGCAGAGCGTGGGGCGTGCAGGGGCGGGCCACCTGGCGCGACTGAGCGAGGGGGGTCGACAGAGCCGCATGTCTACGCGCCACGCATGAGGCAGAGGGGAAGTCTGAGCTAGGGAGGTGCAAACGCGGGCCACGTGGCGCTGCTGGGCAAGGGGGGCGGCAGAGCCACCCGTCCGCGCACTACACGTGTCGCAGAGCCTCGTTCGGACTAGGGGCAACCAGACAAGCGGCTAGGTGGCGCGTCCGGGCCACGGTCGACTGGACAAGGGCGCATTAGAGCTAGGGGCGAGCGGTAGTGGGACATGTGGCGCGTCCGGGCTAGGGCGAGCAAACAAGGGCGTGCCGGGCGCTAGGCGCATGGATAAGGCATGTTCGTACGCCAAGAGAGCGACACTGGCCATGTGGAGGGGGGAGGGAAGTCCGGGCGCCAAATGAGCGGTGGAGGTTGAATCCGGGCGTTAGATGCATGGTTTTGGACATGTGTTGGCCGCCAACACGTTCGTGATATTATTTTTGGCAATACGACGCGTAAACGGTGTCGGGACCCAAAAATACAATTCTGGACCCTCTGTGTATACTGCACTAGTCCAGGATCACACTAGTACACGCAGTATCAACATAGATGAATATCGATCCACATGAGATGATTAATAAAATAATGACTAATTTGAATAGCAAATAATAGTTTTGACCTTATGGTCGAGTTTACATTTATTAAGCCTCGCAGGGCTAGCAATAAATAAAATAGCAATAGCTTAATAAAATTAAACTCCAGCGGAATCCCATCAATTCACCACAGGCAACTGACTGGGATCAAGACCCTAACGATCAGCACTTTCGTAGAACTACTCCTAAAATCTAGGCGAAGACTCCTCCGCTTCTGTTGAATGTTTGAAGCAAGCATGAGTACACAACCGTACTCACAAGTCATACCACACAATGCAATTTATAGATGATGGTTTATTCCAAAGGAATGACTTCTGTGGTTATTTTTGCATAAAGCACCATTTGCAATTGAATATGAATAATAGATTAAAAATAATATTTAAAATAAATAAATAATAATAATTTAACATTTATTTTCACAAAGGACACGCAGTCTAAACAAGTTATTCACATAGCCATATGACTTAGATCACACAGCTCCCTTCCCAAATATTTTATAAAAATCTACCCCTCGTGTGAAATCCCCGAGAATGTCCATAACCGCGGATGCGACTATTCAAATAGATTGATTAACACTCTGCAGTGGTTGTAGACCTTACCCACACGATATAATTAGTGTAGCCAACATTAATCATAACAAAATCTTTCAGAAACTTCATCTCAAGCATTGACACTCTCGATGTGCTTTACCGCCGTCTAATCGAACAAGGAAGCGGCGAACCGGCCTGCGATGTGAGAATCACACCTCCAGCCCGACACACAGCCTAACCTATCAGCTTGAGTAATCAATGTCAAGACTCCACAACCTACTAAGTTAGGCTCGTCCCATACCAGACATGTGCAGTAAGACCCAGTTCAATGGCGCACAAAGCTAAGTCCTTAATTGACCAAGGTATGACTTTCAATTTCTAACTAAGTATCACACGGATCAATATTCCCATGCACACGGCTTCCATCATATCACACAGTATCCATCACTTGTCTCAGTCTAAATCTTTTCCCACCCTGTTGATTAAGTGCAACAGATGCCATCAATGAGTAATAGCACACATCGCATATAGTTTTATCACACAGTTCTATAATCACTTAGTTAAGTTTATATTTGCAACTCACATGAAATGATGACTCGTAGCATGGCTAAGCAATCTACTCGTATCTAACCAACCCACGTTGGTGCTATGATAATACCAACTAATAATGAACCAACCTAGCGTGATAAAAGATCATGACATAATAATAGACAAGGTGGATGTAACAAATTGGATTAATAACTAAACCCAAAAGTATTTAAATAAATACTTAAAATATAATGCAATAATTTGAATCAAAGTATTTTAAAAGCCAGGTGTAATATGATCAAAGGTATAACTTGCCTTGGAATAGGTCTAGGTACTGGTCTTGATCTTGGTGCACTCCTTCTTCTTCAAAAGTCCCAAAAGAATTAACGTCTACTCGTAAATAAAATAAATAAATAAATAACAGAAATAAAACAAACTCTAAAAATTAAATAAAAATCTTATATAAATAGATCTCGAATTTAGATGAATTTAATAATTTGAATGAGCTCAATCGG
This sequence comes from Hsuehochloa calcarea, assembly GCA_036346395.1. NCBI lineage: Eukaryota > Viridiplantae > Streptophyta > Magnoliopsida > Poales > Poaceae > Hsuehochloa > Hsuehochloa calcarea. Next base: position 55,669,782 of record CM070593.1, on the reverse strand, counting down.
AGTTCGGATGATGAAGATATGGCATTTGGAAGATCAAAACTAAATAAAATACCATAAATTGGACTTTCTAAAATTTTCTAAAGAAAAATATGGATCATGACGCAAGCATGACGTCAGCCCTGAGATTTTTGGAATTAAAAGAAATCAGAGAAATTCTGACATGTGGCACCCGGCCACGCATGTGCACACGTGGTGCTAACGCGGTGACACGCGAGATGACACGCAGGCGCGGGCGTTGAAGTGGCGGCTGACATAGACGACAGCGAGGCGGCGGCGCTCGGGTCCTAATGGTTTCCGCCGAACGGCGGCAGCTCGTCGCGAGTGGTTCCAGGAGATAGAGGGTGACGCGGGGATCTCATAGGTGTGCTCACGGGTACTGGAGGGTGGCTGTGGCGACCGGTGGCGAGTTCAAAGCGGCAAAGTTATTTCGGGCTCATCGGGATCTGCCCTCCGGCAGAACAAAGATGACCACGAGGTAGTGCAACTCCGTGCGATGCCGACGGTGCAGACCACGAGGCTCGGGCGACTCCGGTTGCGGCGGAATCACTCGTCGGAGTTGCAGCGGCGCAAAACCTTCTTCGAGCTCTTCCAGTGGCTAGGGTTCGGCTCCAGCGCTGAGGCGGCTAGGGTTGAGATGCGGACTCCAAGGGCTACCTCTCTATTTATACCCGGAGGCTCGGGAGAGTCCGAGGTGGTTACGGCGAGGAAGGATTGCGCGACAGCGGAAGCAAATCCCTAATGGATTCGAGAACGAAGAATAGGATTCGGTGAGGCTCGCTTGTCAGCGATAGAGGCTCGGTGTGAAGAGCGTGGAAAAAGGCGACGCGCAGGCTGACGAGTAGGACGGTGCGGCGTCTGATGAAGAGGAGGAGACCGACTAGTGGGGCCACTGTCGGTGAGGCCCGCCAGTCTTGAGCGGTGAGTGGTCTGCAGATCTTTGGTAGAAAGAGGAATAGGGTTGGGTTTCGGCCCAGTTACTGTTCCGAGATTTTAAATTAGTTTTTTAAAAAAATACCAAAAAAATTCAAATAGCAATTAGAAAATAGGAAATGGACTCGGAAAAATTCTAGAAAAATCTAGAAAATATATCCAAGCACATAGAATCCAAATAAAATAGTTTTGACAATTGTTGATATTGAAATTAATCATATTAAATTATTTTGATATTGAAAGTCCATATTAAGTTTTAATTAAAATTCAAAATAAAATTCAAATAGTGAATTTTCGAACTACTAACCAATAAAAGATTTTTAAAAATTCAGAAATTTAGGATGTTGCAAACGACCATTTCTGAATAAAAAAGGTTGCCAAAAGTGTCATTTACGGGAAAAAAAAAACTAGCTATTCCTGTAGCTGATGGCTATGTTTTTCTATTAAAAGACATTTGCTCATTGATCTAGGGAACTTTCGGATCGTATAATAGCATAGATTGTAATTGTATCGTTAGATTGCAACGACTTAAAATGTAGTTTGCATCGGCCAAACTTTGCATTTATTTAGTACCTCTACTGACATCAGCATGAGTCAATGATCATCCGATGATTCAGCATTGGTTGGACTCTAGTGCTATTCACAGGTAAAATCTTCCATCAATTTACGTTTGTTAGAAACAGCGAGCATCATCCACAAACACAAGCGAAAGCACAAACGACGGGCTGCAGCAGTTACGGAAAAACTGTGTGCAGGTAGTGGGTTTTCTCCTTTCGTGCTACAGCTACGCCGTACGCTAGTTTCAGTCCTCCGTTACTTCGGTTTTTTTTTTTTTGGTACTGTTCGCGCTTCTCTCTTCGGTTTTCAGGCCCTGTTTGGTACGACTCCAACTCTCAGCTTCTTAGTTGGAGTAGGTGGAGTTGTGCCAAACGGGCTAACTCCACAAAATTGTTGGAGTTGGAGTAATCTGGAGTGGAGCAGCCCTCTAGTGTAATTTGTAGGAGCAGACAAAACCCTGCTTCAAGTGGGGAGCTGTGGACCAGTATAACAAAAACCTATAGAAGTTACAAATATTTACCCACAAATTGCCACTCAACTACACCCATTCCGAAATCACAGCCCTCTCACCCCACCTCCTCAGAAAACAAGGGTAGTGCAGTCTTTTTACGACGATCCTTCTCATTTCTGGAGTTGGAGTCAATTTTCTAACCAAACACCTCCTCAGACTACTCCAACTTCTCATAAGAGTGGATCCAAGAGTGAAGCTGGAGTTGGAGCTGTAAAAACTTGGAGCAGAGCCATACCAAACAGGGCCTCAGTTTTCACGCTGCAGCAGAGGTCTGGCACGGCTGCTTCATGTCATCGTAAAAAGATTTTAGATATACCTGTTGGGAATTTTGTAGAGTAGACGGCTTAAATCACTCCAGAAACACTTTCATAAAAGTGATTATTTGCACTTTGTTAAAATGCTTCGAGGGCCTACTGCAAATAAACTAGTAGGATAATACAAGTCTAGACGAAATTTGCACCAAAACAAAGTGAAAACACGTCGTGAAGAGAATGAAATTATGAAGTGTCACTCAAAATCTGAAAGACGTCTCCTTATATAGAGTTTGAAAGGATGCGAAATGAAGAGATACGACTCTTCGAATGCATCCTTTCATGAAGAGACATAACTTGTTGTTTGAAAACAACTTCCAACAATCCCCCACTTGTTTTAAAATAAACAAGTTCATACACGGTAATAAAAGAATATTAATACAGTTAGGTATCTTTCGATTTGAACCTAACCTTAGTAAATGCACAACAAAGTTTAGATAAAATTAAATGTAGCATAAAAGTTTTGAACCAATTATTCCTTATATCAAAATCGGTCATGCATTACACATATTCTTTACAACGTTCTGTCCACAAAAATACACTTAGCACTATTAATGGCCATGTGCTCATCCTATATTCATGAAATTTTTTTGAGAGAAACTCTACTCCCATTTAGAGACGGCACCATCTCATTTTTCATATAGGCGAAATTCTTCCAGTATCTCTGTTACTTACAGATACTTGTCCTCAACGACTGAATCTCATTAAGAGTAAAATACTCAACCCTCAAACTGTAATAGCCAACATTTTAAAATTATATAAATGTTGAATCATCCACATCACAACTTGTTGTTACCCTTTTAACCGTAAAACTAGTTAATTACTAGTGTTAGGTTGGGTTGTCATTGTTAATGGATTTATTATTGAGTTTAAGTCTCATTCCCAAGGAAGACTTTTCATCAAGTCTCTTGTGAGAGTGTGGATATCATGGGGATATGCTCGGATCTTAGGATGATGTGACAATTGGCAATGGCGTTAACGGTTTGTCGTTTCACGGGTTTTCGACAAAGTTTGGATCTGTTCGGGCATTACGGGCGGGGCGGTCCGGCCGGCCATAGCATGGCGGTCGGCCGGTCCCAAATCGGTCGGGCCGGCCATGTCGTGATCGGGGACCGTATGTGCGTGACAAAAATGGTCGAGAATGGTTTGGGCCAAAAATAGGTGTTGTAGACAAGTGAGGATCCTAATACACTTGGTCTCATAATTTTGGAGTTCCCAAGCAAAAGTTCTATTGGTTTAAAGTTTCCGATGGGTTTGGATTTTGGGGTTGAAAATTGGCTAAGTCCTGGTGATCGGCCGGCCTTGTGGTGGCGATCGGGCCGTGCGGTGGCGATCGAGCCGACCACGAGGCGATCGGCCGGTTCTACTTGTTCATCGGCCAACCGTGGCGATGATGTTTTATTAGGTCAAAGTCATGGGTTTGATGCATATGTGTTGCATGATGCATGTTTTGACTAACGTGGGTCAAGTTGTGAAGAACTTGTTCCGGATTCGATTTGCTTGTTTATTGTTGTGCGGGTTGCTTGGTGGTCAGCGACGGTCAGCGGCGAGGATGATCGGGACTAGGCTTGGAGAGCGAGGTCGAGCGATCGGCGATGCGGGTGAGTCAATGAACTCAAGTGTGGTGCGAGAATAGACAAGGATGACCGAGCAGGCGATTCGGTGGGCCCAGTTGGATCAAGCGGCGCGGGGTCGGTGCAAGTGCCATGGTGGTTACGGTGGGGCCGGATGGGAGAGACTTGCCGAGCATGTTGAGGCCGTTGATCAACCTACGTGGCGAAGCATGGGAGGTGCTTCACAAAGATGGGACTCGGTCTTTGCAAAAGATCGAGAAGGGTATTTTGGTAATTATACCAAATACCGCTTTGGTGACTTTGGCGACTCGCGGCGCAAGATGGCGTGGAGAAGCGGAGTAGGTCAAGAGGAGATGAAGGCGGCGCTTCAAGATGCGTGCGTGTGTGACCCGTTTGTTTTGGGCCTTAGGGGGCCCATTAGGGTTACTCTTCTAGAAGGTTTAAGTCTCCACTATAAATAGAGGAGGAGGTGGTGCACCCTTCAACCCTTTCATGCTTGAAACCCTAGTTTTGGCTTAAGTGCTTAGGGAAGGTTTAGTGGAGATTAGGGTTCTAGAGAGAGAGATGTTTTGATCTTGTGTCCATGCGTATCCGTATGAGTGGTATGTCGATACATTATCAAATCAATCCAAAGAAGAGTTCTCTTCAAGATGAGTTCATTTGCCCTTCTTCTCTCTATTTGGTGATTTTGAGTCTTTCTTTGATTCGCATGTTTTGATTGATTTCTTTGCATGATCTAGCTTGCTTTGTGACATGTGGGAACACATCTAAGATCATCTTGATCATCAATCACCCACGAGCAAGTTTTTCGATATAGTTTTCGTTTTGACTCGGTTTCAAACCTTCCACCTCTCAAACTGAAAAGGTCTGAACTTTTCCAAAGATCTTCACGATCTTGATTGGAATAGGTTCTGACATCCTAGAGAAGGTGTGTACCAAGTTTCATCAAGTTTGGAGTTGTAGATCAAAAGTTACATCTATTTGCAACCGTTTTTGGTGATTTCACTTTGTTCATCGGTGGAGGTCGGACCGCCCCTCATCGAGTCGGACCGCCCATAGGACCGGTCGGACCGCCCTTGAATAGAGTCGACGCCGCCCCACACTTAGGAAATTCAGTTTGGTTGTTTTTGGTTGTTTTGCTTGGGGTTTTGATTGGATTCAATCCTAGTCTTCATTTGTCTTGGTATATCGATCTTCATAGCTTCTATAGCTATTGGAGTGAAATTTGTGTTGAATCTAATCGAGGTTGAAAAAGTGGCGTGCTCCTATTCACCCCCTCTAGTCGCCTTTTCGGTCCAACAAGTGGTATCGAGCCGGTTAGTTCAATCTTGATCTTAGCAGGTCCTTTGAACTGGCGATGGATAAGTACTCGACAAAGCGCATGTCTTCAATGGGCTCGACTATGCCTATTGGAAGAATCGCATGCGAGTCTTCCTTGAGCGAAGGACAAGCTATATGGGAGGTTGTTCGAGCTCAGCTCGTTTACTGAGATTGCCACATAAGCTTGGCAATACTTTTAGCTAACAACAACAAGGCAAAGAATCTCCTATATCTTTGGGCTTGGTAGACAAGAGTATGGCGAGTTGCAATCTTCGACCGCACATGAAATTTGGCACACCCTCGAAACTTACCATGAGGATCGTCCCAGTTAAACAAGTCGCGAGACGGTCTATAAGCGAGTACAACAAATTCGAGATCGTCTGGCGAGAGCATCGATGGCGTTTTACTCGCTTTAACAAGGTTGTCAATCGGATGAAAATTGTTGACATTGAGTACTCTCAATCGAGAATGCCACTCACCTCTTGGTGCAATCAACACCAAGGAGTGGGAGATGAAGGCTCTTGCCATAGAGGAGAGCGTCGATCTCTCTACTCTCACCTTGGAGCTGCTTTATAGTAAGCTCAAGACTCATGAGATCAAGAGGTAGTCTTCCTAAGAAGGATAGCATGGCTTTGGTAGGTGATCCTCTTTCAAGAGCTTCGATGGTTTTTAAGAGTCCTCTTGGGTTTTCTCTTGCTGTTTATCCACAATTCGTGAAGAGGATTTTGAGAGTCTTCTGAGCCGAGCTAGCCCTCATAGTCAAGAAAGTCACTGCGGGCTTACAACAATGTGAGAAACAAAAGAGAGGTGGCCTGTGACTTGCTACGAGTGTGGTGAGCTTTACCATATTAGACTAAGCGCCCCAAGTGAAGGGTAAGGGTAACCATAAGGAGGAAAGCCGACTTGGAAGAAGCCTCAAGGAACAAATCAAGGTTTGATCTTTGCCAGGTGATGAAGGCTCTCAGGGTCCTTGCAGCTTTGGAGATCAATCCTTGGCGATGTGGACTCTGGGGCGAGGAGGACAAGGAGGAGGAGGAGCCACCTCAAGACAAGAAAGGAAGGCCAAGGACTTCAGGCATGTGCTTCATGGTGACTCGTCGGCGTCGATGATGATGATGAGGTATCCTATCTTATGATGTCCTTTACGCTAGATGCGAGAACATGTATGAGCAATTGCTTAGTCGGGATAAGGCTTTAAAATTCATCATGGTTAAGAACAAGGATCTAGAGTCACAAGTTGAAAATTTGACATTAGAACTTGTGAATGCTAAGAGTCTAGGCGTTGATGAATGTTCATCTTGCCATGCTTTGCACTCAGAGCTATCTAAGCGCAATCTGCTCTTATCTTGCTTTGCATCAACTTGAAAATGCTAGGCCCAGCTAGTTGAGGTCAAATCTGCTCCATGTCTTAAATGCTTAGAGTCTAGCAAGTTGGATGTTTACGAACCGATGAGAGTCTCGCTCTTGCTCTCGTTGCTTAGAACATGAGCGTGAAATTAAAGACATTTTAAAAGCGACTAGAGAGAAATATGCCAAGCTTAAGGGCAGTATTAATTACGCTAATTGTACTTTATGTCTGCTCTTAAGCTTGAAATTGCTAATTATAAGGAGAAGCTTGCAAGGTTAATAAACCTAAAATTTGTCAATCATGTGTTGATCTTAGGAAAGATAATGTTTATCTAGAGAACACCTTGCAAAAATTCTCTAGTGGAAAAACAATTAAACATGATTCTTGACAAGTCTAGAACTCCTTCTAAGAAGCAAGGCTTAGGATACAACTACTGCCCAGAACAAATCCAAGACTAAGGTCATTGGGTCTTGGAAAATGGCTTAGTTGAATTCAAAACCCAACTGCGAAAATTGCTTTCAAACTGCGAGTTTTGTCCAACCTTCTTTTGAGTCAAAGGTGCTTCTCCCGTGGTACAAAATACCATTGCACCTATTGCGAGAAGAGTGGACATTTAGTTGAGTTCTGTTGGCGTAGGTTGAAAAATGCTAATCATGCTAGAACTTTATTTCATCAACCTAGAGCTTGTGTGAAACATGGTCATGAAAAGAAGAAGAAACCGGTCTAGGATATACTACACATGCTTATCATCATCATGTTCCTAGGCAGAATGCATCTCATGTGTTTGTAACCATTGCTCATGATAGGACTTCAACTAGGATCAAGGACACTCATTACGCTTTGCATACTACTCATGAGACATGTGTCTCGATCTTTGGGTTCCCAAGTCTATTTTAACTAACTTGATGTTGAGACACATCGATCTTTTGTGCCTTGATTTTGGGATCGTCGCGGAAGGAGGAAGAACACGTGGCTCGTCGACTCATTTATTCACGCCACATGACCGGAGACTCTAGATGGTTCACTTCCTTCACGCGAGCGACGGGTGATGACTTCATCACCTTGGAGATGATTCACAAGGCGGATCGAAGGCTGGATCGTCGGGGTGAGCAGCGAGTTCATTCTCAAGGATGTCGCTCTTGTGTCCAAGCTAAGGTACAATCTCCTTTACGTCTCCACGACTTCTCGATGATGGCTATGAGACTAGATTTAAGAAGAACGCTTGTCGGTGCTTGATTCTTTTGGTGAGCTCATTTTGGAATTTCTAGAGTTGGTAGAATATTTGGGTGATTTTTACGAATCTCTTGCGGATCTCTCAAATGTTTAGTTGCATCTTCTTACGATATCGGCTTTGGCACCGGCGCTTGGGGCACATTGGTTTTGATCATCGACACGAGTTAGCGGCCTTGATCTCATGAGAGGCTTGCCTAAACTCAAAGTATCAAAGATCTTGTATGTGCTCCTGTAGGCATGGCAAGCAAGTTGCCGCCTCACACCCTTCATTGACTATGGTCATGGTAGTGGACCGGGACGGTTGCTTCATATGGATCTTGTTGGTCTGCTAGGGTTCGATCGATCGGTGGCAATTGGTACATTCTTGTCATAGTCGATGATTTTTGAGATATTCTTGGGTGTTCTTTCTTGCTTGAAGGATGAGGTCTTTGATCATTATCATGATCTTGTTCTTCGTTTGGCTTGAACTTCACGGTGCCTTGAGAGCAATCCGCGATGACAATGGCACGGAGTTCAAGAATGCCTCGTTGCCTCTTTTGTCTTTGGCGCGGTATTGAGCATCGAGTTCTCTTCTCCACCGTCCCTCAACAAAATGGCGTTGTGGAAAGGAAGAAACAGGACCTTAGTCTCGATGGCTGGGGCGATGCTAGATGAGTATAGCACAGGAGGTTTTGGGCGAAGCTATTGCTCTGACTTGCCATATTTCAAATCGTGTCTTTACGAGACCGTCTTTGGGCAAGACTTCTTATGAGCTTCGTTTTGGCGAGAAAACCCTCGGTTTAGCACTTCGAGTCTTTGGATCGAAGTGTTTTATTCTCAAGGCAGGGAACCTAGATAAATTTGAATCAAGAACTTGTGATGGTTTATTTCTAGGTTATCTGCTCATTCGAGGTTTTCGGTTTTAATGTTGAAACTAACATTGTCCGGAGACATGCAATGTCACTTTTGATGAGACTAGCCTGCGGCTAGATCCGATGTTTGGTGACTTACGGTGTGAGAGCATATTTGTTGAGGAAGATGAGGATGAAATTGATGATGCTCCTCCACTTCTTTGCTAATGCTCGATTCGGCTCGAACACCTTTCTGCTTCACCTCAATTGAGGCTCTGCTGCATCTTCTTCATCAGCGATACTGCGGAGGTTGAGGAGATACTATCTCCCAGGCGCTCCTTTGCACATCGAGCGGCACCCTTGGATCGGATGATTGGTAGTCTCCATGGCGAGTCACTCGCTCCGGGTATCATGATCAAGTCTTTTCTCTCACTCTGCATTTGTAGCGTCTTTTGAACCCAAAGATATATCACATGCTTTATCGATGCTAGTTGGGTCAATGCCATGCATGAGGAGTTAGAGAACTTTGAAAGAAATAAAGTCTGGAACCTTGTAGAACCTCCTAGTGGTCATAATGTAATTGGTACCGTTGGGTGTTTAAAAATAAACAAAATGAGGATGGTTACGTGGTTAGAAACAAGGCTAGGTTGGTAGCTCGGGGTTTTAGCGAGTTGAGGGTTAGATTTTGATGAGACCTTCGCTCTGTTGCTAGATTAGAAGCCATTCGCATCATGCTTGCATTATTTGCATCTAAAGGTTTTAGGTTGCATCAAATGGATGTTAAGAGTGCTTTTACGAATGGTTTTATAGAGGAGGAAGTGTATGTTAGGCAACCCCACGGCTTTGAGGATCCCAAGCACCACGATCGTGTCTTTAAGCTATCAAAGCCTTGTATGGTCTTAAGCAAGCCCCTAGAGCACAGTATGATAGACTTAAGACCTTTACGCTTAGAATGATTTTAAAATGGGAAAAGTTGATAAGACTCTATTCATTCTTAGGCATGGCAATGACTTCTGCTTGTTGATTCGTTGATGATATTATCTTTGGTGGTTCCTCTCATGCTCTTGTTTCGGTTTTTACGAGACCATGTCGAGAATTTGAGATGAGTATGATGGCGAGCTCAACTACTTTACGGGCTGCAAATCAAGCAATGCAAGGAAGGATCTTCATCCATCAAGCGAAGTACACCAAGGATCTTCTCAAGCGTTTTGATATGGGTGGCGCAAGGCGATCGCCACTCCATGGCGACCGGCGCTTTGGATCGAGATGAGGAAGGGAAGCCGTGGATCAGCGCGATCTGCGCGACATGATCGGCTCCCTCACATGTACTGACGGCCTCAAGGCCGGACATCCACTTGCGATGCGCCTCTGCGCGAGTTTGAGCGTCACAGGGACTTCACATCGCCAAGCCGTTAAGCGCATCTTGGTATTTACATTCTACTCTCGATATGGCATTTGGTATTCTTGCTCTTCTTATTTGTCCATTCGGGGTTTTGATTACGATTTTGCGGTGTAGGCTAGATAGGAAGAGCACTTACGGTACATGTCATTTCTTAGGCACGTCTCTTGTCTCTTGGTCTTCTAGGAAGCGGTCTTACATTGCACAATCCTTCTTTGAAGTGAATATGTAGGCTCTTTGCTAGGCTCTTTGTAGTCGATTTTGTGGATGGTGTCCACTCTTAAGGACTTTGGGTTAAATTTTGCTAGTGTTCCTCTTTTACGTGATAACATACGCTATTAACATTGCTAAGAACCACATGCAACACTCTAGGACCAAGCACATAGACATTAGCTATCACTTCCTTAGAGACCATGTCGAGAAGGGTGATATTGTCTTTGCATTTTGTGGAGTCAGGGTCAATTGGTGATATCCTCACCAAACCTTTAGACCCAACTAGGTTTGCCACCTTGAGAAGTGAGTTAGGGTAATTTATCCCTATGGGTTGGTTTGAGGGAGTTCGATCTTTTACGATCTTACCTTGTTCTTTTGATCTTTTATTGTTCTTTTACGAACTTATTGATCTTTTGAACTTTTTAGGTTTTAGGCTTTTATTGCATCTCATTGTATCATATTGCATTCATATGAAAAATACATCAAGTGGTATGAAAAATCCAAAAGATGCATTGTAATATAAGATCTTACCTTATCTTTTAAAATTGATGAAGCTTTGCCTATTACCCTTTGGAGCTTTAGTATTTCAATTCTTGCTCAATGCCATGTCTAGTTCTTTGACTTGCTAGAATTATCATGCTTTTACATGTGTAGCTAAGTCTTTGCTATATGAGCTAGAACTTTAAAACAACTCGAACTAAGAAATTGCAATTTGTGGATGTTTTAGCGAGTTGCGCAATTAGTGCTCCTTTTGTGACATTGGCCTGTCGAATTGCTTTGTGAGCTCTTTGATCTAAAATTGACCATTACTTGAGCTTTTGTGTTCTTGAGATTCTAAAGCTGCTCTTGTGAAAAATGAAAAATCAAGATTGTCTTATGCTTAAAATGTGCCAAACTATTCTTACGAGGCCTTGTCAAATGACATGAACTTGGAGATAGTTTGATGATCGAACGATCTCATGGGGATTGCTTGTCGAAATGACATGAACCTCAAGATTTGTCGCCCGGTAGAAGCTTAGAAAGAGTTTGTGGATGGCTCCTAGTCCGGGATCTTCTTTACTAAGATATACCTTTAATCAACTTTTAGTGAAGCTTAGGATGAGTTTGTGGATGGCTCCTAGTCGAGGATCTTGTCACTAAGTTAGATCATTAGTCAACTTCAATATTCAATGCATATGTGAAAAATGTTGACAAATGGGCTTTTAAAAATCTTGAGCAAAATGATTCAATACGGGACTGATTGACTCTTAATGTGGTCTTTGTTAGATTTTGATCTTACTTTGACATTTTGACATGGCCAATTTCATTTTAGGATCCTGTTGATGAACTTCTTTGAATTTGAAGCTTTGCTTAAATTGATCAAATCCATTGCTTTACTTTTGAGCCTTTATGCTTAGCTTTGTTATATATGTCTTACCATGATCTTGCTAGCACTATCGGGCTTGATATGTTGTTTGTGCAATATTAGAAATCTTGACTTGCTCTTTTGGGTAATCTTCAAAGCTTCTTGTAATCAAAATTGAAAAATACAAAAATGAAGCCACTCCATTGCATTTCATGCATACTTCTTCTTTTGCTTCTTTCTTCATTACGCAAATTGCTATCTCTGGATGAGAGGAAGGCGTGATTCCTTGATGACTCCATTGTCAAAGGGAGAAGATATTTTCAATGTTGGGAAGTTTATACAAAGGGAGAAAGTTGGAGAATTTGAAATTTTAAAATCAGGGATCATAGTGAGGGGAGTTTTGAATTGCATTCTTATTGCCTTATTGACTCTTACGAACTTGAATTGCATTTATTACACCTCACAATGATCAAAGGTCAATTGAACAATTGTTCTTTCATATGGACCTTAAGTGAGATTTTGACTTTTAAAATCAAAGTTTTATGCTTTCTTTTGCCTTATCTCACTTGTCTATGCTATTACGATGCCGACTTGGTCATTTCCATTGCTTTCTCTTGCTTATGGACCAAGTTGTGCCTTTGTCTTAGCGAAAGTATTTTACTTTTCAAACCTTCAAATTACATTTTACGGATTATTGCCAATGTGTTCATCAAGGGAGATTGTGGATATCATGGGGATATGCTCGGATCTTAGGATGATGTGACAATTGGCAATGGCGTTAACGGTTTGTCGTTTCACGGGTTTTCGACAAAGTTTGGATCTGTTCGGGCATTACGGGCGAGGCGGTCCGGCCGCCATAGCATGGCGGTCGGCCGGTCCCAAATCGATCGGGCCGGCCATGTCGTGATCGGACGTGCGTGACAAAATGGTCGAGAATAAATTTGGGCCAAAAATAGGTGTTGTAGACAAGTGAGGATCCTAATACACTTGGTCTCATAATTTTGGAGTTCCCAAGCAAAAGTTCTATTGGTTTAAAGTTTCCGATGGGTTTGGATTTTGGGGTTGAAAATTGGCTAAGTCCCTGGTGATCGGCCGACCTTGTGGTGGCGATCGGGCCGTGCGGTGGTGATCGAGCCGACCACGAGGCGATCGACCGGTTCGACTTGTTCATCGGCCAACCGTGGCGATGATGTTTTGTTAGGTCAAAGTCATGGGTTTGATGCATATGTGTTGCATGATGCATGTTTTGACTAACGTGGGTCAAGTTGTGAAGAACTTGTTCCGGATTCGATTTGCTTGTTTATTGTTGTGCGGGTTGCTTGGTGGTCAGCGGCGGTCAGCGGCGAGGATGATCGGGACTAGGCTTGGAGGCGAGGTCGAGCGATCGGCGATGCGGGTGAGTCAATGAACTCAAGTGTGGTGCGAGAATAGACAAGGATGACCGAGCAGGCGATTCGGTGCGGCCCAGTTGGATCAAGCGGCGCGGGGTCGGTGCAAGTGCCATGGTGGTTACGGTGGGGCCGGATGGGAGAGACTTGCCGACATGTTGAGGCCGTTGATCAACCTACGTGGCGAAGCATGGGAGGTGCTTCACAAAGATGGGACTCGGTCTTTGCAAAAGATCGAGAAGGGTATTTTAGTAATTATACCAAATACCGCTTTGGTGACTTTGACGACTCGCGGCGCAAGATGGCGTGGAGAAGCGGAGTAGGTCAAGAGGAGATGAAGGCGGCGCTTCAAGATGCGTGCGTGTGTGACCCGTTTGTTTTGGGCCTTAGCGGGGCCCATTAGGGTTACTCTTCTAGAAGGTTTAAGTCTCCACTATAAATAGAGGAGGAGGTGGTGCACCCTTCAACCCTTTCATGCTTGAAACCCTAGTTTTGGCTTAAGTGCTTAGGGAAGGTTTAGTGGAGATTAGGGTTCTAGAGAGAGAGATGTTTTGATCTTGTGTCCATGCGTATCCGTATGAGTGGTATGTCGATACATTATCAAATCAATCCAAAGAAGAGTTCTCTTCAAGATGAGTTCATTTGCCCTTCTTCTCTCTATTTGGTGATTTTGAGTCTTTCTTTGATTCGCATGTTTTTGATTGATTTCTTTGCATGATCTAGCTTGCTTTGTGACATGTGGGAACACATCTAAGATCATCTTGATCATCAATCACCCACGAGCAAGTTTTTCGATATAGTTTTCGTTTTGACTCGGTTTCAAACCTTCCACCTCTCAAACTGAAAAGGTCTGAACTTTTCCAAAGATCTTCACGATCTTGATTGGAATAGGTTCTGACATCCTAGAGAAGGTGTGTACCAAGTTTCATCAAGTTTGGAGTTGTAGATCAAAAGTTACATCTATTTGCAACCGTTTTTGGTGATTTCACTTTGTTCATCGGTGGAGGTCGGACCGCCCCTCATCGAGTCGGACCGCCCATAGGACGGTCGGACCGCCCTTGAATAGAGTCGGACCGCCCCACACTAGGAAATTGCAGTTTGGTTGTTTTGGTTGTTTTGCTTGGGTTTTGATTGGATTCAATCCTAGTCTTCATTTGTCTTGGTATATCGATCTTCATAGCTTCTATAGCTATTGGAGTGAAATTTGTGTTGAATCTAATCGAGGTTGAAAAAGTGGCGTGCTCCTATTCACCCCCTCTAGTCGCCTTTTCGGTCCAACTCACAAACATAATTTGAACAACTCTGAAGCGAATTTATGAATGGATGAAGTGGAATGGTGCATTGAAGGAAATGGACATATTGCGGCATATCTGGTATAGCGAGTGAATCACCGTCGGTGTTCACTTAAAGTAATCGTATGAAGAGCGTTTCATCGATCAGTCAACGTGGCCCACATTGGAATGGTGGACTCACGTAACGTGGCCCACATTGGAATGGTGGACTCACGTACCCATCTTGGAATTGATGGGATTTCAAGTGCCCATCTTTGGAATTGATGGGTCTTACCAAAATAATGTATGCATGTCATGATGATCCCATGTCAATATTGAATAGTACTCATGAATGAAAAGAACACATGGCATTCATCTACAAATACGAACAAATGTAAGCATTCATTCACACATCATACATGACATCAATCATTGAGTACAAATTACTTACTGCTTGCATGCAAGCGGGTTGGGAGGTAATTGAGATACCCCTCCACTCACCGCTTCACCGCCTACAATATAAAATAATGGAAATGAGGACAAGCGAGTATGGAAATGCTACACGTGTCCTCCCTCAATCTCTAACCAAACTAACCAAATAAAAGTTCAATTTGATCAATTTACCCAACCATTTCAATTATCCCTAATCTGGCAGTTTTACTAGAAAATTCACCAATAAAAAACCGTAAGTCCAAAAGACCTGAAACTAGTGCTCAAATTTTCTTAACTTAACTGGCTACAAAACTCTAGTTGATGGTAAACTCTAATTCGGCCAATACAGAGGTCTAACCATCCAATGAAAAACTACAACTGCAGTCTGCCCAGAATTCAGAACAGCCCTAAAGAAAATGCTCTAACTTTTAAACCACTGATCCAAATAAAGTGATTTTTATCAGCCTGGAAACATGGTGAAATTATATTTAAAAACCTAGTTGGGTGGCCGACCTGATTCTGACTCTAACTATATCAAAACCTAGGTGCAACCGACTATACCCAGCAGTTCTGACAGACAGACCAGCACGTAGTAAAACAGTCATAACTTTTAATCTACTAGGTGAAAATTCGTGATCCAGGTGCCAAAAGAAATCTAATGAAATAAGGAACAAAACTCTAGAAGGCAAAAACATCCAATTCTGCCTCTAAGGCACCCAAAACCGAGTTTCAACATTCTGTACAGAACCGATCTACTGACAGAGATTACGCGATACTACCAAAAACATTGAATCGACAACTCTAACGCAATCAAACAGCGATGGGGTCTCTCGTTACCCTTGTAGACCCGAAGAACGATGAAGATCAACTTCCCGAAGGCTTCCCCTCTCCTTCTTTGGCCAGCCTCAACTCCACAAACCCGATTGGAATGCAAGCGCCCGTGGAGGAAGAAACGAAGGTGAGCAGCGTGGGAGGCCGGGTGTGCGACTCGGGGATCACCAATGGTAGCCACCAATGGAGGGGCGCCTAGGAGGAGGGGAGAAGGGAATGGGGCGGCTCAAGGGGAGGAGGAGGCGGCTCAAGGGGAGGAGTGGAGGCTCTAGGGTTTGGGGAAGTGGTGCCCCTTTTGGCCGCCCCTACTTGGTGGCGGCCCCCTCATGGGCCACAGGTGCACTGCTGCGCCCGGGTTGTCTAACAATAACGATTACCCCACGAAGATTGGAATTTTCATTGAAAACAATTTCTTTTACTCTCTCAGACCTCTTTCTTTCTCTAGAACCGTTTCAGACGAGTTGTAAATCTCGTTTTGAATAAAATTCGAGACAAATACAACGATACAACCTAACCTGGATAAATGAGGTATTACATTCTACCCCCTTAGAAAAGATTCGACCTCGAATCTACGCAACAAACCGAGAAAGATAGATGAACAACTTAGGTAGTTACAGAGACAAGCAGTCGAGGTATTGCTCTGCATGCGGGACTCCAACTCCCAAGTGGCCTCTCTCTCGGTGATGAGACCAAAGAACTTTGACATACTTTAGGGTCTTATTCCTCGGAACCGTTCGATTCTTCTAATATCTTCACCGGCGGGACTCGAAGGTAAGGTCTTGCTTGACAATCAAAGGCTCCAAAGGAATGACATGATCTGGTCTCTCGAAACTTTCTCGGCATCGAAACATGAAACACGTTGTGAACCCCACTCATAGAATCGGGAAGGTCCAAGCGGTAGCTAGCTTCCCAATTCGTGCCACGATTGGGAAGGGTCCAACATACCTTGGACTAAGCTTTCCTTTGGTGCTTGAACGCCTCGCCTTTAGATGGCGATACTCTCAACGAGAACCGTTTCCCACCTCGAATTCCAAATCTCGTCTTACGACATCGGCGTAGCTCTTACATCGGCTCACTCTGGCGACCAACAAATTCGCCTAACCTCTACCACTCTTGCCATTTGTCTGCTTGAACCCGGTCGGGACCAAGGCGCCGCTCTCAACCTCATCCCGGCTGGCGGGGACTGCACTTACGCCCATAAAGAACCTCGTATGGTGCGGCTCGAATCTTGGAATGATAGCTGTTGTTATAAGCAAACTCGCCAAGGCTAAATGCCCTTCCCAATTCCCTTTCGAGGATAAAACACAACACTGAGCATGTCTTCTAATGTATGCAATAGTGCGCTCCGACCGTCCATCATGCAGGGATGAAAGGTCGTGCTAAGACGAGTTGTGTGCCCAATGCACTCTGCAAACTTTCCCGAATTTGGAAATGAACTTGGCGTCTCGGTCGAAACAATGGTCTTTGGCACTCGTGCAAGCGCACAATTTCTCGTACATAAGAGGAGCCAAATCGCTTGCCGAATTGGTTGTCTGAATAGGAATGAAATGTGCGAGACTTCTTGAACCGATCCACAATTACCCAAATAGCATCCTTTCCTCATTGCGTGCGAGTAAACCAACCACAAAATCCATAGATATATCGTCCCATGGCCAAACCGTACCTCCAAGGGTTACAATGATCCTGCTGGTCGCTTGTGCTCACCTTGACCATTGGCACACCCACAAGAAGCCACATCTTGCGATATCAATTTTCATCCGTTTCCACGAAACTTTTCTTTAAATCTTTGTACATCTTGGTCTCCCGGGATGTACGGTATAAAATCGATGGGCCTCTTTCAAAATCTCTAATTTAACTTTGAGACTCTGTGGCACACAAAGCGTCCTTTAAATCGCAAAGAATCAAACTTATCCACACCAAGTGACATTGCTTGCCCTCGGCTGGCGCTTCCTCACTCGTTGGAGCATCGATCTTCTTCTTTGTGCTACTACTTTTCCGATCCGGAAGAGTGACTCTAAAATCAAGCGAGTCTCGATGCATGCGGTACCCACAAGCGAAGGAAATATCCATACGCTCAAAGTCGACAATAAGACAAGCGAGGATAGGAGGTGTCGCCTTGCGACTCAAGGCGTCGGCTACCACATTAGCCTTCTTTGGGATGGTCTTGAATAGTAAGATCATAGTCCTTGATCAACTCTAGCCATCTCCTCTGTCTCAAGTTCAAGTCATACAGGTAAAGATGTATTTGAGCTCTTGTGGTCGGTGAACACATCACAAGATTCGCCGTATAAATAATGGCGCTTGAGATCTTCAAAGCATGAATCAACTGCGACAAGCTCTAGATCATGGGTGGGATAATTACATTCATGCTTCTTGTTGTCTCGATGCATAGGCAATCACTTTTCCATCTGCATGAGTACACAACCAAGTCCAACTATGGGCGATCTGAATAGATAGTGAATCTCTTCCAGCTCGGGAAGAGTAAGAATTGGAAGCGATCACTAATCTATCTTTCAAAGAGCAAAAGCTGCGCTCACAAGCATCGGACCACTGGAACCTAACACCTTTCGTGTCAAGCGGGACATCGGTTTAGCAATGGTTGAAAAACCCTCCACAAACCTTGATGTGCCACTAAACCGAAAACTCCTTACTTCTTTAACATTGGTTGGTCTCTTCCACTCAACCACCGTCGAAATCTTACTAGGATCAATGAAATACCCTTACGATTAATAATGTGACCCAAAATCCAACTTGAAATCCGAACTCACATTTCTTCAACTTGGCATAGAATTGATTCTCTCTTAAAGTTTCAAGTACCAGCCGCAAATGGTGGGTGTGATCCTCCTCTGTCTTGGAATAAATCAAGATATCATCTATGAATACCACAACGAAATCATCAAGGTATTGATGCGACATCTTATTCATGGCTTCCATGAAAGCTGCGAGAGCATTCGTTAGTCAGAAAGACATAACTTTATACTCATAATGACCATACCTTGTAGAAAGCCGTTTTCTCAATATCACGCTCACGAACTCGAATCGATTATAACCCGACCGAGATCAATCTTAGAAAATATTCTAGCTCCTTTCAAGTGGTCGAAAAGATCATCAATGCGAGGCAAAGGATATTTGTTCTTCACGATCGCTGATTAAGCGCTAGATAATCTATGCACATCGCCGGTTGCCATCTTTCTTCTTAATAAAAGAACGAGCGCTCCCAAGGGCGGCTACGCTAAATCATACCTTTGGACAGCAGTCGTCAATTGTTTCTTCAATTCTTCTGAAATGGCGAGCCAAGCGGTAAGGAGACTTGGACAACGGCGAGTTCGGAACAAGATCAATCCGAACTCCACTTTTCTCACGAGAGGCATTCCGGAAGTTCTATAGGAAAGACATCGGAAAACTCCTTCACAATGGAATCTCCTCAATACTGTTGCAAAGAATCGGTCTTTTCATTGAGGAGCAAAGTAATCCGATGGTCGATGCCGCGATGGCTAGGAATAGATTAGCGATACAAATCTTGAATCGAGCGGTGCGGCGCCGGAATACGATTCTTCACGGAAGGAGCTAGCAAGGTCACCGTCTTCGAAACAACAAATCTTGCGCGGTATTGGAATAACGGTCCATACCGAATAACATCGAATGGTGCCAATTGAATAACCATAAGATTCGCGATGAAAACCTCATCATCTATCGGTATAGAACAACCGGAACGAGACGGTAGAGCTAGAAATAAGTCCTCTGGGGGCCGACTACCACCGACTCGAAAATAAGTGAAAACTCAAACCCACTTTTCTAACAAACTCCAAAGACACGAGCGAGTAAGTAGCCCCGAATCAAAGCAGTACAAAGGCATCATGCGAATCAACAAGTAAAGTACTGTCACCACATCGGGGCGTCCCAAGGTCTCGAGGGTGGGCATGGCGTAGACCCCGATGCAGGTGCAGAGAAGGCCTGCAAACACTCTGCGACGAAAAGTGGAAGCAGTGCTTTGGAGGAACAAGCAGCGGAGGTGCGGATGGTGCGGGATTCAATAGAACCTGCGGGAGGCGCCGAGTAAAAGCTGCAGTGGACCCCATCTTTGGAGAGTGCTTGTGGTGCGAGAACTGCTGTTAGAGTCTGAGCCGAACCTCTGTGGAAGCTGGAGGAAGAAGGCTGCTGGGACGGTCTCCCATTTGATGATACTAGCTGGATTACGCACTGCGAGGACTTGTGGCCCTCCAGACCACCTTCTTGGCATGTTCCTTGAAGGAACATTCGAAGCTCGATGTCCGTCACCACACGAAAACACTTCATGCCCCGACACGGGACGGGGCCTTGCCCCGTGGGGCGAAAGATGCGAGCGTGGCGCCAAGAAGAAGAAGCGCCTTCTTGAATGGAAGGGAGTGTTGGTTCTTTTGAAACCTCTTAGCGGTGGTCGTTTGAAAAGACCCACCACCTCCACCGAAACTCCGCCACGGCCCTTGCCGGATCCACGATAACAACAGAACCACTAGCAACATGCCCTTGCGGCGAAGGAGCTCTTTCCAACTCCATCCTCTAGCTTTGCTCAACCACCGAGCTAAAGTCACGTGAACTGTTGCTCCCGAATCAGCGATACTCTGATTGAGGCCCCGCAGAACCTCTTAGCCTTCTCTTTATCATCACTTGCCACGGTGGGACAAAGCGCACAGTTATTAAATCCGGCCTCATACTCGAATCTGAGCATTTTCCTTGCACAAAGGCCGGAGTGATTGCTCCATCTTCTCGATGAAGGAGTCGGATAAAGCGTGACTGAACCTCTCCACAAATACCTCCCAAGTAACAAGACCTGTCTTTGAGTCTGGAAGGCAGGACTCCTTCCCACCAGATGTCGGCTGGCCCTTGGTGAAAGGCCACAAATCGCGCCTTCTGCGCGGATGCAGCTCTAAGGCTCCAAGCGGCGCTCCATGTACCTCAACGATCCGCGGCTGAACGGTGTACTGCTCCGTCAAAAGTGTCCAAGCGGCGACATCCACTCACGGAGGCTCATCCTAACCTCGGGTGGAGCGATGGCGACCACATGTTCCGCCACAGTGCGGCGGCCGCGGAATGGCCGCTGCAATTGTTGGCGGAGTTGTTGATTCTCTCGATTAGGTTACGAATGAGATCATTTATTGCGGCGGTGGCTTAACAGCGGAGGCGCGGTGAGGCAATCTCCTCGATGCCGGCACCGGCCAACCCTTGAGACGAAGGCGATGTAGGCTGCGGACGCGGCCACGACCACCACTACGGGTCGGTGGGCGACCACAACCACGACCTCTACCTCTTGCCATCTAAGAACAACACAGCGAGCGAAAATCAAATACTTAGCTCAACGAGCGATAAACAAAATAAATGGGGACATAACCAAGCAATTGCGGAAAAACAATGGTTTACCCAACCCTTCCTATTGTGCACAGTGTGTCATTTTAATATTATTACCACGGACCTGAAGCCCGCTCTGATACCATCTGTAACACCCTGATCCAAAATCGGCTCAATGCCCAGCCCACCGTGGGGCGGACCCGCCACACATAGCACCTCACTTACACTTTCGTCCTCGCTTCGTGTAAAAGGGTTAACCCGAAGGTGCTATGTTTGGATCAAACAGGCATTATATACTACTACAACTCACTTGAAACAAGCAATGTGGGACTAATCCCACCACACAATTCCTCATGGGCCACATGGGCCACACTACGAGCAGACCGGGGTATTACAAAAACCCCCACTATTTTGTTTCACTTTGATGCCCAAAATAGTGTCTACTTTTTCAAGATATTTCATTTTGAAACAAGAAATCAGAAATATCTTTATTTCTGTTGTGCCTTTGGCATTATTGCTAATGATCAACATATCATCAACGTAAAGGCATACAAAAATCACAGCGGTTCCCACAACTTTACAGTATAAATATTTACCAGAAATGTTTTGAACAAATTCATTTGAAAGTATGGCTGAATCAAAAATTTTATGCCACTTCTTAGGCGCTTGTTTTAGTCCATATAAAGACTTGACAAGTCTACACACTTTTTGTTCATTTCTAGGTAGAACAAAACCTTCTGGTTGTTCCATGTAAATCTCCTTATCGAGATCTCTATTTAGAAATATTGTTTTGACATCCATCTGATGAACATGTAAGTTATGCAACGAAGCAAGAACGAATAATATTCTTATTGTAGTTATTCTTACTACCGTGCATAAGTGTCAAAATAGTCCATTCATTCTCTTGGCCGAAATCCTTTGGCTATTAATCTAGCCTTGTAAGTATTTAGTGTACCATCCGCTTGATACTTTCTCCTAAATACCTACTTGGATTCAATTGTTTTAGACCCCGTGGTAAATCGACAAGCCTCCAAGTTTGGTTAGATATTATAGAATCCATTTCATCTTGAATGACTTCTTTCCAGAAAACTGAGTCTCTAGAATTCACTTCTTCATTATAAGTGCTAGGATCATCTTCCACTTGAATAATAAGAGGTACCTTTAAAATAAAATTATATCTATTTCCTTCAACCAGAAATAAGGAAATACACTGAGAATCTATTTCGTCTGGTCCTAAGACCTTAGCTTTACGAGCACGATTACACTTTCGAACCTCAAGTTGTTCAACAATTTCAGAAGAATTCTCCTCTTTAGAGTTGTTTAAATTTTGTTGTTGTTCAACACCCTTTAAGATATTCTCCTTTTGAGAATCTCTAAGGTTTTGAGAAGTTTTATCTATAGTGGTTAAATTCTTAAAAAACTCCACATCTCTGGATTCAATAATTATATTGGACTCTGGGTTTAAAAGCCTATAAACTTTGATGTTTGCGGCATAGCCTACAAAAGCACTCTTTAATCCTCTTGGACCCAACTTGGTCCTTATAGGATCAAGGTTCTTGTAGTAAGCAAGACACCCCCACACTTTAAAATACCCAATTACAAGCTTTTTTCCTTTCCATATCTCATATGGAGAAACTTGACTTTTCTTTAGATGAATTCTATTTAGAATATAAGAAGCATCAAGTAATGCTTCACCCCAAAGACTAAAAGATAACTCTGAATGTATCAACATAGCATTTATCATCTCAAGAAAAGTTCTATTTTTACGCTCTGCCAAGCCATTTTGTTGTGGTGTTCTAGGAGCAGAACTTTGGTGGATAATACCATTCTCTTCACAGAATACATCAAATATATTTCAAAAATAGTCTCCACCTCTATCACTTCTTAGAATTTTAATTTTCCGACCTAATTGATTTTCCACTTCTGTTTTGTAAACTTTGAAAACACCAAAGGCATCGTCTTTATGTTTCAGGAAATAAACATAAGAATATCTAGATCAATCATCAATAAAATTAATGAAATACCTATTTCCATCTCTAGTTAATATGCCATTAAGTTCACATATATCTGAATGTACAAGATCTAACAAGTTAGAACTTCTTTCTACACTATGAAAAAGTTTTTTTAACCATCTTTGATTTAACACAAATTTCACACTTATTAAACTCATCAATTTTAAAAGAAATCAAACCTTGTTAGACCAATCTTTTCATAGTGCTTATACCAACATGTGCTAATTTATCATACTATAATGAAACGAGTCAAGCATATAAGCAAAATAAGAAGATTTATTTATTGCTGCAGCATCAGTATTGTCAATAGTACATAGTTTTATCATCCCATTACATGAATACCCCTTTCCTACAAATACACCACCACGGGTCAAGATTAACTTCCCCGATTCATACACAGTTTTGATACCCGACTTCCCAAGAAGATCACCACTTATAAGGTTCATGTTCATATCTGGCACATGAAGAACGTTCGCCAACGTAATCTTCTTTCCAGAAGTGAAGTTCAGTTCGATGCTTCCTTTCCTATGCACTTTAGACCGATTTTCATTTCCCATCTGTATTTCTTGTCCATCGGTTGCATCAACATAAGTCTTGAATAAAGACTTATCATCGGAAACATGAACAGTGGCACATGTATCATACCACCATCCAGGAACTTTACCTTGTACCACCATGACTTCCCTCACAACAGTGATGATCTCATCATCATCCATTTTAGTTGCACATGCTGCATTTTTGTTATTTGCACCCTTGCGGTGCCTACAATCACGAGCAAAATGTATGTTCTTGCCACAAACATATCAACCTTTTCCTTCTGCACTTTTCTTCTTAAAAGCACTTTTGTTTTTCTTGGGTCCGATATGAAAATATTTATTTCCACCTTTATTGTTATGCTTGCTGTCACTTACAACATTTGTCTTGGAGGAACCGGCGTTAAGATTGATATTTACCATTTTTTCTCTTACCCTCGATTCCTCTTCGGTTCGAAGGTGCTTCTGAATTTGTTCCAAGGAAAGATCCTCAGAATTATGCAGAAGTCTTTTTCTGTAGTTACTCCAAGTTGGTGGCAATTTCGCAACAATTGCACCAACCTGAAAAACTTTAGGAATATCAATCTTTACCGCCTTTAGTTTATTCACTATCACTTGTAACTCATGTACTTGGGAAAGAAGGGATCTATCATCATTCATTTTAAAGTCGAAGTACGTAGAAATAAGGAACTTCTTTGTACCTTCCTCCTCTGCTTTGTATTGGCTCTCCAGAGCATTCCAGATGTTTCTTGGCGACAGCGTGTTGGTGTAGAGATCATATAGATGGTCAAAGAGGGTGTTGAGAATGTGTCCACGGCACATCAGATCATCCTTGTTCCTCTTTGTTCTCTCTGCCTTGTGTTCGTCGGTGTCGTTCTCCTCGGGTGCTGGTAATGGAAGAAGCGCTGGATCAAGAATGTAGAAGAGCTTCATGGTCGTGAGGAAGAACTTCAGCTTGTCCTGCCAGCGGGTGAAGTTTGTGCTGTCGAAATGATCAAGTCGCACCATGTCTTGATTCATGAACTTGATGGCGGAAGCAGAAGCCTCTGACTCCCTAATAATCGCTTTAGATTGTTGGGAATTTTGTGGAGTAGAAGGCTTGAATCACGCCAGATGCGCTTTTCTAAAACGATTATTTGCACCCCTGTTAAAATGCTTCGAGTGTCTACTGTAAATAAGCTAGTAGGATAAGATAAGTCTAGACGAAGTTTGCACCAAAGCAAAATGAAAACACGTCATGAACAGAACAAGAGAACGAGATTATGAAGTGCTACTCAAAATTTGAAGGACGTCTCCTTATATAGAGTTTGAAAGGATGTGAAATGAATAGACGCGACTCTTCAAATGCACCTTCCCGTGAAAAGATGCGAAATGAAGAGACACGACTCGTCGAATGCATCCTTTCATGAAGTGACGCAACTTGATTGAAAACAACTTCCAACAGTCGAGGTTCTTTCACATGAATTTGGTTGCATACTCCCCTAGGGGCAGGGAGTATTATCAAAGCAGATTAGTCATAGATTATAAAAAATCCTAGAATAAATTCTTCTTGGATCGATGCCACGATACGTTCATTGACGATATGTCTACGCTGGTTCAAATCCAACTCGATCCAAAAATCTAGGGCTTTGTGAATATAAACTAAATCCATTTGTTTTTCTTCCATAAAATAAAATGTCTGATTCATAGAAATAAAGGATAGAGCAAAAGGGAGAATTTTCTTTCTAATCCATATCTATCTCATTCCTTTTTTACAAACAAAAGAGTTTTTCTTATTGAAATGAAAGGTAGATTACACGTGACATGCATAATGATCTAGGGTGTTTGTATAGTTTCTTATAAAAAAACATCAACACCTTTATAACAAAATGGTTATACCATTTGCTAGGATTACAATAATTACTAAATGTTTTACATCTTAATCCCTGATTGGAATGTGATAATTTTTCTAGATTTCTATAGAAAAATAAATTATTCCTGAAACTCCTATGCTCCAGACAGGCTGTTACATGCAAGCAATTGCAAAATACTAAACTTGATTTGCTAAAATGATGAATGTTAGCCCGTCGAGAATGAAGATAAAAGTATATTACCAATTTGCTACTTAAGGCTAGTTTTGAATACAGATTTGTTTTTCCACATGATTTAGAAATAAATTACGTAGTTTTTTTATATGAAATTATTGCATTTCAAACATATCCTTCGAGCATTTTGAGCTTATTTGGAATCAAAAAAATTAAGAAAAACTTTTTCATGGAAGAGCAACCCCTCCACCTCCATGATTTCTTTACTTATCATTTGTTAGACTAGTAACTTGTCATCCAATAATATGATTGTAGCAAGGATTAAAATTTGTTGGGAAGTAAGCAAAATGTGACTACTATCTGAAACAAAATAAGACACTTCTGCTAAGAATTTTATTATGTAGAGCAGTTTGTCTAAAAAAAGATTATGTAGAGCAAAGTATTCTTAATTCGCGGTAGGATGACATGTATATATTCCCACCACAGGCAAACACGTTCTTGCCGTGCACTGGAAGCGCGAAAGATAGCTAGGGAGTACAATATCAATTTTTAATATGGACCGTACATACAGTACCAGTTATAGTTGCCCCACGGCCCCACCCCGTGTGGGCCAGCCCTGGCATCTGCTCAACTTGCGTATCTCTCCGAGGTTAGCGCACAACTTAATAAATTCGAACGAACAATGCGAGGTGACTTTCGTCTTTCGCCACTGCAGCTGGGCCCCACGTCCCTCTACAGAGGCACCCCCGTACGCATCCCGTTCGGCGCAGCCTGCGGTCGCATCAGCCGTTCACCCCCTCCCCTGCACAGGCACAGCCTCACTCCCGCACGTATCAGATCCCGTCCTGCCGGCAACGGCCATGGCCGAGCGCTTCGAGCTACAGGGTAGACACGGCAAGTCCCGCGTCCGCGTCACCCGCGTCTGGCGCCGTCCCGCCGCGGCCGGCGGCCACCTCATCGTCGAGTGGAATGTCGCCGTGAGCGTCGTCTCCGACTGCCTCCCCTCGTACACCTCCGACGACAACTCCGCCATCGTCGCCACCGATTCCATCAAGAATACCGTACGTTTGCGCTCTCTCTATCCTTCTTTCTGCCCCCGCGATTCTCACGCTTCTTGGTCTGGTTCTTAAGTCGCTATGGCTCTGTTTGATCAGGTGTATGTGAAGGCGAAGGAGTGCACGGAGGTGGTGTCCATGGAGGAATTCGCGGTGATTCTTGGAAGGCATTTCACCTCGTTGTACCCCCAGGTAGGGAAAGGTGGGGTGTCTGTCTTCTTTGCGGTTTTGTTGTGGGGAAGGTGTCATTTTTATGGATATTTTTGGTGTGTTCGTGCTTGGGCAGGTCTCAGAGGCTACGGTGACCATCGTGGAGCGCCCATGGGAGCGTGTGGTTGCCGACGGGAAACCTCATTCGCATGGTGAGAAGAGTTCTTTCTGTTATTCTTGCTGTTTATTATGCTGTGGTTTGAGGTGAGGAAGAGGTACTTTTTATTGATGAAGCATAAGCCGTGAACTTTGGGGGTCGAGATTAGATGTGCTTGGCTAGTACGGCCTGCTCAAGTTGGAATTTCCTTTACAATCCTTGCTTTACTTCACAAAAACCAAAGTACACTACAAGTTCACAACCATTCCAATTTGCAGCTGACTAAAAGCAGAGCGCAGAAGGAAGGGGTTAGACATCCTTGAACCTGCTTGAAAGAGTAAAAACGATGTCCGACTAACAGACAACAATAATCTCCAGACTTTATGGAAATCTTTTAGGCATCGGGGCCCATCTACGCGTCTTGTTGAAAGCTTCAGGTCCTGTTTGTTTCAGCTGTGCTTTTTTGAAAAGTGGCTTACAGGTGTCTTTGTAGGGCTTTACATTTGCGGTGAATGAATAGTGATTTTTCGATTTGGTATTTGGTATGCGGCTTTTAGGTAAGTGATTGCGACTTGCGAGATGTGAAATGTCCGATATGCCCCTGAGTACAGTAATGGCTTGTTTGATGCCGTATGAACAATATTTAACGATATTTAACAATATTTACGACAATTGACAATATTTAACAACATTTGACAACATTTAACGATGATTGACGACTATTAATGACCACTAACGCAATTGACGAGAACTACCGATATTGACCGCGATTAACGACAATATACAGTAAACAACACAATAAACCTCACTTAACGTATTTAACAACAATTACTACAATAAACATTTATTACAACAAATAATTATTAAATTAATAATAATTACAATAAATAAATATTAAAAACAAATCAATGCCAGCAGATAATTTAAATTTTGATAATGCTCAGTCAGTCATCAATTCCATGGCATACATGAGTAGCACCGAATTGAAGCATGTTGCACGAATTTCTCCACCATGTGAATCGAAGATTAGCGTATTTAACGACAATTATTACATAAATAATTATTACAACAAATAATTATTACAAACAATTCATGCCCCCTCCACTTTTTTCCGAGCTTGGGACCGGCATCGACAGTGTTAGGCACCCCACCCTCACACGTATCCCCAAATTTCTATAGATGAATATGTAACAGGAACATGCATTAATGGAGATGATTGCAAAAAATCCATCCATTGATCATGCTGGGATCCAAACTAGAATCAAGAGAAATAAGATTAATCATCTTCACAGTAATTGCATAACCATTCATGTTCCAATATACACTCTAAAAATTGCATGGTAGAGATCACAATTCACAGCAGTACATCATCAAAGTAATTTACAATGTAGCATCTACTCACAACAATGATGATAGCTCCTCATCAAGTCAAAACTCATGTACAGATTGATGGTTCATGGACATGTAATAGCAACCAAAATTCTCCATGAATTGATTTACTTTGCACTAAAAAAATTGATGCACTCAGATTTCAGGCATTATCTGAAATCAAGTGGAATTGTACATGAGCACATTTTTCAAAGTCTGCAATCGAAATCTAGTTGCATTTTCCCCCAATTTCTTCCACATGCAAGAAGCAGACTACACTAATCAGCACTACTTGTTGCTCATCCATATCTTGTAATAACTGAGCGACGAACTACTGAACAAACATTCATATCTTGGTCAAGCAGCAGCATTCATATCAAGGATTCATTGAGAAATATGAGGCTGCAGCATAATCATGTGGTCTACTAAATTCCACAGAAACATTTACCATCTAGTAGATCTAAAAAAAAGTGGTGACTCACAGACAATTACTACTCACATGACAAGAACCAGATCACATGAAAAAAGATTGTACATCCAAGAATTTGGGGAGGTTCAGAGGGAACCATATTTCAAGCTCAGGATGCAGCTACTTCAATTTATTCAGAAAATTTGACATGCTGCAGTTAGTGAAGAAGTTAGTGGATAACAGATGCAAAATTTCAGTATGGCATTTGACAAAAGTACAATTTTGAACCATTCACAAGAACACAATCGATTCCTAACCCATAAAAACCAGAATTGTATTGATCATATGTCACTACTATGACCTCAAAGCAATCATGAATTGGATGCATGAATCAAAATGCAACCTGCACCCTGCTCCTTTCATGGACTAGTAACCAACAATGTAAGATCAAACCAGTCACGGCAAAAGTCACGAAGAGAAATCTCAAGCGAAATTGCAGGCCCAGCTCACCTCCACTTGAAGAAGCGCCTTCAAATTCTCCACCTGCAAGCACGCAGAACGCACAATTTTAGCCAAAATCTGCAGAAATAGCATTCAAAGATTGCAACCACAGTTCAAGGTTGCTTTGTAACCATGCTTCAGGAACACGAGGACGGAAGGAAACTGACATCTTCGAAGTCTAAACCAGGCAAAAGATACAACCAATCTTTAGTCTTCGAAGTCAGGGAGAACGCCAGCGACTCGGGGGAGGAGGCCAGCAGCTTGGGAGAGGAGGCCGGCGGTGGGGATGGAGCCAGAGGAGGAGGCGCCGGGAGGGAGGCAGGAGGCGGGGAGGGCAGGAGGAGGCGCCACAGATCGGGAGGACGGAGTCGGGGGAGGCGCCCGCGAGGGAGGAGTCGGGAGGAGGCGCCGCATCGAGGGAGGAGGTGCGCCGGGGAGGAGGGAGGTGGAGGAGGGCGGCACGGAGGAGGGAGGTGGAGGAGGCCGGCGGGCGGGCGGGATCCAGATCCGGATCTGGATTCAGGTGAGGCCGGTGGGGAGGATGGCGCTGGGGAGGAGATGCGCCATGGGACGAGGAGGTGGCCGCTGGGGAGGTAGAGGGAGGAGGAGGAGGGAGGTGCACGGGCTGGGCGGGCGTGAGGAGGGAGGCGTACGGGCTGAGCCGAGTTATATGCGATAGAATTTTGCGGGTAATTACCCCTGAATTTTGGGGCTAATTTGGGAATGGATGTGGTGGGAAGCCGCGGAAAGCACCTTGCGACCTGCTTTCGGCTTTTGGCTTCCACCTGTTGAACGAGGAAGCGGCTTCGACGAAAGCGGCTGCAAAAAGCCAACCGTTTGTTTCGGCTTTCGGCTTTTTCGGACAAAAGTCGGAAGCCAAAGTCGAAACAAATAGGGCCTCAATCCTACCTGCCATAGAAGTTTTGAGCCCTTTTGAAGTAAATCCTGATCTGCCTCCTTTTGAAGACCAGCACAATATTGGATCCATGTGCAAATGGAATGAATTACAGCAGTGGGGTCAGTAGGTAACTTATGATCAAACGGACAATGTTTATTTTTTACGTTTTCCAGCAAATCAACACCACTAGGAATAATTCTTCAGCTACAATTTATACATGAGTAAACTTTACAAAACCGCACTACCTTTGGTAAAACTATCACAAAATCACACTTTTAAGCAACAGTTTCAGATAACCACATTTCTCTTTGTATAATATTTTAGAAACCACAATTTCAAGCATTACCATCATATCCAATGGGCCGGGCCCACTTGTCGATCTCACAAGCCTATCCATATTAGAAAATGGAAACGGGATAGGCTTGTGAGACTGATGAGTCGGCCCAGACCGTTGATCATTAAAAGTGTGGTTTTGTGAAATGTTATGCAAAGGGAAGTGTGGTTATATGAAATTGTTGCTTAAAAGTATGGTTTTATAATATTTTTACTAAAGGTAGCATGGTTTTGTGAAATTTACCCTTTATACATTGATATGAGCCCAAAAGTTATAAATGTAACAAACTTATATAAAACAGATCGTACAAGCACGAATAGTTGAAGTAAAAACAAAGAGAAGAAAGACAAGAGAAGGGAGGTGAGACACCTCAAGCCCTTGGCAACACCTTTTTAGCAAAGACTTAACCATCCCTATACACTAACTTGCCTACAGACATTATGTTGCTCTTATCTAGCATGAGGAGAGGAGGCACAGTGATCGTCATGCATGTTTTTGCCCAAAGGTATACTTAACTGGGAGTCAACTTAATGTTGTCATCTTCATGTAAGTCCTAATGATGAACATTTTCTTTTGTTTCCTTAGCTGAAGAATATCGGGCAATAAATCATAGAGAGTGACTAGTACATGTGTATGTAATTTATGAACTTTACATGTACTTTTCCATAATCCACTAATCATCCTACAAGAGGGAGTGGTGGTGAGTGAAAAAATATTAGGGGGAGGAAAAAATCTGAAACCTTTTTGTAACAAAAAGTTCTATGTACCGTACTCATCCCCCCTAAACCATATGTGCTTGACTAGAAGCATCTAGAAATGTAATCCTCTAAGTGGGCATAGAGAAGTGCACAATTTTTCCTGTGTAATGTTTCTGAAGTCCTATATTTACTTGTCGGAGGCTAGAGCCAAATGGGACTTTAACCTTTGAGTTGATACTAGAGCTGCATTTACCAATGTTATAACATATAATCACTATTTGTATGCCTGTATATGCTAGAGCCTTTTATCTCTATGCCTTGGCCAAATTTAGTTATCCTATGGTGTTTTTGCATATTTTCCCATGATCATTGTTCTGGTCGCAAGTTGAATGGCGCAGTGCAAATTGTCCCCTCTGATGTCTTTCATTTTCTCTTTGAGGTCCAGGTTACTTTCTAAGTATGATCCACTGAGAGTCCAAAAGGAGGAATATGATAATCAAGCAGACAGTTTCTTTTCAACTACTTACATAATCAATTTTGTTTTTACATATAAATTCCCTTCTGAATGACATTTATTATGGTAAATATCTCACATGTATTAGTGTGTTAATGTGTAATATAAGTTCCAGTGCTAAATGTCACATCTCACATGCAGTAAAGGAGAACACTGGAACACTCCCTTTCAGATTAATCATTTCAGAATTACCTGATAGCTCTATATAATGTACTTCTTTGTAGGGTTCAAACTTGGTGTTGAAAAGCACAGCACAGAGGTCACTGTGAAAAAGTCTGGAAGCCTGCTTATAAATTCTCGAATTCAAGGATGCTCACTGCTAAAGACAACTCAGGTATTTCTTTAACTCTTTTTCATGGTCCTCAGGCCACCATTCCCATATAAATGCGCTCCACCATATATTCCTTGATCTCTAGTTGAGTTGGTCTTGTCCTGTATAAACCAGTGTGGTAGTTTTACTTAATTTCAGTGAGGTCGCTCACAGTACATAGTTGCATAAGTTAGGACTTATGATATGATAGACTTATATGAGATCATTAAATAGGAAGATATATGTGGTCTTACCAGATGCTAGTTTTTTTTTCCTACGGTTGCGCGGGTTGTGATATAATCCTTGTAGAAGATTGTTGAGATAGAAATGGACTTGTAAGCTATGTCATGCACTCATGCTTGTGGGGATTGAATGCAACATTGTCGCAAGCTGGCACTTCGTTAGCTGAAGTGTCACCAAAGCAAACTAATTTAACTATGTAAGTTCCAATAGTGTATAAAGAAAGGAAAACAAAAGTTTTAACTGAAACAGAATAGTTTTATTTTAATATTACAGAAATAGGCTGCAATTGCAAGTAGTAAATGCTATCTTTTAACCACCTTGTTTATCTCAGTCTGGATTTGAAGGATTTGTGAGGGATCGCTACACGCTTCTTCCTGATACAAGAGAAAGAATTGTAGCAACAGAAGTAACTGCTTGGTGGAGGTGTAGCACTTGCTTTCTGCCTGAAAAATTCTATTATCCACTATCTTGATAGTTATTCATCCCTTTCTTACATTTATTAATAATTCTGGACATTCAAGGCAAGAAAATAAGTGTGTTAGAGTTGATCTCGGGCATTTGGCCCAACGGCCAAATGCCCAATCCTCTTGATCTGCATACGATCGGGCGCGACCAAGATGGTGGTGGGCCTGTCGCCGGCGCTTATAAAGAGAGAGGGGACCGGGCGCCACAGTCACGAGGTTGGCTGCGCCGCCACAAACCCTAACACACAAACCCTAATCCGATCTAGAGGAAATACCGGCGCGGCGGAAGTCCACCGCCGCCTCCACCGAACCGACCGACCACCGACGGCCACGCCTACGTTCGGGACACGCCACCGTCGCCGAGCCGTGCGTCTCCACCGGCCGTCATTGCCTAGCGCAGACCCCGACGAACCTCCATGGCCAACCCTACTTCATCTACGCGCGACGGTAAACCCTCTCTCCCGCTCGGTCCTCTCGGACCCGATCCAAAACCCAAGAACCCCGGATCGGAGAGATCAAAAGAATACAACAATGGTATCGAGCCTAGACGGCAAAGAAAAGAAAAGAACGACGAAGATCCAAGCAGGCGAACCCAAACCCTAACCTAGTTTTTGAAAAGATCGGGACTTACGGTCGTGAGGAGGTCGGGCTCGCCGTGAGCTCGCCGTCGTCGTCGCCGGCTGCGCGAGACAAAGCCGAGCCGTGGGCTCGCCGTCGCTCAAAGCCGCCCCCGCGCGTCCGGCCCAGCGTGAAAGAAGCGCCGACACGGAGCCGCTCGGCGACGCGCTCCTCTCGGGGAGCGCGCCGCAGCCGCGAAGGGCCCACGGCGGCCGGCCGCTCTCTTCTTCCGCGTTTCTTAGCCGCTCGGGAGCAAGCGAGAGAGAGAGAGAGATCGCGAATGAGTTAGGGTTTGGGACGGCGCCGAAGTCGCGGTTTTATTCATGCGGAACGCCGCTCCACCGTTCGATTTGCATCAACGGTGAGATGGCCGAGGCGGAGCGGATCATGAAAGAGCGCGGCGAAAGATCGGCCGTCGGATGCCCATCAACGGCAATGAGATTGCATCATGAAACGCGAGATTGCAACGGCGAACAGACGCCAAGTGGCGTGTAATGGCTTAACGGGCGAATCATGCCGTTATAAGCGAGAATATCCGAAAATGATTTTATTTTATTTTGAAGTATTATTTGAATGAATTTGATAAAAAAATGAATAAAATCTCGGAAAATTTTACACCAACGTGTTAATTTTTAGAGATTAAATTATCTGATATAATGCTTGAATAATTGATTATTTTAGAATAATTACGATTTCATTGCAAAAGTTTAATATAGATAATTCTTTTAATTAAATTGAACCAACGAGAGAATTTAATTTTTAAAATTTATTGTGAATTATGATATTGTTATTTTCCACCAAAGTTGATAATAACGTATTATAATTCTAATTGATATTTTTATACATTGTTTCTATTTACTTGCAACTATGATATAGTTTTAATGTATAGATAAAATTGTTTTAGTTGTATGTCGTATTTTTGACCAGCGTTGGAAATAAGACATATAATTTACGTTCTCGCTTTATTTGATCTACATTTTCGGGAGGATACAACTTAATGAGTTGTATCGGAGAGATACCCACTCTCAAAGGAGATAATTATGGAGAGTGGAAGAAAAGATAGACTTAGCGTTTATCTTAGGTGAGGTGGATGGGTCCTCGCTCTGACCACGACCCACCGAGCCTCTGGCACCGGTGAGGAGTCAAAATGAGGATGATCTTGCTTGGCGAAAAAGGACGGAGAGATCATGCTCCCTTACGGATGTCTTATGACCTAGAGCATAAGAAATGGACCACGACCAACAAGAAATGTATGGTGTGATAAAGAATCGATTGAGCACGCAATTGTGGGCTCAATCGCATGACTATGTGACACACGCAGAATACCTTGATAAAATAAAGAGTCGCCATCTTGGCTCTTCAAAACGTATGCAACACGGTGATTAAGCGACTTGTGAGAGAGGTATTACGGTGGTGGGATAAGAGAACACATATTGAGGATGAGCAACTTGGCATCAAGCTCAAACCAATGGATTTGGCACTCAAGGATGAGTTCCTTATTCACTTGATTTTTGCTTCATTGCGAACGGTTTGACACTTTTGTTGTCAATTACAATATCTGCTCGATAAATGGGACTTAGAAAAATGCATAGCTATGTGTGTTCAAGAGGAGGAAAGGTTTAAATCCTCACATGGTGGATCTATCAACTATGTGAAGGATAACAAGAAAAGAACTTCCACGTACCTCCTTCTCAAGAAACAAGGAAAAGCATCATCCATCAACCTCAACAGAACAAATTTCTTTGTAGACAAAGATCGGTGTCTTCATGCAAGAAGACGAGACACTACAAGAAGAACATCACGATTACTTGAAGATGATCATGGCAAAGAAAGGTGAGAACATTATTACATTCATAAATGAATGCTTGTATGTACAATATTGAAATCCACTTGGTGGATTGACTCGAGAACAACTGTTCATGTTGCTAATTCCTTCTGAGGATTAGTTCGACGAGGACTACGCAAAAAACGAAAGATGCATTAAAGTCGCAAATGGAGTCAAGCGAAGTTGAAGCCGTTGGCGATCTTTCATTAGAGTTAGCTAATGGCTCCAATCTTTTACTTAGAGATGTTCTTTTGTACCCTCTTTACAGAGGAATTTGATTAGTGTTTCCAATTTGGATAAAGATGGTTATGATTGTAATTTTGGAAATGGCAAGTCGAAATAATATTTAATAAAGAATGTGTTGGTCTTGCCATATTACAAAATGAACTTTATTTGTTATCATTGTGTGATGATGTGAATGTCGTATGCGATAATGAGAACGTCGCGTGCGAAAGTGATTGAATCCTCGTCTCTGACGTAAAGCGAAAACGAAAGAGAACTCATAATGAATCGTCGAGATTATGGCAGCTGTCGTTTAGGCCATATTTGAGGGAGAATAGAAAGACTAGTTAAGAATGAAATTCTTCCTCTATTAGAGTTCTCGGACTTAGAACAATGCAGAGAATGCATTAAAGGAAAATATGTAAAGAAAATAAAGAAAGGCGCAAAAAGAAGCACAGAGTTCTACAAATTGTTCACACGGACATTTGTGGTCCTTTTCTGTGAAAAGTGTGGATGGTTATGACTCGTTCATAACATTCACAGATGACTACTCCGTTATGGATATATTTATCCAATCAAAGAAAGAAATGAAGCCTTGGATAAATTCAAGATATTTAAAAGTGAAGTTGAAAACCAACACGATTTAAAGATTAAGATAGTTCGATCGATGGTGGGGAGTACTACGATCGACATACCCCATATGGACAAGTTCACGGACCTTTGCGAGGTTCTTACGGAAAATGGCATAGTAGCCCATATTCTACAAGGCGAACCTCGGCAAAATGGAGTAGTGAAAGACGCAACTGCACTACTGATGGATATGGTGCGAAGCATGATGAGCTACTCCACACTCCCATTGAGTTTATGGATGGGCGTTAAAAACCGCCATTCATATTCTCAATAGAGTGCCTAGTAAGTCGGTGCCCAAAACACCGTACGAGTTGTGGACAGGAAGAGTTCCCTCACTAAACCACCTACGTGTGTGGGGGAGTCCTGCTGAGGCTAAAGTATTTAACCCAAACCTTGGGAAGCTTGATCCCAAAAATGTAAGTTGCCATTTCATTGGCTACCCCGAAAAGTCAAAAGGTTTTCGTTTCTACTGTCCAGACAGATATACAAAGTTTGTAGAAACGAGACACGCTGTCTTCTTAGAGGATGAAATGATAAGGGGAGCATGGTAGCTCGAGAGTTTGATCTTGAAGAGAAGCGGGTATATGTGCCCACTCAGATGATTCAAGAGCCACTCTTCTCACTACTGCTTGTCATTTGCCGCAAACAGTACAAGATCTTGTGGTGCCAGACTGTTATTGTTCCTCTGTGGCAACATTGAATGAGAATGAGGAACTGTTCTTGAGGATCCTATAGAACCCATTACCACAAATGAGGGGAGCAGCAAGACCTCAAGCAATAGATGCACCAAATGTGGAGGCCAGGAGGTCTCAAAGAGTAAGAAGATCGGCTATTTCGATGATTATCATTTATCATACAGAGGAATTTCAAATGGAGGATGACCCCACCTCATTTGAAGAAGCCATGAAGCGAAAATTCCTCAAAATGGCTTGAAGCCATGGAAGAGAAATGAGGTCCATGAAGGCTAATAAAGTGCAGGACTTGGAAATTATTCCTAAAGGAGCCAAAGCAGTAGGGTCAGTAAATGGGTCTACAAAACAAAACTCGACTCCCAAGGGAATGTAGAAAGATACAAAGCGCGACTTGTGGCAAAAGGATTTACACAAAGAGAAGGGATTGATTACAATGAGACATTTTCTCCGGTCTCATGTAAAGATTCCTTGAAATCATAATGGCATTAGTAGCACATTATGATTTAGAGTTACATCGGATGGATGTAAAGGCGGCATTTCTTAATGGGGATTTGGAGGAAAATGTTTACATGGCACAACCAAAAGGTTTTGTCATGGAAGAAAATGAAAGAATGGGATGCCGCCTAAAGAAATCAATTTATGGGTTAAAGCAAGCTTCAAGGCGGTGGTACTTGAAGTTTGTGATCAATAAGAAAATTTGGGTTTAAAGAGAATGTAGAAGACAATCGTGTCTATACAAAGTTTAAAGATGGAAATTTATCTTCCTAATCACGTATGTGGATGATATCCTCTTGGCTAGTAGTGATGTCGATCACTCTCTGAGACGAAGAGATTTTTGTCCTCAAACTTTGATATGAAAGATCTTAGTGAAGCTTCGTTCGTTCTAGGGATCGAAATTCAGGATAGAAACAAAGGGATATTGGGACTATCACAAAAGACATATATAGAAAAAGTCTTAAAGAAATTTGGGATGCATAAATGTAGTCCTTCACTGCACCTATAGTCAAGGGCGGCGGATATGGGGATTTTCAATGCCCGGGAACGATATGAGATCGATCAAATGAAAGCGGTTCCATATGCTTGGTTGTCGGAAGCTTACAAGTATGCTCAAGTGTGCACGCATACGACTTAGCTTTTGTTCTGGGTTACTTGGCGATTCGAGCAATCTGGAATAGAACATTGAAATTGATAAAGAAAGTCTTGCGTTATTTGCAAGGATCAAAAGGCCTCATGATAACATACGAAGATCAGATTTACTCCATATAGTGGGGTATCTGATTACGATTTTGCGGGAGATGATAGAAAGTCGACATCCGGATATGTCTTCACTCTCATTGGAGGAGCTATATCGTGGAAAAGCTCAAAGCAAACCGTCACTACATCGTCCACAATGTATCAGAGTTTGTAGCATGTTATGAGGCTACTGGCGGGTGAGCGGCTAAAGAAGTTCATACCGGTTTAAAAGTGGTTGGCGACATCAATAGACCACTTAAGTTGTCTGCGATAATGAACCCGCATGATAATGTATGCCCACAACAATAAGTCAAGTGGTGTTTGCCAAACACATTGACATAAAGTACTATGTTGTGAAAGATAAAGTTCGGGATCAAATTATAAGTCTTGAGCATATAAGTACACGCAAAGATGTTAGCGGATCCGCTTACTAAAGGCTTACCACCCAATGTGTTGAGAGAACATATAGCCAGCATGGGTTTAAGGAAAGCCTATGATTCTGGACTAAAAGATGGCCCAAAAGATTAAAGCAACTATTTGAACAATGAGGTGTATTGTAGTCATTGAATCTATCGACAATTGGCCGTGACGATGAGACACGTTCTATGCACCAATTTGTGATGGAATGAGTAAAGTCAAAAGTAAATTAAAGATAAAGCACACATTGAGATCAAGGGGAGAATGTTAGAGTTGATCTCGGGCATTTGGCCCAACGCCAAATGCCCAATCCCTCTTGATCTGCATACGATCGAGCGCGCGACCAAGATGGTGGTGGGCCTGTCGCCCACGCTATAAAGAGAAGGGACCAGGCGGCAGTCACGAGGTTGACTGCGCGCCACAAACCCTAACACACAAACCCTAATCCGATCTAGAGGAGCTGGCGAGCGGCGGAAGTCCACCGCCGCCTCCGCACACGGCCGACCACCGACAGCCACGCCTACGTTCGGGACACGCCACCGTCGCCGAGCCGTGCGCATCTCCACCGACCGTCGCTGCCTAGCGCAGACCCTCACCGACGAACCTCCATGGCCAACCCTACTTCATCTACGCACGACGGTAAACCCTCTCTCCCGCTCGGTCCCTCTCGGACCCGATCCAAAACCCAAGAACCCCAGATCCAGAGAGATCAAAAGAATACAACAAAGTGAGCTCAGTATTATAATATTTTAACTGTTGCTTGTTTGTCCAGTTAAGTAGCATTTCTGTTGCCATTTGTCTTGGACAAGCGTAGTTCTTTACATACACTGTTGACATTATCTTTTTGGGAT
Organism: Hsuehochloa calcarea; assembly: GCA_036346395.1. Taxonomy (NCBI): domain Eukaryota; kingdom Viridiplantae; phylum Streptophyta; class Magnoliopsida; order Poales; family Poaceae; genus Hsuehochloa; species Hsuehochloa calcarea. The sequence continues at coordinate 55,630,805 of CM070593.1, read as the reverse complement.
TTCAAGCTAATAGGAGCTCATGTTACAAGTCATGGGTTCACGATTTTCTAGTTTGCTAAATGACAAGAACGTGGCTGGACCCATTCAGTTGTTTATTGTCATGCTTTGCTTTTTTTCTTTTGTATCCAGTTATCCTTTTGTACATATTGCCCAGCTCCCATCAAAGCCATTCCGCTTCACACAAAGATACCAGGATGTAAAGAGAGTTCTTGCAGAGACATTCTTCGGTCCTCCTGATGTTGGAGTGTACAGTCCATCAGTGCAGAATACATTATACCTCATGGCTAAAGAAGTTCTTACCAGGTTTGTAGCTTTGAGATTTGGCTGTTATCTGTTGTAGCTTTTGTCAGCTTTATTTTAGCCTCTTATAATATGTATGCACTGAATATATATGTGCAATTTTAAGGTTCCCGGACATAGCATCTGTTCAGCTAAGGATGCCAAACCTCCACTTTCTGCCTGTGAACTTATCGAGCAAAGAAAATCCAGGATTGGTGAAGGTGAGGAAGATAGCTACCACATTTGTATTATTCTGTATTGCTGTTTGCACTCCTCTGTTTCATACTTCTTAGGGCTAATGGTGGATTTCTGAGTAATGTATATTAGCAATTGTGGTTCAACTTCAAATACATTCTTAGTAGCATTGTAATTCCAAACCCCAATCTGGAGCTAAACAAAAATGATTTTAAATAAAAAATGGCATGAGAAGCTTTTATTTCCGGGCCGTAATTCATTGGAATTAGATGTGCTCAAAATAATGTAATGGATTTAGTTTCCTGGAGCATAATTTCCCTCATTTTCCAAAATAGCACTTTAGTGTTAATTCATAATATTTTTGCTTAACTGATTTTTTTTGTACTATAGTCTATATAACCATGCTGGATTTCCTGGATGGATAAAATTAGCATTGCGATGTCAGCCCACATCTTTGTAATCTATGAATATGAATGATGTTCTTGCAAACGTACAATTATGTTCACTGGAGAGGCAGCAAGCCTTATGGTAGGGCGTTGCAATTTAAGCTACCCCAGAACTCTCATATCTTACCCACTTTCATTGAATTATTTATATGCTACAGTTTGCTGATGACGTGTACATGCCGACTGATGAACCACATGGAACCATTGAAGCAACATTGAGCCGCGCCAAGTCAGAGCTGTAATTTCAATCAATGCTGGTGGGAAGCTCCTGGTTTGGTTTCTTCAAGGTCAAAACCAGCAATAAACTGTGAAAAAAACACACTATCACAACCCCTTACAAAGGGGAAATAAATAAAGAACTTTGCGTGTGTTCAGCTAAATGTCTTGTACATTGTTAGCTATAGTTCCACCGTTGTAAATCTTGTACACTGAATTGTTGTATGAAACCTGTGATATTCTGTCACGTGCTTTGGGAATAAATCGGATCAGGTATGAGTGGGAGGCTTCGGCCCGGGCTTGCACTCGGGAGCTGTGGTGGAGGAGAGGGATGGTGCATGACACGAGAAGGGGCCGGCATGCGCACAACATAGTGGAGGTGGAGGCGTGGGTGCGCATAGCAGGAGGATGAGGCTAGGGTGAAGAGAGATCAGATAAACTAATCTTGCTTGCTTTGTTCCTTCATCTTCTCCACTTTAAATAGAGAGATTTACAAAAGAAATCGTAACGATCTCTATCTAATCTTTCTAAACAAATCTGATCTTAAGGATCGAATTTAAATTGTCTTAACTTGAAAGCAAGGAAAGGGTATTAGTTGGATCGGACCCATGCGATGCCTAAGTTGTCGCCGGTTGGACCGCTGGTTGGGCCAGGGTGGCTACCGGTTGGACCGCTAGTTGGGTCAGGCCCTTGTGGCGTCGGCTGTAAACCCGGGCCCACATGACATCTCTCCCGAGGTCCTCCCAAGAAGCTGCTGATGCCGGTTGTCTCTACCATTGAATTAGAACTTGACGAACATCATGATAGAGACGGATACGAAGGGCCTTGTCCGGTGTCAGAAGCACCTTGCCATGAAGCAAAACGGGAAGGCCTGGTGGCTCATCTGGTGGTTGTCCATGGTATGGCTTGAGAAGACCCACATAGAAGACATCATGAATAAGGGCACTAGTAGGCAGCAAAAGACAACAAGTGATGGAGTCAATCTTGGCGATGATACGGTATGATCCGTAGCACTTGGGAGCAAGCTTGCCTTTTTTGGGAACAACACTGAAAGCGATGGTTGGCCGATGATGGAGGCGTAGCCATACCCAATCTCCGATGTCAAAGGCCGATGATCGTAGTAGAGCTTGTCACGTTGTTGAACTTGGTGGAGACGTAGCTAGACATTTGCAAGGAAGTCGTCACGGGCGTGGAGAGTAGCATCGACGGCCATGTTGCGTGTGTCGCCATCTTCATACATGCGGATTGAAGGAGGAACGTGTCCATAGATGACATGAAACGTTGTATCCTTGAGCGCGGTATGGAAGGAAGTATTGTAGCAATATTCCACCGGGGCAAAAATGAACCCACTGCCGTGGCCGATCACCTGTTATGCAGCGTAAGTACATGGCGATGACTTTGTTGACGGCTTCCAATTGACCATCGGACTGTAGGTGAAAAGCGGAGCTCATATGTAACTTGGAACTAGAGGCCTGAAATAGTTCTCGCCAAACTGCTGAAGTGAAGATAGGATCCCGATCTGATACAATGGAAGCAGGTACGCCATGGAGGCAGACAATGTCGAAGAAAAACATGTGTGTCACCGATTCTGCCAAGTATGGATGTGCCAAAAGAATGAAATAGGCATACTTAGAGAAGCAGTCGACGACTGTCAGGATGGCGGACTTCCGCCTACGCGAGGAAGGCCCTCGATGAAGTCCATGGCGATATCTTCCCAAACCCGAGAGAGAATCAACAAGGATTGCAGGAGCCCTACAGGATGTAAGTGCTCCATCTTGTTGCGTTGACAGGTGACACAGGCGTGAACATAATCTTGGATTAACGACCAAAAATGGCATGTGGAAATCATGATGCAGTCTATGCAATGTCTTCTGGACGCCCTCATGGGTGACATCATGGGCAGCGGCAAGGATTTCCCTAAGAAGGTAAGTGCTAGTGGAATGTAGATGTGTCGGTTGAACATCACTAACCCGTCCACCACCGTCCGGGGGGGCACCAAGATTACCCTGGCTAATTTGGCCGCGAAGAGCTGCCAAGGGCGAGTTGGAGGCTGTTGTCGAGCGGATGGTGTCGAAGAGGTTGAAGTGCGGCACCGAGATGGCATAGGAGGCAGCCACATGGGCGTCATGGCGGGAAAGCGCGTCGACAACGATATTGAGCCGCCCAGGGCGATATTCGACAGAGAAATCAAACCCAAATAGCTCACTGACCCAATAATGTTGAGGGATGGTTGCAAGGCGCTGATCCAGCAAAAACTTCAAACTGTAGTGATCCATTCGAACAAGGAACGGCGACCCCAGAGATAAGGGCGCCAGTGTTGCACAGCCTGAACGAAACCAATCAGCCCACGCTCGTAAGTAGCTAATGAATAATGACGGGGAGCAAAGGGTCGGTTGAAAAATGCAATCGCGTCGCTGCCCTAATGTAGTACGGCACCGAGTCCCGTTCCAGAGGCGTCACACTCCACAATGAAGCGACAGAGAAATCCGGCAATTGGAGGATGGGCGTGGTTGTGAGAGCTGTCTTGAGGGCATCGAAAGCAGTAGGCGAAACCGTCCTTATTGAGAAGGTTTGTGAGGGGTGCCATGATGGAGCCGTAGGCCTTAATAAACTTGGATAGTACCCGATGAGGCCAAGGACCCACACAACTCCTATGTCGTCAAGGGTGTCTGCCAATCCATGACCGCTTGCACCTTCTTGTCGTCCATAGCGACTCCGGCAGAGGAGATAACATGTCCAAGATAGGACACGATCGGCTCACCAAAGGAGCATTTGCTGTGCTTGAGGAAGAGTTGGTGATGGTGATAAGAACGACCTGAAGATGTTGAAGGTGTGCATACCACAAAGTGTTGTAGATCAAAATATCGTCAAAGAAAATGAGCATAAATTGATGAAGGAAGGGTCGTAGGACGTCGTTCATCAAAGCTTGAAACGTGGTTGGTGCATTGGTCAACCAAAAGGCATGACGAGAAACTCGAACAGGCCATCGTGAGTGCCGAACGCTATCTTTTCAGTGTTTGGAGGATGCATCCGGACTTGATGATAGCCCGAATGAAGATCGAGCTTGGTGAAGTACTGAGCACCGCGAAGTTCGCCGAGGAACTCATCCACCACAGGAATCGAGAACTTGTCTTTCACCGTCTTGTCATTAAGGGCACGGTAGTCTATGTAAAAGCGCTAGGACTTGTCCTGTTTTCTCACCAAAAGGACGGGTGAGGAGAAGGTGGACATGCTGCGACGAATGAGGCCTTGACCCTCCATAAGCTTGCATTGACACTCGATCTCATCCTGTTTTCTCACCAAAAGGACGGGTGAGGAGAAGGTGGACATGCTGCGACGAACGAGGCCTTGACCCTCCATAAGCTTGCATTGACACTCGATCTCGTCCTTCTGGGCTAGCGGGTAGAGGTAGGGCCGAACGGCCACCGATGCCATATCCGGGAGGAGATGGATGCGCTGGTCGCACGTACGCGCGAATGGGGTAGTCCAACGGTTCGGCGAAGACGTTGTCGAATTCCCGAATAAGCTCATCCATGAGTTCGCGGCCGTCACACGCATGCAACGTAAGGCTGGGTGTCTTGTGTCGAACGCCGCTCCACTATACATGGTGGTCATGTCGCCAAAACGCCATGTTGAGGATCCTGAAATCCCATAGGATGGGACCCAAAGTAGCGAGTCATTGTGTGCCAAGCACGACGCCGTACCCGCCCAAAGGAATTGCGTACAAGTCAATGATGAAAGATTCGTCGGCGATGGTGATCATGGCGTTGTGGCAGACTCGGCGCAGGCTACCCTATTGCCTTTGGCCACGATGACACGAAGATCGGCGCGTGGCACAAAGGAGAGGTCAGCCCATTCGGTGACCTCGACCGACACAAAGTTGTGTGTCGACCCGGAGTAGAGTAGGGTGATGAAGCTTGCGTTGTTGAGCCGGAGTTCAATCTGCATCGTCTTGCTGGTACGCACCCCGAAGATGGCGAGTAAGGAAATTTGGGGCTCAAAATCCTCGGTCGCCTCATCGGCGTCAACGGCGTAGTCAATCTCCAAGAGAAACGAATTCTTGCATGTGTGAAAGCGGAGAACTTCTCATCACAGTTGTAGCAGAGGCCCAAGCGTTTCCGTTCCTCCATCTCCAGAATGGTGAGGCGGCGGATGAAGCGGTTGCCCGTGGAGGTGATCTGTCGTGTGGGTGTGCCAGTGGAGGGTACACCAGTCAGACCGGGGCTGGCGCCGGTTGGATCAGGAGTGGCGCCGGTCGGACCGGCCCCTGCCGGGGTTCGGAAGGAAGCGGGTGGCTCATGGGGCGTGGCGCGACAAGGGCAAACTGCTGGTGCAGTTCGTAAGTGAAGGGATACGGGTAGGCTACGCTAGCTGGCAATTCAAAAATTATACTACGTAAACTAGGAAGCCAAACAAGTAAGAGATCATAGATCGTTACCACCAGACACGCAGTGCAGTAGAAGAAGAATTCGAGCAGCCTGATCCAACGTAGAGCGCTTCAATGAGGCGACCGAAGTCGATCGTCCTCGGTGGCGATCGTCTTCTCCAGCAACCAATCGATTTCTTTGCCAAGGTCGTGGATCGTCCTCAAGCACAACAGTAACCGCAGTAGCGCCTCTATAATATCCACACGTCCAGGAAAGGAATATCGTGCACTAGTGTGCTAGCACCAACTCACACGGTAAGGCTCTCGAGCAGATGGTGGCTAGGGTTTCGGTGGAGTAACTCACGTCACATGTATCTCCTTATATAGTGCCCATGACGGATCCTATCTAAACACGTTTGTTCCAACCCATTAAGTGTGTGACCCGGTAGGTTCATGCGTAATCGGTTGTAACTCAAAAACCATTTCCAACCACGAGTCGTTAGCGGTTCCTAGCAGGACACAACGATTCCTAAATACACATAAATTATATCGGATGAACCTTAATGCAATATGATCTACGAGTAGCTTCTTATCACTTACAACTAGCTCATATCTCTATACGACTAGTTCTTATTTAGTCTCGACCAATTCGTAACTCCTTACGACCACGTTACGACCAGTTAGTGATCATGTTCGGCCAACCTACGACCAGCTCGTATCTCCATACAACTAGTTCGTATTTGTTCGAACTGAACAACCTGCTCGTGTATTATCCCTTTACTACATGATATCTGGTTGAACTCCATGTGAGATAGTTTGTCATCAATGGACTGTTCAATACTTTCTCGATCAAGTGTCAGATAATTTCACGTGGTCGAACTCTTCGACCAGTAGTGGCATGGACATACACTTTCTTTATCCAACCACATTGAGGGGTCTAGATATATCTCTCCTGTTATGTTAGGAGGGGTAAATCTCATATCCGACCAGTCATATTCCTCCACATGTTTCATAGCATATCTAAATGCTATCTTTATAACTACCCAGTTGTGGAGTAGCATTTGACAACCCCAAAGTGTACTATTATACATGTAGAAAACTATGCTGATATCAGGTCTAAGGATTATACATCATCATTGCTTGAGACCAACTGATAACATATGAAATTATAACAATCTTAGTAGTGTCTCAAGGTGGGTCAATCCAACACCATGTTCTCGAACATGTGTTCATATTATTGATTTGATATCCCTATATCTATGATCGGTGAACTCATGGCCACCTCCAAGTTGTTGGGGGGAGGGGGGCATTACAGCTCGACGTTGATGCGCAAAGGATCGTCCAGGCCCATGGTGAACAATTGAATGTGATGCAGTTCGGAGAGGTCACTGACACGATTGAGCAATGTCAGGAACCGATCCTGATAATCAGCGATTGTGCCCGTGTGCTGGCATGACGCTAGCTCTCCCAAGGGGTTGTTGCGCAGGGGTGGGCCGAAGCGGAGGTTGATGAGCTTGGTGAAGCGCCTCCAATTTGGTGCCACGCCATCGTGTTCTAGCCATTAGTACCATTGTTGGGCGCCGTCATTGCGGTGGTAAGCAGCGAGCCATACCTATTGGAGCGGATTTGCCGCAAAGGTTCGCTACCTGCAAAAAAATTGCTCACATCGGTTGACCCATGGGAGCGGGATCGCTTTTGTCGTTGAAGGTCGGAAAGTCTAGCTTGTAGTAACAAGGAGGTGCGCGTTCGGTTGAAGCAGCCGACGGCAGCTCCCGTGTCGCCCTGAGGTGGCCGTCGGCTATAGTGACGACTGCCTGACTACTCTCGAGATGGGTGATGGTTTGATGTAGCATGTGTTGTGCTATCTCCAAGTTATGTAACTTGTCTTCAATGGTGTCGAGTTCCTTCATCTGCGTCAGGATCGCTTCAAGCTGTGCAGACACAACATCGTCGTCGCTCGCCATGGAGGAAGGGGCAATGCCTGAATCTGATACCAAGTTGTCACGTGCTTCGGGAATAGATCGGATCAAGTCTGAGTGGAAGGTGGGAGGCTTTGGCCTGGGCTTGCAGCCAGGAGCCGTGGTGGAGAGGGACGATGCACGACAGGAGAAGGGGCCGATGTGCGCACAACAGGAGGCGGAGGCGTGAGTAAAGAGAGATTAGCTAAATTAATCTTGCTTGCTCTATTCTTTCATCTTCTCCCCTTTAAATAGATAGACTTACAAAAGAGCTCGTAAATACCTCTATCTAATATTTTAAGAGATCGGAAGGATCTCAATATAATCTTTAAAGAGTTCGAAATGATTTCAATCTAATCTTTCTAAATAAATATGGTCTTAAGATGGAATTCAAAGTGTCTTAACTTACAAGCAAGAAAAGGGTACCGGTTGGACCTGACGCACACAGCGCCTAAGCTGCCGCCGGTTCGGCCGCCAATTGGGCCGGACCGGCCGCCAGTTGGGCCGGACTGTTGTGGCACCGGCTATAAACCCAGCCCGCGGCCGAACCGGCCGCCAGTTGGGCCGGACTGTTGTGGCACCGGCTATAAACCCAGCCCAGCATCCCTTCTGTGTCGCGGAGCGTGTGATGTTGATTCTTGGTACTTCCCAACCTGCAGTGAAGCAGATCAATTTTTTGTTTTTTACTTCAGTAAAGCAGATCAATTTGTCACGCGATGCTGCAATGTCACTTTTGGGCTGGTTATATTTAATTACTGGTTACTTAAGGCCGTGTACGCAAAAGCATTCTACATATGATGATATGACTGCTCACTTTGGGCTGCACATTGACGCTTATACGAGATTTAGGGCCCCAGTTGGCACAGAATGCAGAACAGAAATATAGCGTCCTTGTCTACCTGTCGTGCTGTTTAATAGTACAAATTTTCTCACGGAGCTCGAGTCTTAAGCAAGTCGAGTATGGTAGCAACATTGACTGAAGTAAGTAGTCCATGATTGTTCTCCCACATGGCCGCTCGCTGGGAGGAAATGGACGTGAGCATTCGCCTGTGCAGAGTTATTATCCGGCTCCGGGCGTCGCAGGTAGCATCTGCTGCGTACTCGAGATGGAGAGTAGGTCGACACGCACACAGTAGATAGGCACAGAACATGGCTGCATGCTACTGCAGTTTCATGACCAAGAAGATGCTTCTCCACATGCTATAGGGTTGCCGATACCAGCGATTCGTACAAAAAATTCCGGATAAGTACGTACCTAAATCAGTGTTCGGCCATACCAGTCGGCCAGTAGGAATTAATAGAAATCGGTTAAAAAAACGGTTTTGATGAATTTTATCAAAAAGATAAATAAATCTGTTTAAATTTTACTCAAATTTGTTTTTATTTATTTATAATCTGAACCCCCCACCCCTGCGGTTAATTTTTTTCGGGTATCCAAAACCCTGACCTAAATGCCACTGGCCGATAGCAATAAATCGAGGACAAGCGAACGTGCGCGACGAAAGCCATCCGTTCTGCCGATTTCCAATTCCGAACGGCCGTGGACCGCCGCGGACTGCGCGTTTCTTTCTTGGCGCTCCACCAGTCCACGCCATTACCGGTGGCGATTCCTGATGAATTGGCCCAATCATGAGCGCTACGTTAGCCATCTATCGATGTGGGCACCGCACCGCACCGCGCCGTGCGGCCAGCCGCTGGTCATCCGCGCGCATCAATGCGTCAATAGCCGTTTCACTTCCCCTCCTCTCTTTTTTTATTACGAGGAACGCTTTTGCTTCGCTACCTACCAAACCGCTGCCTTTCGTTTCTCCAAGTACACCATCGCTAGCTGCAGACCAGCGACGTACGTCCCATTTGCCCGGTCAATTTTCTTGACGAAAACTCGTGGCTTGAAGCTTCACTTGATGGACCGGGAATGTTATTATCCCGACGCAATCCCACGTGGATCTTATACCTTGGCACTATGAAGTAAACTGGCCAAAATCCGGTCTATTCCGACCATAAGATTAGAGTGCATAGAGGAAATAGTAAGTTGCCATCGATCACAATAGGCTACTACACGAAAGGCGTGTACTGCCAATGATAACAACGGGGACGTGAAACTTAATTCCCACAAGTGAACAGAGGTAGGATCTATAAGTTCCATATCGAACGGTAGCTCGCTTATCTATATATCCATGCGCCAAATTCATCATTGGTTGGGTCGCTTTGGCGATGCTATCATTACTACAAAAAGAGTTATACTGGATACATCATCATAAACGGTTCTAAGAAACCGTCTGTGTTGTAATTATTACAGACAATTTTACAAGCGCATCCATCAATGTTACTATCGATGGCTAGAACTGTTTGTGATACGTCATTACCACAAACGATTTTTAATAAGAATCGTCTGTGATAATTGACAGACGGTTCGTGATAATAACTGTTGAACCCAGATTTCACAAATACAAATCCTCTGTTAAAATATTGTGCTATTTTCTGGATCAGTATATAGCACTCACAGATACATCACCGAATCATTTCCTACACGATGAAAACCATATCATTCATTATATTACATCATATCAGAGTCACATAGACCGCGTCGAATATGCCAAATGATTACATCACAAAAGTAGCGGAAGTAAAAAAAAGGAGTAGAGCATATCTCTCCACAGGCAAGCAACTAGGGGAACCCGTGTGCGTCTAATATTAACCAAAGACTTGGATAATATTGAATGCACGCAAGCACCAACAGAGTCAGTCAGACTGAGGCGAGACCTAGACTACTCTTCATCATCTCCTAGGCCTCCAGCTTCTGGGTCCTCGTAGTATGCATAATCTCCCAGATTTCCTTCTTCTGATGGTTTTTTTTGGAAAGAGTGAGGATAAACACAACTTCCGTGCTCGCGAGCCAACACGCAGGATGCAGTAATAATATATGAAAGGTTTAACAAGGATGGCTTGTGTTCTTTTATTTGCTAAAATAATATTTTCAATTACAATATTCAGAATTCCCTATGACTTAGCAATTTGACCAAAGTTCATTTTATTAAAGAGATATTGTGCAATATTTATAACGGCGAAGGCTACCTCTACCTATGCTTAATTTTGATTGGAGTCACCTCCATATATTAACATCACTGGGTACGATGACTCGGAAAAATCCAAACCATCAACTAGGTGAGCCGACACTATATTCATCCCTCCCACAAGGTTTTATAAATAGAACTAACTCAAGCTAAGTTCTTATGTCCGCCTTTGACCGTAGACACGACTGTTTAAACAGTTTAGACTCTGCAGATGTTGTACACTGTATCCACAAGAGACAATCAACTCGTTGCCCCACATGATTACTTAGTCATGTAGTTGAGAAATCATCATAGTAACTTTTGAATTATCTCGCCCCTCCCGCCATCTCACCCATATGGGCGACATGAGGGCCCCATAAATTATGCAGGATGTTCACCTCAGCAACTAGCGTAGTTGGTTTACACCACAACGTCTAGCACGACTGACAACTTCACCTTGCATGGCCCCATAAGTTGTGCGGGATGTTTACGTCAGCAACCATCGTAGTTGGTTTACACTACAACGTCTAGCGCGACTGGCGACGTTACCTTGCATCGGTGTCCCATTCAAGCCGGATGTGTCCAGTGCTTGCACTATCCCGTTACCCCTCTAGTGAGACGGTATTCAGGGTTTAATAAATTTACTAAGCAAAATTGTACTTTACAGACTTGTAGTTGTGCTTATTTTACACATGAGATCATGACAAGATTAAGTCATTAATCCATCCGGACGATTCATACCACATACGAACCACTCTCGTGCTTCGACGACACCCACCACTATACCATCCAACCAGATGTGGCAACAACAATTTAATGGGGTTTTGGGAGAACAAATTACATTAGCACAACATTCCAGGTATTTACCCACAATGACTACAAATTCATTTCCATGATTAAAATATGATGATTATGACATTTAATGCCTCGGTACTTAAGCAAGACTAGCATGTTGCATAAGTACATCCTATAACTAGTAATTACAATATAGTTACTAGGGTAACATGGAGTAATGGATTCAATTGCCAAAGGATGGTATAATAATTAATTAGTCATCAAATGAGTATTTTACTACCTTAGGATTTAACATACATTTTCTTAAAGAATTAAAGCATGCAATTTTGGTAGTTTAAAGGAATATAATTTGCATAAAGTATAGGCTCAAAATGATCAAAGTATTGACTCACCTAGAGTGAAGGGGAGAGAGTATTGAAAGTCTTGTGCTTGATCAAAATGGAGATCTCCTGCTTCTTCGAACTCTATTCAAACGAACGTACTGAAAAAAGAATCCGCAAGCAAAGAGAACAAATAAATATACAAGAAAATAGCAAATGAACTCCAATTTAAATAAGACCAGTGTCATTAGCAAGGTCTTGAATTTAGATAAATTTAGAAACAAACATCACTAGAATTGGAAGTTATAACGGAGGAGAACGGAGCTTTCGAAGTTTTGGTTTGAGTGCTGCTGATTTCGAGTACTGTTGCCTTCGAGTACTGCTTACTTCGAGTACTGTTGGCTACAAAGTACTGCTCACTTCGAGTACTGATGGTTTCGAGTACTGTTCATGTCAAGTACTGCTGTCTTTGAGTACTATTTGTTTCGAGTACCTGGTCGAAAAGGGGTTTCAACTACACAACTACCTAGTCATGGATCTGTTCGTAGCCATGGTCGTAGACATGGTTGTATACATGGTTGTAGACATGGTCGTAGCCACGGTCATAGACCTGGTCGTAAGGAGTTTCGACTATGCGTGGTCGGAGGGGTTTCGACTACAAGGGGTCGGAGGGGTTTCGACTTCAAGTGGTTGGATGGATTTTTTACTACAAGTGGTGGAAGGGGTTTCGACTACACAGGTTTCGACTACATGTGGTCAGAATGAGTTTCGACTACACGGGGTCGGAAGGGGATTCGACTAGAAGTGGTCGGAGGGGTTTCAACTACAAGTGGTCAGAAGGGGTTTAAACTAGAAGTGGTCGGAAGGGGTTTCGACTATAAGTGGCCAGAAGGAGTCTCGACTACATATGGTCGGAAGGAGGTTCGACAACACGACGTGGTCGGAAGGACGTGAGGGAGAACAGGGCACGGGTAAGGGGCTTACCAAGACCGAGCGAGAGGCTAGAGGAGGTCAGTGGACGGCAAACGGTGGTGGGAAGCTCGCGGTCGGAGACGACAGAGGACGGCGATGAAGGGGTCGGCCAGGACCGAAGGAAAAGAAGAAATGTGGCGGCTCCTGTGACACAAAACCGAAAATTGAGTGAGAGGACTCTTCAAGGAGCTCTGGGCACGAATCGATGCGGGTAGAAGAGGGGGATGCACTGGTGCGGCGAGAACCGAAAGGAGGCGTGCGGCGGCTTGAACTCTAAGTTCGGCTTTGGGAAAACCACAACGACAAGAGTGAGAAAGGGATACATGTGTGGGGGAAGGAGATGAAGGGGGCTGCTCGGGCTCTTTTCTGGTGGCACTTACCAAAGAGAAGGGAGACGAGGGGAGGCTAGGGGAGCCTCGGAGCTCCATTTATAGCTAGTGAGAGGGTGAAGGAGCTATTAAGGATCTCAGGGTGGCGCATGGTCCCAAGGAGCTGGCGGTATGGGCACTCTACGCGGCAGCAACTTGGGATCTCTGGGCAGGTGGGAGTGGCAGGGACGAGGCGACAAGGAGACAAGGGCGCGCGTGCGCAAGTGCAATCTTATTTGGTCTTGTGCGGCACATGATGGCGATCTGACGAGGCGGGAAGCGGCGCGCGGCCATGGCGGCGGTGTCATGGCGCCAGCAGAGCGGCGTGGTGGAGCAGTGGGTGGTTTGGTCAACGAGATGGGACGAGGCAGGGGAGGGCGCCGGAGTCAAGGTAGGTGAGAGCGGCGCTGGCTATGGGACGGGGTAGAGGAGGGCTTCGAAGTCAAAAGGGGGGCAGGTGCGGTGGTAGGGCGTCGGGGGTAGGTGAGCAGGTGGGCGCACGGGCGCTACACGGGCGTGTTCGATGGCTGAGCCGGGAGGGAAGAAGGGGGTAGGGGAGCTGGGCCAGGCTGGGCCGAAAAGGGGGGAGGTGGGTCAGGGGAGAAGACCGAGAGGGGGTGGGCTACGCCCAGGAGGAAGGATGGGCAGGCCCAAGAGGAAAGAAAGTGGGTTGAGCCCAAGGGGAGGGGTTTGAACTTGAGGTAGGAGCTTGTGATTTTGAAAATACACATAAGTTGAAATAAGTTTTTGAAACCAACCGACAAATATGATTACTATTCACAAACCAAAAAGTGGGATGTTACAATAACTGCAGTGAAAATAGCAGACATCACAGATAGTTCTTAGATATAACCGTCTATGATAGTTCACAGACGGCTTAACAAGAACCGTGTGTGATAATAGCAGAAATCACAGACGGTTCTCAAATATAATTGTCTATGATAGTTCATAGACAGTTCTTAACAAAAACTGTGTGTGATAATAGAAGAAATCACAAACGGTTCTTAAATATAATTATGTGTGATAGTTTATAGTCGGTTTTTAACAAGAACCGTGTGTGATACTTTTGTATCACAGACGGTTTGTGGTTGGAAGTGTATGTGATAATGCAGCTTTGGCTCCCGTGCGATGCGTCTCTTCGTCTCACGCACCAATTTTATTCCTTCTTTTATAAAAATGATCATCTGCCACCGAAGATTAATCCCCACATCTCTCCTTACTCTTCGTCTTTTCAAGCACAAAACCTTGCATTGTTCACTCAAGCACAAACCTTCCGATCGTCTTTAAAGAAATGACTCCCTCTTCCTTCTCGCCGGCATGGATGGCCTACTTGGCCATCTTGTACGAGCACCTCACCGGCCGTACGCTGACGGATGCCGCGGAAGGACGCTGTTTGCAGTGCCTATATCTCACTTCGTAACCTGGCCTCTCAAACTGACTATACCTATATATGTAATTCTATTTTTGCAGTGCCACTAGCAACAACAAGGCAATGTATGTGCATTCTACGTTTACTATCATATGCATGAAATCATGGGTGCTAAGCCGAAGGGTCCAAAGGTTCATCGATCTCGTAATAATTATTTCCTAATTATCAATTCAATATATATGCTTACTACTTTACTCCTAGCGACACCGCATGACAATCAAATAAACTATATTCGATCGAGAAAAACTCTCGGACATTCAAGGACGGCTCTACACCTTCATCAAGTCAGAGATCATTAACCCGAACAAAGAGTTTCACTCCGGTGACATCGATTCACTTTGAGTTGTAATTCAATTATAACTCTAGCGGTAATACATGAACATGGTTTTGTAATTGATTTTGATTTTTAAATCACTTTGAGTTGTTCTATATCAAATCAATTGTGATTCATATGTTTGATGCTTGCTTGTTTCCAGAGAGCATGGCTAGCATTTCCTAGGGTTGGCAAAAATATGTAGGTATAGAACGAACTATCACAGATGGTTTTGTGGTATAAACCGTCTGTGATATGTAGGATATCACAGACGGTTCTTTTTACTAACCGTCTGTGATATGTCTCCAATCACAAACAGTTGGTATATATAACTGTCTATGATAGCCTACATATCATAGACGGTTTTACGATATAAATCGTCAGTGAAGGCCTACTATCACTGGTTATCACAGACATATAAAATTAGATGGTTCAGAAACCGTATGTGATGATGGTTTAGAACCGTTTATGATTCCCCTTTGTGTAGTAGTGCATAGGAGGGAGGTCTCGATTGGCCGCTCAAACCGGTCGCCTTTCGCTTTTGCCAAGAATTTTAAATCGCTTTCTCGACTTCTCTCTCTCTCTCTCTCTCTCTCTATCTATCTAGTTAGGGCTCATGAGTTATGTAACATTCCGTTTTCAGATGTGAATAGTAATTACTATCTGGTTTTCAGTTTTCAATCGTATTTCAAATTAGCTTATGTTCTCAAAATCTTCGAGCTTCTAGCTAAGCTTGGGTTTGTGTTTCAAACCTCCTTGCAATTCCAAAATTCAAATTTCGAATTTGGATTCATCTTTTCGGCTTTTGGACCTTTTCTCAATTTTTGCCCTCCTTTCCTTTGGGCTCAGCCCGCATTCCTCTTTCTTGGGCTAGCCCATTCCCTCCCTTCGGCCCAGCTGGCCGACCTCCTTCCTCCCCCTGCTATCTTCTTTCTTCGCCCGAGCCCCACCCTGCTCTGCGCCATTCCCGAGCGCCCCCTGCCACTTGAGCTGCTTCCTCTGCCGCTGCGCACGACTCTCCCCGCCACCCCATGCTTTGCTGCACCTGCCCCTCTGCAGCCCAAGACCACGGTGCCCTCTCCTCGCCCTGTCACCTCCGTCGGGCCACACCGTGACGCCATGTCACCCGGTGCATGCTCAGCGCTGCGCTTGCGCACGCGCCCGCATCAGCCGGCCCTCTAAGTTGCCACTCCCCCTCGACATCTCCCTACCACGCCCACCTGCCTCCGCCCCGTAGCTTCACCTGGGCCACGTGAGTCATCGCCGAGCCCGAGCTTGTCAGCCCGCACATTACGCCGCCTCGAGACCGCGCGCTCCTCTCACCTCCCCAACGGCTCTTCGCCCCCTTGACCAACCATAAAGGAGACCCCAGAGCCTCCTCTCGCACCTCCCTCCTCACTCCTTCCCTCCACCGGTAAGTCCTCCAAAGAAAACGCTCGTGCTCCATTTCGGCCGAGCCGCCTCCGCCGGCATCTAGCCACTCCAGCGCCGCCTCCACCACGCCGCCCCCGTCGCCGTGCGCCCTCAACGTCAAGAAGTATTTCCTCTCAAGACATTTCGGCTCTGGTCCACTGTCGCCGCCGGATTTGACCTTCTCCCCCAACTCCGGCCGCTTCCTTCTCCACCACCCGTCTCCAGCCACCATCCCCTCCGGCCCCATCTTTGCCCGGTAGGTCCGCCTCACCGTGCGCCACCCCATGCTCCCCCTCCCCAGCCCAGCCTTGCCGTGAGATTACATTTTTCCTGAGTCGTCGAGCTTAGAGGTGTTGTTAATGATCGGAGGTAGCTCCAATCAAAAGAAACATAACGTAGAGGTTCCGACGGAGGGGACTTCTGCTATTATTTAATATTGCACAATTACTCTCTTTAATAAAATACAATTTGGTAAAAATGCTAAGTGATAGGAATTTGTAATTATGATAATTGGAAATGTTGCTTTAGCAAATAAAAGAACCCGAGTCACCCTTGTTAAGCCATGCATGTATATTATTGCATCTTGTGTGTTGGCTCGCGAGCACGGAAATTGTGCTCATTCTCGCTCTCCCCCAAACCCTTCAGATAATGTGGACCAAGGAGATTATGCATATTACGTGGACCCGAAAGCCGACGGTCAAGGAAACGATGAAGAGTAGTCTAGTTCTATAGTCTAGGTCCCGCCTCAATGTAGTGGACTCGTTCGGTACTTGCGTACAACCGATACTATCTAAACCCTTGGTTAATATCCGTCGTACACAGGCTACCTCAGTCACTTGCCTTTGGAGAGATGGGCTCTACCCCTTTTGCTTCTGCTGTAGTTCGCATTGCTTTCATGTAATGTAATCAATTTGGCCTGTTCGGCACTTCCTGTAAAACTCGACCCGACATGGTCTATATCACTCTGATGTTTGTAATATGTTTGAATGGTTTAGTTCACGCCATGTTTGAAATGATTCAGCAGTGTGCCTGTGAGTGCTATCTACTGATCTAGGGAATAGCACAGTGTTTTCACAGAGAATTTAGATTTGCAAAATACGGGTCCAACAAAGCTGGTATCAGAGCATACAACTATAGGAATCTTAGTTAGACTGGTCGATCATAAGGACTTGAGTCCTATTTTCAAAACTTAATAAAATATTTGGCAAAATATAACATACTTATTGCTCTTACTCATCTCTCTTGGTTCTTCTCTTACCTTGACTTCACTTGAGGTTTTACTCAGTTCCGACTCCCTTGCTTGTTTCCAAAATTGCAGATGACAACCCCGTCATCCGATACCCCATGGGACTTTTTCTCTCACGAAGAAGATGAAGGCAAGTTCATGGACATTCTTCGCCAACTCATGCAGCATCTGGATTACCGCCACAAGCCTATCTTCAGAGGCCGAAAGACCCAGACCCTGGATGAAGAGTCGTGGGCCATAGAAGTTTTCCTCTATGCCAGAGAGGGTGAGTTCATAGCTCACACCTTCAGACCTGAGACCCCCCCCCCCCACAACAGCTGTTTTGAAGTAGTCCAAGACACAGCACGCTTCGCCTGCACCTGCCTGAGCTAGATGCACGAGGATCTTCTGCTGAGTTCGCCTTTCCACTACTTTCTGCTTCTTCAGGAGGGAGAGTTCAACCACGGGATCTTCATCGTCGTGTGGGAGTGGTCAGGCTTAGTCTAGGCTAGCCAGCAGTGATTGCTATACAGTCTTTTGGTTTCAAGCACTTTCTATTTTTTTCTTTTGCAGATGATGTATTTGTATCTTATGTTGTGGCTTAGCATGGCCTATGAGCTGTGCTTCAGAAGTCATGTAACAACTAAGCCCTTTAATATAATGTAGCCACCCCAGGCTCTGCATTGTACTTGATCATTTCTCCTCGTTGGTTTGAAGTTCTTTTTGTTGTGCTCTAGAGGACTAGTAACCCTCATATACCCTCCCCCTCGTTCTAAGCTTTAGCTTTTCTTCAGATGGCACCTAGGAGAGCTGCCGCCCCAACCCGTGGAGCTTTTGCAATTGGCTAAGGAAGAGGTCGTGGCAATGACCGTGGTCATGGCCGAGGACAAGATCTACCTCCCCCACCACCAGCAAACCCAACAATGGCACAAGTCATGTTTCAACAAACTTAAATTCTCCAGGCTTTGCTAAGCAATCAACAGACTGGAGTAGCCATCCGCAACCCCAAGCTTGCAGACTTCCTCAGGACAAGATCCCTCACCTTTGTTGCCGCCAACGAACCCCTGGAAGCCGAAGATTGGCTCAGAGATACTGAGAAGAAACTTCACCTTACCCGTAGCTTAGACGAAGACAAGGTGGACTTTGTCACCCATCAACTGAAAGGAGCCGCCACTGCATGGTCGGAGAACTACCTCGCTGCTCGAGGTGGTGACGACTCGATGTCCAAGACGAAGAAGAAGATTGAAAATATTGCTTTAGCAAATAAAAGAACCCGAGTCACCCTTGTTAAGCCATGCATGTATATTATTGCATCTTGTGTGTTGGCTCGCGAGCACAGAAATTGTGCTCATTCTCGCTCTCCCCCAAACCCTTCAGATAATGTGGACTAAGGAGATTATGCATATTACGTGGACCCGAAAGCCGACGGTCATGGAAACGATGAAGAGTAGTCTAGTTCTATAGTCTAGGTCCCGCCTCAATGTAGTGGACTCGTTCGGTACTTGCATACAACCGATATTATCTAAACCCTTGGTTAATATTCGTCGTACACAGGTTACCCCAGTTGCTTGCCTATGGAGAGATGGGCTCTACCCCTTTTGCTTCTGCTGTAGTTCGCATTGCTTTCATGTAATGTAATCAATTTGGCATGTTCGGCACTTCCTGTAAAACTCGACTCGACATGGTCTATATCACTCTGATGTTTGTAATATGTTTGAATGGTTTAGTTCACGCCATGTTTGAAATGATTTAGTAGTGTGCCTGTGAGTGCTATCTACTGATCTAGGGAATAGCACAGTGTTTTCACAGAGAATTTAGATTTGCAAAATACGGGTCCAACAAAGCTGGTATCAGAGCATACAACTATAGGAATCTTATTTAGACTGGTCGATCATAAGGACTTGAGTCTTATTTTCAAAACTTAATAAAATATTTGGAAAATATAACATACTTATTGCTCTTACTCATCTCTCTTAGTTCTTCTCTTACCTTGACTTCACTTGAGGTTTTACTCAGTTCCGACTCCCCCGCTTGTTTCCAAAATTGCAGATGACAGCCCCTTCATCCGATACCCCATGGGAATTTTTCTCTCACGAAGAAGATGAAGGCAAGTTCATGGACATTCTTCGCCAACTCATGCAGCATATGGATTACCGCCGCAAGCCTATCTTCAGAGGCCGAAAGACCCAAACCCTGGATGAAGAGTCGTGGGCCATAGAAGTTTTCCTCTATGCTGGAGAGGGTGAGTTCATATCTCACACCTTCAGACCCGAGACCCCCCACACACACATTAGCTGTTTTGAAGTAGTCCAAGACACATCACTCTTCGCCTGCACCTGCCTGAGCCAGATGCATGAGGATCTTCTCCTGAGTTCGCCTTTCCACTACTTTCTGCTTCTTCAGGAGGGAGAGTTCAACCACGGGATCTTCATCGTTGTGTGGGAGTGGTCAGGCTTAGTCTAGGCTAGCCAGCAGTGATTGCTAGACAGTCTTTTTGTTTCAAGCACTTTCTGTTTTTTTTCCTTTTGTAGATGATGTATTTGTATCTTGTGTTGTGGCTTAGCATGGCCTATGAGCTGTGCTTCAGAAGTCATGTAACAACTAAGCCCTTTAATATAATGTAGCCACCCGAGGCTTTGCATTGTACTTGATCATTTCTCCTCGTTGGTTTGAAGTTCTTTTTGTTGTGCTCTAGAGGACTAGTAACCCTCATATACCCCTCCCTCGTTCTAAGCTTCAGCTTTTCTTCAGATGGCACCTAGGAGAGCCGCCGCCCCAACCCCTGGGAGCTTTTGCAATTGGCTAAGGAAGAGGTCGTGGCAATGACCGTGGTCGTGGCCGAGGACAAGATCTACCTCCCTCACCACCAGCAAACCCAATAATGGCACAAGTCATGTTTCAACAAACTTAAATTCTTCAGGCTTTGCTAAGCAATCAACAGACTGGAGTAGCCATCCGCAACCCCAAGCTTGCAGACTTCCTCAAGATAAGATCCCTCACCTTTGCTGCCGTCAACGAACCCCTGGAAGCCGAAGATTGGCTCAGAGACACTGAGAAGAAACTTCACCTTACCCGCAGCTTAGACGAAGACAAGGTGGACTTTGTCACCCATCAACTGAAAGGAGCCGCCACTGCATGGTCGGAGAACTACCTCGCTGCTCGAGGTGGTGACAGCTCAGTGTCCGAAGACGAAGAAGAAGAAGCGAATCAACAACCTCTGCAACTGGAGATCAACCAGACCCCGCCGCCGTAGAAGAAATTGCTGAAGTACAGCTAGATGAAGTTGAACTCACTTGGCGACAAATTCCTAGGCTGAATTCAAAGCCGCTTTCAGAACCAACTTCGTACCAGTCGGTACCATGAGAATAAAGAAGACTGAGTTCAGAGCTCTAAAGCAGGGTCATATGTCAGTAAATGAATATCTAACAAATTTAACCAGCTTGCCCACAACGCTCCCAATGATATAGCTGATGATGAAGAAAAGATCGACCACTTTGTGGAAGGTATGCATGAAGACATGAGAGTCCAGCTTATCCTCCACGATTTCTCCATCTTCCATCACCTAGTCAACAAAGCCATAGAGCTAGAGAATGAGAAAAAGACTGCAAGTCAGTCACAAAAGAAAGATGACATTTCAGAGGCCACAAGGCAACTTTCTACTAAATCAACATTCCAGGGCAGCTCATCCTTCAGGTCATTTGCAACCTTGCCAAAAAATTCAGCTCCAACCCCACGTCCCCAAGGAAGTGGTTTCCGCATTTTTCGCCCCGCCAGGCAACCTGCAGTAGTCAACACAGCAGCCAACCTTCACCGGTTCAACTATGGAGAAAAATGGCACTTTGCTAACAAGTGCCCTCATCATCAGAACACTACCGCAAAGTTCAATTCAAGAGCCACTCCAACTCAAGGTCAAGCATCAAATCAAAGCAAGAGTCATCAGACTTCGCAAGCCTCAAGGTCTACCCCGACACCAAGCCGCGACCGTGTGAATCATGTCACAACCGAGGAGGCCAGGATGCCACATGAGTACTAATGGGTACGTTCTCTGTTAATTCAGTACCAGCAGAAGTTTTGTTTGATTCTGGAGCTTCACACTCTTTTATTTCAAGAAAGTTTGTTGAAAGGCTTAAGTTGCCAACCAATAAGTTAAAGAAACTCGTGGTACTTAGTTCACCCAGGGGACCTCTATATGCTACCTCAGTTAGTCCTAGAGTAGAGATTGCTTTGAAAAATTTTAGAATCCTAGTAAACCTTCTTGTGCTAGAATCCCAAATTCTGGATATCATCCTAGGGATGGATTGGTTGGCCGAATACCAAGGATTAATAGATTGTGACAACAGAAAAGTGGTGCTCACTAAGAACCCAGAAACCATAATAAAGGTTAGTGTGGATTGTTCCTCTCCCTTGGATCGAGCAATCCACCACCTTGAAGAGTTGTCCCTAGAGACAACGCCTATAGTCTAAGCTTACCCTGATGTCTTCCCAAAGAATTACCAGGCATGCCACCAGGTAGAGATGTTGAGTTTGTAATCATCTTGAAACCAGGGACATCCTCAATTGCTAAGAGACCATATAGAATGACCGTCGACGAGCTTGAAGAGTTTAAGACGCAAATTGAAGACTTACAAGAAAAAAGATTTATTCGACCTAGTTCCTCTCCCTGGGATTCGCTAGTACTTTTTGTGAAGAAGAAGGATGGCACCACCAGATTGTGTGTGGATTATAGAGCACTCAATGATGTAACCATCAAGAACAAGTATCCCTTGCCTCACATTGATGACCTGTTCGATTAGTTGTCCGGAGTAGCAATTTTTTTTTCAAGATAAACATAAGGTCAAGATACCATCAACTTAAGATCAGGAATGAGGATATTTCAAAAATAGCTTTTATCACCCGGTATGGCCTGTATGAGTTCACAATCATGTCGTTTGGCTTGACCAATGCGCTAGCCTACTTCATGAAGCTCACGAACAAAGTATTCATGGAATACTTGGACAAGTCCATAGTCGTATTCATAGACGACATCTTGATCTATTCAAAGACCAATGAAGAGCATGCTGAACATCTGCATTTGGTCCTAGAAAAGCTTAAAGAGCACTAGCTTTATGCCAAGTACAGTAAATGTGAATTTTAGCTTTAAGAGATCAGTTTCCTCGGACACATTGTATCTGCTGGAGGAATAGCAGTTGATCCATCCAAAGTAGAAGCTGTGATGGAATGGAAATAACCTACATCGGTAACAAAAGTGCGTAGTTTTCTCGTTTGTCCGGATACTACAGACACTTCATAAAATAATTCTTTAAGCTTTCCAAACCGATGACCCATCTGCTTAAAAAGGAAAGGAAGAATGAATGGACAGAAGCTTGTGATAAGCGTTTCCAAGAATTAAAGAAGAAGTTAACCTCTGCACCTGTGTTGATCTTGCCGAACATACACCAGGATTTTGAAGTCTATTATGATGCTTCGCGTCAAGGTCTTGGTTGTGTACTAATGCTAGAAGGAAAATTTGTAGCTTACGCATCCAAACAACTTCGTCCTCACGAAGATAACTATCCAACTCATGATTTGGAGTTAGCAGCAGTAGTGCGTGCCTTAAAAATTTAGCGACATTACTTGATTGGAAATCATTGTGATATCTACACAGACCACAAGAGTCTCAAGTACATTTTCACGCAAGCAGATGTCAACCTTCAACAGAGAAGATGGTTAGAACTGATAAAGGATTACAATTTGGATGTCCATTACCATCCTGAAAAGGCTAATGTAGTTGCTGATGCATTAAATCATAAGTCCTACTGCAGTAACATCATGATTCAAGAGCATCAACCTGAGCTCTACATGGGATTGGAGGTGCTCAACCTTTGTTTAATAGAACAAGACACTTTAGACGTTGTGGAAGCACATCCAACTCTAGAAGAGCAGATCAAGACCACTCAAGAGGGATATCCCGGAGTCCAAAAATTTAAGCACCTCATGGCCAAAGGAAAAGCCCCTAAGATGATCGAAGATCAGCAAGGAATCCTATGATATGGAAAACATCTCTTTGTTCCCCACCAGAAGGAACCCAAGGAGTTGATTTTGAAATAATCTCATAGCTCGGTATATACCTTGCATCCATGCAGCACCAAGATGTATCAAGACATGAAGATTTTGTTTTGGTGGCCGCGAATGAAAAGAGACATCATGAGTTTGTAGTTTGTTGTAATGTATGCTAGCGAATCAAAGCCGAACATTAGAGACCAGCAGGATTGCTTCAACCGCAACAGATCCCTCGGTGGAAATGGGAAGAAATTGGAATGGATTTCATTAAAGGTCTGCCTCAAACCAAGTCTGGTTGTGACTCAGTATGGGTTCTAGTGGATAGATTGACTAATGTCGCCATTTAATTCGAGTGAAAACAACGTACAAGGGAGACAAATTAGCAAAGTCGTATATGGCTCGTATTGTATGCTTACATGGAGTACCCAAGAGGATAGTCTCAGATCGAGGTTCTCAGTTTACCTCACACTTCTGGGCTAGTTTGCATCACGCCCTTGGGACACAACTTTCTTTCAGCACAGCGTATCAACCACAGACTGATGGTTAGAAAGAAAAAATAAATCAGATTCTAAAAGACATGCTTTGAGCTTATGCTTTGGAGTTCATCGTAGATTGGGAGAAATATCTATCGTATGCTGAGTTTGCATACAACAACAATTTTCAGTAGTATGAAAATGTCCCCGTTTGAACCGCTCTATGGAATAAAATGCAGAACCCTCTGCATTGGTCAGAATCAGGTGAAGCATATATCTTCGGACTAGATACTCTCAAGCAAGCAGAAAAGAAAGTTAGACTGATCAGAGACCGCCTTCAAGCCGCCCAGTCCAGACAAGAGTTATTCTGACAACTGACAAAGAGAATTAACCTTTGAAGTTGGAGATAATGTGTATCTCAAAGTATCACCGTTTCGTGGAACTCAAAGATTTAAAGTGAAAGCAAGCTCGTACTAAGATACATAGGCCCATTCCCAATCACCACCAAGCGTGGAGAAGTTGCCTATCAGCTGGAGCTACCTGAAAGTTTGTCAGACGTTCACAACGTGTTCCACGTCTCTCAGCTCAAGAAATGTCTCAGAGTGCCTGAAGAGCAAGCTCCAGTTGAAGCTATCGCACTCCAGAAAGACCTATCGTATCCAGAACATCCGATCAAGATCCTCGACGTCGTGGAGAAACAAACAAGGTATCAAATAATCCGTCTTTGCAAAGTCCAATGGAGAAATCACTCAGCAAGGGAAGCCACTTGGGAGTGCAAAGACCAGTTGAAGCTAGATTTCCCGTCCTTGTTCTCAGAGCAGCTCGAATCTCGGGTCAAGATTCCGTTTAAGATGGGTAGGTCTGTAACATTCTGTTTTCATATGTGAATAGTAATTACTATCTAGTTTTCGATTTTCAATCGTATTTTAAATTAGCTTGCGTTCTCAAAATCTTCGAGCTTCTATCTAAGCTCAGGTTTGTGTTTCAAACCTTCTTGCAATTCTAGAATTCAAATTTCGAATTTGATTCATCTTTTCGGATTTTGGACCCTTTCTCAATTTTTGCCCTCTTTCCTTTGGGCTCAGCCCGCATACCTCTTTCTTGGGCAGGCCCATTCCCTCCCTTCGGCCCAGCTGGCCGCCTCCTTCCTCCCTTGCCTTCTTCTTTCTTCACCCGAGCCCACGCCTGCTCTGCGCCATTCCCGAGTGCCCCCTGCCACTTGATCTGCTTCCTCTGCCGTCGTGCACGATGCTCCCTACCACCCCATGCTTCGCCGCACCTGCCCCTCTGCAGCCCAAGACCACGACACCCTCTCCTCGTCATGTCACCTCCACGCGCACCACACCATGACGCCATGTCCCGGTCCACGCTCGGCGCTGCGTTTGCGCACACGCCCGAGTCAGCTAGCGCTCTAAGTCACCTCTTCCCCTCACCATCTCCCTACCCCGCCCACCTGCCTCCGTCCCGTCGCTTCGCCCGAGACACGCGAGTCATCGTCGCGCCTGAGCTTGTCAGCCCGCCCATGACGCCACCTTAGGACCGCGCGCTTCTCTCCCCACCCCAATGGCTCTTCGCTCCCTTGACCGGCTATAAAGGAGCCCCTAGAGCCTCCTCTTGCACCTCCTCCTCACTCCTTTCCTCCCGGTAAGTCCTCCAAAGAAAATGTCGTGCTCCATTTCGCGAGCCGCCTCGCTGGCATCTAGCCGCTCCGCACCCGCCTCCACCACGCCCCATCACCGCGCGCCTAACGCAAGGGGTATTTCTCAAGATATTTTGGCTCTAGTCCACTGTCCGCCAGATTAGACCTTCTCCTCAACTCCGCCGCCTCCTTCTCCACCACCCATCTCCGACCATGCCCTCTTGCTCACCGGTGCCACCCCATGCTCCTCCCGGCTTGCGCCGCCGAGTTTCTCTCCGCCGTGCGTGCCTCCGCCGCACTCCACCCGCCGTCGCCGGTGAGCGCGGCCGAGCCACCACCACCGTGTGCTTCGCCTCGGTGTGGGCTTTCCATTTGACCACTCCTGCGCCCATGCTGCGCCCGCACGAGCCGAGGCCGCCAACACCCCTCGCGTGGCACGTTCGGACCGAACGTGGGAATGTTCAGACCATGAACAGTGCGCACGGTTAAGGAAAGCCATTAATGTTGGCAAATGATTGCTTATCCGGTTAATCAATGCATCAATTTCCCCTGTGACTCTCTGCCGAGTGGGCCCACAGAATAGTAAAGGTTAGCTGATTCAACTGGTTTTGCCTCCAGCGACTGACAGGTGGGCCCCCATGCATAATGTGCACCTGGTGCACCGTGGACCGGTGCACGTCGACCTTCGGTCCATGCATTGTGCACATGGATTGAGCACTATTCATGGGCCCCACATGTCAGTGAGAGGATTATCTCTCCCCTTTTTATTTTCTGGATTTAATTCCAATTCAAACTTCGGAAGCTCCGTTCTCCACCGTTATAATTCCGATTCAAGTGAAATTTGTTTCTAAATTTGTCTAAATTCAAGATATTGCTAATGGTACTAGTATTGTTTAATTTGGAGTTTATTTGTTATTTATTTAGTATTTATTTGTTCTCCTTGGTTGTTGATCTTTTTCCGGTACGTTCGTCTGAATAGGATTTGAAGAAGCGGTAGATCTCCAAATTGATCAAGCACATGACTATCAAGACTCTCTTGAATTTAACCAAGGCGAGTCAACACTTTGTTCATTTTGAGCCTATATTTTATCTAAATTATATTTATTTAAATTACCAAAATTGCATGCTTTAATTCTTTAATCAAGTGTATGTTAAAGTTTAAGGTAGTTAAATACCCATTTGATGATTAATTAATTATTAAGTCATCCTTTGATAATTAAATCTATTATTCCATGTCACCCTATTTGCTATGTGGTAAATACTAGTATATGTTATATTTAAGCGACATGCTAGTCTTGCTTAAGTACCGGGCATTAAAATGCCCTAATCATCCTCTCTTTAACATGAAATGGTTTTGGGTAGTCATTGGGGGTACATGACTGAAGTAATTGAGATGAATTGGTTTTACTTCTCAAAACCCTAACAACTTGCTATTACCACATCTGGGGGAATGGAATGGTGGTGGGTGGCGTCGTGCACGAGAATGGTTGGTAGGTGGTATGAATTGCCCGGATGGATTAAGGACTTAATCTTGTCATAACTTTCTGTGTAAAATAAGTACAACCATAAGTCTGTAAAATACAATTTGGCTTAGTAAAATTATTAAACTCTGAATGTTATCTCACTGGAGAGGTAGCGGGATCGTGCAAGCCCTGGACACGGTCCGGCTTGAATGGGACACCAATGCAAGGTGAAGTTGTCAGTCACGCTAGACGTTATGGACAATCCAGCTACGCTTGTTGCTAAGGTGAACATCACGCACTACTTATGGACGTGGCCCATATGGGTGAGATGACTGGAAGGGTGAAATATTTCAAAAGGTTCTGTGATGGTCGCTCAACTACATGACTAAAGAATCATGTGGGGCAACGAGTTCTCCTCGTCATGTCACCTCCACGCGCACCACACCATGACGCCATGTCCCCGGTCCACGCTCGGCGCTGCGTTTGCGCACACGCCCGAGTCAGCTAGCGCTCTAAGTCACCTCTTCCCCTCACCATCTCCCTACCCCGCCCACCTGCCTCCGTCCCGTCGCTTCGCCCGAGACACGCGAGTCATCGTCGCGCCTGAGCTTGTCAGCCCGCCCATGACGCCACCTTAGGACCGCGCGCTTCTCTCCCAACCCAATGGCTCTTCGCTCCCTTGACCGGCTATAAAGGAGCCCCTAGAGCCTCCTCTTGCACCTCCCTCCTCACTCCTTTCCTCCCCTGGTAAGTCCTCCAAAGAAAATGTCTGTGCTCCATTTCGGCCGAGCCGCCTCCGCTCGGCATCTAGCCGCTCCGGCGCCGCCTCCACCACGCTGCCCCCATCACCGTGCGCCCCTAACGTCAAGGGGTATTTCCCCTCAAGATATTTTGGCTCTAGTCCACTGTCGCCGCCAGATTAGACCTTCTCCCTCAACTCCGGCCGCCTCCTTCTCCACCACCCATCTCCGACCACTGTCCCTCTTCGGCTCACCGTGCGCCACCCCATGCTCCCCCTCCCCGGTTCAGCGCACCGCCGGAGTTTCCTCTCCGCCGTCGTCGTGCCTCCGCTCACCTCCACCGCGCCATCGCTCCGGTGAGCCGCCGGTCGAGCCACCACCACGGTTGCCTTCGCCTCGGTGTGGGCTTTCCATTTTGACCACTCCCTGCCGCCGCCATGCTCGCCCTCGCCGCCGACGAGCCAGAGCCACCAACACCCCTCGCGTGGCACATTCGGACCAAACGTGGGAACGTTCAGACCATGAACAGTGTGCACGGTTAAGGAAAGCCATTAATGTTGGCAAATGATTGCTTAACCGGTTAATCAATGCATCAATTTCCCCTGTGACTCTTTGCCGAGTGGGCCCACAGAATAGTAAAGGTTAGCTAATTAAATTGGTTTTGCCTCCAGTGACTGACAGGTGGGCCCCCATGCATAATGTGCACCCGGTGCACCGTGGACCAGTGCACGTCGACCTTCGGTCCATGCATTGTGCACATGGATCGAGCACTATTCATGGGCCCACATGTCAGTGAGAGGATTCTCTCTCCCCTTTTTATTTTCTGGATTTAATTCCAATTCAAACTTCGGAAGCTCCGTTCTCCTCTGTTATAATTCTGATTCAAGTGAAATTTGTTTCTAAATTTGTCTAAATTCAAGATATTGCTAATGGTACTAGTCTTGTTTAATTTGGAGTTCATTTGTTATTTCTTTAGTATTTATTTGTTCTCCTTAGTTGTTGATCTTTTTCCGGTACGTTCGTCTGAATAGGATTTGAAGAAGCGGTAGATCTCCAAATTGATCAAGCACAAGACTATCAATACTCTCTTGACTTTAACCAAGGCGAGTCAACACTTTGTTCATTTTGAGTCTATATTTTATGTAAATTATATTTATTTAAATTACCAAAATTGCATGCTTTAATTCTTTAATCAAGTGTATGTTAAAGCTTAAGGTAGTTAAATACCCATTTGATGATTAATTAATTATTAAGCCATCCTTTGATAATTAAATCTATTATTTCATGTCACCCTATTTGCTATGTGGTAAATACTAGTATATGTTGTATTTAAGCGACATGCTATTCTTGCTTACGTACCGGGCATTAAAATGCCCTAATCATCCTCTCTTCAACATGAAATGGTTTTGGGCAGTCATTGGGGGTACATGACTGAAGTAATTGAGATGAATTGGTTTTACTTCTCAAAACCTTAACAACTTGCTATTACCACATCCAGGGGAATGGAATGGTGGTGGGTGGCGTCGTGCACGAGAATGGTTGGTAGGTGGTATGAACTGCCCGGATGGATTAAGGACTTAATCTTGTCATAAATTTCCGTGTAAAATAAGTACAACCATAAGTCTGTAAAATACAACTTGGCTTAGTAAAATTATTAAACTCTGAATGTTATCTCGCTAGAGAGGTAGCGAGATCGTGCAAGCCCTGGACACGGTCCGGCTTGAATGGGACACCAATGCAAGGTGAAGTTGTCAGTCAAGCTAGACGTTATGGACAATCCAGCTACGCTTGTTGCTAAGGTGAACATCACGCACTACTTATGGACGTGGCCCATATGGGTGAGATGACGGAAGGGTGAAATATTTCAAAAGGTTACTGTGATGGTCGCTCAACTACATGACTAAAGAATCATGTGGGGCAACGAGTATGATTATATCTTGTGGGTACAGTGTACAACCTCTGCAGAGTCTAAACTGTTTAAACATTCGTGACTACGGTCAAATGCGAACATGAAAACTTACTAGAGTTAGTTCTATTTCAAAAACCTTTGTGGGAGGTATGAAAATCAGGTCGGGCTCACCTAGCCCTGAGATTAGATTTTTCCTGAGCCGTCGAGCTTAGTGGTGTTGTTAATGATTGGAGGTAGCTCCAATCAAAATAAGCGTAAGGTAGAGGTTCCGACGGAGGGGACTTCTGATGTTATTTAATATTACACAATTACTCTCTTTAATAAAATACAATTTTGTTAAAATACTAAGTGATAGGATTTTGTAATTATGATAATTGAAAATATTGGTTTAGCAAATAAAAGAACCCGAGCCACCCTTATTAAGCCATGTATGTATATTATTGCATCTTATGTGTTGGTTCGCGAGCATGAAAGTTGTGCTCATTCTCGCTTCTCCCCAAACCCTTCAAATAATGTGGACCAAGGAGATTATGCATATTACGATGACCCAGAAGCCATCGGTCAAGGAAACGATGAAGAGTAGTCTAGTTCTATAGTCTTGGTATCACCTCAATCTAGTGGACTCGTTCGGTACTTACGTACAACATATATTATCCTAATTCTTAGTTAATATCCATCGTACACAGGCTACCCCAGTTGCTTCCCTGTGGAGAGATGGGCTCTACCCTTTTTGTTTCCGCTGTAGTTCGCATTGCTTTCATGTAATGTAATCAATTTGGCATGTTCGGCCATTCCTGTAAAACTCGACTGACGTGGTCTATGTCACTATGATGTTTGTAATATATTTGAATGGTTTAGTTCACGCTATGTATGAAATGATTCAGCAATGTACCTGTGAGTGCTATCCACTGATTCAGATAATAGCATAATATTTTCACATATGATTTAAATTTGTAAAATCCGGATCCGATGAGTTATGACAAGGATTATCATGGCATTGTCAATCAGACGCCTTCTTTTTTTGGTTCGACACAAGTTTAACCACTCGATCAATCTGGCTCGATCAATTGTTGGCCAGTACTTTGGAAAAAAATTTATTAGTGTGGTGCACGGTGCACACTCTGTCTAGTCTATGTAGAGCTCTCCGGTAGTTGCACCATCCTTCTCTGACCTCGTTTCTTAAATGAGGGTTAAGTATTCTGATATCAAAATGGCAACTTACAAAAGATTTAGGCATCTCCTTTTGCCCAGTTTTTTCTATTAAGAAAAAGATTTAGGCATCTTGCTTTTCTCTTGACGCCAATGGTACACCTACCTTGAGATAGGGTTGTTTGTACAAGTACTCATTTCAAACTAGCAAGGTAGCGAGTTAAGTAATGAAGAGATGATAAAGCTGAAAGCTTGGTACATTACTACGAACTGTACGGGGATATGGTTAGTTTTTAGTTGGCACTGTAGTATCATATGTAAGAGACGGTCAAGGTCCATCCTGATAATTGCAATGATATGAGCTCGATGGCATGGTACTTATAACGAAGGTGGTCACACTATCATATGCTTAAGTAGTACACGCACTGCGATGGAAGGCCTTCACTTTTCGGTTTGGTGAAAAATAAGTACTCACGCTAAACTTATAGTGTCCGGAGTGATATGGACATGGTGACTGAGGACTTTGTCGGTGGCTCGGTGCCATAATTGTGTCTTCAACATCTTTGCTGAGTTTTAGCACAATATTTATGGACTCCTTTACTCTTTGCTAGGGTCCTCACCCACCAGTGGGGATCAGCAGTACTTGCATAGTCGATGACTTGATGTTGGGGTATTTGGTTAGTGTCATTTCTTATCTATCCTGGATTAATTCCTGGTTCACATCATGCTATATATGTGGTGATTGGTGATCAGCAATGGATCAGCAGTACATGTCCATGATTTTGGGTTTTGGCAAGTAAAGCCAACCTTAGGAGCTCAAACCTATCTACCATGACCAAAGGGCAAAGGTCGCATGCATGCAGCTCAGTACTATACTACTGTATCACCTTATCCGCTGCTTGTCCATCTTGAACTTAATCGATCGACAACCTGTCAGGCCATGCGACCATATCCTTGTGATACGTCCTGCACATGCTTCATCTCTGCACTGCAGATGGACCCTCGTAATAACGTGATACCACTTGTCGTGCAGCGGATTGCAGGGGTGTAGTTTCTGCAGAATGTGAGCTAGTGAAGCACTGAAGCAGTTGACCTATTTGTTTCACCTGTTACTATTGATCTTCTTCTCCATTCAATGGAGCTCACGCTCCTTATCCTTGTGAATTTAATTAGCCTCTTGGCACAGTTCTCAAATCTCACTAGTACTACAAATCAGCACTACAGTGTTCATGGGAGCCTGTGTTCAAGATTCAAGAATAGTATCATGGCATATTCCAGTGTTCCTGTACTTGTTACTGCGATTTCGAGCTCTGCTCTCTCAGCTCTCTGGTGTCAGCGTGGCACCGGTGAGTGGTCAGTCACTGTTGAGGAGAGCTCAGTACCCAGCAGTTGCCATTAAAAAGACAGGTCCTTTTTCTATCTAACCATTCAATACCAGTGTACCTTAGATGGATCAGCTCACTAACCTGTAAGACAAATAAAGAAAAAGGGAGCATTAGCCTGAAACAAACCAGGTTTATCTGTGGATAACTTTGGGTGATGCGAGTGAATAAACCAACTGTGCCTTGTGAAAAGGCAGACAAGAACTGATGTCTTATACAGTTGAGCAATAGTTTAGTCTAGCGGTCTAGCCATGTAGTATTTGAATTATTATTGGTTCTGTTTTTGGTTTCAGAGAGAACAGGGTCTCAGTGTAAGCCAAGTTCTTGATTTAAAATGCTGTGGTTGCTGCATTGGTTCGGCCATCACATTGCTTGGTCGGACGGCTGCTAGCCCGCGACCATCGCAAATTGATGGTTGGTGGGCGTGCTTTGCAGCAATGGCGGCCTAGCTTTCTCAAGACGGTTAGTTCTGTTAAGTGTTGACTAGGGCGTGTTTTGCAGAAATGGGGAAAAGAAAAGCAGAAATTGTTATGGGGCTCATTGGAGCTGCAGTTTGCAATTCTCTACTGATTAGGCAATGAGCTGGCATTGCCGACAAACTAGTACCCCACTAGTTCTATCCACTATACGTGCATTAGATTTGACTTGCTCTAACAAAAATAGTATCGCGTAACTAACTACTACATATAGGTAACTTAGTGTGCACACGAGTAGCATATAAACGACTAGCACTTGTATATACTCCATATTCGAACGAAAGCAAGGCTACATATATATGGCTATGAAGTTTACTTACAAATGGTTATGAAGTCGTGATCGAATCCCCAGTCACAAAGGTAAAGGTTCTACCATGAAGACCCTGATCGAGGCCTAACTTCCTGGACGAGTTGCAGCCGTTTTCACGAAGCAAAAAAGGCATCAATCACACGCGAACCTTTAAAAAATTGCTCCATAATATACTTGACTCAACGTAGCAAGCAAGACGAAGGATATTATCGGGCACACGGAACATTGTGATGTGACATCTCCAATCATACAATATAGCAAGCTGCGCGTTAATCACAAGTTCTTAATTTTTTAGATTGTAGTTTGCCGGTTCGTTGGTCATCAGACCAAATTGAAGTACGCCAGATTTGCATAGCAATTCCCTAATTCTCGAAGCCGGAATTGACTGTTCGTAACTTCTAGTCGGAGAGATGATAGCACCGCACCCAATGTGGGGAGCATTTAGTGCAAAACTATCTCGGTGTGTGACCAATATCATCCAAGGCTATAATATCAAGTGGAAACCAATAATTAATTAGGTGTGGAATCACGGAAACGCTTCCGGTTTAGACATCAAATCAATAGGGAAATTCCCCAAAAAGAAGACGACGAGGATGATCAATACATGACGGCAAAAGTTTCGTGCGTGCTACCGAGTTCGCAGTCGCTACGAACAATAATCAGACGATTAGTTCCAGCAGAATTGCAATTGATTTTCATCGAGTAGCAGGAACTACGGTGGGCGTCCCGTTAGAAATGATCTTTTTTAGGGTACACTTAATTTAGCAATACAGATAAAAAAAAGTATATTATACCCTTAACAAATTCATAATTAAATTAAATTTATATTATCAGTAAAATATATTGTAAAATTTCTCCTAGTAATAGGGGGAATACGCCGCTGATTGGTCACAACAACTAATCCCTCCCCACATGGCTGTTAAGTATTAACCCCTCGTCATTACTCATCACTCGCGGTCATGGCGTATATAAGCTGCTCCTCCCACTACTCCCCATATGGCGATTTAAATAACAAAAAAGAGAAGCGATAGCAAAAACCAAGACCAAATCAATCCGCAAAAGGAGGCGAGGCACTACCACTCGGCTCCTCCTAGCAGCCGAAGCCGCGAGGTGAGGAGAGCTCAGGTCAGGTGCGGGAGAGCAGAGGCGTCTGCGCCGAGACGCGACGCCCCGCCCTACCCAGCCGCCGGCGGATTCGGCCGGAACGGGAGCCCACCCACCGTGGAGCGGCGCGGCGTCGCCGGAGCCCTCTGCCCCTGGCCAATGTCGGTGGGGAGAGCCGCGGTAAGGTCCCTGTCTCGGCCAGTGGCGGTTGGTGGGAACTGTGTAGTACAGGTGCGAAACTTCTCACTTTTCGGTGAGGAATGGCTACTCTTTTCCATTGCGTAGAAGTAGAACAGTCGCTAAACTTGGGCCATGTATATGTGTGGTTAGATGTTTCCAGTGGATTTGTGTGGGTAGATGTTAAATGTTCTCGTGTGAGTAAATTTGGTGTTTAGGATTCTATTGGATGGAACAGGAGTAGGTTTTGTTCAAATTTGAATGCAAAGCGTGCACTAATGCTGCTTGATTTATGACTGTTTTTTTAATGCTTTTGCAGAAATCGTCTAGGACGTGGAGTTGATCGGAGCTGCAGCGTGTGGAAGAGATGTGAAGATATGGGTATCAGAGACTAAAATTTTGCAAGTGTGTGTTGCTGCTGTAAACTTTAGTACTTGTGTTGAGAGATTGGGTACCATGGAGTCACGGATGGATCAATACGAGGTTATGGAACAGATTGGCCGTGGCGCCTTTGGCGCTGCCATCCTCGTGAACCACAAGACCGAGAAGAAAAAGTATGATGCACGTTGCTTCTATTTAGTTGTGGAGTCTGTTTCCCCTTAAGGTAGTTGGTTGACATCTGATTGATTTGCAGGTATGTGCTGAAGAAAATACGGCTTGCGAGGCAGACGGAGCGCTGCCGCAAGTCTGCTCATCAAGAGGTCAGTGAAGCATGAGAAATCATTAGCCTTTTTTCGCTCATCGATTAGTACTGCCTTAAGGAATTGATAGATGAAAGGAAAATTGCAGATGGCCCTTATTGCTCGCCTGCAACATCCTTACATTGTTGAATTCAAGGAAGCATGGGTTGAGAAGGTTTGTTCTCTAGGAACATGCACCGGAATGTGCCTTTTGTTTTGCTTCATCTTTGTTTAGCTTACTGTATGAGTTACGACAGGGCTGCTACGTTTGCATTGTGACGGGATACTGTGAAGGTGGCGATATGTGAGTGTGATTTAAGGGTTGGGAGGTTAGTTTTTTCTGTTGCATGTCTGTTGACTCTGTCTTGTCTCACTGTCTTTCTCTGACAGGGCTGAATTGATGAAGAAAGCAAATGGGACATACTTTCCAGAGGAGGTAATAATGACTTTTTCTAGTCCTTTTGTTTCATGCTCTGGAAAAACAATATGCAAAAGTGTGCTAACTGTTGTGAAACGACCCTCAGAAACTGCTGAAATGGTTTGCTCAATTGGCACTAGCTGTTGACTACTTGCATTCAAACTTTGTTTTGCACCGGGACCTCAAGGTAATTGACGAAGAATTGTCATGCTGTCATTTAGTTTAACAAGCAGCCAGTAATGTTTTGTGTCCTTGTCCTTTTTGCAGTGCTCAAACATATTTCTCACAAAAGATCAGGACATTCGTCTTGGTTAGTGTCCTGTGTTAATTCAAATAATTCTGTGTTTAATTCCATCTGTATTTTGCAGTGCTTCATTTCGTGCAGTTTAAATATCTCTAATTGACTTGCAGGGGATTTTGGCCTGGCTAAGACTTTAAAGGCAGATGATTTAGCCTCTTCGGTAAACTTCTTTCTTAATTCCCTTGTCTTCTATTGCTTTATGTTTTAAAATCTTGCATAGAAAACCACCTATCGATTAACCCTCACGTGTTCTAATAATATACCAATATGTTAGCTTAATGCCTTTTATGTTCTCAGGATCTTATATTTTAGCATGATTCTTTCTTAGGTTGTGGGAACACCAAACTACATGTGCCCAGAGCTGCTTGCAGACATTCCGTATGGATTCAAGTCAGACATATGGTCTCTTGGTAATATTCCCTTACTTTTATGGAGATGCTTAGAGAAATTAATGCTACATACCTAGTTTTAACCTATATATGTCTGTACAGGATGTTGTATGTATGACATGGCTGCTCATCGACCTGCTTTCAAGGCTTTTGTGAGTTCTTATCAGATCATATTCCTTAAATCACTATAATAACCTAACAGTAGTTTTTAGCCAGAGATGATTTACTTCTTATCAGTTCATATTCCTTCGATCACTATAATTATCTGCCCATGGATGTTAATTTGCAAATACTGGTTCAGGTCCCATTTCTAATCAACGCTACATAGCTTGTATGCAGAAAATTCTTAATGGCTGCCCTAGTAGAAGGATAAGATTGACTAGAGCACTTAGAATAGAAGATAAGAAACATCAATTACACTTTCTAGTGGCGTTATGGATAGTCACAATGTACAAACTGTGTGGTTTCCGGACTCTTACCTTAGTAGGGAAATAATGATCATAGGCACCTTCCATAGAGAGGTTTTAGCATTAGCATCTCCATCGAATAATTCATTTTTCCACTTCTATTCCTTTCATTTAAGTAAGCTAAAAAACCTGCTTGACAACAAAGAAGCATTGACCTCTTCACTCTGTGGTTCTATTCTGAACGCTGGGTAGAAGTTGGTCATTACCTTAGCAATAATGACTTTTGCAAAGCTTCTCCTCCCTCTTCCTCCTCTCTTTATGTCTGTGCATGTGCACTTTTCATGCACATGCCATGTGAAACATTATATAAGAGAAGGATGAGTTTCTTTTCCAGGTTCATAGCATACTGGATCAGAGTTCTTCATGATCCATCCAGGAACTTCATTTCTGGACTTTTGTGAATGATGTAGATCTTATGTCTCCTGGACTTTCAAAATATATTTGAAGAGGTCTACTACTCTCTCTTTAGTTTGACTATTTCGCTTTAAGCATATACCTATTAACCTATGCACCTAAAGTAATTCAGACTGAATTTTTGTTAGAAAACAATTATGATAATTAGTACTTTCTCTGCATGTGATTTTTGTCGAATTGCTGGACTGTGGTTCATTTTTTTATTTTTTTTAAAAAAGTTCATATTTCGTTCACATCATTTACCAATGCGATGGTGTTATTGGTTTTAAAATTTTAAGAGTTCAGTTGTGCTTAAATTTTCTCCTTATTTGTTTTAGGATATGGCTGGGCTGATAAGTAAGATAAATCGCTCCTCCATTGGCCCTTTGCCTACTTGCTACTCGTCATCTATGTAAGCGCATCTCCATGGTATATATATTGGCCATATATGGAAGTTTTGCTTTTCTTATCTTTCTTGTTTAAAATAATTTTGCAATATTTTTTGTTGGCACAATCGTTATTGTAATGCTATGGAACATTTCTACCCTTTTCAAACCTACAATTTAGTTCTTAGATACGTTGTCTTTCAGCTTCTTCAGAGTATTGCCTTTCCATTGTCGTATTGTGATTGAGCATCCTAGTCTATGGCTAGCTAAAACGGTCCCTTTTTTTGCCGTTGAATGCAGGAAAACACTTATCAAAAGCATGCTGAGGAAGAGTCCTGAACATCGGCCTACCGTAAGCTACTATGCACATAGAAACCCCCCTGCAATACATGTTTGTCACATTTACTTGATTCTGACAGTATCTGTTACATTTTGTAAACAGGCATCTGAGATTCTGAAAAATCCATACCTGCAACCTTATGTAAATCAATTCCGCCCATTTGCTGATATATCGCATCCCATGCGACCACCAGAGAAACCCATTACAAGTTCACGGAACAGTCAGAAAAGCATGTCAGGAAGCCAGTGTAGTAGCATTTCTGGCACTGGCAGTGATATGGACAGTATACAATCAAGTGAAAGAAATACATCAGGACTAGCTTCAAGTTCCAACAACACCACCATTGATACTGAAGGTGAAGGTACTGATCATGGACCAGTTAAAAAATGTTCAAGACCTCATGATCTTAAAAGCCATAAGGACACTGCTGGTCCTGAACTGGAGAGACAAGACTCATCTAAATCCATACATGTCGACCAGCATCCAAAATACGAGAGTAAGCAGCCAAAAATCATCAAGAAGATTTTAACCACTCTAAGAGAGGATAGCAAGCTCAGGGAAAGCAATTCACCTGTGAGAGCTAGCCGTATAAAGCTACATTCACCTAGCCAAAGAGAGCGGGTGTTTGATGATTCAAAGCACAACAGTGACATTTCCTCCAGTTCAACGTCTAGTGAAATGACATCACATGAATCAGCAAAGGTCACCTGTGAACCTGTGAAACGGATACAAGCATCTCCTCCCCTGAAGCATTTGGTGAGGATCATTCTTCTTCTTGTGCTAAACCCACTTTCATTGCATCGCTAAAGTTTTTTCGGGTACTTTCTTGCAGTCACCTATTGTTGAACATTCTCCAAAGGTTAAAATTAAAGCGGGTCAGCTGCAGCAGCTTGACCCTGTCAAGCAGGCCATGGAAGAAGTTGATGCAGCTGCAGGAAAGGCTAAGAATAGGATACCACCCGTTTTTGCTAGACGCCCTAGTTTTCCCCCTCGTAGACAAGTGGGAGCAGAGAGTCCACAATACACTGGGACAAAACAAGCTCACAATAAGGTCACCATGGAGCGTGCAAAAAGTCCTTGTCGACCTGTCCATGGTTCAAATAATGTTCTCTTTGAGCTTCCAGGTGTTCTAATGGCTCCTCCAAGCCCTCTGGGAGGTATTCAAATGAAAGTGGGCAATTCACGGACGAAATCTGCTCCACCTAGGGCTGTAGTGACCAAGGAAGACAGCAGTGCCTGCTCCAGTTCCACAATTGGCTATGCCGACAATATTGAGAAGTCTGAACCAGCTGAACCTGATTCACCAACCTACTCGGTTTCATCTTGCAAATGCTCGATCCCTGATACTGCCATACAAAAGCATGACCTAACAGCTATACCAAGTTCAGAGCTCAACACAACCAATTTGCAGAAGAGTATGGCTAGTAATGATGATGTCAGTCTAAGCTCAGCCTTGGACCCATCTTTTGATATCACCGAGCAAGAGTTTATTTGCAAGGATGACGTGCCCTGCAATAAGATGGGGCAGAGCACTGTCACAGTCGCTCTACAGAGTGATGAAGATAAGTTCACAGTTCAAGAGTTGCTCTCATCAGTACCAGATATTGCTCCCTTTGTTTCAACAACAAAAAACATTGCACTTGACAAAAGATCCACTCCTATCCAGCAGTCATCAGAGAAATCATCAGTTCCTCATTTAAACCCTCCAATTGAGGATGTTGTGCATGTCATAAGACACAGCAGTTTCCGTGTCAGTGGTGAGCAGGCAGTAACAGAGAGTGCTGAGGGAGTCCAAAGCACAGATGTTGGCAAATTTGTCAACGTGGTAAGAGAAGAGGTGGATGTGAGAAACATCCCAACGAACCTTAAACCTTCCGGACTTCTTGATTCTGCTGCTGCGAAGCCCAACATTTCAGAAGCTAATACTGTCAGTCTGAAACCACCCAGTTCAGATGTGGTAAAATTGCCCACTATACCTGAAGTAAAGTCTACTTCTCCTGAAACCAACAATGGGTTTAAGGAGGAGGCAACCTCAACAAAGGAAACACTGGATGTCAGGTCCTTCAGGCAGCGAGCTGAGGCTCTTGAAGGACTCTTGGAGCTTTCTGCGGATCTACTGCAAAACAATAGGCTGGAGGAGCTTGCGGTTGTTCTAAAGCCGTTTGGGAAGGGTAAGGTGTCCCCTCGAGAAACGGCCATCTGGTTGGCCAAAAGTTTCAAAGGGATGATGAATGATGAAGCGAGTCGCAGTTCAATGTGAGTGCTCATAAGTCATAAGTAACCTTGACTTTTTTCTCTTGTTGTGCTCTGAATTTCCAAAGGTTGTAACTTGACATCACGCTCCTTCACATCGTGTGATCTATTGGTCCCATGTTTGGATTTCGATAGTTTTCCATTCTTTACGGCACATTTTGTAAATAGCCCAGACTTGTGAACAGAAATAAGACATGCAAAAGATGATGTAAAATTTACATAATCAAGCTAATTGAAGGGTCACTTTTATCTAATATTTATTTGCCAGTGTTTGTCAAACTCACCCGAATTCTACAGAATGTGTTTGTTTGCTGTCAGTATAGTCGATTTGTTGACAATTCTTATCATCCCACATATGAGCATTGTAATAACACTGGATACCTAACCAGTCAGCAGATTTTTGCATCAGACACCCCTCTTATTGCCCTGTCAGAAGCTGCATCGCGTACTATGTCATTTGTCACGACTGAAACAACAAAACTATCATCCAACAAGGATACAAGTCTTTCTTGCAAGAAGTGATGCTCATGTTGTTATGACTTCTTACTGCTCCATTTGATTTACTCTTTGATCTCAATTCTCAAGTGCTAGACTTCGTTATGTACTTCCACAGTTGCAGCATCAGTCGTTGGTTGTATTTGCAGTTTTGCACCTCCATTTGCACCCCATTTGCTTTGCTATTTCCACCATCTGGTCGTACTGCCGTGCTTTGTTAAGCATCTCTTGTCGTTGTATTGCCGGCTTGCCGCTACGAACCTCGAAGATTTCGTCGGTTTCTTGCCTTCACATGTTATCAGATCGTTTCAAACAACGCCATCCTCTATATCTATCTATTCCTTCATGTCACGTCATCTCATAAATCTCCCTCCAGCCATGCGCCAATCATGGCAAGAACTCCATGTCTATCGCTACAGCGACGGCGTCGTGCCCGCCTCCGACGCTCCTCCTCCTGAGCCCCAGCCTCCCCAACGGCGTCGCCTGAGCCCATTCCGCATCCTGGTCAGAGCCTTCATCGCCGTCTGCACCCTCGTCGGCGTCCTCGCGTTCTTCATCTGGCTCATCTACCGTCCCCAGAAGATCCAGGTCGCCGTCGACGCCGCGACGCTCTCCCGCTTCAGCCTAAGCTCGACGACGAGCCCGCCGCTGCTCTCATTCAACCTCACGACCGGCCTGTCCATCTCGAACCCGAACAAGCGGGTGGTCGTCTACTACGACCTGCTGCGGGCGGAGGGGTTCTACCAGGGCGAGCGCTTCGGCCGCGCCGCGCTGCCGGTGTCGTTCCAGGGCGCGAGGCGGACCGACACGGTGCGAGCCGTGCTCGAAGGGAACTCGCCCGTGGGGAGCTCGGTCGTCGGCGCGTTCGGCGAGGATAATAGGACGGGGGTTTTCCCCGTGGACCTGTGGGTCAACGGCGCCGTGCGGTACAAGTTCGGCGAGCTGATGACAACCTCGGCGAGCGAGCTGTCGGTCATGTGCCCGCTGGTGCTGCAGCTGATGGTGACGTCGGGCAGGGTCGAGTGTATCGTGATCAGCTGGTGATTCTAACTTTGCATTCTTGTCGATCTTGGTGTAAGTCTGCTTAAGTGAGTATTTCTTTTGTTGGAGGTACTCCATTGGATCTACATACAAAGGATCTCGTTCCTCCTCCTAAACCATATATATTAGTAACGATTAGGGCTGGAAAAATAGCACAAGGTTCGCAAGTCTGCTCGGACTCGTCACGGTTCTGCTCGGCTCGACTCAGTCTGTGAATTTTCAAGCCGAGACGAGCCGCCAAACAAATGAGCCAAGTTCGGCTCGGCTCGCGAGCCTAGTTTGGCTCGGCCCAGGCGAGTGCGGAGGATGGAGGCGGCGCTGAGCTTGCTGTTCTTGCAATTTCATTTGTTAGGAATAGGATATACTTGTTTTGGGGAACTTATGCAATGAGTCTTGTAACTATTGAATGAACTAAAGCACTAATAGAAAATTTTGTAATGCATTTTGGATGTACCGCTGTTCTGGAGCTTCGCTCGTGAGCTCAAACGAGCTGGCTCGAGCCTAATCACGAGCTCACGAGCCGAGCCAAGCCACCCTTCTAACTCGTTTCCAAAACGAGCCGAGCCAAGCTTACTACGAGCCGAAACGAGCCGAGCCGAGTCGGGCTCATTCCAACCCTAGTAACGATGCTCAAAAGCCTACAATTTGACGATGGCATTAGTTGTACGTCCAGTCAATGATCTATGAGTTTTGTATGACAGTAAGAAGTGGTTATAGCAGTTCTATTTACTCTTATAAAAATAAAAGAAAATTATATTTAGTTATACAAGTATACCATATGCAAGTTCTTTTGGTATATATTTCTGAGTCATGTTTTTTTTTATTAGGGTGCCTATTCTCCGGAACCAGATTAGCCACAAAAAAAAAAAGTCCAGATTTTAGGTACACGATCAAGAAAAGGTTTGTCCTGTATCCCGATCACGACTAATCGTAGCGATCACTTGGCACCCAAGTCTGGATCTTGCGGATATAGAAAAAAATTTAAAAAGTCAAACATATATTATCCAACTTACTTTTGTCAGATTAATAAATTACTGTAGCACAC
Organism: Hsuehochloa calcarea; assembly: GCA_036346395.1. Classification (NCBI taxonomy): domain Eukaryota; kingdom Viridiplantae; phylum Streptophyta; class Magnoliopsida; order Poales; family Poaceae; genus Hsuehochloa; species Hsuehochloa calcarea. Next base: position 55,588,388 of record CM070593.1, on the reverse strand, counting down.
GCAGGAATGCATCGCTGGATATATCATGGAACAAGCTCTCACAAAGCACTGAGTAAAGGAACCGTAGGAATTAATACGGGCTGGATCTAGTTTTATTTTTAATTAATTCATGGAGAATTTTAAATGCTCATGTGCACGTGCTAAAATTGATTAGTCCCACATGGAGAGTTGAAGGAGAGTTACACTACTTTATAAGGTGGAACGTGGTAACCCCCTTGTGGAATTGGAGAAAGCCAACACACGCGCTCGCTCGCCGAGCTGTGTGCGTGCGCGTAGGCACGTCGGGTGCGGGCGCGTTTTTCATTATCTATTCAAAAATTGAAACGCACTGACTCGAAGTAATGACATTAATGAAAGTTCAGTTACTAGTGAGTTATGGCTACGGTTTGCACTGGTTGATGGCAACCGTTTCCTCTGGTCTCTGCTTCTTCGTTTTTGGTTTTGGCTATTACAAGAATAGTGAGCCGTTTAGTTTTGTTGTCTTCTCCAATTCACTCCCACGATAGACTAAGAAAGAATCATCGAGTCTGTTGCTGTTGTAGGAATTATTACAGGCTGGGCCCAGTTTTATGCACACGCACACGCACTCACACTCGCACAGCACGGCATGGCTCGGCGAGGAGAGGCGAGCGAGTGAGCGAGCGCGCGCGTGTTGGCTTTCTCCAATTCCACAAGGGGGCTACCACGTGCCACCTTATAAAGTGGTGTAACTCCCCTTCAACTCTCCATGTAGGACTAATCAATTTTAGCACGTGCACATGGGCCTTTGAGATTCTCTATGAATTAATTAGAAATAAAACTGGGCTCAGCCTGTAATAATTCCTACAACTGAGTCCTGGATTAAAGTAATTCGAAAAATGCTCATATATTCGACAATCCAAAAACCTTATTATAGGCATTTTTCGTCAACTGGCTTTGCTGCTGCGCTCAAACCTTCTGAGTTCGATGGTGCGAATTACAAGAGGTGGCGCACCAAGATGGTGCTTTGGCTAACTACCATGAACGTTTTCCATGTGGCAAACGGCAAACCTGAAGGAACACTTACTCCTGAACAAGAGCGAGCGTTCGAGGCTGCTGATAACCTTTTTAAAGGTGTCGTGGTTAGCATTCTTGGTGAGAAGTTAATCGATGCATACATAGTGATTAAAACTGGAAAAGTGATGTGGGATGCACTCGAGGCCAAGTTTGGGGTTTCGGATGCATGCAGTGAATTGTATCTCATGGAGCAATATCATGACTATAGAATGGTTGATGGCCGTTCTGTAGTTGAACAGGCTCATGAGATACAATCCATGGCCACAGAACTTGAGCACTTCAAGTGTGTGTTACCGAACAAGTTTGTCGCGGGAGGCATTATTGCCAAGCTTCCTCTTTCTTGGAGGAATTTTGCTACTTCTCTGAAACATAAGAGACAAGAGTTTTCTGTTGAAAATCTCATTTAGTCTCTTGATGTTGAAGAGAAGGCGAGAGCAAAAGATACACACACTAGAGGTAATGAGGGACATTCTAGTGACAATATGGTGCAGAAGAAGAATGACCAAGCTCAAAAGTTCAAAGGCAAGAACAATACTGCACAAACAACTAGCTTCAAGATGAAGAAGAAAAACACAAAGGATGGCCTTTGCTTTGTGTGTGGTGAATCTGGTCATTGGACCAAGGATTGCAGCCAACGCAAAAGTGGAAAGAATCAGCAAGGGAAGAATTCAAAGTCTACTAATGTTGTTGTTGGTACCACTGAGATGGGAACTTCAGGGTATGGTAATTTACCTACTGTTCTTTCCGTATGTCATTCTACCGATTGGTGGATAGACACTGGTGCTAATATACATGTGTGTGCTGATGTTTCATTGTTCTCTTCTTACCAGGTCACTCGGAATTCAGTCGTTCTAATGGGGAACGGGTCACATGCTAATGTTCATGGTGTTGGTACGGTCGATCTGAAGTTTACTCCGGGAAAGATTGTGCAACTGAAGAACGTGCATCATGTGCCATCTATCAATAAGAATCTCGTCAGCGGATCTCTTCTGTGTAGAGGTGGCTTTAGACTGGTATTTGAGTCCAATAAATTTGTAGTGTCCAAGTGTGGACAATTTGTTGGTAAAGGCTATGTGTGCGGAGGCTTATTCCGCCTATCTCTTTCAGGTTTGTATAATAATGTTGTGAACCATGTTTGCAGTGGTAATGAGATTACTATTTGGCATTCACGACTTTGTCACATAAATTTTGGTTGCATGACGCGGTTAGCCAGTTTAGAGTTAATCCCGAAATTCACCATTGCCAAAGGTTCTAAGTGTCAAGTTTTTTTGCAATCAAAACAGCCTCGTAAGCCTCATAAGGCCGCGGAGGTAAGAAACTTGGCACCATTAGAACTCATATATTCAGATCTGTGTGAGATGAATGGTGTGTTGACAAAAGGTGGTAATAGATATTTCATGACTTTGATTGATGACTCCACTAGGTTCTGCTATGTGTATCTTTTGAAAACTAAAAATGAAGCTTTTCACTACTTTAAAATCTATAAGGCAGAAGCTGAGAACCAACTTGAAAGGAAAATTAAAAAGCTTAGGTCTGATCGTGGAGGCGAGTACTTTTCTAATGAGTTCAATTTATTCTGTGAGGAATATGGTATAATCCATGAGATGACGTCTCCCTATTCACCTCAGTTAAACGGGGTTGCTGAAAGAAAGAATCACACTTTAACTGATTTGGTTAACACCATGTTAGACACAGCGGGTCTTTCCAAAGCATGGTGGGGGAGGTCATATTGACTTCTTGTCATGTCCTAAACAGGGTTCCCACAAAGAATAACGAGATAACCCCATATAAACAATGGGAGAAGAAAAGACTATCACTTTCATACTTGCGCACTTGGGGTTGTTTGGCGAAAGTCAACGTGCCAATTCCCAAAAAACGTAAGCTTGGACCAAAAACTGTGGATTGCGTCTTTCTAGGCTATGCTCACCATAGCGTTGGATATAGATTTCTAGTGGTGAAATCTGGAGTACCTGACGTGCATGTCAGAACAATTATAGAGTCAAGAGATGTTACATTCTTTGAGGATATTTTTTCGATGAAAGATATGCTTAGTTCATCGAGTCAGGAGCCTGATACAACTCCTGAACCTGCCATTCCTATAGAATATTTTGAGCAAATCCCCGAGCAAATTCCTGAGGAGGAAGACAATGAAACTCTGAGGAAGAGTAAAAGACAAAGGACTGCAAAGTCTTTTGGTCCTGATTTCATTGTGTACCTTGTGGATGATACTCTAAGTACCATTTCTGAAGCATATGCTTCTCCAGATGCGGAATACTGGAAGGAAGCAGTACGTAGTGAATTGGATTCCATTATCTCTAATGGAACTTGGGAGATCACTGAGCGTCCTTATGGTTGTAAACCTGTAGGATGTAAGTTGGTGTTCAAAAAGAAGTTTAGGCCTGATGGTACTATCAAGAAGTATAAGGCACGGCTTGTGGCCAAGGGTTATACCCAAAAGGAAGGCGAAGATTTCTTTGATATTTATTCACATGTGGCTAGATTGACCACTATTCGAGTACTACTATCTTTGGCTGCCTCACACGGTCTTCTCGTTCATCAGATGGACGTTAAGATGGCTTTCCTAAATGGAGAGTTGGATGAGAAAATTTACATGGAACAACCAGATGGATTTGTAGTAAATGGTCAAGAAGGAAAGATGTGTAAGTTGTTGAAATCTTTGTATGGTCTTAAACAAGCACCTAAGCAATAGCATGAAAAGTTCGACATAATTTTAACATCTGCAGGCTTTATTGTGAATGAAGCTGACAGATGTGTGTATTATCGCCATGGTGGGGGTGAGGGAGTCATTCTATGTCTGTATGTTGATGACATACTGATCTTTGGGACCAGCCTTAATGTGATTAAAGAGGTCAAGGTTTTCTTGTCTCGAATTTTGAGATGAAAGATCTGGGAGTAGCTGATGTTATCTTGAACATTAAGCTGTTGAGAGGTGATGATGGTGGGATTACATTGTTGCAAACCCATTATGTGGAAAAGGTTCTGAGTCGTTTTGGTTATAACGACTGTAAATCCTCTCCAACACCTTATGATCCTAGCGTATTGCTTAGGAATAATCGAGGAATAGCCAGAGACCAATTGAGATATTCTCAGATAATTGGTTCACTCATGTATTTAGCTAGCGGTATCAGGCCTGACATCTCGTTTGCTGTGAGCAAACTAAGCCGTTTTGTTTCCAATCCGGGAGATGATCATTGGCATGCTCTTGAGAGGGTAATGCGCTATCGAAAGGGTACTATGAGCTATGGCATTCACTATACCGTATCCTGAGTCTTTGGAGGGTTATAGCGATTCAAACTGGATATCTGATGCTGATGAGATTAAGGCCACAAGTGGATATGTCTTCACACTTGGAGGTGGCGCTGTTGCATGGAAGTCTTGCAAGCAGACCATCTTAACGAGGTCAACAATTGAAGCAGAACTCACAACATTAGATACTGCCACTGTTGAATCCAAATGGCTTCGTGAGCTCTTGATGGATTTGCCGGTGGTTGAAAAACCGGTACCGGCTATTCTGATGAACTGTGACAATCAAACTGTGATTGTCAAGGTGAGTAGTTCTAAGGATAATATGAAATTATCAAGACATGTGAAGAGGAGACTGAAATCTATCAGGAAAATGAGAAACTCCGTAGTAATAGCTTTGGATTATATCCAAACAGCTAAGAATCTAGCAGATCCCTTCACAAAGGGTTTATCACGGAATGTGATAGACAATGCATCGAGGGAGATGGGTTTGAGACCCACGTGAATTATGCTATAGTGGCAACCCATCTTATGTGATCGGAGATCCCGTGAAGTAGGATTGGCGAAACAAACTATTGGTTAACTAGGAGGAGAGTACATTTACAGACCCACTCCATCGGAGATGCAATTCTCTCCTAAATCTGTATGGCAGGTTAATTTTTATCTTAATGTGTTCTGTGGCTTGTTTAAGCAAAGATGTTGTCCTACAGAGCAGTCTTGAAAGAACACACCTATATGAGCCCAACTGCTAGTCACAGACTATGAGATAGGTTAATCTCTAGGAAGCTCATGAATAGGCCAGGAGTATGACTTATATGCTCCAATCTGCAGGGATGCCTGATAGCCTAGTATCAATTAAGGACTTAAGTGAAACTTATTCACATAAAACTGCCAATTCAAGGCTTAGTCCATTGTGTAGTTGTGGATAAGTGTAGCTTCTATTCTAGATGGATGTTCAACCTTATTCGGTCTCCATCGAAACACTGGTATATTAAAACAATACTGTGGATCAAGGCATTTGACATGTGTCTTTGAGATCTGGTGGGGGATTGTAGGAATTAATACGGGCTGGGTCCAGTTTTATTTCTAATTAATTCCTGGAGAATCTCAAAGGCTCATGTGCACATGCTAAAATAGATTAGTCTCACATGGAGAGTTGAAGGGGAGTTACAACACTTTATAAAGTGGAACGTGGTAACCCCTCTTGTGGAATTAGAGAAAGCCAACACACGCGCGTGCTCACTCGCTCGCCTCGCCGAGCCGAGCCGAGCGGTGCGAGTGCAAGTGTGTGTGCGTGTGCGCGCAGGCACGTCGGGTGCGGGCGCGTTTTTCATTATCTATTTGAAAATTGAAACACACTGACTCAAAGTAATAGCATTAACGAAGGTTCAGTTACCAGTGAGTTATGGCAACGGTTTGCACTGGTTGATGGCAACCGTTTCTTCTGGTCTCTGCATCTTTGTTTTTTGTTTTGGCTATTACAAGAACAGTGAGCCGTTCAGTTTTGTTGTCTTCTCCACTTCGCTCCCACGAGAGACTAAGAAAGAATCATCGAGTCTGTTGCTGTTGTGTCTAGCGATCTCCATCCCGCAAATCGCGTGTACGGTCGAACCAGGAGAGCAGGCCTCCGGAACCCCCATCCTTGAAGGCTTGCACGAGCGAGGACGAATATGGTTTTTGGGGAGCATTCGCACGACTGCTCGCTGCTTCGTCTTCATCTGATCCTCTGTTTTATCTACATCATCTGCACGACTACTACGACTACGTCATGGCGAACGACAACCTAACCAACACTTCTGCTGCTGCTGCTCCATCTACTGGTTCTGGGTATATATATCTTACACTTGTTGTCTATTTAGCTTTATTATCTGTTGTCTTGAACACTGAGATAGGAATACTAGTTTATGTTCTTCTAGAAATTCGTATGACTATGGTGTTCATGATTTCTTGCTTTATGAAAAGGGCTACAGTATTGTCCATAATTCATCTGGTATATTTTTGGATTAAAGTAATTTGAAAAATGCTCATATCTTCAACGAGAACTACTAGTGCAGAGTCAGCCTATGGAGGAGCAGCATACAATCTTCTCTACATGTTTGCAAGCCATGTATGGACACCTGCCATCTTTAACATGATGTTCAGCATTTCGAATCATGCTAATTTAGCATTCGAATAAAGATTTAGGGAACTTTGTTGCTTATATTTGATCTAAGAGTTACACACTTTATTTACCATTGAAAGAAAAACATAAATAGTCCCTCCATACAGGCACCCAAAAAACAATTTTGTAGTTATTTTATATATGTCATGTACAGTAGGAATATGACAAACAAAATGAGTCTTATCTATAATCATGGAATATAGATACTTCAATCTTAACATATGCAAAAGGAAACACATACATGTGTCATGTGTGCGAACTCAAAGTGGAGGACTGTAATTGTCATCTGACATCTCTTAGCTACAGTTTGGTGCAACTGATACTTTAATAATGCTCCTTCTGACTCTGACTCTTACCACTGCAGATTACTGGGCAATATACTATCTTCTCTCCATTGAACGACAAATCACATGTTGGAATTAGTTTGGCCTAGCTGAGTCAAGCACTACATCTTGCAATCTTGGATTTATAAGTAGTGAAAATTATGGTTCTAGCATTTACCATGATTGGGGAAAGCAAACACAGATATGTAACAACTGTAGTGCCACTGTTGGTTCTCCACAATTTAATTACGTTTTTTTTAGTACACTGGGTAAAGGCGCGGCCATAACTTCATTGAGAAATACTTCTTTTGTCTGTGGTGGGGGCTTGATGCAGCTTAGTTAGTATATTAATGTCATTATGCTATTGATAAGATTACATGCATTACCTAGGGTTCTTTCATGTTCCGTCCTCTCTTTTTTTTTTTTGCATGTTTTTGTGTGCTTCAAATACAATTACTCAAGTTTAGTTTTCTGGCATCTGTTCCCACTTTTTCAGTTCAAGTGGAAATCCTCTTGTGACAAGTGCATTCAATACATTTGCCACAGCATTTGGTGCTCTCAGTCTCATACTCTTTGCTCAGCTGATTGGCAATATGCAGGAACTGCAAAATCTTGCATTCTGAACTAAAGACAGAGGTTTCGAAGACAATAATCCCCGTTTCTTTTGCCCATCTTAATTTTAAGTATTACCTAAATATGTAGTACTGCAAGTTTGTTATGTCAATCTGAATCAACGGATCGATGAGCCGAGGTGGAGCGGACGAGGCGCAGACGCGGCAATAAAGAAAGAAACCGTCGGATCGCATCCGACGGAGCGCGAACGGCGACGACGGCGAAACCTCGGCACAGGCCTTTCCCTACCAGCCCGAGGTTGTGGCTCGTGGAGCGGCGCGAACGGCGTGGGCAAGCGGTCCCGTGGGCGCAAGCTGCGAAAGTTTGGGCCGAATTGGCCGAATGAACAGTAACTCAGCCGGTTTTGAACAGTAATTTCGGCCGGTTTTTTGAACAGTAACTCTAGAAATAGAATTTAATTGTTACCAGAAGTATTTTTTTTTAATTGATTTTAATAGAAAATTGAATAAAATCTCTGTAAAATTTTGCACCAACGTGTTATTATTTCCAGAGATTAAATGTGTATAGTTATAATGCTTCTGAGAATGAATTATTTTAGAATATTTACAGTTTCCGCTGCAAAAGTTAATGTTGATTAATTCTTTTAATTAAATTCGAACCAACGAGAGAATTTAATTTTTTAAGAATTGTTATGAGTTATGATATTGTTATTTTCTGACTAAAGTTGATAATAACAGTATTATAATTTTAATTGATGTTTTTTATGCATTGTTTCTATTTCTGCCCAACGGTGATATAGTTTTAATGTATAGATATAATTGTTTTAATTGTATGTCGTATTTTTGACCAACGTTGGAAATAAGGCATATAATTTTCAAGTTTCGTTCTCACTTTATTTGAACTAAATTTTCAGGAGGATACAACTTGATGGGTTGTATCAGAGAGATCCCCACTCTCAAAGGAGATAATTATGGAGAGTGGAAGAAAAAGATAGACTTAGCGTTTATCTTAGCCGAGGTGGACTGGTCCTCACTATAAGACGACCCACCGAGCCTATGGCACCGGTGAGGGGTCAAATGAGGATGATCTTGCTTGGCGAGAAAAAGACAGAGAGATCATGCTCCTTGCGGATGTCTTATGACCTAGAGCATAAGAAATGGACCACGACCAACAAGAAATGTATGGTCGTGATAAAGAACACGATTGAGCCTCGCAATTGTGGGCTCAATCGCATGACTGTGACACCGCCACGAATACCTTGATAAAATAAAGAGTCCGGTTCATCGCTCTTCAAAGACATATGCTACACAGCTGATTAAGCAGCTTGTGACAGAAAGGTATTCTGGTGGTGGCAGTGGAATAAGAGAACACATATTAAGGATGAGCAACTTGGCATCCAAGCTTAAACCAATGGATTTGGCACTCAAGGATGAGTTCCTTATTCACTTGATTTTTGCTTCATTGCGTAAAAGTTTGACACTTTTGTTGTCAATTACAACATGCACCCGATAAATGGGACTTAGAAAAGTGCATAGCTATGTGTGTTCAAGAGGAGGAAAGAATTAAATCCTCACATGGTGGATCTATCAACTATGTGAAGGATAACAAGAAAAAGCACTTCAACAATACCTCCTTCTCAAGGAACAAGGGAAAAGCCTCATCCATCACCTCAACAGAATAAATTTGTCAGTAGACAAAGATCGGTGTCTTCATCAAGAAGACCGGACACTACAAGAAGAACTCATCTGATTACTTAAAGATGATAATGGCAAAGAAAGGTGAGAACATTATTACCTTCATAAATGAATGCTTGTATGTGCAATATTCAAATTCACTTGGTGGATTGACTCAGAGAACACTGTTCATGTTGCTAATTCCTTACAGGGATTCCGTTCGACGAGGACTACGCAAAGAAACGAAAGATGCATTAAAGTCGCAAATGGAGTCCAAGCAGAAGTTGAAGCCGTTGGCGATCTTTCATTAGAGTTAGCTAATGGCTCCAATCTTTTACTTAGAGATGTTCTTTTGTTCCTCTTACAGAGGAATTTGATTAGTGTTTCCAATTTGGACAAAGATGGTTATGATTGTAATTTTGGAAATGGCAAGTGCGAAATAATATTTAATAAAGAATGTGTTGGTCTTGCTATATTACAAAATGAGCTTTATTTGTTATCATTGTGTGATGATGTGAATGTCGTATGCGATAATGGGAACGTCGCGTGCGAGAAAGTGATTGAATCCTCGTCTACGAATGTAAACAGAAAACGAAAGAGAACTCATAACGAATCGTCGAAATTATGGCACTGTCGTTTAGGCCATATTTCGAGGGGGAGAATAGAAAGACTAGTTAAGAATGAAATTCTTCCTCTATTAGAGTTCTCAGACTTAGAACAATGCAGAGAATGCATTAAAGGAAAATATGTAAAGAAAATTAAGAAAGACGCAAAAAGAAGCACAGGAGTTCTACAACTTGTTCACACAGACATTTGTGGTCCTTTTCCTGTGAAAAGTGTGGATGGTTATGACTCGTTCATAACATTCACAGATGACTACTCCCGTTATGGATATATTTATCCAATCAAAGAAAGAAATGAAGCCTTGGATAAATTCAAGATATTTAAGGCTGAAGTTGAAAACCAACACGATTTAAAGATTAAGATAGTTCGATCTGATCGTGGGGGGGAGTACTACGGTCGACATACCCCATATGGACAAGTTCCTGGACCTTTTGCGAGGTTCTTACAGGAAAATAGCATAGTAGCCCAGTATTCTACACCGGGCGAACCTCAGCAAAATGGAGTAGTGAAAGAAGCAACCGTGCACTCGATGGATATGGTGCGAAGCATGATGAGCTACTCCACACTCCCATTGAGTTTATGGATGGAGGCGTTAAAACCTCCATTCATATTCTCAATAGAGTGCCTAGTAAGTCGGTGCCCAAAACACCGTACGAGTTGTGGATAGGAAGAGTTCCTCACTAAACCACTTGCGTGTGTGGGGAGTCTGCCGAGGCTAAAGTATTTAACCCAAACCTTGGGAAGCTAGATCCCAAAACAGTAAGTTGCCATTTCATTGGCTACCTGAAAAGTCAAAAGGTTTTCGTTTCTCTTGTCCGCACGGATATACAAAGTTTGTAGAAGCGAGACACACTGCCTTCTTAGAGGATGAAATGATGAGGGGAGCATGGTAGCTCGAGAGATTGATCTTGAAGAGAAGCGGTATATGTGCCCACTCCGATGATTCAAGAGCCACTCTTCCCACTACTCTGTCCATTTGACCGACGGTACAAGATATCTTGTGGTGCCAAGACTGCTATTGTTCCTCCTGTGGCAACAATGAATGAAAATGAGGAACATGTTCTTCAGGATCCTATAGAACCCATTGCCACAAATGAGGGGGAGCAACAGCAGCCTCAAACAGAAGATGTACCAAATGTGGAGGCCCCGAGGAGGTCTCAAAGAGTAAGAAGATCACTATTTACGATGATTATCGATTTATCATCTGAGGAATTTCAAATGGAGGATGATCCCACCTCATTTGAAGAAGCCATGAGAAGCGAAAATTCTTCAAAATGGCTTGAGGCCATGGAAGAGGAAATGAGGTCCATGAAGGCTAATAAAGTCTGGGACTTGGAAATTATTCCTAAAGGAGCCAAAACAGTAGGCTGTAAATGGGTCTACAAGACAAAGCTTGACTCTCAAGGGAATGTAGAAAGATACAAAGCGCGACTTGTGGCAAAAGGCTTTACGCAAAGAGAAGGGATTGATTACAATGAGACCTTTTCTCCAGTCTCCTGTAAAGATTCCTTCAGAATCCTAATGGCATTAGTAGCACATTATGATTTAGAGTTACATCAGATGGATGTAAAGACGGCATTTCTTAATGGGGATTTGGAGGAAAATGTTTACATGGCACAACCGAAAGGTTTTGTCATGGAAGGAAATGAAAGAATGGGATGCCGCCTAAAGAAATCAATTTATGGGTTAAAGCAAGCTTCAAGACAGTGGTACTTGAAGTTTGACAGTACAATAAGAAAATTTGGGTTTAAAGAGAATGTAGAGGACAACTGTGTCTATACAAAGTTTAAAGATGGGAAGTTTATCTTCCTAATCACAGATGTGGATGATATCCTCTTGGCTAGTAGTGATGTCGATCTGCATCTTGAGACAAAGAAGTTTTGTCCTCAAACTTTGATATGAAAGATCTTGGTAAAGCTTCGTTCGTTCTAGGGATCGAAATTCAGTGGGATAGAAACAAAGGGATATTGGGACTATCACAAAAGACATACATAGAGAAAGTCTTAAAGAAATTTGGGATGCATAAATGTAGTCCTTCACCGCACCTATAGTCAAGGGCGACGAGATATGGGGATTTTCAATGCCCTAGGAACCGATATGAGATCGATCAAATGAAAGCGGTTCCATATGCTTGGTATCGGAAGCTTACAAGATGCTCAAGTGTGCACACGCATACGACTTAGCTTTTGTTACTGGGTTACTTGGCGATTCGAGCAATCACGAATAGAACATTGGAAATTGATAAAGAAAGTCTTGCGTTATTTGCAAGGAACAAAAGGCCTCATGATGACATCGTAAGATCAGTTACTCCATATAGTGGGGTATCTGATTCGATTTTGCGGGAGATGATAGAAAGTCAACATCTGGATATGTGTTCACTCTCATTGGTAAGATGTTAGCTCCTTTCTGCAGAACAAAATGTTATATTACAGTACTATTTTGTACATTAGTAGTAAATTCTATGTTTTTGTTCATTTAGTGCAAGTTTGTTATACTACTTTTCCGCATAATGAAATATTATACTATGTGTGTTATTTGCACATGCGTGCGTGTGTGTATTCTATCTTTTTGTTCGATGGATGTACCAGCCTAAGATCAGCAGATAGTGTACATATATTGGACACCCGTGTGCATGACAGGTGGGTCCCGCTTGGATATGAAACAGAAGAAAGCTAGCAGAAGACGAAGGGCAAAGCAGAGAGCAGGGGAGGCAGCTCTACTAGGCGGCGGCGCCAGCGAGGGCAGCGCGGAGAGGCCGGCGGCGCTGGGAAAAATGAGTCACCGGCCGAGTGAGGAGGTGGTAGGAAGTGAAGGCGGTAGCTGCGATGGCTGGTGGAGGTGCAGGCGGCGCCAAAGGCACACGGGCGACGCGGGTTGTACGGGACGACGGCGCTCCGGCAGCGGCCAGTGAGGGGCGGCGTGAGCATAGGGTGCACGCCGGCCTGAGGAACGCGTAGGTGGGGTCGGAGCAGTGCGGGGATGGCCGAGGTGGCGGGGCGACGACGGTCGGCGGCGGAGAAGATGATGCAAAGGCAACGGCATTCTCCGATGAGAGGAAACCCAAAATTGAGGTGGGGATAGAGAGCACTTGGCCGAGAACACGTTATGACGCACTCAACACCTCGAGAAGTGAACTGGACAGGGAGATGAAGGCAAGGGCGGTCTAGTCGGACTTTGGGAAGACGACGGCGGCGGCGGGCGTTCCGGCCGAATGGAGGAGAGGTAGGGTATGGTTCTTGGGGCAAATAGAGGAGGAGGACGCGTCGATCATCATGCTCCCCTCTACAGCCAAAGCCGGGGAGCGTAGCGACGGGGAACACGACGGGATTCTCGACGGCAATGGCGCGGCATGGAAGGCGCAGACGGTGCTATGCAACATGTGGGCAGAGCGCGGCTTGTGGACGTGGCCGGTGGAGGTAGCAGGCCAGATAGAATGGAAGAGAAACACAATGAAGGGGGAAGAGAACGACGAAGATCAACAATCCAAACGGCGAGGACAGGCGGGCGATGAGAGCACCAAAGCTCGAGGCGAAAGCACACGAAAGGCTCGCAGGCGAACGCTTCACAAAAAAAATCGGGCGACCGGGGAAAGCAGGCAGTGCGGGATCGAATGGGCCAGGAGAATCGGGGCGATGTGGCGTGTCTATCCTCGGGTCCCTTTTCCCTTCCGTTATACTGGAGGATTCCCCCTCCCTCCTCTACCCCTAACCCTAGCCGCCGTCGGCGTGGACGGTGCCCGCCGACGAGCCACCACTACTCCCATTGTTAGTGGTATGCCCTAAGAGGCAATCATGGATATGATTGTACCAAGTCTATGTTTATGAATTATAAAATAAATGTTATTATGTTTCTTGGAATAATTATCATTTATAAAGATTAGTAAGTATGTGACTTGTTGGTAAAGCTCTTTAATTGTTGTATGATACCATTTTAAAAGATTCATGATCGGATATAACTAATCGAGACACTACTAACTTATAGACCAGTACATGTATTGATTTATGACCATGTTTCATAGGTTATAGATATGGGGATATCGAATCTGTTGTCGATAAGAGATCAAACAGTAAACTTGTGGCACCTCCGGTCGGCCGAGTCGACCGCTGAGGGTGTGAATGGGACTCCACAAGAATCACACACGAAGGGTCGTATGGATGTATTGTATATGTGTAATAGAAGTTACAAAATGGTACCCCTCTCCCATTTACATGGAGCTCATTTATAGAGTGGGAGGGATAGGCATGCCAAGTTACATATTGCCCTTGGTACCTAGTTTATCCCAGGGGTACTTTCATCTGTTTCACAAAGCAAGTCCCGCCACCTTCAAATTGGTCCGCTGATGTGTCGCGTCTCGGCGAGGTTGGCCCCTGTGCCCGTCCATGGTCTTCGGACCTCGCCCGGAGTGAGTTCACTGATGTGTTGTACCTCGGCGATGTTCAGCCCCTGGACCTCGTCTAGAGTGGGTTCGCCGATGTGTCAAACCCCAGGGAAGTTGTCCTCTGCCCCTGTCTGGGGTTGGTCTCCCAACCTTGCTTGGAGTGGGTTTGCCGATGTGCTGTACCTTGGTGAGGCTGGCCCCGAACCTCGTCTGGGGTTGGTCCCCGTATTTCACCCGGAGTGGATTCGTCGATGTGTTGTACCTCGGCGAGGTTGGCCCTTGGTCCCCAGACCTTGTCCGGAGTGGATTCGCTGATGTGTCGTATCTCGGCGAGGTTGGCCCTCGGACCTCGTCCGGGTTAGTCTCCGGACCTCACCCAGAGTGGGTTTGCCGATATGACGTACCTTGGCAAGGTTGGCCCCTGGACCCGTCTGGGGTTGGTCCCCGGACCTCGTCCGGAGTGGATTCGTCGATTTGTCGTAACTCGGCGAGGTTGGCCCCTGGACCCCACCGGGATTGGTCCTGGATCTCGTTTGGAGTGGGTTCACCGATATGTCGTACCTCGGCGAGATTGGCCCTTGGACCCTATCCAGAGTGGGTTCAACGATGTGTCGTATCTCGACAACATTGGCCCCGGACTACGTCCGGGGTTGCTCCCCGGACCTCGTCCGGAGTGGGTTCACCGATGTGTTGTACCTCGGCGAGGTTGGCCCCTAGACCCCGTCTGGGGTTGGTCCCCGGACCTCGTCCGGATTGAGTTCACCGATGTGTCGTAACTCAGCGAGGTTGGCCCCCGAACCCCGTCCAGGGTAGGTCCGCCGATATGTCGTACCTCAACAAGGTTGGCCCCCAGACTCCGTCCGAGGTCGGTCCCTAGACCTCGGACGGGGTTGATCCGTTCGGTTGTCATGCCTATGCGGGGTTACCTTCGCTCAAGGTAGCGTGGGAACCCTCCTCCAACAGTAGCCCCTCACCGACCCAAGTGGACGTCAATTGCCGGCGCACCGACTTGTAACATGGGTCAGTGCGCGGCTTTGGGTCAACAATTTCGCTGATAACCTGCGGTGCACTCCAACATTGTGTTAATTTACCTTAGCACTTGCGTGAATTATAGGCGACGAGTTTGGCATGCACCCTGAGGTGGGTTCTGCTGGTCTTCACTGAAGGGTCGCTGCTTCAACTGGACAATTTCGGGTCATATCTGGGGTTCACGTCGCGTGAAAGGGTGTGAAGTCACATATAGTCGTGGGATCATGCGTTGGCCGACCGGGACACTGAAGTTACGTGGAGGAGTTCTTGACTTATGGCCTTCGAGATGTGAAGGTACAAGTTGAAGTCCCAAGCTCTACTCACTTGGGTGTGGCCGAGGCATAGCCACCGCGAGCAACATAATGCCGATGTGCGCAAGGTTGACTCGCATGATCACCCAGCAACAAGCGCGGCCGACTAGTTTAGTATGGACGTGTGGCTCCCTCAAGTAAACGAACCGTTGCGTGCGAACACGTCGAGATGTGTGTAGGTGGACCGCTCGTCCAAGATGTGGTGGAGCTTCAAAACACGGGAGGTCGACAGGCGTGCACGCACCAACTGGTACGAGTTCGATGGGTGACACTTTGAGATGTAGTCGGCTGATGTACGTCAACGCGCCAAGATGTGCAAGGTCGACATGTGCCCAAGGCCAACTTAACGAGGCATGGCCCTCGAGGTGAGGGGATATGCGCTAGGGTGTTTTTGCTTGACTCACCGAGACATGGCACGTGAAACGGGATGGCACACATCGGGGTGCCATGTGCTCAGATCATGAAGGCTTGGCCTACGAAAAGAGGATTACTCGATGCAGAGCTATGTTCGACAAAGGGAGTGCTCTCAAGGCTGATCACAATGCACTGAGGTGACATGTTGGCTCTCTCCAAGGTACAACCACCAATCAAAGGGGGTCACTTAATCAAGGAGACTCCAATGGAGCCAGAGATGGGTTCGGCGAGAGTGTCGTCGAGGCCTAGTCGTATCATGCCAAGGCGAAGCCATTGAGGAGTGACCGAGATGGCTGGAACGTCATCGTCTCCCATCAAGGCCAAGTCGTGCCATGTTGAGGCGAAGGCCCGAAGCACTCGAGGCTGATGGGTTGCCTACGGAGCGAGTAGGCGTGCAGCGAAGCGCATGCTAATCGACTCACTAAGGGGTCTCCCGTGGTGCGAGTGGGTGTACGCCGAAGTGCTTGTAGTTGGAGTTGGGGGCGAGTGATAAGGAGGACATGTGCATTGATGCGTCGGATACTTGGCTTGTCTGAGGCATGACTTTGCACGGAGTTCTCAACTCAACAAGGCATGGCCTTGGATGGAAGAAGCTGATTTTTTAACTTGTTGGCCGGTTCTCGTTGATGGGTAAGTTATTACCCCATCTCCCATCTAGAGAAAAAAAAACTTAGCACCCAAAATTGGGCTGGAGAGCGCTTTGAGGTTGTGGGGAGACCGGAATGTCACCGTCTCCCATCGAAAAAACTTAGCACTTGAGGCCAGGCTCGAGAGTGCTTCACATGTCGAGAGGCTGGAATGTCATCTTCTCCCATCGAAAAAACTGAGTGCTCGAGATAAGCCTCGAGAGTGCTTTGAGGTTGTGGAGAGGCCAGAACATCATCACCTCCCATCGAAAAAAACTTAGAGCTCGAGACGGGGCTCGAGAGCTCTTTGAGATTATGGAGAGGCCGAAACGTCGCCGTCTCACATAAAAACTTAGCACTCGAGGCGGGGCTCGAGAACACTTCGTGGTCATGGAGAGGTCGAAGCATCATCGTCTCCCATCAAAAAGTTAGCACTCGAGACAGAGCTCGAGTGCACTCTGGGGTTGTAGGGAGGCCGAAACGTCATCGTCTCCTACCGAAAAAACTTAGCACTCGAGACGGGGCTCGAGAGTACTCCATGGACGTGGGGAGGCTAGAACGTCGTCGTCTCTCATCGAAAAAACTTAGCGCTCCAAACAGGCTCGGGGCGCTCCATGGTTGTGGAGAGGCCAGAGCGTCATCATTCCCATCGAGGCCGAGCTGAACCATGCCGAAGCCAAACCACCGAGGTATGTTGGAACTCACCGAGTTGAATCCATTGAGCTAGGGGGGCCTAGTCGAGGAGACATCATCGAGGCGAAGCAAATTTAGGCCGAGGCGAAGTCGTTGAGGCCGAATTGACCCATGCTGAGGTCAAGTAATCGAAGCAAAGTGAAGTTCGACCAAGATGGTGTCGTTGATGTCGAGTTGAACCATGTCAAGTCCAAGACATCGAGGCGTGTTGAAAATCGCCGAGTTGAATCCATCGATCTAGGGGGCGCCCCTAGTCGAGGAGACATCGTCGAGGCGAAGCGAAATCGTCGAGGCCGAATTGACCCACACTGAGGACAAGCCATCGAGGCGTAGGGAAGGTAAGCTGAGGCGAAGCCGTCGAGGCGAGCTGAACCACACCGAGGCCAAGACATCGAGGTGTGTTGGAAGTCGCCAAATTGAATCCGTTGAGCTAGGGGGAGCCCTCAGTCGAGGAGACGCCGTCGAGGCGAAGCAAAGTTGGGCCAAGGTGAAGCTGTCGAGGCCGAATTAACCCACGTCGAGGCCAAGCCATCAAGGCATAGTGAAGTTCAGCTGATGCCAAGTCGTCGAGGCAGAGTTGAACCACCCCGAGACCAAGCCATCGAGGCATCTTGGGGGGTGAGTCTTTGGCTCGTGCACTCATCCTCGAAGGGTGAGTTTTGGCTCACGTACTCGACCCTAGAGGGTGAGTCTTTATCGTGCACTCAGCCCCGGAGGGTGAGTCTTTCTCGCGTACTTGGCCCCGGAGGGTGAGTGTTTGTCTTGCATACTTGGCCCTAGATGGTGAGTCTTTATCGCGTACTCAACCCTGGAGGGTGAGTCTTGCTCGCGCACTCGGCTCTGAAGAGTTAGTCTTTCTCGTGTACTTGGCCCCAGAGGGTGAGTCTTTCGCTCATGTACTCGGCCCCGGAGGGTGAGTCTTTATCGCTTACTCAACTCCGGAGGATGAGTCTACTTGTGTTTGGCTGAGGCAAAGCCATCGAGGCCAAGTTGAACCACGCCAATGCCAAGCCATCGACGCGTGTTAGGGCTTGCCGAGGTGAATCCGTCGAGCTAGGGGGTCCCCTAGTCGAGGAGATGTCATTGAGGCGAGGCGAAGCTTGGCCGAGGCCGAGTTGAACCACACCAAGGTCAGGCCATCGAGGCGTGTTGGAGCTCGCTGAGGTGAATCCATCGAGCTAGGGGGAGCCCCTGGTCGAGGAGATGCCATTGAGGCCAGGCGAAGCCGTTGAGGTCGAGTTGAACCACGTCGAAGCCAGGCTATCGAGGCGTGTTAGGGCTCGTCGAGGTGAATCCGTCGAGCTAAGGGGAGCCCCTGGTCGTGGAAACGCCATCGATGCTGAGTTGATCGACGTCAAGGCCAGGCTATCGAGGCTTGTTGGGGCTCACCGAGGTGAATTTGTCAAGCTAGGGGAGCCCCTAGTCGAGGAAACACCATCGAGGGTCCGCAACGCGGTGTGGAGGGGGCCGGGGCTTGGAGGCGGCCCGCGGTGCGGCGCGGAGGTTGTCCGCGGTGCACGCGGAGGTGCGCTAGGCGGAGGCGACTTGTGGTGTGGAGCAGACGGGTTTGTGGTGTGGAAGAGGTCTCCGGAGCGTGGAGGTGGCTAGGACGCGGCACAGAGGTGGTCCGCAGTGTGCACGGAGGCGGCCCCAGGGGGCGATGCAGAGTGCGATGTCAGCCCCAACGTGGTCAAGGGTAGGTGCAACTCGAGGTGAGCCTGGACCCGATCTGGAGTACGACAAGGCTGAGGTGCGTCATGAAATTGTAGCTTCTCATTACGTCCCCACGGTCAACGCCAACTGTCATTGATACGAGATCAAATAGTAACCTTGTGGCACCTTTGGTTGGACGCGTCGACCACCGAGTGTGCGAAGGGGACTCCACGAGAATCACACACGAAGGGTCGTATCGATGTATTGCATATGTGTAGTAGAAGTTACAAAATTGCCCCCCCTCTCCCATTTATATGGAACCTATTTATAGAGTGGGAGGGGTAGGCATGTGAAGTTGCATCGTTGCCCTCGGTACCTAGTTCATCCTGGGTCCCGCCACCTTCAAGTGGGTCCGCTGATGTGTCGCACCTCATCGTGGCTGGCCCCCATACCCCATCTAGCGTTGATCCCCAGACCTCGTCTACAATGGGTTCGCTGATGTGTCATACCTCGACGCGATTGGCCCTCAGACCCTGTCCGGGGTTGGTCTCTGGACCTCGACCGAAGTGGGTTCACCGATGTGTTGTACCACGGCGAGGTTGGCCCGGACCTCGCCCAGGTGGGTTTGTCGATGTGTTGTACCTCGGCGAGGTTGACCCCTGGACCCCGTACGGGGTTGGTCCCCAGACCTCCTCCGGAGTGTGTTCGCCGATGTGTCGCACCTCAACGAGGTTGGCCCTTGGATCCTGTCTGGGGTTGGTCTCCGAACCTCGCCCAGAGTATGTTCGTCGATGTGTCGTAAGGAGTTATGTTGTAGTCGTGAGTAACAAGGACCTAGTCGCAGATCATATTGCATAAGTTTCGTCCGATATGATGTTATGTGTTTTCGGAAATCGCTATGGCCTGTTAGGAACTGCTACCGACGTCAGCTAGATCGGAAAGGAGTTTCTGGATCACAACCGATTACGCATGAACCTACAGGGTCACACACTTAATGGGTTGGAATAAATTAGTTTGGATTGGATCCGTTATGGACTATTTATGGTATCTCTAATAGTATATTTATTGTCGTCTCTTAGCTATGCCACGTCAACAAAATCCTACGTGAAAGAGAGAGAAGGGAGAGCACATATCATCTCTTTCTAAAGAGACTATCATGCACGTGAAACACGACATGATACATTAATCTACTCTAGTTGACATGTGGACCCGTTTCAAAAATAATAATAAAATATAAATGTTAGAGTGTGTACTAGAGACTATATATTAGAGATGTTGTCTCTAAACATGATGTAGTATTTGTTAGAGACAAGGTTATCTCTAACTATTGGAGATATCCTTATAAGGGGAGATATAGGGTTTTTGGCATATGTCGAACCAACCACGGAAACCCTAGTTGTCATCTCCCCAAAGGCCTTGCTATGCGTGTTGGTGCTAGTCCTTAGATGTTGTCTCGATCTACCACCGCCTCCCGCTGCCTCCTAACCGCTCTCATCTCGTCGTCCCCACCGACCTCCATCGCCCACCACCTTTCTTCAACCTGTGGCACCGGCCCCGCCGCCTACCGCCAGTCCGCCACCTTCGCCGACCTCCCTCAATACCTAGGGCTCCGATGAACCCAATCCTATCCCCAAGTGAATCCTAGCCCTAACCTTGCCGGAGTCTCGACACCGGTCGTCATAGCCGCATTGAACACGAATCACGAGATAAAATCGTATACATCAAACTTTGAGTATTAAGGTGAGAAAGTAGTCGAGTACTCCTTAGCGATCCTCCTCTCGAAAAAGCTGGAGACGGGCGTAGCTGCGTGGGGAGTAAAACAGAGATGGGCCCGCCCGCGGTGTCGCCTGACCTGGCTAGTTGGTTCGGTCACGCGAGAAATGTGTGCGTCTGGGCGGTGGCACTCGCGCCCGACGAGCGAGGGGCGCGGTCCAAAAGACTCGACCGATAGATTGCGGGTTCCGCTGCGCTACAAAACTTTTTCGTCCGGGTGCCAAGACTGCGGCGGCTCCGCCCACAGCCATATTGGGCCTAGTTTAGTACTGTTAGTAACTTATGTTGCTTACTACGTGATATAAGCCCAAAAATTACTAGTACCACTACGCATATTGTAGACACGCTTGACTTTGACTTTTTTTTTTTTGAATAAAGGGATTACCCCGGCTTCATTAAGGAAGCTTGACTTTGACATATATTGGTTAACCTTTTCCAATAAGCTAAAACATATTGGGGATTTTTAGCTTACACATACGACAGAAGGCACCTCTTATTAGCTTGAGCTTTTGGGGCTTTCTGGAACAAAAAGTTTGTGCTCGCGAAAGAAAGAAAGAGCTCCCACGTATTTGACCTTGTCCCAGTGGGAAAGAATACTTCAACAACGATGTGTAGTGTACACATATCCGGGTCAAGTTGTGATACGCATGACGCTGAAAGAAATTAACAAGAAAGATAGCCGAGGTAATACACAACGGAAGCCATCCGCGAAACATCTCTTATTCCACTTGAGCGAAATTTCAACCGACATCAGACGGTGACGTCGTACGACCTTTCCATGAGATCGTCCTCCCTTTCGTTGTTAGTTAACACGATTTTTCAACATTGGAAACGTATGCAACAGCGATATATCATTTTGCCGCGCAAAACTGCGCAGAAGCAACGACTCCTATCCAAAAGCAAACGCGTGTAGAACTTGGAAAAATGAACGCGCTTCCAAACCTCTCGTTTTCCTCTTCTTTTTCATCCCATCACTGCATATAAATATCACTAGCTACGCGATTATTCATCTGTCACTAACTTAATTAGTACCAAGCGATCACCTTCTCGAGCAAATTAAAATGGCGACCTACGAGAAGCAGCAGCAGCAGCCGCAGCTGAACGGCGCCTACTACGGCCCGCCGATCCCACCGCAGCCCCCGCAGCCGGCGTACTACGGTCCCCCCGTCCCCCGCCGGAGCGGCCCGCGCTGCTTGTTCTGCTGCCTCTTCAGGGTCGTCGCCTTCGTCGTCATTGCGCTCGGCACCGCCTCCCTCGTCCTCTGGCTCATCTTCCGCCCGAGCTCCGTCAAGGCCTATGCGGACTCCGCCACGCTGTCGCGCTTCGACCTCGCTGCCGGCCCAGGCGGCGGCGGGCCCAGGGGCCGCGGCGGCGACCTCCTCCAGTACAACCTCACAGTGGACATCCGCGTGCGCAACCCGAACCGCTTCGGCATCCACTACGAGAACGCCGAGGCGCAGGCGTCCTACGACGGCGAGCGCTTCGGGTTCGACCCCGTGCAGCCGTTCTACCTGGACAGCAAGAGCGACGGCAAGATCACGGCCACGTTCGGCGGCTCGTGGGCCATCGACAACGACGTGGAGCGCACGTACCAGAGGGAGACGCGTGACGGGTTCTACTCCGTGAAGGTGAGGGTGTACGCTGACCTGGGCTTCAAGGTCAGGGTCTTCAACATACATGATCACAAGAGCAAGATCAGCTGCACGCTGCGGCTGCCGGTGCCTATCGCGAACTCGACAGCGATGACGACGACGCTGCGGACGAGGTGCGACGTGGACTTCTGATCTTCGCCGATTGATCGCGCGGGCATGTTCTGGTAGTTTGTATTTGTCATCTGGGACCGTGTATAAGTATGCATGCTTTATTCTGACCAGCGTGTATAATTCTTTCGTTTTGATGTATATATGTATGAATAAATCTGCATCTGAGTTTGTTGGTCATAATGTGATGCGATCGACTCCACAAGTAATGTTTTACATACTGTGTACGTACTAGTCCGTATTTCAGCTCCTTGTCATGGGGTCGGCGGCTAGCTGTTGGATGAGTGCCCTTTTGCTTCACAGACAAGTACACAACGCAGGTCGATAGAACTGGGACGACCAGAGACCGGACCAATAGTCCAATAAAGCCATACAGCTTTGGTCCATTGTTGTAAGCATGACCCAGTATGTTGGTACAACACGGCCCACTGAGAATAAGACCCAGCCCAACAGTAAGTCTGTGCATGATGCTAAGCAACATTGGCCCAATTTGATCATTGAGCTGGTGGAGAATGCCAGCTCACTTTAGCCTGTTTCGAACAGTGGAAATTTGGGAGAAACTAGTTAGATTTGCTATAATATTTCTTTTTAGCATAATGGGTACGACTTACGTGCTTTACTGTTTTGGGTATTATGCTGGAAGCGTCTTATAAACATAATATGTTGGATAATACTGTTAAGAAATCGGGCCCGGACTTGGAGAGTCTGGCCCAATCTGAACAAAGACTCAGGAGAGTCCCGGCGGTTGAACTCCTCATTCCGTAGTCTATAAATAGAGGATATCCCCTTCTCATTGTAACCCCGATTATTCTGAAACAATAAAGCGAAGCCTGAAGTTCCCTCGTATCTCTGTGTTCAATCTATTATTCTGTTATTGTGTTCTTGCATTGTTATTACGATTCTGTATATTGTCTACGAGATAATTGCTCGGACTGAACTCACCAGCGACGGTTACTCAACACGTTATCAGCACGATCGACTCTCCTCGTATCGAAAGGTAACCGTCGATGAACGACACTCGTAGATTGAATCGTATTTTCTAGATTGCTTTCAATTCTGTAAATTTGCTTTCTAGATTGATTTTCCACGGTGCAAATCCGTTCTAATATACCGCGAGCTGACTTGAAGTCGCCGACACAATGTCGATCGGTAAATTACATGAAAGATCGGATGTCGATTGTACCGTAGATTGAAATTGCAAATTCACCGCGAGCCGACTCGAAGTCGTCAATCGGTACGAAAATTACATCGCATCAACACTACTCATCGCATGAACAGTACTCGTTGTATGAGCGATGAAGAAGAAAAAAAAAGCACGGCGCCCACGACCACACCAACCGCCGGCGCGCACCGCACCCTACATGGAAAATCGGCCGGCGGCTTGAAGCGCCACACGGCCGCCGCCGGCACCCTCCCCGTCGCCGACCTCGAAGGCACACCCGCGCTCGAGCGAGCGGCCGGCGTCCTCAACCCCAAAAGCATCACGGAAAAAGGGAAGGGGAGAGGGCGTCCGCCGGCCGCCACGACCGGCTTGAAGCCGTCGGGCGAAGCGCGGCCGGTCCCTCCGGTTGAACCGCGCCACACCGCGGCCGCCTCCACTCGCGCCTCGCCGCGCCGCCGCGTGAAGCGCCGTGCGGCGGCCGCCGTGCGACGCCTTGAAGAAGGGGAGGAGAAGCACCTCGGCCAGCGCGCCCGCGGCCATCGGCCAGCCGCCGCCGACGGCCAACTCGAAGCCACGCCCGCCGCGGCCCTCGCCTTGCTCCCGGCCCGCACGGTACTATGCAAAGAAAGAAAGGGGAAGGGTTGCGCGCCCTTGGCCGCTCGGAGACCGCCCGCCGAACGGCCGCAAGCTTCTCCGCCACCGGCTCCTCGAGCCGCCATGGGCGCCACACGCACCACCGGCCAGCGCGCCTCTCGGCTCTGCGACTCGCCCACGCGGCCACCGTGGCGGAAAGCACTCCGCCTCGCCGGCTGCGCCGCGCCCGCCTCCTCGGCGCCGCCCTCTCGCATCGGCGCGCGCGACCGGTCGGACCTCGCGCATGAGGCACCGCCAGAGGCAAGATCTCCCCTGACGTCGGTCCGCCGTCGCCGCCCATAAAGCCGTGCCGCCGCCGCGCGATCGGCCGGGAAGCCGGAAACCCTCGCGATCGCCCCGTTTTAGCGGCGAATCGTAGAAAGCAACCGGCCCATGAAGGACGGCTTTTTTTGCAACAAAGTCCCTCAACATTTCATAAATTACAAAAGAAGTTCGCAAATAAGGAAATATTTTTGAAAAAAACCCTCATATATTTCAAAAAATATGCACTAAATTTCTCAGAATTGAATTTTTTGCCTTTTAACCCTTGGAAATTGCAGAATTCACCGAAAATTCATATTCCAGCAAAAAAAGGCCTCGGGAATTCAATTTTTGAATCGGTTTTTGCATTTGAAGCATTTTTCACTTTGTTATTATTATTTCTATGCAATTTATTTATTGTATTTATTGATTTTGATTACTTGTGATTATTAATATTACTTTTAATCACTGAAAATAGCAATAAATCATGAAAATACATGGAAAAATACGGAATCACGAACTGGGAGTTCGAAGAGCATTATGAGAATTTTACAACCATTTTATGTAAATCACCAGCAATAATCTTATGAAATTTTTGCATGAATATGAAAAATGACTCGCATCACGAACCAAGAGTTCGAAGAACTGACCCAGCATGGCCATAATTTGTATTGTCTTCAACTATGTGATAAGGTAATCATGGATAAGTAGAAGACTGAAAAGACCATCTCCACCTTCACCCGAATGCGATGCAATCCGCACGCAATTATTGTCAAAATGGCTACAAGTAGTATGCCGCAATGATTGACATCATGAAAATTGCGGAAGCTCAAGATAATATTCTAAGGAAGAACTATATCCCACAGCCATCTACTAGTAATATTAGCCATGAAGCCAATACTAGCAGCTACAAGGTGATAAAGCCTCTCACGAAGGAGAGTGGCAAGAAAGGTAAGGTTGTAGGACGCACGTTATTGGTGTTTTACAGTCTAAGAAAGGGGGCAAAGGATAGCATGAGGCACACCTCGCTATTATAGGCACGGAGAATCCACACCCATTAGTTGCACTTATGGATGTGGACAGCCTAGTAGCAGCCCCCATCATCCCTCCTCTGGACATAGCTGCGGCCACAGCCGTAGTTGCCCAAGAAGAGAAGATCGCTATGTAGCAGATTGAGGCAGAAGTTTCTGAATACTTTGCTGATTCGATCTAGTGCACGCATTGCACTTGGATCTTTTATAATAACTTGCAGTTTGTAATTGAAGCAGAACATTAAATTATTTTATTCTTTGAATAATGGTTGTAAGCTCTAGGAGAGCTAAGCATTAAAAATCTTATAATGAGTCATGCAAGACTTATATTCCCGTATTTATGATAACAAGTTATGTTCTGATATCTGAAGTATTTTATTTATGTGTTGCTTGTTTTCTGCTACATATTAATAAAGTACATTATATTAGATCGCATGTAGCGCCCTATGGAGGAAGTGTGCTTAGAAGGTAGCGGCACAATGAATACCACCTTGAGAGAGACGAAATTTTTCAGTCGATCAGTAAGAATGCATGTAGCCTTACGATAATCGCAGGCAGCGATACTTGTATAATAGGCTCAGGAAGGGCCACATTATACTCCCAACGGGATACAACTTTGGTCATTAAAGAAGCCTTGTTGTACCCATAATTGACTAGAACTCTCAAGGATATTCGCGCTAACAGTTTCCACGTAGAGACTGAAGAATAGCATGGTAAGGAATACCTGTTCATTACAAAGTGTGAAGAAAGTAGAAAATGGTATTAGAACGACTTCCTTCATTTGAAAATGGGCTATACTACACTAATATTAAGGCATCTGCAGCCTATACTGCTATGAAAACTGTATTTAGAAGCTCTGAAACTCTTCTATTTTTGGCATGATAGATCATGCTGCCTAGGTCTTAGGATGATGAGAAAAATAATTAACAATTCACAGGGACATAATGTCAATGTAAAGAACTTCCCGAATCAGGAAGATTTTGTGTGCCCTGCATGTGCCACCGGGAAACTGATTTCTAGACCCTCTACTCTGAAAGTAAAGGATGAAATCCCTACATTCCTGGACCGTATCCAGTGAGACATTTGCGGTCCTAAACAGCCACTGTCATGACCATTTAGGTATTTTATGGTGCTCATCGATGCTTCCTCGAAATGGTCGCACGATTGTTTATTATCTATGAGAAACCCCGCTTCTGCAAAGCTAATCTCGTAGATAATTAACATTAAGAATAATTTCCCTGATCATCATGTGAAGTCCACCAGAATAGACAACGCCGAAGAATTTACTTCAAGGGCATATGATGATTATTGTGTGAAAATAAGAATTAAAATTGAGCATCCCGTACCGTATGTCCACACCTAGAATGGACTAGCAGAATTGTTATTTACCAACTACATGTTGGGGACACGCAGTCCTGCATGCAGCAACTCTCATCAATTTTAGACCACCGGCATATAACATCCATTCACCTATGCAACTAACGCAAGGGTCAACACTGAAAATTTCTCATCTTTGAAGGTTTGGTTGCAAGGTTTATGTACCTATACCACCACCATATCAAACTGAAATGGGCACTCTCCAAAAGTCTAGAATATACGTTGGTTATGAGACAGCATCCATAATCAGGTATTTGGACCCCACGACTGGAGATTTGCATGCAGCCGCTTCGCTGATAGCATATTAGATGAGAATTATTTCTCATCATTAGGGGGGGAAATCAACCCTTGATGAAAAATGTCAAGAAATACCAGAAGATAATTGAAGTCTAGAAGACAATTGACGTCTAGAAGACAATTGAAATCCATGCATATGACCCGCGCACTAGTGAAGCAAATAGAGAAGTCTAGAAGATAATTGAAGTCTAGAAGACAATTGAAGTCTAGAAGACAATTGCAGTCCAGAAGATAATTGATTTGCAAGCATTAGCGAATCAACTTCCTAACCACTTCAGTGATTTGAAGAGCGTGACCAAGTCGCATATGCATGTACGCAATGCACCGAAGAGGGTTGAAATACCGATGAAGGTATCTCTAATCCCGTCCTAAGGCCTCTGAAAGGACGAGAACTCCGACCCCTCGAATCCTAAGTAACCGGGGACGCCTGGTGAAAAAAAGATAAGAAGGACTTGACACAGCCGATCACCAAAGTACCCCAGAACCAGAAGGGGAGCCAGTTGAGACCTGGCACCGGTATAGAACCTTCAGAAAAGGCATACTAGAATTGAACATCCCCATGAAGGGAGACATAAGCATGGATGTGTGCGCACACATCGGAGCTAAAATACTAAAGGGACTTGCCCCGCAATTGAAAGTAGCTTACGCAAATAGAAGCATTAGAAATATCGCCCCTTGAAGACATAGCTATAAACTTTATGATCTTGGGAGAATCTATGGATAAGCCAACAGCCAATATCGACATTTACTATGCAAGAAAATTACCACAATCATCAATCTTGATCCAGAACCTGCATCGCTCATTGAATGTAAGAAAAGATCAGACTGAGAAGATTGAAAGAAGGCAATAGAAACTAAATTATTCTCTCTGAATAAAAGAGAGATGTTTGGGCCTGTAAACCGCACACCTCCCTATGTGCACCCTGTAGGGCATAAGTGGGTATTTGTTCGAAAGAGAAATGAAAGAAGCAAGGCTCGTTGCACAAGGTTTCACTCAACATCCAGGAGATTGTTATGAAGAAACATATTCCCCGGTCATGGGCGGAATTACCTTTAGATATTTATCTCAATAGCAGTGAACTTGAAGTTAAAAGTGAAATTGATGGATGTGGTAACTGCATACCTTTATGAAAATTTGGATTCGGATATTTATATGCAGATACCTGAATGTATCCCTGTCCCGAACCAAGATAGAGCAAATAGAAATCTATACAGTGTGCAACTCAGAAAGTCACTGTATGGACTGAAGCAATCAGGTAGAATGTTGTATGATCGCTCGAAGCGACTTTCTATGCAAGAAAGGCTACACGAATAATAAGGATTATCCCTGTGTATTTATACGACGATCCCATGATGGATTTTGTATAATATCAGTGTATGAAGATGATCTGAATATCATTGGAACCCTAGAAGGTATTAAGAAAGCAAGCTCTTACCTGGAGTCGGAGTTCAAAATAAAAGATTTGGTCAAACCAAATACTGCCTAGGCTTGCAGCTTGAGCATACCCCGGAAGGGATTCTAGTACAACAGCCAACCTATACTCAGAAGGTGTTGGAAAGGTTCGGCTTTGAAAAATCATATCCTTCGAAAGTGCCGATGGTCGGGAGATCCTTGAAGCAAGACAAGAACCCGTACAGACCTAAAGAAGAGGGGGAGGAAGTCCTGGGACCATAATTCCCGTACCTGAGTGCAGTAGGAGCACTCATGTATTTAGAAAACTGTATTAGATTAGGTATTGCATTTGCCGTACACCTATTAGCAAGGTATAGTACAGAACCTACCAAAGGCGTTGGCAGGAAATAATGGACATCTTCCGTTACCTCCAAGGAAGCAAAGAACTTGGTCTGTTCTACAGAAAGAACCAAGACCTGTATATGAATGGCTATGTAGATGTCGGGTTCCTGTCGAACCCGCATACAACCAAGTCGCAAACAGGCTATGTATTCCTATGTGGTGGAACTGCAACTCCATGAAAATCGTCTAAGCAAAGTCATGTGTCGACTTTGACGAACCACTCGTAAATCATAGCACTGTACGAGGTCTCACAAGAATGTGTTTGGCTTCGACGGAAGGTTCACCACATCCAGCAGTCATGCGGATTGAATACCGCGCAAACCCCCACAATTATCTATAAAAATAATGCAGCTTGTGTTGCACAAGTGCAAATGGGTTATGTGAAGAGTTCTCTCACTAAGCATATCAACTCCACATTCTTCTATGCTCATAAATTACAAAAGATGGACGAAATTAAAGTACTGCATACTAAGTCATATGAAAACCTTACAGATTTATTCACTAAGTCACTTACAGCATCTAGTTTTGAAAGATGCATATGTGGAATTGGAATGATAAGACTTAGAGAAGTGCAGAATTCAGGGGGAGAATCTTCACGAACTCATTATTGAATCTTGATCACGAAGATCGAGTACCCAAAGAATAAATCCTGGAGATTAAATGAAATTGGGTGGATTGTACTCTTTTTCCCTTACGATTTTTTCTGAAGTTTCTCGGGTAAGGTTTTTGATGAGGTAATCCGTGCAACACAGCAGAACGCATGGCATGTACACTTTCTCCAAATTTTTCCCACTGGGTTTTTATGGAGTTTGGACGAGACATGAACATGTTGGATGAGTGTCCAATGGGGAGTGTTAAGAAACCGGGCCCAGGACCCCGGAGAGTCCTGGTCCAGTTGAACTCCTCATCCCGTAGTCTATAAATAGAGGGTCTCCCTACTCTCATTGTAACCTTGATTATTCCGAAGCAATAAAGCGAAGCCTGAAGTCCCCTCGTATCTCTGTGTTCAATCTATTATTCTGTTCTTGTGTTCTTGCGATTCTATATATTGTCTGCGAGATAATCGCTCGGACTGGACTCACCAGCGACGGTTACTCAACAAATACGAGGGGAGAAGTAATAACTCTTTGTATAACGCATGCCTCCTTTTGGTCTAACGTTATCCAGTCATGTGCTTTCGGGTTGTACCCCTCTCAACAACAATGGCAAGAGTATTGTTGTTATTTGCTATATATTCAAGTATTGTTCGAGTTTCATAGTCAACAAAAAATATCAAAATCTCACGTCTTACAAAATCATAGACAAGCAATTAGACGAACCGGCAAAGCATGTACACATGGTTACGCCATACAGTAGTGTCGTTGTCACGTGCGTTCCGTGCAGTGGCCGAACTAGAACGAATTTGATTGGGTTCACTGCTTCACCATGCATATAACACCGTATAGAATTTTCAAGCAATATTGTACTAAATAGTAATATATTTGGCTATTTTTAACACCAATAATTCGACATAACCTACGGCAATATACAATGATAAAGAAGTAGCGATCAATATGCTTACCAAAATGAAGGAACTAAGGACGAAACCACGAACAAAAGATGATCATGAATTCTCAATGGCCTAAAAAAAGGAACTAGCAATATGTCATAGAATTCTAAAGTAAAAATTAGTAGAACGATAAAATGAAAGTAGTTAAGTAAATACATTACCTTTTAGTACTTATATTCTTTCAAGTTCATGAAGCGATGAACCACAACATCATTAGAGATGAACCTGGGCCGTGTGCCCACGTCGGCCCCATGGGCCGCCTAGGTCGTGTGCCCGCGTCACCGCGTGGACCGAATGGATGCATCGTCGTCTGGGTTGTGTCCGCTCGTCGCCGAATGGGCCAACTCCGGGGTGCACAGTTTTTGAACTAGAGGTGCACATGTGGTATATATATGTCGATCCCACAAAAAATTGAACCCGGTGTCCTGTGACATCGGGTGGAGCTCTTTCGTTTCACCCTGGTCCCGTGCATGTCACCCGCTTTGTAGTTTGTAGAGACATGTGTTACCACCCGACATCCTGGTATGTGGCGCATTGGGATCTAATCCTTTGTTGTAGTAATGCAGAGGGTCATTGTATGGATAGTGTTCTATCAGTATGTGAACAATACTCGGCAACGGTATCTACAGTAATAATGTAGCAACAACGAAATATGCACTGCAATAATTTTTTGCAGCGAAAAACATTATCGCAAAGTATTGTAACTCTTGATTTAGACCTTTGATTTTTGATTGAATGGTGGATATTGTTTTCTAATGTTAAACATCGTAAATCCTCTACGCCGAAACCTTCGATCAGGACCCATTTCCGCCGCATTGGTCGTGCTTGTTTTGACGTGCGTGCTCTGGGTGTTGGGCCTAGCACACGCGAGACGTATTTTATTTTTTTGAGAACTACGCACGCGAGGCGTTGGCATGGACGCCGGTAGGGCTGGAAAAATAGCTAGAGACTCGCGAGCCAGCTCAGCTCGAGCTCGTGAAATTTCAAGCCAGGCCAGGCCTATCTTTTGGCTCGCAAGATTTTCGAGCCGGACTCGAGCCCACTCGCGACCAAACTCCCTTATCCCCTTCAGCGATTTTGTTACCGAGCGCCTCTCCCAACTCTTCGCTCTGCTTCCATTCCTTCCTCCTTCTCCCCAATGGTCTCCTCATTCACCATGTCTCTCCACTCCCTCGCCATTGTCACGCCCGCCGCCAGCCGACCATCAACGCCTTTGTCCACAAGCCCACCCCAGCCTCCGCCCCCTTCCTCGTCCTCCTTTCCCCAACCTCGACCCCGCCTCACCTCCTCTACCTCCACTCTACCCGCCACCTCCCCCTCGCCCCGCTCATTGTCTCCAACTCCGTCGCCGCCCTCGACATCCTCCACTGAGTTCGACCACCGGTTGAAGTTCTTGCGCCGTTGTTCGCCGTCTTCAACTTCATCTTCGTCATGTCCCGACCATGCCCACGACATCCGAAACTCTTCTGTCGTGTTCCCCGCCACCTCTGTGAGTTCCTAGCCAATCTCTTCGTGTCACCGTATGTTCCACATCTAGATCTATCTTTTCTCTCTCTGAAATCTGAGTTTGCTTTACCATGAGCGAGAGATCCCCTTCTACTCTATCAACTCCGACCACCGCTCTTCGCCGTCCAATTCCGCCGTCTCTCTTGAATTTTCGGTTGACACCATCCACCCTATTGGGTTCGTCGCTCAACGTTCTACACCGTGCTCCACTCCCATTTGCCAGAACACCACCAGAACTATGTCACCGCCGTGCAAGCCGTTGCCGCCACCGCCGCTTTCTTGCTCACCGCCAGCTATTGCCACTGGTACTCGCCGTCGTACCTGCGTCATCATCCTCACCGCACTCTCATCTCCCCATTTTGCCACTCCATCGCCTTTGTTGTGACCCACACCGGCGGCGAACCCTCGGGCTCTGGCGATGGGTCTTGGCTCGCCAGGGTGTAAGATCGAGGTGGCCGACTAGAGGGGGGTGAATAGGCGGTTTTAAAAATCTATCGGGCTAAACCAATATATAAATGCGGAAGCTAATAGCGAATTAGTTTTGCACAATTAAAACCTAAATCAACTAGGCTCAACTAAGTGCACCGACAATACAAGAGAGCAATCATACAATGATATATAAGCAATTAAAGCAAGAATGTAAATTGCTCAAAGTAAAGCACAAGATAAAAACAAGATGGACACACTTATGTTTTACCGTGGTGTTCGGAGACTTGCCGGTCTCCCCTAATCCACGTTGAGGTAAGCCCAACCACGTTGGACCGGCTCCTCAAATGAGCACACACCTCCGAGGTAAGTCCAACACTTGGACCGGTTCCAAACCGAACCAACACCTCGCTCCACTATGGTTGCTCTTCCTCCACTCCGGAGATGGCGAGCACCAAACCACTCACAACACGCCGGGCCTTCTCGCAAGCTTCTTGAGAAGATCACCGGGCACGACGCCTCCACGCCGTCTAGGTGTCGGCAAACACCAAGAGTAATAAGCCAAGCCCCTTGCTTGACTCTCACCACGCAGCGAATGCACAAGCTCAAGTGGATACAAAATCCACCTCTAGATGCAACACATGCAACTAGAGACCTCCCTCCTTGCTCACAAGGTGCAACACATGCACAATTGAGAGGAGAAGCTCACACTAGCTCAAGTGAGTGAAATGGGATGCCAAAGATTGTCTCTCAACCGGCCAAGGTGGGTATTTATAGCCCACACACAAAAACTAGCCGTTGGGAGCAGAAATCCCAAAAATCAGGATAATCGGAAGTTCCGCCGTGCAAAAATCGGAACTTCCGTTTTCTACTGTTCATGGGCCGTACGGGTGCATAACGGCTCAAAAAATAGCCGTTAAAACTTTTGGTGCGGAAGTTCCGCAGTACAAATATCGGAACTTCCGATAATCGGAAGTTCCGCAGTACAAAAATCGGAACTTCCGCAGCCCAATTTCAGCACAGACGATACTCGGTAAAAATGTCATAACTTTTGACTCCGATGTCGGAATTGAGTGATCTCGGACTCTATAGAAAGCTTATTCAGAGGGCTACACAACCCACCTATTTGATTGATCTCAAACACATTTGATCAAATCAAAAGGCACAACTCCAAAGAGCCACTATCATGATCTAAGTCCAAATAAATAGCAATAAGCAATCTTATACCATGCCTAGGGAAAATGCATGAATCCCAACGATTTACAAAACACATTTGCAAACTTAGATCATGCCACAAGGTGTAGGTACATGGACTTCAACCATTTGCAAAACACATTCGCAAAAGTATAGTCACATGCTACAAGGATTAACTGCATAAGCCTCAACTATTTGCAAAACACATTCGCAAATAATAGCATCATGCCATGTAGAGCTAGAGCAAGTAAGATTGAGCTATCAACACATGATGAGACTCAAGCTACTAGACAAGACCCTTCTTAATAGTACGACAACCTATACTAGCAATCCGGTCTTCCAACCAAACACCAAGACCGGTAAAAGACTAGGAACACATCCTTAGCCCTAGCTACTCATACCTTTGCCGTGAGCATCTTCTTGAAGCTTGATGACGCACATCTTCACTTCAAGTCCGGGTCATCGTCTTGACATGCATCAACCCATGATGCATCCTTTACTTGACCTCCATCAACACATGATGGGTCTTCTCTTGACTTGACGATCAACTCATGATCATCTCCTTCTTGAGATCTTGTTATGCATCAACACACGATACATCCTCTTCTTGAACCTTGACTTGATGACGATCAACTCATGATGTCATCCAAAGTCTTCGTCACCCTAGAACATAGCCTATTCATCCAACTCATGAAAATGTTAGTCCCACAATGATTAACAATAATTATCAAGATATACATGCAACAAATGCTTCTAAACAAACTATTGTAGAAAGATGCGGTACTACCGCCAACCGTCATCGCAGTAGTTCCGATTATCGGAAGTTCCGCTCATTTCATTTCGAACTACCGCACTTGCGAAAATGGCTAAGTCCCTAAAAAGGGTACTCTCGGAAAAATCAAACGCGCATTTTTCTGACCATCCGATAATCGGAACTTCCGCTCTTATCATTGCGAAACTTCCGCACCTCGAGAAATCGGCTAAGTCCGAAACCGGATGCTCTCTGAAAAATCAAGCCGCGCATTTTTGGACCATCAGATAATCGGAACTTCCGCTAGTATAACGCCGAACTTCCGATTGTGCCTGAAGAAAGAGATTTTGCTTTTGAAACCAAACCAAAAGAGAATGCATGATCCTAAGTTGATCTTTTACCATCTTTGCATTTCCTTTTCATGTCTTCATTCGGACTCAGGACTAAGCCTTGAACACATCTTAGCACACACATTAGTCCCACAACACAATTGCAAATAATTGAATATAAAGCAATATGAGTATATATGAACTACACAAGTTTTATATACTCAAAGGATTTGTTTCAAAGTAATGATCCTTAATATATGAGGAGAATGGAATATGGATCAATACTTATGAAACCACAAAATATAGAGTGAACTCCCCCTAAATGTGTGCATACACAAATGTGTAATAAGAACATATGCACATATTCAAGTTTAACTTATGGTTGAGTTCAACCTATATTTTGGATTCGATGAATGCAACAATATATAAGATTAAGATGTTGATTGCATACCTCATTGAATTTCACCTTTATATCCAAATGAGACTACACAAGATATTACTAGATAAAAGAGTTAGTCTCATATTTGGATTTGTCATTAATCACCAAAACAATCCATTAACTCATAATGGCGGGTCTAGATCTTTCACAGGGCTCACAAGCCGGCTTGAGCTTTCTTTTGAGCCGAGCCGAGCTGAGCCAACCTCCTGGCTCATGCTCGAAACGAGCCGAGCCCACTTTTCAATCGAACCGGCTCAGCTCGGCTCTTTTCCAGCTTTAAACGCCGGTGGGCAGAAGTAGACGACAATCGACAGCTACCAGCGAGTCGACATAACTTTCGCGGCCCCAGTTTTTTGTGCATACATTGAAGGAGAGGCGGAGTTTTTTTTTCCCTGTTCTTTCCCGTTTTCGAGGATGGGAGAAGTGTGCTTCTAGATTATGTATTTATCTTCAGAAAATATGTGTCTTTTTGTTCCTAATTTGATTTTGATTTCGTTATGTACTCTAGATCTTACTTTATTTTTTGACGGTAGATTTATATTAGTTGTATAACACCGATATCTATCTATATTTATTAAATCTCTACTGCTATAATTTGGATTCATCACAATCGATAGTATAGACCTTTCTTTTTTTCCCACCTATTAACATGATAATATATAGATTTATCTAACAAAGATGTCCACACGTTTGCGTGGCTAGTGTTAGCATGTTAAGACCGTTTAACTTGCCCGGGCAATTGTTGATCATTGCATGCGACTTGTGCTCCACAAAGCTATATTTGATTGATCTCACATTGCATGATAGGAAAACAGGCTGGGCACAAATGACATTTTGTACTTCTCTGTAAGCACAGATAGTATGTAATTGCATGGCTATATATGCTATTGTGTTCATATTTATATTTAGGAATCTAATCATATCATTATAGAACTCAAATACTTATAGCTATACAATTGCAATGGCTCTAAAATTTTATATCTTGTTCATTATAGTGTGGGAATTTCTATCTCTTTGAATAACATGTTTTAAATTAAATGTGTATCCTCGTATTCTCCGCCCGCACCTATATTCAATTCATAACACAAAAGAAATAACATATCGGAATCAATAGAATATGCCGAGAAATTACCAAATACATGATGCAAACTCTGTATGGCTAGAGAAGATTAATTAGGAATTAGAGGGAAATATTTTTTACTTAGCTGATTAAGTTGTAACAGTCAAAGTAATCTGCGTTACTTTACCGGGTTCGCTGGCAGCGAGGCGGCTGCGCGTGAAGTGGCCGCGATGCCCGACGTGATCCTTGGTTGGCGAGGATTCTCGTGCGGACTGCGGGGGGAGAGAACGTCTCTTTTCTTTTCGCGGTCATCGACGTCCTTTTTACACCCCGGTGGTTTACACGTTTTTTTTTCTTCTATCCCGAGTTTGGTAATAAGTCCTATTCCAGAAGCATCCACGCGTTTTTTTGAGACCAACGAAGAATCCTAGTCTTTTGTTTCTATATTCTAAATCAATGTAATTTAATACAGATCCACTATACTCGATGTATATTTTTTTCCCTTTTCTACCTATTAAATTGATAAATTATAGCCCATCAGAGCGTACAATAGATAGATTTCGTTGGAAATAAAATATCCATCCTCATAGGACATTTTTCAGACAAAGTTTCTATCGAAATCATGTGTTTCAAATAGAACAACAAACCAGGATACGACAGTGGGCAATGGCATGATAGTGGGAGCGTTCATTCCCACCCACCCAGTTTGATCCCTAAAATCAACACGGTGTGCCTTATTTAACCAGAGTATATGAAAGCATGTATGTTTAGTAGGAATGGGTGTGCACGTGCTTGTGAGGTTCTGCATTTACCTGGACCTTCGCAAGAAGGGCGGACCTCTCATAGTTTATGAGTGTTCACTTGAACACCCCAAAATTATTACAAAATACTCAGTATATAGTAAATATATTACACATATATACTGATAATTGGGCCAAATCTTTCGTATTTGTTCCCCAATGAATTTCAACCCACTCCAATACCTTCCCCTCCCAAATTGGTCTCACTTATTGCGGCATATTTCAACAACCCAACACATTGCAGCACATGCATAACTTCATCCTTGCTCTCTCTCTCTCTCTGACTCTCTCAAGCTAGGCGTGAGCATAGCTATGACAGGCGGCAGCGCGACGCACGACTTGCGAGGTGCGGTGGTCGACGGGGATGGAGCTTGGCATAGCACGGTTGGAAGGTCGCGGAATAGAGCAGCGCGGCGGTGTGTATCCGCCCCCTTTATCCTATAAAATAGGGCTCAAAACCTACCGGTCTAAGGGTTTATTTGGACAGGAAGAGATTATAATTAATCTCTTTAGATTGAAAGATATTTTAATTCAATTTGATTCTGATCATAATGTATTCAAACAAACTCTAAATGATTCCGTAGCATAACAAAATAATACTATTTTGAAGGTTTTTAAAACAAAAGACTAATTTTTAAGGTAATGGGTACGTTGGTGGGAGTTCAACGGAACGAAAGTAATGCTCCCAGATGGGCAGCAGGCCAAAACATGGAGTGATACAAGTTTTCTCCGTTTCTTAGGGCCTGTTTGGTATGGCTCCAACTCCCAGCTTCTTAGTTGGAGTAGGTGGAGCTGTGCCAAACGGGCTAACTCTACAAAACCATTGGAGTTGGAGTAGCTTGGAGTGGAGCAGCCCTCTAGTGCAAATTGTAGGAGCAGATAAACCCTTGCTCCAAGTGGGAAGTTGTGGACTAGTATAATAAAATACATATAGAAGTTTCAAATATTTACCCACAAATTGCCACTGAACTATACCCATCCCGAATTCACAGCCCCCCTCATCTTCGGTTCGCTAGCGAGCACGCCCGTCTTCCCGACTTCTCCGCTGCTTCCCCTCCCCACCCCTGTTTCCTCGTCGCTCCCTCTGCCTCCGCCTCCCTCCGCCTCCGCCCGCACCCCCTTCCTTCCTTCCTCCCTGTTTCCTTGTCACGGTTACTGATAATTTGGTATTACTATGAAGAGTGGTTGTGACAATCAGAAGCTGATCTCTCTCTAACACAAAGAAGCATTCTTCCTACCATGAAGAAGGATGAGCTCAAGATGAGAGTAAAATTTGTTTACTAGAAATGACAAATTCATTGGTTCCCATATAGTCAACATAAATTATACTCCATAGTCCATACCATCCTGGCCCATAAATGAATATAACAGCAAATTTATGGTGCACGTGATGGTGGGAACAAGAAAAATAGATGACTCTTGAGGACAGCTTATCCCTTGATCATCTGTTAATAGGTCTAATTTATATTGTTGATGCAAACATACTGACATGGTGCTGCTAATCATTCAACATATTTGCTTTGTTTTAGCGGAGGTCATTAGTTTTGTTCATTCAGTATACAACGTTCTCATGCAGATTCCACCATATGGTGCTTCCACCATATTGTTACAACATGCAGATGGCAGGTTCCGCCGAGTGGAATGATGAACACCTTAGGGTAGTGTGTGAGTTGTTTGCGGAACAAGTTAGGATAGGGAATCGGCCAAACACCCACTTGAACACTGTAGGATATGCCGAGGTAGCTAAGTGCTTTAAGAATATAACGGGCCTTGATTACACTAAGACACAATTCAAGAATAAATGGGATAAGTTGAAGTCCGATTACGCCATTTGGAAAAAAACTTACCACAAGGGAGACCGGTTCTGGATGGGACAATGAGAAAGGCACAATTTCTCAACCCCTTCTATGGTGGAAGAAAGTTAACATAGTAAGAGTTATTTTTTTATTTTTATTTACTTTGGCAGCACACACTTTTTATTTATACTAATTGATATCCCATTTTTTCATAGGAAATTCCAGGGGCAATAAAGTTTCGCAAAAAAGGTCTGCAAAATGATGGCCTTCTAAGGCAGATGTTTGAAGATATCACCAATGATGGTGCAGATCATTGGTCTCCGGCAATGGGTATATTGCCTCAAACACAAGCTGATAATACTCAAACTGTCAACCTTGATGTTGAGGATGACATTGAGGATATGGATGAGACCGAGCTTGAGGACGAGCCCCCCTCGAATGGCAAAGGCAAGAGAGTAGCAAGTGCACCTATTGGAACGGGAAAAAAAACCTAAGTCAAGCTCAGCTCAAGTCATGCAAGACCAAATCATAAAGATAGCTAACATGGCTGAGAAATCTCAGTCAACATTGGAGTCATTTGCAATAAAAGATGACCCTTGCTCCATAGATGTTGTGATGAACTGGGTGGAAGAATGCGGTGCCTCGCTAGGTAGTGATGAGCACTTCATTGCAAACTGAATTGTTTTTGAAGAGGAGCAAAGGCAAATGTTCAAAACCTTGCACACCCACAAGCTCGTTTGAGTGGCTTAAGAGGAAGTACAAGAAGGAGTATGGGAATTGATTATGGCATGTTACAATATTAGATGAACTTTATGTTCGTTTGATTTTTTATGTTAGCTTCCTTTTTTGTTTGAGAACCATATTCTATCTATGTAAGACCGATAACCCTATGTTTGGATATTGTATGAACTTTATGTTAGCTTGCTTTTTATGCTACCTTCCTTTTTTTTGTCATTGTCTATATTGTTGTTTGCATTCTCACGATTGTTATAAAATGTACAGATGTCGTCTTACGAAAGTGATAGTGATGAAGAGAACAAAGCTAGAGAGAAGGTCATACGAGCAAAGCATGCTATGGATGTCATTTCTCTAGCTGGGGCATCCATTGTTGCAGAGTACTATGCAGCCTACATGGATAAGGTGGAAACACGGACTTCACGCCTCAGTGGGATGGGTTGGTTGAAGGAGACATTGGCTACTCGAGGAGAGACTCATAGGATGCTTCAGTATGAACGGATAATTTTTTGACCTACATGACTTGTTGGTTAGTAGGTATAAGCTTAAACCTACCAAGAATATGAGTACATTAGAGGCACTTGCAATCTTCTTATGGGTATGCGGTGGAGGTGAATCGAATAGGAAAACACAAAACCGGTTCAAGCACTCGGGTGAGACCATTAGTAGGAAGTTTCAAGAAGTGCTAGAATGTGTGGTTGCAATGTCTGTAGATTATGTGAAATCAAAGGATCCAAACTTCTCCACCATCCATAGTAGAATTAGAGATGATCGAAGGGCTTGGCCACATTTTAAGGATTGCATAGGTGCTCTTGATGGGACTCATATACGTGCAACTCTTCCATTAGAACAACAAGTGAGATACATTGAAAGGTCCGAAAATCCCTCTCAGAATGTGATGGCAGTTGTGGACTTTGATATGCGTTTCACTTATGCATCCATTGGTCAACCAGGGGCTATGCATGACACTAGTGTATTATATCATGCATTGAGAGTAGACCGAGATGTGTTCCCACATCCTCCATTGGGTAACTCTATTCGCTCTTTGATAAATTACTTTTTTCTAAATCATGTTGTGTCATTAACTTTATATTACTTTTGATTCAGGCAAGTATTACCTTGTTGATGCCGGCTATCCTAATCGACCGGGGTACCTAGCCTCATACAAGGGCGAAAGGTATCATGTTCCTGAGTTCCACAGAGGTGTTGAACCAACTACTGCCAAGGAAAAGTTCAATAGGGTACACTCCTCTGTGCGTAACATAGTTGAGCGAACATTTGGTGTATGGAAGATGAAGTGGTCAATTCTACTCAAGATGCCAAGCTATCCAATGACCAAGCAAAAGATGATTGTTGCGGCCACCATGACACTCCACAACTTCATACGTGAGCATGGTAGCGGGGATTGGCATTTCCGTAGGTGCGACCGAGATTCTAACTATGTCCCTACCATTCCTTCTAGATACCGAAAATATGCAATTTCTCAACATGCTTTGGATGGGTCAACATCACAATCGAATGATAGGTATATGGATACGTTTCGGGATGAACTTGCTACTGGCATAGCTACTTCTTGGTGACTTGGTATGGTATGAAAGTCAGTTAGCAAAGATAATGTGAGATCTCATTTATTTTATATCGAAGACATATGTTAGTCTTTGTTATGACCTTTTGTTATGATACTCATCGAATTAGAACATTTGTTATTTCCTTCGTATGTTTGAGTTTATGGATTTTCTCATATACAATCACGTACGAATACAAGTAGGCAAGTACGGATGCTACAGTACGAAAATACCACATGAACAGTAATAAATACGATAAAAATACATGTAAAGTATTTGACACACTACCTACTTGGATAAAATTACACGTCTTTCTCACCCAAATCAGAAATTACAGCAACTCCAAGGGTACTCTCGTCATCTTACATAGATCATTCCCATTCATGGAGTGGGAGTTACCTTTCTAACCAAACACCTCCTCAGACTACTCCAACTTCTCAGAGGAGTAGATTCAAGAGTGAAGCTGGAGTTGGAGTTGCAAAAACTTAAAGCAGAGCCATACCAAACAGAACCTTAATGCAGAAAACGACCAGCAGCTCGTCAAACCGAACAGTCAACGTACGCCGCCCGTGGCCCCGCCTATTCATCTCTCGCGGGTGTAGTTTTCAACGGGAGAGTGGAGACACCATTCACGGGCGCGTTCAATTCGTTGCCCCTTCCTAGCGACCATCACAGATCGACCGATCGACACAACACATGAACAATACCTTAACCTCCTCAGTCCAAGAACGCGTGCACCACTTAGCCCGAACAATAGCCGCCCTCAGTTTCCCGTCAAAATA
Source organism: Hsuehochloa calcarea (assembly GCA_036346395.1). Classification (NCBI taxonomy): domain Eukaryota; kingdom Viridiplantae; phylum Streptophyta; class Magnoliopsida; order Poales; family Poaceae; genus Hsuehochloa; species Hsuehochloa calcarea. Next base: position 55,546,610 of record CM070593.1, on the reverse strand, counting down.
GCGTGCAAATAAACCATTTTCTATCCAATCCTCCGGTCTCCACGTTAGCTATCTTACCGCATACATATACTTCTGCTCCAGAAACACTTGTCTATCGATCAATCACGAGCTCGCAATGGCCAATCACGAGCACAAGATAGACCACCTCGACCAACCCTACTACGGCCCGCCCATCCCTCCCAAAGAACCCGCTGCCGTGGGCGGCCGCCGCCTCGCCGACCCCTACGCCCTCCTCTGCAGGGCCTTCCGCGTGCTCACCGTCGCACTCATCGCCGTTGGCGTCGTGGCGCTGGTGCTTTGGCTCGTGTTCCAGCCCAGCTCCCTCAAGGCCTACGTCGACTCTGCCGCGCTCACCCGCTTCGACCTCGGCAACGGCACGCGGCTGAACTACAACCTCACCGTGGCAGTGAGCATCCGCAACCCGAACCGGAAGCAGGCCGTGCTGTACCGGCGTCTGGAGGCGGTGGCGCTCTACGGCGGCGAGCGGTTCGGGTACGTGGACTTCCCGCGGACGCGGCAGGAGCGGAAGAGCACGATGGAGATACCGCTGAGCTTCCACGGCCAGCGAGTCCTCGCCGCCGCCGCCGCGGCGGCGTTCGGACGGGAGAAGGAGGAGGGGTTCTTTAACATCAACGTCAAGCTCCACACGAGGGTGCGCTTGAAGGTGGTCCTCGTGAACAGCGTCGAGTACAGGCCGGACGTGGATTGCTACATCAGTGTTCCCGACCCGAGCAACGCCTCGGCTGTGGCGCAGGGGTTCACGGCGACGCAGTGCCACGCCGAGGACTTCTCGTGATTGAACCATGCACATGTAGGGTGGAGATGACTGGAGTGGAGAGAAGTGCTTCCCGTCCAGAAATTGGCCGGTTTTAGTTTGTGTTGTTCTTTCACATCATCACGGTGGTTGTACAGACTTTGGGTTGAACCTTCCGTACATGTTGAGAGCTGAGACAAAAGGTTGAAGCATATCCATTTACGGATTTGTTACACAACTGCCGCGTGTAATTTTCAAGATTTGATCTCGAATTTCCCACCGTTAGATTTGCTCCATAATTCATACATTACCGCTCCTCCTCGAGCTCCAATGCGGCTTCAGCGAATTTGAACCTATTCATCAGCTATTGAAGCATCAATCGATGAATTGGCTAACTAAATTTCAAGAATTGTGTTTTTGTGTGCTAGAGATAATGAGAGAGAGAGAGAGAGAGAGAGAGAGAGAGAGAGATGGAAGGAGACGGTTCCGAGACGAATTCCAAGCTGCACTGCTAGTGCTTTCCCATTGCTTGCCGTTGTCAAGTTTGGGTGGCTGTCGTACCGATTTATTGCTAGTCAAGCACGCCGAAGGAATAATAACGTTGAAGATATTCGGTACATTGAATTGTATACTTTGGTTACGTAGGGGCGACTACACTCGTTTTGCTTGGCACGTTCCACAAATTGCATTAAATGTATAGGAACTTGCAAGGCGGGTGCAAGGAACCTTGTCATTAACTTCTCACACTTGTCACTAATCTTATTTAAATGGATCTCTGTAGATCAAATTCGCACCCGGGTGGCACATCCAGGAACACGTGGCCCTGAGTCGGATGACACCGTGGCGGAAGGTCACGTGACCCACGTGTGGGTGTTAGGTCCCCACGCCATCCTTGCAAATACATCCCCGTGACCATCCATGTCTCACATTTTTTATCCTGATTCCTGAACTCCCTCTCAGAGTCTCAGGTATGTTTGGGACGCAGAAATTTGACATGAATCAATTCAAATTTTGTAGAAATCGAATTTTTTTTCTAAAGTCCAAACAGACCCTCAAATTCCCCATTCTATCTGCCTTCGTCTCCTCAGGCAATTGATAAATTTCACTTGTTTATTTCGACAGACTTTTTTTTTTAATATCAGACTACTAAAACCAAAACAACAATGTACATCAGGCTAACTCAATAAGCTCATTATTCAATCTTACATTATGGAGATCGACAAGCAGGCGCAGGAAATTGTCTGTTAGTTTTCTTAGAAAAACAATAGGGGTGAATCATCATGTATATACTATTGAAAAAATGAAATTAGAGGAAAAAAGTTTGTACAAAAAATAACCCAGGTATTTTGCATGTCTAATTGAGTCCCGTGCATTGCAATGGATCAAAAATAAAACACCACAAGTTCTAAACTTGAAAAACAAAACAATGTGAGTTTCCTTATGTGCATGAGTCGTTGATTGGTCGTGCTTTATAACAAAAACTCAAAATTTACACTCAATCAACGTGCTAAAGCAACCATGTGAAATATACCGCGCACAGAGATTATCAATCAGCTACTATAGTACCCGTCGACCTATGTATAGTTCATAAATAATTATCTGTATCTGCCAAAAAAAAAACGCATACAAAATTTGCATCTGCTTATCTAGCCACAGAGAATCAGACCACAATCCACATGCATACACATATGATGATCTCATCCTCTAAGGTGGAACCGCCACCACCGTTACCATCAACCCAATCTTTTGTGTTAGTCATTTTGTTCTTGTAAATAAATACATAGGCAGTTATCTTTTTTTACTAAATACAAGTCGCCTTAGGATCCTTAAAATAAAAATTTTGAAACTCTCCTAACAAATATATATATTTATTACTCATTAAATATCCAGATTCAACGGTCAAAATTATCATTAGCACCTTAGCACTCAATTACCTATTAGCACTAGATATGTTCACACACACACACATATATATATGAAAACAATATATTTAGATTTGCCTTGAAAAAACTCTTTGATAATATATATTTCCATTATTTTTACTAGTGAATGACTGGAAAAAAAACATAGTCAAAGTATCAGTATTGAAGATTGTGAAAAGTTAAAAAAAACCACGTACAGCTAGTCATAGAGGAATTAGCTAATTTGTAGAAATATACAGATGCATATCTTAAACAATAAGCAATTATTAATATGTTAATTTATTATTAGCAGTGTTTTGCATGGTTTTTATCTGCTTTACAATGGTTTTCACTTTCCAACCCAGCACCATGTAATCTTGCTTGGCTCTGTTCACGATTCACAACTAACAACAGAAAGAAAAGCAAGTCTTAACTTTGCAGCGCGCTGGTTGCCATCTGGAGACTCCGGGCGTCTCTTCGGTCCGGCGACGACGCCGGCGTCGTGATCGGCGTTGTACCCTTCTCCGTCCCCTCGTCTATCGTGGACAGGCACCTGGTGGGGCCCCCGAACATCTTCTTCCACCTATCGAGCTCGAACGCGTCTGGCTCATGATCATCCGCCGCCTCGCCGCCCCGCGGCGCCCATCGTCGGTTCCTTTCCAAGGACGGTCTGCCGACCCGGCACTGATTCTCTTTCTGGAAACAGATGCCGAACAGGACGAAGCCGTGGCTGGACGCGACGGCCTCGCGTCGCCGCCACCACCGCCGGACAAGAACGACCGCGAGTAGAACGAGCAACACGACGAAGACGCCGCCTGTAAGCGCCACGGCGAGCACCATGCTGTCCATGCCGGTGTCCTCCCCGATTCCTTCCCCTGCTCTGCTGCAACGATTTGTGTTGCCCCTTCCTCGCTTACGATTATTCGAAGTAAGCGCAACGAGTTAACGGAAGCTGAGCAAGAATTGTACTCTGCGATGGCAACTGTTCAGGGTGTCCGGAAGCAAGTCTTTGCCGGTCGTTCTACTCCAAGTTGCTAACGACAGTGAAAACTCCAGGTTCATTTGTATCTTCGGAGAAATGGAGTTGAATGGAGTTGTGGTAAACGGTCAACCTATACTACTAGGTGTTAGCTGTTCACTTACCCGAGTCGGTAGCTTCTATTTGTCAGATGTCGTACATCTTGTGGGCACAATATATACTTGCGCTATTTTCAGTATTTCTTACTACTTCAGATCGGAGCAGCGGATCCTTTTGCTCTTGTTGTGCGGATCCTTTTGCTCTTGCTGTTTTGCTGACCTTTTCTGCAGCTCTGCTCGGTAGCGTATGCTAACTTTGTCGTCGCGGAAGGCAGTACGGATCTCCTCTCAAATGACGGCTCGGTCTAAAGGCTATGTGGTGAGGAAATTCTCCTATCAAAAAAGTATTGCCACTTCCAGTTAATGAGAGGCAAAGAACATCTTCTCATGATCTTGGTATTGGGCAATGCTAAGCTTCCAATCAACCAAACACAGACAGTCGTCTACATCAAACAGGTCTTCAGATCGTGAGAAGGTCGGCGGCTGAGTGCGAAAGAACTCTGAGAGTCCTCCCCGCGGCTGGTGTCCACCTCCTCCTGATCTAGAGGAACCTGACAGAATAGAAGTATTCCGAGCAATGGCCTCGAGGATTCGCGTCTGATCCATCTGGTTTTGCTCGATCTGAGCAAGAATCTGAGCTGCGATGGATGGAGCCGGAAGTTCCTCATCATGGCCAGCTTGCTGACCTTGCCCACTGCGGGTTCGTTCAACCATCCTATTCCAGCTAATAGGGTTAGCAACATCACCCATTCAGTAGATGCAAAAGACAGCAGCTGAAGGAACAATCTACTAAAGAATAAAGCGATATTACCCTGCCATAAACACATACAATTATTTAACTATAATAAAACTCTAAACAAAAGCATGAAGACATAAAGTTCAACACAAAGCCAAATTTTGTCGCATTAGCAGGGTAAGCTAGGGGTACCTTTAACACTAGACTTCACAACTAACACATTCATTGAACCCCTTAATCTTGAATTGAAACGTATACTCTAGCTTTCAAAAAGAGACGAGGGAGGGAAAACATCTGTTGACAACTCAAATCAGAATCAGGTAAGATCAAGAAGCTAGGATAGGTAAGGAGTAAAAATTGAGAACTCACTTAAGTTTTATCAAAGATTTGATATTTAGAAACTAAGTTTTTCAAACATTCCCATGACAACCAAACTAAAGGTTTCGACGGTCAGTATGGCTCTGATACCAACTTTTGTAAGAGCCGTCGGGCGATTTAATTTGTAATGCTTAACCTTTCCGTTGGTCCTGGCATCACAAATCAAATTTCTCCACTCTCAGTGTATATGTACTTCCCAGAATAACAGTACACATACACCTTATAAAAATAAGCATCAACTACATACACAAGTCATTACATTACCGTGGTTTTTATAATTTTACAACATAACCCATACACAAATATTTCATACAAAAGTTAGAGTTTGCAGCCGAAAACACATGCCAAAAAATGGCAGAAAACAAAAGCCAACCTACTACTCTTACCCACAAAGCAACCGACCGGAAACGCCCAAGCTACTCGTCGAGAATGTAGTCAGCCTCACACTCGTTAAACCCTTGGGGGTCAACCTCCTCTGCAGCAAATAGACAATGCAGTTGAGTACAAAAACGTACTCGCAAGACTTACGATTAACAAACCTATACATAGCTACATGCAAGCTTAATTCAATGGAGATGGTCATATAGTTTATTTTCAGCGTAAAGTCACATTTTATTTGCAATAATGTCATAGATTGAAACCAACTTGTTAAAACAATTTTTAATTGTTCAAATATCAGTGAGACAACAATTATAAGCATAATTAACATCATAGAGATGACCTCCCACAACCACCACATCAATAGCACGAATTACCCATTTGTACCACTCATTCTCAAGTTTTATCAAAATATTATAGTCTAACTCTTGAAAGACCTCCCCAAGCGTGTCCATAACCAAGGACGTGATTATTCAAATAGTTCAAACCCTGCAGGGGTGTACAACTTTACCCACATGTCAGACCACCACTTTTACCAAGCTATTTAGCGCACTTCCTTAGGTATGCCCGCAAGGCTAAGTCCTACGAGACGTTTCCAATATAGTGTACTAACTACGAGTCGCCTGTATGGATGGAAATTCATACGTCGTGTCGGATTCACCGGCAGCGCGACAACATACCGATGCTCCTTGGTGTGGAGAACCTACCCGGAACTCCACCCCCGCACACCCAACACACTCAAATCATTTTCTTTTTCACACAATACACACACAACCTCCTGCGACCCAGAGCTAACACATGCCAAAGTAGTAAGTCAAGAGAGGTCTCATATCCCTCTCATGTGGTTGCATGCAAGAATGCCTAGTTCAGTGGGACAAGATGTTTGGTCCTTGTTGACTCGGGCGCACAATCACACACCCAATAATCACACCATCATCCATGTGCCCAAATCTAAATCCTTTTTGTTTGCATTTTTAGTTTTTTCAAATATGATACATACATGAGTACCCTGACTCAAATATTTAAAGTGATGTTGTACTTGATCATTGCCAAAATGATGATCCCCAGACTACTGTTCTAAGTATGGCTAAGTGACAACAACTTGTATACTAAATATAAAGTGACTAGAACCCATCCAGCTATCTCTAAATCACAACGGATATAAACCTAGGCTTTGTGGTAAATGATGGATATTTACCTATAGTTCAAGTAACTATTCAGGTAAACTATCGTGAACTAAGAAATAACTTGCCAACATAGCATGCATACATACAGCTGAAATTCAAATATTAGCATACGCAAATAATGGGATCAACGTGCATCAAGGATGTACTTGCCTTACTGTAGATATTCTTCTTGTTGCTGAGGATCACTCTAGTAAGTACCCGAATCGTCGAAATCTATCGATCGAGCAAAAGAGCGAAAAAGAACGAATAACACAAAAAAATAACCAAAATTCAATTTCATCAATCATGCATACACAACAGGTAGAACATAGTTTTAAAATAATTATGGGTGAAAGTTTCAGTCGAAAAGGAAGTTATTTTGATTTTCTAGGAATTTAACAAGTTAAAGGCGTGATTACATAAATAAATTAAATACCATACTTTTCTGAAATAGGAACATAAATCAAACTTATGAAAATTTAAAATACAGGAAAAATGAGAATTAAAAAAATTAATTTGACTCAATTTGGAGTTAAGATGGAATACATATGAATTTTTTAAGTTTGAATTATTTTCTAATGTAAAAATAATTCATTTTAAATATTAACTTAACTATGATACTTTCTGGAACAACAACACACTTAAAATATATTCCATTTAAAAGTACATTAAAAATGAAAACCAACCAAATTAGTTTTACTCAATTTGAAGCTAATTTGAATTATTTATGAATTTTATAAGTTAATTGAATTTTCAATGCAAAAGTAATCCATTTTGGAATTTCTAAAAGCATTAAATACTTTTTAGACACGCCGCCGCCTAGCCACGGTCACTGACCAGTGGGACCTGAGCCGTGGGTTTGACCTGGTCAGCTTTGACCGGTCCCGGCCGAAGGCGACATCGAAGGCGTATTCTCAGAACACATCTTCGACTTAACAAAACATAAAGTCTAACTAGACACAAGAGAAACGTGTTTTCCTTACGGGAAAACGTGCTTCAAACTTTACACCTCCACTTAACCCGCCGACGGGCCCACATGTCAAAGGCTCAAGGATTAAAATGGTTTTAATTAGACTTCTAATCACATTTAATCCCAGTGGGATTCATATGTCAATGATACAGTTAAAAGAATGATTAACACTAATGAGGGGGTTATTACTTAATCCACCGGCGGCTCACTAGAGCTTTGCTGTGCGCGACGGCGAGGTAGCGGATCTGGCAAACAAGAGGGGCTCTGGGCTTGGGGAGGACACACACAGGTGCACAAGAGCCTCACGAACGCGATGGTGCTGACGCGGTGGCCTGAGGATGCCGACGGTGAGCTCTCGTCGGCGGAGGCGGAGTCGAGAGGAATGCTCCCGTGGAGAAGATACTTCAGGCTTCTAGAGGCCTCGGAAAGGTGCGCATCGGCTTCGCCTCAGCTCTAGGAACGAGGCGCCCAAGATCTTAACGTCCAAGGAGGGTAGTGGCGGCCGAAATTAGAGAGGTGGCGATTGACTGTAGCTGAAGAAGATGGGCTCTCCCTCCCTCGGTGACACCTCAAAATCCAATCAAACTCATCAATAAAAACTCTACGGGATATTGTGATCTTAATGGACCAAACGGCTAGAAGATTAACTCATTGAAACGTCGGCGAGAAGAAGAGCCGTGGCCACTGGAGTTGAGAATGAAGAAGTCATCCCCGATGATTCAGTGGACGACAAGGACGCGGACTGGTCGAAATGGGCACGGCGTGAAAAGGGGAACTCGGCTGCAGGGTCGCGGATGCTTGAGCGGCACCGAGGTGAGCTCTAGCTCATCGGTTTCTTCTTCGGCCGAAGTAAAAAAAATGGACGGAGAAGGCAAGAACGTGCAAGAGAAAGGGAATGGATGACCCCGGGAGCTTCAAGAAGGCTCGGCGACACTTCAAGGTCGGTCAGGGAAGTAGGAGGTGGCGCAGGTAGGCTGCGTGGCACGCACGCGCGAATGCTAGCGCTGCTCGGCTATGCGACGACAGGATGACCACGGCTCCGACAGGTGGGGCCCATTCGTTAACGGCAGTGAGAGAAGCGGCGCGTGCGATCGAACGGGTTGAGCTCGAGTCTAACTCAGGTCTGGTGCGTTGGTGTGGCTGAACCAAGTCAAGTTGGGGTGGTTCGGGTCGGTCCAACAGTGTTTGGACTGAGATTTGAATTTAGGCTGAAAGTTCAACGAATTTTGAGAGGTACAAGATTAACTGAAAAAATTCTAAAATTTTTAGGGGAGACCATTAACTCTAATTATAACCTTGTGGAATTTTTCCATAGTTCTTAATGCAAATCATTTTTCTATAGAAAAGTTCTAAGTTTTGGGTTTTGACCAAGGGTCTAAATGGTTTGACTAGACCTTTGAAAATAGCAAATAAAATCTAAAAATTATGGAATTTTCAGAGGAGTCGCTAGGAAGTTCCAAAAGCTAGGAAAAATATTTCAGATGATGATCACAAGATTTGTTTAAAAATTTTCAAGGATTATGGTTCTAGTCAATTAAAGCATTAAGTTTTTGAAATCAACAAAAGCTTAGAAATAAAATCCAAAAAAATTAAATAACGACATGATGTGTCAAAAGTTTTAAATTCAAGGCAAACTAATGAGTTTTAACAAAAGTTTTTGAAAAGTTCAAACTTTTATACATTTGAAAAATAAACCAAAGTTTAAGATGTTACACGACATTACGTTATCCTAACAGCATTCAACCATCATGCTCGTCTCGTAGGACATAGATAACTTCGAGACTGGCTGCCACCGCTGCGTGCAACAAGGGGATAAGGGGAAAGCTCATGTATATGAGATCGTTGGCTATAGTACCACTCTCTGTCGCCCGGGCACTCTCCGAATTCAAGAGGTAAGTTATATTCTGTATGCATCGTAATTATTAATTTGGCACGACGTTATGTTATCCTAACATAATTCAACCGTTCGGCCCGTCTCGCATGACATGGATGACTTCGAGACTGGCCGCGGCGGGTAGCAAGGAGACAAGGGGAATGGAGCGATGATCCGCCGAAACTAATGATCTTTGTTCCATTCAACTTTATTTCCATTCCAAAAAGGCACATACGTATCGTAAGTGTATTTTAGTTTGTTGTATCATGCATGATGTCATTCCTTATGCACGTAACCAAATCCTACGCGCTTTGTATTTCACAATTAAATTACAAAGTCTTTCGAACTTACATCTCGGTTTCCCAAATATTTTGACTGTTAAATATTACGTAATCTTTTCCCCAAGGAATCGGTTCCACGAACATTGCAATTGGGACAACATCGCGCGTGGCAACCCTAAACCCAAATATTTTGTCTATTCTCTATTCACATTACATTATCTTATCCGATTTTGCATTTTGAACTACGTGGACACTTCAACATATTACTAAATTTTAAAAATAAAATTCCAAAAATATAAAAATTCCGCTACACCTAAATAAAAAAAAACGACAGAGCGCTCCTATCGCCAGTTTAAATGGCGATATGACTCATTTTGCCCATTCAAATAGCTACAGGATCCCGTCGCCAATTGAACTGGCAATATGAACCTCCCTCACTGTTTCATTTGACGATATGGACCTTCTCCCACTATTTTATTTAACGATAGGGTCTCTATCTCCAGTTGGATTGGCCAAATGCACCCACTTATATATATATATATATATATATATAATCGACTACTTTTAAAATAGTATTATTGAAAGAAAAAAAATCGCTCGTAGACTCGTAGTAGTAGTACCCATTAAGAGGTGGAACTCAGTGAACTCTATCCAGCATTAATGATGGTTTAGCTAGCTAGCTGACTTGCATACAGAAACAAGCAATATAGGACCTGGGCATACAATACAGGCTCCTACAAAACCATTTGAGCCTTCGAGGTGACCGAACCTGTGTACTACACTCCAGTCCACGAAGCGCAGATAGACACAAATTGAATGCGATCACGTTGGAGTGCACGGCCGGTCGATCGAGCTAGCTATCTAGCTCCCCTATACATTGACACACTTGACATTTCAGAACTACAGGTGCACAGTGCATTCAGCTTAAAAAAGATTAATTACTCCTATGGATCAACTAGCGTAGCAGCTGAGTAATTAATTAAGATCACTTTTAAAAACACTCCTATGGCGAGATGTAGGAGTATTGAATTCTCTGTTCGGGCAATGCATCGGGATCGATTAGACGGGTCTTAAAACCTGACGAGGCCATAGGAATGCACGGGCATGGGCTGAACCCATGCACAGCACCGTGCTCCCCGGCCGGCCGATTTGAACAGCTGCTAGGCATCGAGCTCCGCGACCGACAGCTCCTTAAATCAGCCACCCGGTCGAGACCAAGCGCCCAGCTGCATGAAACCTTACCGTACGGTATGCTATGTCGATGCACTGGCAAATGGAGACTTCTATTCTATACCCCTTCTGTGAACCTTCCCAAGCATGCGCATTCTATTCTATATTCAGACGACTATAGCTTCGGGAAGATACACTGATCTTTGACTTCTCTCAAATGGCGCACTCGCTATATGGAGTATCGTATGTTGGGATGATCTCGGTTAATCACATTCGAAGGGGGATAAAGTCCCACTTGTGTTCTGATCGGAAGCGTAATCAACAGTTTGGTCTCGGTCCCGTTCACCCAGCGCTATATCAACAGACTGGACTCGGCAGATCTGGGATCCGGTGTGGTTCTAGGTTACGAGAGTTCAAAATATACATTTGATCTCTACGGGCGCTGTGGTGGGCGAAGACCGAGGGCCTCCGCCGCCACCGTGACTTCGCCGACCTTATTCACGTCTCTACCCCTACGACATTGCTTCTCTCACGCCTCTGCACTCAGACCGAAACGTCAAGCCGCGATGGGAACGCCAAGTTCGGGTATGTAATCACGCTTCCGCTCTAATGTTTAGACTAGGTGTTCTTCATTGAGCTATGATTAGGCTATCTAGATCAAGTTTTAGCATCAGTTTTAGCCCACATTTGGTATCAGAGCAACCCTAACTCAGTTTGAACCCGTATTAGTCTCAATCGCCTGGATCTAAGGTTTGGGAGCTCGGTTTAACATTTTAGGAGGGGATTTGGAACCCTTAGTGAAACCCTAACGAAATCCCAAAACTCAAAACCCCAATCCTCAACTCACATCAGAACCCAAAGAGCGGCGGATACTCACATTTCGGAGACCGTCAGATTTCCTCTGGTTCGGACGCCGTCGTAGCTCCACTCAACGGCTGTGCGCGACCTCGGTTGCACGCGCTCGCCGGCGAGAAGGGCTGCGAGGGCACCGCCTCATGTCGCGCGCCGCTTCAAGTTGCCGATGCGCATTTGCTTGCTTCTCCCCTGCACCGTCGCCGACAGAGCCGCCACTGTCGCTCTCCGCCCGCGCGACTCCGCCGACGCCTCTGCCCGAGTTTTCGGAGGGGAACGGGGAAATGAAATTAGGTTTAGGGTTTCGATTTTTCGTCCATTTTTATATCGCGCAGCGTTTCGTCTTGGCCATTCGATCAAATCCGGCAGCTCGCGTCCGTTCCGATCCAGCACAGTGAAGATGCGCGCTGATTTCGGTCGTCCGATCAGATCCAACGGTGATCACGTTTTCGGGCCAACTTGGGCCGCGACCGCATGAACAGCAGGCCGAAGCTGCGGGCCGAGCAGTAGGCCAAACAGTGGTTTTTCCTTCTTTTTTTTCAAATGCCTTTATGTTTAAGTTTTTTCTTTTTTTCTTTTATGCACTGTTTTAATTAATGTTAATTGCTCAATAACAGTGTATCATTGTCTCTAATTAAAATTGAACCGACTAGATATTTTGATTATAGATTTTTATGTTTTATTTGGCATTATGTGTGCACATGATTACATACTGACCAAAATTGTTTGTAGTCGTGTGTCGCCATATTAAATTGTTAAGCTCTTGTTCATTTTCTGCCCAACGGTAATATGGATTAGAACTATAGTTTTGCATGTTGTTAATTAGACCAACATAGGGTTAATTGCATGCAATACATCTTTATGTTATTTCTAATTTTGCCTTGTATTTTAATGTTCAGTAATAAATGCTTCGAATGTTGCCGCCACAATTGATAATATTGAGCAGCTTACGGGAAGCAACTTCCCCACTTGGAAAGAAAGAATTCATATCGTCCTTGCAATTTTGGACCTTGACTATGCGTTAAGGGTAAACGCTCCCGTTCCCCCCGCCGACGGTGATGATTATTATGATGAGAAAAAGAAAACTTATGATGCTAATACTGAAAAATGAGAGCGGTCCAACCTCCTGTCACTAATGATCATAAAGACATCTATCTTAGTTGGGATCAGGGGAGCAATCCCTGATTCCGAAAATGCTAAGGAATACTTGGCTTCAGTTGAGGAGAAATTCAAATGCTCCACTAAATTTTATGCCAGTACTTTAATCCAGAGGCTCTTATCTGCTAAGTATGATGGGTCCAGCAGCATAAGAGAACATATCATGATAATGACCGATATGGCTGGAAAGCTCAAGCGTATGGACATAGAGATATCCGATGGTTTCCTAGTCCATTTTATTATGACTTCTCTTCCTTCTAAATACACTACATTTAAGATAAATTACAATACTTAGAAAGAAAAATGGAGCATGGGTGATTTAATCGCCATGTGTGTCCAGGAGGACGAGAGAATAAGGACCAAAAAGAAAGATTTTGTGCATCAAGTTAGCGGCTCTAACAAAAGAAAGTTCCAAGGGGACTTCAAATCCAAACAAAAGCTACAATTCTCACCTAATTTAGATAAGTCAGAGCCTAAGGTGCACAATGCATCTAAGCCCCATGTTGCTCCCACTGGAGCACTTAATGGGAATGAATGTCACTTCTACAAGCAGCCACGGTATTTCCAGAAGGATTGTGTTGGTTTTTTGAAGTGGCTCACCAAGAAGGGTAATGATACAATAACGTTCATTGATGAAACTCTTTATGTTGATTTTCCCCTTAATTATTGCTGGATTAACTCAGGTGCAACTGTGCATGTTACCAACTCTTTACAGAGATTCCTTACCGCGAAACACTAAGAAAGGGGGAGCGAATTCTTAGAGTCGCGGATGGGGAAAAGAAGCCGAAGTAGAATCAGTTGGATCTGTTTCATTGGTCTTAGATAGCGGTTTCATACTTCGTCTTAATAATGTAATCTATGTTCCTTCCATAAGAAGGAATTTGATTTCGGTTTCTTTATTGGACGATGAAGGTTTTAAATGTAATTTTGATAACAATAAATGCATTATTACATTTAATTCAAATAATGTTGGTTTTTCTTTTAGACAAAACAAGCTCTATATATTTTCCCTTACTAAATCTCCTATATCTTTGAATGTGTGTGATGCTAAGCGTAAAAAGAATAATGAGGCTTCATCGAAACTGTGACACTGTCGTTTAGGCCACATTTCGAAGGGGGAGAATATAGCGTCTCATTAAGGAAGAAATTCTCCACCCATTAGATTTCTCTGATTCAGACCGCTGCATTGATTGCATTAAAGGAAAATATGTAAAGCAAATAAAGAGGGGAGCCACTCGCAGCACAGGACTCTTAGAATTAATTCATACCGATATTTGTGGTCCTTTCCCTGTGACATCACTGGATGATTTTGATTCCTTCATCACATTCACTGATGATTTCTCCCGTTATGGTTATATCTTTCCTATTAAAGACCGATCTGAGTCACTTGGCAAATTCAAGATTTTTAAGGCTGAAGTTGAAAATCAGCACAACCTAAGAATTAAAGTGGTATGATCGGACCGTGGGGAGAATATTATGAGAGACATGTCTCTTATGGGCAAATTCCTGGCCCTTTCGCTAAGTTCCTTAAGGAAAATGTCATTGCTGCCCAGTATTCTACACCAGGTGGATCTTAGCAGAATGTGGTAGCTGAGAGACATAACCGTACACTTACGGATATGGTACGGAGCATACTTAGCTATTCTAGTTTACCAACAAGTTTGTGATGGAAGCACTAAAGACAGCCGCACATATTCTTAATCGGGTTCTCAGCAAATCAGTGCTTAAGACACCTTATGAATTATGGACTGGGAGGAAACCGAATTCGAAATATTTAAGAGTGTGGGGTTGTCGTGCTGAAGCTAAGATTTTTAATCTACATATTGGTAAATTATATCTTAAGACAGTAAGTTGCCATTTTATTGGGTACCCTGAAAGATCCAAAGGGTATCGGTTTTGCTGTCCTGATAGGATAACTAAGTTTGTAGAAACAAGGCACGTTGTGTTCTTAGAGAGTGACGAGGACCTGGAGCCTAGGAAAATGGATTTTGAAGAGAACCGGGTTTATGTTTCTTCACCGCTTATTCCAGAGACCTTTATTCCTGTGCTTCAGGAGGTTGCAACTCCTGTACCGAATACTGTTGTTACACCCACTGTTGAGGTCTCTGAAATTCCTAATATCGCACCTAATGATGAGCCTCAGCAGTCTCCTGCAATAGCTAATGAACATATTAGAAGATCACAGCGTGAGAGAAGATCTGTCATCCTAAATGATTATGTTGTGTATATGAATGAGGATATTAATAATATAGGAAAGGTAGATGATCCCACCTCCTGTAAGGAGGCCATGATGAGTGAACATTCTCCTAAGTGGCTTGATGCCATGAAGGATGAACTTAAGTCCATGAGCACTAATGATGGGACTTCGTAGAAATTCTTGACGGAGTCAAAACAGTAGGTTGTAAATGGGTCTACAAAATCAAGCATGACTCTAAGGGAAATGTTGAAAGGTTCAAAGCAAGGCTTGTAGCAAAAGGCTTCACACAAACAGAGGGGATTGACTATAATGAAACTCTTTCTCCTATCTCAACTAAGGATTCAATCAAAATCGTTATGACACTTGTAGCTCATTATGATTTAGAGCTACATCAGATGGATATTAAGACGGCATTCCTTAATGGCGACTTGCAAGAAAACGTTTTCATAGCTCAACTGGAAGATTTTGTCGTGGAGGGCAAGGAGCATATAGGATGTCGACTTAAGAAATTGATTTATGGCTTAAAACAAGCGTCGAGGTAGTGGTACCTCAAATTCGATAAGGTCATAAGGAATTTTGGATTTAAGGAAAATGAAGTTGATAATTGCATATATGTTAAGTTCGAGAGGAGTAAATTCACCATTTTAGTGCTTTATGTGGATGATATCTTCTTGGCTAGCAATGATAAGGATATGATGTTTGAGACCAAGAGATTTCTTTCATTCAATTTCGATATGAAGGATCTTGGTGATGCCACTTACGTTCTTGGCATTGAGATTCACCGAGATAGGTCCAAAGGAGTATTAGGTTTATCTTAGAAGGCATACATTGACAGAGTACTGAAGAGATATAATATGCATAAGTGCTCTGGCTCGCCTGCTCCTATTGTTAAGGGCGATAAGTTTAGGACATTTTAATGTCCGAGGAACCAATATGAAACTCATCAGATGAAGTCGGTTCCTTATGCTTCAGCTGTCGGAAGCATTATGTATGCTCAAGTAAGTACGTGCCCTGATTTAGTTTTTGTAATCGGGATGCTTGGCAGATATCAGTCAAATCCAGGACCGGGCCATTGGAAGGTCGTTAAGAAAACCTTGCGTTATATGCAAGCTACTAAGCATTTCATGCTCACATATAAGAATTCTGATAAACTTAATGTTATTGGTTATTCAGATTCAGATTTTGCGGGATGTGTTGATACTAAGAAATCCACATCATGTTATATCTTCACACTCGTTGGAGGAGCTATCTCGTGGAAAAGCTCCAAACAAACCCTTACAGCATCTTCGACGATGCAGACTGAGTTTGTGGCATGTTATGAGGCTACCGGGCAGGCTGTATGGCTTAAGAACTTCATTTCGGGACTAAGAATGGTAGACAACATCTCTAAACCACTCACCTTATACTGTGATAACGAACCCACAGTCTTTTATGCGAGTAACAACAAGTCAAGTGGTGCCGCCGAACACATTGACATTAAGTACCATATTGTGAAAGACAGAATCCAGAATCAAACCATTAGTATCAAGCATATTAGTACTATATCAATGCTTGCGGTTCCGCTTACTAAAGGCTTACCATCCAATATCTTTCATGATCATGTTGCCGGCATAGGTCTATTGAAAAACCTCTAATTCTGGATAAAGGCCTCAAAACAAACCAACTCCCATTAAGTATAATGAATATCCATTTCAAAGATGGGATAATACACTATAGGTACTGGGGTTGTATTGCACTTCATTGGCCATGGGACGCGTTACCTTGGTATGCTATTTTATTGAGAATGAGCTTATGATGTTAACCTTACGACCAAAGGAGAGAATGTTGGGATGATCTCGGCTAACCACCTCGAGATTCAGGGGGGGGGCAAAGCCCCACTCGCGCCCTGATCGGGGGCATAACCAACAGTTTTGTCTCGGTCCCGTTCATCTAACACTATATCAACAGACTAGACTCGGCAGACCTGGGATCTGGTGTGGTTGTAGGCTACGCAAGTTCAAAATATAGATCTGATCTCTACGGGCGCTGTGGTGGGCGAAGACCGAGGGCCTCCGCTGCCACCGTGACTTCGCCGACCTTATTAATTCATGTCTCTACCCCTACGACATTGTCGCTCTCACGCCTCTGCACTTCGACCGAACCTTCAAGCCACGATGGGAACGCCAAGTTTGGGTATATAATCACGCTTTCGCCCTAATATTTAGACTAGTGTTCTTCATTGAGCTAGAATTAGATTATCTAGATCAAGTTTTAGCCACCCGGTCGAGACCAAGCGCCCAGCTGCATGAAACCTTACCGTACGGTATGCTATGTCGATGCACTGGCAAATGGAGACTTCTATTCTATACCCCTTCTGTGAACCTTCCCAAGCATGCGCATTCTATTCTAAATTCAGACGACTATAGCTTCGGGAAGATCCACTGATCTTTGACTTATCTCAAATGGCGCACTCGCTATATGGAGTATCATACTCCTAGCTGTTGTCATGACTTGATTACAATGGTTGAGTTAAAATAACCGAGACTGGAGTAGCTGGCAAATTCTTCTGGATCTGGGAATGATTAGCGATTCTCTTGCAGCTGCGGCCCCATCTTAGCGCATGTGAGCATGATTAGGTTATTGGTTCGTGTGGAGTAAGTATCCCGTTGGCTCCGCCTTTTATTTTCAGCTTGAAAAGGAACTAGAAACTGCACATGAAAAGAGAGCGAGTGGACAATCCAAGATTGCTACACTGGTGAAATTGATGGACTGTACAAGATTGCTGCAGCTTCTTTCGGCCATGGAAAGGAGGAAAAAGTTATCTCACTGTTCAGATGCGTGCAACATGGCGCGTGCATACATAGTACATTTCCAGCAAGTTTAGCTAGGGGACTATGGCTAGGCCGCACTAGAGCGTGCAGTTCTAAGACGAATAATTTTCCTCGAGGTGCCAACTTATGAGATGTGCACCTCATCAATGTTGTAGATCGTGTTGGAGATCTCCCTCCTTTCTCTCATTTATATGTAGACTGTAGTAACTTACCACTGGCCCTGGGCATGGATGCCGTCCATGCATATATCAACGAGTTTTTTTTGTTGGAGATGTACTGGCCGACGCGATGAGCACAGCTTTGAACATACGTTCACTAGTAAGGAAAGGTCGAGGGAGAAAGAAATCTACTCTAAAAAAATGTACTAGAACAGAAATGAAGTGTACCACTACGACTTATGCACGAGGCCATGAATGCACCCGTGATTGTTTTGGTGCAGATCAACTGCGTGGTTCGTCAATTCATTTGACTGAATATTTGTACATTGTAGTATCCATGGGAGGAACTCGGGCGCAGTTTTCTTCGCCGTTTCATTCGTTTTCGTTTCTGCTCGATCTTATTGGAGTTTTTACTCGGCTGTCTTACAGATCGTACTTACTACCTGCAACAGTCTATAGACTATAGTTTAGTTTTGTCAGGTAGTGCCACCGTTAATTCTTTAAAGCAACGAGAGTGACTGAGCTCTCAGAGAAAAGAAGGGGAAGAAGAATACATAGTAGGAAAATGTAGCTATGCTACCATCGGACTATTTTTATGAGCCAATTTTTCAGTGAAGTAAAATAAGGTAGAAAATATCCCTTCAACAGAAAAGATGGGATGGGAGCTGGGCCAGCTTGTCCTCACATGAACAGTTAGTCAACTCAAAGAGGACTTTCGTCCTATTACCAACTGTGAGAAATTTTTTTACTGCCCGGCCACACCATCTCCCCTACGCTTCTGCTCAGAATTTACCGCGCAAAATTAACCCCCTCTCTGTCCAGTCACACCAGCAAATATATGCATGCATACATCTGCAGCTCTCATCCTCTGACATGATCCCCCCAGGATCCAATCTGGGAATCTTGCCCCCATGCACACACACATGCCTACATCTACACGTACATATCTCTCAGCTTTCCTTGCACTGTCTCGACTTATTTTACACACACACACTTTCCCTTACACCTCTAATTATCCCCATCACATGCTCCCCCTCCCCCTCCTCACTGTTCACATCGCTCTCTCTTTACTCGCCATTTAATCGTTTCAGCACGCTCTCACATGGCGCCCCCATTAATATATAGCACCACCTCCTTCTCCTTCTCCCGCTCCGAGCTCCAAGAACTCACTCTCCGAGCTCACACATATCCATCTCACTCTAGGTCTCTAGCCAAGCAAGCAGCTAGGAAGCCTTGGCTAGCTAGGTTCTGCTTCTGTGTCTGTGTCCTGTGTGCAAGCAGAGTGCAGACACACTAGCTAGCTAAGCTGCCATCCATGTCGGGCAGGTCGTCCAGGAGGTGCAGCTTCACGCTGCGGCAGCCGCCAGTGGTGGACATTGGCTGCAACTGCCGCCGGCCGAAGCTGTTCTCCCTCTTCTCCTCGTCCTCCTTGTTGTTCCGCGGAGGGGCCAAGCCCAAGTCGCCCAACGCTTCCTCCACGTCCACGACCACGGCGTTCACGGTCACCACCGCAGGCGGCACCACGGCCACCTCCACCGACTCGGCCTCGTGGGGCCCCGCATCGTTCACCGCCAACTCGCTGTACGAGGAGCCGGCGCGTCATCAGGAGCAGGAGATGAGGCGGCGGCGAAGGCAGCGCCGGCGTCGCAGGCGTGCCGCCGCGCGGGGAGGCGGCGGCCATGAGCATCTGCAGCAGGAGGAGCACGAGTCGGCGTACGGGCGGGTGGCGCGGGAGAGCGAGGCGGTGGCGGTGGAGTCGGCGGAGCCGTACGAGGACTTCCGGGAGTCGATGGTGCAGATGGTGGTGGAGAAGGAGATCTACGCGTGGGACGACCTCAACGAGCTCCTCCACCAGTTCCTCTCCCTCAACTCGCCGCGCCACCACCCGCTCATCCTCCACGCCTTCGCCGACCTCTGGACTCGCAACGGCCTCTTCTCCCCTCCATCCCCATGTCAATTCTAGCTACCTGATCAATCAACCAATACAACAACGCCACGGCGCCATGCACACACACACACACACACGCATGCATATCATACTCTACCTGTGTTAACTACTAGAGTTAGTTTCTAGCACCTGATCATCAGCACTTACCTCATCACCGGGAGTTTATTAACGGAGATCCCGGCGAGATATGATGCATTCTAATAGTCTTCAGCTTAAGCTAAGCTGAAAGGCTATATATGCTGCATGATTAGCGGCATCTGCTGCTTGATGTAATGTAATGATGTGCGCGTGTGGCGCCGTGGTGGTGTAATGATGATATACTTGTGCTGCTACTCGCTAGCTAGAGATCAAGTGTAGCTAGCTAGGATTGCATGGCTCACTGCTCATTGACAGTGGAACTGGAGGTTAGTGCTGCTTTTGTTGCGATTCGTTTGCTCACTGTCCTGTCCATGTACGTGCTGCGTCGTTGTTAATACGTTTGCATGGTACTTCAGCCCTTTTTAGTTGGGAAAATTTCGTTGTGTCACTCAAAATAGTTGCAAATTTTGTTCTATCATTTAAATTTTGATCATTTTGTTTTTGTTATTCCTCCGTTGTCCATATTTAGTTTTTACCACCCGTTCAATTTTCCGTGAGTCAACTATTTCTTAACAGACAAACCCCACTAACATAGTGGTAAAAACAAAATATACACTGGAATTTTGGATGATGGGATCAAATTTACACATATTTTAAGTGGTTGAAATTTTTTCCCTTTATAGTTTCGTGTGGAACAAAGTTGTGTGTTAACGTGATCGATGCGGGCTGCGACGCTGCTTGTTTCCTTGTGGGGTTTCATTGGCTTGATGTGTTCCGTTGTTTCACGGTGGGGGCGAACTGACGCAGCGCACTATGCTGTAGTACTGTTGTGACGGATGAGATTGAGGTAGATAGCTAGCGATTTTTTAATAATATTAATTTTTAAAAAATTGTAAAATTAAATAGCCAAAAAAACGACGTTTCAAATGGCGGTAGGATGATGATTTTTTATGCAGAATTAGGGGTGAACATTTATTAATATTTTATATAAATTTCTACTGTTATTAAACGCCTGAATCGTCACACAACACCCACCAACTAATATTTTATGAAGAATATAAGTTACACTTTACAACTGAGCGCACGATATAATAAGAAACAGAACCAGACAGTAATAAGAAAAATAATATTAGAACAACATATTTGAAAGCAAAACGTCATCACATAGTTTTTCAATAAATTACAAAGATGTTACATAACTTTCTAACACAGTGTCATCGCATAGTTTTTCGATAGATCACAATGATGTTAAACACATTCTAGCAGACGTCATCACATAGTTTTTCAACAAAACATAATGTTGTTACAACACATTCCAGCAAGACGTCATCACATAATTATTCAACAAGTTACAATGACAATACAAACATTTAGCACAACATATTTCGAAAAGACAAACCATTCTAGTGGCCGTCGTCCGGACTACCTACCTCTCCTTCATCTCGTGCACTTATCGTCATGGCCGCATGCTCAACGGTGGCATAGCATCTCGGCACGAGATGAAGGGGGTCGACAATCTGGACGGCAGACACTAGAATGGTTTGTCTTCTCGAAATATGTTGTGTTGAATGTTTTGTATGGTTATTGTAATTTGTTGAAGAACTATGCGATGACGTTTTGCTGGAATTTGTTGTAACAACATTGTGTTTTGTTAAAAAAAACTATGTGACGACGTCTTGCTAAAATGTGTTTAACATCATTGTGATTTATTGAAAAACTATGTGATGATGTTGGGTTGAAAAGTTATATAACATCTTTTTGATTTATTGAAAAACTATGCGATGACGTTTTGCTTTCAAATATGTTGTGATAATATTGTTTTTCTTATTACTGCCTGATTATGTTTCTTATTATGTCGTGCGTCCAATTGTAATGTGTAACTTACCTTCTTCCTGAAACCACCACTATTGTCTTGGCCGGCGGCGCCGTTGGTGGCAGTAGTTTAGTTGGTCGGTGTTGTGTGGCGGCTCGGATGCTAGAATAATGCTAGAAATTTACACAAAATAATAATAAATGTTTATCCCTAATTTCATACATTAAAAAATCAGCCTCATGCCGCCATTTGTACCGGCGACTGAAGTAACCTAGAAGTGCAATTATTTTTTTCGACTACTTAATTTTTGTAACTTTTTAAAAAATAATATTATATAAAAAATCGATAGCTAGCGTGCCTCCGATTCAACGACTAGATCTTGCCAGTGCCTTGCACGTACTGCACTGTATACAATAATGGTAAGGTCATGTACAAATGACTTATATCAGTTGCCTACAGTGTCTGTCACGTAGAATTTAAATTGATATGAATAAGGAGAATACAGAGAGAGATATGTTATCTACAATTCTGTAGCTGACTGTATTACCAGAATCAATGAGGAAATATCTTAGGTCCATAAAATTATTAAAAGATTTTGTGATATATAAAGACAAGTAAAAAGATAACTCATTATATGAACTATCTACAGATGATATAAACAGTTACTATGAACAGCAGCTCTAGCTATGTACCACCGTGCATACCTCTCACTTGCTCGTTTACGCGTATTAATTGGCATACAATTTTGTTGGTCCTGTACTCCTGTCTTAAACGTATACATGTACGGCGAGGAAAAGGCGCAGTAAATGTGCAATTGGATGCTGATTCTGTTGCGTCCTCGTTAAGCTAGCACTGTGCGTGCATGCTAGAGCCAGCCATGCATTGGATCGATGTATCCAGATTTAAGTTGCTAGCGATCGATCGATCGACGATCAATACATGGGGCTATGATTTATGGTGCCACAGTAGAACTTGAAGTTGCACTGACATGCATGCACATGCAATCGCATGATCATATTCATGGCCATGCTGGCATTTACAAATCATGCCGCCAAATACTTTCATGCATGCTTCAAATTCAAGCAAGCAAGCAGAGATTGATTCATCACACAATGAAACTTGAGAAACTTGGAATTAGATGCTGGCATCATTTGAACGAAATTGTGTACGAACGACATTACTCGGGAGCAGATCGATATACGTTACACAAGTACGTACGTACGTACAATACGGTCTGTTTCGAACACTAGTAGTACTCTAGAGGACCAGAGTACATGTGCATATATAGAAGTCAAAACTTACCGTATACTAGTAGGGTGCTAATGCGTTACAACGAAATTCTAAAAGAGAGTGATACACTAATACATATCAGCAGACGAGATTTTAAGCCACATAATAAATATCATTTTTCTTACACACATATAAACAAAAATATTAACTCCGCCTATTGCATCACCTACCACTGCTACCCGGAAATTAAAATTTTAAGCTCATAGATTGTTTTCATTTGGAAGTTGAAGTTGATGCTAACTTCCCTCTTCGACGTGCTACCTATTTCCAATCATTGCTTGTTAACAAGAAAGAGGGCTACGTGTCGATGGTCACCTTCTTCCACACTAAACCCAAGCCATGACACGGTTCTCACGGTCGAGGGAGGAGGCAGTGGCGGTGTCGCGGTGGTAAGTGAGGAGGAGGCACTGCTTGCTCGACTAGCGTGGAGCAGAAGGCGACGGCGACGTAGGGGAGGATTAGGATAAATAGGACATAGTGTGGTGAATTTGAGATGGCATTATGGCAAGGGAAGGACGTCTTCGTCTCTGCCTCTTCCTCGTGTTCCATCGCCGCTTCCCCTCTTTTTCCCCCACCACCGCTTCTCCTACAAGGTATCTCCTCATCCTCTCCTCCCTTCCCTCCTGGTGTCTACTGTCCCCAATGTCGCCTCCCCTCCCCGCTACCTCCTCCCGTCGCCGGTGTTACCTCCTTGTGCCACCTTCTCCTACGCTGTCGAATCCCCTCATCTTCGTACACGCCGCCGTTGCAACCCGCGGACTAAGTGTTCGAGGGGGGCGGGATCTCTGGAGCGCGAAGCGAATGCCAGACAGGTGTAGGTGGCGAGTTGCGGTGCGAGACAGGAAAGAGTGAGACTACGATAAATTTCGGTATGTACATGTGAAAAAGAAGTGGGGCGATGATAGTTTGGGTGGTTGCAGAAGAAGTGGAGCATGGATACGTTTGCGAGTCACGGGAGGTGGTGGGGCGAGACCTTATCCCTGTCAGATTGGATCCACATGTTGGTGCGTCTCAATGAGGAATTTGGAGGAGGTGGGAGAGGCCAACCGCATGCACGAGAGAACAGACATCGTCCCACTACGCGAAGGTAAACTCTTTCTTTTATTCGCTAAAACATGTAGGAGTAGTAAAATGAGGTTTAGCAACCCAGTAGCTCTAAAACTGTTTGCCATTATTTGTCGATTCAACCGTAAAACGGAAATGGATTCTCTTCATTGAAAGGTGGTCTACATTGCTACATATTAGAAGTTGATCTCCACCGTCTGATCGAAGAGCCAAGGACGTATTAGAAGCTGATTTTCACCGTTTGATCAAGAGCGACGGTTCAGATCAATCACTACAGCCTTTTGATACAATGTTTATTCACTACGGTAAATATTTCGCTATTTTAACCGTACCACTGTCGATTGGTATTCACTCGCTCACATGTCACCGGTGATCCTTACATTAGAATCCGGAACCCCACAGAACTCAGCCAACTGAGACGTAAACTACCGCCGTCCTCAGAACTCCTATGAAGTTAATCCATCTCATAACCCAACGAACGATTTTCCCATTCCCATTTTCTTTTCAACTTTGGAACAAGCAACGTACTACTCAGTATAGTGCTGCAGTTTGCAGCCGGCCCGTACTGCAGACACGGTAAAATCAGCGTACGGGCCAGTGACGCGCCCAACAATTACCAAAGCCGACGCGACGTGCCTATCCAGAAACGTGCAGACGGCCGGGGGCGCGCGGGCACACACCGCACCACGCACAACACAGCAGTTAGCGCATGCATGCTGCAGCGCGCACAGGCTGGGCCGCGGCTGCCGGAAATGAATGCCAAGTCGTCCGCATTAGCCAGCGCGGCCAGCTTTCGCAGGTGGGGGCTCTTCTCAGGAGTTCGTGACCCTGACACGGTCAGTGCGTCCAGTGGGCGCTAGCTGCCCCGCGCCCGGCCGGAGCCCGGAACCGGCAAGGCTTTTCGCTTTCGGCTGCCATGTTTTGTCCGAGCCGCGGGCGCAGGCGAGAGGAGAGCAAGCTAGCCCGCGCGGCCGGCGAGGC
This sequence comes from Hsuehochloa calcarea, assembly GCA_036346395.1. Classification (NCBI taxonomy): domain Eukaryota; kingdom Viridiplantae; phylum Streptophyta; class Magnoliopsida; order Poales; family Poaceae; genus Hsuehochloa; species Hsuehochloa calcarea. The sequence continues at coordinate 55,521,576 of CM070593.1, read as the reverse complement.
AAGGTAACACGTCCATGAATGCTGACACTGTCGTAAAAGGGGTCACGGGGAGGCGCTTTTGCCCCGGCCGTACGCTCCAAATCGCGTGCGCACGCAAAACTGCGAGAGCCCAAAGCGAGCGGCAACCGGCGAGATAGCCACACACCGGTCGCCCATCCCACGCACGCACGCCTGCCGGTCGCCGGGTCATTACGGAGTGAGTAGCCCGCGTCGTTGTCCTTGCTATGAAATCTGAGCTCAGGCCTGTCTTACGATGAGTTTCTCGTTCACCTTTAGATTATATACAGAAAGTGATTTTAATTATTGTACGTGCTTTAAAAAAAGAAATAATAGAAGAAAGAAATTCATTATCTCTATGTGTTTAATCTACTATTTATTCTTATATTATTATGTGTTATTTGATTTTCGTATATAAGGTAATCGTTCAGACTGGACTCGCCAGCGACGGTTCCTAAACACGTTATCAGCACAATCGACTCCGGTCTACCTCTAGGTATACTCTACTCGGATCGAAAGGTAACCGTTGAAGCACGACGCTCGTAGATTGAATATCTTTTCTAGATTGCTTTCAATTCCGCAAAATTGGCTTTCTAGATTATTTTCTACGGTGCAAATCCGCTCTAATCTACTGCGAGCCGATTTGAGGTCGCCGGGCAAGCCGATCGGAGAGGTTACATGAAAGAGTAGATGTCGATTGCACCGTAGTTTGTAGATTATAAGAATAGTAAAAGAAAGAAAAAACGACCAACGCAGCCTTCTACCGTAGTCTGCCGCCGATTTCACGCCGGCCAGCCGTGCCGCATGCATGCCGCCCGCACGTGACGCCTTGCATCCCACACCACCTGGCCGCGTCGGCCACCGCCACCACGACGCGCTGCTTCCACGCCCGCCCGCACCATAGAAGCCATGCCGCGCCAAGCGCCTATTGCTCACCCTTGCATGGGCTTGCAATTGCGCCGCCGCAAGTACGCCGGCCGCCTTGCGCCACTCACCAAGCCGCTGTGGCCATGCGCGCGCCGAGCCGTCTGCAGCCGCCGCCGCATGCGCCGCACCATTGAAGCCATGCGCGCGCCGCTTATCGCCACCCGCGACAGCTTGCAATTGCGCCACCACAAGCACGCCGACGCCTTGCGCCGCTCGCCAAGCCATCAGGCTCTGCGCGCGCCGAGCCCGCAGCCCGCCGCCGCCGCAAGCTCCTCGCACAGAACTACATGGTCGCGTTCGCCTCACGAGCCTCCACGCCGCCTGAAGCCGCCCGAGCCCGCGCCATGTTGCCGGATCCCGCACCGCCCGCATGGACGCACCACACCGCCGTCGGCCCGCATGGCCGCGCCGCACACTGGAGCCTACACACGCGCCGCCACCCGCCCCGTGTTGTACCTACCGCCTGGAGCCGCCATCACTTCCAGTTGCGCTAGGGTTTTAGCGCCCATATAAAGCCGCTAGCCTTGGGCGGGATTAGGTCAAGATGGGCCGAAGTAAGGCACGATCCGGGTGGAAAACCAAGAAAGAAAAAAAAAACGAAAATAAAATGAAAGTTTGCAAGAATGCCCTTGTTTTTTTTTAATTATGCGAAAAATTTATAAGAATTGAAATTTAACGGTTTAGCCCCTAAAAATTGTAGAATTCATCGAAAATTCATATTCCAACAAAGAATGCCACTAGGAATTCAAATTTTGAATCAATTTTTAGTATTTGAAGCATGTTTAAATTTGTTATTATTATTTCTATGTAATTTATATATTATATTTACTATTTTGATTATCTGTAATTTTTTATATTGCCTTTAATAATTGAAAATAGAAGTAAATAATGAAAAATATATAGAAAAATACAGGAACATTATGAGAATTTTTGTATCATTACTAGCAACCATTTTATGCAAATTACCAGCAGTAATCTTATGAACTCTTTGCATAAAAATACAGATGACTAACATCACAAACCGAGAGTTCGAAGAGCTGGCCCAACATGGCCAGAATTACTTGAATTGTGTATCAGACGTCGATATCGTACTTGGGGCTAAGAAGCTCCTTACGGCTATCAGATTTGGCACCTTGCAGGATGTCAATCCCACCGCTGAGAAAATGATCAGACACTTCGCTTCCTCAAACACCATCTCTGCCTAACGCTCAATGGTGAGTATATGACAGAGAAGAACGCACTAGTTTTGTGGACCGCTCTGAAGAAGTGGTTCGAGAAGCTGAAGTACACCACTCTTCCTCGAGCAGAGCAGGAATGGACCCGACTACGTTTTGTTGACTACAAGACCGCGGGGGAGTACAATTCTGCCATGCACAGAATTTCTACTAGTCTTCAACACTGTGGTAAGGTAACCACGTATGAGCAGAAGATTGAGAAGACTTTCTCTACTTTTCACCCGAATGCGGCGCAATCCGCATGCAACTATCGTCAAGATGGCTACAAGGACTATGCCGAACTGATTGACATTATCCAAGTTGCGAAAGCTTAAGATGATGTTCTATGGAAGAACTACATCCCAAACCTACATAGTAGCAATGTTGGCCAAGGTGAGGAAGCCTCACTCAAAGGAAACAGGCAAGAAGGGTAATGTCATGGGTTGGAAGGCCAAGCCAAATATTCAAACCAAGAAGCACGGACAAAAGAAGCACGATGATAAGATTCCGTACCACATATTCACACCTAGAATGGACATTAATTAAAATAATTAAATTTATTGCCCGACCGCTTTTGCAGAATTGTAATTTACCAGCTACATATTGGGGACACGTAGTCCTGCATGCATCAATTCTCATCAATTTTAGACCGTCGACATATAACATCCATTCACATATGCAACTAGCGCAAGGGTCAGCACTAAAAATTTCTCATCTTCGCATATTTGACTGCAAGGTTTATACACCTATACCACCACTACAGCGAACTGCAATGTGCTCTCTCCGAAAGTATAGGATATACGTTGGTTATGAGACAACATCCATAATCAAGTATTTGGACCCCATGACTGGAGATTTGCATACGGTCTACTTCGCCATAGCATATTTGGTGAGAGAAAATCAACCAATTGACGAAAAATATCAGGAAATAACGTGGTAAGACACAGGAATCCATGCACATGACCCGCGCATTAGTGAAGCAAATAGAGAAGTTCGAAATATAATTGATTTGCAAGTATTAGTGAATCAACTGTCTGACCACTTCAGTGATTTGAAGAGCGCGACCAAGTCATATATGCCTGTACGCAATGCACCGGAGAGGGTTGCAATAGCAAAGAAAATTGAAGGTGTCCCTAATCCCATCCAGATGCCTCAGAATAAAAGTACGATAAATTTGGACCCTCGAATCCCAAATAACCGAGGACGCTTGGCGAAAAAGGATAACAAGGACTTGACACATCCGATCACTGAAGTTCCCCAGAACTAGAAGATGAGCGAGTTGAGACTGGCACCAGTATGAAACCTTCAGTAAAAGGTATACCAGATTTGAGCATTCCCACAGAGGGAGACATCAGCATGGATGTGTGCGCACATATCAGAGCTAAAAAACTTGTCGGTGTATTAGAACCGATCTTACGTAAAGATTATTTGATTCGAGGGGTCTCCTTGTCACATCCCCAAATTAATAAAGAAGATTACTATGCATCTCATTAGCATGCATCATGTTTTTCAAGCATTTTTATCATACTCTGCATTTGGAAAAGCTTATTCAAATATATGAACCTCCTCTTATCCAAATAAATCCTTAAGAAAACAATATCAAAAACTTAGGATCATTCTTGTGAAACAATTTATTCAATTACTACATTAATTATCATGTATTAATATAATTTTTCCCAAATTTTTGGAACCCAATATGAACCTCATAAATTTCAAAACTCAATTATCAACATATGCTTTTGGAATTTTGAAATATACCAAATGAATGATGAACAATGGGGTGTCTGAATTTTTATGGATACTAGGCCACCCCAAGAACCCTCGTAATTATTTCACATTTTTATAAATTTTATTGTTATATTTTGGAGGCCGGTCAAACTAGGAGGTTTAAAATTCAAATCGTCAATAGAGCACTGCTCTCTGACTCAAACCCTTTGCACAAGAGTCCGACCGAGCCGCTTGGCGAACTGATTCGCCTCAACCAGTTAGAACGTGGACCGTCCGATTTAAATCGAACGCCCACGAGCGAGCCACGTGATCGCGCCGCGCCTCCAGGCTGGCCGACATGTGGGCCCACCTCCGCCGCTTTCGTTTACCTCGCACCGGGCGCCAAGCAGGCTGCGCCACGCGCCCGCCATGCTCGCAAGTCTCGCCGACGCCGCGGACCGCACCGCCCTACCCGACCAATCCCGAAGCTTCCCTAGCTAACGCCGCCGCCTCGGCCCAGCTTCTCGGGCTTTAACTCGCCTCCTGCTCGCCTTTCCCTGCATTTCTCCTCCGGCCGAGGAGAGGGAAGCTAGCGTGAGCTCTGTTCTTGGGTAAACCTCTGCCCTCGGTCTCCGAGCTCTTCTTCCGATGTCGATTCTATTTTGACTAAGCCCTGTGTTGGTTTCGCTTGTAGCTCCTTAACGCGATCGTGTCTTCCTCGGCCGGCTCACGCCCGTAGCTTGCACCCGGGACAACTCGAGCTATCTTCGCCTCCGTGAGATACTCGCTAACTCCAGCGTCACACCATGTCTTTAAGTTAGAGTATGAGTTCCTCATCCAATTTTGGCAATGCACGACAGAGCTCGTGAATTCAAGATTGGTTCGCTTTCTACCGAAAAGCAAACTCTTCGTGTCCCACTTGATCCGTAAGGCATTAGTCATTTCTTTGCTACCCGAGCACTCCCTAGAGATCTATGAGCCATCCCAAGCTTCATTATCCTCCTTGTTGCTCGTGGTGTCTCCTCCCGCTGAACCGCACCGCCAGTGGACCTCACCGCCGCCAAGCCGCCCGGCCATCCACTCTTCTCTCCAACTCTCGTGTAGCTCTCCAAGAGTCCCTAGATGCTCAGCACCCGCATTTGAACCGGCCGCTGAGCTTTAACTAGTCGCTGCACCGCTGTCAGTGTTGTACACCGCCGCTCCTCTCCGACGAGCCGCCAGACACGCCACCTCGCATAGCCACCACCACCCAAAGTTGCGCAAGGTTATTGCGCACAGTAGCCGCTTGGCCGGCCTCGCCATGGCGCTGAGCGCCGCGAGCCGGCAATCTCACGGGCGCGTTGTTTGGACGCGTCCGACAATCGTAGCAAAGCCATTAAGGCTTGATTCGGTCATTAAATGGTTAATGACCGCCATCGTTATTAATGGTGTCTTAAGCGAGTATATGTGTCATGACATGCGGGCCCAAGAATGTAAACCCGAGGAGATAAGCAATACGTGACAAGTGGGCCTAGCCACTTAAACGCACGATCATCGTGGCCGAGAACCGGTCATGGACCCGTGGTCCACGACTATGTCAGTAAGCCGCCTCGCTATATGCGCCCCGCTTGTCGACGGAAAATTAAATCCCGGGGTAAATGAGAAATGACATCATATCGCCCCACATGTCAAGAGCAAAGTGGCTAGGTGAGCTTCGTAAGAAAAGTTTTGAATGCTTTATAAAATCCCAATGTAATTATTTACAAACCGAGAAATGTATTTAACTTTGAAAATCATAACTAATTCATTTCAACTCTAAAATGGATGAAACCACTTCGTATTTTTCATTTTAGATGAACTTAATATTAAAATTGGTTTCAAGTATGTCTCTGTAACAGAGAACATTAAATTGGAAAATGAGCTATTGTCATCTTTATTTTTACAAAGAAAATGTGAATAACTTTATAAATTCATAACTAAATATTGAAAACTCAAAATGAGTCAAACTCAACTGCTGTGGACTTGTAATAATATTGCCAATTTATCCATGTAATCATTATACTCACTACTACTCTACAAATTTTGCTCAAATATTTAAATACAATGAACAAAGAATGATTCAAATTAAAATGGATTTTTCAAAATGTAACTTCAACCCTTATAGCTTTCACATGCTAAATCCAATTGAAGTGAATCTTCCACCTAAATTCATCTAAAATCATGACTTAGCTACTGTAGAAAAATCATGCATTTTTGAGCACTTTGAATTTTTGAGTATTTCTGTTTATTCTAGTATTATACTTAAATAGATCCCGGCCATCGATATTGACTTATACGCCATCGAGGGACAGCAGCTAGCATACCAGCAAGGCAAGCATCATTTGAACTTTCTTTTGCATCATATTTGATCCCGCTTTTGTTAAGTTAGTGCAATGATATTTGCTTGCATGCTATTTTATTAATGTCGCTATTTTTGTGTTGAATAGTTAGATACATCCTATTGTCTTGTCATTGTGGTTATCCTTAAATTATTCCAGATGAAATGCTTAGGATAAGTTGTGTGACTTACGTGGTATGTGTTGCTTAGCCATGCAAGTCTAGAACGATAGTTTGATTGGCGGAATAACCCGACAAATATGGGACATACAAACTTTATAACTTTTGGTTTATTTCAGATCTTCGTATCTGTTTCAAGAGTTAAAATTTTGTCATTTAAAATGAGATTTGGGTCTGGACAAGTGGATGCTAGTGAAGGTGCCTTCGTGCACTAGATTGGGTATGTGGATTGTCTTGTCTAGACCAACAAGGACCGAACTTTGTAACGCTGTTGATTCAAGTACATTCGTGCTATCACATGCGGGTTGGGAGCCGTATGGTTAAGTAGGGGAAGGTTTTATTGTGTTGAGCCCCACGGTGGTTTTGTGAGGCCATAGGGCCGTTAAACCCTATGTTCCTTGGGCCGATAGGGCATATAGACCGTAACGCCTTATGTCGCCTAGGAGCCCAAGGTTGAGGGACTTAGCATAATGAAATCTTCTTGCTAAAATGACCATATCTTGATTTATCTTACCGCATACCATAGGAAGTATGCTATTTTCTGAGGCATCCGGAGGCTTAACGGCTAATCAAGTCGTGTGGGTAAAGTAGTACACCGCAGGTATAAATCTATTCGAATAGCCTCGCCCTAGGTTATGGACAACACTTGAGTTCGGGAGTTACTATTGTTAGACTTTGACATATTTGTTTTGTGGAAAAACTTGGGATTGTCACGAATGGGATATTCATGCTTGTGTTGTAGCAAAGTGGACAGCCACTTTGTTAAATTGTGTACTTGTTGTTGTATCAAAGTGGACCGCCACTTTGACACTTTTATGATTCATTTGTGATTCATGTTATTACTTATTCATGAGCTTTACTTCTACTTCAAATCTGATTTATAAATGGGCACTTGGAAACTAGTATGTGTAGGTTGTTAATTGTTGCGTCTCTTTTGCAAAACTAAGCCAATATGAGCCATCCTTTGGAACAACCTCTAGCATACTACTTTTTATTTGTGTAAGACTTGCGAGTGCACTTGTACTCAGCCAGATGTTGGCTGGCCTTTTTGTTTTTCTTTTCAGGTGAGGTCGATATCGAGCCCGATGAGCTCGTCAGTGCCGATTTAGGCGACACTGACGAGTAGTGCTATCTTTTAACCCCAGTCGGTTGCCTTGGGTTATGGGCATACCTTGCTGGACTTTTGGTTTAATTATTTTGCTTCCGCTGTTATTTATCACTCTTATTTGAATTTGGCCGGTCGGCCGTTATGTAATAGTTGCAGACTTTAACAACTATATCGTACGTCTTTTGAACAATTAATGTATGAATGTTGTATGGATGTGATCAACGTTGTATGAAGAGTATGAGCATATTGGTCGCTGATCTTGGGAGCCAATATGATCTTGTACTCGCTGTTCGTGGATTCCCATTTAACTCTTTAAGTGTCGTGTTTGACTGGTTAGAGAACCGACAATCATGTAGTGCTCGCAGTGGAGCAGCGACGCATGATCGCGGAGGTCTAGTTTTGGTTGAACCTCTCACTTATATGTAGTTAAGTTGGAATCCATTTACTTGAGGTCTAGAGTTATGTCCTTAAGACCATGCTTAGTCTCGGTCTTAGGAGATAACCCGGGTCCTCACAGCGCTGGTATCGAGCCATACCGATCGTAGGGTAGAGATAGCATCAAGCGTAGTGTTAGCAAGCCTTGAGTCAAAGTATTTTTCAAGTTAACAAAGTTATTCCCGAAAGTTTGTTAGGAATATCTTTTATTCCTCATCCATCTTAGCGCATTCCTTACCTTATTCGCTTTGATTTAAAAGAGACTTACCTTGCCCTTCTTGTCCTTTAGATGAATCACCATTTCCTTGTCCGTGAAACTCAAGTCAAGGCGTGGAAGGATACCCGCTTTGTTAAGGGATATGATGTGGAAGGCCAATTTCACCTACCACCGACGACGCCATCTACGCGTGATAGAGGGCCAGAATGGAGGAGTACCGGCAAGTGGCGACATCATTGCCAGCGTGTTGCGTGAAGCATACCATACCGGTTTGAGCACGGGCACTTTGAGGCCATGGCGGTACAGAAGTGGCTCGAGTGGCTATGAGTCGCCTCCGCTATGACTTAACCGAGCTGCCTCACCACCCTACGATCATTTTCCCATGCAAGCGCATGGCGGGAGCCGAGCATGTTTGCTATGATTCGCCGAGAGGATCCGCAAGTAAGACAATTGGCTAGACTGTGCACATCATGGATCGGATGCATCGTTGCACTCGTATGAGTTATGGGAGACGCGCGCCGCCTCATTATAGCTCAGAGCACTTGCGCTCATGCATGACATGAGGCTCATTCATCGAGACGTCTTTGTATGGCCCTAACTTGATCTCTCCATCCTTTCTCGCGCCACTGCAGTATCGCCTTCCGTGGTTGAAGGCCATATTAACTGTATAGGGTCACCCTTGCGCCTCCCTAATCTAGGGCACCTCAAGATACAGGATCCCCGGATGTCATCTTCGACGAGTTTCCTAGTAAACTTTGACCTAATAATATTTAGGATAGAAGGGTTGTAAGCTCGTCCGTCCGCTTGGGTTCGTAAAATTTGTATCTTAAATCCTCGTAATAGGCTAGTAGTTGTTGAACTCTTTAAATTTCTTTGCAAGAACCTTCGCTTGTGCAAGCATCCTTTTGCCTACAAGCTAATTGTACCGAAGTTTATGATTTGCTTTTATGGATTTTTATGTTGGGCCTTATGCCTTCGTATCTTTTGGTGTTGAGTTCTTGCATATTTTTATATGATTATGCATGCTTAGTTGAGTAATGACTTTAAAATTATCTCCTAACCGACCTTGTCACCGCAGGATGACAGCCCAAACACTCGCTCACGCTCGCCAGGATGAGGGCTCTCCGTCACGGGACCTCGCTCAGCGGTTGGGGCGAGCCGTCCCAAAGAACATCATCGGCGGGCAAGACATCCGAGGAAGTGCTACCACCGCCTCCCTCAATGGCCGAGGTGTTGCCGCAGATAGAAAGAAACCGAATGGACACGACACGGATTCTTGAAGTTATTGCCCACAACACCGCCGAGCTCCTAGTCCAAAGCAGAGAGGCTACCTCTCACTGCACACGGGGTCTCGCTGAATTTCAGCGACCAATCTTTGACCTTCTCGCAATCAAGACCCGATGGAGGCGGAAGACTGGCCGAGGGATATTGAGAAGAAACTAGCTATTGCTCAATGCAATCGGCGTGGAGAGGGTTCTCTTTGCTAGTTATCACCACTGTATGCAATGAGCGCATGGTGGGACAATTTCTCCACCATGCAATCGACGGGACGCTCCTCATGGAACGAATTCGAGCAATTTTCAGGAAGCTCACATCCCCGAGGGCGTTATGATGATTAAACACAGCAGCCTTGCATCAAGCAAGGAAAGAAGACGGCCACGAGTACCGCATGAGTTTAATTTTTATCTCGTTATGCTCCCGATGATGTTTCTACAGATGCCCGCCGCCAGAGCCGCTTTCATGAATGGCTTGATCGAAGAGCTACAACCGCCCTAGCAAGACATGAGTTCCGCAATTTCAAAGACTTGGTAAACAAGGCACTTGTGGTGGAGCACAAGAGTGTCGCCAGAGATGAGTCCAAGAAGAGGAAGAAGGTCGCTCGCAATGCAACTAGTGGCGCTTCTTCCGTCCACAAGACCGACCTTTCCAGATTTCAGATCAAGCTCCAAAGTGACGCCAAGACCTCCCGCAGCAGCTCCATCACTTTCTTTGCCGTCAAGACAATGAGCAATGGGGTAAGAATCCCTGCATGGTGGCACGCATACAAGGCCAACGCCACTTGTTTCCATTGTGGCGCCAGGGCCATTACATCTCATTGCCTCGCCAAGCCGAGGAATGCCGCACCTACAGAGCTTCTACACCTACGCCACCGCGGCAAGACCTTCACCACCTTCTCGTGCTTCATCGACCCTCCTCAAGTTCCCGTGACGTGGCGAGTAAACCACGCCACCGCCGAGGAGGCAAGCGCGCCCGGGACGCCGCTTTGGGTACACTTTTGTTAATTCTTGTCCAAAGATCGCTTTATTTGATTCAGTGCATCTCATTCATTCATCAAAAGGGAATATGCTGCACTCAATCAATTTGAAATGCATAAACTTCAGCCACCTTATCGATCCATCGCGGATCGGTTTTCCAAACCGATCAAGTCTGCCGACGTAAAGTGGAAATTCAAAAGGTTAACTTCTTGGCAAACCTAATTGTGATAACTTCAGTGGGTATTGATGTGATTTTAGGGATGGATTGGCTGTCCAAAAATCAGGGAAAGATCGATTGTGCTCAACGGTCTATTTCTCACAAGTGAAGACGGCAATAAGTCACTTTTGCACCTTTAGTGGACCTTCTCATCTCTATGCTTTGGAGGCCACCTCTCTTGAATTAGAGGAAGTACCAGTGGTATGGGAATATCCGATGTATTTCCAAGAACTCCCGAGCATGCCCCCGATCGGAAGTTGAATTGTCATCGAGCTTGCACCCTGATCGCGCCAATTTCTAAACGGCCATATCGGATGCCTCCAAATGAGTTGGTAGAATTGAAAGAACAACTCAAGCAACTTCAAGATAAGGGTTTCATTAGGCCCACTCCTCACCTTGGGGATGCCCGCTATCTTTGTCAAGAAGAAAGACAAGAGTTTGCGGATGTGTGTTGACTATCGTCAGCTGAACGAGGTCACAATCAAGAACAAATATCCACTTCGCGAATTGATGATTTGTTTGATCAATTGACTGGAGCTCGTGTTTTCTCAAAGTTGACTTGAGATTGGGCTACCATCAAATCAAAGTCGAAACGAAGACATACCGAAGACGGCATTTTCTACTCGTTACGGCTTGTACGAGTATATCGTTATGTCTTTCGCCTAACCAATGCTCCGCTTACTTCATGAACCTTATGAATTCAGTTTTCATGGAGTACTTGGACAAGTTTGTTGTTGTGTTCATTGACGACATACTTATCTACTCCAAGTCCGATGAAGAACACGAACAAAGACTGCGACTTGTGTTGGGAAAGCTTCATCAACATCAACTTTATGCTAAATTCAAAGAAATGTGAATTTTGGCTTCGTGAAGTCGGGCTTTGGGTCATGTGTTATCCAAGGGTGGTGTCATGTTGATCCAAGCAAAGTGCAAGATGTGCTGAATCGAGGCAACCCAAGAGCGCCACCGACATTCGCAGCTTTCTTGGACTTGCGGATACTACCGCAGATTCATCGAGAACTTCTCCAAAATTGCGAGACCAATGACCCAAATTTTTAAGGAAGGAAAAGAAGTTTGAATGGTCACGGAATGTGAGCAAAGCTTTCAAGTTTTGAAAGATCTCCGACCAAGGCTCCGTACTCACCTTGCCGATATTCACAAGAACTTCGACATTTATTGTGATGCATCTCGCCATGGGCTCGGATGTGTGCTCATGCAAGAGGGCCGAGTGGTGGCATATGCATCAAGGCAATTGAGGCCTCATGAAGCTAATTATCCCACACATGACTTAGAGCTTGCAGCAGAGTCCATGCTTTGAAGATTTGGCGACATTACCTCATCCAGTGTCGCTAAGTAGATCTACACCGATCACAAGAGTCTCAAATATATTTTCACCCAATCCGATCCAACTTGAGGCAAAGAAGATGGCTTGAGTTGATCAAGGACTATGATATGGGACTTTATTATCACCCGTGGAAAGCTAATGTAGTAGCCGGCGCGCTGAGCAGAAATCTCAATGCAACTGCTTGACAAGAACTCCTTTTCAAATAGGTTGTGTGTCGCGATGCAACGCCTACACCGAGATAATTGAAGAAGGTTCTCTCGCTGCCCTAAGCGTGACATCCACACTTGAGGATCAGATTAGAGAAGCCTGTAAGACCGATTTGGAAGTGGTCCAAATCCGGAGCGAATGAAGCATGGAAAGGCCAAATGCTTTAAAGAAGATGTGCAGGCGCCCTACGGTTCAAAACCGCTTTGGTGGTGCCATTTGATCGCAACTCGAGGGAATTAATTCTCAAGGAAGCTCACAACTCTCGCTTTCTATTCACCCCGTTGTACCAAGATGTACCAAGATTTAAAGAAGCGACTATGGTGGAGTCAAATGAAGCGACAGATCGCTCGATATGTTGCCGAGTGTGATGTATGCCAAAGAGTCAAGGTGAGCATTTGAAGTCAAGAGCACTCTATAACCCCCGCCCATTCCTGTGGAAATGGGAAGAAGTTGGCATGGATTTTATCACCGCCTTCCTAGGACTCAAGCCGGTCCGATTCCATATGGGTGATTGTCGATCGTCGACAAAGGTTGCCCATTTTATTCTGTCAAGACCACTTACACCGAGCCAAACTAGCGGTGTAGACATCTCCGTGATTGTTTGTCTCTATGGTGTACCAAGGTGATCGCTTTGGATAGAGGTCCTCAATTCACATCTCACTTCGGAAATGCTTGCATAAAGCCATGGGGACCAATCTATCTTTCACTCCGCTACCACCCACAAACGGATGGACAAACCGAGAGGGTGAACCAAGTTTTAGAAGATCTTCTTCGGGCATGTGTGCTGTCCTATAGCAAGGATTGGGAAAATGTTTACCGCTTATGGAGTTCTCCTACAACAATAGTTTCCAATCAAGCTTGCAAATGTCACCTTTGAGGCGTTGTATGGAAGAGCTTGTAGGACACCCTTGAACTGGTCCGGTCGGGAGAGACCATTCTATGGTCCAACTTTAGTGGAAGATGCGAAAGAACAAGTTCGTGTCATCCGCGAACGACTTCGGACGGCTCAATCACGCCGAAGTCGATGTCGACCGTCGTCGCCGCGAACTAAGCTTTGAGGTGGATGATCACGCCTATCTCAAGGTCTCTCCAATGAAAGGAACACACCGCTTTCAAGTCAAAGGCAAATTGGCACCTCGCTACATTGGACCATTCCGAATTGTAGCGAAGATGGGATCGGTAGCTTATAAGTTGGAGTTGCCGCCATCACTTTCAGATGTGCATGACGTGTTCCATGTTTCACAACTGAAGAAATGTCTCCGCGTCCCAACTGAAGCAACTGAGTTGGAAGCACTCGACTTGCAACCCGATCTTTCTTATCGGGAGCACCCGATTCGCATTCTTGAAGAAACGGAGCGCAAGACGAGGAATCGCAACATCAAGTTCATCAAAGTTCAATGGAGTAACCATATCAAGATGAAGCAACATGGGAACGTGAAGACCATCTGCGAACCGAATATCCAGATCTTTTTCCTTCTGCTTGAAATGTCTTCGTATCAAGAAAGGAAAGGTTAAGCAAAATAATGGAAAGGAAAAATGTAAAAGCCATTCCTTGTAACTTGATAGGATATCTTAGCACTATCTTTAAAGGAAATCAAGACAACAGATGTTATGTTTCCTTTAGAGCTTTTCTATCCATCTTTAAGTCCTACCGATCTCGGGGACGAGATCTTTTGTAAGGGGGGGAGATTTGTCACATCCCCAAATTAATAAAGAAGATTACTATGCATCTCATTAGCATGCATCATGTTTTTCAAGCATTTTTATCATACTGCATTTGGAAAAGCTTATTCAAATATATGAACCTCCTCTTATCCAAATAAATCCTTAAGAAAACAATATCAAAAACTTAGGATCATTCTTGTGAAACAATTTATTCAATTACTACATTAATTATCATGTATTAATATAATTTTTCCCAAATTTTTGGAACCCAATATGAACCTCATAAATTTCAAAACTCAATTATCAACATATGCTTTTGGAATTTTGAAATATACCAAATGAATGATGAACAATGGGGTGTCTGAATTTTTATGGATACTAGGACACCCCAAGACCCCCTCAGAATTATTTCACATTTTTATAAATTTTATTGTTATATTTTGGAGGTCGGTCAAACTAGGAGGTTTAAAATTCAAATCGGTCAATAGGAGCACTCCTCGGACTCAAACCCTTTGCACAAGAGGTCCGACCGAGCCGCTTGGCGAACCGATTCGCCGAACCAGTTAGAACGTGGACCGTCCGATTTAATCGAACGCCCACGAGCGAGCCACGTGATCGCGCTCGCGCCTCCCGCGCTTCCACGACATGTGGGCCCACCTCCTGCCGCTTTCGTCTACCTCGCCCGGGCGCGCGCGCAGGCTGCGCCACGCGCCCGCCATGCTCGCGGGTCCGTCGACGCCGTGACCGCACCGCCCTACGACCAATCCTCGAGCTTCCTAGCTAACGCCGCTGCTCCCGCCCGATTGCCGGCTTTAACTCGCCTCCTGCTCTCGCCTTTCCGTGCATTTCTCCTCCGGCCGCCTCAGAGGCTAGCTTGAGCTCGTTTTGGGTAAACCTCTCGCCTCGGGTCTCCGAGCTCTCTTCCGATGCCGATTCCATTTTGACTAAGCCCTGTGTTGGTTTCGCTTGTAGCTCTTTAACGCGACCGTGTCTTCCTGGCCTCGGTTCACGCCCGAGCTTGCACCCGGGACAACTCGAGCTATCTTCGCCTCCGTGAGATACTCGCTAACTCCAAATAGCGTCACACCATGTCTTTAAGTTAGAGTATGAGTTCCCTCATCCAATTTTGGCAATGCACGACAGAGCTCGTGAATTCAAGATTGGTTCGTTTTGGCCGAAAAGCAAACTCTTCGCCTCCCACTTGATCCGGTAAGGCATTAGTCATTTCTTTGCTACCCGAGCACTCCCTAGAGATCTATGAGCCATCCCGGCTTCATTATCCTCCTTGTTGCTCGTGGTGTCTCCTCCCGCTGAACCGCACCGCCGCCAGTGGACCTCACCGCCGCCAAGCCGACCCGGCCATCCACTCTTCTCTCCAACTCGGGTAGCTCTCCAAGAGTCCCTAGATGCTCGAGCACCCGCATTTGAACCGCTGCTTGAGCTTTAACTAGCCGCTGCACTGCTTGCCGTGTTGTACACCGCCGCTCCTCTCCGACGAGCCGCGGCACACGCCACCTCGCATAGCCACCACCACCCAAAGTTGCGCAAGGTTATTGCGCGAAGTAGTCGCTTCTGGCCGGCCTCGCCATGGCGCGTAGCGCCGGCGAGCCGCCGGGCAATCTCACGGGCGCGTTGTCGGACGCGTCCGACAACTGTAGCAAAGCCATTAAGGCTTGATTCGGTCATTAAATGGTTAATGACTGCTTACTGTTATTAATGGTGTCTTAAGCGAGTATATGTGTCTATGACATGCGGGCCCCAGTAACAGAAACCTGAGGAGATAAGCAGCGGCTGACAAGTGGGCCTAGCCACTTAAACGCACGATCACTGTGCTGAGAACCGGTCATGGACCCGTGGTCCACGCACTATGTCAGAAGCCGCCTCGCTTACACGCGCCCCGCTCGGTCGGGAAAATTAAATCCCCGGGGGTAAATGAGAAATGACACTGTTACCGGCCCCACATGTCAGTAGCAGTGGCTAGGTGAGCTTCGGTAAGAAAAGTTTTGAATGCTTTATAAAATCCCGAATGTAATTATTTACAAACTGAGAAATGTATTTAACTTTGAAAAATCATAACTAATTCATTTCAACTCTAAAATGGATGAAACCACTTCTGGTATTTTTCATTTTAGATGAACTTAATATTAAAATTGGTTTCAAGTATGTCTCTGTAACAGAGAACATTAAATTGGAAAATGAGCTATTGTCATCTTTATTTTTACAAAGAAAAATGTGAATAACTTTATAAATTCATAACTAAATATTGAAAACTCAAAATGAGTCAAACTCAACTGTTGTGGACTTGTAATAATATTGCCAATTTATCCATGTAATCATTATACTCACTACTACTCTACAAATTTTGCTCAAATATTTAAATACAATGAACAAGAATGTGATTCAAATTAAAATGGATTTTTCTCAAAATGTAACTTCAACCCTTATAACTTTCACATGCTAAATCCAATTGAAGTGAATCTTCCACCTAAATTCATCTAAAATCATGACTTAGCTACTGTAGAAAAATCATGCATTTTTGAGCACTTTGAATTTTTGAGTATTTCTGTTTATTCTAGTATTATACTTAAATAGATCCCGGCCATCGATATTGACTTATACGCCATCGAGGGACAGCAGCTAGCATACCAGCAAGGCAAGCATCATTTGAACTTTCTTTTGCATCATATTTGATCCCAGCTTTTGTTAAGTTAGTGCAATGATATTTGCTTGCATGCTATTTTATTAATGTCGCTATTTTTGTGTTGAATAGTTAGATACATCCTATTGTCTTGTCATTGTGGTTATCCTTAAATTATTCCAGATCAAATGCTTAGGATAAGTTGTGTGACTTACGTGGTATGTGTTGCTTAGCCATGCAAGTCTAGAACGATAGTTTGATTGGCGGAATAACCCGACAATCATGGGACATACAAACTTTATAACTTTTTGGTTTATTTCAGATCTTCGTATCTGTTTCAAGAGTTAAAATTTTGTCATTTAAAATGAGATTTGGGTCCGGACAAGTGGATGCTAGTGAAGGTGCCTTCGTGCGAGATTGGGTATGTGGATTGTCTTGTCTAGACCAACAAGGACCGAACTTTGGTAACGCGCTGATTCAAGTACATTCGTGCTATCACATGCGGGTTGGGAGCCGTATGGTTAAGTAGGGGAAGGTTTTATTGTGTTGAGCCCCACGGTGGTTTTGTGAGGCCATAGGGCCGTTAAACCCTATGTTCCTTGCGGTAGATAGGGCATATAGACCGTAACGCCTTATGTCGCCTAGGAGCCCAAGGTTGAGGGACTTAGCATAATGAAATCTTCTTGCTAAAATGACCATATCTTGATTTACCTACCGGCATACCATAGGAAGTATGCTATTTTCTGAGGCATCCGGAGGCTTAACGGCTAATCAAGTCGTGTGGGTAAAGTAGTACACCCCGCAGGTATAAATCTATTCGAATAGCCTCGCCCTAGGTTATGGACAACACTTGAGTTCTGGAGTTACTATTGTTAGACTTTGACATATTTGTTTTGTGGAAAAACTTGGGATTGTCACGAATGGGATATTCATGCTTGGTTGTAGCAAAGTGGATGTACCACTTTGTTAAATTGTGTATTTGTTGTTGTATCAAAGTGGACCGCCACTTTGACACTTTTATGATTCATTTGTGATTCATGTTATTACTTATTCATGAGCTTTACTTCTACTTCAAATCTGATTTATAAATGGGCACTTGGAAACTAGTATGTGTAGGTTGTTAATTGTTGCGCCTCTTTGCAAAACTAAGCCAATATGAGCCATCCTTTGGAACAACCTCTAGCATACTACTTTTTATTTGTGTAAGACTTATGAGTGCACTTGTACTCACCGGATGTTGGCTGTCCTTTTGTTTTTCTTTTCGTGTGAGGTCGATATCGAGCTCGATGAGCTCGCGATGCCGATTTAGGCGACAATCGACGAGTAGTGCTATCTTTAACCCCATCGGTTGCCTTGGGTTATGGGCATACCTTGCTGGACTTTTGGTTTAATTATTTTGCTTCCGCTGTTATTTATCACTCTTATTTGAATTTGGCCGGTCGGCCGTTATGTAATAGTTGCAGACTTTAACAACTATATCGTACGTCTTTTGAACAATTAATGTATGAATGTTGTATGGATGTGATCAACGTTGTATGAAGAGTATGAGCATATTGGTCGCTGATCTTGGGAGCCAATATGATCTTGTACTCGCTGTTCGTGGATTCCCATTTAACTCTTTAAGTGTCGTGTTTGACTGGTTAGAGAACCGACAATCATGTAGTGCTCGCAGTGGAGCAGCACGCATGATCGCTGAGGCTCTAGTTTTGGTTGAACCTCTCACTTATATGTAGTTAAGTTGGAATCCATTTACTTGAGGCCTAGAGTTATGTCCTTAAGACCATGCTTAGTCTCGATCTTAGGGAGATAACCCGGGGGTCCTCACACTCCTAGAGATGAAATCACGCAGAGTGGTTGACACGGGATGTTTAGACAGGTTCAGGCCTTCTCCGGAGAGAATAATTACCCTAATCCTGTGTGGTGTGATATTCTTGATGATCAAGTAAGAAGCTAAGACTATTACAGAGAATAGAACTTGTATTTCCCCTGACTCTCCCTTTTCTCTGTCTCCCTGATGCCCTTATATAGTCGTGAAGGAGTAGCCGTTTTGTCCTGTGGAAGAGGCGCCTTAATTGAGCCAGTAATGGGCGCATGATGGCAGTAATTACCGGCGCATTGGCTTCTCCACGCCGTCTGGCAATTATCATTCAAAGATAATGGGGTATTTAAGTACTATTACTACGCTGAATAGTAGTGCGTGCAACCGCTCGATTCCTTAATCAATTGGACCCACTTGCCTCGTAGGTTTGATTATAAGGTGGTCGTGGTTTGCCTCGGTCGTAGGAGAACTTACGACCGTAGTAGTCGTAAAGGTCTTACGACTATGTAGTGATCGTAGAAAGACTTACGATCATGTAATAGTCGAGAAAGACTTATTTACCATGTAATGGTCGTGAGAAAGACTTACGACTGTGTAGTAGTCGAGTAAGACTTACGACTATGGGGGTGATTGTAGAAGATCTTACAATCACTTGGTAGGCCTCTCCTTATAAAAATAAGGGTACTTCGAGACTATGTGACATCATATTTACCCATAATAAGAATTATAGATAATAGATAAAATGAGGATTATTAGATCCTCGTCATCTAGCCCCCCAGTTTCAAGTGAAAGTAACTTACTTGGTGAAGGATTCGCAAATGGACTTGCGACTATGAAAAATGTCGTAGAACCATAGTCGAAGGAAAAACTCTTCGACACTTGAGTATTACTTTGACCAGAGTTTGCTTGGTCGTAAAGGTTGCTTACGACTATCAAAAGTCATAAAAACCCCTACAATTGTGTAGTGGTCGTAGTAAAGGCGATCGGAGAAAAACCCTTCCGATCGATACTTCCTTCGGCCAGAAAGACTTGGTCAAGAAAGTGATTTTGCTTGGAGGTGACAAAACTAACCTAACTTTCCTGAACAGACCGTCTGGGGAATTGCAAACGAATTCCACAGATCTGTTGATAAAACGGTTCCCGAAGCGATTGCAATCGTGAAGATTGCTTACGACTATTAAAAAGTCGTAAAAACCCCTACGACCGTCGATGGTCGTACTAGGGAATCGGAGAAAAACCTTTAGATTGATACTTCCTTCACCGTAAAGACTTTGGTCAAGAAAGTAATTTTGCTTGGGGTGCAATACGCACCTAATTTTTCTCGAACGGACCATCTGGGAATTGCAACCGCTCTCACAGATTTGTCCGATGAAGCGTTCGGCGGTACAACCAACTCCCATAGACCTATAGCCGAGACGGTTTCCGAAGCGGCGGAGATCATGCGGTTATAAAAACTTACCAGGAGGTAGACTTGGGTTTTTACCTTTTCCTCAAATCACTCCGCTGTTCTTCGAGCTCTTGCTTTCTCCGTCCTCGACTAGGTTTCATCTTCTCCGCTAACCCAATCAAAAACTTCTTGCTTCGAGCGAAATGGCCAAGAGAGTTTCGAATGGGAAGAATCGAGATGGATGCGCTAAGATCAAGATCTTGGTCGATGTCGGGAAGATTCCGAGAAGGCTCGTAAAGTGGATTCCGCCATCGGGCAAAGATCGCCATCTGGGGAAAATAGGCAAATCCCCGCCTTCCAAGCGTACAGAGTGCGGCCTTCGATTGCTCGCCCACCCTTTCTTACAAAGAGTACTCGAACACTTTGGGGTGGAACCGTGAACTTAGGTCCCAATTATATTACCATGTTGAGTGTGTTCGTGTATCTCGTGCGAGGCGTGCACTGGGATTCCGGCGGATCTCGAGTGCTCCAATATTATTATGGGATGGCTCGACAAACCGAATCGCCGGAAGTCGTGGTCTCAAACTCCACGACTGAAGTCGAAGGAGTATATTCAGAGTTTCACCCGTCTTCGTGGGTCGGGCCGGAGAAAGAGGTGGTTGTTCTCTTTGAAGGTCACCTCTCAAGACGCCTTTCTTTCATGGGAAGGTCGCTGAAAAGAAATCTTCATGGATTCGACCTCAAGATATCTCCGCGGATTAGCCCTTATATTCAAGCTATTAAGGACTTGAAGGAAGAAGGGTTGACCGATGGCATGTGGTGAAGGATTTCATCACACGCCGAATTAGTCATTCAAGAAACGAGCATCTCCTATGTGGAGATACTTCGAGAAGAGGAGACCCAACCAGAGACTACGAGGAGGGTAAGTAATTGTCGACTTAGCTCTCGGCTTGGTCTTTCTCAACCTTGTCTAATATTCTTATCTGCTTACGATCTTTCACAAGTCGAGGTTGACTCTAGAGTCGACTCATCTCGCAGAAGTCTCCGCCACCCGAGGGGCTGTTCCTCAAGTCATCGGCTTTGTCCGCAGATGAAAGGATAGAGCGCCTAAAGGTAATCAAAAGTTGATTCTTTCTTTAGGACTTTATAGTCGAGAAGATACTTACGACTAATGGTGATCGAGAATATCTTACGATCAAGAAAGAGTCGAGAAAAACTTACGACTTGGCACTAGTCGAGAAAACTTACGACTAATTAGTGATTCTTCTTTTCTGCTTTGTTGTACGTAAAGTAGGCATGGAAAATCGCCGTGACGACGTAATAAGTTGTACCGATGACTATTGGCGCCGGGTTGTCGAAGACAAAACTCTGCTCCTCCCTCTAAGAGACGCCGACTTGTAAAATCTGCCACAAGGGGGAGCAAGCTCAAGCTCGTCTTCGACCGCACCCTCATAATACCGCGCAAATGAGTCAGATTTGAAGCCGAGGTCGCAGCCCATCGGCCGAGGAGGTTGAGGCAATGAATCTCTAAGCGCAAACCTCGCAAGGCTAAGGTACCTTCTGTTATGACAAAGAATCTTTCGCAGCCGCCACTCCTAGTTTTGTTAGGCAACCGAAAAGGAGAATTGGAAAGATTTTGTGTCTTTTATGAAGGACGATGTCGATCAAGACAACTCGCAATCGAGGGCAATCGCTCTTGGAATGGTCGAGACCGATCTCGCCATCCAGAAAATCAGAAACCGAGCTCGTTCTGTCAAAACTCTACGACTGCACGTGGTCGTAGCCGAGCCGATTGTTGAACCTCGACCGACGTGGTCGTGGAGAAGAAGAGGTCCTCCGCTGGGAGGATTGCCCAAAATTTCGGTTAAGACCAGTGCAGAGGTATGTGAAATTTACTAAAGTGTAAGAACGACATTTACCTTTTTCTTTTCACAACCCGATTTGCTTTTCTTTATTTCACCGACTTCTTCAAATTTCTGGAATGCTTCACGAGAAGTCCATTGCCATCCCTTCAGCTACTGAGGAGGTAGCAATGGAGGTGGTCGAAGCATCACCCTTGGCCCAGGTGGTCGATGAAGTCGAGACTCCTAGAGTGACTCCCACATCTGCTGAAGTCGTAGCTACGACCCTTGAAGTAGCGGCCGCATCGTTGAGGTGGCCGCCACGACTCATCGAGGTCGAGAAACAACGAGGCAAACGTGGAAGCCTTCGTCAAGGCGGTGACCACTTGTGCACCGCCTGGGAAGGAAATTGTAGGAGGCGCCTTCCCTACCCAAAGAGAAGTTACGTAACCGAAGGAGAAAATTTCAACTTCGTGGTGACTTCTTTGGGCCCGCTCCGTCGAGGGTCTTCACACAGATCTCGTGGACCGAAGTCCCCATCCCAAAGATATTCCCAATACGGAGAATACTTTTGATAACGAGCGCCTCGAGAAGGTGTGGTGGGACAAAGTCGCGAGGATAGATAAGCTGCAGAACCCGGACCTTGTATATTCGATGTTTGCTAGGACGACTATGAATGTAAGTATCTTCAAAATACTTATATATGTGACTTTCCTTCTCTTCTCACTGTTTTCTTTTTGCGTAAAAGCTCGAGCAAATTGTCGTTGTCGGTGAGTACCATCGACAACTTTTAGAGCTAAGACAGAGAAAGAACTACTCTGCAGAGAAGCGGCAGAGACACCAAATTAATAACTTTATCCTAGCCCTCGATTATTTGCTTAGATTGTTTAGACAATCTAAGTAAATAGTGTTTGAAACGAGGTTTCTGAAAACAAAGAGAGGTTTGTTTAACTTATAGTTTTTATTATGGTTGTCAAGCACTTGATCGAAAGAGTAGAAACGACTGACACTAGGAAGTTCCTTCTAGTGGGCGTGACCACGCAAGAGAGGAAATGCTTCGACTAGGTGATGTTACCATCTCCACCAGTTTAATCAAACCAAGAACAAGAACTTGAGTTAAGCAAACGCCTAGAGGACTTTAATAATTGTTCGCTCTTTTACGATGGACTCGATAAGTCTTTTCCAAAGAGCAAAAGTAGGAGACGAGCGGCGCTAGGAAGTTCCTTCTAGTGGGCGGACCACATGCAGAGAGGAAAACTTCGACTAGGTGTGTCTCTTCCTTCGACCAAATAAACGAAACGAGTACATCAAAGGTGGTTGAATAAATATATCAAGTGCACTCTACTTAGAATATTTTTGGAAATCACCAAAAATAAACTAAGATTGAGAGAGTTGGCTTTGAGAACATTTCGATCGGATAAAACCCGAGCTTTTGTATTGGCAAAGAAAATGAGTAACGAGTCGATGTTAGGAAATTCCTTCTAGTGGCGTAACCACATGCGAGAGAGAAGTTTCGACTAGATGACGCTACTCGCCGACCGATGTAAAGAAAATCGGGTATTTTTGTATCATAGTCGAAAGAAAAAAAGCACTACTCAAAAATAAGGCAAGAGAAGTAGAAATAACTCGACTTTTATTGCTCGAGAAATTGGTCACACATAGAATTTATGAATCGTCGATGTTCCAAGAGTTTGAGAGAACTCGCCCATCTTCCATCGCTAGTCGTCATCGACCCGCCGTTACTCGACCATCGTAAGGACCTTCCCATTTGGGGAAAGTTTATTCGATTAGACTTGGATTGGCGAGCCTCAATACCAAGTCACCTACAAGAAGGTCGCGAGGTTGACCTTACGATCATAGTATTCGCGCAGGCTTGTTGGTAGACTACCGAACGGATTAAGGCTAGGTTTCTCCTTTCTTCGAGTAGGTTAATGTCATCCGCCGAAGTTGTTCCCGGTCCGAGTTGTTGAAAGTTTCAACTCGTGTCGACCGCAATTTTAGCTCCGAGGAAGTATGGCTTCGCCCAACACTAGAAAAGTGGTATTTCTCCTGTTGCTCGATCGGTGGTCGCATTTAACCGCCCATAACACGGAGGGTAATTCTTGTACCCAAGCCCCGAGCGCTAACAAGTCGGGTCGAAGACTCGGTTTTAATTCCTCGCATTATTTGGCCGCTTGCACGCTCGACCGCCCGCTGCTTTGGGGATGTGCAATGTAAGCATAGCATAATTTGGTACTAACTCGTCGCAAAATTCCCAAATTTTGCACTTGCGAATTGTTTACCATTGTCCGTAATTATCCAACTCTAACTCCAAATCGACTAATTACGCATCTCATCATTAACCTTTTGTCGCTTCCGATGTTATCCCAAAGCATGTGTTCACTTCAATCCATTTTGTGAAC
The DNA here is from genome assembly GCA_036346395.1 of Hsuehochloa calcarea. NCBI lineage: Eukaryota > Viridiplantae > Streptophyta > Magnoliopsida > Poales > Poaceae > Hsuehochloa > Hsuehochloa calcarea. The sequence goes on along the minus strand of CM070593.1, from coordinate 55,497,660 downwards.
GTGTCAATAGCCACAAAAGGAATTCAAAACCTCCGGAGCTTTGGGAAACGGTCCTAGGATATCGAGACCCAGTGTCGCAAAAGGCCAAGAAAGAGGTATTGTCTGTAATGCTTGAGCCGGTTGGTGTATTTGTCTACCATGGAATTGGCATCGACACACTTTTAACCACCTCCTTAGCATCGTGACAGTATCAGAGGCCAAGAAAAACCTTGTCGAAAGGCTTTACCAACCAATGTTCTCAGAGGAAGCATGTGTCCCACAGATGCCACTTGTATATCGTGAAGGAGTGTTATTCCTTCGCTTTGCGGAATGCATCGCATGAGTATCCCTTGGGTTCCTCGTTTGTAGAGGACTCCTTCGACCAAAGTATACATTTTGGATTTTCGGGATAAACGATGCGCCTCAAGATCATCTTCTGCACGGAACCCTTGCGAAGATACTCGTAGATGGGAGTCATCCGTATCCTCGTAGTCTAATGAGGCCATCTCAATAGGAGGTGTCTCTGGTTCTTCGACCTGAGACGCTTTTGGAGTTGCTCCAAGAAAACTCCTTTTAGTGCAGTAGATCGGGAAGAAGCCATCCGAGCAAGTTGGTCCGAGGAAATTATCCTTCGAGGATGAATTGTACCTCGAAACCTAAAAATGCTTTTCTAGCTTGCGAACTTCCGATAAGTATCGAGACATTGTCGAGCTAGAGCACCGTACTCTTTCCCGACTTGATTCACGACTAGTTGAGAGTCTCCTCTCACGAGTAGTCGGCCAATTGAGAGTGCTTTCACACTCGTATGCCGCCTAGCAAACCTTCGTACTCGCCACATTATTAGTGGCCCGAAAGTTTAATTGTATGGCATACTTTAAGGTTTCTCCAGAGGGAGATACCAGACCACCCGACCCAGAGCCACTTAAAGTAAGTGACCCGTCAAAGTACATCATCCACCGGTCGTGGAATCGATTGGGATCCCGAACAGTTCAGATTTGTCCATTCGGCGACAAAGTCCGCCAAGATCTGGGATTTTATGGCCGTCGACACGAATGGAGGTCGAACTCCCAAGTTCGACCGACCATTTTGCCATGCGTCCCATTGCTTCCTTATTATGGAGGATTGCTCCCAAAGGAAACTCGGGACGCAAGACTGACTATTTTGTGCGCTGAAAATAATGCCGCAGCTTCTCGAAGACATGAGGAGGGCATATAGAAGTTTTGGACTCGAGGGTAACGCTCCTTAGGCCCGTAAAACTTCGCTAACGTAGTAAACCGGCCGTTGTACGCCACGCTCTACGACTAGTATCGCGCTTCTCGCCGTGGCGTGGCGACTAGGTAAATTAAGAGCGCCTCTTACGGCTTTGGAGAAACCGTAGCAGAGCACTCGAAAGATACCTCTTGACATCCTCAAAGGCAAATGCGTTTGCCTCGTTAGACCACTCAAAACCTTCATGTCTCCCGAGAAGTTTAAAGAAAGGTAGTCCTTTTTCCCTAGTCGTGCGATGAAACGACTTAAAGCCGCCATGCACCCAAAGTGAGTTTCTCGACTTCCTTTTTGTGTTTGGAGGACGATCCGAGGATGGCCTTTATTTTTCAGATTTCCTTCGATTCCTCGCTCGGATACTAGGAATCCAAGTAATTTTCTGAAGAAATTCCAAACACACACTTCTCGGATTGAGTTTTAAGCGGTGCTTTACGAGGTTGTCGAATGTTTCTTGTAGGTCGCTGATATGATTAAGTCTCTTAATGCTTTTACGACTAGATCATCAACACAAAGCTTCCAAATTCGGCCTAATTGAGATGAAAAAGTCGATTGCATTAGGCGTTGAAAAGAAGCACCGCATTCTTTAGACCAAATGGCATTTTGACATAGCAAAAGGTACCAAATGGAGTAATGAATGCGGTCTTTTCTTCATCGCTTAAACACATATTGATCCGTGGTATCCGAATATGCATCTAAAAACTTAATATCTCACAACCCGCAGAGAATCAACCACCGATCGACACGAGGTAAAGGGAAATCATCTTTTGGACAAGCTTTATTAAGATCAAGAAAGTCCACGCACATCGCCATTTGCCGCTTGACTTTTTGACCATTACAGGTTAGCCAACCACTCGGGTGGTTGACTTCTCTTATAAAGCCCGCTTAAGTAGCTTATCCAACTCGATTTAATAGCATCTCGTCGATCGTGGGCAAATCTCGTAATTTTTGTTTTACGGTACTTTATCGGCCGTAAAGCTAGCCGTGCTCGATCACCTCCCCGGGACTCCGGCATGTCGGATGCTTGCCACGCAAAGACATCTGCGTTAGCTCTGAGGAAGGTAATGTGGGCGTCTTCCTATTTGGGGTCGAAGTCTCCGATGCGAACAGATCGAGGGCTCTTCTGCGTCCCGTGAGGAACCTCTTTGACTTGGTCGTTCGGCTTTGGTGCGAGCTTTAGGCTTCGACTTGCTAGTCGGTCGACTTTCATCTCGAGTTGGTATTTGACCAACCATCTCGAGGATCGACGGCCGCAACTATACGCCATCTTTTTATCACATTGAATGGTGATCACCCTTTGGGACTCGCATCTTAAGACATTGATACCCATAATGAGTAGCCATTAAGAATTTTGCCAAAGTTGGTCGTCCGAGTATGGCGTTATATGCCGTATCGAAATCGACCACATCAAAGGAGACTTTCTCTGTCCTGAAATTACTTGGTGAGCCAAATGTTAAAGGAAGAGAAACTTGGCCAATAGGTTTGGCCGAAGACCCCGGTACGATTCCATGAAAGGAGTATCGCATCGCCTTTACTTTTGTCCCGGTACTTGCATCTCGTCCGGGCATTAGTAAATAATATGTTCAAAGAATCGCCACCATCAACCAACACTCGATTGACCGACAGCTTGTTGATGGTGGGTTCGACCACAATCGGATATCGACTGATCGACTCAGAGTGATTGGGCAGTCATCCTTCTCAAAAGAGATGGTAACTTCCGACCACTTCGGTAATTTATTGACGAGAGGAGTATGTATGGAATTTACCTCTCGTCCGGCAGCTTTAAGTTGTCGTTTGGAGTCGTATGCCGATGATCCTCCGTAGATGTGCTCAACGGTATGTTGCGGATCTTGGAACGGCATCTCCTCATCATCCGACGACTTTTGGCCACTCGTATGTCCTACCCGCCGAGTAGGGAGTGGTGCTTTGCCGCTGTAGTAGTCCTCGAGCTTTCTTTGGAAAATTCGGCGATTCTATGAGGTCATGTCCTTCCTTTTTATGAAAAGGACACCACCTTGGTTTGTCGTTCCTACGATCAGGGCGCTTACCTTTGCCTTGATCAGGGTACGACTTGGTGGTTTGGGGCTCTCTATCTTTCACGGCCAAAACCTCCTTGGAACCACTGGTTTGTGGTTTTTGACTTTTTATTTTCTTCTTGGACTTTTTTGCTTTTTTATCCTTACCAACTTCACCTGGCTCTCGAGGAGTGTACGCTTTCGATCGATAGTGTTGTTCCACTCATTGCCTCGAAGCGAGATATCGATCGGCCATCTCGAAGAGCTCGGCAACAGTGTTGGGAGGATTCAAAGCAATGTCCTCCGTTATCCTTCTACTACGGACTCCTTGCTTAAAAGCCCTGATCACAGAGGAATCAGAAATTTCCGGAATTGAGTTACGAACCTGACTAAAGCGTTTGATGAATTGACGCAAAGTCTCGTTGTTGTTCTGTTTTATCCGGTGCAAGTCGTCTTCCTTTCCAGGGCGGTGTATGTGCCTTGAAAATTCGCTGTAGAAGAAGATGCAGAGGTGTTGCCAAGAGTAGATCGACTCGAGTGGTTGGTTTAATAACCACGATCGAGCGGATCCTTCGAGCACAGTCGGAAGGTAATTCGCCATTACATGCTCTCCTCCTCCTGCTGCTCGGACAGCTGTTGTATAGATTTGAAGAAATTCGATGGGATTTTGAGATCCATCAAATTTCTCCATGTTCACTGGTCGAAAATGAGGTGGCGTAATCGCTCAAGGTCGGCGAAATGCGACATCCGTAATTACTTTTGACGCCTTCTTTGTAGGAAAGAAGGTTTAATGTCACCAGTGATCGATACGACGATACCCGTGAACAGTGACTTGCTCAGTAGTTGGTCTCGAGCTCTCACGAGGGAATACTCCTCGTACTCCACCCGCTAGAATTTCTTTGTCGAAGTGGTGAATGATCACCTCTCCGAGGGGCTTCTTGATCTTCAGCCGATCGAAATGTATTTCTCCGAATAGGGGATCGATTCGACTTATGGCCGTGTCGATTCCTACGTAGAGAAATATTCGATTGACTGGTAGCTGAGGAAGTCGCATTGCTACGACTACCTGAATGTTGTCGACGAGGTACCTCCAGTCTTGTCATCACAGTTCGAAGTCTTTGCGTAATCTCTTCAGCAAAGAGATCGTACCCTGGCGTTCGAGCAAGCTCTTGGTCGATTCTCGAGCAAGTCGTTGATGTCCTGGAGTTCTTGTACCTCCTCCGACTGATGTTGAATGCGCCCAGGCAGGTTCTTCTGGACTGCAATTTTCTTTCTTCGGACGACATCAAAATCCTCCTCATCAGGTCTTTGAGGCCTTCTCAGTGGAGTGCGAGAATGTCGAGGATTTCCCTCGCGTTCATCAGAGTGTTGGTTCTCTCTGCCACCGGTGGTGCCCTTGCCATTACCACGAGGGGGCGCAGTGTGTGATCTTCGGGGAGTGTTCTTATCTCGGCCTCCATGAGGCTGACCCTGATTTGAGGGAAGGACGAAGACCTCCCGTTGATGATTCTCACTTGCGCTCGAGGCCTCCCCGCTTGAGGAGTGCTCGAGAGACACCATCTGGCGACTTGGAGTAATCCTCCGTAGGGGAACTCGGGTTATAATCGCTCCATTCGCAAATGAGATCCGCGGGAGACGGCCGAATTTGCGGAAAAAGCATGCTTGATCCCACCCTCTCTCGGAGTTACCCTAAGAGAGAGGATCACTAGATCTTTGGTGGAGTCTGGAATGGTGGCTCCTGAACTTGACTCACCAAGTCGGACCGCCTTAAGGGGACTTGAACACTTGGAGGAAAAACTCGTTGTGTTGTGAGTCCTCCCGGTGCGGTTCTGTCGGATTGACCCTTGTCCTTTGAGGGAATTGGCTCCTCTGTTGGGCGTATCGTTGTGGGGATAAGGATCCTCCTCAACTCCATTAATAGGATGGTTTCTGGAGAATAATCTCCGAGGCAACATCACCATCGGCGGATGCATCACTCGGCTCGTAGTCGAAACAGCATCCATGTCGACGTCACGACCGCCAAGTCAAACCAGTTCTCCTCGCTCCATTCTCCGCCATGATTGCATGAGATTGGAAAAAGAGTATGTTGACAAGAGATTACCTAAGATCCCCACGGTCGCGCCAACCGCTTCTGTATTAGAACCGATCTTACGTAAAGATTATTTGATTCGGGGTCTCCTAGAGATGAAATCACACAGTGGTTGACACGGATGTTTAGACAGTTCAGCCTTCTCCGAGAGAATAATAACCCTAATCCTGTGTGGTGTGATATTCTTGATGATCAAGTAAGAAGCTAAGACTATTACAGAGAATAGAACTTGTATTTCCCCCTGACTCTCCCTTTTCTCTGTCTCCCTGATGCCCTTATATAGTCGTGAAGGAGTAGCCGTTTTGTCCTGTGGAAGAGGCGCCTTAATTGAGCCAGTAATGGGCGCATGATGGCAGTAATTACCGGCGCATTGGCTTCTCCACGCCGTCTGGCAATTATCATTCAAAGATAATGGGGTATTTAAGTACTATTACTACACGGAATAGTAGTGCGTGCAGACCGTTCGGATTCCTTAATCAATTGGACCCACTTGCCTGTAGGTTTGATTATAAGGTGGTCGTGGTTTGCCTGGTCGTAGGAGAACTTACGACCAGGGAGTAGTCGTAAAAGGTCTTACGACTATGTAGTGATCGTAGAAAGACTTACGACCATGTAATAGTCGTAGAAAGACTTACGACCATGTAATGGTCGTAGAAAGACTTACGACCAGGTAGTAGTCGTAGTAAGACTTACGACTATGGGGGGTGATTGTAGAAGATCTTACAATCACTTGGTAGGCCTCTCCCTTATAAAAATAAGGGGTACTTCTGTAGACTATGTGACATCATATTTACCCATAATAAGAATTATAGATAATAGATAAAATGAGGATTATTAGATCCTCGTCAAAACTAAAGGGATTTTCCCTCGTAATTGGAAGCAGCAGTGAGCAAGTAGAAGCATGAGAAGAATCGCTCCATGAAAAAATAGCAAAAAACCATGTGACCACGGAAGAATATATGAATAGCACAACAGCCAATGTCGATATTTATTTTGCAAAGAAAATTCCTACAATCATCAATCTTGATCTAGAGCATGCATCGCTCGTTGAATGTTAGAAAAGATCGATTGGAAATATTTGAAGAATGCAATAGTGGCCAAATTATTATCTCTGAATAAAATAGAGGTGTCTGAGCCTGTAAGTCGTACGCCTCTCTATGTGCACCCTGTAGGGCATAAGTAGGTATTTGTTCGAAAGAAAAATAAAAATAATGAAGTTGCAAGATATAAAGTAAGTCTCGTTGCACAAGGTTTCACTCAACTACCAGGAGTTGATTATGAAGAAACCTTTTCAATGGTTATGGGTGGAACCACTTTTAGATATTTAATCTCAATGACAGTAAACTTGAATTTAGAAATAAAATTGATGGATATGGTAACTGCATACCTTTATTGAAATTTGGATTCAAACATTTATACGAATGTACCTGAAGGTATCCCTGTCTCGAACCAAGACAACAAATAGAAAGCTGTACAGTGTGCAACTCAGGAAGTCACTGTACGGACTTAAGCAATCAGGCAGGGTGTAGTATAATTGCTTAAGGAACTTTCTATGCAAGAAGGGCTACACGAACATTGATGATTATCCCTGTGTATTTATACGACGATTCTAAGATGGATTTTGTATAATCTCGGTGTATTAAGAAAGCAAGCTTTTACCTGGAGTCAGAGTTCGAAATGAAAGATTTAGATAAAACCAAATTTTACCTAGGCTTGCAGCTTGAGCATGCCTCTGAAGAGATATTAGTGCATCAGTCAACCTACACTCAAAAGGTTTAGAAATGTTCGGCTTTAAAAAGGTATACCCTCCGAAAGTACCAATGGTTGGAAGATCCTTGCAGCAAGCCAAGGATTCGTACATATCTAGAGAAGAGGGGGAGGAAGTCCTGGGACTGGAATTCTCATACTTGAATGCAGCATGAGCACTTATGTATTTAGCAAACTGTACTATACCAGATATTGCATTTGCCGTGAACCTATTAGCAAAGTATAGCACAGAACCTACCAAAAGGCATTGATAGAAAATAAAGGACATCTTCCAATACTTTCAAGAAAGTAAAGACCTTGATCTACTCTATAGAAAGAACCACAAGTTAACTATGAATGACTATGTAGATACTGGGTACCTGTCGGACCCGCATACAGGCAAGTGGCAAACAAGCTATGCATTCCTATGTGGTGGAACTGTAATTTCATGTTAATCATCTAAGCAAAGTCTTGTATCAACTTTGTCGAACCACTTAGAAACCATAGCATTGTACAAGGCCTCGCGAGAATGTTCTTGGCTTCGGTGGATAATTCACCAAATCCAATAGTCGTGTAGATTGAATACCGCACAAACCTCCACTATTATCTATGAAGATAATGCAACTTGTGTTACACAAGTGCAGATGAGTTATGTGAAGAGTCATCTCACAAAGCATATCAACCCCAAGTTCTTCTATGCTCGTGAATTGCAAAAGGTGGACGAAATTAAAGTACTGCATGCTAAGTCATGTGAAAATATGACAGATTTATTCACTAAGTCACTTCAGCGCCTAGTTTTGAAAGATGCATACGTGGAATTGGAATGATGAGACTTAGAGAAGTACAGAATTAAGCGGGAGAATCTTCACGAACTCATTATTCAAACTTGATCACGAAGATCGAGTACCCAAATAATAAATCCCAGAGATTAAATGAAATTAAGTGAATTGTACTCTTTTTCCGTGACGAGTTTTTCTGAAATTTCTCGGCTAAGGTTTTTTACTGAGGTAATTTGTGCAACGCAGCAGAACGTGTATCATGTACTATTTCCCTAATTTTTCCTACATGATTTTTATGGAGTTTTAGTGAGACATGAACATGTCGGATGAGTGCCCAAGAGAGAGTGTTAAGAAACCTAGGCCCGGACCTTTCAGGCTTGACCTATGATAGACTCCTCATCCACTTCTAGACTATATATAGGAGGGGACGCCAACCATTGTACGTGCTTTTGAGAAGAGAAATAAAGAGAAAAAAGAAGTCCTCGATCCCCCTGTGTTCAATCTATTATTTGTTCTTGTATTATTCTGTGTGAATCGATTTCTGTCTACGAGGTGATTGCTTGAACTGAATTCGGCAGTGACGGTTCCTCAACAGTAGTATCTTGCTGGCTAGGGCTGCATGTGTGATGTGTGTAGGATGAGGAGAAGGATTGCATGGTTTGTATTTTGATTACATTTATTGGTCAGTAATCTCGATTCGCCCTATCCTGTGACTCGTGAGCCATGGACGCTGCGTGTGCCGTTGGATTCACACGCGTCCAAAGCATCGCAAATGGACTGTGGCATTCATCACCTTGCAGCTTGTGATCGATGCTGTTTTTTTTTCTTTCCCATTGCAAGTGCTGAAGGGTAGAGTACTGGTAGGAGCACTCCGTCCTGATCCAATTGAAGAAACATATAGAGCAATCTAATTTTTTAATTAGCCCTGACAGTCAATGTACAACTATTGGTCACTCTATACAGTTGCACGTACTACTAGTGATCTTTAAGTTCTTGTATTTAAAGAACTCCCCTGCGTATGACTAGTAACTTGACATGGTTGCCGACCAATTTTCTGCTGTTAACGGTATTTATGTAATAGCCCTAAAAATCGGGACTGATAGTATCTTTACAACTATTCATAATCTACAATTATAAAATTGTGGTTTCATAAGCAAGCAGACGATTACAACAAGAGGTAAACTTTTATTACAACAGTTAAAGCTAAGCAGCCAGTTTGAGAACAGAAGCGGGCATCCAAGCCCAAATATAATACAACAAAAGTAGTGCCAAAACCACAGGCAAGCTTGGGCGTAAAAGAGACCCTAATACAAAAAGTCGTCACCGTCTAACGGTTCCATCATGATCGTAGGGGTCACCTTATTCCTCCCACAATCCTTCTGCTGATGAATAGCAAGTATGAGTACAACAACCGTACCCAGCAAGTTGCATGGAAGTTCTAGTTAACTACATATTTGGATTATCAACGGAATGATACAGTTTTACCAGTACAGGTATAAGTGGAATGCAACGGTAGAATTTAAAAGTTGTACAATACGTAAAAAATGTGAAGCCATAGTTTGCATAGCCACATGGTTTTACAAGATCTGAATTTACCAATTAACATAGTTAAAAACTACTTATGCCTTGCAAATTGGAATCACCCAAGAACACAGCTTTAATAACCGGAAGCACGGCGTATTCGAATACCATTTGATACACTCTACAGAGTTGCCCAACTTTACCCACAAGATATCTCAAACTCATATTGTCAAGCTATATACATGCAACAAGTTAGCGTACGACTGAGTTGAGATAACGAGCCTTTTCACTACTCAATCTTTCTAGCATCTACCCGGTAGGCTCAAGGTCCATACAACCTCGGTAGACCATCGGCCAATGGTGGAATCCGCACTCCGAAGCTGATGGGTCCATACCATTGTGAAATTCAGCGAGTGACGGAACAGGCTCACTCCTGACTCACCCCACTCCGCGGCTGCTCTTTCACACAAGAGAAGTTGACAGCCTGTAGATATTCAATTGGGAGAGCAGTATACTAAGACAAGTTGGATAAACCATGCCTGTAGTTGAGCGAGATCTGTGTCTGATTACTTTGGCACAAGGTTTTTGTCCTTAATTGTCTCTAGTGAGGAAATAGACCAACACCAACTCGTGGTTGTCCACCTGCTTGATCTCACCTTTGACTCATTTTTAACATAAAGTCTATTGGGTTGCCCAACCTCTTTGTCTCAACCCTCAACTTTCCACCAAAACCTATTGGTCCCAAGCCAATTTTCCTTATCAGTGTTTAAAAAGGAGTTTTTGTATGACATTATAGAATAGTTACTATTATTTTATGTGGACTATAAGTGTCAAAGTGAATATGGTCTTCAAGAATGGGTGGTTTAATATGTGGGGTGAAGGGTTCTATCTATTCAACATGGCATTTCAAGATATTATTTCATTAATAAAATTAATTGGCTAAAATATATTAATGAAATATAATAATATACATAGTATGGAATGTAGGTTCAATATGTTCAAGGTATTCAACTTGCCTCCTTGATTGAAGTCCTCGAAAGGTTCTGCTGTTTCTGAGTCCTGACCGAAGTAACTTGCCTCCTTGATTGAAGTCCTCGAAAGGTTCTGCTGTTTCTGAGTCCTGACCGAAGTTGTCCTGAGCTGGTTCGTCGGAGTCGAAACCTAGCGTATGACACAAAAATCACATAAATGCCTGGCTTGCCAAGGAAAGAGTTAAGAAAAGAATCCAAGTACAACAAAAATATAAAAAGAGATAAAGAAATAATTAAAGGGATTAAAAGATCCACTGGGAGATCGATATAGCTGGTCGGAGTCAAGAATGGATTTACTAAGTTTGAGATGGTTAGAATGGGTATGATGTGTCATATTAGGGTTTTGGTGAATAGTGTCATGTTTGCTGTTCATACCTTCTTTAAAAAAAAACATGAACAGTGAATAAACACAAATTTTTGGTTTAAGAAATAATATTCAATTTTACTACTTTCACAGAATGAACAATAAAATACAGATGAACAGTGTATGGCTGATTGTTTTGGAATGAACAGTATTTGGCCATGAACAGTGTGTCTCTCGAAAATGGGTTGAGCCCGTTTGGCTCACGTCCCATTGGCCCACTCGGCAGGCCTCTTAAGGCCTGAGGGCGCTCGGCCGAAAGGCCAGAGCGCCTCTTTCTGCCGAGCGCCTCAGCGGTGCCCTCACGCGGAGCGAACGAGGAAGAGGGGAAAAGAAGCGGGGCCTGGCGGTGCTCCAACGGCGGCGGCCGGGCGGAGACGAGAGGCAACGCGGGAAGGTCCACTGAGGTAAGTGCCTTCCACCCCTTGGATTTTTGAGTGGATTGGGGATTTTTGGGTGTCGGGTTGGTAGCAGCAGTGAGGGAAGAGGGTGGCGCCGGTGAAGCTCCGGCGGAGCCAAGGCTGGAGGTGGTGGGGGAGGGGAGAAGGTAGTGGTGGAGTGCTGGATGGGGGTGGCGAAGTCGTCTTACGGTCGGTTAGGAAGGAAGTTGGGGCGGCAGCGGTGATTCTTCACCATCTGCCAGGCTCGGGGATGAAGGGGGTAGAGGGGGGGGGGTGGCTGGGGCTTGGTGTGGAGAAGGAAGAGCAAGCGGGCGGCTTTTATAGCCGGTGAAGAGGCGGTGGGAGAAGTGGGAGGTGGGCGGAGCGTGCGGGGTGTGTGCGGCAAGGTGGCGGTCGAGAGGGTTCTACGCCGGACGGGAGGGAGGAGGTGGAGGCATGGGCGCGCACAGGCAGTGTTGCGGTGGCGATGCTCCCCACTGGAGCAGATCGGGAGCTGGCACGTCGCAACTTGGCGACGGTATGGGCGAGACATGGCGCTGGCGGCTTGGGGACAAGCGACGCATTGAAGGAGGAGGAGAGGTGGCGCGGCGAGGTGGCGGTGGCTGTCGCAGCTGACAGCAGCGCCGGGAAGGGTGATGACGAGGGGAGGATGACGCGAGGTGGAAGGGCAGAGGAAGCGCATGGCGCAAAGGCGCTTCCGGGTGAGGAAGACGGGGAGGAGTTTTGGGTTTGTAGATTTGGGAAAGAAAACGAATTTCACAACCGAAACTTGAAACAAATTTGATTTCTTTGAAATTTTGAGGATGTTTCAATTTAGATTGTCCTTTAGCTCTTCGGCCCTCGAATTCTTGTTGCCCAATCTGGTTTATTAAATTAAAAGTCAGTTTTCGTACCTGTTTAAAAAAGAGAAAAAAAATACCTTTATTCAACATCAAAGGAGCTACAATCATGCTGAATACATCGGGCAAGGAACGTCGGTGTCGTATCCGCCCACTCGACCCAGTTACATCCAGCTGAAACTTGTTGGGCACAAAGATGTGCACCAACATTAGCTCCCCTAGGTACATGATACAAAGAGAAAGAGACCAAACTCCTCCTAAGCTCTGCTAATTCTTGAAGAATAACGAGGATCTCTGGGAGGCCTGTTTTGTCTCGCGTCCTCCAAAGTGAAATGCCTGTTAGTGTCCAGTAGGGATGGGAATGGTCCGGGTCAGCCCATTGGACTGTCGACCTGCCCCTCAAATTGGAGTCCAATAGGGTAAGGGGTTGGCTCAGTAAAAAAAAGGGCCATATGGATTAGGAACCCATCGTCCCATATGTTCGAGTGGGGCAGCCACGATCCCTCGGCTTCTCCAACATAGCACGCGGCGCGCGGTTTTTGATCCTTCTTCCGCTCTTCGCCTCAACCCCCCGCCGCCAACGCACCGCTACAACCCGCTCGATTTCTCATCGCTGACGCATCGCCGCCCGCTCAATACCTCGTCTAGATCCATCAAGCACAGATCATTAATCGCGGTGGCGAGAAGATTCCCCGATCGAGTTGGATGCCATAGCCGGCGGCAATATGGCAGCAGCCATCTAGCCAAGCATTGGCCATGCCGAAGCACACTGTTGAGAAGGGTTGCAGCCGGAGATGATGGCCTACTAGGCCAAGATCCCCACTGTGCGTGCCGCCATGCTCGCCCACCCGGAGGCGGAGTGGGTCTGGTGGGTCGACGACGACACCATGCTCACCGACATGGACTTCGCCCTCCCGCTTGACAGATCCAGGGACCACAACCTCGTTGTCTACGACTGGCCCAAGGAGGTGTATGACGCCAAGTCGTGGGTGGGGCTCAATGTCTGCGATCCGCAATTGCCATTGGTCGCTCGACCTCATGGCGTCTTCCTCATCCAAGGCGGCGCTGCTCGCCATTGGCATCGCAGTGGTGGTTGCCGCGGTTGCGTTCGGCCTTTGGGGTATACATGTTGGAGACGTTGTACGGCCGCGGACACGAGACGACAGCTGGGCGCCATCGACGAGGGGCTCTCGCCGGGGCCGTACAAGAACCTAAGGTCCTTCACGAATGGAGTGGTGCTACCCATAAGAACCAGCGAAACACAGAGGGTCATTTGGTGCTTGAGCCAATGGATCAATCGGTTCGAACCGCCCCGACCCACGCCCACCCCTAGTTTCCAGTACCTACATGCTAATTCCCCTGCTGATAGCAAGTTGAATGCCATCTCTCGCAGCTAGGGCCTCAGCCGTCAAGGCATTTGCAACATGATCATACCATCTAGTTGCATAGGCAACAAAAACTCCCTTCTCATTCCTGATTATCATACCAGACGATCCCTGATGAGACATAAGCATGAAAAGAGCCATCTGTGTTCACCTTCAGTAAAGTAGCTGGTCGTGCAACCCATTTGGGAGCCCTCTTTAACTTTGCTACCCAGGGAAGATGCCAGCAACAACAAAGATACAACTTCTGTAGTTACCTCTCTCGCCCAACTCGCTGCTAGGTCTGGTCTCAGCGCTTCCTCGCTATGGTTAATATTGTTTCTATTAGACCAAACCGACCACATCCACAGAGAATACTCCTACATGAGTACTTGGGGCAGATCGATATACAGGCACACTACAACACAAGTACGTACGTAGAATACAGTCTGTTGCGAACACTAGTACTCGGGGGGCAAAGTACATGTACATATATAGAAGTCAAAACTCACCGTATACATGTAGTAAAATGAGGTTTAGTAACCCACACCAATACTGTTTGTCATTATTTGGCCCATTCAACCAATTCAGCCGTACGTAAACTACCACTGTACTAGTAGTCAGTGTTATTGATCTTGTTGTTTTACATAATTAGCTGCACATTAGTTTGTTCACGTGTTAAGTGTACATCTATTTAGATGTGTTGCTTGGGATTGTACACAACCTGCATCCGAGTTTGAACGTGTCCTTAGTGTTGCTCGATGTGTGTGTTTTATCTCCTGTATTTGTTATTTACATTCAATGTAATAAGAACAACAGAAAAAGACGTGAGAACATCCGAAAACCATCCTCCTCGCGTGAGTGCGTGTGTCCACGGGAAAACTCATCTCTGATTCAACAGTCAGTACTCCTGTGAAGATAATTTATCTGTTCGACATAAACGGCGATAGGGGTGGTGAATAGGAGCATGAGATTTTTTCACTAAGATCAGATTCAATATAATTTTCACTCTGATAGCTATGAGAGCTATAAAGATCAATATACAAGTATAGCGGAAGACTTGTATTGAATCAAATCTAAACCCCGAAGCAAAAACAACTAAAATCATCAAAAACTCGATTTTCAAGAGTTGGGCGGTCTGACCTCTATATCAATGGTGGTCTAACCGGTCTCCATGGACGGTCTGACCTCCAGCACGATGAATAGTAAAATCAGCTAAAAAAAATAAAATCATAAATAGATCAAACTTTGTCCATGATAGAGTTTTCATATTCTGATTTTGTTGGTTGTAGACTTGATAGGAAGAGCAGTTTAGGCACTTGTCACTTCTTAGGCACCTCTCTTGTCTCTTGGTCGTCTGAGAAAGAATTGTCTATTGCACAGTCCACCACTGAGGTTGAGTATATAGCTACTACTAGCCGTTGTAGTCAAATTATGTGGATGACCTCTACTCTTAAGGATTATGAGTTAGCATTTGATAGTGTGCCTCTTCTGCATGATAACACTAGTGCTATTAACATTGCCAAAATTCTAGCGCAACACCCTAGGACTAAGCATATAGACATCATGTTTTATTTTTTTAGAGACCATGTTGAGAAGGGACACATTGTGGTAGAGTTTGTGGATTTTAGCACTTAATTGGCAGATATTGTTAACACGCCCTTAAATCATTTTAGGTTTGCATTCTTGAGGAGTGAATTGGGGGTCGTTTACACTTATGGGCTGATTTGAGGGGGAGCTGATTCATTTTGATGTTTCTTCGGTATGTATTGATTTTACTCTTGCATCTCATGCATTGTAAGATATTGCATTAAAAAATATGGAAAAATGATGCAATGTAATATAACTTTGTTGCTTCAACTTGCAGTTTCATGAAGCTTTGCTTATTACCCCTATTGATGTTGCTAGTTTTTTTTGTTGATGACATGTTATAGCTTTTTATGCTTGTTTAGCTTTATTAATTTGCTTAGCTACTTGTTGATGCCTTAACATGTGACCTGGAGATAGAAGGTCTAGCCTTAATCTAAAATCATCAAGTGATATCTAAATTCAACATATGGTATGAGTCGAGCCAGGCTTTTATGTCATTTGATATATTGAACACGACTGTTCAATGTCATCTATTATTACTTAGCTTATCCTGGGTATATCTTGAACTTAGAAGTAAATCTTGGGGTAGTTCATGGCTTTTGCTAAATTTTAGTGCTCTAACTGAAAATGCTTAGATATCTTTATAATAGTTCACTGCTCGACATTGGTTTGTTACACACCTAGGGTAATCATTAATATACCTTGTGATAATAATATTTTATGCTAAAACATGTCTTCATATGTAACATCGTTGCTCAAAAATGGTTTGTTACACGCCTAGAGCACTGTTAGCTCAACAGTGGTCTATTACACCCCACTAGAGCTTTTTCATGCTAAAATTACAATAGAATTGAAATTGAACAAGTTGGTTCAAGTTGTAGGCTTTGTGATCATTTTAGTAGTCAATGTTTATTTTATTATCTTGGATTACAAGCTTGATGTGGCTTGGTTCATACTTTTACACTCTAAAATTATGCTCAATTCAGATTATCATCGAGTGATTTTAGTTTATTCACTAGACTAGATGGTTCTTGGATAGATGTCTCGATGTCAATATGTAGTTTGCCTATCATGATTTGCTAGCTTTCAATTTGTGCATCAGTAGATGCTAGTTTCTTCATATCGGGTAATCTTCAAAAATTCATGGCCTTCAAATCTGAAATAAAAAATTGAAGTCACTCCATTGCATTTCATTTATGCTATTTCTTATGTTTGTTCCCTGCATCTCTTAAAGTTGAAAATTTTATGAGAGGGAAACTTGATTTCTTGATGACTCCATTGTCAAAGGAGGAGAGAATGTGGCAACAATGCTTGAAAAAAGGGCTAAGCTTGTAAAAGATAGATAAATTGTCAAAATGGTAGATTTTAGTGATGGCGACGCATTTCATATGCATTCTTGAGATCTAATGATTATTTACTGGTTCAAATTTCAACATCCCTCAACATTGCCTTCTCACTATGAACCAATGTCAAATTGAACAATTGTTCTTTCATATAGAGCTTGAGTGAGCTTTGGAAGCCATCTTATGAAATTTAAGTTTTATGTGTTTTATTGCATCTACTAGTTTGCTTCTTCATTCCTTAAGCTAGCTTGATCATTTTCATAGTTTTCTCCTTCTGAAGGACCAAGTTGAGCATTTTTGTAAAACCGAGTTTGTATTTTTCAAATCAACCTCCTTCTGAAGATTGTAGAGACCATGTGATTTGATCTTACATCTAGTGATGAACAATTGGCATTGTTGTCAAAGAGTTTTGGGAGTTAGCTCTTTGTTTTGCAAAAGATGGATTAACGAGGATTAATTTTCTTAATACTCTTTTAAAATTTAATTAAAGATCATGTGGCACTTATGATCGTAACCCCTGTGGTCGTGAGAATCCCAGAGGTTGCTTTATGAGTACCCTGGTCGGAGAGGCCTTATATATATGTCCGACCAGTTAATCACTCGTAGAATCTTTTGAACTGGTGGATGACGAACAAAAAAAAAAGAAAAGAAGCCAATTCATCGAAGCACAAGCATTTGGTGTTTGATCTGAAGATAGCTAAAGCATAGTCAGTGAGATACTCAGTGTAATTAGGGCTAGTTTGTTTCCTTACAAAGGTACCACCTTAAAGATCCAGTTCATTGCAATAAAGAGCAAACTAATTCTCCTCCAAGAACTCTTAGCCATTTTCCTTATTTCACTTCGTAAGATCGATGACTTGATCATCGACAAATGGCACCGTCAGTGGGGTAGAAGGTGCTGAGTTCTCATTCACCCTCCCTCTTTTTCGTTATCGCTTATGCGATCATGGCAGGGACGTGGGATGAAGAAAACTGGTTCGATTTGGCGGACTACTCCAACCTCGACGTGGACGCATGCATTCGTACCATGGAACATGATGCAATGTCATCGTCATCCTCTTCCATCGCAGGCTCTCCGCTCGTTGAGACCAACGATATCGACCGGATGGAAGAAGATTCACCGTCACAATCAGTGGCGCCCCCAGAGAATTCGATCGTTCTGACCAGCTCGGAATGGCCGAAAACCTCTGCAAGCCCGGTTTTTCCGACCGGCAAAAACGACGACAAAAGCCCAATGCTACAATCAGAGGGTCAATGTACTTTCGATACAGTCATGGGTGACCAATATTCGCCAACAGCTCCTATGTATTCGTGAGCCAACCAACACCTGGTAACGGTGTCAATAAAATTGTCACCGGTCGAAGGCCAGGTAAAGATGATAAAACTAAGCATATGGTCGGGTATATGTAATACTCTGAAACTTAATCGGGTAATTAGAAAAGAAGCCGGGAGGAGAAAACCAAATTAAAAGAGTGAAATTTTCCGAAAAAGAGGAAATCTATAAATTTTCGCCAACCTGGGCCGCGGGCCGCAGCCCAGGAGGCCCACGGGGGGAGGCCGGCCAAGAGGGGGGCGCCCTAAACCCTAGCCGCCCCCACTTTCCCCTCTTTTCCCCCCTTAGCCGCCACCACCCCCTCCCTCGCGCCTCCCATGCACCTCCAGCATCCCAGCAGCGCCTCCGTCCTCCCCGGCGATGCCCTCGCTGCTGCCCATTGGAAGGAAGGCGAGGAGGCGACCGTTGGAGAGCCGGCCAATGAGAAGGGACAAGAAAAAGAGAAGAAGAAGGGGAGAAAGGAGGAAGAGGAGGAGGGAAGAGGAGGAGAAGAGCACCTGCACACAGCGAGGCGTCGTTACCTAGCGATTCACCAAGTGTAACCTCGATCCCCGATAGCTCGGTAGATTTTTCAACTCGGTTTGGTGCTGTCAGTAACAGATCAGTTTGATTCAGCGACGTTGCATGTCGGTTCTGGGTAGGTTACGTGCATTTTATGATCTGGCCATCCTTATCTTTCTATAGGCACAAAGATCACTTGATTTGGAGTTACGATTTAGGAGTTATGCTAGTTTCTTTGCAACTATCTAGAATGGCTGATGAGAATTGACAATTTTATTGTCTGGCTATTATGAATTATTTAGAGACCGAATCAGAAAGATTATCTAACATGAATGTTATAGTAAATTCAGCAAGATTTCTAAATTGATAAATAACATAATTTTTAGAGGTGACAATCAAAAGTTATGGATTTTACACTACCACTGTACTTTTGACTGCCAGATAGAAGAGACAGAAATTTCACTTGAACATTAGAATTATTAGAAGGCCGAATCAGGGGACCTTCCCAACTAGGTTATCGTAGACGGTTTTGTTGTGTTTCTAGAGAGTCCAAGATCACCCTATTCTGAATTTTGTAGTAAAAGTTATGTCGAATTTAGTACTTCTATCCCGTGGGACTTCCTGCTAGACTGTCGGAAAAAAATTGAGTATACCCTTATTCGAACCCTAGGTTTCGGGAAGTTGGGTTAAGGGGTGTGAGTGGATACATTTTTCTCAGCGTTCTTATTGTCAGTAATATTCTTATGTAGGAGGCGGAGTTCCGGAGGGAGGGACATCATCCTTGCCTCCCCGCACGTCGTAGCGGAAAAAGGCAAGTCAACTGCACGTTTGAGATTGATATGTGTTTTTCACTTTTTGGTGATTATAGGATGAAAAATGGTGATATGTACTTGTTAATAGTGGTATTGGATTACTATAGTTCAGTTGCTGTTATTTTATTATTCATCCTGTTCATTCATGCATGCAAGTATTGTTCTTGCGACACCCACGGGAGTGGGTAGTGAAGTCCCATCATTCCAACATGGGCACGTAAGACCCACCATTCCAATGTGGGTAATTTGGATCCCTGTTTTGAAATGTTCTCAAACGGGCTTTGGATCCCCGCGTTTTGTAGAACGCGGGCATAAGTGAACACCGACGTGTGTTCACTAGCTATACCGGTATGAGCAGAAGTGAAGGCATGCATATTCATTCATTCATGTGTTATTTCTAATTCATGTGTTGACCCATTATGTTCTTGTTGAATTGTATTTGCTTTGTTCAAAATAATCTTTTGTACTTGATGAGTCTTGGGCTCACCCTTGCTGTGTTTTCTGTTTTAGGTGAACCATGATGTCAACTTTTGTGGGAGGGAATAGACACACGATTGCACACATTCTTTGAGCTAATCATTTATCATTATTCTGCATTTACGAATCTGGACTGTAATAATAAGTGATTCATTTGACGGTCGTTGATGGTTATTGTTATGCTTAGGATTTGCGAGTTATGGTTTCGTATTCTCTAGCTATAATTCTTAATAATGTTATTCTGTATGGAACATCATGTTAGAAATATTTATGGAATGCTGAAATTAGGCTATTTATCATGCTATATCCCTTCTGCGCAGAACTTAGTTGGCATTTTATTGTAGTATGTTCGAAATTATTCAGTTGTTCAATTGTAGTAGAGATTTTAGGTAACATCTTGGTTTTCGAATAGCTAGGGTGTTACAATATAACCGAATCAGGCTGAGTCCACCACAAAGCCCACCGGAGATGGTAATCTCAAACCGCTCCCCGTAGTGACGGCTCTCCCTTAGTTACGATGGGAGCTCGTCGGGGGACTGCTGTTGGAGGGACGAGGTTAATGCAATCGGTGATACCAATCAAGATGTCGTGCATGATCCTCCATAGCATATCCCGCCAACACCCGTTGGTGGAAATGGCGTGGCCACTCAAGAACCAACCCAAAAATGACGGAGGCAATGGATTTGGTGGATATCAATCGGTTAATTCACATATTTCTACCCCATTGCGTATAATGGGTAGAACGGTGCAATCAAGAGGGTCGAAAGGGAATTCGAGTCATCAAACACCTTCTACCAACAGGAATTCTTCGAGACCCGCGGTAACAATCCAAAACTTGCAACGAGTTTGTAATATTTTGAATAACCCAGACCCTGCTCTTGCAGAGACTCGGGGTATGATAAGCTTGCAGGGCACGTATCGAGGATCCTTCAGCACACCATGCAACGTACAGAGATATACAAGGAACAAAGAAATTCACAAAGTCATACTTTGACTTTGTCCCAACATTCCTACCTTAGCAGGGGTCAGCATGGTCGGATAGGAGACCGTTCGATGCCTAGACCTCCTCAAAGATTCCGACAAGGAAGTCACGGGGGAAGACGACTCTTTCATGCAGCCACTCCTCCCACTCGTCAAGAGGAATGACTGCTTGGCTGGGGTTATCTTCGACATCATCTAAACCAGGCAGTCGGTAAAAGGCATTATACCAACGTCCATGACCAGATTGGGACACCGGATACTCGGTATGCCAACCTGAGGATTCGGTCCACATCTTACTACAATCTGTCTCCATTTCAAAGAGGGCGTCATGGCTCAATTATAGGCTGTCGAGCATTCTTGGCAGGACTCCAAGCAATGCACTGGCCATACAAGTTCCAACCAGCAAACCTGGAGAAATTCAATGGAACTCAAAATATATTAGAGTTCCTCCAGATTTACACTACCACCATCAGAGCTGGTGGTGGTGATGACAATGTGATCTCAAACTACTTGCCCACGGTATTCGAAGGATCTGTCCAGTCTTGGTTTCTCAACCTACCGGTTGGATCGACTTACACCTAGGAGCAACTCTACGACCTGTTGATCGCAAACTTTCAGGGGACTTACGATCGCCCCGGGAAGAAAGACGATATCCATCAGATCCGACATGAACCTCATGAAACTATTCGGCAATACATTAAGAGGTTCAATCAGGTTCTAAATTTCATTTCTGAGGTCGCAGATTCTTCTGTCATTAAGGCTTTTAAAGCAGGGTTAAGGAATCGACGGTTTACGGAGGACATCTCAATGAATCCTCCATGAATGACCATCAATTTGTTCGACATTGCTAATAGGTGCGTAGCCGCTAGTGAGGCGGTTGAATGGAACAAGGCCATAGATCGAAAAGGAAAAATCCCTAAACCCGACATCGATAAGTAAGAGAAGAAAAACATAAGAATGCTCTTAAAGGTAAGAAGAATCACAAGTCCAATAAAAAAGAGGTTATTGCAATTCCTGAAAAGTTCACCAAGTGCAAGAATGATTATTCCAGTCGTAACAAAGCAAAAGCTCTGACCGATGAATATAAAAAGAACAAAAGTGGTGTCCACTTCATCAAGCGGTAGGGCATGATTTGAGTAATTGCCGAGCCTGGCAGAAGAACTTGGAAGACTATTATTCAGGTAAAGGTCATTTTCCTTCTATACAGGAGCTTGGAGAACCAAGCTCCAAAAAAGACAAGGATGAAGACGAAGAGATGGAGTATCAAAAGCCACAACACACCATTGATATGATCTTTGGTGGGTCCTCCTCATACTAATCTAGGTGCCATCTGAAGGCCATGGAACGGGAGGTGAACCTCGCCGAATCTTCGATCACCGTCAAGCCATCCAGATGGTTGGAGGCAATCAACTCCTTCAGCAAAGAAAACTATCCCATCCCTTCAACTCAACCTGGTAGGTTCCCTGTTGTTGTAGTACCTACTATAAATATTTGTAAAGTTAATTGAGTATTAGTAGATGTTGGTAGTTCTTTAAATATTTTGTTTACGGGAAGCATTAGAAGAAATGCAAATTCCCAAGTCAAAAGTAAAGTCTGTGAAATATGCATTTTATGGTATAGTTTCAGGATCTATTGCTAAACCGATAGAAAAACTTTCCCTACCGGTTACATTTGGAAGACCAGATAATTTCTGAACATATAATATTTCATTTGATGTAGTAGATTTTGAAACTGCATACAATGGAATTCTTGGTTGCCCAGCATTGGAGAAGTTCTTGATAGCTACGCATGACGTTTATCAACTTTTACAAATGCCTGGACCAAAAGGGTCATTACGGTTCGAGGGGATAGAAAGATGGTATATCCCAAGAACTAGTCGATGAACTTCCAACCAGGGATACTAATCCACCTTCCATGCAGGTCAAGCACTCAAAACTAAAGATGGCCGCAAAACCCTCTAACCAGACCAAGGAAGTTCCACTCGACAAGGGCGCTTCTCTAGAAAGCGTCGAAGCGCCATCTGGACTCGGAAATGCTAGTGCAATTGCCCAAAAGATATTGGTCGGGGCAGAACTCGATCCTAAATAGGAAGAGTCACTCGTCTCATTCCTCTAAGACAATTAAGATGTATTTGCCTGGCAAACATCCGACAAGCCTAGAGTCCCGGAGATATGATCGAGCACAGTCTTGCTCTCCGGCATGATAAGTAGCCGATCACGCAAAAATTAAGGTGGTTTGCACTAGATCGGAAGGAGGCAATCCTATCCAAGATTGACAAGTTTTTCAAGGCTGGATTTATTTGTGAGGTCGACCATCCAGAGTGACTCACCAATCCTGTAATGGTTAGAAAAAGTAATGAAAAATGGCGAATGTGTATCGATTTCACAGATCATAATAAAGCTTGTCCGAATGATGAATTTCCCTTCCACGTATCGATCAGTTTGTAGACTCTACTTCTGGTTGTGGGTTATTAAGCTTCTTAAATGTGTATTTAGAGTACCACTAGATTAATATGAGTAAAGTTGATAAAGTGAAAACTTCATTTATCACACCATATGGCACTTATTACTATGTTAAGATGCCATTTGGTCTCAAAAATGCTGGTGCTGCTTTTTAGAGGCTAGTGCAAAAAACCTTTAGTCCGCAGATAGGTCGTAATTTAGAAGCCTATGTTGATGAGCTGGTCGTAAAGAGCATCAATGTTGGCAATCATATTTCTGACCTACAAGAAACTTTCAATAACTTAAGAATGTATAACCTGAAGTTATATCCGGAGAAGTGTGTGTTTGGAGTTTCTTTTAAAAAGCTTCTTGGATTCCTAGTTTCAGCTAGAGGACTTGAAGCGAACCTGGCAAAAATATCGGCTATCAAACAAATGCGCCCTCTGACAATAAAGAAAGAAGTCCAAAAACTAACCGGCTGTATAGCAGCACTAAGTCACTTCATAGTACATTTGGAAGACAAGGGATTACCTTTCTTAAAACTTCTTCAGAAACATGAAAATTTGGAATGGACTAAAGAAGCAAATGATACATTTGAAGAACTCAAAAGGTACCATACGAATATCCCAATCTTAGTATCTCCAAGATTGAGAGAAATATTGTTGATATACCTGGCTGCAACTCCACAAGCTGTTAGTGTTGTACTGCTCGTTGAGCGTGACAATATCCAACTATTGGTATATTACGTAAGCGAAGTCTTATATGGACCAAATGAGTGATATCCAGAGTTACAAAAGTTGCTATATGGTCTCCTTATGGCTTCGAAGAAACTAAGATATTACTTTCAGTCCCACAAAGTGGTCGTACCTATTGGATATACTCTTGGTCAAGTTCTCTAAAACATAGAATCATCAGCACAAATAGCAAAATGGGCAATCGAGCTTGGGGCTTCGATCTCCATTTCATTTCACGAACATCAATTAAGCCCCAGGCTTTAGCACAATTCGTTGTCGAATAGACGAACCCTGGCCCACCCAAGGGCCCTAGTACGAACACCATGAAGAGTGGACAATGTACTTTCACGATTCCTTGATGCTTAAAGTCTCGGGGGCTGGAGTTGTCTTGATATCTCCTACTAGATAACACATTAAATACGCATTCAGTTAAACTTTTCTGCTACAAACAATGTGGCAGAGTGCAAAGGTTTACTGGTAGAATTTCGAGCAGTCAAAGCGCTCGGGATTCGCAGATTACTAGTGAAAGGTGATTCTCAACTAGTAGCAAATCAAGTTGGGAAGGAGTATCGATGCTCAAGTCCCAAGATGTACTTCTTCGGTTTCCATATCCAGCATATTCTTAGAAAGGACAACTTTCGGCAGACCAGTTGGCACGTATGGCTTTCTACATGGTATATCATCTAATAAATCACATGTTATGCCTATATCCGCCTTTGAGCTAGTGAGTTCCTTGAGAATGAGAGATTTACGTTCTTCTTTTAGCATATCATAATTATTTTGAAGAGAGATATACTCTTTCTTTAAAACCTTGAATCTCATCTCCTCTTTCCCAAGATATTCATTAAGCTCTTCTAACATATCCATCAACTCATCATATGTAGGCTCATCATTACTTACCTCATTATTACCTTTTGTCATGAAGCAATGAGTTGATGTGGATGAAGTTGAGGACTCCTCATTGTCGGCGCTAGAAGTTGAGCATTCTTCTTCCAACATCCACTCTTCTATGCAATTATCCTTGGTGAGGTGGACATTTCATAATAATCTTGAAGATGTGTCCACATCTCAAGAGCGTTCTTGAGATTGCAAACTTCATCGAACACCTCTATACTCAAAGCACTAAATAAGGCGTTAATTGCTTGAGCGTTGAGATATGAGCATTTCTTTTTCTCAATAGTTGGAGCAAGAAAATCCTTTGGAGGAGAAAAGCCCACATCTACATTCCGCCATATTTTAGGGCTCATGGCCTTAAAGTAGAATGACATGCGGATTTTCCAATAAGTATATTTTTTTGCTATCAAATAGAGGTGCTTCACCTGGGTACACTATATCGCTAGTGGTCATCCTTGACTCTCTAGACGGTTAAGTCTAATAAAATAAGAGATCAACCTCTGATACCACTTGTAAAATCGAGGAGGCCGACTAGAGGGGGGTGAATAGGAGGTTTTAAAAATCTTTTGGCTAAAACCGATTTCTAATGCAGAAGCATACAACAAATCGGTTTTGCACAAATAAAGCCTAAATCAACTAGTCTTCACTAAGTGCAACAACAATATACGACAATTGATAATGAAATCAAGCAAGCAAATACATGTGAGTAATTTAATTCTATAAATGTAAATTGCAATAGAGTAAAGCACAAGAGAACACACCACAATGACACAATGATGTTTTACCGTGGTGTTCGAAGACTTACCGATCTCCCCTAATCCATGTTGAGGTAAGCCCAAAATAATTGGACTGGCTCTATGAATTAAGTCAAACACCTCCGAAGTAAGTCCAACCACTTGGTCCGGTTCCAACACGAACCGACACCTCGATCCACTCAGAGTTGCTCTTCCTCCACTCCGGAGATAGCGAGCACCAAACCACTCACAACCGTCGTGGTCTTCTCACAACCTTGTTTGAGAATCTCACCGGCGCAACACCTCCAAGCCATCTAGATATCGGGAAACACCAAGAGTAACAAGCCGAAGACTCTCACTTGTTCTTTGGTTAAGGGCATGAATATAGCATCAGCAACCTTGTTCACAGCCGGTCAAGGTGGATATCTATAGCCCACACATAAAAACTAGATGTTGGAATAAACATCCTGAAAAAATCAAGATTTTCCGTAATACCACCGTTCAAGACCGGTACTACCGTAGTCGGGAACAACGGTCAACTGTTGTGCACTTATTGCGATTGATATAGCCGTTATGAAAAAGTTGATGTACTACCGCTAACTACAAATCGGTATTACCGCACCGCGGTAACACCGCTCGGCTATATCGGTATTACCGATTTCCAGAGGATTAAAAACACGAGAAAAACACCATCTTTGGAAAATTCGTACCGCCAAATAAATATCGGTACTACCGCACACCGGTAGTGCCGCTCAGATCATGCGGTCATACCGATTCTCAGGGGAGATCAAAAACTCCCAAAAATATGCACTCTATATTTTACGTACCGCCATATATTGTTGGTACTACCAACCCGGCGTAGTACCGCCGTTCAAATACGATCATTCCGATTATCAGAGATTAAAAATATTAAAAAGACATGCTCTCGGAAAAATATACCACCAACTGGATTTCGGTATTACCGAAAGTCGGTAATACCGCACATCACTTGCGGTCATACCTGATTTTGGATTTCAAGAAAACTTTCCAAAAACTTCCTTTCTGGAAAAAATTCATGCCGCCATGTAAACTTCAGAATTACCAACCTACGATAATACCGCTCAATACTTGCGGTCATACCGGATTTTCTGAATATTTTTTCATAGGCAAGAACAAAGCAAAGCAGGAGCTCTAACAATTTGCAAAACACATTCGCAAACTTAGATCATGCCACAAGTAGAAGGTACATGGACTTCAACCATTTGTAAAATACATTTGCAAGGTATAGTCACATCTGCAAGGATTAGACGCATGAACCTCATCTGTTTGCATAACACATTCGCAAATAATAGCATCATGCTACGGTGAGCTAGAGCAAGCGAGATTGAGCTATCAACACATGATGAGACTCAAGCTACTAGTTAAGAACTCTCTTAATAGTACGACAACCTATACTAGCAATCCGGTCTCCAACCAAACACCAAGACCGGTAAAAGACTAGGAACACATCCTTAGCCCGAGCTAGTCATACCTTTGCCTTGAGCATCCTCTTGAAGCTTGATGACGCACATTTTCAAGTCCGGGTCCTTGAATTGATATGCATCAACCCATGATGCATCCTTCTCTTGACTTCCATCAACACATAATGATTTTCTTTACTCCAAGTTCTTGACTTGGATATGCATCAACCCATGATGCATCCTTTTCTTGACTTCCATCAACACATGATGATTTTCTTTACTCCAAGTTCTTGACTTGGATATGCATCAACCCATGATGCATTCTTCACGAACATTCCATCAACACATCATGGATTCCTTCACTTTAGGATCTTGTCTTGGTGCTTATCAACATATAATTGAAGGATCGCGGGAAGGCTACGATAGCACAAAACAAATTTTTTACCGTGCAACCAAGAAACCTCCGCTAGTAATAGATCACAAGATTACCACTAGACGCGCCGACTCGTAGCGGAAGTAGAGTCGATGGAGCGAGATGATGCAGTCATAGTCGTACTTACCGCACGTCTTCTCCTTCGAGTGATCGTAATTGTTGTGCGTCTTCTCCTACAAGTAGTCGTACTCGCCGCGCGCTTGCTCCTTCGAGTAGATGTACTCGTTGTGCGTCTGCTCATCCGAGTGGTCGTACTGAGTTGCGGATCGTCCTAGTGCTGATGCTTCGCAACAACACCTCCAAAGTATCCACATGTACGGGGCATGGACACCACGCGCTGGAGTGCTAGCACCGGCAGCGAGGTTAAGGAAGGCGTGGCTATTAGGGTTTTGGGAAGTTCTTCAAAAGATTGTCATCACACCCCTTGCCACCGCCCCTCTATTTATAAGCATCCATGATGGGTCTCGAACTTGAGGCCCATTACGAACTCGAGGCCTACAATAATTCAGATCACCATCAAAATCAAATCCCACCCTTTCAGTGTGCGACACTATAGATTCATGTGTAATCGGTCGTGACTCGAAAACTCTTTTCGACCACTAGTCGTCAGCGGTACCTAGCAGCATATAACGATTCCAAAACACACATAGAATATATCGGACGAACCTTAATGCAAGATGATCTACGACCAGGTCCATATCACTAACGACTAGCTCGTATCTCTATACGACCAGTTCATATTTGGTCTCGACCAATTCGTAACTCCTTACGACCAGGTTTCGACCACTTAGTGACCGTGTTCAACCAACCTGCGACCAGCTCATATCTCCATACGACTAGTCCATATCTGATCGAACTGAAAGACCTTCTCGTGTATACTCTCTTTACCTCACGATATCTAGTTGAACTCCAGATGAGATATTGTATCATCCATGGATTGTTCAATACTTTCTCGATCAAGTGTCGAATAACTTCATGTGGTTGACACTTCGACCACTAGTGGTATGGCCATGCACTTTCTTTATCCGACCACTATGAGGGGCCCAGAGACATCTCTCCTATTATGTTAGGAGGGGCAAATCACATATCCGACCAGTCACATCCCTCCGCATATTTCATAGTATACCCAAAGCTACCTTTATAACTACCCAGTTACGAGTAGCGTTTGGCAACTCCTAAGAGTGCTACTACATATGTAGAAAACCATGCTGATCTCAAGTCTAAGGATTATACATCATCATTGCTTGAGACTAACTAATGATACTTAGAATCATAGCAATCTCAACAGTGTCTCAAGGTTGGTCTTTTCCAACACCATGTTCTCTAACATGTGTCCATATTATTGGTTTGATATCTCCATATCCATGACTTGTGAAACATAGTTATCAACTAATATATATGCTAGTCTATCCATATATGTTCTCATATATTTCCGACCAGGGAACGTTTAAGAATAATCATCACAGAAATATAGAGTTTCACAATCAAGTCACATACTTGATAATAAATATTATTGATATTATTCTATGAACAAGATAACATATTATCCAATGTCATGAACATATTGAAATACAATCATCTTTATAATTGCCTCTAGGGCATATTTCCAACAATAATGACATCCTTCATCCCGAATCTCGACTTGAATATCATCAATACATGATGATCTTCTTCACTTGCCCTCCATTAACACATGATAGGTTTTCTTTGCTCCTGACTCGATGATCAACTCATGATCATCTCCTCTTCGTGATCTTGATATGCATCAACACATAATCCATCCTCTTCTTGAACTTTGACTTGATGATAATCAACTCATGATGCCATCCTAAATATCATCATCATGGAACTCAACCTATTTCACCAACTCATGAAAAATGTTAGTTTCACAATGTGATTATCATTAATTACCACAACGCACCATTAATTCATAATGGTGGGTCAAAATACTTCAATCTTTCCATCTTATGTAATTAATTACAACCATCATAATTAGAAATAATTGGGCATTAAACAATATGAGTATATATGAACTACACAAGTTTTATATACTCAAGGGTATATTTCAAAGTAGAGATCTCAAACATATGTGGATAAAGGAATATGGATTAATACCAATGAAACCACAAAACACAGAGTGAACTCCCCCTAAATATGTGCATACATGAATGTATAATAAAAACATATACACATATTCAAGTTAGACTTTTGGTGCAGTTCAACCTATATTTTGGATCCACGGAATGCAACAAGATATAAGAATATGATGTCAAATGCATACCTCTTTGATTTTCACCTTTTCATCCAATTGAAACTAAACAATAGGTATAACAATCAAAGTGTTAGACTCACAAATGGATTTATCATTAATCACCAAAATACTCCATAACACATAATGGTAAGGTTTGGATTCTTCATCGATCCTAGTAGTGATAAGATGACATCAATCTATAATTATCTTCGGCATGGCACTCTTCCTGAAGATGATGTAGAGGTTGATCGTACAGCTCGAATGGTCAAATCATACACTTTGATCGAATGTACTCTTTACAAACGGGGAGCTTACGGAGTGTTGATGAGATGTATATCTCAAACGGATGATATGAGATTACTATCCGATATACATGGAGGAGTCTATGGAGCACATCATTCCTACACAACTCTATTCGGTAAAGCCTTCAGATAAGGATACTACTGCCCAACTGCCCTCCACGATGCAAAAGAGCTTGTGACAAAGTGTGTACATTTGTTAATTTCATAGTCAACAAGTACATCAACCGACACAACCTTTGCAAACAATAGCTCTTCTAGGCCTTTTGTAACCTAGGGATTAAACTGTTGGACCGAAAAGGCGACTAGAGGGGGGTGAATAGGAGCACGCTCACTTTTTCACAAATAATGGATTCAATAATGTTTTACTCCAGTAGCTATAGAAGCTATGAAGATCAGTATATCAATACAACATAAGACTAATATTGAATCCAATATAAACCCCTAAGCAAAACGACAAAAACAACAAAGATTAAAGCACATCGATCTTACGTCCGGCCGATTTGCGCGGCCTTGGGCGGTCGGACCGATTTCTGGCCGGTCTGACCGGTGGCCACGGGCGGTATGACCGCTGGCCTCCAGAACAAATTGAAAAACCCGATGACGAAGATGCAAATAGATGAAACTTTTGATCTACTAGAACACACCTTTTTTATGATATCAGAGACCAATTCTAATCGAAGATTATGATAATTCTTGGAGGAATCAAGATCCTTTTCCATTTGATCAAAGAAGGGTTCAAAACCAAGTCAAAACGAAAACTTGATCCAAGATCTTGCTCGTGGGTAATTGATGATCAAGATGATCCTAGATAGGTTCCCACACGTCACAGCAAGCGAGATCACGTGAAGAATTCAATCAAAAACTCACGGATCAAAGAAAGACTCAAGATCATCAAATATAGAGAAAGAACGCAATGAGACAAAACATGATCAAACTTTCCTTTGATTGATTGATATGATCTGGGCTTACATCCATTCCATCAATGGAGGACAATGCTCAATCCAAGAGCACAAAAATCACATCAAACTATCAAGAACCCTAGCCTCCACAAAAGCTCTCTCTAAGAAAATTAGGGTTTACAAGAATTGCAAAAGAGGCAAAGAAGAGTGCAGCTACCTCCCTCTCCTATTTATAGTGGAGGCTTAGACCTTCTAGAAATTAATCCTATTGGGCTCCCGTTAAGGCCCAAAACAAACGGGACGCATACGCACGTATTTTAAAGTGCCGTCTTTAACTCCTCTTGACCTAACTAGCTACACCTTGCGCCATCTTGCGATTCGGATTAGCTAATAGATCATACTTGTCCATCTTGCACCTCGCTTGAGTACATTGACCTCACCCGGCATCATCGATCGTTCTGGACCTCAGCTCTCCAAGCCTAGTCCCGATCATCCTTGCCGTTGACCGTCGTTGACCACCAAGCAACCTGGACAACAATAGATAAGTAAACCGAATTTGGGAACAAGTTCTTCACAACTTGACCCATGTTAGTCAAAACATGCATCATGCAACATATATGCCCTGAAACTCATGACTTTGACCTAACAAACGAATATCGCCGCCTCGAAGACCGACGATCAAGTGAAAACCGGTCAGACCGCCCCGAGGCGGTCGATCGCCTACTGATGCCGACCGCCACCTATGGGCGGTCGGACCGCCACCGGACTTAGTCGATTTTCAACCTCTGAAAACTGAAACCTACTGGAAATTTCAAACCAATAGAACTTTTGACTGGAGACTCCAAAAATTATGAGATCAAGTGCAATAGAATCCCCTCTGTTGCCTACACACTCTATTTTTAGCCCAGCTCAATTCACCACATTTCAAGTTTTCCGGTC
The DNA here is from genome assembly GCA_036346395.1 of Hsuehochloa calcarea. Taxonomy (NCBI): domain Eukaryota; kingdom Viridiplantae; phylum Streptophyta; class Magnoliopsida; order Poales; family Poaceae; genus Hsuehochloa; species Hsuehochloa calcarea. The sequence continues at coordinate 55,466,172 of CM070593.1, read as the reverse complement.
CGACGGCCGCCAAGGTCGGTCAGACCGATTTGGGACCGGTCTGACCGCCCCCCTGGCTGGTCAGACCGATTCAGTTCTGACAGAACTGAACTTGTGCCAAAAACCCGTGAAACGATAAACCGTAAACGCCATTGCCAATTGTCACATCATCATAAGATCTGGAGCATATCCCCATGATATCCACATAAACATTTTGGGATATTTCCCAAAAGAAGGGGGGCTTCAAATTCCTTTTTGTTATGATTGATACATTTACAAAATGAATAGAGGTTGAGCTAGTTGTTAAAGTAACAACTAAAGTCGCCAAGAAATTTATCCCAAAAATATGATCACACGATTTGGTATAACCAGTCTATAATCACATATAACAGTACCAAGTTCTCGAGCGAGAATTTTTAGGAATTCTGCGAGGATCTAGGTATCAAAGTACATTACTCTTTCGTTGCTCACCCAGAGAGTAACGGGGCAGTTGAGCGAGCTAATTGCATAATAATACGAGTAAAATGTCGAGTATTCGTATAGTTAATAAAACGATCAGGAGCTTGTATTCAAGTACTTCCCACTGTAGCATGGGCCATTCGGACCATGACCCGTCGTGCGACCGGTGAAACACTATTTTTCTGGTTAACGGTGCTGAAGCCATGCTTCCTCCGTAATTAAAAATTGGCTCTGCTCGAACTGATTGTTATAATGAAAACGATAAAAAAGAATGATGTTATGAAGACATCAATTTGATTGAAGAAAGAAGAAACAAAACCTTGATACCATCAGCAGTTTACCAACAAGCAATGACAAGGTACCACAGTCGTAAGGTGTAACCTCGTAGTCTATTTGTAGGTGATCTGGTTCTTAGAAATATTCAGAGCCAGACAAATTACAACAAGTTTTCTCCTAAATGGGAATGTCCATACACCGTGGTCGAAGTAACCAGACCAGGTTCAGTACGACTTTCCATGTCAGAAGGGCATGTTATGTCCAATTGTTGGAATATTGATTAATTGTGTAAGTTCTATGTATAAATGTTCTTTTCATTTTAAAATTTCAATGAAGATGCATCATTTCTTTACTTTCCAATGAGTGATGTTATTTATATTTCAATTATTCATTGCTGGGTTACATACTATTGTTGTCTAATATCATTGGAGGAGATCAATTACCCTCCGACATCCTTTTAAAGGATATCTTTTACTTTTATACTTTGATATATTTATCAAATGCCATAAGGGTCCTTATCGTGAATGTCACGGAGATGGTTTTCACGAATGACCGAACACTCTTTTCTCAAAGAAAAAACAAGTAAAAGAAACATAACACAGACAACTAGATATAGTTAGTTACATACTTAAGGACTCAAAGACTTTCTTTCTTCATTTCAACATTCTACTCTTCTCTTGTTTGTAACTAGTAGAGGCACATAAATGCCCCTAGTCAAAACCTCCCCTCTCAGTATGTGGTCCTACCCAGTGGAAGGAGTTTCCTAGCGATGGTCCATTTTCTTACGAACTTTGCTACCAGTCGAAACTTGAAAGCGAATACGTTTCGCGAAGTGTCGATCATGTCTTTGGTTCTTAGCACCTTTTATGACCAGTTTGGATAATGTGTGTAAATAAGAGCATTCATCATTTTTTGCAAATATTTTTGCATAATTTCTTATCATCACCACAAGTCTTAAGACGTCTTTCGACCATACATGTACTATATGGTATCTCAATTATGGAAATAGATCTACAATTAGTCAAAATCATACACTGGTTCTGATCAAATTGGTTTCCTAATGCTAACTAGATCATTTTTACAACATAACTAGCACATACTTTGTACATTGGTCGCAACATGTGCTCTTTTTTTGGTCTACTGCTTCTGTGTTACGTTTTTCTACCACATATGCAGTCGAGGGCTACTAAATATATGAGTACATAAGTTGAGAGATAAACAAAAGCTTTATTGATGACAAAATGTAAGTTTTTTACATTACAATTTTATATTACATTCATTTACTCTTTGGGTCCACTAGACTAGTCGCTATGGGACGGAGATCTGGCCTTCATCACTTCTTCAACCTTGTTTTCGAAGGGTTTCATTCCTTCAAAGATCTTAGCTACATCTTTCTCTGAGCAGTTGAAGTCTGCTTCAAGAGCTTGGAGATTGGAGGAAGGGTGAGGCTTTAAGCTTTGCCAAAGTAAAGCTAACTCTAGATGCAACAGCATCTCTCATAGAATTCACGTTGTTCTTCTGAGAGGTTACAAGCAGACCTTGGAGAGTCTCGAGCTGTCGACCAAAACAGTTCGCCTTCTCAGTCGGTTCCCTTGTAACCGACAAAAATACTTTCAACCCATGTCGAAAGTATCTTGTTGAAGGCAAGGATCTTCTCTTGAAGATTCCTCTTGAGTTCCATCTCCTTATTTTGCTCAAATTGAAGAGCTTTTTATGTTCGTTCTAACTTTTGAGCTTGCTCTGCACGATTAGATCAAAGTTAAATAAATAAATTAAAAAACACTTAGTAAACTAGTCAGGTTTATGATTAGTTATCTTGAGCCTTATTCTCAAAAGCTTCGATAGCTTCCTTGTGCTTTAGGGAGGTCTCATTAAATATAGTTGACCAGCCTTCGATCGACATATTTTTGGCTTTGCACCACTCGTGATGTATGGCTATGACGTTTCCCTTAGATGTAGATTTTTCTCTCTTGAAATTCTCCAATTATGTCAATCATGATAAGGGGAGTATTAAGAAACAAGAAGGAACATAGTAGCGAAAGGAGAAGAAGAAATCAAGAAGAAGTTCTTACTTTTCAATCGAGTTTTCCTTTCCAAGGAAGTTATTTGATGGGTCAGCTCTCCAACCATAGTGATGTTCTCCACCATATGCTACAAAAAAGCAAGATATAAAACTTTCTTAAGTTTCACATAAACTACACAAAGAATGTTGTAATAGTGGTCGTAGGTATTTATGTGGACTGCTTTGTCCGCATAGTTAGAGTAAATGGTCCCATAATCTGTCTTCGATCGACAGTCTGAGATCTTCCTCCACCAAACCTCCTCGAGTCTTTTTAATCAAATATTTGAAGTCGGTTGGTGATGTCCTCGGGATGAGGAGTCCTCCTAACTAAGGCAGAAGTCCTCCCCACATGACCACTGAAGAGAGAAGGAAGCAAGATTTGTGGATATAATGGAGATATGCTTATGATCTTAGGATGATGTTACAATTAGCAATGACATTGAAGGTTTGTCGAATCATGCATTTTCGGCAAAGTTCAAGTGTTGTCAAGTTCTTGGCGATCGGCCGCCAAGGTGGCGGTCGGCCGGCTGTGTGTGTGGTCGACAGACCACCTCGAGTGAGACCGCCAGCCTCGGGCTTACTAGTTGGCGGTCAGACCAGCCTTGGGAGGCGGTCTGACCGACCATAAAGAAACTTTGATTTTAGAGCTGGGCACCCATCTAGGATCATCTTGATCATCTATAATCCACGAGCAAATTTTCGGATCATATTTTTGTTTTGATTCGGTTTTGAAGCAACTTTCACTCAAACGGAAAAAGATCAAAACTTTGGCAATGATAATGACTATATTTGATTGGAATAGGTTCTGACATCCTAGAGAATGTGTGTTTCAAATTTCGTGGAGTTTGGAGTTATAGATCAAAAGTTAGACCAATTTGTGATTTTGAGTTCGGGCTGATTTTACTGTTCATTAGGCTGGAGGTCAGACCGCCCATCTGAGGCTCAGACCACCCCATGTAAAGTTGACCCACCAATCTGAGAAGTCAGACTGCCCAATTTATTTCAGATTGAGTTTTCATGATTTTTGGTTATTTTGCTTCGGTGTTTTGATTGGATTCAATACAAGTATTCCGCTATGCTTGTACATTGATCTTTATAGCTCTCATAGCTATTAGAGTAAAAATCATGTTGAATCTGATCTTAATGAAAAAGAGATTGTGCTCCTATTCACCCCCCTCTAGTCGCCATTTTGGTCCAACAAGATTGATTCCACCTCTTCGATCACTTCAGTCCCAGCAATAAGCAGAACTTCTGGGTCTCTTCTTTAGTTTCTGCCTCCTTGGATGGGGTCAGAACCATCAAGGAATCCTAGGCGATAGGAGCAAGCATTGTCACCTCCACCCGCTCGGGGGCTGGCTCGACCATCATTTCCTCAGGAGTTTCCTCCCTGAGGGAGCTCTGATCAGAAGCGATGGAAACACTAAAGGATCTACAAAAACATAAGAAATGTAGATAAATATTTCAAAATACAAGAGAATCTAAAGGTACATATTTATGTAAATTTTTTATTTTACATACCTTAGTCTTCTTGGTTTTGAAATTGAAACGACCTAGAGCAAAATCCAGAGCGCTCGCCTTCCTCTTCTTCTTTTTGACTGATTTCATCGGTTCCAATCCGGTAGGGCTGGTTAGACCCCTCACATCCTCCGGGCGGAGGTCGAAGTAATCTCCCCGACCACTTGGTCGGAGATAATCTTCCCGACCATCTGTTCGTAGATTGTGGTTTCATCGACCTCTGGGACAGTTGCTCCAGCAACAACTATCTGGTCAACCACAACCACTAAGGAGTCTACAATCATTTAAGCTTTGGTCAGCTGTTCTTCTTGTTATCCCACCTAATTATAAATCAAAGTTAGTTTGGCGATGGAATACTTTATCTAAATTGTATATTTCTTTTCGATGCTCTTTCTACCTCTGAGGGGCCACCATCTTGGGTGGTCGTTGGAGTAGAAGTGGTCAGGGCAACAACAGGATTCGAGCTCTCGATGAGCTCGTTGATTTTCAACCTGACCGATTGCACATTAAAGGAGTGTTATGGCATTTCAATCGGTAAAATACATAAATGATGAAAAGATGTTATTATTTTACCTTGAGTGTTTCTATCCTTTTGTCTGTGGAGACGATAGCCAAAATCCGGGGAACATCAGTCTTATCATTAGGCTCCCTGGCACAGATCATCTTGATCCGGTCCCTGATCTCTTCAGGAGAAAGGGCTGTAAAAGAAAGAGAAAGACTTTAAGGTTACAAAATAATCACCTGAAATAAACTAAATTGGTTGGGGTTTTCAAGACTTACGTTCCGAAGAATACCTGGTCGCATCACCCCAACCATCATATGAAAGCATGGTACGAGCTCGGAATTTCAAAGAACTTATCCGGCGTGTAGAAAAATCTTTCACCACATGCCAAGAAGTTAATCCTTTGATACTAAGACGGTGGATGGCCTCAATCCATCTCCCCACCTTTCCCTCCTTCGCGAAGGATCACCGTCGAGGATTTTCGACCGCCACCTTACCAGAAAAGCAGAGGTTGTCTTCCTTGATCAGCACCATGTAGAACCATTGTTTCTTCCGTGATGACCACGAAGACTTAGAGTACATTCGGATATACTCCTCGGCTTTCCCGTCGTGAAGGCCAAAGCACACTCCCCAGATGACGCCGACGACTTCCCTGACTTCCTCATCTTGTAGAAATATCTAAGAACCTCCAGATCTGGCGGAATCCCTAGATATGCCTCGCAAAGATAGATGAAAATACTAAGGTTGGCGATCGAATTGGGAGCAAGGTTTACCATCTCGACTCCGTAGTATTCAAGCAATAGGGAGAGGTACGGGTGCGCTAGCAACCTGAACCAACACTCAACATAAGCGAGGAAGATAGGGATTTCTCCCTCATTGCTGCTCGAAAAATGCTCCCCTACCGCTGACCGCTGATCTCCAAGAAATCAAGGTCTTGTCGGGAAGCATCCCGCTTTTCTCCATAGCCTTGAGCTTCTTCTCATTCAACTCAGACGCCGGCCAGCTGGAGATGGAATCCACCATTGTTGTTTTTGGCAAGAAATTGAGGGGAAGTTGAAAGCAATTCTGGGAGCATGAAAACCCTAAGACAATCCACTGCGGGCATTTTATAGGGGCATCCCCCTTAACTGAAAAAAGGAATTGCCCAAAGTCCAACAGACACAGATCTCTTCAATTTTCAAAGTAGTTTCTCAACTTTAAAGTGAATACAAACCACATCATTATTCTCGCCATTAAAAGAGAAGTTTCCCGATATAAATTCCATCGGAGAGGGTTCACACTACATATTCACTTAAAGTTCAGGGGCTAGCTGACGAGGATTAATTTTCTTAATACTCCTTTGATATTTAATTAAAGATCATGTGGCCCTTGTGGTCGTAACCTCCATACTCAACGACTCCTATGGTTGTGAGAATCCCAGAGGTTGCTTTATGAGTACCCTGGTTGGAGAGGCCTTATATTTATTGCCCGACCAGCCAATCACTCGTAGAATCTTTTGAACTGGTACTTGGACCCGGTTCCATGTATATCCCTTCCGTGTGATGAATGGAACACATGCCTTGTTTGTTCCAAATCACATGACGCTTTACAGCCTCAAGTCATTGACAATAACTACTGTATAGTTTCGTCTCCTATTAACACTAATCGGCGATCAGTTGGTGGTTTACTAACAATAGCTGCCTCCCCGACCAAATGTGTTACTCCCAAAAGGTGCCTTCTTCAGGAGTAACTACCTCCTCTTAACCAAGTATTTAAGGGTGGATGACGAACAACAAAAAAAAGAAAAGAAACCAATTCATCAAAGCACAAGTATTTGGTATTCTATCTGAAGACAATTGAAGCATAGTCAGTGAGATACTCAGTGTAATTAGGACTAGTTTGTTGCCTTACAAAGGCACCCCCTGTAAAGATCCAGTTCATTGCAATAAAGAGCAAACCTATTCTCCCCAATAACTCGTAGCCATTTTTCTTATTTCATTTTGTAAGATCGTCGACTTGATTGTCGACATGGATGTTAGGAGTTGGACGGTCTGACCGTCCCTGGGAGGCGGTCTGACCGGCCTTGGGTGGCCATGGTCAGGCGATGCAGGTTTGGGGTAAATGGACATCAAACACTTGTGTGAGAATGTTTGGGGATGTGTTTGCATACTAGGTGTAATTGGAAAATAGAAATTGAATGTGAAATTTGATAGATATTAATGGAACAATCCAGAGAGGGTGTTTCTGGTGTTGGGAGGCGGTGAGACCGGTCACTCCATGGTGGTCAACCGCTAGTGGGACCAGCTTGGTGTCGTCAGTCTGACCGGCTTTGGCAGTTTAGTGCACAGTGAGTTTTGCTGAATTTTGGAATTTGACCTAGGGTCATGGAATTGTTGGATATGTCGTACATGATGCATGTTTTGGCTAACGCGGATCTAGTTGCGAAGAAGTTGTACCTGAAATCGATTTCTTGGTTTATTATTGTGTAAGAAAACTTAGAGTCAACTACGGTCAACGACGAGAATAATTTTAACTTGGTTAGATCCAAAACGATTAAAGATGCAGCTGATTGGTCCCAAATAAGACGCAAGATGAATAAGAATAGGAAATTTTATACATGGAAGCTTTGAAGTGTCATAAACCTTGTACGATTGTAATTAGAATCGCGTGTAGGAGTAAAATCATGTTGCCGATATTTTGCCTGACAGGCACGTTCGTGCGCGTGAGTATGAGGATGGTCCGCGTTGGACGTCTCACTATATGTGAAAGTGTGTATAGTATAGTACCCCTACTGCTATACTTTGCCGACATTTTTACTGTACGGTACTGTTTCCCATACATCGTAATCATTGCAAGCTTAGCTGCTAGTCAGGTACTCAGGTGGGCTGGGCACCACGCACCAGCAACAATACCAATACCAATACCGGTCGCGGTTTACACCATATGCATCTGCATGCCGTGTTGTCTTTTACACAATCACTACTTTTTACTCGATCGTCATGAACTCATCGTGATCATACGTACATCTCAATCGATCACATATTCATGTGTGTGCTCAGCTAATTAAAGCTAGCTAAGGTAGCCCTCACCTCATGCATGTTCTCAAGTCTCAGAGCTTGTACAATGTGTTGGCCTGATAGAGTGATAAATCAACATATCTGGATGTAGTACCGTCTACTCTTTTGCCATTTTAGCTCGACAAAATTAACACGCACACAGGCCAAACCACCAAAGATTAGTTTACCACTTTACCTCAAACCAAAAGACAAGAAGCTGTCGGTTTATTGTTACACGCTACACGGTGAGTACCCCAGCTTTAGCCTTCTCTGGCACCTCCAGCTCACCCTCCGCGAACGTGCAAGAAGAGCTCCGGGATGAGCAGGACGCGCGGGCCGGGTCGGCGATGGCGACGATGACGTCGACGAACGCCGCCACGATGGCGCCGTGCGTGTCCTTGCCGTTGGCGCGCAGGTACCACCCCAGCATCTTCTCGAGCCAACCCCAGTCCCCGACCCCGTGCGCGGCCACCATCTCATCCATGGACGCCCGGAAGTCCACGTACGGGTCTGCCGACTCGAACGCCACCGCCACGCCGCCGACGAAGGCCTCTCCGGCGCCCGATGACTTCTCCTCTAGTATGGAGCTCGTGGCCGACGCGCCAGGGTCAAAGAGGAGCCGGTCGGAGGAGCGGAGGCCCCGCACAATGGCGTCGTCCGCCGTGTCGCCCCCCGCCGACGCTTCGGACGCCGTGGAGAGGCTGTTGGAGCAGTCCTGCCGCGCGGAGGAAGTCGTGAAGGAGGACTCGGCGGAGTCGAGGAAGATGGAGGAGATGGTCTTGGCGCCCGGAGGCGGCGCGGCGCGGAAGGACTGCGTTCTTGGGTGCTTGCATGACGGCCACGCCCACGCAGGCGCGGTGGCCGGAGAGGGAGGCGGTGACGGCGAGGTGTCCTTGGCCTTGGTACGGAAGAAAGAACTCAGGGCCAGCCTCCTGATGACCATAGGTGTAGTGTTCGAGGTGAACCGGAGGGGGAGGAAGGAGAAGAAGGGTTCGGTGTGTGGCTTCAATACATGGGGTGATATGGACTATGGTATAGGTCGTGGACTCGTGGTTGTTTGGTTTTAACTTTTCAAAGGATCCCTGGGAGGGAAGATGTGAGCAGTAAATGGTAATCTATTTTGAGATTTTGGAGCATGCAAGCGTTAATTCGTACCACAGCCAAAAGTGTAACTGCCAAACAAATCACTAAGATTCGAATGATATTATTGTTTTTGCTAGATATATACATATAAAATGCATTAGTGACATGGGATCGTACCATTCGTACTTCAATATCATATTACCAGTTTATCTCTACTTACGTTAGCATACACTGCATGCTGAACTAAACCGAAGTACTTCCGAATGAGGCATTTTAAACGAAGCGAGGATAAAAACACAACTAAGCTGTTATGTGTGTGTGCCCATCACGTGTGGACTGAGCTTTCAGCGAAATTTGAGCCGCAAAGTGTTACATGTATAAAGAAAAGTGACACATTGTAATAGCAATCGCAACCCAAACATATTTATTGAAATGTTTTTTTTTTGGCAAGCTACTGACATGTTATGTTCACTCCACTAAAATATATAGCATGTGATTGTTCCATGTTGTTTTGGACACGGATCCTCTACTGTAGCATGTACTGCAGAAGTGAACACTACTACGACATTAGGGTCCATCTGGACTATCCAATCGACAGTGAGTGACTCAGATCAAAAGTACTCCCTCTGCAATACTATAGAGGACCTGGATAATGTTCTTCTATACTTGTTTTAAAGCTACGAAACCTTCCGTCAACCCATAAAAACTAGCAAGGAGTGTCTTATTTTAATTAGGGCACATACTTATGTGTTCAGTGGTAAAATACATCCCCGCATTCCATGAGCCCTTCAGCCTTCGCAAAAGTTCCAGTATGTGTAATGAAAGTGTGTGTGTGTGTGTGTGTGTTTGCGTGTGTAACGTGAGTGAGGTGTGTTTCTTTATTGTACTCTCTCTTTAAAAAATACATGAAAACTAACTACTGTTTTCTATTAACAAATTATAGACTATCATAATTAGAAATTATATATGGTAGAGTCATTTGAATAGAGGGATTGGGAGGATGGTCAGGAGACAACCAGGTTTCATTTTGGACCAAATTGTCGACGTAGAAAGCTCTAGTGGGACACCATAAGGTGCGCGTGTTGAACTAGTCATGCCATTTTATTTTATTTTTTGCGAGGTCCGTCGTACTGTCTTCAAAAAATGATTTTATCTCCCAGCACAGCTCAAACTTGCTACAATACAAAGTATGGAGCACCACGAATTGGGAAATGCCGGGTGGCACTATGCCCCTCGCCACCCATCCGGCACACAGAGGATCCGGAGTCTGAGAGCAAGACCCACACATGTGCGTGTGCGTGCAACAAAGGCAGGACACTCGGACAGGACGATGCCGATACGCAGCCAGCCGTTGAAACCTGAAAGGCTTCCCTGTCTCGCAAATGGAAAGACGACCCGGTCTTTCTACCACGCAGCGTGCAAAGGTCTACGTGCTTCCGGCGAATGTTTTCAAGCCTTTCGATTCCTCGGAGAGGAGCTTGACTCCGTCTGCCTTGCTCTTTCACGGGCTTGTGCAAGATCGGAGGCCATGGCTTTGCCTCCTGCGTCGCTGCAGGGCCTTGCCTGTTCTACTCATGCGTAGCTCTCTGCATCTGATAGATTTGTCAGCAAAACTTTGTTTTTTTTTTCTTCTCATTTAGCATCTTTTTGTAACAAAATAGCAAAATTAGTCCTCCTACTCGAAATGATAAAAACAACACACCTACCATACTAGCTTACTGCAAAAATCATGTGCCCCGCTCCCATACCGCGGCAGCCGATTTGCGCACGTTCCTACTGCGGATTAGGAGCTCTACGATCTGAGAGCGCGGTATCCACGTAGCTTTTTTTACCATTTTAAACACGAGAGAGTTAGTTTTGCTATTACAAATAATATATATATATATATATATATATATATATATCATTCCAGCCTAATACGGCGCCGCCAGGAGCTACGTCTCAACGATGCACGATGCAACCGACCAGAGCTCACTGTCAAACCATGCAAGCTCGAAGTAGATATACGCATGCAGCGACCAACCATTTGCATTTATCCTGAGGTGAAAGCACATGAGGAACAGGAGGCTTAGCTTTGAAGAGCTTCCTCTGGATTTCTTCACCCTTCCGAACCCTGATATGCCCTTCTGGCTTGCCGTGCTGATCTATCCCGTTTCTCTGTTTCGCTACTGTAGGAGATTGGATGTGGCTTTGCCTTGCAAGTTTCAAGATGTTCTTCCAGTTGCAGGCAGGCTGCGTCGCACTGTTCCTGCTTCATTTATGGTCGCTGCTCTTGGCAAGACGAATTTTCGTGGTTTTGCCCTGTTGACCGGCCCCATCTTAATCTCGCTAATTGTCGTGTAGATGGTTGTCTCTGGACCATTCGATTACGTAGAGACCACGTGGTTTAGTCTTACATCTGATGATGAATAATTGATAACATTGTTGAAGAGTTTGAGGAGTTGGTTATTTGTTTTGCAAAAACTGGCGACAGCAGATAGGTGGTCTAACCGATCTTGGGGGTAATCTACCGAGCCATAGTCGGGCAGTCAGACCAGGAGTGCAAACTTGTATTAAATGGACACCAAATGCTTTGCGACGTTGTTTAGGGATGCGTTTGCCCTAGGTGTCATTGAAATAGAAATCGGAAGCAAAACTAGATATAATTTAACTGAAAAATCTAGATAGTGATGTTTTTGGGTGATGAGAATAGGTCAGAACGGCCACACCATGGCGGTCATACCGATGCCCTATTACCGGTGAGTGCGGTCAGACCGACTGGCGTGGTCAGACTAGCTGTGGTGATTTAAGTGCATAGTGAATTGTGCTGAAATTTGGGAATTGGCCAAAGTCATGGAATTGTTGCATATGTGTTGCATGATGCATGTTTTAGCTAACATATGTTAAATTGTGAATAACTTATGTCAAAAATGATTTTTTTGTCCAATGTTGTGTAGAAAAGCTTAGAGTCAACTATGGTCAACGGTGGTGATGATCGGTAATTGGTTTGGTAAAATCAAGGTCTAGAATTATTAATGATGCAAGGTGAAATGGTTGATCTCAAGAAATAAGGTGCAACATGTTGCATTAAGTGGCTTGAGTCAGTGCAAGTGTTAAGGCGTTTGGTCGGAGTCGGATGAGAGAGACTTGCCGGCATGAGGAAAGCCATTGGTGAACCTACACGTAGCGAAAAATGATATTGCTTCACAAAATTAAGGGTTTGTGGATGATTTGCACCCAACCAAGTCTAGGAACCCTAATTTAATATTTGAGTGAAAGTGGCGAGAGGAGATGAGGCTAGGGTTTTAGAGATGTATTGAAAGAAATTTTATGGGATTGAGTGTTCATATGTGAGCTTGTGTTCTCCATATTTGATTTATCAATCCAATCAAATTCGGTTTGATTTTTTTTTCATCCGGTTTTGAGCTCTCTTGCACTCAAACAAGACATTCTTAGAATCTTGGATATGATTGTCTAGATCTTCGATCGAACATATTTCTAACCTTCTTGTTGAGTTGTGTTTGAAATCTCAAGTGATTTGAATTTCTATATCAAAAGTTGGGTTATTTTGTGAATCCAAGATCGTGCTGATTTTTTTTTGTTAGTCTAAGGAGAGGTGAGACTGCTCCAGCGGTCAGACCAGCCAAGAGGGTTTTCTGGTTGAGCGTCATGTTTTCTATTCAATTATTCCGCTGCGAGTTGTAGATCTTTGTCTAACTATTGGAGTAAAAAAGGAGTAGAATTCTAAAAAAAAACATATTAATTCCATCTAGTTGCTACACGACAACTAATTGCTAACACGGTCCGACAATTAATTTGACCTTTTGGCATATCTCTTGCGTGTCTGCCCAATCCTCAAAATTGTATCCGCGGCAAAAATGCACGCATTACCTGAATTGTGAGTTGCATGAGATAAACCTTTTTTTTTACCACATCGACCGATCGTAAGATTGGCGTACCTGCTGTGCAGAGCATTATCTTATCTTGTACTACGCGGATGGTGTTGGCTTGGCGTGATTTGGAACGGCTATCTGCATTCTGCATGGAGCTATCTCATACTCCACGCAAGAGCGTGTATGGGATAAGGTACTGAAATGGAAGTAGCGACATACGGAATTGACGAGGGCCGACCTGCAAAAGAAAATGGGCCTGGTTACAACTTACTGCGGTCAGGACTTTGGACCATGATTTTATATGATTGCCTCGGCAATTATTGATGGTCCGGCTCGTACCAATTTATAGTACATATGGAAGATATTAGGGTGTATCAAGACAAATTCTCTCGTCTTGATTTCTTCTTGACGGTTCGAGCTGAACAATCAGAACGAGTGCGCCCGTGAAAGCAACAACTCGTCTGTTTTAGTGGTATCCCAATGCTGGTTGATAAGCATTCCAAGAAGTGCCCATGCATGTGCTTGTTTACGAGTGACTGACGAGTATTTTTATATATATAAGTAAACATTTTTGGGTTAAACTCAGAGCATCTGTGAAAGCAGTTCTACATAATAAAGTGAAGATTTTTTTTCCCCTAAGTATTCACCTACTCTTCACTCCAATAGCTATGAGAAATAAAGATGGAGAATAAAAAAAATCTGAAAATCAAACTGCTACAGTATTTTCAGATTGTGAACAGTGAAAAAATAGCACTATTTCGAATCCGAAAAATCCATGCAACTTTTGATTCGTAGATCCAAAAGACTTGAAACTTAAACCAAGGATGGGTCATGATCTTAGGAACCTATCCCAATAGAAAAATCTTAAAGAACTTGAGATAATTTGGATCTTTTGGTTCGTGAAGCTCCGCTGCACCAAAATCGGGCCAAAACAAAAAATTAAGCTAACTCTCAAACCAAAGCTTCAAATGACTTGAAATTTGGTATGCACCCTCTCTAGGATGTTAGGAACCTATTACACTCAACGATCGAGAAAATCATTGCCAAAGTTATGACATTTTTCTGTTTGAGGGAAAGTTGCACAAAAACGGAGCAAAAATCAAAGATGGTGAATATGACTTGCTTGTGGATGGATGATGTCCAAGATGGCTCTAAATATGTTCTCACATATCACAACAAGCAAAAACACCAAAGAAATCGAGGCAAAAACAGTTGAATCAAGAAATCACTCAGAGAGGCCAAAGAGAGCAAAAACCGGGTTTCTTCGTAAATCTTGCCATGAAAGTGCTTAGATGGGTGGAGATTGATTTCCAGAGGTTATCTCCATCTCTTACACGTCCTTGGCACAACAAGATCAAGAAGGGAAGAGAGATAGGGAAAAACCAACCAAATCAATCAACACAAAAGAGATTCATGGAGATGAACAAAGATTGATATATTGCTACTTGAGGATGAGGGTTTTACAATCACTCCACTTGGAGGAGAAGAGAGCACACCATAGCTCTCAACTTCTCTCAAACCCTAACCCTAGAACTCATGAACTCTAGGTCTCAAGAGAGAATGGTTGGATGGATGACCACAAATCTCCATCCCAACCCTTTCAATAGATGGGCTAACCAGCCACATCTAACCCTTGGTGGATACTATCCACTTAGCATAATGGGGGAAACCCAACCCCACACATACGGGTTTTAACTCACACTCTACTCTTATGCACGCTTTTCAAAGCGCATAAGCCCAAATCCGCTAAGTCCTTAGCCTTGATCCAACTTGATCATACCAGCTTCTCCATGACCTAAACTATCTTTCCAAACGCCGCTCGAGGTCCGCGGTTTTCTACCGAAGCAGTTTCCGGTATTTTGGTCAAACTACCAAAATACCCTTCCTTGACCCGGTCTTCTCCATCCATTGCAAGCAATTGCCATCCTTGCCACGTGTAGATGCACCACTGGCTTGCCACGCGTCGGCAAGTCTCTCCTATTCCGGTTCCACCGAACCACGCTTCACTTGAACCGACCAAGCCACATGGTGCAATCCCGCCGTTCGAACTTCCCTTCAACATTTCCCGTCTTTCTCGTGCTATGCTTGAGATCACCACCTCACCCAACATCCTCAATCATTCTAGGCCTCAGCTCCTCCATGAGCTTAGCCTCGATCTTTGTCATTGACTGTGGTTAACTCCAGGCAACCCTTCACATCCAAAGACAAAGAAATCATTTTCGGACACAAGTTCTTTACAACTTGACCCACGTTAGCATAATATGTTTCATGCAACCTATAAACTCTGATAAATTTGCAAATCAATTTTTTGACCTTCCCAAATTGAAATGGTTCAACACAACATAATCTAGGACCCTCTCACATTATCCTTCATAAAGACTCATTTAATAATAGTTGTGAACCTATGTTCGATATTAAAAGGAAAAGTCTAATATTTTTTCCTTACGGCCAAATGGGTTGTAAACTAGTTTGAGTCGGGAGCTCAGTGGGATGTACGTTGGGTCATGGCCCTCAAAACATTTGTTGGGCTCTTCAGTGTATGCTCTTTTCCTTTGCTCGGCTAGTCATTGCTAGCGGTACTTGCGGCAAAGGTCATGGGTTCAACCCCATAATCAAGCATAACACCATATTGTTTTTCCTAAATTCGTTTTGCTTGCTAAATTTATTTAGAAGAATACTAGAATAAGATTTATGAGATAACGTTTGTTTTAGTACTATTTTTTATCCGCACATGTTAATCTCTAGAAAGTTACACTACTACACAAAAGGTCATCACACACAGACGGTTTTTAACCGTCTAAATTTGTACGTCTGTGATGACAGGCGGTTATCACAGACGATTTTTTAACCGTTTGTGATAAGGATCAACACAGACGGTTTTTGTTAAGGTCATCACACACAGACGGTTTTTAAACCGTCTAAATTTGTACGTCTGTGATGACAGGCGGTTATCACAGACGATTTTTTAACCGTTTGTGACAAGGATCAACACAGACGGTTTTTGAAAACCGTCTGTGAAGGGCCACTATCACAGACGGTTGCAACCAAGAACCGTCTTATCAAAAGACGGTTGTATTGACAAAAGACGGTTGTATTAACAAACCGTCTGTGATATAAAAGTATCACGACGGTTGCAACCAAGAACCGTGTGTGATAGTGGTATATCACAGACGGTTCTTGGTTGCAACCGTCTGTGATAGTGGCCCTTCACAGACGGTTTCAACAAAAACTGTATGTGATAGTTCTTTGTACCTAATTAATTTTTGTAGTATTTTCAGCTAGCCTCAGGAATTTCTAGCCATGCCCTCTAAAAACAAACAAGCAGAAACAGGTACATCACAGATGAATCTGACAACTGAAAGTGATCATTTAACTGAAAATCAATTGCAAAAGAATATTTCAAGTATTGTCGGTAGAGTTACAAATTGAATTACAACTGCTCAAAGTGAATTACAATATTGAATCAATTGTTCGAAGGTCGTTCATCGGTGTCGATGGCGTGAAACTCTCCGTCGGGGTTAACGATGTCCGCCTTGATGAAGCTGCAGAGCGCCCCTCGAACGTGTGTGACCTCTTTCATGTCGAGTGCATTTAACTCTATATCTAAGACTTGTCGACAGCAGGAGTAAAGTAGTAAGCATATATATTTAAATTTATAATTAGAAAATAATTATTGCGAGATTGACAAACCTGGGGATCGTGCCTCCTAGAACCAATCAACAGCCGCATATGATGGCATACGTAGAATGCACATAGGTGATCTCGTTTTTGCCGGCGGCACTGCAAAAATAGAATTACATATATAGGTACAGTCAGTTCGAGATGCAATATTACGAAGTATGATATAGGATTATTGTGTTCTAGCGCTTACCGAAAATCGCATCCTGTGAGTCAGTGTGGCTCTCGATCCCTTGTATACCCCTCCCTCGGCAACATAGCCGATGAACGACCTACATGATTCCAAAAAGTTATCCGCGTCCATTTCAAACGAAGGAAGACTACAATAGAGTTATAATGTGCGGAGGAAATGAACATACATGTTGAGTATTCCTTTAAGGGTGAAGTCGTGGTTTTTGTTTAATAGGGAATCAAGGTACAATACCGTGTTCCTCTTTGGTACAATGATTAGAAGAATCCAGTGGAACCTACTCATGTATATCACTATAGTCATAAACCTATGTTCAAACGAAATTTGTATAACAAGTAGTGAAGGTTGTAGGGCACCATTATGTACTCCCTGTCGTCCAGAGCAAGCAATCCTATTTTTATGTAATTCTCGACATAGGATACGTCTTGGTTGATTGTTTGCTCAGAGATCACGTGTGGGTCGAGGAAACCCACCGGTTCTTTGAGTCGACAGGCACATTTCATAATGTATCTGTACATAAGCAATGAGTTGTGATATTTATCGGTATCACGTGAGTATAGAACTTGATTGTACACACTTACAGTGTCCAGCATCGTAGAAGTGATGCGTCGAGAGCATTGAGGTTGTATAGGTCGAATAAGTCGTCGAAGCCCACGACGAAGTGGCCCGGCTCGTGGAGAAAATGCTCCCTCTTGTATCTGACGATGATTCCAGTATGGTCCCCCTCCTCTCGAGTCTTGTGCAGGTACCAGTCATGCAAAAATTGACAAGCTAGTCATGAGCCGTGTAGTTCTGTGTTAGAGACCAACGGACTTCCGAGGGAGTATTTTCCAGGCTTGGCAGGCGCCTGAATGTTCTTCGATGTCGATTTTGCCTTAACGAGTTGCCTGCATCCCGTCTTCCCGTGAGACGACTCAGGGACCGATATGGTGACATATTTTTCTTGTCCCTTCGGCATATTATCGACGGGAACCGATGAGGCGGCCTTCTAAAGGAAAGGTTGAGGCGGACTCATCGAGGGTCCTATTTCAGAGGTAGGGTCGTGTCGATATCGCGTCAATGTAGGGTCCAGGTGATGTCCTTCTTGGGCCACTGGATAAAAGTGTACATGGCATCGCCTAGTGTTCTGATTTCTTCGTTTGGGTGAATCTCCAGTGGGATGGCCATGAAATTGTCATGTACCATGTCCACCTGGACCCTGGCGCAACCCTGCACCAGCTGGGCACCGTGTTGCACTGCCCCTTCCTGTTATGGATACACCATACCCCGCCCAACCTCAATAGGAATGGACCCGACCATCCTCACTTGGAGCTTGCAAGGCGTCGGCTCCTACAAAATGATACACAATTAGCTAGGGTGTCCTATAGGTCTATCTTTGGAGCATTCCAGAGATATACATTACCTCGATGTCGTCGATCGGTAATTGAACGTCGTCATGTCCAGAGTTATGCGTGGACGCTACGCTACTCCGATGTCGAGGAGGACTTGCTCCCAAATTGACGGTGGCGCTTGCGCCTGGAGGAGTTGATTTACTTGGTTCTGCAAGATTGTTATTTGTGCTTGAAATTTTTCAGTAAGCATATGTTCCAATCGGGCGTCGTGCTGGTCCTTGGATCTCTTCCTACTCCTATATGTGTCGAAGTCGTGTCGGAATCCGTCCCTCCAAGGTACGTAAACCCCAACACCTCGCGTGCGACCCGAGTGCTCCTTGTTTCCCAGGGCCGTAGATAGTACATCCTTCTCCGTGTCTACTTGGAAGGAACCTTGGGAACATGCAGAAGCCAATGCTTCCTGCAAGAGGACATCATGTTATTATAGACACCGTAAAGTTATGGACTTATTAACAACTAAGTGGTTCGACATATTTACCAGGCGTTGGGACACTGCCTCGTCTGTCGGGTTTGTGAAAGAGATGTTGCCCGAAGACGTGGCTGATGCCCTCGCTCTTAACCAGGCTCGAGCGCACTCATCTGAGATCTTAGCAAACGGTCTGGTAGCGGTCTCGTCCTCCATCGCCCACTACATGGCTTTACCCGCGTACCCAGCGGTGCCGAGTTTGTGGGGGTGAGTTATGTGCGCCGCACTTTGCTCCTGAAATTCGGTCGTCGTCTTCATCTGCACGAAGGCGTCCCATGTATCCCGCAATAAGAAATGATACTTCGTGACAAGCGTGCTCTTGAAGGTCCTCCACGCGTGGCACATCGCGAGGAACGCCTGTCGTCTCACGCATACCTGGTCTGCTTTGGGAAAGTGAACGAGGCAGAAATTTCAGTCCACAGCTGGGCTCTCTCTACATCCGTCCGAGACTTCCAACTTGGGTTGGTGATGGAGACCCGTTCCTTTCAAGTACCCCACAGACGGTCCGGGATCTCGCAGCTGCATTCTTTGGACTCAGAGGGATCCCAACGTCACTGACCTCTGTGATAATCATGCGGCTCAAGGGTAATTTGGAGATTCCTCTGCATCTCACTTGCGTACCACCTTGATCAAAGATTCAGACGCATTTGGCGACGTTGCTGACGGCGGCGAAGACGGTGCATTTGCCATCTCGCTTACTTGCTATCTATATAAGTTACGTACGCAATGATTACATAAAAAAATAGAAGTTGCCCATTGAACCTAAATATAGGATATGTAGTAAAGAAAATATATGAAATTGCACAAAAAAACTACAAAATACATGAATAAAGCATAGTTGAATATGAGTGTGAAAGATTAGGATTGTTGGTTTGGTCTTGATTTTTTCGGTCGGACCGCCCAACATATACCACATGTATATGAAAGAAATCAACATATAGCTGAAATATTGGATGATTTTGAGTGCTCTCAGAAGGCGAGTTGCCAAAGAATCAATGTTTGCCATCTCAGCCCTTTAGTCTATACTCTTCAGAAATTGGATAAGAAAACTATAATTTAGATTTTGAGCTCTAATCAATGCTTAGCTAGACTGACAGAACAATCACATGCAATTCACTGAAACAAAATATGATAAGAATATTTGATAGCAGCAAGCGAACTATTAGAATATGATAAGAATAACTGAATTCATTACTTCAAATAAAAAGCCAACAAACCTTGAATGATTACTTTGATAGCAGCAATCAAACTATTAGAGCTCAAAACTAAACTAGTAATCCTACCAATTTCAGTATTAGACCATCTAAATCATAGAGAAAAATTAAGCCCATATAATACACTGTTGCCAAGTACAACCAAGCCATCACCACCAGAACCCACAAGCACAACCAAGCCATCACCACCAGAATCCATGGCAGCATCATGCCACCAACATGATGAAATAGCATTAAATTAAATTTATTTTATTTACCTATTTAGTTTGCATCTTAAATTCAATTTCAAAATCTCACATTAACATTAAACTAATGAAATAGCCTTGCTTCATACACTCACTAGTAAGTTTATCACACTTAAAAGACAAACCTGCTGCTTCACAAACAACTAAGTATGTTGTTTAGAGCAAGCGTGGACCTCCTATGGGAAAAGAATCCTTAAATTCTTCCTAACTAAGTTTCTATATATGCGTGGTACATGATTTTCAGCTTAATTATGATATTCGTTGCTAGCTCCAGAATCCAAAATAGATGTGGTGTAATCAACAAAACTTGTATCAATAGAGTATATTTCGTTCAACAAGCCCAACCGACTCGTAGATAGTTGATACTACTATAAAACTCAATTGCAGAGATGATGTCAACTGAAACAAGTAACATATTTAATCAAGATACAAATTGAACTTGGTTCAACATATTCAGGTCATTCAATACAACCATGAAGCGTAGTGAATCTGTCCTCGCTCTATGTGGAATGTGACAATTCCTAAAAAGCAAAAAAGAAGAAAAGGCATGGCTGTTGTTGGGTAAATCTGTCCTTGCTCATTTAATTTTTGTCAACAACTTGCAATTATCGATTGATTTTTCAATCACAGCACAGTAGCGACTAGAAGATCCTGAGTTCTGACAGAAGGCTATTCATGGAAAACTATGGTTGAAACAAGAGCAAGATGCAACACTGATGTGAACAGACTGCAAGTCTAGCATCGAAATAGTATATCGTGTTTCTATCTTAGACTTCAAGCTAGCCACCTTTAGGTACAAATTAGAAAAAAGAATATCACTGTGGTCAACCTTTAAGATAATCCTACAAATACATGCAAGTCATACGCATAGATCTGTTACAAGAGGCATTAAAAAATATGCCACATTATTCCCCAACAAGCACACCCGAAAGTTTTGAGAAAGGTATAATCTGGTATTTGACAAAATAGGTATTCAAATGGAGAAACAACATTGAGAACCAAGCCATCACCACCAGCAGTGCCGGGATTGGGGAGGAGATCGAGTCTTACCTCAGGGACGAATGGAGGCGGAGTTGGTCGGAGGCAAGGACGAAGGGAGGCGGTGTTGGTCAGAGGCAGGGACGAATGGAGGCGGCGTTGGTCGGAGGCGTTGGGTGGCGCCGGGATCGGGGTCAGGGTGATTCTGGGGAAGAAGACTAGGGCAGAGTGCACAACCCTAAGAGCCGGGATCGGGGTCGGGGGCGATTCTGGGGAAGAAGATAGGGCAGAGTGCACAACCCTTCGAGTCGGCCACTTATATAGCGGGATATCATAGACGGTTCTATAATAGAACCGTCTGTGATAACTCTAACATCACAGACGGTTCTTTAATGGAACCGTCTGTGATGTGAGTAATCACAGATGGTTACTTAATGGAACCGTCTGTGATGTGAGTCATCACAGACGGTTCCATTAAGTAACCGTCTGTGATATGAACAAACACACATATGTAATGCATATCACAGATGATATCCTAACAAACACATATATAATGCATATCACAGATGATATGCAGACAAGTACTCCAAATCATTAATTTGGCTTCAAAATTTCATATGTAATTCAACTTAATTAACTCCAAATCAAGTGAAACCAAATTTGATACTACACGATACAATAAAGTCCGCATTAACATCAAAATTAGAGATGACAAGTCCATAATACATGACAATTCCACGTTGACATCACATTACAATGGAAGAACAAAGTTCATAACACGTGACGCGTTTCCATGTTAACATCAAATTACAATGGAATACATGCTTATTTGAAATATAGTCCTTCATGATAATCGACGTACATATAGTTAGCTTCCTCACTGGGTTCTTCCTCCAGTTTGATGCCGTCTCCGAAAGGAGGCAACTCGTCAAATTGATTGTACTCTTTCTCATCCACGACATTCTCAACTCCGATAATCCTTCTTTTCCCATGAAGAACTATGTGGCGGTTCTTATTTGCTGGGTCCGTTATATAAAAAAAAACTTGAACAACATGCTTAGGGAGTACGAATGGTTCGTCCTTGTATCCGACATGTTTGAGGTAAACAGTAGTGACGTCGTACTTGTCAACCTTCACTCCCTGCGGAAGTTTAACCCAATGGCATCGAAACAGGGGGATCTTGAAAACTACATAGTCGAGCTTCCAAATCTCCTCTACGAACCCATAGTACGAGTTCAACCCACGTGCCCCTGCGGTATTGAACCCTTCGTGAAATGCATCTATGCGGACATCGCTGTTCTGGACTGTGCTCTTCCAATCCTTAGCTGCCGTATAAAATGTGTACCCATTTATGTCGTATCCTTGCCATGTCACAATTGTAAATTTTGGCCCATTTGCCAACCATAGCAGTGTTTCATCACTTGATGACCTCCCATTGAATCGCATCTTGAACCATTCGTTGAACCGACGGTTGTGCTCTCTCGTGATCCAAACCTCCGACCGATCTAGATTATGTTGGCGTACCATGTCTTTGTGCTCGTCGATGTACGGGGACACTTGGGTCATGTGTTGCAAGACCGTGAAATGGTCATGCGCGTACGTATCTAGATCAGGAGATATTGCTTTCCTTCCGATGGTCCCGATACCCTCCAGTCTCCCCTCATGACGAGATAGAGGCACACCTATCGGTTCCACCTGAGCCATATATTCGACGCAGAACTCAATGACGTCTTCGGTTGCATAACCTTCGATGATACTGCCCTCCGGCCGAGATCGATTCCGTACGTAAGACTTTAGAATTCCCATGTATCTCTCGAAAGGGTACATATGACGTAGGAACTCAGGACCGCATATCTTTATCTCTTTCACAAGGTGAACAATGAGATGGACCATGATAACGAAAAATAACGGAGGGAAATACATCTCAAGATGACATAGAGTCATTACCACCTCGGCCTGCAGAGTGTCGAGTCCTTCGGGATCGATGACCTTCTGAGCAATTGAGTTAAAGAAATAACACAGCCTAAAGATTGTCACTCGGACCTTGTTCGGCAAGATACTCCTAATTGCAACAGGAAGCATTTGTGTCATCAGCACATGACAATCATGAGACTTCGTACCAATTAATTTCAAATCTTTCATGGAAACAAGTTTCTTAATATTGGCGGAGCAACCGGATGGAACTTTCACACCATGCAAGCTTTGACATAGTTCATTTCTCTCGGCCTTGGACAAAGTGTAGCAAGCTGGGGGAAGGTACGTTCGTCCTTTATCGGTCTCTTTCGGTGCTAACTCGATTCTTATGTTCATATCAACCAAGCCACGTCGTGTGTTAACACCGTCTTTTGTTTTGCCACTAATGTTCAGTAAGAGACAAATCAAGCTATCACATACATTCTTCTCCACGTGCATGACGTCGATGCAGTGGCGAAATTCTAAGTGCTCCCAATAAGGTAAGTCCCAAAAAATTGACCGTTTCTTCCAGATATTTTTCTGAGGGGTCCTTAATTTACGTCCCTTCCCAAGTACAACATCGATATACTTAACCATATCATAGACCTCTTTCCCTCTAAAAGCCTTTGGAGCTGAATCGTCCTCCTTATTTTCGTCAAATTGTTTCTTCATCTTGCGGTATGGGTGAATCCTGGGAAGGAACCTACGGTGACGCATATACACAGTTTTGTGCGAGTTGTTCAGCCATACACTCTCGGTACCATCTAAGCAGTGCGGGCAGGCTTTGACTCCTTTTGTACTGAACCCCAACAGGTTACCAAGGGCTGAAAAACCATTGATGGTGCAGAATAACATGGCGCGTAAAGTGAAATTCTCTCGTTTGTACCCATCCCATAATTGTATCCCTTCGTTTCACAATGTCACAAGATCTTCCAGCAATGGTGCTAGGTACACATCAATATCGTTCTTAGGTTGTTTCGGCCCTTGGATAAGTAGTGACATCGAAATTTATTTCCGCTTCATACACAACCAAGGAGGAAGATTGTACATACATAGATTCACAGGCTAGGTGCTATGTCAGCTACTCATGTTGCCGAAAGGTTTCATTCCGTCTATACTCAACCTTAACATTATGTTCCTTGGTTTCGCACCGAACTCTTTGAAGCTCCGATCGAAGTTTCTCCACTGGGCAGAATCAGCAGGGTGTCTGAGCTTTCCATCTTTCTTACGCTCCTCCGAATGCCAACGCATCAATCTTGCCTCCTTTCGGTTCACAAATAAACGTTTCAAGCGTGGGATCGTAGGCAGATACCACAACATCTTAGCAGGAGGTCCTTGCTTCGCCTTAGCTGTATTATTACACTTGTATCGGGATGCCTTGCAAACGGAACATACATGCATGTCTGCATACTCTTTACGGTAGAGAATACAATCGTTCGGACATGCATGTATTCTTTCTACTTCCATTCCCAATGGACAAAGAACCTTCTTGGCTTGGTGGGTCGTGCTGGGCAACACGTTTCCCTCTGGAAGGATGTCAGCTAAGAGACCTAACAACGCCGTAAAACTCTTGTCGGACCAACCATTGCTTGTCTTCAATTTCAGCAGTTCAAGAACGGTTGACAACCTTGTGTATTCTGGCTTGCAGCCAGGGAACAAAGGTTTTCCCGAGTCCTCCATTAAGCCCTCGAATTTACAAAACTCTTTCTCACCGTAGTTCCCTTCTGCATCGCGTAGCATCTGATCCAGATTGTCATCATGCGACATATCCTCATCAAAAGTACATTCCACGTCCTGCATATCGTTGACTTCCTCGGCGATGTCGTCATTAGTGACTTCCGGTATAATCTGGTCTTCACCGTGACTGGTCCAACATGTATATCCTTTTTTGAAACCCCTTCGTATTAAGTGAGCTTCAATCTGCGTCGGGTTGTTAAATATTTTCATATTACCGCAATCAATGCATGGACAATACATAAATTTTATTCCTTTCTTCAACATATCCTGCTCGGCAGCTCTTCTAAAAGCAAACACGCCATTAATATACTCTTCACTCACACGGTTCTCATCGTACATCCAGTTTCGATCCATCTACATGTATACGCGTAACAAATTAATTAGTGTTAAATTATATTAATAAACCGCAATTACCCTAACTATTAACCAAGCATACTAAAATTGTCAACATGACTGGTCCAACATGTATATCCTTTTTTGAAACCCCTTCATATTAAGTGAGCTTCGATCTGCGCTGGGTTGTTAAATATTTTCATATTACCGCAATCAATGCATGGACAGTACATAAATTTTATTCATTTCTTCAACATATCCTGCTCGGCGGCTCTTCTACAAGCAAACATTCCATTAATATACTCTTCACTCACACGGTTCTCAACGTACATCCAGTTTCGATCCATCTACACGTATACGAATAACAAATTAATTAGTGTTAAATTATATTAATAAACCGCAAGTACCCTAACTATTAACCAAACATACTAAAATTAATTAGTGATTAACCTAGAGAAAATATAAAGGATTATGTACAGATTGTTACCCTCAGAGCTTATGACGAATATACTACGAGATCTCCTCCCTTCCTTCTTCTCTCCAAGTTGGCATAGTAGTGGAGGCAACAGTGGAGCAATGGGGGAGGAGGCAGAGGGTGGCGACTCAAATGATTCGGGTAGGGTTCTGTCGAGACCTATATATATAATGTCAGCAAGTTGGCACAGTAGAGGCTAGAGGTAGCAGTGGAGCAATGGGGGAGGAGGCAGAGGGTGGCGGCTCAAATGATTCGGGCAGGGTTCTTGATGAGGACATCCCTCCTTCGGATACACGCACGACACAAGACCCTCCAGATCTGGGTGCTGAACTACACGGTCCTATAACAAGAGCTAGAGCACGTCACTTAATCGATCATGTAAAGTCGTTTCTAGGGCTGAGTGTATTATTTGAGAACTCTATGATGCTGCCTAATGGAGATGATTTACTTGTACTCAGGAATCTAGGACTACGACCCGTTCAAGAAGGTCTACGACCACTGCAAGAAGATCTACGACCACTACAAGAAGACCTACGACTAGTTGATTCGATTGGAGCAATCTACGACCAGAAAAGCGAGCACAGTACTCATTGGACACAATCTACGACCAAAGATAGCATGGACTCCTCAAAACCACCATAGGACCAGTCCTATGACCAGATCTTCGACCAGAAATACGCAACACAAGGTGCTGCGTCACCATTTTGGAAACTAATAAGACTTTGTAAACGTAACGAGGTCGGAGTCCAGGTTGTGTACGCTTCATCCCACGGCCGCACAACCCTAGGTCGACCTCCTCACGTTCCCCTATATATATACAGTAGCCGCCATAGTTTAGAGGCGGGTTTTTCTTAGATTATTCTACCAATTGCAGTTTCGCCGATTATCGGTTTGAGGAACCCCACTTGTAAACTTCATCTATATCCGCAATACAATTCAGATTGCATCTACCTTGTTCTTGTGAGTTGCTTCGATTGCTTGCAGGAACCATAACCTTCGTGGTAAGATCGATCGCGTGTAAGCGTGGTTGATAACGACAGGCGTGCGGGTGTAGCGAATTGCGAGGTGATGATCTGTTGGTCGGAAGCCTCAAAGCGTCAACGTCCTCACGACGAACCAAATCGAACCTATCGGAAGATCGGGCCGCCGTGACTCATCAGTTCTATCGAGACCTATATATATAATGTCAGCATATCACAGACGGTTATTATTACAAACCGTCTATGATATGTAGATATCACAGACGTTTCGTGGTTAGAACCGTCCGTGATACAACGTTGAGGCCCCCTCAGCCTAAAATCACATGGAAAATTGAAAAAAAACGCTTATGAGTTTCATGTGCCCACCACAAAGTAACACAAAATTTTCCCATCACTGATCACACAACAGAAACATTATGCTCATGAATCAGTGATATGTCGATATGACACTCCCAAAACACGAGGGACTCATAGAGAATAATAGCAAACAACCATGATGTTATATGCGGGACGCATTACGTGTAGATCTTATTAGTTTGATATTACTAGTCTAGTCTGCTCCTAAACTCAATGCCACCTACTGAGCTAAGCAAAACTAACCAGTGTTCCCCTAGGTGCCAGTCTAGACCACCTAGGCGCTAGGCGCAGCCCTCTCGCCTAGACTGCCTAGCCGATTTATCCTGCCTAGGCGACCGCCTAGCCCCGCCTAGGCGGCGATTAGGCATTAAGCGCTGGTTTACTGCCCAACTAGCGCCTAGCGCCTAGGGGAACACTGAAACTAGCATTAGCGCATTGCCTCGTCGCCTATCGAACCATCGTAGCACTAATCCTACTTGCCGTTGCAGATATGATCACAGATTCGTATAAGATTACTTGCCCGTGTACCAACTGGAAGGTCAACAGGCAAAGACAACCACAAATGGTGTGTGTTACAAGTCCAGACAAGACTTGCTCTATGCTGAAATTTCATTAATATTTGCTAATTGCAAGTACGCGGATCCTGGTCTTTATACTATTCAAGTCTTGGATTATCTGATCTGGGCAACTTCTCCAATACAATCTCTAAAAGAACTGGACTAGTAAACTCCCAACACCACCAATTTCTAGCTACACTAGTACGAGCAACCGAACAATTAGGACAACGAAATCATCTAGCGCGCCTACTAATTAACATCAAGAATGAACATAAAATCTGGAATCCCGAAGGATCTAATCCACCGCAAATGAATCGGAACCGGATGATGCGGGACAGAACTGGAAAGAAAGGAGGAGTCACTTACGGATGATGCTTCCTCTGTGTTACAAAGCAAATTGTTGTTTTTTGGGCGAGGGGGATTGATAGCAGAGGTGGTCAAATGGTAACGCATTGGCCATTTAGCCATGATTCGCTTGGCCTGATGTATTAAATGGGTCATGCTGTGTCGGTTTATAGACTCAGCCGCAGATCTAGACAGACGGTTCGTGTTTAGAACCGTCTATAGTTCACGAGTTCAACCGTCGCACGATTCTAATATCATGCAGCAGTTCTAACCGCTCGATAGTTAATATCACAGACGGTTCGTCTTGGAACCGTCTGTGATGAGCCGTCTTCTATGACATGTTTTGTAGTAGTGTTATCATTCGACAATCCAACGTCCTCTTAGCATGCTACAAGTAATTTTCCCTAGTGCTACCATTATTGCGTACACTCACTGGAAATTTTCTTTTACTACTAATGGATCATGTACACTCATTCGAAAATTTCTGGATTCGCCACTGCATGAGACGACTAGTCACGGACACTACACCACTAGTCATACGGTTTGAACCATCCTCGACAAACAAACTGGTTGAGAGACATGTCAGTTTCTCATGTGACTAATGTGAGAGCGGTTATTGGCGTATCCAGCAATTTACAACAGTTGGATAAAAGATGTGGCAGTTCAAGACTCAACGAAGGAATATGCGTGAAGATGTAAGACACTTTTAACGGCATTAACTGTCACCCATTTATAGCTATAAAGGGGGAGCCCGTGTAATTACAAATAAATTCTGGTAACGCTCTCCGGATAATCTCTTGTATCCACGATATCTTGTAATCTCATTCACATTGTGCCTACGGTAATAAATGTCGCTATATTTCGACTAGACTGTCGTATTATTTTTCCAGTAAGCTTGGTAAGAAATTCTAGGTTTCGATCATCGATAGTGACAAATAGTTAGTAGCGATCACATCTACTATGTACTAATTAGTACTGTAAGAGAAGCTTAGAAGTAGAATCTAAGGAAAAAATTTGAAGTTACATACGTTATACATATACTAGTCATGTGCCCGTGCGTTGCAACGAAAAATCAATTTTTGCATAGATTATGTTATTACAGCTCACCAATCTCCCTATTGTCATTCATAATTTAAAACTTCTATGTCTTGTAACAGAGCCAAGAATTATCATTGCATCATATCACGAAGTTGTATTCAGCTCATGTCATTATTGATCACCTCAACATTCTATCTTTATGTAAGACCCCGGAAACGAAAAGAGTAAAGAATCGAATCGAGTAATTTGAATGGAAGCCGGGGAAAGAAAAGACAATTAAAGGAGTAGAAATTCTGAAAAATAGAAGGGGTTTTCCATAAACTCGACAACTGGGCTCGAGCCACGGCCCAGGAGGGGCCCATGTGGTGGCCAGCCATAAGGGGGGTTCCCACCCCCCAAACCCTAAACTCCACATTTCTCTCCCCCTCCCCCTTTGGAGCCGCCGCCCCATCCCCCTTGCTGTGTGCCGCCTTGTGCGTCAATTTTGGGTAATATGCGTTCGTTTTCTGCCCTGTCCATCTCTTATAAAGTTGTAGGTATTGTTCTTAGCTTTCCATAGCCACCGCGATCACGTGATTCCGCCTTACGGTTTAGGAGATATGATTTTTTTAGTGCGTGCTGCTCTGTCTGTCTGACGAGAAGAATCTGGCGGCTTGATCCTAGGTTTTGATTTAGTTAGAGGCATTTCCAGAATCTCCACCCTAATAAGTTATTGTAGCCCTTTAAATTATCTTTCAAAGCTGATAAATATCATCTCCATTGGATCTGCATAATGAAAGTTATGATATTTTCTTTACCACTGTTCTGAATTCTGGGCAGATAAATGTTAGTGTTTTCATCTATTATTTAGACTACTGTAGAGGCCGAATCTGGGGTTTTTCTTTTCTAGAGTTTTATTCCTGGGAACGTTAGCTTTCTTTTGGCACTGAGATCAGGAAAATCCGATCTGTAGTTTGGGAGATATGAATTTTTGATTACGAACTGTCCGGTCTGTCTGAAAACCGAGGTCGATGGGTTTGTCCTCGGTTTTGTTCAAATTAGGGGCCGAATCAGAACCTTCACCCAACTAAGTTATTTTTTCCCTTAAAATTATCTTTCCAAGCTGATAAGAATCATTCTCATTGGATCAATAGGTTGAAAGTTACGCCGTTTTCTTTATCTCTGATCTGTATTCTGGACAGACATAGATGGGTTGTGTTTAGCTGATATTTAGCCCTCTGTTTTGGCCGAATCAGGGGATTCCGCCAAATAATGTTTTGTAGCCTGATCTGTTAAGATTCAGTGAGCACTGGTTTCAGGTCTTTTAGAGTTACAGATAATTAATGGTGAATTTTCTCGTACCGCTGCTCAGAAGGGCTGAAATCTGGCTGAATAGTTTATTTTCATTTTGGGTCTATGCGGTATATTGGATAGTCAGGGGTTATTGTAGAACACCGGTAGCAGTGTTATATCGTTGTTCTTATTTTGGGAACATGCTTGTGTAGGCGGCGAGGCATCATGTGTGGGAACACCTCCGTTGCCTACTAACGAGTCACAACGCGAAAGGCAAGTACTGTATGTTAACTGGTGTTGAATTCAAAGGAATGCATAATGATATGGTGTTTACATGAATGTTCTTGTGCTTTGTTCATGTTGTTGATATACTGCAAGTGACTAGTGTGGCCTTATTGGTACATTATGTTGAGTGTGAATACATACTTATACTTGTTTACACATGTTGTTGAATGACATGTGTCTTTTCCACTAATGTTGTTATTCATTCATACCATGAGAAATCATCATGTTCATTCATAAAATTCATTATGACCACGGAAGTGGATTCTTTTGGTAAGTCCCATCAATTCCAGTATGGGCATTTGAAAGACCCATCAATTCCAGCATGGGCATTTGAAAACCCACCATTCCAATGTGGGTAGTGTTGACCACCATTCCAATGTGGCAACTTGGACACCCGTATGAAACGTTCTTCATACGGTGATTGGGTCCCCGTACTTTGTGAAGTACGGGCTTAAGTGAACACCGACGGGTGCACTTGCTATACCGGTATATGAAGTCGATAAGTCCATACCTTCAATGCATTCTTACATTTCATCCATTCATGTATTCATTCCATACGTACATGTATGTGTTCCAATAATTGTTCGTAATTCAACTAAATTGTGTTGTCCACTCCATGCTTGGTTATTCTTGTTTAGTACTTGCTGAGTCTTCGACTCACCCTTGCTTTGTATGTTTTAATTAGGTAATTGAGGAGGACGACAAGATAATTTGGTGGGGTAGTTCGGCACACTATATTTCACTTTTATCCAATCAGAACAATTATTCTTGCCATTCAGTCAAGTCAAATTGTTGAAATAAGTTCCAGATTGTAATAATCCTATGTTAGTATCGTTTGACTATTCGTGGTATTATGACCGTTTATCCATTCTTTACCATGATTCTAGTGATCGTTCATTGTCTTTCCTTAGGAATTTATGTTGATTGAATCTGGATAATCTAGTTTTAATGCTATGCTTAGTAGTTTGATAGGTTTGCGTGACATTTTGGCTTCCGAATAGCGTGGTGTTACATTGGTATCGAGCGGGCTTTAGGTCCGTGGTTCATTCAAACATATTAAATTGACACACTTGTGCATATTAGGAGGGTTGGGTAAACTGTTGCTTCCGCATTTCAATTGTGGTGACTCGAGTATTGAGTCGTTGTTAAATTGTGTTGTGCTATGATGTGTTAATCCATGATATGATGTGATAACCTCTATCTATGAAATTATTCTATGATCGTCATGAGATGATCCGATATAAATATATATATTCATAATTGATTGCATTAGTTATGTGTTTCGCTAGCGGGCGTTGATCAGTTGAGTTCGTGGTTGATGTCCTGGGTTTTGCCAGGCTACACCACTGTTTGTAGTATGATATTAGAGAACTTCTTACCTCTGTTCCATAAGCTCTGTATTGAGCATGAGCTCATTGATGAACTTGTTGCCTTTCTCGAACTGGTATCTGGTTTCCTGGTTGTGGTTCCTAGCAGTTCGTGAATTCTTTTGAAATTGGGGTTTTAATGAAGAAGGCAAGCTCCAGTAGCTTCTCGATTCGTTCTTTGAAACAAATATTGCCCTTTCGACTATTGTGATATTTACGCCCACGTGAGCATAGTTCAAATGCAAGATTTCTCTTTTCACAAAGACTTGTTTTACCCCTGTTGGGGAAATTTACCTCATTCGTTCGTTTGGAATCTCGGTATTGGAAGACTTCTTTTGCAAGTTCTTTATCAAGTGTGTATTGATCTTGCATATTTCTCTTGGGCTGCTTTAGTACGTCGTTCTCTTCCTTGATTTTCGAATTTGACAAATTCTTGTCGGTGGCGATTGATGAATTTCTCTTGGGTTCATGATGTTGGTAGACGAGTTTAAATAGGCCTTTAATGGTACTCCAAAAACATTATTATTTTTCGATTGTCGAATTGTTTTTACTACGAATGATCTTTGTAAATTGGCAACATTGATATTTTCATAGTTGTTCTTTCTTTCTCATTGGAAAAGAGCGACTCATTTACTCGTTTGATGGTTTGCCTAATGAGAATTCTTGTTGCAAGATCGTTAACACGAGAAAGCATTGGCTCAATGTATTCCTTTTGGAACCATCTGCTTGTTGAAATTTGATGCATCTCTTTTACAAGAAAAGCGTTAAAACCCTTTTGGAGTGCTTGGTTATGCTTAAGTCGGGGTTGCACCCAAACAAAGATTGTGGGCTACGGGTTTCTATTAGACCCTATTTGTTTTTCAAAATAGTTTCTTGCCTTTACGTCATGAGCTCTCATTCTTTGTTTGTGAGCGTTATTCTTGACAAGATCGTTCTCTTTATGTTAGCCTATATCTCTTGTTGATAAGGGTAGCTCGGTTATCCGTTTGATATTCGAGAATGAAAATTTCCTTTCACAAAGTTCATTGAAGAAAATTTCGACTATGTTCATTTCTTTGGAATATTTGGAGTGTTGGAGTTTAGAACCTCCTTTGAAAAGAAAAGTGTCAAATCCCCTTTCTCTAGAGTTTTGTAGTCTTTGGGTGTGACGTTTGTTCAACTTTGTGGTTTTCGTGCGAATTTTTTTCTAGAATAAGTTGTTATTACAATTCCATTTGATCTTTGAAAATTTTTATGACCCGATTTGTCATGTTCCCTTTAGAAGGTTTATTGACACGATCGAGAATGTGAGAGTAAGGTTGATTCTGTTATAGAGAAAGAAGTTTGACCACCTTTCTTGTTGTTTCTAAAATGATCCAATTTCAAGTTTTGTGTTCATGACCTTTTGGGGGTTCAAGTTTATTTTGGTAAACGAAGTCTGCCGCGTAAAACAATTTGTTGTAAAGTTATAATAGTTCTTCAGTGATGCGAGTGCTTCGATATTGAATGCTCGTTGTTCTTATCTGCTAAGATCAGACATTCTCTTCTTTTGAGGCTTATGCTTTCAACTGTGGACTCCCCTTATGTTCAATGAGTTCATTGCTTAATTGGTTTTCTCTTTAGTCCGGTGTTTGTGGCGAGTGGTAAATGATTTTCTAGTTGGTGAAAATCGTTTTCATGTGCCTCTTCTTTTGAGAAATATTCGACCCATTATTTTCGCATGAGTCTTTCGAGGTGTTTTCTAATTGACGTTGTGAGATTGATGTTGAAACTTGTAGTAAAAATAATCACCTCTGTGATACCGCCTAAATGAGAATACTTCAAGTTTAGTTTCCGTGACCTTTTGGAGTTCGTGAATATTCTGGTAACTGAGATTGTTTTAAGTAAAATGGTGCATGGAGATATCCTATTGCTTCTTAAGAGTTTCGTGTGATTTAGTCCTAAAGGCTCCTTGGTTTGAGTTCGCAAAGTGAGGTTGCAATCAAAAGAAATTTTCGTTGCTTTCGTTGAGAATCCGTTTGCTTTTCGTGAAGTCCTGTAAAGGAAAATGCTTGTTTTGTGGCTAAGGTCATTTGGATTACATGTTTCATGAGTAGATGAACTGTTTCGAACAAATTTGGCGTGTTGAAAAATTTTATTTGTTCTTAATTAGTTCCGTGGGTTGAACTGAAGAACTTACTTTGTTCATGTGGCAAGGTGTTATTAGTTCAAGAACTAATTGTTGTGTTAAAGGAAAGAGTGCAGTAGAGTATTTGATAATTTGAGTCAAGTTTTGTAACTTGTGATTATTTGAATCGTTCCTAAACCTCTTACTCTTTCCGCTCAAGAGATGTCGAGTTTCAATCGCAATGTCTTTCTTTCGTATTGGATGTTATTTGCTATTCTCTCTTGAGGATGTGTGCCTCAGCTGCGAACTTAGTTTTCGCTTTCCAAGATCACCTTTAGCAGAATATTTCTTTTTGTTTCTTGGCCGCCGTGGTGAGCAACGCTTTCCTGTATGAATGAACTTATTTTTGTTCACCTCTTCCTTTTGAGAAAGGATCATAGTTTTGTGTTGCGAAGTGTTTGCAAGGTGAAAGTTTGGCAACTGTTTGGTGGTGGATGAGTAATCGTAGCAATGATATTTTGCTACCAAGTTAAGCGGAGGAGTAGTAGAATGTGAAATGGTTTTGATCTGTATCCCTTGGAGGAAATTGATTCACCGAGATGTTTGACTTGAAGTAAGTCCGAAAAGTGTTACTACCGATTAACACAGTATAGTGAAATTCTAGAACTTCAATTCGAGATTTAAAAGGTTGGTGATTATCGGAGGTATGGAAGCCTTCATTGAATTTTTAGAGTAACGCAATTGGATAGCATTGCGAGATGGTGTGGATGATGTATTTCAGTTTGAGCATAATTTGATAATGTTCAATTAAGAGGTTTAATCTCTTGAGGTATGCGATGAATTCGAATTCCAATATTGGAGAGAAGTTTTACTCCTCGAAGAGAGAAGCGGAAGAAAGGATGTTTCTTCGGAAAATGATGTGTTTCCTTGCTTCTCGTTTGGGTTTTGTCTTTGTTGATAAGTGTTTTACGCACTTTGAGTTGGGGCCGTGTTGGCATGGTGAATCTTTCGATAAAAGTCGAGTAAAAGAAATATTTGATTTGAGTATTCAAGCAAATTTCTCTTTTAGTTTCCGTGGTGTTCTTTCACAAATTGATTCATTGGAAGTGGAATTGCTTTACTGATGAATTGTCACATTTGGGATTTAACCTTTTTTGGTGAAGAGTTAACATTGCGTGGTTGCGATGAGAACTCTCTATTTTTTCAGTTGGATTCTCTTCATTTCCGTGAGAAGAAATTAGGAAGTCGGCTTATCGCTTTGACCGTCACGGTACATACGCCAAGCACATAGCGTAAGGTGCGTCTTTGGTCTTGAGTGAGCAAGCATGACTATTCAAAGTTGGAGATTAAGTTAAAAGCGTTGACCATCAAGTAAGGTCTTACCTTGATCCTCTTCGATGAGTGTACCTAGAAAGTTCAAGTTGATTGTTAGGTCAGACATCGCTTCACATCCTTGCTTTGTGGTTTCTCTATTCCGAGAGAGAGGCCACTTGGGAGATAGAGTCTCGCATGCGCGAGCAGTATCCAGACATGTTCGTTCATGGTACGTGTTTATCCTTGATAATTTCCAGGCGTAGTTTTTGTTCGAGTGGGTTGGCCTGTAGATTCGAGGTCGAATCCTATTAAGGGGGGTAGAATGTAATACCCCGGAAACGAAAAGAGTAAAGAATCGAAACGAGTAATTTGTATGCAAGCCGGGGAAAGAAAAGACAATTAAAGGAGTAGAAATTCCTGAAAAATAGAAGGGTTTTCTATAAACTCTCGACAACTTTGGGCACAGGCCACGGCCGAGAGGGGCCCATGTGGTGGCCAGACCATAAGGGGGTTTCCACCCCCAAACCCTAAACTCCACATTTCTCTCCCCCTCCCCCCTTTGGAGCCGCCGCCCCCCCACCCCCTTCCCCCTTGCTGTGCGCCGCCTTGTGCGTTGATTTTGGGTAAGATGGGTTCGTTTTCTGTCCTGTCCATCTCTTATAAAGTTGTAAGTATTGTTCTTAGCTTTCCATAGCCACCGAGATCACGTGATTCCGCCTTACGGTTTAGGAGATATGATTTTTTAGTGTGTGCTGCTCTGTCTGTCTGACGAGAAGGATCTGTCGGCTTGATCCTAGGTTTTGATTTAGTTAAAGGCATTTCCAGAACCTCCACCCTAATAAGTTATTGTAGCCCTTTAAATTATATTTCAAAACTGATAAAGATCATCTCCATTGGATCTGTATAATGAAAGTTATGATATTTTCTTTACCACTGTTCTGAATTCTGGGTAGATAAATGTTAGTATTTTCATCTATTATTTAGACTACTGTAGAGGCCGAATCTGGTATTTTGCCCTTCTAGAGTTTTATTCCTGGGAATGTTAGCTTTCTTTTGGCACAGAGATCAGGAAAATCCGATCTATAGTTTGGGAGATATGAATTTTTGATTACGAACTGTCCGGTCTGTCTGAAAACTGAGGTCAGTAGGTTTGTCCCTCGGTTTTGTTCAAATTAGGGGCCGAATCAGAACCTTCACCCAACTAAGTTATTTTAGCCCTTAAAATTATGTTTCCAAGCTGATAAGAATCATTCTCATTGGATCAATAGGTTGAAAGTTACGTCATTTTCTTTATCTCTGATCTGTATTCTGGACAGACATAGATGGGTTGTGTTTAGCTGATATTTAGCCCTCTGTTTTGGCCGAATCAGGGGATTCCGCCAACTAATGTTTTGTAGCCTGATCTGTTAAGATTCAGTGAGCACTAGTTTCAGGTCTTTTAGAGTTACAGATAATTAATGGTGAATTTTCTCGTACCGCTGCTCAGAAGGGATGAAATCTGGCTGAATAGTTTATTTTCATTTTGGGTCTATGCGGTATATTGGATAGTCGGGGTTATTGTAGAACACCGTAGCGTGTTATATCGTTGTTCTTATTTTGGGAACATGCTTGTGTAGGCGGCGAGGCATCATGTGTGGAACACCTCAGTTGCCTACTAACGAGTCACAACGCGAAAGGCAAATCTTGTATGTTAACGGTGTTGAATTCAAAGGAATGCATAATGATATGGTGTTTACATGAATGTTCTTGTGCTTTGTTCATGGTGTTGATATCTTGCAAGTGACTAGTGTGGCCTTATTGGTACATTATGTTGAGTGTGAATACATACTTATACTTGTTTACACATGTTGTTGAATGCTATGTGTCTTTTCCACTAATGTTGTTATTCATTCATACCATGAGAAATCATCATGTTCATTCATAAAATTCATTATGACCACGAAGTGGATTCTTTTAGTAAGTCCCATCAATTCCAAGATGGGCATTTGAAAGACCCATCAATTCCAAATGGGCATTTGAAAACCCACCATTCCAATGTGGGTAGTGTTGACCACCATTCCAATGTGGCAACTTGGACACCGTATGAAACGTTCTTCATACGGTGATTGGGTCCCGTGCTTTGTGAAGTACGGGCTTAAGTGAACACCGACGGGTGTATCACTCGCTATACCGTATATCAATCGATAAGTCCATACCTTCAATGCATTCTTACATTTCATCCATTCATGTATTCATTCCATACGTACATGTATGTGTTCCAATAATTGTTCGTAATTCAACTGAATTGTGTTGTCCACTCCATGCTTGGTTATTCTTGTTTAGTACTTGCTGAGTTTTCGACTCACCCTTGCTTTGTATGTTTTAATTAGGTAATTGAGGAGGACGACAAGATGATTTGGTGGGGTAGTTCGGCACACTACACTTCACTTTTATCCAATCAGAACAATTATTCTTGCCATTCAGTCAAGTCAAATTGTTGAAATAAGTTCCAGATTGTAATAATCCTATGTTAGTATCGTTTGACTGTTCGTGGTATTATGACCGTTTATCCATTCTTTACCATGATTCTAGTGATCGTTCATTGTCTTTCCTTAGGAATTTATGTTGATTGAATCTGGATAATCTAGTTTTAATGCTATGCTTAGTAGTTTGATAGGTTTGCGTG
The DNA here is from genome assembly GCA_036346395.1 of Hsuehochloa calcarea. NCBI lineage: Eukaryota > Viridiplantae > Streptophyta > Magnoliopsida > Poales > Poaceae > Hsuehochloa > Hsuehochloa calcarea. The sequence goes on along the minus strand of CM070593.1, from coordinate 55,428,463 downwards.
ACATTTTGGCTTCCGAATAGCCAGGGTGTTACACTTTATGACTGAATCACAGTTTTGATGTATATAATCCTAGCAATTTCATGGCATATCTACCAATCCAACAAATGTATGAAGTCTGGCCTAGATCATTTTATTGAAAGCATGAAGTGCTAGTAATGGAGAACCTAGTAATGGAGAACCCATTGCATGCATGCCATAGCTTATACAAAAACAATTATGAAAGCAATCATGAAAAACAATAGTAGCAAGGGAGCTACCATATGCCCTACTTAACCAACTTCTGTACATTGCAGAAGGTTCACAACAATTAGGGACAATACAAAAATTGAACAAAGGTAGCCAATGGCAATGACTTATGGTACATCAAATGATCAAATTAGGTTCACATAAATATGGAACCAAAGACACACCAGCTTCAACAAACTTTTGAATAACCAGCACATACAGTATCTCCTCTAAAGTCCTATGCTCCGTCTTCATAACCTCAGCAATCTGCCTATTAATTCAGAAAAGGAAGAATTAGCAAGATTTCTCTAACTCGCACTAAATCATTACAATTAACAAAGAGACTTTCAGTGGAGTACAAAAGGAACATGTATTTCCCTCCCAACTTGGACCGTGAAAACTCTATTCCACTTTGTCGAAAAGTATGACTCTGAAAACATTATAAACAACAATTCTCATATACGGACTATGGTAGCTCCATTCAAATCAAACAGTCCAGAAGTTTGTTAAAATAGTCTAGGACACTCTTCTATCACTTTCATGCCCCCTCTATTTCTTAGTTATGCAAGATCATGGAATATAAATACATGAAGATTTGCAAAGTATACATTGTTTGTCAAGGCACATGTAAAGATATCTCAACACGCCACTAACTATTTCTAAATGAATGGAATATCGATATGGAATCAGATGAAATAGCTTCTCATACCATCCAACAGTGTTATTGTCAACATTAACCTCCCTCAAGCACCTCATCATCTCAAGCTGATAATTCGCACCATCTGCATCTACTTCCTCGTCATCTTCTCTGATCTGCAGTGAAATTTACGGTAGCCATTAGCCTATAAAGCGGATAAACCACATGTATCCTGGAAGTAAATTTATCATAGCAAAATACATAAACCACAACAAAGAATGTTAAAGACTCACAGGGAAAGGAAAACAATTGGTCACTTCCCAACAATCCGTATTTATCTTTGTATTTGATTTCGAATCTGGGGAAAAAATATGATCAGGGTGCAGGAACACTAATATCCGACCACTGACAATATGTATTCATATCCAACTCTAAATCCACAGAGAAAAAAATATGACGTGGAAAGACACCCATTCTCACCCCAGGGATTAGCAGCGTCAGAAAAACACGAACTTTGACCCAGATCTGCCTTGCATTTCGATTGACCCGCTCAACCGCTCATCTTCTAACAGGTAATATAGACTGGACGAATATTAACAAAAAATCTAATTGGAGCAGAAACATCCTTCAGTACGCCAAGTTTATTACGTTTAACGTATGGTCAGCAACTTAGCACGATAGAAACACCATTCCGTGCAAATATAATTCAAATTGCGCAAATACAACCTAGGCATTTTAAACATCAAACTGTATCCACGGCTACAGCAGGACCTCTCAGCAATCAACCGTTTAAACATGCAAGTTGATAATTCAGGATACTTAACTCGAGTTACCATGAGCTCGACGCCTGTATGAAATACAGTCACTAAGTGCAAACGGAGACGAGCTAAGCAGGTGTCTTTTTTATCTCAACAGCAAACAACAAGCATCAACCTAGTAACGGTCCATGAACTCTTCACTCTACATCTTCTATCTCTGCATCCTCTGGAACACCTCGGAGGTACAAAACATTATTGCATCCGCAGATTGACCAGGAAATGACAACCAGAATAGTGGTGGCGGTTGGGCATTCAGTTGCATGGATAACAATTAACACATCGAGTAAAAATGTTAATTTCCAAATATATACTACCGCCACATCTGCTATAGCTTGTTGACTCATAGGACTATTAGGAGCCCTACCAGTTGTTGACTCAAATCAAGGGTATGGACTTCAGATATAAGAGAGCTTGGGAGCTTTCAATGGGAAATCTCACCAAATGTATAGCCATATACTACTGATACATTCTATATATGATCGAAGATTCATGAATGGGTTACCTTATCAGTATCTCCCCTAGATTTCCAGAGAACTGCCCATCGATGTATTCCTTAGTATTATCAAGCTGCAATTAGTAGGAAGTATAAGTAACAAAGTTTCTTCCTGTTTGTCCATATTCAAAGGGGAATGGTTCGAAGTCTTTGATAGAGCCGTGAAATAATGAAATAGTGTGAGTGTTCTCCATCATGTATATTAACCACACAAAAATGTGAAGTAGACCTGTAGATTCATATAGGAGTCCACTAAAACAAGATATCCTGGGGTAGAAAACGAACTGTTTATGCATTAGTACAATTGAGGGCAGGTACAAGAATGAAACATCAGGAAATAAAAATTAAATGGTGGATGTAACTAAAAAGTGAGGAAAACCCATAAAAGTACCTTTGTACTCCATGCCCCACTTAATCTTAACGATCACATGTTTCCCTGTTAAGTTATTTAAGAATGGCTTTGGGTTAACTGGCACAGTCTGCAACAGAGTAAAGAAAAGAAAACATGAGCAATCAATAAATGATATGTGATGGAAACAAGTACCCAGTACATAATATAAGGTCAATTGTTATTTTTGGTGAAGATATGTAAAGTATTAAGCAGATATTCATTTGTCAGTTTTGAAGTTTTGGTTGAATTTAAGCCAAGTACATGGGTAGTTTTGCAGCTAAGCATGGATACTATATTACTACGACATATTTTACATGACACGTAAATCTTACAGGTTAAATAACCATGATCACAAAAGAATTTCCTGTTTCTGCTGATTCTGGATTAAATCAACACAATGTGAACAAGGAAGCAAGTACTAAGCTTTCTTAACAGGAAGATTCATGACAAACAAATCGAGAATTAAAGCCAATCATTATAAACCATAGAACAAAAATTGTGTTTTTTTCCTACCCATATTTACTTTGTGAAATAATTTCAGAATCAACTACCACGGCTAGAATTATGTCAATAGACCAATACTAAGCTTATACCAACATGTCCATAACCATACAGCCATATTGAATTCAGTCAACAAGTATCTTTGCTCCCTAAGGTTTTTTTGGGGGCAAGAATATAATTTAAGGTTTTTTTGGAGGCAAGAATATAATTCCTAAGTTCGCACTGCTTATTGCATTACCAAATCCTTATGAAGGATGATTGGGAAACAAATTCAAAAGGGCAACTCTTAGTATTATGGTCCTGTTTTCCCTAACTTCGATTATGCTTCACCTGAGCTGAACATACTATCTTGATATTTGTTTTCTCACCTCAAATCATACTCCATGTATAATTTGCTATGGGATCAGACCCTAATCAACTATGATTATATGATTCAAGTGAATATAAATTTTGTAAAAGAAACTCATTCTCCAATCATATTTAAGAATTCAAATATCTTGATTCAACTGTCTAGGAGCATAAAGGAACCGCATTTGAATGGTTGGACCTTCGGTAAACATATTATTGGTTATTTTAGTGGTTGATCATGAGACTGGATGCGAAGAATGCGGGAAGAGGATGGGAGAAGCTTACGCGTTCGAGTCGCCTTGACGATAACAATGTCAAAGGAAAGCCATCAAACTCGTCGCGAAGAAAATTGTCTGATGCCAGCCAAGATGTGCAGTTCCCTTTGTAGCAGTTTCACATGAACAGACCTCAAGCTCAATGAGGATGAAGATTATACTGAGAGAAAGTTAGAGGGGAGCAAACCGAGGAAGGAGGTAAAGAAATGCAGGAAGGAGGTAATTATTTACCTGGTTGGAAGGAGGCAACCGTTATAGCATGCGATGCAACCGTCGTCAGTAAACATCGTGGGTGGTGGGGAAGACACTGACTCTGTCTCCTTGGCGGTTGGCAGAGATGGGCAGTTGCCGAGTGAGATAACGGCGGTTGGATAGGCGCAACGTTGTGGGGTGGGTGGGCTCTGCTTGCGTGCGCGCCGCCGCGTCCTCATCCTCATCCCCTTCCGCTCAGGCGAACTGCTTCTTCATCCTCCTCCTCCTCGGTGTCCCCATCACAACCAGATCCGGCGAGGACAAAGCTGGTTGAGAGGGGGAAGGTTTGCCGGTGGATGACGGCGAGGGAGGGGCGTAGACGCTCGGCGTCCCCGTCACAAGCAGATCCGACGCACGGCATCGAGCTTTGCGGCGTAGGTGGGGAGCGAGAGGCGCGGGTGGGGAGGGCGGTAGAGATGAGAGGATAGGGGGCGGAGGAGGGGCGGTGCGAGAACGGGAGGCGGGCGGCAGGCGGCGCAGGTGGGGAGCGGGAGGAGCAGATGGGGAGAGCGGGAGAGCTTGGGGAGGGGCGGCGACGGATGAGAGGATAGGGGGCGGAGGAGGTGCGGCGTGAGAACGAGAGTCGGGCGGCGCAGTTGGGGAACGGGAGGTGCGGGTGGGGAGGGCGGTAAAGCTGGGGGAGGAGCGGCGACGGGCGAGAAGAGGGTCAAGAAGAGGGGCGGAGAAGGGCGAGAAGAGGGGCGAGACGGGCAAGGTGAGAGAGAGGAAAGTGAGGGAGGGAGGCGAGATTTTTTGGCGCTGCTGTGCATAATTGTTTTTTCGACGGTGAGATAATCCAGACCGTTGGTTGCTGATTGATCCGACGGATATGATTGATAGTGGAAAAATGAACCGCCACCGATTCTTTCTTTTATAATAGTAAAGGTATATATATATATAATTTGAGCTTTCGAAGGCATGTACGTTTAACTGCACTACTAATAGTACATGGGGCCATAATGGTAGTATGGCCGGAGAACTGATCGTTGACAAGGCGGTTGAGACTCCGGTAGTCCTGGCACCAGCTTGGGTTTATGGCTGCAGATTTAGGACAAATGATTGCTTCTTGGTAGTACTGTTGAAGGAAAAGATAGCTGCTCCTCTCTGCAAGCCACAAGCTGCATGCCATCGTTAATTTGCACTCTTCCCATCGTCAATATAGTTAGCAGGAGCCAGGGGTTTTTTTCACTCGGCGTCACCGATACACCGCATGGTACGGATTATCGGAAAATTCCAGTTAAATTTAGCCGAAATTTTCAAATAAAAAACTGTTTATTTATAAGTTAAAATGAAAAAGTTAAAAAATATATGCAGTTATGAGAATTTGAACACATAGTCTGCAGTCTCCTACACTATGGACTTTACCACCAAAGTGCACAAACCCATGTGATTTTTATGATTATGTATTTCTGTTATATTCGACAAAATTCAAGTAAATCAGATTTTTTTCGCCTGTTTGGACTTTTTACCGAGATATCCGATTGACAAGGATCTAATAATCATCGATTACTTAAATCATTTATTTGTAATATTTATTATAGATAATATTATCTTTATACAACCATCAAAGGTACCCTTTATCATTAGTTTATAATAATAAGGAAAAATTACAGTTACCTAGTGGTCGTAAGTTCTTCTACGACGATCATATGATCGTAAGGTCTCCTATGATCATCATATAATCGTAAGACTTTCTACGATCAGATCAATCATGATCACCCCTATGGTTGATAAAATTCATAGACATATGAACTCAATCGACTAGGGACTATATGCACTACGTTCATCTATGTGCAGTAGTTATATTTGTGTTGTTACTCTTCGACATAATTGCACGTAACCACTTCTCTCTTTCTCTCTGGCATAACTTCACGACGAACGTGAAGGAGAATGTTTCTCTGACAATAACCGCTACCACCTCATAATCTTTATAAGGGATAACTCCGGTGGATAGAAAAAGGAGGACGAGGGACAGAAGTCATTAGCTTAGTTTTCGGTGACTTATTTCTTGTTGTAAACATAATCAATACGAGAACACATAAGTATAGCTATTATTTTCTTCTAAGAACCCTCGAACCTGTCTAAAAATTATCCGTGTCTTCTTTTACATAGTCTCGATCAAGGAGCCACCAGTATTCATTTTATAAGATCGATACTAAAACATCGACATCGATAGAACCAATATTTTCGAAAACCAGTCGGTTTTTGGCCGGTTTTTAACCCTGGTAGGAGCTGAGTAGTTACCATGCATGATGACCAGCCAGTAACATGTACATGCAAATGCCACTGTACATGTACCCCCAAGCAACAACAAGATTTTCTTTTTGAGGAGGAAATATATCTAAAGCAACATCTCTACCTGTTTCCGGTGTTCATCAAGTTTCCCAGCATTTTTTAGATCATCGAAAGGTTGCAAAGTTTCGCAACATTTCATCTCCAAAGATGCAGGTGGCCGGTTCCTGCATGTATAGATGGGAGGGCGTATCCAGTGCATGGATGCACGCAATTTGTACCCTCGGCCTTCGTTTCTCCCTCGCCCTGGCCTGGAGGAGAAAAGCAGGTTTTTACCCACAGCGCAGCGTACAGGCCACAGCAAGCAGTCCAGCACAGACGCCCAAAATCCACCAAAAAGATTGCCACAGTCCACATGGAGGCCAGCCTTGTCTTGTATACTAGCAGGCCGGGGAACAGCAACCGGCCAGGCTTTCTTGCGCCCTCCCAGTATCCCCTCCAGTCCAGGGCAGAGCTCCCTGGTCCCCTCGCTTGAATGCTCACTGACTCCTCATCATCATGATTACAATGTCCATGGTTGTGATCAGTGCTTGCTGCTACGATCAGAACACTGTCCCTGTGAGAGGGTAGAAAGAAAACTGTGTACGTGCAGGCAGAAAAAGGAGGAAGCAACTGTTTGAAATTTATCCGTTCACCTTTCAAAATAGTCGCACATACGCAGTAATACTGCGTGGCTGTGCCGCGCTTTGGGTCAAAACTCAAAAAGGGTCAAGCCAAAAGATGTTACTGGAGCAGCTTGAGATACATAGATAGCAGGGAGTCAGGGACTGCAGAGAGCGCAGAGAAGAGTTCGAATTCATAGCTACGTTACGTGGCTGGCAGCGTGCCTAGCTCTTGCACACACCCTGTGCAGCTTGCATGGCGCGAGAACAGAGGAGATGTGGCTGTTTGCGCGCGCACTGTGGCGCTGCCGCTGCACCACCTGATCGGTGATCATAGCCGACGCGGCGTCCGACGGGCGAGGCTCATGATGGCGATGGCGTACGTCCGCGCGAGAGGCCGCAGCGAAATCCCGTCCGGACCCGTGTTGACCTGCTGCCAGATGCCGACGCCGTGCGGTGGATCCGTGTGGAGTTCGCAGGCTTTTCCCGTGCCTTTTTGGACGCTTCGGCCGCATCAGTGCCCGATCGTACCAGCCGGACGGATGGATGTGTGCATCCGCCCGTTTTTATTTGGTTGTGCTGCCAGATCTTTGGTATTCGTTACAACTCTGGGTACCTGTCAATCTGTTAATTCCAGTCTTTTTGCCTCAGGGAGGCCGAGCCGAGTGTGATGTTAAATCTCAGGTGGTAGAAAGGAGGCAAATGCAGGTACAAATCATGCAAGATTGGCAGATTTCTAGTACTACTCCGTATGAGCGTGAAGGAGAGTCTCAGGTAATGGAGACACGGCGGCTGCAGAGGGCGCTAGAACCGAAATGGGCCGGGAGTTGAAGGTCCACCGGCTACAAGGCCGAGCCCCCTCTCGTTTTCGTCCAGTTTGGCCATCCATGGTCTCGTCTACGCTCTAGCTTGCCCGGTGGGGTGGTGGCTTAGTGCGAATCGACGGCACGGTGCGTCGGTGCCGGCGGCGGAGCGTCTGGTGGATGCGGGGTAACAAAGTTAACAACTACGAGGCGATGCGCGCCGAACCGCGGGCAGTGAGCCGGCGTTGGCACTTGGGCAGAGTAGCGGCCGACGAGACGAGACGAGACGAGCCGAGCCGAGCCGGCGTATTGGGCCTGTCTCTCGTGGGCTGACAACAAAATTCTGAGGCACCGGGCCATTGCACTGATATACGGCAGTCTGGTCCCCGAGTTCGTGAACTCGACCTGATTCACTGGGCCTTGGTTTCACTTGCTTTGGGACTCTTTCCGGTAGTCGAGCAGTATATGAGCAAACTGAAAAACTGAGGCTCTGATGTATTTACTGTATGGAGGGAGTATCCTAGTATGGACCAGCGATTACATAAGAACAGTCTGCAAGCTGGTGAGTGTTGACGCGAGTGCCTCGACAGCGGCCGCTGAGTTGTGACTGCACATACAGATTGGGATTTGGGACCATTGGGCCATGCAGATCCAATTTCATAGCGTTTCGTTTCTTTCTGTCATGCTTAATCTGCCAATTCTATTTACTACTACCCCATTCCGGCTCTTCCCTCCTGCTTATTTTGTGTTTGCGTGTGTTGCAGATGGAAGTAATTGTTGGTTCCCCAAGTAGGAGTACTTACGGACAATTATGGAGCAGTACCCCTGCATAGCAGCAACCAGCAAGGGTTACTGTCTAGTATGTGTTATCTTCTAAAGTGGCACGCTGACACCTCCCTCGGCATTTACATGGCCAGATGGCCGGAACAGGTCAGACGGATCTGTATAACCCTGGCCATGCAACAACCGCAATTCATGAGCGCACTTAATCGTTTCCTCTAGGCACTATGTGGCATTCAATCCTTTAGTTATCGTGAGGTTACCAGCTGATCTTTTAGGAGGATGATTTAAGGAGGAGTGGTTGGTGCTTCACTGCACATTACTTGCGACCACGATGCTGTGTTGTATACCTATACACAGAGCTGCATATCATCAGACGTGCTATGCTTGTGCCTTGTGCCTTGCAGTGACGCGTACACTTTACATGCAACCGTAACATCTTTGCCTCAGCTTTAGCCCAAGGCCCCTCTGGATTAGTAGTACTATCCGATTGGTCATTTTCAGATAGGTGGCGAGTAAACCGATACTCCAACAAAATCCTGTCTGAAATGACATAGTAATCAATGTGCTTACTCACTAACCGCATAAACTGTTTGGTCACAACATAACACAATTATTTAGTGCAAACTGAAGTGAATAATGTAAGGCTCGTCTTTCTTTCAGTGATTTGGTCTCGGCCATGTCATGGATCGACATCGCTGGTACACGGTAAGAAGTACCAGTACTAGTAGTACTAAATACTAACACTCATCTCCAGTTGGCAAATTGTTAGGCAGAGGACATGACTTAATTTCGTGTGCCGCAGACGTGGAACATGGCAATCAGAACAGGCTGCGAAGGTGATCGCATCTGGCGAGCAGAGCTGCTGTTTCTTCGCAACAACAATGCATTGAAGCGAAAGGGTTGGCGCGCGCGGGGTGCAGTTTAATCGCCTGGCCTGACACCCATCCCCTCCCTCTTATCGCTACACAACTGTCTCCAATTACTCGTGCATTTATATGGCTTAAAAGCGAATTAATCAGCAATAGGCCTTCCTTTGAATGATCCTAACCACCGAGCATCTTCCTTCTCGCCATCGCTGACTGGAGAGAGTTTTGCTCTCCACTGTCACACTGCCACAGGAGATTCACATGAAAAACATGCGAGACAGCTGGTCTAGCTGAAGGAAAGCAAAATCTACGGCTTCTGATACTTCCTCCCTCATTCTTGCAGGTGCAGGACATGCAGATTATGGAGAAATGAGGTCAGTATGGAAAGCATTTGGATTGTGGAGTTATTTGTGCTTCCCTTCTTCTCAATTAACTTAACAGCATTTCGGTGTTCTTGCTCAAAAAATCATTATACCAACAAGTATTTCTATTCTTCATCGTCTTTTCTGCTCATCTACCGTGAATTTTAACTTTGCTTGCCCAGTTCATTCTAGATGATCCTGCCCCTAATGCAGATAAAAAAAAGACCTTGCACCTGTGTTGACTCTCTTGATGAAATGATGGATTATATTTCTTTTTTAAAAAAAAGTGAAAACTTGTTGGACCAATCACTGTAGACAATCCCTGCTCCCGCTCATAAGGCTTTCTCTGCAGTCTGTACACCACCCCTCCCTCATACTACTACATCTGAACAAAAGCCTTCAAAAGAAGAATCTGGAAGCATTTGACAACAATGAACGGTCCGGACATTGCTCTAAAATGATTTTAATGATGTGTTTCTTAAACTGAACTGTTTGAGAGACCTTCTCCTGTGTCTTTTTACAGTATTCTGAAAATATTTCTTTTATGTTGGCTTAAACAACACCTCCCATGTCAGTGGGACTGATCATATGAGCTAGTTTTGGAGGGCTTAAACCTCAAGGTTCAAGGTACTACAGGGTTAAACCCTGTCAAACAAGATACCGTCAAAGCCTCCACACCTGTGACGCGTTGTTAATGAGGCTTTTCATGGGAGCTAAGCCATTCCAAACAAAATCAGTGAACCACCCAGAAACATATCTCAACTAAGGCTATTCATTTCTTTCGAAGTGGGCATGTTGCACGCAGTTCCAGGCTTCCAGCGTTGTCATTTTAGTTCAAGTGCACGCCAATTCACATCGTCAATCGCATTGCACATTGCTTCAACATGTTTATGTACTGGTAGTCTGGTACCATTCAGTGCCATAAGAAAATGTCGATATGTTAGGACAACGGACAAGAGCATTACTTGCATTAAAAATGTTCATGGCATAGTAAACTTAAATCTTTGCACTGTTGCGCATAATTCTCTGCAGAACACTTGCATAGGACACACTAAAACACGAAATTATTACCTAGACCAATTCCATTGACAGTGCACTGCATGGAAGAACAGGTCTATGAAATAATTCCTTTCGGTATGCGCGCGAACAAATTAACTCGATCACAAATGGTAAAGCTACGACGACGACAACTTGAAAGCAAGAACTGAGCTCAGCAGCTGCTCGATCAGAATGCGGTTTCACCGGCGTTGCCGCGGGCGGCGCTGGTCGTCTTCGTTGAAGTCGAGCAGCACGGCGTTGTGGCACCGGGGGCACCGCGGGTCCTCCCGGGACAGCATCACGTACATCATGCAGCGTGGGCACCCCGCCAAGACCATGGGCGCCCGCCGCCCGCCCCCGCTTCCGGGCTGCCCTCCGACGACACGCACGAGCTCGGCGGCGAAGCGGTGGACGACGACGAGGACGACAGCCGGCGCGGCGACGTGTTGGCGCCGTTGCCACCGCTGTCACCGCCCGGCCGCACCGTCGCCGACGGCCCGCCGCCCCGCGCCCTCGACAGGCTCAGCCTCAGGCATTCCAGTTTCGACCCCTTCCCGTTGTTCCTGCTCATCCTCACCACCACCGCCGCCGCCTGATCTCACTACACACAATTGCACGACATTAGTGTCACAACTCACACAAGTTCACAGCACAATGCATAACACAAACCGCTATTTAACGGCGTAACTAACACATCGCACCAAACCGCACGCATTACCTTGGACTTGCGCTGAGGAGTATGCGAAGAGAGGCGTCAGTGCGATGTGTTGGTGGATTGGAGCTCTCCACTTGGTTGCATATAGCTATTGCTAGGTACGTGTATTTGTCATGCACCTCTCCCTTCGTTATATAATGAGGAGGGGTTGGGATTTGAGGAGGGAGGGACGACCGGAGGAGGTGGTTTTCTTTAATACTACAAGAACAGCCACATTTAAACTCCGGTCGATTCCCTCCAAGTTTCTGGAGTCTGGATGCTGTCCCGCCATATCTCTCTATATATATATTGTTAGTAATTTTTTAAGCGCTTTTTAGAGGCTGGAAAATTCTTCTGGTATTGGATATATGGACGTGTCGAAGAACAAGTGTTTCTGAGGATCGAAAGGAGAGCATCGGTACCGGATGTGTTAATCAGCTGGAGGAACCTTAAAGGCCCCAGTAAATAGGAGGTACTACACTCCCTATAGAAGTTCTATGCGCAGCAGTACACATATATATTATACGCTGGAGTAGTACGCGCGATTAATTTTGTTTAGCGAAACGTAACAAATCAAATTAAAGGCTAATACCCACTCGTGATGAGAAGGCTGCTATGATTGGAGCTTAATTTATTCGGATTGTTCATGTAACAATCATATACAGTACATGGGTCTTCCATTCTGATTTAATGAAGAAAATACAGGCCAGCTTGATTAGCAGCCTTGCATCCCTGGGGTTCTATATTGACAATATGCAATCTCACACCACTTTAGCTGCCACTGTTTTGTACATCCGGAGAATACCCGGCCGGCGAGCTATTATTATAAACGAATAGTACTGCACACAACGTCGTCACCGTACTCGTGCATGGCCCGAGACAGGATGGATGGCGCCCTCCTTTCCTCGTCTGCCTGCGTAATTCGTGCGCCGCGAAACGCTGTAGCTGATATAGATCCATGGGAGGCAGTGCACTTGCGCTCATCGTCAGCCATGCCGGATTTGCAGACCGTGTGCCGGGGCAAGACTGAAATAAGGTACGAGGGACTCAATTGAGCAGACATCAGTTGCTACTCGCCAACCAAACTAGCGGGGCGGAAACCGTTTTCCCGTCTCTCTTCTTCCCTCTCTCCAATGAGCACCCCCACATTATCGCAGACTCCCCAGTCGACAGCCCACCACCACCAAATCACAACAGCGCCAACGCGGCCCGTGGTGCTCCTAACGCCAGCTAACTCAATTGCCGGGTGGTTGTCAGCAGTCATCCACCGCCGCCTACAACCTGCTAGGCGCCAGCAGTGCCATGGATGACGGCACGGCAATCTCATTGCCACGTTTGAGCAACCGGCCACCTAGGGAACTAATAAGTTTGGGGGACTTGATGAACCCTGGAAGAGTAGATGTGTCAACTTCGTCATCAACATCGACGGAAAACGTTAAAGAGTGTAAAATTCTTTGTGGATATTCTGCAGAATAAGACTTCTGAATAAGGTTTCAGCTTTCAAATTTGGCTTTTCCATCACTACGATGCGCTGCTACTCTCTCGCAAAAGAGAGAGAGAGAGAAAAAGAGAGATGTACTGCTACTCCTACCTTTACTTGATCTGGATCACAAATGGAATTCGACGCTCATACGTAATCCGTGAGTGACATTTCAGACTAATTAATTAGCAGCAGCAGCCGAGGTTACTGCCGCCTAAGCGGATTCCAATCTGTGATTGGTGAACGAACCATAAAATCTAGCCAGTTGTAGGCACACAGATTTCTTAATTCCGATTCATCTGTAAAACTATTGTGCTATCACTACGGGAAACAATAACTTTGCCGAGTGCCAGATCGGGGGCACTCGGCAAAGAGGGGTTTCTTAACCCCGCGCCGGCCCAGCCGGCCCGCACACACGCACACACGCACACCCGCCCGTGCCTGCACCAGCGCCAGCGCCGCCGCCGCCCGCTCCAGCGCCGCCCGCGACCTGCACACCACCCGTCCGCCCGAGCCTCCCCCTCTGCACCGGTGCAGCGACATCTGCGTGCTGCCTCCACCGATTCCCATCCAAGGTATTCTGGCATCAATTTTCTGGACTCCATCTCTTCCTGTAATCTTTAATCGAAGTGTGCGAGACCACATCCCAGTTGAAGGGCCTCTGCCTCCAGTGGAACCAAGATCATATAGCTGAGGCAATATGTCAATAACAGGTTCTTGTGACTTTTCAGTTCTCGACCTGGTGTCTTCTGGACTGGTTGCTTCACTTGTATAATCAAAATAGCCTATAATTGAGGAGCTGCAGGTTAAGCAAAACCATTCATATTCAACATAGAATAAGAGTGAAGATCCTCACCACTCCTGTAGGATGATTGGGTTGGTGTCACAACATATTTCTTTTCTTCTTCATAATAGTGGTTAAACCCTAGTGTATCCTTGATCTCCTCAAATGATGGCAAACTGCCCGGAGGAGGTAAGCGCCCACCTTTTATAGCGACAAGAGCATCCTGCAGATCAGGATTTCTTGTACAGTTTATAATTGGTAGCGGGAAATATCATGTATGTGGCGCCAAATTGAGCAGCTACATGATCACTAACAGTTCACATGCACACAACATCACATGAATATCTAGAATCTATGCGCGTATGTGCACATAAATTTTTCTCTTTGCCCAAAACTTCTATTGGAAATCTATGCACAGGATCCTTTAGGACACAACTATTGTTAGCGACAAAATAATAGCACATGAGTTGGTTTCAGAAGCTCTACATTCATCTCCCTGCTACTATGCAAGGAAAATCTTCTCCATGAGAAATGACTAGATTACTGAATGGAACTGAACTCAATCAAATGGCACCATAAAATCCAAGTGGCTGAAGCTTTATAAATGAGTAATTGCTCTCAGAGATATATTAAGGTTAACTGATGATATATTATTGGCTCTTGAAGTACAAACTTAAGACACTTTAGCATTATCAGCAACTTTCTTTCTGAACCTCGAATTCCTAAGGGAATATTCAAGGTAGAATTGTATCTCCAAATGATAGCCTGAAAAGGCCCCAGGAAACTGCTCAGCCATGATTTCCATTGCAGCAAGAAATGCAAGTACCTGATCAGGGAAGAAAGAAAATGGTACGAGTGGTTCATAGTTTCAACACTTTGAAGTTTAATAATGACAGTGGTACACCTGATTAAATTAGATAGTTCCTTTTGATCGTACCTGTTTGCCCATTTGTGGAGATATTAGTGCATAGTTATTTGAATCTTGCACTGATTTGTAGAGTAACTGCCCATCCCCACCAGTTGTGCCCATTACAAATGGCAAACCAAGCTTGCAATAGAGCTCAGCATTAGCTGCTATTGCTATACTGATGTGTTAATGTTCTAAAGAATATTTCGGTCAAATTTAATATGTTTTAACTGCATATATTCTAGAATGACTTCTATATATGTGGGTCTCTAATTGTGCTACATTTTATTATATCATGGGATTCATGACCATCCTTGAAACCTTGATGTCCTTGACTGATTTCAGGAAACGGGGTGGTTACCTCTGCATTTTGTTGCACGGGACGAGAATGAAAATATTATAGGTGTTGTTCCACTTTACCTTAAAAGGTTTAACATCTCTTACTGGTTGGATACATCTATGAGAGCCTTTTCATACCTATGAGAGTCTGGTTTTCTTGATGTTCATGTTGGTATATCTATCAACAAAATATCTTCTCTTGACAGCAACCGAGAAAATATCTTCCAATGTTTGCATATGTATATGAAAGTCTAAAATTTTATACCTTTTGTTATAGAAACTGAAATATTTAAGTTTCAAGCAGTAGTATGTCTATAAGAGCGCTTCTGTCAAACTATTACTTTGAAGCTTTTTCTTTCTTATAGACACTTTTGAGAGGTTGGATCATACATGGGATTAGGAAATAAGTTCATTATGCATTATTTGATTACTTCATTGTTAGAACCTTGTTATATATTAAGGGGGGATGAGTGCTTATTATTTGATAGAGTTCCACATGTGCATGTCGGCCATCGTGCCGTTGGTTTTCTTGCGAGTTTTGGAAACCTCACCGCGTGGAGGTGTCTTCTTGAAATTTTGTATTGACAGTTTATGTTTCTTTTTTGCGAGAAGAGCCACGGAGCGGCGCCGAGTACCTCGGCGACCCGATCGCCTTCCTCGCCACGCTTGGTCTAGCAGTGCTTCGCACCGCGTAGCCTCGCCATTGCACCGCCATCGATGTCGATTGGTATATCACTTTGTTATTGCTATATCACTTTGTTGAATGCCATTCTCTGATTGGTCGGCCCAGTTTATTCTCTGGTTAGGCGTAACCTAGTTAGGCGTCTCCCGTTCGAAAGAGATACGGTTGGAAATATGCAGATCTTTGCATATCTATAACCGTATCTGCTTCAATATCCACGTTTTTTGGACAGCCCGAGGATGCGTAGATGGGGTTAGTTTCCGTGGTCTACTCCGATCCGTGACAGAGTTTCGGCAGCATCTCCCTGTTGTTCTCCGGATACACAATCTCCCTGCCAGGACGTGTATTTGGAGAACAATGAGGAAAATCTTCTTGAATTGCCTCGGATAGGAGTAGAGCATGAAACTAACCTCATCTACGCATCCTCGGGTGGGATTAGGACCTATCTTCACCTATTAGATAGGAGAAAGATCGTGTAGATGCATTTGATTCTTATATTACTCCCTGATATGTTAGAGGATGGATGACCGTCATTGGATGTACACGGGCCGGAGAAGTCAGAGTGATTACACCACGGAATGGATGAACAAGACCGATGCTTTCTTGAACCGTGCATTTGGCAAGGCTGCTAAAGGACATTGTCTAGTTTTGTGTCCCTGCAGCAAATGTGGAAACAGGAGAAGGGTAAACAAGGTGGACATGGGTAAACATCTTTTGAAGAATGGATTTACGCCGGACTACACCCGGTGGGTCCACCATGGTGAAGCCCATCGTATGAGAGAGGAGGTGGTGAGACCACGCGTCGAGGCTTATGATGCTGATGCTGGGGTAGCAGACATGTTAGATGACTTTCACCAAGGACATTTCGATGAGGGACGTGAGAAGGAGGAGATGGAGGCAACAGACAGCGTTCTACGACATGATGGACTCGGCATGAAACCCCTTCACGATCGGTCAGCGGTGTCTCAACCGGATGCCATTGGGCGCTTAATGGGGTTGAAGTCCGAGTTAAACTCGAGTCGAGAAGGCTTCGATAAGATGTTGGCGTGATTGGCACCACCTTCCGGGAGGCCACATTACGCCAAAGAGCATGTACGAGTCACAGAAACTCCTTCGTGCACTTAAGATGCCGTATGAGCAGATACATGCTTGTTCGAAGGGGTGCGTCCTATTTAGGAAAGAACACAAGGATGCAAAGTACTGTCCAAAGTGTAAATCCTCCGGTACCTGGAGGTAGACTCGTGATGGCGGAAGAGGCGACTACGATCCCGTGAAAATCCTACGGTACCTTCCGTTCCTACCGAGGATCCAACGGCTATACATGACCGAGGAATCCACGAAACAGATGACATGGCACAGAAATGGCAAACGGTACAATCCTGACAAGATGGTACATCCATCCGATGGTGAAGCATGGACCCGCTTTGATGACAAACATCGTGAGAAAGCAGATGAGGCTCGCAATGTACGTGTCGCGCTGGCAACAGATGGGTTCAATCCTTATGGACTGATGGCTGCCCCATACACATGTTGGCCCGTGTTCGTTATCCCCCTCAATCTCCCCCCCGGCGTCTCCTTTCAACGACATAACGTATTCTTGTCGTTGATAATTCCTGGACACCCGGGGAGTAATATGGGTGTGTTCATGGAGCCCGTGTTTGATGAATTGGTCCGTGCTTGGGACGAAGGGGTATGGACATACGATCGAGCTACAAAGACAAGCTTCAAAATGCACGTTTGGTACCACTACTCCCTGCATGACTTCCTGGCGTATGGGTTATTCTGCTACCGTGTGTTCACGGGAAGTTCCCATGCCCAATATGCAAGGAAGGTGTGAGGTTCATTTGGTTGCACAAGGGTGGCAAGTACTCGTCGTTCGACAGACATCGTCAATTCCTCCCTCTTGACCATCCATTCAGACAAGACATCAAGAACTTTACGAAAGGTGTCGTAGTGACAGACCCTGCACCGCGGATGATGACTGGTGCCGAGGTTCATGCTCACATAGATGCTCGTGCCCAATCAAGAAGGTGGTTTTGTGGGATATGGTGAGCAACATATGTGGACTCATAAGTCGGGCTTGACTAGGCTCCCTATTTCGATGACCTTCTTACGCCACATAACATTGATGTAATGCACATCAAAAGAATGTCGCCGAGGCACTTTGGGCAACACTCATGGACACCGAAAAGTCTAAGGACAACCCTAAGGCTAGAGTGGACTGCAGCGTTATGCGATAGACCAAATCAAGAGATGCGACCTCCTAGTCGCGGCAAGACATGGAGAAGGCCTAAGGCCGATTTCGTCTTGAAAAGGACCAAAGGAGGAAGTACTTGAATGGATCCAGACGCTAATGTTCCGGATGGGTATGCAATGAATCAAGAGGGAGTGAACTTAGGCACTCTGCGAATCAACGGGATGAAGAGTCATGACTACCACATATGGATTGAGCGGCTTCTTCCGCGATGGTTCGAGGCTATGTCCTCGAGCATGTCCGGCAAGTCTTTGCGAGTTGAGCTATTTCTTCCGCCACTTTGTGCCAAGGAGCTATCTCGGACCGTCATTGATGACTTGGAAAAAGTGGCACCGTGTTGCTCTGTAAGTTGGAGAAGATCTTTCCACCCGGCTTTTCTTGGCGATGCATTTGATTGTGCACCTCCGTATGAGGCACGTATGGGGGCCGTGCGAGGCTGCGTTGGTGCTATCCAATCGAGAGATGTCTGAAGACTCTTCGCAAAAAATGTAGAAATAAAGCCAAAATTGAGGCTTCCATTGCAGAGGCATACATTCTGGAGGAGGTGTCAAACTTCACAGAGAAATACTACACTGAGAACCTTCCTAGCGTTTATAATCCACCCCCTCGTTACAATCTCATGCGAAAATGAATCGAACCTCAGCCTTTTCCAAGGGCAACTCGGAAGCGCAAGTGCATCGACCACTAAGCAATTGAAAAATGAAGAGTGGCGCAGTATCATGCTATATGTGTTGACCAACCTTGTCGAGGTGCAGCCGTTCATTGGGTAAGTTTTCAACGAACTTGTTTCAATACGCCGTCACTCCTTGTTTCTTCGTCCAACCCCCTTGTTTCTCGTTGGTACAGGGAATTTCTTCGTCAATCCTGGCATGAATCAAGGGATCCTACCCCGCAGGAAACTGATACCCTTCTTTCACAGGGTGCGGGACCAGGGAGCCCCGATGTCATTTCTTGGTTCAAACAGAAGTCTTGTCCAATTTAGCTCGTGATTTAGTTCGACATTCCAAGTTGATCGTACGTTCGAATAATATAACGATCTATCCTGCTTGTGCTTGCAGGCCCAAACCGATGCGTCTATAAGTGACGAGTTGAGACAGGTTGCAAACGGCTGTGTCGTTAGGGTCAAGTCATTTACCGGTTATGACGTGAATGGATATCGTTTTCACACAGCAAGCTACGAGCAGAGTCGGCCCAATCGAAAAACCACAAGCAATGGAGTTTTTACGCCCGACCGATGGCCTCGACTATTATGGAAGAATTGAAGAAATCTACGAACTTGCATTTTATGGTTCCAAACCTCTTAATCTGTCATATTCAAATGCCATCGGTTTCATCACGAGTAACGAGGCGAACCCTAAGCTTGGGCTAGTCGAGATTCGAAAGGATTCCGTCTATCCAGAAAAGATGTCTACATTGTGGCTCAACAGCCGTCTGTGTTTATTATACGCCATCTGGCGTGCCAAGACAAAGAACATCTTAAGGGTTGGGCTATTGTGCACAAGGTATCGCCACACGGTAAACTACTCCGTCCCAAATGATGAAGATTACAACTTCAACCCAAACACATATGATGGAGAGTTCTTTCAAGAAGAGGGGCTACAAGGAGGTTTGAGATAGACTTAACAAAGCGATAGGAATGGAAGTAGACAATGAAAGGGTTGATGACGAGGACGCTGGAGACGAGGTTGAAATGTGAAGGACTTACAAATGCTTGGCGATTACGTTTAGGCAATGACAATGAAGACAACATTCCTCCTTCTGGATAGTGTTGATGATTTGGACAATGTTGATAGTGATGACGAGACCTATGATCCAAATAATCCCAATCATGAAGATTATTTCTAATACATGTAATACTATGTTTTTGTAATTATGTTTTGTTAATTTTGCATCTATTTCTAATACATGTATTACTATGTTTTTGTAATAATGTTTTGTTCATTTGCATCTATTTCTAATTACGTCTTGCTTATTCTTTTTAATTGCAGGTGAGTGAACAAAGATGGCGGGCGACCGTCGTAGGGCCGTGTCCTCGTTTTACCAGAGACCACGCACTGCGGAGGAGGCGGAGGGGTCAGACGGAGGAGGAGGAAGAGGACCGCCGGCGCAGGAGGGCCGTCTCCTCCCACGCCGCGTGAGGAGGTCTTGGAGGAGGAGGTGGCGCCCGTGGGCGAGTTGGACGAGGAGCTGGTTCGTGACGGCCGAGGAGGAGGTGGCGCCCGTGGGCGAGTTGGACGAGGAGGGGGCGCACGAGGACGACGACGAGGCGGTAGGCACGGGTTCCGCTTCCTCCTCTTCCTCTTCGAGTGTCTACTTGCGAGGTCCCGCGAGCCTCCCTCAGGGTCTGCATCCTCACCGACGTCCAGTGATTCGCCCCGAAGGGCAAAAGTAAGTAACTTTAGATGTTGTCACCACTACTTCATATGATATGTTGAAAAAAAAGAGAAACTAATAATTTTTCTTAATCACTTGTGCAGGAACTGGGTGGTTGTGTCAGGTGGTAGCGCACGCTCCCCCAATGGCATCCTGGGTCTTCTGTGCAGGCAACACTACCCCGGCATTGTCACGTACGCCGGGAAGACGGAGCCGGCCTACTCGTTTGACCACTACGCCGTCGGCCCCGATGCGGAGTACCCCAACAAGGCGGCGCGGGTGAAGGCGGAGTTTTGGGTAAGTCTCCCCCGCACAACATTGCTCAATACATCGCATTCATTGGACTTTTCTTGAAATAATGAATGGATACATCGCGTTTGTATGCAGACCTATTTCAGATGCGATGAGGGATTTGAGGCCAGGGCGGACCAGAGATGGCTACCAAAGCCTGTAAAAACTCATCACCGACATGCATCACGAGGTGCGCATCCAGGCCATCGTAACCTACCACGGGTCGAAGCTTGGAGAGAAGGTCACCAAGAAAGACGCAAGAAACATGACGCTGACCCGGGACCAGTACCTTGAGGTAGATGAAGAACATTAATATTGATTCGTTTTGAGATTAAGTCGTTTAATTTGATCTTCTTATATGTCAAATACTTCATGACGTGTAGATGATTCCCCTGGTGGTGCCAATCGTATCCCGAGTCTTTGGCGATGATCGTGGACAAGTGGTTCACGGAGGAGTATCTCGGATGCACAAGGATGCGGGCCCGCGTTTGATGATGCAAGGTCCAAGACACCATCAAGGCGTGCGCAACCTCTCCGCATACAAACAAGCATGGGTACACGAATTCATTTATCTATTGTGACGCTCAATTCGCTGGTTTCTAATTATCTTGTCGTCTTTCGCGATCGGCGTCACATAGTGGCCACCTTGCTCGGACTTCGGGCATGGTGTATGGCCCACAAGGGCAAGGCGACGTCCGACGTCTCCTTCAACTCGGAGGACCCGCCCAGCGTACACGAACCCGGCGTCCACACCGCATCGGTGAGTACACGTCGGCGGCAAGGTCGGTCCATGGGCGGACCATGATCCGAGCACCGGGACTTTGATGGAGAGATCGTCATGAGGGTGGGACAAGGCAAGAAGCATGGGCGGTTACGGCTTGGCGGCGGCCTCATCGACACGCCTCTACTCCATCTCTCTCCCGAGATCCGAGCACGAGCACGAGCGAGAGCCCGACCATACGCCCACGGCATCACATTTGCAAGACCGGGTCCACGACTCGAGGTTATTCTGTTTTACTCGTCGACATTGATCTTTACACCTTAATTAGCTTTGCATTCTCAAACATTGTAGTGAAATATTGCAGTCCTACCGGAACAAGAAATGAGGCAACGTCTGGAGCCGGAGGCCGAAAGCAGAGGATGTCGGCCACCGGAGGTGAGCGAGCCGAGCGGTAGGCCCAGACGCAGAGGTGGCGGACATTACGGAGTTTTTACAAGGTCTTGGGCAACATCACGGGCTTTCTTTGTGCCGGTGGTATTGGCTCCACCTCCGCCTCCGCGTCCTGCACTGCAGCCTACTCCGTGAGTATGAAAGTTTTTGCTTTAACTTGTGCTTTGCTTGTATGACCTCTACCTTCCTAGATTAGGTATCTAATGTAATCTTGTCTCACATGCAATCTCTTCTCCTTTGTGCAGCCTCAATCGGCGGGTTCGAATAATCCACCTCATGCGCCTCCGAATGATGGAGCTTTTCCTTCACCACAGTCGCAGTGGCCACCTTGGAGATGAATGGTAGTTGTATTTTCATTTGTTGTTCACTTGGTGATGGACTTGTGATATACTTGTGTTGCACTTCTCGACTGTGATGAACTTGTGGATTTGTTTGGATGGACTTGAGCATTTATTGTAATATATGTGATGGATGAGATATATATGTGATGGATGAGATATATTTGTGATGGATGAGATATATATGTGATGGATTTGTTTGTCGCGATGGAATGTAAAAAATAAATAAAAATGCGCTTTTGGTCACTTTGTCGAGTGCAACACTCGGCAAGGACCCCTTGCCGAAAGTGCCATGACCATGGCACTTCGGCAAAAAGCTGGGAATGTGGGCGCTGAAACCCCGCTTTCCGGCTTTGCCGAGTGCTCGACCATGGCACTCGGCAAAAATCCTTGTCGAAATGCCTTTACCATGGCACTCGGCAAATATCCCATCTTTGCCGAGTGCGAGGACCATGGCACTCGGCAAAGAAATTTTCAAAAAAAAAATTTAAAAATCTTTGCCGAGTGCTTGGTAGGGTTGGCACTCGGCAAAGAAATCAACAACGCCGGCGCCGGATCGAGTCTTTTCTTTGCCGAGTCTTGACTCGGCACTCGGCAAAGCCTTTACCGAGTGCCCGACAAAAGGCACTTCGGCAAAGGTTGCTTCACCGATAATTTTTTTCCGAGTGCCCTTTGAAGTGTCGCACTCGGCAAAGCTTTTGCCGAGTGCAAAGGGTCCTTTGCCGAGTGCCTGAGGCACTCGGCAAATAGTCGGAATCCAGTAGTGTATTCCTTGGATCAGTAGATAGCACTTCACATGAACATTACTGAATCAAATCATACATGGCGTAAAACCATATCATTCATTAATTTACATGTCAGAGTTTACATAGACCGCTTCGGATCAATTTTTACAATAAAGGTTGAATATGCCAAATGAATACATTACAAAAGATAGCGGAAGCAGCAACGAAATCAAAGAGGTGAGGGCACATCTCTCCACAGGCAAGTGACTAGGGAACCCATGTACGCCCGATATTATCCAAAACTTCGGACAATATAGAAGGCACACAAGAACCGACGGAGTCAGCTAGACTAGGGTGAGATTAGAAAAGCTAAGGACTAAACTATGCTTCAATAACTCTTGGGTCTTCAGACTTCTGGATCCTCGTAGTAGTCGAAAGCTCCAGGGTTCCTATTTCTTAGGGTTTAGGAAAAAGAGCGAGGGTGAGTACAACTTCCGTGCTCGCGAGCCAACACAACAGATGCAATAATATATATGCAAGGTTTAACAAGGATAGCTCGGGTTCTTTTATTTGCGTAAAACAACATTTATAAATATAGATATTAGAAAATTCTATCACTTAGCATTTTAACCAAATTGTATTTTTAAAGAGATTAATTATGCAATAATTTATAACAACAGAGGCTACCTCCACCTTCATGCTTATTTTTTATGGTGGTTACACCCACCTATTACCAACACTGGGTAAGAATACCCATGGAAAATCCAAATCAAGGGCTAGGTGAGCTCTGCATATTTTTCAACCCATCCACAAAAGTTTTTAAAATAGAACTATATCTTGTAAGTCCCTATACCCGCCCGTGATCGTGGGTACGGCTGTTCGAACAGTTTTATTCTCTGCAGATATTGTATATCTTTACCCACAAGAGATAATTGTCTTGATATATACACACGTTACCTTTGACATGTGAATCAAGGGGAGATTATCACTAGGCCTTTACAAGGCATCCCTTGGTATTTGATACACCCGCTATGGTTTCACCTGAGTAGGGTTTCGGTTACAAGGACCCGACAACCACTTACCCAGACCCCTTCTTGCGCCATACGATTTACGCCTAGGGTCCCATAAGTCGCATATCCCAACCCGTAGCCTCGTGGGCTCACGGCGAAGGGGACCTCCAATGGTGCAGCTCGTACCGGTGGACACCAATTAGTTAGCTAGGTCGACACCATTATAGACTTGTGTTTGGACTGTTTTACAATAGGAGGTCATCACAGGATTAGGTCCTTAAGATTATCTGGGCAGTTCATACCACATACCAACCATTCTCATGCTCGACGACACCCACCATCCTTCCATCCACCCAAATGAGGGATTAGCAAGTTTTTATGGGTTTGAGAGGAGTAAAACAATTTATCTCAACCATTTCAGTCATTTACCCACAATGACTGCCCAAAACCATTTTCATGTTTAAATAATGATGATTGGGGTAGTTAATACCCTGGTACTTAAACAAGACTAGCATGGCGCTTAAATACGACCTATAACTAGTAGGTTACCATATATTTACTAGGGTGACAAGGATTTTGGGAGTTCAATTATCAAGGACATGGTATAGTAATTAATTAATCATCAAATATGCATTTAACTAGCCTAGGGTGTTTGACATACATTTGCATAGGAAATTAAAGCATCAATTTGATATTTTAAAAGAACATAATTTGCATAAAATGTAGGTTCAATATGATCAAAGTGTTGACTCGCATGGGCTATTTTACCACAGTCTTGATCTTACTCAAGGTCTTCTCGGACAGGGGTTCGAAGTCTTGGTCGCGTCTTTGCCAGAATTTTGATCTTGCTCAAGTTGTTGCTTCTTCCGGACTTCAATCTCTAATTGCGCGACAACGATCGAGAAACCAAATAAATCCAAAGAACTCCAAAATACCAAATAAAACACAAGAGCTTTAACTAATATCGCGGAGGACGGGCTTGAGAGAATGGATTGAGCGACACGGGGATGTTTGACAAAGTCAAACGACCAATTGAGCGAAAGGAGGAACGACGGAGAAATTCTACCGGGAGGGAAGATACAAAGGAGGATAAAGGTCGAATGAACTTTTGCAGAGATACTCCACTTCGGATTTGGAAGATGGCAAGATATTGCTGATTGAGGAAAAGCAGAGCTTGATCTTTTTAATTCAAGAGCTTCTTTAAATTATTTGATATCATTTACGGGAGGTTTAACCAAAGGAGATTTGGTGAGATTATTATACCAAGAGTGTGATTTTAATTTGTCAGATTAGTAACCGATTTTCAATCAATTGCCAGATTACTCAAGCCACTACTGCTAAACAACAAACACTGCCACTGATGATCAATCACTGATCTGATCCACTGCAACTGAGATTTCAAATGCCAGAGCTCTACATTGCTAAACCACACTGAACTGGAGAAATAAGAATCACAGTCGACAATCAACAACAATTCACTGCCAACAATACTGATCTGGGAAGCAATAATCACACTAATCATCAATTCAATTTGCTGCCAAATCACTTATACTGATGAGCAAACAATCACATGCATTAATTCATCTTTACTCATTGACTGGCCTGAAGACCAAGATTTGGCAGCAAATCAAGAGGGTGATCATCGGGTAGAACGACTGTCCAAAATTCAGACCAACAGAGAGCATCCACAGGAGGAAAGCAGGGAGCATGGAAGGAGCTTCGGGCGGCGGCTGCCGATGGCGAGCAGCGGCCGGGGAGACGACGGAGACGCTCAAAACGGGTTGCTTGGGAGGAGGTGTCATTAGGTGGCATTAGG
The DNA here is from genome assembly GCA_036346395.1 of Hsuehochloa calcarea. NCBI lineage: Eukaryota > Viridiplantae > Streptophyta > Magnoliopsida > Poales > Poaceae > Hsuehochloa > Hsuehochloa calcarea. Next base: position 55,402,913 of record CM070593.1, on the reverse strand, counting down.
GCGGGCCAGCCCAGGGGAGTGGTGACTACGGGGTGGACGGGAGAGGAGAAGTAGGGGAGCAGCCAAGAGCATCAGGGAGAGGAGGGGAGGCTCACCGGGTGGTTGGTGGAGGCGGATGAGCTCCGGAGGTGGCCGGCGACGTGAGCCGAGGGTGGCGCGGGAGGGGAGCTCGGTGGCGGCGGTCCACGGTAGCCGGGGGCTGACCATTCCTGGGTGGCACGGGGCGTCGCCATGGCCTCAAGAGCTGGTATTGGGCCGAGGCAGTGACAAAGGTGACCGGCGGCAGAAGGGGGCTTCGGCCCGGAGAAGGAGAAGCTGACTCAGGCGGGCTCTGGAGAAACTCACCAGGGAGAGGGGAGGAAGAGGGGCAGAGAGCACGGGAGGAGGGAGGCCGGGCTATTTATAGCTGGGAGCGAAGGGAGGTGGAGCCGGGGTTGCTGACGACGGCCGAGGTGGCGGCATGGCGAGGAGGGGACGGCCATGGCGGCGTTGGCACGCAGACCTGGCGAGGACGACGGGACAACTCGGGCGGCAGGCGTTGACTACGGACGAGGCACGGCTCAGATCGGTCGGTGGCGCTGACGGAGGGCGACACGCGGCTTGGACCGGGGCGGAGGAGTGCGCGGGGATGGTGCCGATGTCACGGCGGAGTGGGCAGCGACGTGCTGGTAGGGACGGGGAGTGGGGCGGCGCAGAGATGGCAGGGGAGCATGCCGGAGGTGACTCGGGGTAGGGGCGACGAGGTATGGGAGGTGGGGGCGAGCGCAGGTGCTGGTGGGGGTGATTGGCAGAGAAGGTGGGAGCGGAGAGGAGAAGCCGGGCTAGCTGGTGGGCCGAGAGGAGGCGAGGCAGGGCCGAGCGAAGAAGAAGATGGAGGCCGGGCGAAGCTGGGCCGAGCGACGCAGCCGTGGAAGACGAAGGGGAAGGAGGGCTTCGCGGGCGGGGAGATGCGGCCGAGGGAGAAAGGGAGAAGGGCGAGCACGATGCAGCCGAGAGAAGGAGTGGGGGAGCGTCGGCCGGGCCGGGCGGAGAAATAAGGAGAGGGGAAGGGGGAGAGAAGAGGTGGCCCGGGAGGGGAAAAATGGGAAAAGGAGCCGGGCCCGGGGCAGCGTCGGGCTGGGAAACCGGGGAGAGGGAGAAAGAGCTGGGCAGGAGATGTGGCCGGCCGGAATTAAAGAGGAGATGGGGGAGGGAGAAAAATAAGTGGGCTGAAGTATTGGGTCAGCCCAACAATGGATAGAGCTGGCCCAAAAAAACAAAGGTGATGCAGATTTTGAGAGAGGGGTCAAAATTCTAAAAAGGTTGAATTCAATTTAAATTTTGAATTCGGAGTCTAAAGGGGGGGTTTGAAATACAAACCCAAGCTTAGAGGAAGCTCGGAGTTTTTGGAATTCAAGCGACAAAATGGAAAACAAACGGAAACTGAAAACCAAATGGGAGGTACTATTTGCCATCCGGGACGTCACACCAGTCTAGGGCGCGTAGGCGCATAAATGACACTGACTTAGCTTGCCACAAGTCGAGCACTAATCAGCGAAAATACTACTCCAACCAGTTCACGGAACATGTCGTTTTAGATATCGATGCGGTCTCAAACATGCAACTCTCACAACTAATTACTATTGTAATATATTTATAAAACTCGATAAAATTATAATATTGTGAAAGTAATTTTCGAGACGAATCTAACTATATAATTTTCATGTATCTAATCTAAATATTTTTTAAAATATAGATACACTAAAGCTTACAAAGTTCGATGGAATGCATTCACAAATGACTTGCTTTAACAAGGCCAATTTTAATGAGGTGCATAAATAAGTTGGATTTGCTAATTTTTAGTTGCATAAAATTTTCTTATCCATCAGTCACATATAATTACACAGTACTAAATCTAAAATTACAGTACCAAGTAACGTGCAATTTTAACATAACTTTACTGTAACTTCTAATTCTATTTGTTTTTGTATTTGTAGGGTTCACCTAGATTTACTTTTATCTATTTTAGATTTTTTTTTGTATTTGTAGAGTTCACTTATATTTACTTTTGTCTATTTTAGAAAGAAACAATCTGACTTATAAAATATTGATGATGGATAAGAAAATTTCAGTCACCCGAAATATAAACACTCCCTAAATAAGCTTGTGAAGCATAGCCGGTATCTGCACACAACGCAACGCAACCGCGGCATGTGCCGGCTTTTATGCCTCGCCAGAGAATTTGAATCGGAGGAGGCTTCATGTGGGGGAAGAAAACTGAAAAAGGTGACGTACAATAAACACAGATGGGGTGCGTTTGCACGGTGCCGGGGGGTGGGGGATAAAGAAACCACGAGTAAATTGGTTACAGAATATGCGCAGGCTGTGTGCTTTAGGACTAGGAGTCGCACATGGGTACCATCCTTTATGGGCACCGAAGACAACCGGGCTGCTTATGGCCTTTTACTAGTATACCTATTATTTGGGCCAGATTGCCACGAGAATTTTGCCCGAGACTACGGCGGATATCGACCGGCTAGGCTAGTTGTACCGACTTTTTTTTGCGAAATTTACGTGGTTCGTTTTAGCATCATTTTATTTTGTTTATAGTTTTAAAGTAATTTTGTAACTGAGTTAATAAGTCGAGCAAGAGTAAAATTTAATTTCATTTAAAATTAATTTATTTCTATTTCAGTATTTAACCAAATAATAAATTTAATTAAAGCAATTTTTAAACTAGGAACAAATTTTTTTATTAATTAACCATTTTTAAAATTTTATTTTAAAGTTAATCTTCCGCGAACTTTATTTCTAATTCTAACCCTTTTGGTCACACCACCACCCGTGGTGTGATAAAACAACATTGTCGCACTATAAGATAAGTCCGCTAAAATAACACTTTTTGTTACGAGAGTTTGTCTAAATACGTGTTGGAGTAACAGTGTTGTTTTGTCATGTCACGGGTGGTAGTGTGATCAAAGAGGTCAGAATTGGAAATAAAGTTAGTAGGAAGTTAACATTAAAATAAAATTAAAAAATGATTAATTAATAAAAAAAATTCGCCAGAAACCACTATGCGCATCGAATAATTTTTATGGAGAAAATAAAGAAAAGAAAAGAGGAAAAGAACGAGAGGGAAGGGCGGAGCAGGGAGAAAGGAGTGCCGTGGGCGTGCGGGCGCGCAGGAGGGAGGCAATGGAGAGCGGCGCGAACGCACGGCGTCGGCGGCGGCTGGTGGAGAGGGGATCCGATCGCCTCGCCTTCATCACCGGCCAGGCGTGCAGCCTCCCCTCCGACCCGTATCCAGGTTACCAGAGGAAAGCAAGACTTTTTTTTTTGAAAATAATCCCCAAATCGCTGGTTCATATGGCTATTGTCACACCTGTTGCGCTCGCATCCAGATTGGGTTTGGTGGTAATTGTGTTAAGGCATTCGGTTCTGTTTTAGGGCACTATATGCGTGCGCCTATTACTCGATTATTGCTTAGCGCCAAACTCGCTACGAGGATTGCCTTAGATGTGTTGTGGTAATCTCCGATTTGTTGTTACAATCTCTGGTGCGAGGTAGAAACTACCTAAATTACACGGTTCGTTCTGCCAAGTTCTAGGTTACCCAGATCATGGGGCAAAAACATGACATTGTGATCTACAGCGTCGGCAGCGGAGAATTTGTTGGATGCATAATTAGGTGCTATGTTGTGGACACTCAGGCTGCCTTGTTCTTTTTCAGATATTTTCTGTAATGTGCTTTACGCAAAGGTGTACTGATATATGGCTAAAAGTCTTCATGAGAAACTTATACCCAAATTAGGGAGTATTAATGGGTATTTAGGTGAATTGATTGTAAAAGTTCATATCTGTCATTGTATCAGCTCATTGAGGGGCAACAGATAGAAGCCCACTACTGTAGCATCTGTTTCATTAGACTTACTTTGCGAGTCTTATAAAAACTGCACCTAAATCCATGGTGGCAAGTTTGTGAAACTGGGAGATATTGAACTTTATCAGGTCTCTATGTTGCGACCTAATCATACACGATCTAATCAGCTATCGCGCTCGTTTTTCTGAGTGTTGGTAGTTTTATGAGCTACCATTCAGTTTTTTCCATCTCATATTGATATCAAACTTAATGTCGCCTTTTACCCATTAGATTGCTTTCTGTTTCATAATTCCCCTTGTCCGTCTCTTATAGACTCACTATGAGTGTATATCATTTATCGCTTATAGACTAATCATAATTCCGCTGTCCTAAAATTTTCCTTATATATCTTGTTCTTATCTTAGGTGATTGAAGTTAATAATCTGAAATGCTATTATCCTGGTTCCCTACAGATCTGCTTGAAAGTTAAAAACATATGGCTTCTTAAACATTATGTCTTGATCGAAAGCATCTGCCATTCTGCAGATTCAGCACTTAGTACTGTTGATGCTGATTCATTTGAGCTATCTGAACAGCAGCCAAACAAAGGTGGCATTGGTGGTGACAAGTTCAGCAATATAATTCAGTTGCAGGAGTCAGAACCTAGTGACCTGGTCCCTGAAATTCAGCTAACTGGCGAGCCCCGTCGAGAAAAACCCAAGGATAAAACCCAAAGTGATGAAGGCGACCTACTCCAAAAATCCAAGACAAGCAGTGCAGTTCCTGAAATTCAGCCAGTAAATGAAACGCTGTTGCGAAGGCATGACGACGAAACCCTCAGCAAGAAGACCAGTAATGATGGAGCAGCAAGTGCACATCCTAGGAGGGAGATGGAAACGAGAGACAGATATGTGCCTCCAAATTTGTCTAACCAAGCAGAAAATGCAGCTTGGTCTATGGAAACTCTGAAGGAACACCTGAATTTCACACCGCATGAGATTACCCTGGCCATAACAACTACAGAATATCAACGCTTTTTAGCATCCATCGTCGTCGCCTTTCTGGTGGTTCTTTCAAACTGGGGCCTGGACATTGGTGGAACCATCACCAGAATATTAGTGGGCACCAGGCCACTTCTGTTTCTTATTATAACGAACATTACCATTGTCTTGACCTTGTTGATGGAGAATAAGGACCCCAATGCGAGGGGTAGACCGGCCGGCACCAACCTTGGTTCTGCTGATAGTTTAGGGCAAATGCTGGAGGTCGGGTTGCTGCTACAGAAAGCCCTTGGGGCTCTGCTGATGGACTGCAGCGTTTGCGCTGTCATCATGATCTGTTTTCTTGGATTCTGAGAGACTTCAGATAGAGTTTCGTGGAAACGCTTGTAAGAGTTCTTTTTTCCTGTTGTCTACGGTACTACGACGTCTATTATTCGATCTTGTAGCATCCTCTTTGGCTGAATTTTGATTTATTTACTGTTTTCTGCGCATATACACTATACAGTTCATTGGGGCTGAATTAAAGCAGGTCCAAGAGAAACAAATGTGGGCAGCATGAGTTCGTGCCTACCTATCTGGTACCACAATTATACTTGCCGCTTGTCCGATTAATTAGTGAAGTTTTACGATGATCTGATGTCTTAGGGACTCTTTGATTCAAGGAACTTCATAGAAATGGTCTTGAATCTCATACGAATTTTGGAGGATTCTAATCATTAGGATTTTTTTAAAAGGAAATGGCCGTGGAACTGTCATTAATGCATTAAAGAAGTGTATCAAGTCAAAAAAACTGGGGAAAGACCCAGTCCGGCCCCAACAGCAAAAAAGCGATACAACAGGGTGTTTGTATCAAAACTACAAAGGAGAACCGAAAACAAAAAATAAATTAAAATAAAAGGAGTTATTTCGTTTAGGGTTAATATGTGTTGATAGGTAGCGATCTTGGTCGCCCTCTTATTATCCACGCCCGGGCCTCTTCTACGATGATTGCCATTGTCCATGACTCATTTCTTGGGTGTTGCAAAATCCTTTTATTCCTCTCTTTTCAGATTTCCTAGAGAATCAGAATAATTAGGGAGGCCCTTTCTGCGGGCGGCCACTTCAATGTGGGACCCATTGTGTTGCACCTAGGTTGCTTCTAAGCTCCAAAGTCTTGGCGTAACCACATTCTACGAATAAGTGGAGTGTTTTTTCCGGTTTGTTTGTACAAAGAGGACATCAGTTTCCTATGAGGTTGTTTGGAACATAGTTTTCTGATTCCTATTGAATCCAATTCTTTAGGAAAATGAACATGAGCTCAAACTTTATGTTATTTTCCCTTTGAGAAGTCTAATGCACTCTCTCTCTCTCTCTCTCTCTCTAATAAGTAACATCTAATCTCAAAATTCATGTATTTTTCCGATGAAGCATTCAAACATATATTTTAAGCAATTCATGTGGTTTTGTTTCCCGTAGAATTTAATAAACCAAAAGTCCTATATTTTTAGATTTCAGCGTTTCAAAGGGCCCTTGGATTATCACGCAGAAGAGCTTTTTAAACAGGATAACTATACAAACGATGACGAAAGAGCCAGGGACCTAGGAGTAGACATGTTCACAGGCGACCCGTCCCACCGGCCCGGCCTGAGTCCAACCTTATCCGAGCTAGGCTTAGGACTGGAATTCTGGGCTGAAAACCTGCCGACCTGAAAAATATAATTAAAGAATACAAAACTATTTTTAATTTAAAAATTATTTTTTATCCAAAAATAATTACAATAATATATTTAAATTAAAAAAAATCAAATTTCAGACTGAACTTAGCCTGCACGTTTTGAGGCCGAGCTTGATCGGCGTTTAGACAGCTGTACCTGGAGGCTGGGACTGGGGTTGATGCGATCTGTGCGGCGGTGCGCTGGAGACAAAAGAGAAGCCCGCAGATTGGGCACTGCCAAGTGTCGCGCACTAGTTAACCACGTGCCAACCGAACCTAGGAATCCTGCCGCCTATTACGTGGCGCCGTCCGAGAAACCACGAGGCCGAAACACATGTTCCCACGTCCCAGCTGCGTGGCATCTCTTGGAAACACATCACTTGTACAAGGTTATCCAGTCCAGCTTCGACAGCGTCATACAAAAGCATAAATCATTTTTTTTTACTAGAAAGGCAGGATGCTCTACTTTATGATCATTGTATTGAAATGTCTGTGAAACAGTGTTACAACGTCGAGGACGGGTGGAGAGGCAAAACAGAGCTGTACAAACACGGGACTTTACACTTGATGAAATTATGGTAAGAACAGCGAATGAAAGCATAAACCATAGAAACAATGACATCTGCATTAGTATTATCCTAACCTAGGCATCACACGACGTTGCCACGTCAAACTCCATTAGTTCTTAAATGCTGAAAATCTAAAGCCTGAAACCATGTGCTGGCGGCCGGCCGAAACTCCCAGGCCCCAGCCTCTGTTTCTGGCAAGTAGTCCGTCCACAGCTACGCAGAGAGCCCCCAATAACTTAGATAAGGGTAGCCGTGATGATGATAATAAAGAAGAGAGTGGGTCGCCGTCGTGGCTGGTCAGGGGGTGGTGATGTCGTGGATGCTCTTGCGCTTGGAGTCGCGGGTGGCGGCGTTGGTCTGCCGTATGAAGTACTTCTGCGCGTGGCTGGCCACCTGCGTCGGCGTCCGGCTCCTCACCGAGAACCGCGAGATGTTCCTCCAGTCGCCTCGGCCGTACTTCTCCAGCCCCTCAAGAAACAACCTGCGCACGCATCGTGTAACAACAAACACGAGACGTAAATAAGTTTTTTTTTCATATATATATAAAAAAACAAAACAAGAAAGGTAAATTTACAAGGATAGGCGGTTGCCATTGGGTGGCTGGCACATGGGACCCGCATGCCAGCTGGGAGGAGTTCGTTGGCTTCTCCGCTAAACAAGCGGACGCGGAAAGACCCGGAGGAGTCTCTGGAACCTCCTCGATCGGAGATGAGCAGAAAAGGAGAGTGGAACCGGAGATTTGGGACTTTCTTTGCCATCCATACCTGTGTTCTTCCTCGGACCAGGGTATGCCGCGGCGCCGCTCCTCGCCGCGGGACTTACCGGCGCGGCGGTCGGGGCTGCCGTCCTCGTTGTCGTCCTCGTCCCAGCAGCCGGGGAAGTCTACGGCGCCGCGCTCGATGAGGTCGACGTCGGCGACGAGCGCCTGGTAGTGCTCCCACGCCTCCTGCGGGGTTCGCCCGGGGAGCTGCGCCGCGACGAGCGCCCACCGGTCCGGCGCGTGCTCCGGGCACAGCACCAGCGCGCTCTCGAACACCTTGTCCTCTTCCTTGCTCCACGGCAGTCTCGTCACCGACCGCCCAGCAGCGCGGTAGAAATCCATGGCCTCGCCTCCCGGTGACGACACGATCGGTGTGCAAAGTGCGCTACCTCAATTAACTAGTGCGTTGCGTGTGCTTGTGGGCGGATGGATGGATGGGTGGGCGGCGCCGTGTGTTGGTTTGGTTCGTTGCGCGTGGGAACCGAGTTTATAAAGCTTTGCGGGGTGGGGGTACACCGGTACACCGGACCTGAGCTCAAGAACAGAACGGGGGTTGGGCTGGGAATCCTGTGGGGCTTTTTATTTAGCCACGTGCTCACGTTTTGGTTGTGCGCACGCGTGTGTGGGGCACTGGGGGTACGGGAACCGGCGCTGGACCGGGACGACGCCGGGTCGGTGGACGCGTGCGGCCACGGCGGTAAAGGCCAACGAGCAGCCGTCGGCCGAGGTAGGGTCGGAATATAGGAACGGACGGGCATGTATTTGCTCGATTTTTTCAGTTTCCTGCGCGGTTAGTTCGCCGTGGAGCACCCTGTTTGTTTTGCCAGTGCATGGTTCGTTTGTTAGTATGGTTCGAGGTGTTATTTGTTAAGAAATCGGAAGTAGATCGAGAGTTCTGGTCTAGGGTCTATCCAGTAAGTTATATAAAGGAGGAGGATTATGATCATTATACTATAATTTTTATAAGAGCAATAAAGAGAAAGCAGAAGTCCTCTTATTTTTCTGTGTTTAATATGTTATTTTGTTATTGTATTCTTATATTGTTCTTAAGATTCTGAGTTTATCTACGAGATAATCGCTCGGACTGAACTCGCCACTGACGGTTCCTCAACACGTTATCAGCACGATCGACTCTCCTCGAATTGAAATGTAATCGTTGTAGCACGACACTCGTAGATTGAATCATTTTTCTATATTGCTTTCAATTCTGCAAATTTGGATTTCTATATTAGTTTTTTCTACGGTGCAAATCCGATCTAATCTACCGCGAGTCGACTTGAAGTCGTCCGCACAATTTCGATCGGTAGATTGCATAGAAAAGTGGATGTCGATTGTACTGTAGATTAAAATTTGTAAATTCGTTTTAACCTACCGCTAGCCGACTTGAAGTCGCCGGCCAAGCCGATTGGTGGATTGCGAATAAACAGTAATTGTGCAGTAATCGCAATGAACAGTAATTACACAGTAATCGCAATAAACAATACTCATTTAAAAAATAGACTACGCCGTTGGCCTCCACGAGCCGCGCGAGCCACAGCCGACTTGCCGTCGCCTCCACCGCCGACAAGCAAAACATCACGAGAAAAAGAGGCCTGGCGGCGCCACCGCCACCGCCATCGCCGGCCGGTGCCATCCTCACAAGCAAACATCACGCGTCGCTTCGGCCGCCTCGCCCACCGCCACCGCGAAGCCGCCGCCGAGATCTCCGTGACGAGGCGCGCCATCGCCGACCAAGCACGGGTCTCCACCGCACTCACACGCATTGACTACCCGCCGCCGTGTTGTTGTGCACCATCATGAGCACTCGCCGAACTTGAAGTCGCTAGCCCCGCATCCCGCATGGGGCACCACGTCGCCACCGGAACCCGCGACGATGCCGCCACCTCGAGCCGCACCCATGTCGGCCTCCGCCGCCACCCGCCGCGCCATGCATCTCCGGCCCCACCACACGCTCGTAGTGCGCCGCCACATCCACGGTGACCCCGACGGGCTCCGTCTGACCTTCCGCCACCTAAAACACCACGCCGTCACCGCACCCGCCATGCCACCGGTCGCCCTCGTCGCACCACCACCGCACCACCACCACCGCCGCGCTCGTCCGTCCAACTCATGCGACGCGACGCCGCACACACTTGAAGCGCCGCCGCCTCTCTCGGGCGAATGGGGTAGGGAAACTCTACCCCGATTCGTCCCCTTTAGACCCGACATAAGGTGGGCTGACGAAACAAGCCGGAAGCAAGACCAATGGCCCAGGGAAATCGGTCGGGCGAAAAATTCAACAAAAAAAGGGGAGAAAATAAAAAATTCCAAAAATGGCAAAAAGGCCATCGGGATTCTGAAAATTATGATATTCTTTCGAGAATAAGGAAATTTTGCAGAAAACCTCTTGGGAATTCTAAAAATTACGCATCTAATTTTCTCAGAATAAAAAATTAGCGGTTTAGTCCCCGAAAATTACAGAATTCGCTGAAAATTCATATTCGAGTAGAAAAGGGTCTTGGGAATTCAAATTTTGAATAAGTTTTTGTATTTGAAGCATGTTTAACTATAGTATTATTATTTCTATGCAATTTATGTATTGTATTTACTATTTTTGATTATTTGTGATTGTTTATATTGCTTTTAAACACTAAAAATTGCAGTAAATCATGAAAATGCATAGAAAAAAATATAGGAACATTATGATAATTTTTGCAACTATTTTTTACAAATTACCAGTAATAGTCTTATAGAATCTTTGCATGAATATGCAGATGATTGACATTACTAACCGATAGTTCGAAGAGCTGACCCAACATCGCCACAATTACCTGACTAGGGAATCAGATGTCGAAATCCTACTTGGAGCCAAGAAGCTCCGTGCTGCTATTGGACTTGGCACCTTGAAGGATGCCTCTCCAACTGCTGAGGAGAATGATGAAGCACTTCATTTCCTCCGACACCATCTCTGCCTAACGCTAAAGAATGAGTATATGGCAGAAAAGAACAAACTAGCTTTATGGCCCGCACTGAAGAAGCGGTTCGAGAAGCTGAAGTACACCATTCTTCCTTGGGCAGAGCAGGAATGGAATCAAATACGCTTTGCTGACTACAAGACCATGGGGTACTATATTTCTGCATTACACAGAATTTGTACAAGTCTTCAATTCTGTGGTAAGGTAACCACAGATGAGCAGAAGATCGAGAAAACTCTATCTACCTTTCACCCAAACACGGTACAATCCGCACGCAACTATCGTCAGGACGACTACAAGAAGTATGTCGAACTGATTGACATCATGCAAGTTGTGGAAGCTCAAGATGACGTTCTTAGAAAGAACTACATCTCGTAGCCACCTAGTAGCAATGTTGTCCATGAAGTCAATGCAAGTAGCTACAAGGTAAGGAAGCCTCACTCAAAGGAAAGAGGCAAGAAGGGTAAGGTCATGAGTCGTAAAACCAAGCAGAATGCTTAAGCCAAGAAGGACTAACAAAAGAAACGCAATGAGAAGCCCTATGGTCAATAGGACCAAAGTTGCTACAAATGTGGCATTTGGGGACATTGGTCATGTGTTTGGCGTGAGCCACAGCACGTGATTGATGCTTTCAAGTCTAAAAAAAATAGCAAAGGACAGCATGAGGTACACCTCGCCATTGCAGGCACAAAGGATCCACAGTCATGGGTTGCACCCACGAATGTGGACAGCTCAGTAGTAGCCCCCATCTCACCTTCTTTGGATATCACAGCGGCAGCAGCTGTAGTTGCCAGAGAAGAGAGGTTGGACATGGAGCAGATTCAAGCAGAAGTTTCTTTATACTTCGCTGATTCGATCTAGTGCACGCATTGCACTTAGATTTTATAGTCATTTGCAGTTTATGGTTGTGATAGAACATTAAATTTTGAATAATAGTTGTAAGCACTATGAGAGCAAAGCAATAAATTCTTATGATGAGTCCTGAAAGACTTTTTCCTGTATTAATAATAGCAAGTTGTGTTATGTTTTGAAGTATTTTAATTATATGTGTTGATTGCTTCCTACCTTATATTAATAAATACTTTATATATCAGAACACGTGTGGCACCCTATGGAGGAAGTGTGCTTAGCAGATAATGGCACAACGAATACCATATTAAGAGAGACAAAAGTTTTCCAGTTGATCAACAAGAATGTTGGTAGTCTTACAACAATCGCAGACAGCGATACTTGTATAATAGGCTAAGGAAGGGCCACAATTATACTCCCGATGGGCACATCATTGGTCATTGAAGAAGCCTTGTTGTACCCAAAATCGACTAGGACTCTCTTATGCTTTAAAGATATTCGCGCTAACGGTCTCTACGCAGAGACTAAAGAAGAGTATGGTAAGGAATACCTGCTCATTACAAAGCGTGAAGAAAATGAAAAAAGGTATTAGAACAACGTCATTCATATGAATTTGGGCTATACTACACTCACATTAAGGCACCTGCAGCCTATACTGTCATGAAAACCACTTTTAGAATCTCTGAACTTTTCTATCTCTGGCATGATAGATTAGGTCACCCCGGTCTTACAATGATGAGAAATATAATTACTAATTCTCAGGGACATAATGTCAATATAAAGAACTTCCCGAATCAGGAAGATTTTGTGTGCCCCGCATGTGCCACCGGGAAACTGATTACTAGACTCTCTACTCTGAAAGTAAAGGATGAAATCTCTACATTCCTGGACCATATCCAGGGAGACATTGGTGGTCCTATATAGCCCCTGTCAGGGGCTCAGGGCTATTTAGGTACTTTATGGTGCTCATCGATGCTTTCTCGAAATGGTCGCATGTATGCTTATTGTCTACGAGAAACCAAGCTTTTGCAAAGCTGATCTCGCAGATAGTTAAACTTAAGAATAATTTTCCTGATCATCATGTGAAGTCCATCAGAATGGACAACGTCGGATAATTTACTTCAAAGGCATTTGATGATTATTGTATGAAAATAGGAATTACCGTTGAGCATTCCGTACCATTTGTCCACACAAAAAATGAACGAGCAGATGTATTAATTAAAAGAATTAAATTTATTGCCCGACCGCTCTTGCAAAATTGTAATTTACCAACTACATGTTGGGGACACGTAGTCCTACACGCAGCAACTCTCATCAATTTTGGATCATCAGCATATAATATCCTGTAACACCCTGACCCAAAATCGGCTCAATGCCCAGCCCACCGTGGGGCGGACCCGCACACACATAGCACCTCACTTACACTTTCGTCCTCGCTTCGTGTAAAAGGGTTAACCCAGAGGTGCTACGTTTGGATCCAACAGGCATTATATACCACTACAACTCACTTGAGACAAGCAATGTGTGACTAATCCCACCACATAACTCCTCATGGCCCACATGGGCCACGCTACGAGCAGGCCGGGGTATTACACTCACCCCCCCCTTAAGGGCTGACGCCCTCGGCAGCATACCGCATACGCGGCAAATGCCCAGAACCACCCCTCGGTACACGTCCGTCGTCCCAGCAAAGACATATGCCATGCCATGTGTCCACTCCGCCCACATGCGTCATGCGCCATATGCCCGCTTCGTGCCGCACGCGCCCGTCAAATAAGGTTGATGCTCGATACCATCCGTAACACCACGACCCAAAATCGGCTCAATGCCCGGTACCGTGGGGCGGACCCTTTACACATAGCATCTCACTTACACTTTCGTCCTCGCTTCGTGTAAAAGGGTTAACCCAGAGGTGCTACGTTTGGATCCAACAGGCATTATATACCACTACAACTCACTTGAGACAAGCAATGTGGGACTAATCCCACCACATAACTCCTCATGGCCCACATGGGCCACGCTACGAGCAGGCTGGGGTATTACATATCCTTTCACCTATACAACTAGTGCAAGGGTCAGCACCAAAAATATCTCATCTACGAAGGTTTGGTTGCAAGATTTATGTACCTGTACCACCACCACAGCGAACTGCAATGGGCCCTCTTCGAAAGCCTGGGATATACGTTAATTATGAGACAACATCAATAATCAGGTATTTGGACCCCATGACTAGAGATTTGCATACAGTCTGCTTCACTGATAGCATATTTGATTAGGATAGTTTTCCGATATTAGGGGGAGGAAATCAACTCATTGATGAAAAATATCGAGAAATGACGTGGCAAGCCATGGGAATCCATGCACATGACCCACATACTAGTGAAGCAAATAGAGAAGTCCACAAGATAATTGATTTGCAAGCATTAATGAACCAACTGCCTGACCACTTTAGTGATTTAAAAAGTGTGACCAAGTCGTATGTGCTTGCACACAATGCGCCGGAGAGGGTTGAAATACCAAAGAAAATTGAAGGTATCCATAATCCCGTCTAGAGGCCTCAGAATAGAAGGATGAGAACTCTGGCCCCTCGAATACAATGTAACCGGGGACACCTGACGAAAAAGGCTAAGAAGAACTTGACACCGCCGATCACTGAAGATCCCCACAACCAGAAGTGGAGCCAGTTGAGACCTAGAACCAGTATGGAACCTTCAGCAAAAGGCATACCGGATTTGAATATTCCCACAGAGGGAGACATCAGTATGAATGTGTGTGCGCATATCGGAGCTAAAAAACTAAAGGGACTTGCCCCCATAATTGAAAGCAGCGGTGAGTAAGTAAAAGCATTAGAAATATCACTCTATGAAGAAATAACTATAAATTATGTGACCACAGGAGAATCTTTGAATTGAACAACAATCAATGTCGATATTTGTTTTGTAAAGGAAATTGCCACAATCATCGATTGTGATCAAGAGCCTGCATCGCTCGCTGAATGTAAGAAAAGATCAGATTGGGAAGATTGGAAGAAGGCAATAGAAACAGAATTATTATCTTTGAATAAAAGAGAGATATTTGGGCATGTAAACCGCACGCCTCCCCACGTGTATCCCGTAGGGCATAAGTGGGTATTTGTTCGAAAAAGAAATGAAATCAATGAAGTTATAAGACATAAATCAAGGCTTGTTGCACAAGATTTCACTCAACGACGAGGAGTCGATTATGAAGAAACTTATTCCCCGGTCATGGGTGGAACTACTTTTAGATATTTAATCTCAATGAGAGTAAACTTGAATTTAGAAATGAAATTGATGTATGAGGTAACTGCATACCTTTATGGGAACTTGGATTCGGATATTTATATGAAGGTACCAAGACAGAGCAAATAGAAATCTGTACAGTGTGCAACTCAGAAAGTCACTGTATGGACTGAAACAATTATGTAGAATGTGGTATAATCGCTTAAGCAATTTTCTCTGCAAGAAAGGCTACACTAACAATGAGGATTGTCCCTGTGTTTTTATACGACGATCCCGAGATGGATTATGTATAATCTCAGTATATGTAGATGATCTGAATATCATTGAGACGCTGGAAGATATTAAGAAAGCAAGCTCTTACCTGGAGTCGGAGTTCGAAATGAAAGACTTGAGTAAAACCAAATATTATCTAGGCTTGCAACTTGAGCATACCCTTGAAGAGATTTTAGTACATCAGTCAACCTACACTCAGAAAGTGTTAGAACGGTTCAGCTTTGAAAAGGTATATCCTTCGAAAATGTCAATGGTTAGGATATTCTTACAGCAGGATAAGAACCTATACAGACCTAAAGAAGAGGGAGAGGAAGTCCTAGGACCGAAATTCCCGAACTTGAGTGCAATAGGAGCACTCATGTATCTAGCAAACTGTACTAGACTAGACATTGCATTTGCCATGAACTTACTAGCAAGGTATAGTGCAGAACCTACCAAAAGACATTGGAGGGAGTAAAAGACATCTTCTGATACCTCAAAGGAAGTAAAGATCTTGGTTTGTTCTACAGAAAGAACCAAGACCTAACTATGACTAGCTATGCAGATGGTGGGTACCTGTCAGACCTGTATATAGCTAAGTCGCAAACATGCTATGTATTCTTATGTAGTGGAACTACAATTTCATGTAAATTGTCTAAGCAAAGTCTTGTATCTACTTCGATGAACCACTCGAAAATCATAGCACTGTACGATGCCTCACAAGAATGTTCGGCTGATGATTCACCACATGCAGTAGTCATGTGGATTGAATACCGCGCAAACCCCCACTATTATCTATAAAGATAATGCATGTTGTGTTGCACAAGTGCAGATGGATTATATGAAAAGTCCTCTCACTAAGCATATCAACCCTAAGTTCTGCTATGCTCATGAATTGTAAAATATGGGTGAAATTAAAGTACTACATACTAAGTCATGTGAAAATCTTGCAGATTCATTCGCTAAGTCACTTGCAACGTCTAGCCTTGAAAGAAGCATACGTGGAATTGGAATGATGAGACTTAGAGAAGTGCAGAATTCAGGGGGGGAATCTTCACGAACTCTTTATTAAAGCTTGATCACGAAGTTCGAGTACCCAAACAATAAATCCTGGAGATTAAATAAAATTGGGTGGATTGTACTCCTTTTCCCTTGACGAGTTTTCCTGAAGTTTCTCGACTTAGGTTTTTAATGAGGCAATTCGTGCAGCACAACAGAAGGTGTATCATGCACTCTTTCTCCAAACAATTTCCCACTGGAGTTTTATGGAGTTTTGATAAGACATGCATACGATGGATGAGTGCCTAAGGGGAGTGTTAGGAAACCGGGTCCAGGTCGGGAAGTCTTGGCCTAAGGTGGGTTCCTCATCCATCCAGTAGCCTATATAAAGGAGAGGGATCCCAACTATTGTACTACAGTTTTTAGAAGAGCAATATAGAGAAGCCATAAGCCTCCTCATATCTCTGTGTTCAATATGTTATTCTGTTCTTGTATTCTTGCACCGTTCTTGCGATTTTGAGTTTATCTACGAGGTAATCGTTTGGACTGGACTTGCCAACGACGGTTCATCAACATTATTGACTAACTGCAAATCTATAAGTATATAATTGGTTACTGTTATCAACTCCTCCACTCTGAACATGCTTTCATAAGAGTTTTTGGTCTAGATGGCATTGTTACGTGTGTTTTTTATGAAAGTTGTGTCTCTCGTGTTGTATTGCCAAAAATGACTGCAAGGATGTTCTATTCGGCGACATGTGTGCTCCCCCGTACAAGCCTCCTCCGCACGTCTAACACCCAGACAAGCCTCCTCCACACAAGTGTCGCTCGAACATGGGGTCTCCACCGGCCCCCCTAGCCTGCAGTCCCGTGGCCCAACAGGGCCTCCCAATTTCCTGTGAGGACCCCGGATTATTGGGTTTGTAATGCTTAGTCACCAATTGACCCTAGCATCACAAACAAAATAACATGTGTCTTCGAGACATGTATACTTCCCAGAAATACAGTATACACACCCTTTTACAAAATTCATGCATCAATTCCATTCATTCACATAGAACCGAAGTACAGCAACAAACCAGAAGTTAAAATAAATAAAGGATAGTTATTACAAAAGAGAGGCCGACTGGCCAAATACATATAAATACAAAAATTGAACAGCGGAAGCAAAAGTGCCATAAGATGGACATAAACAAAAGAGCCAATCAGTGTGCCTTTAACCCACGAGGCAACCGACCGGACCGCCAAGCTAGTCGTCGAACCCGCAGCACATTTCACAAAAGTGAGGCCCTAGGGGCTCACCTTCCTCCTCTGTAACCAATAGTTAAGAAAAGCAAATGAGTACAAAAATTGTACTCCGCAAGACTTACGTGTAGATTAACAAGCCTATACATATGCTACATGCAAGCTTATTTAAGTGGAGGTTGGATGTTTCATTTTTAGCATAAAGCAAGTTTTCATTTGCAATATTCTAGTACATGTAAAAGCAAGTTGGCAAATCTGTTTTTAATGTTCAAACAACAAACGACAACAGAATTAACAATAGATAGATGACAACAACAATCCTGGAAGTGACTAAACCCATAGTCACCACAACAATAGCATGAATTCCCCATTCATACCAACCATGTCAAATTTTAATATAAAAGGTTGTAGTCTAACTCTTGGAAGACCCCCCAAGCGTGTCCATAACCTAGGACGAGGCTATTCGAATAGTTTTATCCCTGCAGGGGTGTACCAATGTACCCCACACACCAGAATGCCTTTTTGCCAACCTATTAAGCACACTTCCTTAGGTATGCTGGCACGGCTAAGTCCTACGAGATATTTCCAATATTATGCATTAACTGCGAGCCGCCCGTATGGATAGAAACGCATACGTTGTGTCGGAGTCATCGAAAAGCCTCGGTCAACTACCCATCGCAGGTAAAGCCTTCAACAACTACGATGCCCCTCGAGGTGGAGAGCCTACCTGGAATCTCCACCACCGCACACCCAACACAAGAACACATATCATTTTTCACACCACACACACAACCCCCTCCTGCGACTCGGAGATAACACACGCCAAAATACTCAGTCAAGAGAGGTCTCATATCCCTCTCGCGTGGTTAGCACGCAAAAATACTTGGTTTAGTGTAACAAGATGTTCGGTTCTTGTTGACCCGGGCAAGACATCTACAAACCCAATAACCCACCATCCAACCACTTGCCCAAGTCTAAATCATTTCTTTTGCACTTTTTGTTTTCAAAACAAATTAGCACAAGGTGCTGAACAAAGAGTAATAACATGATTTGTGTGATCAAGGTTATCGACTAAGTCGATAACCGCCCAATTCTACCGGTAGCTAAGCATTGCTAATCATGATATCGAAAAGACAATAAAAGAGCATAATTAAATCACCGGGCTCTAATTCACCAGCGATATTAGTAACTTATATTTGTGGTAGGGTATAACAATTTGAGGGCAACAATGCAATAGGAGTAACAACCTCTAATCGGAAAAATTAATTTGACACAAAAGCATGCATACATATGATTTGTAAAAAAAGATATTAGACTTGCAAATAATGGAAAATTTATGATCAAACTGCTTGCCTGGTTGCTTCTGTTCAAGTTGTTACGGAGGATCACTTAGGTGATCAATGTGCTCTTCAGAACCTAACGAGAAAACGAAAAAGAACCGAATAACAACGAAGAAAACAAAAAGACTCTACAGCAAACTTTATCCAAATGTTTTGAAAATTTTACAGCATCAAGAGCATGATTTATAAGGAATTTAGCAATAATAACCAATTGATTTGGATTCTTAATGCAAAAGATATGAGCAAAACAAATCTGCTCAGCCTTACAAATCATAAATACTACTATTCATGGCAACTAACACTTAGCAAAAAATTTTGGAGCTATAATGAGGTTAGAAACATTTTTAGATTAAATTTCAGTTAAAAACATAACTAGCAAAATTTGAATCAACCGAAAAGGAATTAAAATGAAATAGTTATGTATTTTACAATTTAAGTTCATTTTTCAGTTGACAAATAATCTTCTCGGAAAAAATAGAGATAAAATCGACGTGGACGAACTTGGATCGTTGATCTTGGATCCAACAGTCCAAGTCCATGGGACAACGTGCGCTCCAGCGCTCACAAACCCCACCGTTGGATTTAGATCCAACGGTCCACGTGGATGGAGACGTTCGGACGGTCCGAACGTTCAAATAGATGTGGGCCGTTGATCTAGAGATGGACGGCTCACAACGAAGGAACCTTCGACCCGTCCGAACGTTCACGCGAATCTAAGCCGTAGATTCGAAATCCAACGGCCCACGCGCGAAGAGCACAGCGCGCGCGGCTCATACGTTCACCGTTGGATTTAGATCCAACGGTCCAGGTGGTTCGAGACGTTCGGACAGTCCGAACGTTCACTCGAATCCGAGCCGTTGATCTAAAATCGTACGGTACACATGGATCGCCGCGTTCGGATGGTCCGAACGTTAACGTGATCGTGGGCCGTTGTTCTAAGGATCGACGGTCCACAGTGAACCACGTTCAAAGAGCTCGCACCCAATTCAACCGACAAAACTCGACGGCGAAAAGATGCTCACCGCCAGCGACTCTGGTCACGGCGGTGCGAGCAAAGGCCCAAAATGGGTCCGCAATAACCTTGCGCACACAATGGACCAATTTCTACGGCTGCGGCGGTTTAGAATGCCGACAAACCGGAGTTGACAGAGATGACCGAAAACGGTCGAAAACGAAAAATACAAACAAGTTCCGCTGCGGTACAAGTAAGCGGGTGCCAAGCAACTAGGGACTAATGAGGAGTTACCTGAGCACAGGGAAAACACAGAGAAAGGTTGGAGCTGCTCCAGTGAAGAAAAATGGGGCTTTCGGCCGAAAATAGGGAATCCAAATTTAGTGAACTCAAGCTAAGAAGGACTAACAAAAGAAGCGAGATGAGAAGCCCTATGGTCAATAGGACCAAAGTTGCTACAAATGTGGCATTTAGGGACATTAGTCATGTGTTTGCCATGACCCGCAGCATGTTATTGATGCTTTCAAGTCTAAAAAGAATGGCAAAGGACAGCATGAGGCACACCTCGCCATTGCAGGCACAAAGGATCCACATTCATGGGTTGCACCCATTAATGTGGACAGCTCAGTAGCAGCCCCCATTACACCTTCTTTGGACATCACAGCGACAGCAGCTGTAGTTGCTAGAGAAGAGAGGTTGGACATGGAGTGGATTCAGGCATAAGTTTCTTTATACTTCGCTGATTCGATCTAGTGCACGCATTGCACTTAGATTTTATAGTCATTTGCAGTTTATAGTTGTGATAGAACATTGAATTTTGAATAATGGTTGTAAGCACTATGAGAGCAAAGTAATAAATTCTTATGATGAGTCCTGAAAGACTTTATTCTGTATTAATAATAGCAAGTTGTGTTCTGTTTTGAAGCATTTTAATTATATGTGTGGATTGCTTCCTACCCCATATTAATAAATACTTTGTATTTCAGAACGCGTGTGGCGCCCTATGGAGGAAGTGTGCTTAGCAGATAACGGCACAACGAATACCATATTAAGAGAGACAAAAAATTTCTAGTTGTTCAGCAAGAATGTTGGTAGTCTTACGACAATCGCAGGCAGTGATACTTATATAATAGGCTCAGGAAGGACCACAATTATAATCCCGATGGGCACATCATTGGTCATTGAATAAACCTTGTTGTACCCAAAATCGACTAGGACTCTCTTATGCTTTAAAGATATTCGCGCTAACGGTTTCCACGCAGAGACTGAAAAAGAGTATGGTAAGGAATACCTGCTCATTACAAAGCGCGAAGAAAATAGAAAAAGGGTATTAGAATGATGTCCTTCATATGAATTTGGGCTATACTGCACTCACATTAAGGCACCTGCAGCCTATACTATCATGAAAACCACTTTTAGAACCTCTGAACTTTTCTATCTCTGGCATGATAGATTAGGTCACCCCGGTCTTAGAATGATGAGAAATATAATTACTAATTCTCAGGGACATAATGTCAATGTAAAGAACTTCCTAAACCAGGAAGATTTTGTGTGCCCCGCATGTGCCACCGGGAAACTGATTACTAGATTCTCTACTATGAAAGTAAGGAATGAAATCTCTGCATTCCTGGATCGTATCCAGGGAGACATTTGCGGTCCTATACAGCCCCTGTCAGGGCTATTTAGGTACATTATGGTGCTCATCGATGCTTTCTCGAAATGGTCGCATGTATGCTTATTGTCTACGAGAAACCATGCTTTTCAAAGCAGATCTCGCAGATAGTTAAACTTAAGAATAATTTCCCTGATCATCATGTGAAGTCCATCAGAATGGACAACGCTGGATAATTTACTTCGAAGAGATTTGATGATTATTGTATGGAAATGGAATTACCGTTGACATTCTGTACCATTTTTCCACACCCAGAATGGACTAGCAGAGGTATTAATTAAAAGAATTAAATTTATTGCCCGACCGCTCTTGCAAAATTGTAATTTAACAACTACATGTTGGGGATACGCAGTCCTACACGCAGCAACTCTCATCAATTTTGGATCATCAGCGTATAACATCCATTCACCTATACAACTAGTGCAAGGGTCAGCACTGAAAATATCTCATTTACGAAGGTCTGGTTGTAAGGTTTATGTACCTGTACCACAACCACAGCGAACTGCAATGGGGCCTCTCCGAAAGTCTGGGATATACATTAGTTATGAGTCAACATCCATAATCAGGTATCTGGACCCCATGACTAGATATTTGCATCTTAGTTTGATAGCATATTTGATGAGGATAGTTACCCGAGCATTAGGGGAAAATCAACCTCTTGATGAAAAATATCGTCGAAATAGCACGTGGCAAACCTTGGGAATCCATGCACATGAGCCCTTAGCAAGATAAACAAAATTGAGCGAGGTTAAGCTCAAGAGAGTAAAGAGGAGGAGAGGGAGCAAGAGATGAAAGGAGAGAACCCTTTCTTTGTCAAGCAAAGTCTTGTATCTACTTCGATGAACCACTCGAAAATCATAGCAATGTATGAGGCCTCACGGGAATGTTTGGCTTCGGCTGATGATTCACCACATCCAGTAGTCATGTGGATTGAATACCGCGCAAACCCCCACTATTATATATGAAGATAATGCAACTTGTGTTGCACAAGTGCGGATGGGTTATGTGAAAAGTCCTCTCACTAAGCATATCGACCCTAAGTTCTTCTATGCTCATGAATTACAAAAGATGTGTGAAATTAAAGTACTGCATACTAAGTCATGTGAAAATCTTGCAGATTTATTCGCTCAGTCACTTCCAGCATCTATCTTTGAAAGAAGCATACGTGGAATTGGAATGATGAGACTTAGAGAAGTGCAGAATTCAAGGGGAGAATCTTCACGAACTCTTTATTAAAGCTTGATCACGAAGATCGAGTACCCAAACAATAAATCCTGGATATTAAATGAAATTGGGTGGATTGTACTCTTTTTCCCTTGACGAGTGTTCCTGAAGTTTCTCGACTAAGGTTTTTAATGACGCAATTCATGCAGCACAATAGAACGTGTATCATGTACTCTTTCTCCAAAAAAACTTCCTACTGGGTTTTTGTAGAGTTTTCATAAGACATGAATATGATGGATGAGTGCCCAAGGGGAGTGTTAAGAAACCGGGTCTAGGTCGGGAGTCTTGGCCCAAGATGGGTTTCTCATCTATCCAGTAGCCTATATAAAGAAGGGGGATCCCAACCATTGTACTACAGTTTTCAAAAGAGTAATAAAGAGAAGGCAGAAGCCTCCTCATATCTCTGTGTTCAATATGTTATTCTGTTCTTGTATTCTTGCACCGTTCTTGCGATTTTGAGTTTATCTACGAGGTAATCGCTCGGACTGGACTCGCCAGCGACGATTCCTCAACATTATTGATTAACTGCTAATATATAAGTATAGAATTAGTTAATGTTGTCAACTCCTCCACTCTGAACATGCTTTCATAAGAGTTTTTGGTCTAGATGGCATTGTTACGTGTGTGTTTTTTATGGAAATTGTGCCTCTCGCGTTGTATTGCCAAAAATGGCTGCAAGGATGTTCCATTCGGCGACATGTGTGCTCCCCCCGGACAAGCCTCCTCTGCACGTCTAACGCCCAGACAAGCCTCCTCCACACAAGTTTCGCTCGGACATGGGGTCTCCACCGGCCCCCCTAGCCCGGAGTCCCGTGGCCCAACAGGGCCTCCAAATTTTCCGCCACCATCAGCTACGCTGTCTGCGAGGATTGCCTTTGTGTGGCTATAAATATCGGAGTCGCTCTCGCTCTCGGTCATTCTCAATTGTGTTTTGCCATTTCTTGCCGTCACGAGAACACAGAGAGCAGAATAATATTTTTTGGAGATTAAAGTCTGAAGCAGTTCTTAGGACAATACCAGTATTGAACGGTCCCCCTGAAGGGCATGTATTTTTTGTCAATTGCATTTGTCGTTATTACTATAGTCGTAGTTAATTAGTCTTATTCAACTAGTCCTAATTAATGTAGCTTGTAGTCATAATTAAATAACTATAAGTAATTTAGTCGTAGTTTATTAATGTTTATTCTTAAGAGGTAATGAATTAGTTATAACTAATGTATCAGTAATTAATTAGTGCTTAATAATTAGTGGTAATTAATTAGGCTTTATTATTTAAGTATGAATTAGTTATTAGTTAAAAATTAGTGGTAATTAATCATCCATAATTAGTTTAGTGGTAATTAGTTAGGCATAATTAATTTAGTAGAAATTAACTAGTCGTAATTAATTTAGTAGTAATTAATAAATCATAATTGTTTGAGTCTACTTTATTAGTGGTATTTACACTAGTGCAAATGGAGTGGTTGAATTTACGTGGCCATAATTACTTTGTTGGTAAGTAACGACTGGTAGTTAATTAGTGGTGACTAAATAAACTTAATTAATAACGATTAATTATGTATGTGCGTAGTTAATTATTCTTAATTAATTAATAATAATTAATTCAATGGGAATTTCTTAGCTGTAATGAATTACTCGTAAGTATTTTTTGACAAATAATCAATTTTTGCTAATTAATTAATCGTATTTCACTACTCGATTTAATTGATTACTTGCATGTAATATGTTGTAATTATTTGTATCATGGGTAATTACTAGCAAATAAATTACTCGTAATTAATTAGTTTAGTTATATTTAATTAATCTTAACTATATAATATGTTGTAATTATTTGTATCATGGGTAATTACTAGCAAATAAATTACTCGTAATTAATTACTCGTATCACAAATTGGGTTGTTGTGGCTTTAGGTTGTTATGGCGATGATCTCGTACGGGTCGGACACGATTGGTTGGACCCATCAAGATTCCAGTACAAGGAGGTACGGGCGGAGGGGTACGATGCGATGAATATTCACGAGCTTAGGAGCTGCATCTGGAGGGAGTTCGACATGGAGCCAATGACGAAGAAACCTGCATGAATAGGGGAGGGCAGGGCGTGTGGGAGCTGGTCAAGGTGAATGGAAGTATAGCATGTGACTAGTACATGTAGATTTATCACAGCATCGCCTGGTGGATCGAACACACTTGCGAAATGAAGCGAGCCCCTATGACAAGATCGTAACGTGACTTTCATATGTGGCAAGCCCATGTCGGGACCCAAATATGCAAATCTGGACCTTCCGTATTCTCGCACTAGTCCAGATCACGCTTAGTGCACACAAAGGTCAACATCGATGAAATATCACATCCATACAACAAATATAAGAATAAACGAGTACTTTAAATAACAAATAATCTGTTGGGACCTTACGATGAGTTTACATTTATTAAGCCAACACCGCACTATAAGTCATACCATGAGTAATGCAATTTATAGATGATGGCTTATTCCAAAAGGAATGGCTTACGTGGTTATTTTGCGTAAATGCAACATTTGCAATTGAATACAAATAATAGATTGAAAGCATAATTCAAAACAAATAGATAATAATAAATTAACAATTGATTTCACAAAGGACACCACAGTTTAATCAAGTTATTCACACAAATGCATAAGTTATCTCACAACATTGACCCTTCCCAATTGTTTTATGAAAATCTACCCCTCGTGTGAAATTTTAGCATGTCCATAACCGAGGGCGCCATTATTCGAATAGATTGGTTTAAACACTCTCTGCGGTGCACACTTTACCACACACGATACAATAACTGGGCAACAAGCTTGATCATAACAAAACCTTTCGAGACTTCATCTCAAACAATGACACTCCCGATGTGCTTTCTGCCGCCCAATTTGCACACACGCCTTTGAACGACACACACCGTTGGATAGGGATGCAACGAATCATTCCCGCGATGTGACATATCACACCTCCACCTATCACACGCTTTAAATACAACCCGAGTTGTCAATGTCAAGACTCCATAACTTACTAAGTCGTGCCCAACCCATATTAGGCATGTGGTCGCATGTGAAGGCCTACCAATGGCGCAAAGTTAAGTCCTTAATTGACCAAGACAAGACTTCCAGCTTTAACCCAAATCACAAAGTTTAAAGCACACACCATTCACACACAGATCCACCACTTGCTCACCCAAATCTTTTCCCACCCCGCTGATTAGTGCAACACATGCCATCAACGAGTAATAGCACACAAAGACACACTGCATCAGCTTCCATAATCACTTAGTCAAGTTTATCATTGCATCACACATGAAATGATGACTCGTGGCATGGCTAAGCGGCCTAATCAGATCTAACCAACCCACGCTGGTGCTACGATAATACCAACTAATAATGAACCAACCTAGGGTGACAAAAGATCATGGCATACAATAGACAAGGTGGCATAACAAATTGGATTAATAACTATCCCAAAAGCATTTAAATAAATACTTGAAATAGAATGCAATACATTGAAAAAAGTATTTTGAAAGCTGGGTTCAATATGATCAAAGGTATAACTTGCCTTGGAATAGATCTAGATATTGGTCTTGGTCTTGAGGTGCTCCTTCTTCCGCAAAATTCCCGAGTATCGACGCTACTACATAACGAGACAGAAAGATCACCGTAAGCTCGAAGCTCAACAATGGCGGCAGAAGTGTTTTCGGTGGAATGCAGCTCAAACAAACAAGGAAGCCAAAGGGGAAGCAATGGAGCTTAAATAGCTGAGAAGGCGGAGAGCAACGTCGATATTTCTCCTCGGGTCAACACTGCCATGGGAGCATTTGAGAGCGATAGGAGCTGTTGAGGAATGGACATTTGAGGGCGGTGCACGACGGGCATTTAATGCGAGCAGAAGGAGCCGTTTAAAGGTGATCACCGAGGTGACCCAACACTGCGCCCTTCTCTTCTGCTCACGTCATAGCTTGATTCAAACACATGCTCAGACTCGAGGAAGGAGACGACTCGTCCACCGTTGGATTGAAATCGGACGGCTCCAATGATCGGGACGATTGGAACGGTCCGATCGTTCACTTCAATCCAGACCGTTATCTCCAAATCGGATGGTTCAGACGAACGGGATGATCGGCCAATCCGAACGTTTACTTCAATCCAATCCGTTGATCTAAGATCCAACGACTTTCGTTGACCGAAACGTTCGGATGGTCCGAACGTTCACTCGCATATGAGTCGTTGATCTCAGATCCAACGATCCGCGAAACTCGCGCCCGAGCGACCGCGCCGGTGCAGTTAGTTGATTGAACCCAGTCAAGTGGCTCGAGCCCGGGTCTGACTCGAACCCAAAGAACAGTGAAAACCCAGTCAAGTGGCTCGAGCCCGAGTCTGACTCGAACCCAAAGAACAGTGAAAACCAGCTAGGGTTTGAATTAACAGCTGATTTTTGGAGGATTTGTTTAAGGTAGCAAATACGCTCCAAAAATCACGAGATTTTAACTGGAGATTGCTGACTGCAAGATAAACCTCTCATAAAATTTCCAGAGACTTTTATGTGCTAAATGTTTCTCAAGAAATTCCAGAAGGTGTGAATTAGGGTTTGACCAAGCTTTGACTTAGTTTGACTTGCCTCCAAAATTGTCAAATAATTTCTAAAAATTATGAAATAATTCAGAGGCATCACAAGTCATCCCTAGAGCTCAGGAGAAATGTTTACATGGGTTTGGCACAAGATTTTTACCAAGGAGGTTTTTTTAATTGGAGTCAATTGAGGATTTCGATTTTTATTTCCATAATTCCTTTACAAGAATTACAGAAATAGCCAAAGACCTCTAGATGCAAGAAAAGTTTTAATTTATTCTCATTTTCTCACATTTGAAACACAAATCCACATTTGGGATGTTACATTTCCCGCGACCATCAGCTACGCTGTCTGCGAGGATTGCCTTCGTGCGGCTATAAATATCGGAGTCGCTCTCGCTCTCGATCATTCTCAATTGCGTTTTCGTTTTTATTCTCGCGCTCGTCGCTGAGAACACAGAGAGCAGAATAATATTTTTTGGAGATTAAAGTCTGAAGCAGTCCTTAGGACAATACCAGTATTGAACGGTCCCCCCGAAGGGCGTGTATTTTTTTGTCAATTGCATTTGTCGTTATTACTATAGTCGTAGTTAATTAGTCTTATTCAACTAGTCCTAATTAACGTAGCTTGTAGTCATAATTAAATAGCTATTAATAATTTAGTCGTAGTTTATTAATGCTTATTATTATGAGGTAATGAATTAGTCGTAACTAATGTATCAGTAATTAATTAGTGCTTAATAATTAGTGGTAATTAGTTAGTTGTAATTAATTAGGCTTTATTATTTAAGTATGAATTAGTTAGTAGTTAAAAATTAGTGGTAATTAATCATCCATAATTAGTTTAGTGGTAATTAGTTAGGCATAATTAAATTAGTAGAAATTAACTAGTCATAATTAATTTAGTAGTAATTAATAAATCATAATTGTTTGAGTCTACTTTATTAGTGGTATTTACACTAGTGCAAATGGAGTGGTTGAATTTACGTGGCCATAATTACTTTCTTGGTAAGTACCGACTAGTAGTTAATTAGTGGTGACTAAATAAACTTAATTAATTACAATTAATTATGTATGTGTGTTGTTAATTATTCTTAATTAATTAATCATAATTAATTTAGTGGAAATTACTTAGATGTAATGAATTACTCGTAAGTATTTTTTTGACAAATAGTTAATTTTTTGCTAATTAATTAATCATATTTCATTACTCGATTTAATTGATTACTTGGATGTAATATGTTGTAATTATTTGTATCGTGGGTAATTACTAGCGAATAAATTACTCATAATTAATTAGTTTAGTTATATTTAATTAATGTTAACTATATACTGTGTTTGGTATATCGTGTATCGCAAATTGGGTTGTTGTGGCTTTAAGTTGTTATGGCGATGGTCTCGTACGGGTCGGACACGATTGGTTGGACCCGTCGAGATTCCAGCACAAGGTGGTACGGGCGGAGGGGTACGATGCGATGAATATTCACGAGCTTAGGAGCTGATCCGGAGGAAGTTCGACACGGAGCCAATGACGAAGAAACCTGCACGAATAGGGGAGGGCGGGGCGTCTGGGAGCTGGTCAAGGTGAATGGAAGCATAGCATGTGACTAGTACATGCAGATTGCTTCCTAGCCTAAAGCGGCGGTATATGGGAAGCCGATGATGTACGTGAATTTCGTACGTAGTGCATCGGCAAATCTTGACGATGTCGTTGCCTCGAGAAGAGAACAACCGTAGGTGGAGCTTGAAGACGGTAGCACGAAATGTGTTGTTTTGGAGGAAATCAACGAGAGAAGACTTGCGTCTAATTTTGTGCAAAATCAGGGGGCGAAACTGTGGTGGTCAGCCCGCATTGACTACCACAAGTATCTACCAGACCAGCCTCTCAGGTTGGAGTATGACGAGGACACCGACCCAGGCTCGGATAGTAGCGAGAAGGATGCACCCTAGGGTGGTGGTCCAACCGGTGGAATTGTGTCAACGGAGGTGTCTTTTGTGGCATCGAGACTTGTTGATATCACGGTGCGTTCCCTCGTACTGCCGCAAGAAGAAGGGTCCCAGTGGGGTTTGATGACGACACCCTCTTAGTTAAGCAGCACTACCCTCGCAAGGCGGTTGTGCAACAAGCTAAAACACGGTATGCCTAGTTCGTCACCAGTGTGTATCGTGTGCACCGGTCTGATCTAGGACATTATGAAGTGAAATGCGTAGTGCAAGGCTGCCTTGGCAAGGCTAACGCTCACAGAGCAAAATTCTTCGGCTCTGTCTTCACGGCCAAGGCGGTGACTGAACACACTTGCGAGCTGAGTGAGCCCCTACGACAGCATCAGAACGTTACTTCTGCATATGTGGCAAGCTTCATCAGCCACCTAGTTGCGGAGGAAGTGTCCATCTCGCCTAAGATGCTGTTGTCGAAAGTCGCCAGTCTGGTTGGTTATCCAATCACCTACAACATGGTTCGATGTGCTAAACACAAGGTTATCGAGTCAATGTACGGGACATACGAAGAGACATACAACCTTGTGCGAAGAATGCTTCACTAGATTACCGAAGTAAACCCTGACACATACATAAATAAGGTTGAAAGTGAAGATACTGATGGAGGCCCCAACTACTTCACAATGGACTGGGTGTTCTGGATTTTCGCCTAAGCCATAGAGAGCTTTAAGTTATGTCGTCCAGTGCTCAAGATGGATGGTACTTTCCTCACAGGGAGGTACAAGGATACCATTCTCATAGCGGTGGCGGTTGACGTGAATTACGAGCTTCTCTCGGTTGCTTTTGCCATTGTAGAGAGTGAGAACACATCCGGATGTGGTTCATGACAAATATAAAGCGGACGGTTATGACAAAACCGGGCCAACGTGTGCCTTATCACGAACCGAATGTTGGGTTGTTGTCGACTCTGAACATCATGAAGAATGGGACCGAATCCCTCACCAGTGAAAGGACGTGGAAACCCGATGGTGCATGGGAATCTTGCATCAAACTTCTTCATGCGGTTCCATAGCCAGGAACTAATGAAGGTGTTCAAGGTGTTGTGCATGCAGAACCAGAGACGAAAGTTTGAGTCCATCTGGACATACCTTGAATATCGGACTACGAGGCATACAAGGGAGTCCCCTCCGGATGCACATGTGGGTAGGAGATCACGAGCGGGCAATCTAGGAGCACCATAAGTTTCACGAAGTAGATTAATCTCCATGATCCTGAGTTGGATAAATGATCCCTGCTATAGGACACAGACGGTGCGTGGTACATAATTATGATGACCAACATGTCCGAGGTGTACAATAATATGCTGAAAGGTGAGCGGTGCCTCCCTGTCACCACGATTGTCGAGGAGACATGGACTCGCACGGTCGGTTACTTTGTCAATAGAGCCACCGCAGCGAGGCAACAACTGGAAGAAGAGAAGCAGTGGTCCGAGAACATGCAAAGGTATATAGGCCAGAAGATGGAGAATCGGATGATCGTTGGCCTCAGGAGGAAGTACGGGATCAGGTTGAGGCAAAAATATATCAATAGTCATGCCAGAGGGGGAAGGAAACATGCACGCACGCTGGGTGATGTGGCACAAGGACCTGCAACAAGCAGAAGCTCATGCACAAGCCATGCTCGCATGTGAATAAGGCGTGTGCGCAACTGAGGTAGATGTCTACACCTTATATCTCCGAGTACTACGACATACATCATCTTTTCGTTACATGAAGTGCAAAGTTTCACTCGTATGTCGTGGACATGAACTATAGGGATATTTGGTTAGACAGGGTGCAATGCGGTCTGAACAAGGCCTTGAAGTCAACGGGAAGAGACGACGACAGACCTAACGCTTCCGGAACGACATGGATAACAACTAGCGTGGGGCCCTGAGCCGCATGATGAAAAGAAAGATATGCAAGACTTTTGGGCACTCCATGAAGGATTGCCCCAACAGACCGAACTCGTCTAGTCATCATTCAGTGTTGTAATTTATTGTATTATCTGCCTGCACAGGGACCGTCATGTCATGTAAATGGGCAGTCCACTCATATTTGTATATCTTTACGTCATTCTTTGTTAACCGTACGTATGTACACATTATATTTGTTCCGAACTGACTCGCCCTTGTTTTGTGCACAACAACAAAACATTACGCCGGCCTAAGATATGTTAGACTCATCGTCAAACTTTTATGCAAAGATACTGCAGAAGCGCAAGTGGCTTGCGAAGAGAGCTAAACCCTACCCAGATTTTTCTATGAAGGATGTGCCAGTACCACCAGAGTTTCTATGCCCACAATGTCTGTGTGAGTACCGATGAAGATCATTCAGACCACACACCCAGGCCACCGTCGCCCAGGCGTACTACACGTGTGGGAACGACCTTGTAATAAAATCTTACGCACACATCGATTTATCACACCCTACGTTGAATTCCATAAATTTCTTACTTCATCTACGTGTAATGGTAGCCCGAGATGCGTTGCAACTTCTTCCAATAGATCGACGGCCTGGATATGTACGATAGGACGTTGATTCAGTAGAAGTACATCTGAACTACGCGATGCGGGCTGAGACCTTCCAACGATGGAAACCGTACGTATCGGACCCTATTGAGAAGGCACCGGAGGAGCTCAGGACAATAGGGTAGTGGGGAGGACCCCTGAATAGGAAGCTCAGTACGACAAGAGGAAGCCACCTGCTACTGAGACCGGTAGCCATTGTAGTTTTCCTGTCGCCCGGACACACTCCATATCAAAGATGCGACTTATGTACAATTTGCATCCTGATTATGCATTTGGCCTTTCGTTCTGCTAACATCATGCAATCGTCCAACTGTCTTACAGAACATGGATGACTTTGACACTCGCCACCGGCGTGGGCACTCCGAGACATAGGGAAGGCTCTTGCTACTGATGCCGGTGGCCGTCGTAGCGTTTCCAGTAGCCCTTTCACACTCTATCTCGGAGAGGTGAGTTGTGTACAATTTTCATCCTAATTATGCATATAGCCTTACGTTCTGCTAACATCATGCAATCGTCCTATTCGAGTCACAAAACATGGATGACTTCGACACTCCCAGCCGACATGGGCAATCGCGAGACAAGGGGAAGGAGCTGATGCGACGCGAAGACTAATTTTGACCCCCAAAAGCGCTGCTCATGTATCTTGTATGTACCAAACCACACATCGTATTTAATTTGCAAATTAGAAAGTGTATTCCTAAATTCCAACAAAAAAAAATTCAAATTTTAGATTCTAGCTCCACATGAAATGTCCAAACTCTCGTGATTTCATGTGAACCTCGATGTTTTCTGATTTCATGTTAGTCCGGAACTGATTTACTCCGACAATACGCACATAACATACAAAATATGCATACAAATATAGCACAACAAAAGCGTATAACATATATGTAGTGCAATTACACGCAAGATACAATATGAATCACTCGTCTAAGTCACTCTCTGCTCGCTGCGTCTGCGTCTGCGTGCACGTCCTGATTTTGCATCGAGCATAGCTTGTGGGATACGTTAGCCTGTTCGGAGAGCACGTATCGGTTCGGAGGGGATACAAAAATTGTTGAGTGGGCCAGAGGTGCATTAACAAGCTGACTCTGGCCCAACTGAGTCTGTCCAACGTCAATGTCGTCCAACTAGGTCATGCTAAATTGATTGTCACCTGCAATCATGTCATTAATGAAGGAATCAAGAAACCCACGCTCAATCATCCGCCCCAAATACGTTGTTTGCAAGTCCATTCATGCGCAGGAGCTCTGGTCTTGACCTTGCGATGTGCCAGCGACCTTGGAGGAGCTTTGCCCTTCGTACGGTACTTTATACTAGGTCAATGTACGACAGGGGTGGGTGCCCTAGTGCTACGGTCCAAACCATAGCTGGCATTGTGTACTGCTCCCAAATAGGAATTGGGAGGGCCGTATCCTCATGAGTTGATGGATGGTCGTCACCCTCGCATTTAACTAAAGGCTGCAAGACGGAATGATGTTAGTCGAAATAAATATTCAAGATGTAAACTAAACATCTCATATCTCCGGATGTGTCGTGCGGTTGACCAAGTGGTCAGTCAGAGCAAGGGGTGTGGATGGCAGAAGTGATACATCTAGACGGACGTGCGGCTGGAGAACGACATGGAGTTAGCAGATCATAAGTCGTAATAAAAAAATAGAACATAAATTTGTACATAACTTACCTCCCGCCGATCTAGAGCGTGGATTACCGACAGGGAGCGCTATAATGCTCGCCGGTCTGACTAGGTTGTTCCGACCTAGCAGGTGAGCACGATCGCCCCACTCAGTGCGCGGCGTGTAGGTCGTCGTCTCTCGAACGACTGCAACTCATGTTCTTTATTATAATCCTTTACTCCGCAAAGATGTATTTCAAAGTGCTACACGAGCATCGAGTTGCCAGTAATTCCTCCTAGACTGAAGCACAAGGGGTGGAGGACCATCCGCATCCGGGTGATCTACGACTTGCACTGGTGATTCTCGTTGTAGAAGGGTTCCAAAAGCTCTGGTAGAGACATGACTTGCAAGAGATGAAAAGGACATATTATTAGTGAATAGATTGATAATGAAGATGAATTACAGAAATTAAAAATTAGGACTAAATACATACAACAAATAAATATACACAAATTAAGTACGACTAAATTAGTTGAGACTAAATTGATACGAGTGATTCAATACCACCAAATTATATAGGACTAATTAATTACCATAAATGAATTACAAATAAATAATTATGGCTTAATAATGACAACTACATTATTCACGACTAAATCAATTACGATAAATTAAATAGCACTAAAATCATTACAACTAATTTATTACCACATATTAATTACAAAAAATTAATTATGGGTTAACAAGGCCACTAAATTAATTATAACTTAATAAGGGTACTAAATTAATTACGACTGATTAACTATGACTAAATTAATTATGACTAATTAATTAAGACTAAATGAACTGTGATTAATTAATTACAACTAATTTTTTATGACTAATTAATTAACTAACAATAACTAATTACTACTAATTAATTTGAAACTAATTAACTATGCCTAAATAATTACAACTAATTATTTATGTATGATTAATTTAACTACGACTAAATAATTAGTACTAATAAACTCAAACAAATTTTTTTACAAAAATTTGAAAATGACTAACTTAATTACGCCTAAATAAGTACAACTAATTAACTACGACTAACTAACTAACTACACAATTAACAAAGAAAATATGTACGAGAAAAAAATTACCTGCTAATATCGCTGCTAATAACAGCTAGAGACAATACTTAATCGTCTGACGAAACGAAATCGACCGAACGAGCAAGAGTGATAAAGCAAGGAGCGAGGATGACAGTTTGCAAACTGTCTCGCTATCGGTTTGGAATTTATAGCATGGGAGTGAAAGTTTCACCGAAATCCAAACCTTCAACTTGAGAGAATCCTTGAGCAACTAGTCTTACCTTGTTTTTCACAACCATTCCACTCTCATCTTGCTTGTACCTAAAGACGCATTTTGTAACGATTATGTTGTGTTCCTTGGGTCGATCTACTAACGTCCAAAATCATTTTTGGTGAAGTTGTTTAGTTCTTTATGCATAGCATTCACCCAATCTGGATCGATGAGTACTTCATCTACAAGTTTTGACTCAAAAGAAGAGATAAAAGAGTAATATTCACAAAACAAGGCAACACGAGATCGAGTTTGAACACCCTTACTCACATTACCCAATATTTGATCTATTGGATGATCCTTTGCAATTACATTGTGAATCTTTGTGGTTAAGTTTGGTGGTCGTCTATCTCATTGATTTGAATTTGACTTGTCGTGGAAGAGTAGGAGGTTTGACTTGAGTAGAAGATGGTGAATCATTTAAATCTTTCTTTGGCTTGATATCACCTATTTACATATTTTTCATTGATTGTCTCAATTCTTCATTACCTACATCATCTAAATTTTCTTGCTCTTCTTAAGAGCCATTAGTTTCATCAAATTGTACATCATGAGTTTCTTCAACTAAACGAGTTTTTAATGAAGACATGATAAGCTTTTCTATTTGATGAATATCCAAATAGAAAACCAACATCACATTGACTTGCAAATTTTGAAAGACAAACATCTTTTCCTAGAATATAACATTTTCAACTAAAGACACGAAAATAGCAGATGTTCAGTTTTTTTTCCAACAAAAGATCATATGAAGTTTTTCAATAGACGGTGCAAAAAAAGACGATTTATGGCATGACATGCGGTATTGATTGCTTCCGCCCAAAAATTATCGAAGTGTTATATTCATCAAGCATTGTCCCAGCCATTTTAATTAATGTTCGATTTTTTCCTTTCGACAACTCTATTTTGCTCCGGAGTGTAGGTGATGGAAAGTTCATGCTTTATTCCAAGTTCATCACAAAAATATTCAATTTTAGTGTCTTTGAACTCAAGCCATTATCACTAAGTATTTTCTAGATTTTGAAATCAATTTTATTTTCAGCCCTTTTTGAAAATCTTTTGAAAATACTAGAGGTTTTGGTTTTGTCATGTAGAAAGAAAACACATGTATATGTTGAGTAATCATCCACAATTACTAAACAATAGCTATTATCTCCCATGCTCTTATAGGTAGTTGGCTAAAACAAATCCATATGTAAGAGCTTTAATGACCTAGAAGTTGACATGATGCTTTTGGAAGTATGAGAGTTTGCAACCTTCTTTCGGCTTGACAAACACAATATAATCTATTTTTTTCTCAAACGCACATCTTTCACGACAACCACTAAGTCATGTTTGAAAAGCTTTTTAAGTTGAATCATTCCAACATAAGCTACCCTTCTATGCCAAAACCAACCCCAAGAGGTTTTTGTAATTAAACAAGTTTTCAAACACGAATAATTTGAAGAGAAATCTACTAAATATAGATTGCCAAACCGAAATTCTTTGAAAGCTAAAGAGTTATCTTTTTCATTTGAAATAGAAACACCATCATGGGAAAATATGCAAATTAAGCCAAGATCACATATTTGAGCAACAGATAGCAAATTAAAATTTAGTGAATCAACTAGAGACACATTTGAAATTGAAATGTCATTTAAGATAGCAATTTTACCCAAGCAAAGTACCTTTCCTTTCCTATTGTTCCCGAATGTGATCTTGTCATTTTCTTTTTCGTTCTTGTCATTTTCTTTTTCGTTCTTGAACGTGGTGTACATTTTTTTCTATCACCGGTCATGTGTTAGGTACATCCGCTATCGAGTACCCAATATTTTCTACCGGTCTTGTAGTTCTCCTACAAAATAAGAATTAAGTTTTTTAGGTACCCAAATTTGTTTGTGTCCTTGGAGGTTAGTAACCAAGGCTTTGGGCCCCCAAATAATTTTTTTGTGCCTAAAATTGAAGTGCCAATGAATTTTTCTACAAGTATACCATCTTTTGATTTTCTAAACATGTATCATGAATCATAAAATGCCACAAGATTTAGTTTTAGCAATTGAACATGAATTTTGCAAATGTCTTACGATATGATATTTATAGTAATACTTTCTATTTTCTTTTACAAACCATACGAGCTTGTAAACTTGCTTTTACATTTCTTGGGAATAAACCCAAGTCACTCTTTGTTGAATGAGCATCTTTACTCAGTTAATAATTTGTCAAGGGTAACTTTTCCCTTGAAGCATCTTTCAAAGATTTTGCTTAGCTGGGTGACTTGCTCTTTTAATTCATTATTTTCAACAATGAGCAAGGGATCACAAGATTTAGCCATACTAGTAATGGAATCAATTTTGGAGCAACATGACATGGCTAATAGATAGTCACAAGAAATAGAAGTGTCAGTCATAGAATTGATATTTGCAATGACTTCTACTCTTGGCATCTCATTCATAATACCACAAGTAATTCCAATATTTGAATAAGATTTGTTAATGTCCTTTAGAAGGAGAGAGTCATAAGCTTCCTTTAGCTCCTCATATGAGTCTTTTAGAGAGATACTCTTTCTTCAATATTTTAAATTTTCACTTCTCTTTTCTAAGGTATTAATTTCATTATTCTAGCATATCTATTAATTCATCATATGAAGGCTCATTATCATTAATGTATTTTACCTTGTCTCCTTTTGCCATCAGCCATGTAGGAGTGGAGAAGAGTGATAGTGCTTCCTTGATAGCAATACCAACAAGTCTCCTTTTCTTGGAGGACTCATTATCATCAGAGTCGGAGTTGGAATACACATCATCGAGTTCCACTCCCCGATATGAGCCCCACCTTTGCTATATTTGTGAAGCTTTTTGAAAAACTTCTTCTTGTCATTTAATTCCTTTTTCTTTGATGATTTGGTATTGTCATCCTTGTTCAAGCGGCAATGAGAGGCAATATGTCTCCTCTCATCACATTCATAGTAATAGATATTTTTATAGTGTTTATTATCGTTGGAGAAGTGCGCTTTCTTGCTTTTCTCAAAATTAGCACTTTGGTGTGCTCGTCTTCTCATGAATTTCTTTATTCTTCTCGTAAGGAGAGCAAATTCTTCTTGAGTCTTCTTTTTCATCTTCCGTTTCATCACTTGATTTCACTTTTTCTTTGAAAGCGATGATCTTCTTGGGGGTGGATGGCTCCAAAAGCTCATCCTTATCTTTCTTGTACAACTCATTTGTGATGAGTTTGCCTAAGAGATCGGTTGTTGTCATCCTTGGCAATTTGGATGAATTGAGAAATAGAGTCATCAATGTCTCGTATTTCTCGGTAGAGCTCTAAGCATTTTTCGCATAATATCAACATCAATTAAGTTAGTGCCTAGACCCTTGAGCTCATTTACAATATCGTTAAGATGAGAATACATCTAGGTGATGTTTTAACGAGGCAACATTGTAAATGTCTCATATTTAATCCGAAGCATATGCAATTTGGCTTCTTTGACTGTGGATGTATCCCCATGAATTTCTAAGAATACAGTCCATATCTCATAAGCGGTTTCAAGGTTGCTCACTCGATTGAACCCATCCACGTTCAAAACGCAAAGAGAGCGTTCATCGCTTAAGCATTGAGGTGAGAGTTTCGTTACTCAAGATCCGTGGGGTGTGTAGGATCAAGTGCCATAACGAAACCCTCACTAACAACTCTCCATATGCTTGGGCTCATAGCCTTTAAATAAATTGATATTCTTATTTTCCAATAGGTATAATTTGATCTATCAAATAGAGGTGTTTTCCCTATTAGCATACCCTCACTAGTCATTATTTCTCTTCTAGACGGTTAAGTCTAAATAAAAGAGAGACGAAACTCTGACACCACTTATAGGATCAAGAATGACCGACTAGAGGGGGTGGATAGGAGGTTTCTAAAAACTTATGCTCTAATTAACAATTTTAACAAATATGCCTTAACACGGAGTTCTAGCACAATTCAAGAGATAAATATTAAAGCTTATGCTAAGACAAATTCAAAGCTATGTCAAAACTAAATACAATTCTAGCTAAGCAATTCTACACAAATAAATTACTAAAAATGTAAATGGGGAAATAGTAAAGACAAGGGATAAACCACAATGAAGACAAATGATGTTTTTCCGTGGTATCAAAGAATTGTCGGTCTTCACTAGTCCACGTTGAGGTAAGTCCAAATAAATTGGACTGGCTCCACGAATTAAGCCTTAACCACCTCAATTCCACTAGTATTGTTCTTTCTCCACTCTAAAGTTGGTGAGCATCAACCAATCACAACTGTTGTCGAGCCTCTTCACAATCTTCTTGAAGAGATCACCGCACAAACTTCCTCTAAAGCCGTTTAGGTGCCGGCAAGCACCAAGAGTAATAAATCATAGTATTTGCTTGAGGAATATCAAGTACCAACAAGATCAACTAATGATGTAATGCACTTGAATGCTCTCAACTACCTCAAAATATGAATTATGAGTAAATAGGCAATAGAGAGTGCACTAGAGTCTCAAATATATTCAATGAGGTTAATATACTCAAAGGTTCTAAGCTTGGTGCAGATGAGGGTGTATTTATAGCCCCACTAACAAAACTAGACGTTTAATGCTTTACTCAAAAAAATCAGTATATGCGGTAGTACCGCTGTAGAAATCCAGTACTAGTGCGCTACTGTTCAACGATCGACTGTTGTTCATTTAATGCGTCAGAACTAGCTGTTACGAAAAAGGTGCGGTATTATCACCAACTAGAAACCGGTACTACCGCACCGCGGTAGCACCGCTCGGCTCAATCGATACTACCGATTTTCAGAAGATAAAGGTATCCCAAAAATACGCTCTCTGAAAAAGCGTACCACCAACTAGAATCTGGCACAACCTCTATTCGGTAGTACCGTTTCTCAGATGCGGTACTACCGATCTGCAGGACATGTGAAAACACCCAAAAACATGCTCTCTATAATAAACATGCCACCATGTAAACCTCAATACTACCGCACAACGGTAGTACCACTCATCAAAAGCGGTAATACCAATTCCCACTGAAGATTTTCTAGAAGTAATTCTAAATGCAATGCATGACTCCTAGTTGATCAAGATAGTACAAAATTAGATCATCAAGCTACTAGCCATTATCCCTTTTTATAGAATATCATCTAGCTTACAATCCAGACTTTTTACCAAAATACCGAGACCGGTAAAAACTATAAAGAGTCCTTGGGCTACAATATATCTTTTGTCTCGAGTCATGTTGATCTTATATCATATTTGTATTGTCATTTTTATGTCATCATTCAAACTCCAAGACTAAACCTTTAAAACATCTTAGCACACATATTAGTCTCATAAATATTGATGTTATTAATTACTAAAATCATCTTTAGGGGTATAGATACTTTCAAACGTGAAATTAATGGATGACGTTGGGGAGGAAGTGATGGATAGCGATGGGGAATCTGGGGTAGGGAGGACTAGCGTGGCACGCCTGAGTGAGGTCCGGGAGAGGAGGGATGGCAGAGCCGGCCGGCCGAGCGACACGCGGCTAGTCCGGCGTTGGGTATGCGGAGGAGGGTTTTCTGGTGACACTTGTGCGAACACGGCTTGTCCGGGCGGAGGGCGTGCAGACGCGGTTCTCTCGGGTGACACATGTGTGGTCCAGTGGTGGGCATGCGGAGGCGACGCTGTCCGAACGGTGGAAGTGCGGACGAGACACGTGTCGAGCAAAGAAGCAACCGGCGAGGGGTGCACGGATTTTGGCGCGTCCGCGCACGCACCGCACGGACAAACCCTCTCCGGGTTAGGGGCGACTAGAATTACACACGTGTCGGCGTGAGACACGTCTGGACTGCCATATTTGGCAATACCTCGCAAAGAAAACCACATTGGCAAATACAGACCGGAACAGCGCCATTTGCGGGGGCGGGGGGGACTCCTTTCATCAACGTGATAGCACCGACACGTTAGCCTGGGAAATTGATACAGTTATAACATTTTGCTCGGCCCATGGCTGGGCCTCACGACCAGAGTAACCGAGTTCATGGCCCAGTTAGTGTGCACATTATACAGGCATTATACAGACATCTTTGGCGGCTCTTCTTTTTGAACGCATTACAGCTCTTCGTTGCTGCTTGGGACGTTAAAAATTGGATGATTCGGAACCAAAAGCTCTACACCAAGTCACGGACAACTGAAATGAACATGGTCATAATCTCTGTTTCTTCACGTGAATCAATACTTACACGGCACGATACGAGGAAACAAAGAAAACTTCGTCGTAAAAAGAAAATATAGGAACGAAGAAAACGCTTCATTGCCGGCCACTTGAGATTCTCTCGGCTTTCATCGGGAGCCCATAAAAACTGGCACGTTGGTGGCACTAGGCAGAGTAATTTCGCTACCCAAACGAGTTCAATTTGCTCGAAGGAATGGTTGCGAAGTGGATGTTAAAGGTAATCACATATATTATTGTATTATGTCTATGGATAAATCATTAGTTATAAAGATTATCAAATATATGATTTGTTGGTGAAGCTATTTAACTTATATGATGTCGTTCTAAATGTATTTTTGGTCGAATGTTACCAGTCGGAACACATTTGACTCTATCGATCAGCATATGTATTGATTGATGACTATATTTCACCGGTCATGGATATAGGAATATCAAATCAATAATGTAAACGCATGTTAGAGAATATAGCGTTGGATTGACCTATCTTGAGACACTGTTGAGATTGTTGTGATTTTATGTGTCATCAGTTGGTCTCAAGTAATGATGATGTATAATCCTTCATAACAGGAGAGATATTTCTGGACCACTCGATGTGGTCGGATAAAGAAAGTGTGTGGCTATACCATAAATGATCGAAGAGTCGACCACAAGAAGTTATCCGACACTTGATCGAGAAAGTATTGAATAGTCCATGGATGTAAATTATCTCATATAGAGTTCAACCAGATATCGTGAGGCAAAAGAAAAATACACGAGCTGGTCGCTCAGTTCGAACAGATACAGACTAGTCGTATATATGGAGATACGAGCTGGTCGTAGATTGGTCGAACATAATCGCTAAGTGGTTTTAAATTGATCGTAAGGAGTTACGAACTAGCCTTGATTAAATATGAACCGGTCATATAGAGATACAAACTGATCATAAGTGAGAACGACTTGGTCGTATATTATATTGCATTAAAGTTCGTCTGACATAATTTATGTGTATTCGGAAATCGTTATGTCCTACTAGAAACCGCTAACGACTCGTGGTCGGAAAGATATTTTTGAGTCACAACCGGTTACGCATGAACCTACCGGGTCACACACTTGACGAGTTGGAACAAACGTGTTCGGATAGGATCCGTCATGAACTCTATATAAGAAGGTGTATGGGACTATTGGTAAACACAAGAGATACGAGACACATTTGATGTGAGTTGCTCCATCGAAACCTTAGTTGTGATCTTCTCAAGAGCTCCATTGTGCGAGTTGGTGCTAGCATACCGCGTACGGTGTTCCATCACTGGATGTGTGGATACCGTAGAGGCGTTACCGCGGTTGCTGTTGCGCTCCAGGACGATCAACGATCTTCACAAGGAACACGACTGATTGCTGGAGGAGGCGATCGGTGATGAAGACGTTGAACGATCAACTACGATCACTACATCGACTCGCTCTACGTTGGATTCGGCTGTTCCAACTCTTCTTTCGCTGCATTGCTCGTCTGATGATAATTATATGTAATTTTATTGCTTGTATGACATCCTAATTTACGTGATAAAATTTTTGAATTATCAATTAGCATAATATACCCGTACTCCATCAGTGGTGAGTCTGTTTCCTGTGAGCGCTTTTGAGGATTCGGGTGGTGCCGATCGACTTCTATTGTAGAAGCGCAAAGGAGCAGAGAAACGGAACAGGGTATGCTCGCGATGCGCACTCGCCTGAGTCAGCCGTTGCTTTCGCTTTTCTCTCCCCCTTTTTCGGGTTCATCTCACCGAACCACGGAACACGATAAGCAGCGGCGCCGCTTTGTTCCAGCTTCCAACTTCCAATAGGGTTTCTTCTCTCAGTGCATCCGTGCATGGACACCTTTAGCAATGCGAGACAAGCTCACTTGAATAAGCCTCACAGCCTCTCTCTTTTCGAACAAAAGAAATTTACTAGTACTATCTTTGGTGGTGTTAACTGCTTCAATCGTTGAAATTGAATACATGTGTAAGTGTATAGAAGTACCCATTCATGTTCTCTTCCAGTAACATTTGGAAAGAAACGTAATATCATCTGTTGATGCAACGACC
This sequence comes from Hsuehochloa calcarea, assembly GCA_036346395.1. Lineage (NCBI taxonomy): Eukaryota > Viridiplantae > Streptophyta > Magnoliopsida > Poales > Poaceae > Hsuehochloa > Hsuehochloa calcarea. The sequence goes on along the minus strand of CM070593.1, from coordinate 55,359,988 downwards.
ATTCGACCGAAGCACACCACCAATCTTTCACAAATCTTCGATTGGGTGTACTTGGATTTTTCCCATCTCACTGACTCCTGCAAGGCGTGTGTAACGATCAATACTAGAGTATTATTGGAGCAGGAGACGTCCGGATCGCGTGGTAGAAAAGAACAGCACGCGGCCGCCCACTTTAGGATTGCCCCGGCGTCAGCATTGAGCGCATCACATCTCAAAGGCCAGGTGTTAGCTCGGATTGGATTTGGATTTGGATTTCTAACTTAGCTGTCGGCCTTGTGGGCTAGTGCTGGATAAGGTCCAAGCCCAACCATCTTAACGACGACACGCAAACGTCGGCCTGTACCCAAAAAAACACGAAAGTGAAATATTCCCTTCTTTTTTTTGAAGTTGCCTTAAAGTCACCGATTCTTTCTTAAGTGTCAAACAAATTTTTGAATAACTAGATTCAAAATCAGAATCACACACACACGCACACAACTCAATGCTAATCCAATGACTAGAAAATACGACTCATAAATAAAAGCAATTTACAAATAGCAAAACCGTTCTTTTTTTCCTTAACCTTGTCATCTCAAAAGGGAAACGGCCCCATCCTCCAGCAAGGTTTGAGCTTGAATATTCCCCTAGGGGGAAATTGACTTGACTTTGATTCCGATGACAGATGACCTGTGCGATTATTGATTATCAGGTGTATACGACTCCACTTAATTGGTGCTGCGTTGCTTTTAGAATTACGGTTTTGCTAATTTTTAATTTTTTTTAAAAAAATTATGTTTTAATCACCTAAAATCGCAATACTAGACAAAAAAAATTGCGGTGCTAACTAATACACAATTCAATCAAACTTTACTTTTTTTTTGTTGTATTTACTTTTGTGTATCTGTAGATGTAAGCATATAAGTTTCCTTTCCTCTGTTTACGCGCGCGTGACGCTACTACTACTATACTAGCCTCCGGAGTTTGGCCGCAACTTATGCACGTTGCTAATTAGCCTAAACATGATGAGCATGCATGCTGCACATGTCGAGAAGCAAGCAAGCAACAAGGTTGACGCGAATGCCAGCAGATGGTGAAGCGTTCGGCGTGGATAGTCAACACGAAAGTGTCATCCACTGATGGTTTCTCTTTTGCGCACGTTAATTTAGTGCAACGCAACAGGATGCTGTCGCGGTCCTGGCGACCACACACATTAATTTTGGTGGAAACCTGCAGGTGATGAGAAAATTCTTTAATTGCATGGTACGTAAACTTAACACGCAAGAATATGGAGTATGGTGTGGGTAAAACCAAGAATTACTTACCTTTTGCCTCCGCAAGATAAGCACGCGCGCTTCGCTGCTCAAGAAGAACAGCTAACGCGCATTGTATGACTGACAAGGACCGGCAGCGTCTGAAGCTAGCTGTGAGCAAGGGTAGTGTTCGTTCCCGTCTCTAGGATTAACACGTACGTTATACGTACCTTATTTAATCAGAATTAATACACATATGCGTGTATTTTTCATTGCAAAGCGTGTGCCCACGTTCCATGAGGTCGTCGAGTATCACACATGTGTATATATGTGCGTGGCAAGAGTGGGTGTTCGTCCTCTTGTACTGTGAAAAACATAAAAGGAAGAGTAGGTTGCACCATATATATGTCTCTAAATATGCACAAGTGGGTTGATTAGGTACATAAACTTTACAATTTTTAGTTTGTTTGGTTTTGTATTTGTAGAGTTCACCTAGGTTTACTTTATTTTTGTGTAGGTTTGAAACTTTCTTGTCTCTTTGTATTTTGTAGAATTTCACCGTATATATATATATATATATATATATATATATATATATATATATATATATATATATTTGTCTAGGTTTACTTTATTTCTTTGTTTCTTTTTGCTAGCTGTGAGGGAGTCAGTTATATATAGGAAGCGAGGGGAGTGATGCGAGTGGTTAGATCTTTATCCAAAGGTTGAGAAAAGTGGCTGAAAGTAAGCAAAATCTCAGTAACTCGATGAATAGACACCCCTAAAGTTAAAAGTGGGTATTTATGTCTTCAAACATGTATAGGTGGAAAAGAATAAAGGGGCAAGAATGAAGCCAAGAAAAAAAATACAATCAACTGAAGGAAAGAATTGACAACTAATTCCTCTACAATGGAGAAGCCCCAATTAAACTTTTTATGAAAGTTTTGTGCGTTGAACACGTGTGTACATAACAATTTGCACGATCATTGACTATGTATGCTACATGAACCCTAATTAATTAGCTATTGTTCTAGCAAAAGAGAATCCCATCTAGCTTGGGATAACAATAGAGCATTAGCAAGATATCTCTATTCTCCCGTGAATAATACTCCATGAAGAAATTAAGTACGCTCTGCTCAAAATTTGATCTTAAAATGTAAGTAGTCGAACGGGCACGGGTGCATGTGTGCAACACTCTTAACATACGCGAGCATCATATGGCATCTCTAGTCTCCAGGCCAGTACAAAACGGCAGCCAAGGTGGCCATGTCGTCCCCGTATGGATCACTGTCACCTCCTTCCATTTGCTCCTGTTGCTGCGACTGCTGCATGGAGCCACCGGAGCCGTCGTCGTCGTCATCCGGCAACGCGGCGGCTGCCGCGGACGGCCCTGGATTATCACCAGCACCGCCTGCTGCAGCGGCGAGCGGCCTCCGATCGAACTGCCGCAGCGGTCCCGATTTGGTGTACAGTCGACACAGGCTGAACTCGCTTCTCAGCTACAACAACGCAAGTTAAATTACAGGCTGCAAAATAAGTTGCCCAGCTTGCACATACATACGAAATCATAGACTAGCTAATCATGGCAATTGTCTTGTGGGCTATATATTGGGCTACAATTGCATGGTTCAGTAGTGTATGTACACATGTGGGACCTTCATCATGAGCATCTTGTTAATTGGCACTAGCTAAGAACCACACAGAATATGAAGCCTGGTTTAATTGCGAGTTGCTCTTGGACACTTATCCGGCGCCAAAAGAGACAGGCACAATCAAGTTGCTCCTGCCATATCAGTCTAATTTATAGGGAGATGGACATGACATTGAGGCGTAGGCAGGTAGCTTTGGAAGCTACTGCATACGCATGCCAATATCTACAACGGCAACGAAAGCAACGTCCATTCATTTTCGAGTGTTACCTGCGGAGGAAGGTTTGGTGGTGCGGCGGCGTGGGCGCTGGATGAGGACCCGGCCCCGGCGGTAGCGCCGGCGGCATCGTACTGGAACGCCCTGTACTCGTTCATCTTCCACTTGGTCTTGGTCCCCGACGGCGCGTGGCCGCGGTAGAACACCATGGTCTTCTTCATCCCGATGGGGCGGCGGCCGGCGGAGTAGACGACCCCGGGCGTGCCAGCCGCCTTCCAGTACCCAGACGGCGTGGTCCGGCTCGGCCGGCCGCCCCGAGCCTCCCGCTCCTGCCGCGGGCAGAAGTAGAACCACGGCTCCCCCTCGCTGGCGCCGCCGCACAGCCTCTCGTGAATCTCTGCACGCAGGAAAGGTAACATGACGCTGCGCGCGAGTTAACGCAATGCACGCGCTTCGACGACACGCACCGTACGTAGTAAATCCTACCTGAGAGGTGCCACGGGTCGACGGAGTAGATGTCGACGACGGGGATGACACGCTCGATGTCGTCACGGCTGCTGTCGAGCTTGTTGCGGAGGTAGAAACATATCAGCTCCTCCTCCGTCGGGTAGAAGCGGTACCCCAGAGGCAGGCCGTCGGCCATGTCGACCCGCGCGCGTATGTACGGCGCCGCGCTACCCGGCCGGCCAGGATCGGCGAGTTCCCGGAGGAAGCCCGAACTAAGCCGGCGCGTGTTGCGCTGCTACGTTTCTAGCCATCTTGTGCTGGTTATATGGAAGCATACGGCCGTCGCTGCGGCCGGTGGGATACGTGGAGAGGAGAGCTCAGCCAAGCTAAGCTGTGAGATCGTGCGTGGTTTGGTGTGGTGAGCTTGGTGAGGAGGGAGCTGTGGATTCGTGTGCGTACTGCGCATGTATATATGGGAACGCACGCGCGAGGTGGCTCATGGTTGACACGGGGGACGACGCCGAGCTGCTTGCGGGGGGCGGCGAAATTTCTCGTGGCGTGGTGCGAGACCGGCTGATCGATCGACAACCACGAGAGACAAAGAGGGGGCAGGGACGTGGGTGCTTAATTTAGTGGGGCGACTGGGTCAGGGCTAGCTCCCATCGCTTCCCTCCCCCTTTTGCAATTTTAATCTCTTTCATCTTTTTTTTCTTAGTACCTTTAATCCTGGAGAACACAGGGGCTTAACTAGGTTTGCTTTCGGAATTGTTCCGGTGACCTCACCGATGATGATGTAATAGACGAGATTAAGTGATTACATACCATATGTTTTTAGTTTGGGCATAACTAACGTTCGGACGTACGATGGTAAACTCCCCATCGTATGTTCCGATGCAACATCGATGAATAATTTATGCAATAATTGTAATCAATGCATGCAACAAAATACAAAATAACAGTGGAAAAACATTGAGATTTTTTTAAAAGGATATTATCTTCTCACCGAAGAAAAGAATGAAAACCATGAGTATATGACTTATCTAAGTGCTAAAACAAAACCAGAAATCCCAAATAAAAAAATTATGACCTTACGACACTGCAACATTTGAAAACAGTAGTGTCAATATTTTAAAAATGACCGTGCAACAATAGAATTAAATGTTTGCAACAAAAAATGAGAATTGCAAGTTCTACTGCAACAAAAAAGATGCTCATGCGCAACACAATTTGAAAAAGTTGATACAACATTCAAGAAGACACATTACAACAAAATGAAACACTCTGTGCAACAATAGAGAAAAGCTGCTATAACAAATAAGAAGTCTGAAACATTCAAGAAAAATGTATGCAACAACTCGATTTAACTATCTTCAACAACTCAATTTGTTACCACAACATCGGGAACATATAGTCCCAACATTTCAAATCACCTATTGCAACAAAAATCCTGATTTCTACAACAAATTAACACAAACTAACTGGCCACCCTAGCCCCCCAGATCCCTCCCCCCGTGGTCGTGCGCAGCCAATCGCCACGCCATGCAGATTCACAAGTGCGCCTCCCGCCTCCTCGGCTCCGCCTACTCCTCCGCGGAGCCCGCTCCGGCACCCCGATTCGAGCTCCCGCTCCTGATCTCGCCGCCATTACCTGTGGGGAGCCCTGCGGGTTCAACCGCTCGCCGTGGGATCTCATCGGCGAGCTCAACCTCTCTGATCCCCAGTACAGCGCCCCCATCCCATCCCCTCCCCTCCCCTCTCCCATATCCCCTCTCCGCCGCAGCTATCCCGCTTCGCTTTGCTCTGTTGGGGTGGATCCCATGGCGAGTAGCAAAAAGGCTCAGATCTGGGATTGGAGTGATCGAGGGGAGTGTGGCAGATTCAAAGCATAAACAGGGTGGATTTGGGGGGTCAGCGAAGAGGATTCAGAGGAGAGGAGCGTGCTCCGGCCCTAGCAAACCGCCAAAGGGGTAGAAGGGGTGGATGCGGTTGTAGCAGAAAATGAAGATGGGGTGTAGAGGGGTTTTTTTGAGACGGGGAAGTCACCTATGGGATTCGATAGGGTTGCTCGCACACGTAAACTAATTGGTGAAGCGTCTCGCACACTAAACTAATAGGTCAATGGGTGAAGCGTCCGATATTTTCTAACGTATGTGGTTTACAACATGACGAGCATTCCAACTTTCAGCTAGTGGCTTAACAGCCACTGTTCAAATTCAACTAACTACGTGTTATATGGATTTTCTGGGATTCGATAACTGTGATAATCATCTGCTACACAAGAAAAAAACGGCATTCCAATTACGGCATTAAAAAAAAGTGCATGTAACTCTCCTATTCATTGGAGCACACGTGATTGATTATACAGTATATATTTACTTACATCTTGAATCTTGATGGCCATTTCAAACTCTAAGCATGTTTTCTTGGAGCAGCTAGGTCTTATAGTTTCGCTCCTCTACAGCCTACAGAAATTTTTAAAAAAACCTAGATCAGTTTGCTTAATTACAGGGCTAGATTGAATGTGCATGGATTATAGACCAAATACCTTCCAGTGAACATATTTAACATGGTGTCTTTGTAGTGCCGACAAAAGAACAATACACTAGAAGTACTGTACTAGTACGAAGTATAGCACAGGCTATTTTCAGAGAATATGACTCATGGATTCAGGTAACCGCCAATAGGGATGGCTGTAGCCATGTTGCGGCACATTAATGAGTTCCACTAATCACCTACAATTGAACGTTATTAAGTCTAAAATTGTATTACCAAGTGATGTGTAATTTTAGCACAACTATACTGTAACTTTTAGTTCTATTTTTTGTATTTATAAGGTTCACCTAGATTTACTTTTGTCTAGTTTATATATTTTTTTGGTATTTGTAGGGTTCATCTACATTTACTTTTGTTTGATTTTTTTTTGTCTTAACACAGAATTTCTACTAAAATACACTCATGTATAATAGGAGGACACCAGAATTTGAACTCTAATAGATGGAGTCGTATATCCACAACTTCATTGGCTCACTAAGAGGTGGTTCCTACATAGGTCCTTTGTTCATTTGAATTAAGATAAACATTTTGTCAGCCTCTGTCTACTTTATACATGCATATTTCCACGTGCATACAACAATGCTATATACAAAAATAACACTTTTGTCACATGTACTTGTAGGCTGTAGCTTAGGGGAGTATATGAATTTGTTTTTCTATATACGCTGTCAGATCAATTAATTAAGATCTCACAGCACAAACCAGTAACAAGGATAACATATAAAAGAAAAGAATCCAGCTAGGTGCTTTCATCGAGTCAAGTTCCACAAAAAGTAAGAAATTGAACGATTTGGGTTTCTACTCCAACGGAGATGGATTCGAAAACACCAACGCTGGCCGGTGCCGTAAGCTGCAGGGCGTCTGTTCTCAAACTGCAATCGTGTCATCCATGAGATCCTTTTCAGGCTCCCTTTTACACCGGCAAAACGCGTCGTCAGGGCTTCGACCAATTATTGCTACGTGCTTGGTAGGTCCCGGAACTCCCGAATTCAAGGCCCGCGCGAGTTTCTACGCGAACTGAATGCTAACACAAAGTGTTTTTTTTAATCTGGGAAAATTCTTTATGTGCCAGTGCAACTGTTTCGGATATCAGAGATCCGTCAGTGCAAGTTACATCTTTTTTACGTGCTATTCTAAAGTCGGAACCTTATTCTTTTATATCATTATTGATCAGTCAAATCGCTGCACAAAGACTATTTCGCTTCTTCCTTATCCTCTAATCTCTCACTTCTTCTTCTCCCAAACTCTTCCCCTTCTTCAACCCGTGAGCTACAACTCCATCGAGCTCGCCACCGGCAACCTGTGAGCCTGCCCCTCCGACATGCGCCGCTGGATCTTGCCACTACTGGTGACGGCCTGCCGACGTTGCGTGCACGCCTCTGCACTCGAGAACGCTGTGGAGGAGTCACGTCGGTAATGAGACTGCATGTTGTGCCCACTACAGCAGCATGTCGCCGGCGCAGATGCCTGCGTCGACGTTGGTGGAGCCCGGGGAGGCCATGTCGGAGGAGTCTAAGGGGTGGTGGTGGGCGTGGACCGCGTCGGGCTCCGTGCGGCTGACGAGGACAGCGACTGCGGGTCCAGTTAGAGGTGGATAAATTCTCAAAACTCGCGAACCAACTCGAATCGTAAAGGACTCGGTTCGAACTCGTGCAATAAACGAGCCGAACCGAGATGACATTTCTGCTCGTGAAGTTAACGACCCAAGCCAAGCTAGCTCGCGAGCAACTCGTTTAGCCCGTTACCCACCCCTACAAGCAAGCTTGCAAGCAGTGTGACCATTAAGAGTCCAAGACAGTAGGAAAGAAACACATTGGCAAAAAGAGTAATCCAAGAATCAGAGCAGTGAGGTCGTCCATGGTGCCACTGATGGCCACGATGACAGAGGAGCCGGGTGGAGGTAAGGAGGCGACGGCATGGGCACGTTGGAAGATCGACCTCCATGCTGCGCTCCATCGGTGGGCCCAGGCGCGCATCTCCTTCCGCTTCCTCTTTGGAAGCGGTAGCGGCGACCCCTCCGCCGACCTCCAGGTCTTCCTCTTCGTCCTCACATACCCGCTCCCCCCGTCCTTGTCCTCTCGCCCACGGCCATGGCGTAGTGAATAGTATGTACGCGGTGAGTAGGGTGCGGATGGCCATGGCGCAGGAGCCCAGCGGTGGTGATGGCAACAACATAAAAGGGAAATGTTTTGACTTTGTAGTGGTATGTAAAGGAAAGATCACTTTGCGCGCCATGTCTCGGTGACTCGAGAAAATAACACCCTAGAGCATATCCTCTCACCTCAAGGGCCAAGCCTTGTGAAGTTGGCCTTGGGCACGTGTCAATCTTGCACATCTTGACACGTTGACGTACATCGACCGATCACATATCAATGTGTCACCCAGCTCAATGTCACCCATTGAGCACGTACCAGTTGACGTGTGCGTGCCTGTCGGCCTCCCGCGCTTTGAAGCTCCACAGCACCTCGGACAAGCAGTCCATCCACGCACATCTCGACGCACTCGCATGCAATGACCCGTTCATTTGAGGGTGCCACGCGTCTCGGACTAACAAGTCGGCCATGCTCGTTGCTGTGTGTTCAAGGCAGTCAACCTTGTGTATACTGGCATTATGTTGCTCCTAGAGGGCTATGACTCGGCCACACCCAAGTGAGTCGAGCATGGCACCTCAACTCGTGCCTTCACATCTCGAAGGTCATGAGTCAAGAACTCCATGTAACTTTAGTGTCCCGATCAGCCAACGCATGATCCCATGACTATATGTGACTTCACACCCTTTTCATGCGACAGTGAACCCCCTGATGTGACCTAAAATTATCCCAGTGGAGCAGCAACCCTTCAGTAAAGACCAGTGGGACCCACCTTGATGTGCATGCCCAACTCGCCACCTTGAATTCACTTGAGTGCTAAGCTAAATTAACATAATATTGGATGGCGCCGCAAATTATCAGCGAAATCGTCGACTTGAAGCCGTGTGCCGACCCAATTTACAAGTCCGTGCGTCGGCCTAGGCGAGCGGTTGACGACCACCCATATCGGCGAGGGGCTACTTTTGGAGGAGGGGCCTCGTGCTACCTCGAGCCAACAGTAACCCCGCGAAGGCATGACGCCCGACGAATCAACCCTGAACTAGGTCCGATGACCGACCCCAGACGGGGTCCGGGGGCCAACCTCGCCGAGGTCAACACATAGGCAAAGCAACCCTGGACGAGGTCTAGGAGCCAACCTCATCGAGGTATGACACATCGGTGAACAGACTCTGGGCGAGGTCCAGAGACCAACCCGGACAAGGTGCGAGGGCCAACCTCGCTGAGGTACGACACATCGGAGAACCCACTCCGAACGGGGTCCGGGGACCAACCCTGGACGTGGTCTCGGGGCAAACCTCTCCGAGGTACAGCACATCGGTGAACCCACTCCGGGCGAGGTCCAGAGACCAACCCCGGATGGGGTCCGAGGGCCAACCTCACGGAGGTACTATACATCGACGGACCAACTTTGGATGAGGCCTGGGGACAAACCCCAGACGTGGTCTAGGGGCCAACCTCGTCGAGGTACAACACATTGGTGAACCCACTCGAGGTGTGGTTCGGAGACCAACCCCGGATGGGGTCCAGGGGCCAACCTCGCTGAGGTAAAACACATCGGCGAACCCACTCCAGGCAAGGTCCGGAGACCAACCGCGGCCCGATGGGGTCCGATGGCCAATCTCGCTAAGGTACTACACATCAGCAAGCCCACTCCGAACGAGGTTCGGGGACCAACCCCGGACGTGGTCCAGGTGAAGAATCTACACCTACCATTATGAGTTAATATAGTATTTCAGTGATTAATGGCAAGTCTATATGTGAGACTAACACTTTTATTGATATACCTATTGTGTAATCTTATTTGGATGAAAAAGTAAAAAATCATAGATGTATACATTTGACATCATATTCTTATATCGTGTTGCATTCCCCGAATCCAAAATATAGGATGAACTCCACTAAAAGTCTAACTTGAATATGTGCATATGTCTTTATTACATATTCATGTATGCATACATTTAGGGGAGTTCACTCTATGTTTTGTGATTTTATTAGTATTAATCCATATTTATTTATCCACACATATTTGGAATCTCTACTCTGAAACATATCCCTTGAGTATATAAAACTTGTGTAGTTCATATATACTCATATGTCTTTATATTTAATTTCTTGCAAATTGAGGTGGTTGTCATCAATTACCAAAGAGGGAAAGATTGAAGTCTTTTGAGCCACTATTATGAGTTAATGGTATGTTTTGGTAAATAATGACAATCTTCATATGGACTAACATCTTCCATGAGTTGGTGACATAGGTTGAGTCCTATGATGATGAACACTTTGGATGACATCATGAGTTGATTGTCATTAAGTCAAGGTTTAAGAAGAGAATGCGTCATGGGTTGATGCATATTCTAGTCAATAACTTAGAGTAAAGAAAACCATCATGTGTTGATGGAAGTCAAGTGAAGATCATGGGTTGATGCATATCAAGACAATGATCCGAACTTGAAGTGAAGATGTGCGTCATCAAGCTTCAAGAGGATGCTCAAGGCAAAGGTATGACTAGCTAGGGCTAAGTATGTGTTCCTAATATTTTACCGGTCTTGGTGTTTGGTTGGAGACAGGATTGCTAGTATAGCTTGTCGTACTATTAAAAGGGGTCTTTTCTAGTAGCTTGAGTCTCATCATGTGTTGATAGCTCAATCTCACTTGCTCTAGCTCACCGTGGTATGATGCTATTATTTACGAATGTATTTTACAAATAGTTGAGACTCGTATGTCTAATCCTTGTAGCATGTGACTATACTTTGCAAATGTGTTTTGTAAATGGTTGAAGTCCATGTACCTACTCCTTGTAGTATGATCTAAGTTTGTAAATGCGTTTTGCAAATTGTTAGGGTTCATGCATTGCATTTGTTTTTCCCCTGAAAATCTGTTCGGCAATTTCGGTATGACCGCAAGTATTGCGCAATATTATCGCAGGTCAGTAATACCGAAGTTTACATGGAGGTATGAATTTTCTAGAGAGGAAGTTTTTGGAGGTTTTCTTGAAATCCCAAAATTGGTATGACCGCAAGTGATAGGCGGTACTACTGCAGGTCGGTAGTACCAATATTTACAGGGTGATACATTTTTTTCCAAAGAAAATGTTTTCAAGTGTTCTGATCCTCTCTGAAAATCGGTATGACTGTATTACTGTGGTACTACCGAAGGTTGGTAGTTTCGAAATATAGATGGCGGTACGTAAATTTTAGAGAGCGTGTTTTTTGGGGTTTTGATCTCCCTTGAGAATCGGTATGACTACAAATTCTTGAGTGGTACTACCCGAGTGCGGTAGTATCGATGTTTACATGGTGGTATGTTTTTCCAGAGAAAGTTTTTTCTGAGATTTCTTGAGCTCTGGAAAACACTAGTTCCGTTCTGGCCTAGCGGTATTACCTCGCTGTGGTAGTACCGATTTCTAGTTGACGGTAGTACCACAACTTTATGAGTAACAGCTAGTTCAGAGCATTAAATGCTACTGTTTCGACCGTTGAGCGGAAAATCGGTAGTACCAGGTTTCAACGGCGGTACTGTCGTAAATCCTGATTTTTTCAAGAAGTTTGTTCCAACGGCTAGTTTTTGTGGTGGGGGCTATAAATACCCCCTTGGCCGGTTGAGAGACAACCTTTGGCACTCTATTTTATTATATTGAGCTAGTGTGAGCTTCTCTTAATTGTGCTTGTATTGCACCTTGTGAGCAAGGAGAGAGGTATCTAGTTGCATATGTTGCATCTAGAGTTGGATTTCGTATCCATTTGAGCTTGTGCATTCGGTGCACGTGGTGAGAGTCAAGCAAGTGGCTTGACTTATTACTCTTGGAGTTTACCGACTCCTAGATGGCGTTGGAGTCATCGTGTCCGGTGATCTCTTCAAAAAAGATTGTGGAGAGGCCCAGCGTGTTGTGAAGGTTGGAGCTCACTTACCTAAAATAGGAAAGAGCTACCACTAGTGGAATTGAGGTGTTTGGCTTAATTCGTAGAACCGGTCAAATTAGTTTGGGCTTATCTCAACGTGGATTAGGGGAGACTGGCAAGTCTCCGAACACCACGGTAAAACATCCTTGTGTCATTGTGGTTTGCTCTCTAGTGACTTACTTTGTGTAATTTACATTATTAGGGTTAAATTGCTTATATGTCTTGGTATGTTTACTATCATTGACATAGACTTAGGTTGTTGGTGCACTTAGTGAGACTACTTGATTTAGGCCTTAATTATGTAAAACTGATTTGATTTACTCTTCTACACATAAACTCGGTTTTAGCCAAAAGAATTTTAAAATCACCTATTCACCCTCTCTAGTGGGCCTCCTCGATCTTACACTGGGGGCGAACCTTGCCGAGGTACAACACATCGGCGAACCCACTCTGGACGAGGTCCGGAGACCAACCCCAGATGGGGTCCAGGGGCTAACCTCATCGTGGTAAAACACATCCAGAAACCCACTCTGGACGAGGTCTGGAGACAACTCCGGTTGGGGTCCGAGGGCTAACCTCGCTGAGGTATGACACATCGGCGAACCCAACCCGGAGGAAGTCTAGGGACCAACCCCGGATGTGTTCCGGGGGCCAACCTCACCGACGTACAACACATTGGTGAACCCACTTCGAGCGAGGTTCGAAAACCAACTACGGACGGGGTCCGAGGGCCAATCTGGCCGAGGTATGACACATCGGCGAACCCACTCTAGTTGAGATCCGGGGACCAACCCCGGACGGGTTCGAGGTCCAACCTTACCGAGGTACAACACAACAGCGAACTCACTCCGAGTGAGGTCTGGAGACCAACCCCAGACAGGGTTCGGGGGCCAATCTCGCCGAGGTGCGACACATCAATGGACCCACTTGAAGGCAGCATGATCCGTTTTTTCAAAACAGACAAAAGTACCACCGGGATAAACTAGGTACCGAGGGCAACGATGTAACTTAGCATGCCTACCCCTCCTTCTCTATAAATATGCTCCATGTAAATGAGAGAGAGGAGGTCATTTTGTAACTTCTACTACACATATGCAATATATCCATACGACCCATTTGTGTGTGATTCTCGTGGAGCCCCCTTCACATCCTCAGCGGTCGACGCGTCCGACCAGGGGTGCCACAAGTTTACTGTCCAATCTCGTATCGACAACAGTACTTTTATGACCTTATATTTGTGCTTTGAGATGAACTTTTATATTATATTTGTACTCATATCTTTATGTAATGTATTATGCATGGTTGATTATATGAGATTTCAAACTTTTGGAAATTTTGCATGAACTTTTGGTCTTGCTGGATTTTAAATCTGTAGCCCCCGTGGGGATTGGGGTCGGGGTAGGGGGTGGCGGCTCTTGCCCCAATAGGCATAATAGGGCAGGGGTAGGAAGATGGCTAGCAGAGATCGCCGTGGGGTAGCGAAGGATCCCCCCGCCCCGTTGACATCCCTATTTTTGCCTGGCCCAGTTCAGCATGAGTCTAGACCTAGGATCAATAGTTGGGAATGGTAGCTATCAAGAAGCCTACAACTTGGCTTGAATTGATCTCAAGCACTTTGAGCTAGTCCTACTAGTTGACATAGCCTAACCTAGCTTGTGTCGAGCATGGATTTACATCCAAATCCTCTGTGCATATCGAGTCGGTCTCATGATCAGAAGATAGCTCACACAATATAATTATCGGAAAATATCACATCCATACATACGTATAAGTAAAATAGTACTTAATATTACAGAGACAATCGTAAATAGGCCTTAGGGCCAAGTTCTTACATAACAGGCCAATAGACCGACAAGTTCAGAGAGTAAATAGCAGTGGAAGATAAATAAACCAAAAGAGCCTCCATGATTTACCACATGCAATCGACTGAGGCTATGACCTAGTTATCACTGTCATCTTCATTTTTATAGTCGGACGCATAGAGGTATCCACACATCGGGTCTTTTGCCTTGTAGTTTGAATCTACATATTTGAGCAACCATGAGTACAAAAGTACTCAACAAGCCGTCATAACAAATGCAAGTATATAGATGCATGTCTTGACAAAGGAGGGGTTTTTATTATTTTAACACAAAGCAAGTTTAGCTCAAATACAATAATAATTTTCCAAACCCGACTTAGCCTTTTTTTACACAAAAACAAAGTTTCATTTATGTAAGCATTTCTTATCTCGTAATAAGGTTCCATCCACCTGCAACTATTCAAGAGGTTCAATCCACCTACAATTATTCATTAGGTTCCATCCACCTGCATTTACTCATTAGGTTCTATCCACCTATAATTACGTTAACATGTTTCCATCGCACAAATTTAATCTACTATACAAGTGTCTTTTTTACCACACCCATGGCCAGGGGTACGACTATTCGAATAAATTATATACTCTGCAGAGATTGTATAACTTTATTCACAAGATATGATCAACTCCCCACTTGAAGGCAGCATGATCCGTTTTTTCAAAACAGACAAAAGTACCACCGGGATAAACTAGGTACCGAGGGCAACGATGTAACTTAGCATGCCTACCCCTCCTTCTCTATAAATATGCTCCATGTAAATGAGAGAGAGGAGGTCATTTTGTAACTTCTACTACACATATGCAATATATCCATACGACCCATTTGTGTGTGATTCTCGTGGAGCCCCCTTCACATCCTCAGCGGTCGACGCGTCCGACCAGGGGTGCCACAAGTTTACTGTCAATCTCGTATCGACAACAGTACTTTTATGACCTTATATTTGTGCTTTGAGATGAACTTTTATATTATATTTGTACTCATATCTTTATGTAATGTATTATGCATGGTTGATTATATGAGATTTCAAACTTTTGGAAATTTTGCATGAACTTTTGGTCTTGCTGGATTTTAAATCTGTAGCCCGTGGGGATTGGGGTGGGGTAGGGGTGGGCTCTTGCCCCAATAGGCATAATAGGGCAGGGGTAGGAAGATGGCTAGCAGAGATCGCCGTGGGGTAGCGAAGGATCCCCCCGCCCCGTTGACATCCCTATTTTTGCCTGGCCCAGTTCAGCATGAGTCTAGACCTAGGATCAATAGTTGGGAATGGTAGCTATCAAGAAGCCTACAACTTGGCTTGAATTGATCTCAAGCACTTTGAGCTAGTCCTACTAGTTGACATAGCCTAACCTAGCTTGTGTCGAGCATGGATTTACATCCAAATCCTCTGTGCATATCGAGTCGGTCTCATGATCAGAAGATAGCTCACACAATATAATTATCGGAAAATATCACATCCATACATACGTATAAGTAAAATAGTACTTAATATTACAGAGACAATCGTAAATAGGCCTTAGGGCCAAGTTCTTACATAACGAGCCAATAGACCGACAAGTTCGAGAGTAAATAGCGTGGAAGATAAATAAACCAAAAGAGCCTCCATGATTTACCACATGCAATCGTGAGGCTATGACCTAGTTATCCTTGTCATCTTCATTTTTATAGTCGGACGCATAGAGGTATCCACACATCGGGTCTTTTGCCTTGTAGTTTGAATCTACATATTTGAGCAACCATGAGTACAAAAGTACTCAACAAGCCGTCATAACAAATGCAAGTATATAGATGCATGTCTTGACAAAGGAGGGGTTTTTATTATTTTAACACAAAGCAAGTTTAGCTCAAATACAATAATAATTTTCCAAACCCGACTTAGCCTTTTTTTACACAAAAACAAAGTTTCATTTATGTAAGCATTTCTTATCCGTAATAAGGTTCCATCCACCTGCAACTATTCAAGAGGTTCAATCCACCTACAATTATTCATTAGGTTCCATCCACCTGCATTTACTCATTAGGTTCTATCCACCTATAATTACGTTAACATGTTTCCATCGCACAAATTTAATCTACTATACAAGTGTCTTTTTTACCACACCCATGGCCAGGGGTACGACTATTCGAATAAATTATATACTCTGCAGAGATTGTATAACTTTATTCACAAGATATGATCAACTCATAATGATGAGGATATCACCGAGGATCGCATTGACATCGCCGAGGATAGTGCCTCTACGTACTGTGCCTATGGAAGGACCAATGACAGGAGCAAGTCATTTGGGGCAACAGGTGAACTCGTTCATCGAACAAATTAATTATATTGCCTAATGATGGTTGTTTACTTGTTTCTACTTGCGAGAGCATCTTCGGGGAAGTCCCTTATAAAGTACGACCAGGTCTCTGGCGCCCCCGACCAACTACTGACCAAATACGACCAGATCTAAAGTTCATCTGACTAGGACTTGAGCTGACCAATTTCTTTGACCAGTCTGCGTCGACTAGATCCTCCGACCACCGATCGGATCTTCGTTCTAACCAAGACACAACAAGACTGCTTATGGGAGTCTTACTTCGACCTGACTGATGATACTATACAAGAAGTCCTGCTTCAATATGCCGGGAGAGTTCTTGTCCGTTTCGACTGTGAAGTATACTTCAAACCTAATTCAAATATTCTATTTGGTAGTTTTCCATACAGACAAATAGTGTTAGTTACGATTTTGGTTACTAGCACCGACCTAAGTCACTATAAATATTTGGGTGCTGCGCCAGGAATAGATCAGACTTTGATTATTAATTTAGCTATTGCTATTGTAAGTTGTCTCGTCATAATTGAAGTCTCAACTTAATCATTCAATTTTGAGTGATTCATCTTCTGTTGTTTCTCTTGTGTTTATCAGGATTCGCTCGGGCAATTCTTCTTGAACATGCCAATTGTGTTTGACACGGTTGGTAACCAATCGAGGAGCGGTGTAGTGGTTGTGAGATTTGCTAGTCTATACTGGATCTTGGTTAGCCATCCATTTGTCATCGTCGCAACTCAAGTTATCATATTTCTCCTACGACGAAAGATTGTGACAAACTTGTATGCACACATCTTAAGTCAAGGAGTGTGCACATCACGTAATGTCTGTCATGACATGCTATCTTAGCCGTGCGACAGAGACGATCATAACGAGGCCTTTACAATAACTCATTGTAATACTAAACCATCCAATGGGTCGATCTTCGGGCATTTGGACACATTAACTCCAAAGAAACCATCGTTGGGGGAGTAGACGTTTCACGACTTGGTACCACCACAATCGTCACTGGGTGTTGTCGGTGAATCACTATCGATATTTGTGAGTTAAATGATGGAGACATGACTCTCGAGATTATGCAAGAAGAGACAAGAGCTTTTATAGACAAGTCCATGCCTTCTCCGGAAAGAATAACAACCCTACTCTTGTGTCCTTATGTTGAATGAGGTTACAAAGTATAACAAGCGACCAAAACTATGGTTAAGGATCAATGGCTTCTGTCTGTTGATCCCCCTCCTCTGTCTGTCGGCTATGTCTCCTCTGTCTGTCGGCTATGTCCCTTATAAAGCATTTGTAAGTGTGGAAGTTGATGTGTTGTCAGGAGGCGCCTTGACAGTTGTTTGAATACACACATTGATAAGGCGAGCATCAGAAAGAAGAAGTCAAGGCGGTCACAGCGTGCAAGAAGATGAGGACAAAGTCTCACTCCAACGGCTGGGAAACCACAGGCAAAGTCCACGACTAGGGTTGGGGAAGAAGACGTGCGCTGTGGATTTCTTCTCCACTCGAGGATAAGAAGAGGGGCAAAGTCGGGGAAAATGCAAAGGGGGAGTGGGCTAGGGTTTTGACGTGCGTGACTTGGCCTTAAATAGCGAGGAGGGGAAGATAGAGAATGAGGTTGTTGGTGCGGTTCGGGCACGATGTGGCAACTGAGTGGGGCAGTGACAACGGGCACTGGCGCGCGGATGGGACGATGTCACAGAGGCACAAGGCTCGAGGACGACCACTACAGGCACTCGAGTGCCTCTTGCACATGGGCGTGATGCGAAGAGAGAGGGCGCGCGAGAGAGTCAGCGGACGAGCTAGCGCGCGGGGAAGAAGCATAGTGCTTCTCCCATGCACCTAACAGGTGGGGCCAAGACCCACATGTCGATGATTACGTATGTGAGGGAGCGCAGCGAGTTGGGCCATCGATCGGCTTTTGGCTTGCTGGGATACGAGAGGAAAGAGGAGCGAGCACGGCTACTGGATCGGGAGTCTGAGGCGGGCCACGAGGAGAGGGAGGGTGGGGAGAGGGGCTCGAAAGATAGGGGAGGGAAAGAATTGATTTGAAGATTTTGGTTTGGATTTTCAGGATTGAATTTGAATTTGATTCATATAAGTTTTAAATGGTTAAAAATTGGGTTGTTACAGCTTGCGAACCTCATTTAGCATGATCACTTTTTTAAAGAGTACAAAGCAGACACACACACCACACTCACACCACGCACACACACGTTAAGAATTTATCGGAAGCGCACAAGATCTCACAGAGCGCAGATACATACTTTTCTACTGAACAAGTACATATGTATACTCCTAAAATTAATGAACAACAGCGTCAACAACAGCGTCATGTCTAAGGCACTTTAACTACCCCTACGAGACTTTATCCCAACAATGTTAATGTTCAAGTCGAGTGCTTGACATGACATTTTGTTATGAAAATCATGCCCACGAAGAAAAACTCGCATATCCATCATTGCATTGTAAATTATGTAATTATCATAACATATGTAGCGTACAGCGCATGCAGAACATTGCAACTGACATATTCATAAACCGAGATGATCATTAAACAGCTCGACTATACTGAACAAACAATGGGGATAAAATCTGGCGGGCATTTAACACATTCCGGGAACCAAGGGCATGGTTGTTACCAACTTAAGTCAAACCAAATTTTGGTAACATCGATAAAAATTGGCTATCGTTTGGGTTGTTATTAATATTTGGTAACGCTAACAAAAAATTTAGTAACACCAACGAAATCTTATATCACACGCGGGCAATCCGAGAGCGAGAAAATCGCTCACCAAAATTTTAGTAACACCAAAATGCAATCCAAACATCGTTTATTTTGCCAATTTTTGGCTATGTAAAAGTTTTAGCTTGGTTCTTTGGTCCATGAGTGTTACTCTTCGTGTCCATGTCGCCTTGACATTCGGCACGACTGCTGTTCTTCACCCTCCCCACTCGGCCAGACAGCGAACGAGACCAAGTCGTCCCCACGAACCGATCCCCGATCCCGTCCTACCCGTTTACCCCCATGGCAGTACATGATTATTAGCCGGCACCAGCTCACCACGACGGCGACGCGCGCTGAGCACGGGCGCGCGGACGGACGACGCCGAGCCGAGAGGAGACCGTGCGCGTCGCGGCCGTGTGCTCCCCGCGGCCGCGCGGCTGTGTTGCTAAAGCTCTTCAGGCCAAAGCCGAGTCGCGGCCACGCGGGATTTTGCCACATCGCTGCTTGCGTAGGGCCTGGCGGCACGTACGTTACTGGTGATGGGATAGCGCCGGGCGCCGTGCTGCGCACCGCAACGCGACCAAATCTACGGGTTTTGATGGACGGACGGGCGGGCCCATCCAAAGTCACCGTACCGAATCACATCACATCACAAGGGATGAGACGAGTCCTGGGAGAGCAGAGACGTCGGAATCTTGAGCCGCGGAGTTCACACTTCGCTGTGCGCTGTGGGACTTGGGCTACCGTCCGTCGGAGCTGGGCCGGACGGTAGATGCGTCCGGAACAGAAACGACACAGCCGGGTACTGCCTGTGCGGCTTGGTGGACAGCGACCGTACCTGCACACGGTCGCTACACGGGCAACAGCTGCTGGTTATCCGGAGAGTTTTCGGTGGTATTGACTTCGTATTTTCAAAAATTGTATCTCTCGTGCGAAATTTCCATAAATATTATCTCCATCTCACGATTACATCGCGGGATGAACGAAGGTACGACATGTACCCCTAGTCGCACCACAACCGTGAGCAGGCACCGCACAACCTGCTCACGGTGACGGGGGGATGAACGAAGGTGCAACACGTACCCCTGGTCGCACCACGACCGTGCAGTAGAGGAGGCACCGCACAACCTACTCACGGTGACCGGGGATTGGGTGCGATTTGGGAGAGGTTTTGGATTTTTTTATAAAGAATTTGGGAAATAATATTAATTCTAAAAATAATTACAAAAAATAGTCGATGGGATGCGACGGGATGGCACGTGACTCACGAGGCCCCCTATAAAATTTATTCCTTAGAGAAAAAAGACATATCCTATAAGACACCATCCCCACTATACAGTGCTCCATTAGATTTATTGACAACATGAAAATATAGAATAAGGAGTGTCGATATTTTAAATGGAGTTGCAATGTAACTTTTTATACATAAAATTGATGATATTTCAAGCGTTACATGATACACACGCGAGTTTATTGCAATCAGGATGAAAGAGGAGGAGGTATTATCACATGTACCCCGATAAAATAGGATACTCTTTTCTTAATTTATCAGTTTAACATGGATGATATTTTTTTAATATTGTATTGTACCACATGCTAGGTAAGCTTATACATGAACCAACTGAGGGAAATGCAGGGCATGCAGATCAAATAACAACATACCGTAGAATACCATCCATATTAAACCAATAAATTAACGAAGTGTGTCCTATTTAACAATGTTATTCATGACGGCATCTGGAACTAGTCTCCGCGGTGCCATAGCCACTGCCCCTTGTCTCGGGGCTGCCCACGGTGGTGGCGAGTGACGAAGTCGTCCATATCCAGTGATTCTATGATATAAGTGGATTGTACAATAACAAACGTAATAATGATGTAAATTTTATATAACTCACGTCTTCGATACGGAGTGCACTTGGGTGACCGGATACGCTACGACGTCGTCCGGTCTCGGTCGAAGGAGCATTCCCCTTCCCCTTATCCTAGGACTCTCCACGTCGGTGTCGTATGTTGAAGTCGTCCATGTCTTACGATTCTATGATGTAAGTGCACCGTACATTCAAAAACGTAACAAAGATGTAAATTCTACATAACTCACGTCGTCGATATGGAGTGCACCCGATCGACCGGATACGCTATGGCGGTCGGGCTAGGTCGCAGGAGCCTTCCCCTTCCCCTTGTCTCGGGACTCCCCAGGTCGGTGTAGTATGTCGAAGTCCTCTATATTCTGCGATACGGGCTAGACGATTGCATGTTGTTAGAAGAACGAAAGGGCAAATACGTAATTAGGACGCGACGGGAGAAGCTACGACGATCGCCGGTCTCAGTAGCATGAGCTTTCCCCTTGTCCATCGGGCTAGTCCTGGGCTCCTCCGGTGCCTCCTCAACAGGGTCCGATACGTAAGGTTTCCACCGCGCGAATGTCTCGACCCGCATCGAGTCCAGCAACATGTACTACTGCTGGATGAATATCCTATCATACATCTCCGAGCCTTCAAAACACTGGAAGAAGTGGTAGCGCATATCAGGCTGCCATTACACGGGGATGAAGTTAAAAATTTATGAAAATCAACGTAGGGAGAGGAAAATCGAGTGTGCGAAACAAGCGATTCGAGGTGGTGCTCGAGCGTGTAGTATGCTGGGTGGAGGTGTTTGGTTGTGTGGATGAATGATCTCCACCGGTTCGTACTACCCCTACGAGACTTTATCCCAACAATGTTAATGTTCAAGTCGAGTGCTTGACATGACATTTTGTTATGAAAATCATGCCCACGAAGAAAAACTCGCATATCATCATTGCATTGTAAATTATGTAATTATCATAACATATGTAGTGTACAGCGCATGCAGAACATTGCAACTCACATATTCATAAACCGAGATGATCATTAAACAGCCCGACTATACTGAACAAACAATGGGGATAAAATCTGGCGGGCATTTAACACATTCCGGGAACCAAGGGCATGTTTGTTACCAACGTAAGTCAAACCAAATTTTGGTAACATCGATAAAAATTGGTTATCGTTTGGGTTGCTATTAATATTTGGTAACGCTAACAAAAATTTAATACACCAAAATCTTATATCACACGCGGGCAATCCGAGAGCGAGAAAATCGCTCACCAAAATTTTAGTAACACCAAAATGCAATCCAAACATCTTTTATTTTGCCAATTTTTGGCTATGTAAAAGTTTTAGCTTGGTTCTTTGGTCCATGAGTGTTACTCTTCGTGTCCATGTCGCCTTGACATTCGGCACGACTGCTGTTCTTCACCCTCCCCACTCGGCCAGACAGCGAACGAGACCAAGTCGTCCCCACGAACCGATCCCCGATCCCGTCCTACCCGTTTACCCCCATGGCAGTACATGATTATTAGCCGGCACCAGCTCACCACGACGGCGACGCGCGCTGAGCACGGGCGCGCGGACGGACGACGCCGAGCCGAGAGGAGACCGTGCGCGTCGCGGCCGTGTGCTCCCCGCGGCCGCGCGGCTGTGTTGCTAAAGCTCTTCAGGCCAAAGCCGAGTCGCGGCCACGCGGGATTTTGCCACATCGCTGCTTGCGTAGGGCCTGGCGGCACGTACGTTACTGGTGATGGGATAGCGCCGGGCGCCGTGCTGCGCACCGCAACGCGACCAAATCTACGGGTTTTGATGGACGGACGGGCGGGCCCATCCAAAGTCACCGTACCGAATCACATCACATCACAAGGGATGAGACGAGTCCTGGGAGAGCAGAGACGTCGGAATCTTGAGCCGCGGAGTTCACACTTCGCTGTGCGCTGTGGGACTTGGGCTACCGTCCGTCGGAGCTGGGCCGGACGGTAGATGCGTCCGGAACAGAAACGACACAGCCGGGTACTGCCTGTGCGGCTTGGTGGACAGCGACCGTACCTGCACACGGTCGCTACACGGGCAACAGCTGCTGGTTATCCGGAGAGTTTTCGGTGGTATTGACTTCGTATTTTCAAAAATTGTATCTCTCGTGCGAAATTTCCATAAATATTATCTCCATCTCACGATCACATCGCGGGATGAACGAAGGTACGATATGTACCCCTAGTCGCACCACAACCGTGCAGCAGAGCAGGCACCGCACAACCTGCTCACGGTGACGGGGGGATGAACGAAGGTGCGACACGTCACTGCGTCGCACGACCGTGCGATGAGAGGCACCGCACAACCTACTCACGGTGACCGGGGATTGGGTGCGATTTGGGAGAGGTTTTGGATTTTTTTTTTTTAAGAATTTGGGAAATAATATTAATTCTAAAAATAATTACAAAAAATAGTCGATGGGATGCGACGGGATGGCACGTGACTCACGAGGCCCCCTATAAAATTTATTCCTTAGAGAAAAAAAGACATATCCTATAAGACACCATCCCCACTATACAGTGTTCCATTAGATTTATTGACAACATGAAAATATAGAATAAGGAGTGTCGATATTTTAAATGGAGTTGCAATGTAACTTTTTATACATAAAATTGATGATATTTCAAGCGTTACATGATACACACGCGAGTTTATTGCAATCAGGATGAAAGAGGAGGAGGTATTATCACATGTACCCCGATAAAATAGGATACTCTTTTCTTAATTTATCAGTTTAACATGGATGATATTTTTTAATATTGTATTGTACCACATGCTAGGTAAGCTTATACATGAACCAACTGAGGGAAATGCAGGGCATGCAGATCATATAACAACATACCGTAGAATATCATCCATATTAAACCAATAAATTAACGAAGTGTGTCCTATTTAACAATGTTATTCATGACGTCATCTGGAACTAGTCTCCGCGGTGCCATAGCCACTGCCCCTTGTCTCGGGGCTGCCCACGGTGGCGGCGAGTGACGAAGTCGTCCATATCCAGTGATTCTATGATATAAGTGGATTGTACAATAACAAACGTAACAATGATGTAAATTTTATATAACTCACGTCTTCGATACGGAGTGCACTTGGGTGACCGGATACGCTACGACGTCGTCCGGTCTCGGTCGAAGAGCATTCCCTTCCCTTATCCTAGGACTCTCCACGTCGGTGTCGTATGTTGAAGTCGTCCATGTCTTACGATTCTATGATGTAAGTGCACCGTACAGTCAAAAACGTAACAAAGATGTAAATTCTACATAACTCACGTCGTCGATATGGAGTGCACCCGAGCGACCGGATACGCTATGGCGGTCGGGCTAGGTCGCAGGAGCCTTCCCCTTCCCCTTGTCTCGGGACTCCCCAGGTCGGTGTAGTATGTCGAAGTCCTCTATATTCTGCGATACGGGCTAGACGATTGCATGTTGTTAGAAGAACGAAAGGGCAAATACGTAATTAGGACGCGACGGGAGAAGCTACGACGATCGCCGGTCTCAGTAGCAGGAGCTTTCCCCTTGTCCATCGGGCGAGTCCTGGGCTCCTCCGGTGCCTCCTCAACAGGGTCCGATACGTAAGGTTTCCACCGCGCGAATGTCTCGACCCGCATCGAGTCCAGCAACATGTATTGCTGCTGGATGAATATCCTATCATACATCTCCGAGCCTTCAATCCACTGGAAGAAGTGGTAGCGCATCTCAGGCTGCCATTACACGGGGATGAAGTTAAAAATTTATGAAAATCAACGTAGGGAGAGGAAAATCGATGTGTGCGAAACAAACGATTCCGAGGTGGTGCTCGCACGTGTAGTATGCCTGGGTGGAGGTGTTTGGTTGTGTGGACTGAATGATCTCCACCGGTTCGTCACACACACACTGCGGGACCGGGAACTGTGGTAGTACCAGAGCATCTTTTATTGAAAAATCTTAGTACTGTAGATGTTTGACCTTCTGCGCAAGCCACTTGCACTTCTGCAACATCATCGCGTAGAAGTTTACTGATGAGTCCGACATATCTGGGTATCGTAGAAGTTTTGTTGTACATAACAAAACAAGTCGGATAATACATTAAATTACGTCACTGAATGATGACCACACGAGCTGGATCTGTTGGGGGTAATCCTTCATTGAGTGCCCAGGGGTCTTTCATATCATGCACTTGATTATGCAGCTAATACTGTACATTGGTTGGCATCTATGTCGTTCTGAAAGTGCTGCGTCTGCCGTTGTCCCTTCCTTGTTGTCTTCAAGGCCTTGTTCGGGCCCCATTGTACCCTGTCCGGCCAAAAATCTTTGTAGTTCATGTCCAAGCCGTACGAGTGAAAGTCTGCACTCCATGTAGCGAAAAGGTGCTGCATGTCGTAGTACTCAGATATGTACAGCGTTGACATCTGTCTTATTTGCGCACACGCCTTGTACACATGCGATCATGGCTTTTGCAGGAGCTTCGGCTTGTTGCAGGTGCATATCGCTACATCACTCAGGGTGCATGTATGTTTCCTTTCCCTCCTAGCATGACTGTTGACATATTTCTACTGAAGCCTGATCTCGTACTTCCTCCTAGGCCATCGATCACCTGGATGTCGTGCATTCGGGCCTTCTCCATCTTCTGGTTCACGTGCCTCTGCATGTTCTCAGACCACTGCTTGGCTTCCTCCATCTGTCGCTTAGTTACGGTGACTCTATTGACGAAATAGCCAACAGTGTGAGTACATGTCTCATCGACGATCATGATGATAGGGAGGTACCACACACGTTTGAGGATGTTGTTGCACACATCGGACATGTTGGTTGTCATAATCTCGTACCTCGCGTCGTCTGTGTGTCATAGAGAATATATCATTTCTCCAATTCAGGAGCATGGCGATGAATATACTCCAAGAAAGTTATGGCACTGCTGGGTTGCTCTCCCTCCAGTACCTTCGGAGTAGACTCCCTTGTATGCCTCATAGTCCGGTGTTCGAGGTCTCTCCAAATGGACTCAAACTTTCACCTTTGGTTTTGCAGACACAATACCTTGAACGTCTTCGCAACTTCCTGATTGTGGAACCACGTGAACAAGTTAGATGGAAGATGCCTCATGCACCACCGGATATGCACGTTGTTCTACTGGTGAGGGGGTTCCGTCCCATGCTGCATGGTGTTGATGGCCGCCAACAACCCAATATTGCGTTCGGTGATAAGGCATACATTGTGCCAGTCTCCCACCACCGCCCGCTTCACGTTCGCTAGGAACCATAACCAACTGGGTGTGTTCTCACTCTTCGCAATGGCAAATGCCACCGGGAGAAGTTGGTTTTTCACGCCGCCACCGCGGTGAGAATGGTGCCCTTGTACCTCCCCGTGAGGAAAGTTGATGTGGATCGAACCTTTAGATGAGATTAAATCCATAGGTTGCCTGACCTTTCACGGTGGTGTTTTCTTAACAAATACGTGGAGCACAAATTGCAGGATGCAATTCGCACTAGGATAGATAATGCTCACAATCGTGTGCACCACAGCGCACGACCTAGGACAAGGAGGCCTGAAGATCCAGCGAGCAAATACTTACACCATAGTAGGAACCCTCACACCAAGATGAAATCATAGGTTGGAATTCACAAGAACACACATAGAATAGGAATGAACCCCAACGGTTGAAGACCAACACGTACACGCGTTTTAATTCATAACTCAACTCTCCTCCCTGCAATGGGTATTGCTCCTTGGCTTTTATAGCCGGCTCTAACATATGACCTAAGGGCCTATCTTGACTCAAATGAAATATAAAAATAATGAGTACACTTTTTACATCTCAGCTTGATTAACCGACTGCGCCATCTAATGCAAAGATCGGAATGTACGTGGCATCGATCCTAGATGAGCTGGTCGAAAAAAGTTGATCTTGCATGTGCTGATCTCTCAGCTCAGTTTCCTTTTAGATAGAAACTACTTTTTATCTCCTCCATTTTTCTCCAATGAATCTTATCTCCATGTATAGAACATGATTTGCACTTGGTTTCTTGTTTCCTTTCATATGCAAACATCCTCCAATTGGGTTCTGAACAGGTGCATGCATTGTATACAGTTCCATATCCTTCTCTAGCTGCTTTGCACCTGGCTCTATTTGTGTAGTACACAACTGGGACTCCGAGCTCAAATATCCTAGCTCCCTTCCAACAAGCTACACCGACACAAAACTTTACATGAATGTATGCATAGCTACGTTGGATCCTCGTCTCCTTGACCCGGCTGAATGCACGACTGATGCACCCACCAAGGAGTAAGATTTCCATTT
Organism: Hsuehochloa calcarea; assembly: GCA_036346395.1. Classification (NCBI taxonomy): domain Eukaryota; kingdom Viridiplantae; phylum Streptophyta; class Magnoliopsida; order Poales; family Poaceae; genus Hsuehochloa; species Hsuehochloa calcarea. Next base: position 55,332,852 of record CM070593.1, on the reverse strand, counting down.
TATTTGATGCACACGAACAAACTCCATCTTGAATTCAATTGTGTCGGGTATGGATAGATTGGCACCATGTCGGATCTGCTCTGCTGGCCCATCTTCTTTAGTTGACCTGCACCCTGACTAGTTCCTGGCTCAAGCCAATTTCGCTCACCTTCACATGGCTCTGGATAGCATATACAGTGTGCATACATGCATGGCTCCGCACACTGGTCAGCGATGCATTGGTCGCTGATGACGACACAATAGGCAACACTTGGTCGGACACCTCTTCCACATGTGCCACGTGCCGTGCCTCACGCACAACAGATCAGCATGCATGCGCGCTCTTGCGCAATCAAAAGTGTCATCCATCTTGAGCACAGGATGACAAAACTTGAAGCACCCAATGGCCTGGGCGAAAGTCCAGAACACCCGGTTCAGTATGAAGCAGTTGCGCCCTCCATCAGCATCTTCACTCTCAAGCTTGTTTATGTATGTGCCGAGATTTGATTCGACAATCTAGTCAAACAATCTCGGCACAAGGTTGTACGCCTCTTCGTATGTCCCGTACATGGCCTCGATGACCTTCTGTTTGGCTAGTCAGACCTTGCTGTAACTAACTAGATAACCAACTAGATTGTCGACTTTTGACATCAGCATCCTAGGGGAGATGGACACGTCTGCCGCAAATAGGTGGCTGATAAGGCTTGCAATATATGCGGAAGTTACGTTCGATGTCGCGAGATGCTCGCTAAGCTGCATATCGTAGGTTCGGTCAACGTATTGTTCGCGAGATCGAGCCAAAGATATTTGCTTGTTGAGCACTAACCTTGCCAGGGCAGCCTTCCACTACACACTTCACTGCGTAATGTTCTGGGTTGGACCGGTGCACTCGATATACATGGCTGATGGACAAAACATATTGTGCTATAGCTTGTTGCATAGCTACCTTGCTAGGAAAGCGCTGCCCAACTAAGAGGGTGTTGGCATCAAACCTCCTATGGATATCATGGGGATATACTCATGATCTTAGGATGATATTACAATTGGCAATACCGTTGAAGGTTTGTCGATTCATGCGTTGCATCAATTCGATTCTTGGTCTTTGGCTCGGACCAAAGGCTGGAGGCGACGTTAGAAGATCCGACAGCATGGCGACGGTCGGACCGACAAATATAGAAAGTTGAATTTTGAGATGGGCCAAAAATAGAGGGTGTAGGCAAGAGTGAGGATTCTATTGCACTTGGTTTCATAATTTTTGGACTCTCCAGTCAAAAGTTCTATTCGTTTGAAATTTTCAGAGAGGTTTTGGTTTTCAGGGGCTGAAAATCGGCTAAGTCCCTCTAAGGGTCGACGAATTTCACTTGGTTAATCGGCTTTCATACGCGATGTTCTTCGATTGAGTCAAGTTCATCGGTCGAGGCATATGTGTTGCATGATACATGTTTTGACTAACGTGGGTCAAGTTGCGAAGAACTTGTTCCCAGAATCGATTTCTTGGTTTATTGTTGTGCAGGTTGCTTGGAGGTCAACGACGAGAATGATCCGGACTAAGTTCGAGAGCTGAGGTTCAGAACGATCAATGGTGCCGGGTGAAGTCATTGGATTCGAGCGTGGCGCACAATGGACAAGGATGACCGAACGGGGAGTTCGGTGCGACGGGTTGCATCAAGCGGCGTGGGGTCGGTGCAAGTGCCATGGTGGTTTCGTGGGAGCGATGGAGAGATTTGCCGACATAATGAGAGCCGTTGATCAACCTACACGTGGAGCATGGATCGCTCGTGAAGATTTGACTTCGGTCTTCGGAGAAGGATCGAGAAGGGTATTTTGGTAATCTCACATACCGCCTTGATTGTTTTTGCAAACGCGCGCAAGATTAAATCCATAGGTTGCTGACCTTTCACGGTGGTGTTTTCGAACAAATCGTGGAGCACAAATTGCGAGGATGCAATTCGCACTAGGATAGATAATGCCCACAATCGTGTGCACCACAGCGCACGACCTAGGACAAGGAGGCCTGAAGATCCAGCGAGCAAATACTTACACCATAGTAGGAACCCTCACACCAAGATGAAATCATAGGTTGGAATTCACAAGAACACACATAGAATAGGAATGAACCCCAACGGTTGAAGACCAACACGCACACACGTTTTAATTCATAACTCAACTCTCCTCCCTGCCATGGGTATTGCTCCTTGGCTTTTATAGCCGGCTCTAACATATGACCTAAGGGCCTATCTTGACTCAAATGAAATATAAAAATAATGAGTACACTTTTTACATCTCAGCTTGAATAACCGACTGCGCCATCTAAAACATGTAGACATGACCATAGGTGGCCCCAACCAAGCGCATGCAAAGATAGGAATGTACGTGGCATCGATCCTAGATGAGCTGGTCGAAAAAAGTTGATCTTGCATGTGCTGATCTCTCAGCTCAGTTTCCTTTTAGATAGAAACTACTTTTTATCTCCTTCATTTTTCTCCAATGAATCTTATCTCCATGTATAGAACATGATTTGCACTTGGTTTCTTGTTTCCTTTCATATGCAAACATCCTCCAATTGGGTTCGGAACAGGTGCATGCATCGTATGCAGTTCCATATCCTTCTCTAGCTGCTTTGCACCTGGCTCTATTCGTGTAGTACACAACTGGGACTCCGAGCTCAAATATCCTGGCTCCCTTCCAACAAGCTACACGGACACAAAACTTTACATGAATGTACGCATAGCTACGTTGGATCCTCGTCTCCTTGACCCGGCTGAATGCACGACTGAAGCACCCACCAAGTAGTAAGATTTCCATTTTATTTGATGCACACGAACAAACTCCATCTTGAATTCAATTGTGTCGTGTATGGATAGATTGGCACCATGTCGGATCTGCTCTCCTGGCCCATCTTCTTTAGTTGACCTGCACCCTGACTCTAGTTCGTGCCCTCACGTGCACCAAACAGACCGCATGCATGCGCCGCTTCTTGCGCCGCATCAAAAGTGTCATCCATCTTGAGCACAGGACGACAAAACTTGAAGCACCCAATGGCCTGGGCGAAAGTCCAGAACACCCGGTTCAGTATGAAGCAGTTGCGCCCTCCGTCAGCATCTTCACTCTCAAGCTTGTTTATGTATGTGCCAAGGTTTGATTCGACAATCTAGTCAAGCAATCTCGGCACAAGGTTGTACGTCTCTTCGTATATCCCGTACATGGCCTCGATGACCTTCTGTTTGGCTAGTCAGACCTTGCTGTAACTGACTAGATAACCAACTAGATTGAAGACTTTTGACATCAGCATCCTGGGGGAGATGGACACGTCTGCCGCAAATAGGTGGCTGATAAGGCTTGCAATATATGCGGAAGTTACGTTCGATGCTGCCGCAGAGGCTCGCTAAGCTCGCAACTGTGGTCGGTCAACGTATTGTTCGCGAGATCGAGCCAAAGATATTTGCTTGTTGAGCACTAACCTTGCCAGGGCAGCCTTCCACTACACACTTCACTGCGTAATGTTCTGGGTTGGACCGGTGCACTAGCTGATGGACAAAACATATTGTGCTATAGCATGTTTCCTTTCATATTGTGCTATAGCTTGTTGCATAGCTACCTTGCTAGGAAAGCGTTGCCCAACTAAGAGGGTATTGGCATCAAACCCCCTATGGATATCATGGGGATATGCTCATGATCATAGGATGATGTTACAATTGGCAATATCGTTGAAGGTTTGTCGATTCATGTGTTTTCGGCATCAATTCAGTTCTGTCAGGCCTTTGGCGATCGAGGCGGAGCGAGTCCGGCAAACCATGAAGCGACGGTCGGACCGGCAAATATAGAAAGTTGAATTTTGAGCTGGGCCAAAAATAGAGGGTGTAGGCAAGAGAGGGGATTCGATTGCACTTGGTCTCATAATTTTTGGAATCTCTAGTCAAAAGTTCTATTCGTTTGAAATTTTCAGAGAGGTTTTGGTTTTCAGGGGCTGAAAATCGGCTAAGTCCCTACTGGGCGGTTTGACCGGCCAGAAGGCGGTCAGACCGGCTATTCAATTGCCGGTCTGATAGGATTTCACTTTGTTCGTCGGCTTTCATAGCGACGATGTTTACTGATTGAGTCAAGTTCATCAGTTTCAGTGCATATGTGTTGCATGATACATGTTTTGACTAACGTGGGTCAAGTTGCGAAGAACTTGTTCCCGGAATTGATTTCTTGGTTTATTGTTGTGCAGGTTGCTTGGAGGTCAACGACGAGAATGATCGGGACTAAGTTCGAGAGCCGAGGTTCAGAACTATCAATGGTGCCGGGTGAAGTCATTGGATTCGAGCATGGTGCACAATGGACAAGGATGACCGAACGGGGAGTTCGGTGCGACGGGTTGCATCAAGCGGCGCGGGGGTCGGTGCAAGTGCCATGGTGGTTTCGGTGGAAGCCAGATGGGAGAGACTTGCCGACATGATGAGAGCCGTTGATCAACCTACACGTGGTAGAGCATGGATCTCCTTCGTGAAGATTTGACTCGGTCTTCAGAAAAGGATCGAGAAGGGGTATTTTGGTAATCTCACTAAAATACCACCTTGATTGCTTGGCTAAACGCGCGCAAAGGCAGCCTTAAGGAGAAGCGGTTTAGGTCAAGAGAAGATGAAGACGGTGCTTTAAAATGCGTGTATGAGTTAAACCCGTTTGTGTGTGGGCTTAACAGGTGCCCAATAGGAACTCTTCTAGAAGGTTAGCCTCCACTATAAATATGGGAGGGTGCTGTGCACCTCCCTTAATCCTTTTGCTTATTTGAAACCCTATTTTTGTTTTTGAGATTAGGGAGTGGAGAGGTTAGGATTCTTGAAGAGGAGATTGATTGTGTGCTCATGTATTGAGTTTTGTCCTCCATGTTGGAGTGGTTGTAAACCAGTAACAATCACAAATCAATCTATACAAGTTTTCTTGAGATGAGTCTCTTTTCGTTCTTGCTCTCTATTTTATGATTTCGGGGCCGTCTTTGATTATCAGGTTTTCCTTTGGTTTCTGCCCCTAATCTTGCTTGTTGTGACATGTGGGAACTCATTTAGGATCATCTTGATCATCTCTAACCCACGAGCAAGGTTTTGGATCTAGTTTTCGTTTTGACTTGGTTTTGAACCATCATTCACTCAAACAGGAAAAGATCAGAACTTTGCCAAGAATCTTCATGATCTTTGATTAGAATAGGTTCCTGATATCTTAGAGAAGGTGTGTTCCAAGTTTCATCGAGTTTGGAGTTGTAGATCAAAAGTTAGACTTATTTGCAACTTCGTTTTTCGGGTTAATTTCACTGTTCATAAGGCTGGAGGTCAGACCGCCATTAACATAGAGGTCAGACCGTCATTGATATAGAGGTCAGACCGCCCAATACTTGGAAATTGAGTTTTTGAACAGCTCTAGCGATGGCGGTGCGAGTTCGATGTTATAGCCGAGGAAGGAGGAGCTGCGTGTTGGGCGAAAATTCGAATCGTTGTCGGGCGTAGCCTGCGGCGAGGGACAGCAACCCCTGATCGTCCCCACCACATGGCGCGCCCCCAACCGCACGGTGCCTCCTCATGCCGCGGTGCTGCCAGGGGTACATGTCACACCTTCGTTCATCCCGCGCGGTGATCGTGCGGTGAAGATGATATTTTTGCAAAATTTTTGCATGACGAATGGTATTTTTACTAATACGTTGTCAAATAGTGCCAATACCACTAAAACCTCTTATCCGGGCCATTGTATCTGCCTGCTACATACTCATTTGGCAGCATTACCGTGTTGTGTGAGAAGATGAATTTGCTAGTGAGAAAATCAAGTCTTGGTGGCTCCGTTAGCAGACTTACGAAGGCATGTGCACGTGAAGTTTCTCTAAAAATTATCTAAGCCAGGTTTGCAGAAAGAACTATGTAAATTCAGTGATTAGTAAGACCTTTTCCCCCGCACATGGAGAATGCGGTAAATACTTCGTTCGATCGAAACAGCACAAAAGATAGAGCATAATCAAGAAGCAATCTCACCTCAATTTCATTTTCGTGCTCTTTTCTTTGTTTTCACATTGTGGAAGGATCGTCTTACTTGCACCGCTCTGACTTGTCAGTTTATATCTCACTGGACAAATTTGTGAAGCCATCATAAAAACGGAATAATTGAAAGGCCAGAGTCTTTCTCGTGGAATAATCAAATCATCGTGGAGGTTTATTCTTTTCTTTATGATTTTTGAGCTAGAGGATAAACGAATGTTGGAGTTAAGGGCACAGAAACGGTACAAAAACGTTAAGAAATACACATTGCATCAACAATGCCTTTTCATTTCATTGCAACGAAGAAGCGGAGGCAACCAAACACATATTATCGAGTTGCATGTATCGATCAGTTCATCTAAAAGATTAAGTTGACGAGAAAGATGGATAAATCGTTTATACTTCAACACTCACTCTCCGTGTAGACTCCACTAAGTTAAGGCGTGGAATAGAAGCGAACTACAATTATTTTTCTTTAATTATATCAACGAGTTTTGCTAGAGAAGGTGTGTTCCAAGTTTTATCGAGGCTGGAGGTCAGACCGCCATTAACATAGAGGTCAGACCGCCATGATATAGAGGTCAGACCGCCCAATACTTGGAAATTGAGTTTTTGTTGATTTTGGTTGTATTGCCCCGGAGTTTAGATTGTGTTCAATACAACTCTTCTGCTGTGCTTGAATATTGATCTTCATAGCTCTCATAGATATTGCAGTGAAAATCGTGTTGAATCCGATCTTGATGAAAAAGTGATCGTGCTCCTATTCACCCCCCTCTAGTCGCCGTTTCGGTCCAACACCCCCATTGGGACCTTTCTTCTTACGGCAGTGAAAAGTAACATACCGCGATATCATCAAATCTCGATGCCACGTAAGGCACCTCCAATGACACAATTCCTCCGGTTGGACCACCAGCCTGGTGTGCGTACTCGTTCCTACCATCCGAGCTTGGGTCGGCGTCCTCGTCGGACTCCAACCCAAGAGGCTGGTCCAGTAGATACTCGTGGTAGTCAACATAAGCCAACCACCACAATTTCGCCCCTCATTCGGCGCAAAATTATGCGCGAGTCTTCCTTCCGAGACAACACATTCCGTGCTACCGTCTTTAAACTCGCCTTGGGATTGCCCGTAAATGGCCGCCTCAGCCTGAGAGGCAATCTGCCTGTACTGGCTGCATGCTACGCTTCCATTTACCTTGACGAGCTCGCACACGACATTCGTGCAGGTGATCCCCTTAATAACAAGTTTCTTCGTTATTGCCTTCGTGATGAAATCCCTCCGGGTGCAGCTTTGAAACTCGTGAATATTCATCGAGTCAAGCCCCCCCCCCGCCTGGACTACTATGTACTGGCATTTCGATAGGTCCAACCCATCGGGTCCAACCCGTACGAGACCATTACCATAAAACACTACAAAGTCTTGCATGTTTGAAATTACCTAAAGCCACAACAACCCCTCCGCAGTATGTGATATAACAAACAATGACGACAAATTGCATACAAGTGATCGATTACATATGTGTAATTAAATACAAATGATTAATTAATTATCAACAATTTGATTACTCCCCTGAAAATTAATTACGAGTAATTCATTACTACCGTGCTTACCACTATTAAACCCACACGTTCATTACCACTTAGTTACTTACGACTAACTAATTTGCACTAAATTAGTTATGCCTAACTAATTGCTAGTAAATTAATTACGACTGATTAATTACCACTAAATTAATTACGAGTAGTTAGTTTCCACTAATTTAATATGCTGGACCGATAATCACCAAACTAATTATGACTAATTAATTACCACTAAACTAGTTACAACTAATTAATTACGGTTATTTAATTTCAACTCATTTTGAACCACTAACTAGTTCATACCGAAAATAACAAAGCCTATAAGCATTGTGACTGATTAATCACCACAAAGTATCATGCACTGATAAATTATGAAAACCGTAACTACAACTATATTATAAATGTTACAAAATAAGTTGCATTAATTACGACTAGCTGACTAAGATTGATTAACTATGACTACGATAATAACAACAAAAGCATCTGACAAATTACATGTCCTTCAAGGGAAGTAATAAAAAAGTCGAGCGATGAGTGACGAGAAGCAATCAAATAATTACTCTCCAAAAAATTTAATCTTGTTACGTTCTCTGAGTTCTCAGCGACTAGAGCGCGAGAACGAGAAGCGAAACACAATTGAGATGAGCGATGAGTAAACCTGTTCACGGGTGGCCTGGCCTGAGCTATTTCGAGCCAGGCTTGGGACTCAATTTTTTGCCCGAAAGCCCGAGAAATTCAATTAAAAAAATAAAAACCTATTTATTTAATTCTAGAAATGAATTAGATATTATTTTTAAATCAAAAAATGATTAAAAACAATATTTTTTAATCAAAAAATTGATTTTCGGGCCACACCAGGCTCGGACATGCCTGTTTGAGACCGGGCTTTTAAAACCTGGCTCGGAGTCCTGCCCGGCCTGGCGTTTGAATAGCTCTAGCGATGAGCGACTGCGAGAGTTCAGTATTTATAGCCGAGCGAAGAAGGAACTGTGTTGGCGCGGAATTCCGAATCGTTGTCGAGCGTAGACTGCGAGCAAGGGGACAGCAACCTCCCCGCCCCGCATGGCATGGTGGCCGTCCCCCACCACATGACCGCTGCCCCCCCAACCGCACGGTGCCTCCTCATGTCGCGGTGCGGCCAGGGGTACACGTCACACCTTCGTTCATCCCGCGCGAAGACCGTGCGGTGAAGATGATATTTCTGCAAAATTTTTGCATGACGAATGGTATTTTTACTAATACGTTGTCAAATAGTGCCAATACCACTAAAACCTCTTATCCGGACCATTGTATCTGCCTGCTACATACTCATTTGGCAGCATTACCGTGTTGTGTGAGAAGATGAATTTGCTAGTGAGAAAATCAAGTCTTGGTGGCTCCGTTAGCAGACTTACAAAGGCATGTGCATGTGAAGTTTCTCTGAAAATTATCTAAGCCAGGTTTGCAGAAAGAACTATGTAAATTCAGTGATTAGTAAGACCTTTTCCCCCGCACATGGAGAATGCGGTAAATACTTCGTTCGATCGAAACAGCACAAAGATAGAGCATAATCAAGAAGCAATCTCACCTCAATTTCATTTTCGTGCTCTTTTCTTTGTTTTCACATTGTGCAAGGACCGTCTTACTTGCACCGCTCTGACTTGCCAGTTTATATCTCACTGGACAAATTTGTCAAGCCATCGTAAAAACGGAATAATTGAAAGGCCAGAGTCTTTCTCGTGGAATAATCAAATCATCGTGGAGGTTTCTTCTTTTCTTTATGATTTTTGAGCTATAGGATAAACGAATGTTGGAGTTAAGGGCACAGAAACGGTACAAAAACGTTAAGAAATACACATTGCATCAACAATGCCTTTTCATTTCATTGCAACGAAGAAGCGGAGGCAACCAAACACATATTATTGAGTTGCATGTATCGATCAGTTCATCCAATAGATTAAGTTGACAAGAAAGATGGATAAATCGTTTATACTTCAACACTCACCTCACGTAGACTCACTAAGTCTAAGACGTGGAATAGAAGCGAACTACAATTATTTTTTCTTTAATTATGTCAACCGGGTTTTGAACTTAAGACTTCTTAGTTCTGATATCATATTGAGTTGCATGCACCAACCAGTTCATAAAAAAGTTTAAGCTGATGAGAAAAAACGGTCAATTCACTTGTACCTCAACATTAAGTTTTTTTTGGGTGAATTAGTCAACTCAATATGGTATCAGAGTCAAGAGATTTTGAGTTCAAAACTATATTAACGTAATTAAAGAAAAATAATTATACCATACTTCTATTCCACATCTTAGACTTGATATAATCTACACGTAAAAAAATATTGAAGTATAAATGAATTGATTGTCACTCCTCGCCGGTTTGACTTTTTTTGAGTGAACCACCACCTAAATAGAATCCACTGGCTGTCTAGTATAAATGAATTGATTGTCACTCCTCGCCGGTTTGACTTTTCTGAGTGAACCACCACCTAAATAGAATCCACTGGCTGTTTTAGACTTTTAGCCCACAATGGCCCCAACAATCGCTCTGCAATATTGCTCCGCAGCCATCCATGTCAATAAACTGTCCTCGATTTCACTACGTCACTGACGAACAACTGGCCATTTTATCCGTCAGTCAAGCCCTTGACTCCAAAACTAGACAGACGCAGGCCATGCGTTTTTTACAACTGAACTCTACACTGACTCACTATTATTCAGAGTTGATTCTTCAACTAGAGCTGGCTGCAGTTGTCACTACACTCTGCACTGACACACTACACAATCATCACCCAGTGGAACCCAAACGAGACTCAGGAAAACCAAACAATACCCTCTTAGTCCCGTCCTTTTCCTGCTCTTGGTGATCCTGTCCCAACCAACCTCACTATACTTCCTCTGGAGCCAGGCTTGCAATTTTACCGATGCAGCCAGGCTTGGTCCTAGGGGTCGTGCGGTCAGCCGTTCCATGCTCCAGCTCTTCACTGACCGGCCATAGCAGATAGCACCATGTCTAGAATTGTAGACAGCACAGGCGTTGCAAACAGCGGAGTAAAAACAAGACCAGGAACTGGATGACTGACTGGCCGACTCACTGATATTCTGGTTATTTTAAGTTCACTTCTGTACACAATGGACCTTGGAGAAACATGAAACGTAGAAAAGGACATTTTGTGTTTGCCGACCGCCACAGTGACCCTGTGGTGATACAGCTACAGTAAGATTTAGTGTATTCCGCCGCCGCATGGGCACACGAACTCTACAACTGAAATAAAAAACTTCACGGAAGTACGATGATACATGCACTCCTTCAATGGCTTCTGTCTATTTGGACGAACCCTGCTACACTATCCCCTGGCTGCCAACACCAACCCAGCTTTGGTCCCAGCCGATAGGATCAGACTGTATTTGAATTTGCTAGTGAGAAAATCAAGTCTTGGTGGCTCCGTTAGCAGACTTACAAAGGCATGTGCATGTGAAGTTTCTCTGAAAATTATCTAAGCCAGGTTTGCAGAAAGAACTATGTAAATTCAGTGATTAGTAAGACCTTTTCCCCCGCACATGGAGAATGCGGTAAATACTTCGTTCGATCGAAACAGCACAAAGATAGAGCATAATCAAGAAGCAATCTCACCTCAATTTCATTTTCGTGCTCTTTTCTTTGTTTTCACATTGTGGAAGGACCGTCTTACTTGCACCGCTCTGACTTGCCAGTTTATATCTCACTGGACAAATTTGTCAAGCCATCGTAAAAACGGAATAATTGAAAGGCCAGAGTCTTTCTCGTGGAATAATCAAATCATCGTGGAGGTTTCTTCTTTTCTTTATGATTTTTGAGCTATAGGATAAACGAATGTTGGAGTTAAGGGCACAGAAACGGTACAAAAACGTTAAGAAATACACATTGCATCAACAATGCCTTTTCATTTCATTGCAACGAAGAAGCGGAGGCAACCAAACACATATTATTGAGTTGCATGTATCGATCAGTTCATCCAATAGATTAAGTTGACAAGAAAGATGGATAAATCGTTTATACTTCAACACTCACCCTCACGTGTAGACTCCACTAAGTCTAAGACGTGGAATAGAAGCGAACTACAATTATTTTTTCTTTAATTATATCAACCGAGTTTTGAACTTAAGACTTCTTAGTTCTGATATCATATTGAGTTGCATGCACTAACCAGTTCATAAAAAAAGTTTAAGCTGATGAGAAAAAATAGTCAATTCACTTGTACCTCAACATTAAGTTTTTTTTGGGTGAATTGATCAACTCAATATGGTATCAGAGTCAAGAGATTTTGAGTTCAAAACTATATTAACGTAATTAAAGAAAAATAATTATACCATACTTCTATTCCACGTCTTAGACTTGATATAGTCTACACGTAAAAAAATATTGAAGTATAAATGAATTGATTGTCACTCCTCGCCGGTTTGACTTTTTTTTGAGTGAACCACCACCTAAATAGAATCCACTGGCTGTCTAGTATAAATGAATTGATTGTCACTTTGACTTTTTTTTGAGTGAACAACCACCTAAATAGAATCCACTGGCTGTTTTAGACTTTTAGCCCACAATGGCCCCAACAATCGCTCTGCAATATTGCTCCGCAGCCATCCATGTCAATTAACTGTCCTCGATTTCACTACGTCACTGACGAACAACTGGCCATTTTATCCGTCAGTCAAGCCCTTGACTCTAAAACTAGACAGACGCAGGCCCTGCGTTTTTTACAACTGAACTCTACACTGACTCACTATTATTCAGAGTTGATTCTTCAACTAGAGCTGGCGGCAGTTGTCACTACACTCTGCACTGACACACTACACAATCATCACCCAGTGGAACCCAAACGAGACTCAGGAAAACCAAACAATACCCTCTTAGTCCCGTCCTTTTCCTGCTTTTGGTGATCCTGTCCCAACCAACATCACTATACTTCCTCTGCAGCCAGGCTTGCAATTTTACCGATGTAGCCAGGCTTGCAATTTTACCGATGTAGCCAGGCTTGGTCCTAGGGGTCGTGCGGTCAGCCGTTCCATGCTCCAGCTCTTCACTGACCGGCCATAGCAGATAGCACCATGTCTAGAATTGTAGACAGCACAGGCGTTGCAAACAGCGGAGTAAAAACAAGACCAGGAACTGGATGACTGACTGGCCGACTCACTGATATTCTGTTTATTTTAAGTTCACTTCTGTACACAATGGACCTTGGAGAAACATGAAACGTAGAAACGGACATTTTGTGTTTGCCGACCGCCACAGTGACCCTGTGGTGATACAGCTACAGTAAGATTTAGTGTATTCCGCCGCCGCATGGGCACACGAACTCTACAACTGAAATAAAAACTTCACGGAAGTACGATGATACATGCACTCCTTCAATGGCTTCTGTCTATTTGGACGAACCCTGCTACACTATCCCCTGGCTGCCAACACCAACCCAGCTTTGGTCCCAGCCGATAGGATCAGACTGTATTCACAATGAAAATCCAATCCACTGTGAAGTGTGAACCAAATAATAGACTCAACTTTCACGCGGTGGCACGCACCACATCATTTATCTTCTCTGTTCACTTAACTGTCATGCATAATAAATGGAATAAACATGAACCTTCTAATCTAAGGACTTGTTTCAAGTTTGGATAGGGAGGGATTAGAACCATTCCCCTCGGATTAGAATGGATTTTAGTTTGAATTCCCTATCAATCCAAAGGGATTGAGTCATATCACAGTGTATCCGAACAAGACCTAAAGTGGCGCAATACAGAATGTTCAAACCAAGTACTGGTGTAATGGGTCATTCGGCTCAGCTTGAGCAGGCTACAACATCAAACATTTTGACATTAGCCTACAGAAAATTTGCTCGTTGCCCTAGTGGGAGAACTGTCAGATGGTTTGGATATGAAATCGGTCAAATAGAGGGTGTCAGATGGTTTGGATATGAAATCGGTCAAATAGAGGGACACCTCCTGGATAGTAGAAAGCCAATCCTCACACATAATGTTATTTTACTATCTCAATATACTCTTAATCACAATTCCCAGCTCATATAGCTGGGAACAGGTGACAAGTATGCCTACCGTCATTCCAACCAAGTGGGAAGTCATGGAGCTACATTAAGATATACTTCCTGTTTTGCTGGACCGTTTCAACAGCTAGCCATGGATTTCTTTTAGGTCGTTCAAAATCTCAGTTGTGTATACCTGACAATCAGCCATATACAAAATGAAGTACCTGACTACATTCTGCGCAATCCTAAAGCTAAGCTTAGACTTAAGTCAGTTGGTGCATTTTTTTGTCTGATTAATACAATGAGTTAGAGTTGCCCTGAGTCTACCTGACAGTTTATCTGACCAAGTCTGGTTTACACTTCAAGTGCAGAAGAAAACTTGGCACTTTTTCTATGATTATATTATAAACATCCCAACATAACTTAACATCCATGTAAACACCAAAATGAACATTTGCGCACTTACTCTTATGCCTTAGCTAAGCACAAAATCAAAATGTTTAATTCAAACTCTGAGTAGCACAATGTAGATAGCCCCACTATTGTAAAACACCTCAACAATAATTCATCTATAATTTATTTCCATATCCTAAGGTACGGGCACCAGCTTCAATACACTTAACAGAGCAAGCTCCATGGGAATGGGTTTACAACTAATTATCAATAGAAGAAAAAACTTTCCAAGATGGGGCAAACTATCCATGATTTGCAGAATCACATTGGCCAAAAGGATTGCAAAAGAATGAGCTTCGGTAGCCAATGAGCTCAACTAGAGAATCAAGCTCCCTAGCTGCAATACAAAGCAATCCACAACTCACACGACAAACTTTCAGCCAAATTTATCTCATTTGATCTAAAACTATTTCACGTTGGAACCCAAAATAAGGATCAGTGAAAGAGAAACATTCCTATCTCCCGCAACAAATTAACACAGAAGCATCCATCAGAACACAATTCATCTTGATCCCATATCCAATAGTTCAATGCCGCCTAGTTGACAGCTCAAATCTAGAGCTTACAAGTACTGATGAATAATAGAACAGACAAGTTTTACAGGTGCCCGATCATCCATCGTAATGTACACAAACAAATTCAAACATACAAACCCAATCACTCGAATCTAACTGAAGGCTACTGCCGAATGCAACAGGCACTAATCAATCGAGAAAGCCGGTCTTCCGCCACACGGCATTGCGTACCTGGCGGAGGTCCCTCCCCTTGAGCGTGCGCCCGGCGCCCTCCAGCACCGAGAACGTGGTCATCGGCGACTCCCGCGCCCGCGCTCGCGCCACCATTTCGTGCGGCGGCAGCATCTCATCGTCGTCGTCTTCCTCCGCTTCACCCATCACCGCCTCCACCGGCGGCAGCCGCAGCCTCGCTGCAGGGACGTTCACCGGCGCAGACTGCGGCATATTCGGCGCCGGCGCCGCCGCCGGGCGGGGTATGGTGGGGATCATGCGCGGAGGTGCCGCCGCCGGGGAGGCGGAGGACGACGAGGTAGACGAAGAAGATGGAGGCGGCGAGAGAGGACGGCGGCGCTCGGGGAGGGCGTCGAGGATGCCCTCCGGCGGGCGGCGGAGGTGGGGGAGGGGGCTAGGGTTTGCGGCCCCGCGGATGGAGGATAGGAGGAGGGGGCGGCGCGCCGGCTGCGGCCGCTCGAGGGATCCGGATCCCGAGGCGAAGAGGTCGTACTCGTCGAGCTCGAAGGCCGCCGAGAAGGGCTGGTCCCCGGCGGCCGCGGAGGGGAGGAAGGAACCGAGGAAGCGCTCGGAGCTGGGAGAGCTCCTGTGGCGCGCGCGGTCCATGGCGCGGCTAGGCTGGGAAGGTGGTGTTTCGGGTGGTGCTGGATTTGCGTGCGAGGGAGACGTCACTGGTAGGAGGCGGCGAGACGGCGACGGGCGACGACGAGCGGGCAGGCGATCAGCGCAGTAAAGGTAAGGGATGCGTGCCGATGCAGACTAGGGGGGCCACGGGTCTGCGGGAGTCTTCCTGGCCTTTGGGGAAGGAGAGGGGCAAGATCTTATGCTGGGGTTCTGAGATTCGTGCAGTGCTTCGACGGCACGGATTCTGAGCTTGGCATGGTGCTTCTCTTTGTACCAAGGGCAATTGTTTTAGCAGAAATCTTTTTTAGTAGGGATCAAAACTCACCTATATTCCGTATATTTCATCTAAAAAACTTGCCTATTTTTGTAGCAGGAGGAAACGTATGTACTCGTGAGAAAGAGCCAAATAACTAACGACAGTGTAAGGCGGCCAAATCGATCGATTGCGAGAGAGGAGGCAAAAAAAGGTCGTCGGTGGGCAGCCAAGGAGGACAAGAGGACGGCGGGGGTGGTTGCAACTTGAAATAATCCAACAGGGAGGCGATGCTTACGGGGGAATTGAGCGGAATGGATGGACCACGGGCACACGGTAAATCGGACGGCGCTGGTTTGCTGGGCGACTTTGCATGTAGCAACGGCGACAGTTGTAGAGAAAACCCTTAAGTTTTTACGGATCATCATTATTTGGCTAAAAATTATAGCTAACGATTTGCTAGCTAAATGGTCTCTGTTCCAACCAAGTCACGCTACGCTACAGCCACGGATTGTTAGGATCGGCACGATTTTGTCTGAAAAAAAGAATCAGCACGATTTAGTTCTTTTCTAGTCTAGTTATAACAGAAGTGAATTTGTGGGAAACGTAGATGCATGTATTGCGTTGAGTAGAAGTGTCGAAATTTTTAGTACATAGTTTTTTCAGTATTATAAGATGAGTAGAGAAGTATCATGGAGGGAATCAGGGAATTCATGGGGAACAGTTGGATGTCAACACGAGACTCAGCTTGGCTCATGGATGCCACGTATTCGAGAGAGCCAAATAGTGGATGCTTTTAGAGGAGAATGTATCTTTTTTTTTTTTGGTTACATAGACTAGATCTACAAATCAACTAGAATAAATATAGATTTTTTGCAAGAGAATAATAGATTTAGATCAAGCTGATAAAAGAATACAATTGCATCCAATCATTTAAATAAAATCCCCGAGTTCTAAGCGGGCTTAAGCCTGCCTAGGTTCCTAGATGAAACAGAAGAAAAAGAAAAATAGGATCATAGTGGACCGGTCTTAAACGCGGGTCGTGCCAGGCCCACTGGGCAACCCTGGGCTAAAACCTAATTGATTAGGGACGGGTCATCCGAGCATCTGCGTCCCAGATCCAACAACATCCGTTTGTAATCCCGTAACTAACTAACAAACTATCCAACGCAAAAGCGCTCACGGGAAACTTGAGGAGGAAAAAAGGAAAAATCCTTCTGTCTTTTCTTCCCAAGTCATCCTCTTCTTCCCGTAGCTTCGTCGTGACTCGTGCCGCACCAAAGAGACGAGGCCTCGCCGGAAAGCTCGCCATGATCTCCGCGGTAATTGCGACACCCGCCCCTCCACCGCTTCTCTTCCCCCGCGCCGCCGACCGTTCGCGCGCTCGGTTGGTAATTCGCACTGAATCTATCTATGCGCGCTCTCGCAGGAGAGGAGCCAGTCGCAGAGCCCGCGGTCGCCAGCGGCGGCGGCGGGTGCGCCGTTCCTGTCGATCTCCGTCAAGGATCCCGTCAAGATGGGCACCGGCGTCCAGGCCTACATCTCCTATCGCGTCATCACCAAGGTCACCTGATTCGTTCTCCGTCCCGAACCCCAAACCTGTCGGTTACTTCGATTTAGTGTAGATTTAGTAGTTTTAAATATGGTTCTGTTCGAGCTGATTATTTGCTTATGTCTATGGGGCGATGCCAAATTTTAGAGCAGTTTTCGCACGGTACGAGATGACAGTGTGAGAGCTGGAACAGCGGAACTAATTTTTTGGACTATGATTTGCTGATATAGATCCGAAACTGAAAAGTATTAACAATCCAGTAATAAATGAACTCGGTGGTTTGCGACCTTCTAGATTTTAGTAGGAAGCTTTTAATAGATGTTCTGTAACTAGTAGAGCTTAGTATGTGCTGTAAGAAAATGCCCGAAAATTGAATAGTTCTGAAAGTTGACGTGAAGGAGCAATAGAGAGAAGCTATGGAGCGTCTAGAGAATATGTCAATATGAAGAGGGTGGTCTAATTGTTTGCAAAAAATAGGGTGTGAGCTTTAGATTATGGGAAAAAGTATGTTCACTTATAAATAAGGAACTGAATAGTTAAAATGTTCTCATTCAAGCAACCGAGCAAGATAATTGCGGGGTAATAACATTGCAATCATGTGACCTGCCAAATGAATATGCACGTTTTTTTGTTCTGTTCTATCGCTACTTCACTTCCATTTGTGTAGCTTATTGAGTTGACCTGCAACACTTGTTTTACGTTTCATTCTCCTTTTTTTTCCTTGAGTGCTAACTAGGAGCTGTATCATATTGACTACTTTGAGCAGATATTTTGTTTTTGGCCATATCATGATTTTGCTTCTATTAATTTGCTAATTTGGTAACATTTGTCTATGTATAGACTAACCTACCTGAATTCGAGGGACCAGAGAAAATTGTTATCCGGCGCTATAGCGATTTTGAGTGGTTGCATGATCGGCTTGCTGAGAAGTACAAAGGCATTTTTATACCTCCCCTTCCAGAGAAGAATGCTGTTGGTAATATGGCAAATTGTAGTTTTGTTAACCTTCTATTTCTTATATCCTCTCTAGAACAGAACAATCTCTGGACTACTGAACTGTGGTGCCAGTATTGTGTTCCCTTGCTTACTGGGTTGTTGTTATATTGCTTTACCCTCAGAGAAATTCCGGTTTAGCAAAGAGTTCATTGAATTGCGGCGTCAAGCTCTGGACTTATTCATCAACAGAATAGCTTCACACCCTGAACTTAAGCAAAGTGAAGATTTTAGGGTATTTTTGCAGGCAGATGAAGAGGTAAAGTATTTGCATGAGCACAATGGTACATTTTCCTTGTTAACTTTGGATCCATATAATTATATTTTTGGGCCAAGTAGTTTTTTTTTTGCATAAATTCTTGACTCTTCAAATCTATGTTACAGAAACTTTGTGGCATATGAATGATAAGTTGTATGGAAAGTTCTATATCATGTTTTTCCTTTGGGTAGCTGTTAATAGTCAAGTAACTGTTAGGCCAACTAACATATGCATGTTTTATACTGCATCAATATTTGAAATGTGGTCATTTTATTTGATTTCACACTGAATTTCCACCAGAACAAAATAAAGGAATTTCACTGCATAACTATAAAGATCCTACCAGATACTCCAGTCGTGAAAGTGCGATAATTTGAATCAATATTGTGACTTCAAGTGCTGACTTTGCAATAGTCGTCTGCAATCTTGTGCATCATAAGGCTGATCCTCTGTTAATTGTTTTCTTGGAACTTTATATGTCCATGGTTCCATGCCTTATATATCTCAGTTATTTTGACTAAAAATTTTCTTGTTAGTTACTTTTGATGGTAATTGTTTTGTTTTGTATGAGCATGAAGCAGAAAATGGATAGAGCAAGGTCTTACGAGACTGGTATATTTAAGAAGCCTGCAGATTTCATACAGATGTTTAAGGTACTGTCTGTCCAATGTCCAGTAAGACATTTTTTATATTACCTGAATACTGCCTTTAATAAGATTACAAAAAGAATGCCACGAAGTCAACTCCCCCTCCTCTCAATATTGAAATTTCACTTGCTGATTAATAACCATTGACCATTTTTTTAGGATGTACAGTCAAAAGTTAGTGATGTTGTTCTGGGAAAAGAAAAGCCTGTGGAGGAATCTTCTCCTGAATATGAGAAGCTTAAATATTACATATTTGAGCTAGAAAATCATTTAGCAGAGGCCCAAAAACAAGCATTCCGCCTTGTGAAAAGACACAGAGGTACAGCTGTTGATCTTAGGAAAAAAATCCCTTGTTTAGTTTATCCATGTTTTAAAATTCTTTGCAAGTTTGCTGGTCCATTTTCATGGTAACACTTTTTAGTGATATTCCCAATGTACAATGGCAGTAATTGACCTGGTACATGATATCATAATGAGCACAAGGCTGCTGCTCAGGGGCTATCAACAATATCTCAACTTCCTCTCATGGTTATGTAATTTTGTTTAACTGGATTTTAAGATCAATTACACAATCCTGCCTTTCATTTTTTTTAGAACTTGGGCAATCGTTGGCGGACTTTGGAAAGGCGATTAAGCTTTTAGGTGCTTGCGAAGGGGATTTTATGGAAAAGGTGTTTTCTGAAGTTGGTTCAAAGTCAGAGATGTTGTCAGTAAAGCTTCAAAGAGAGGTAATCAATAAATTCTTAAGATAATACCACTTGGTATTAAATACCATATAACCATCCCTTTCAATGTTTCTATAACCTAATAAGTCTACATTCTGTTACTTTAGGCAGACAACCTTCTCTTTAACTTTGAAGAACCTTTGAAAGATTATGTGCGTGATGTGCAGTCAATAAAAGTTAGTATTTCTTTCTCTAACCATCTATTAACGGTAAATAGAGTATTGCTTATAATGTTGAAGAAATGCGAACTAATTGAGGTCATGATTTACCTTCGCATGTTCATGGCAGGCAACTATGGTGGATCGAGCCAATGCGTTCAGGCAGCACTTTGATTTAGACCAGGAGAGGAAGTATAAAGAGCTTAATCTGTATGTTATGCATATTGCACCTATCTATTTCGTGCTCAGTGACAAAGGATCTTAATTAATTAGGCAAATTATCCCGAGCAAGTGTCCTCACCTTTTAGGATAATACCTAAGCAAACTTGAGTCCTACCGAATTAAAGGTCCTCATGATTAAATAATCGAATCTGTAATATCCTAGCACAACACAGGGTCTAAGATCCTTGTATTGATCTCATGGTTGTTCCGTACTATTACCTCAAAACTTTCTAATCCTGTTATTACTACAGTGAAAAATTGAAGTTCATGAACCCTGAGAAGTTTTCCGAAACAGAACATGAGTTCAGAGAGGCAAGTTCTTATTCATTTTGAGGAACTCTTACAAGCGAGCAGAAATTGTGAATGAATAATTGTTTTGACTATGTTTTTTTAGAGGTTTTTGACTAGTGTTTTGTTGTGGGTAAACGCAGTTGAAAGCAGACAGTGAGGAGGCTACGAAGAGGTTTGATCACATAGTTAGGGTAATGAATGAAGAGCTTGCACGTTTCCAGGAGCAGAAAACAGCTGATATTGGACTCGCATTCCATGAATTTGCCAAAGGTCAAGCAAAGTTAGCGAAGGATATTGCTGATGCATGGCGTAGCGTACTCCCAAAGCTCGAAGCTTGTTCCACATCATAAATGTGATGTGTTAGCTCATCATGATTTTTCAGATAGTGGTTGGCACTTGGAGTTTTAGGCTGTTTTTCTCCCAGCCCACCTTGACACCGGTTCCTCTATACTTGAACGATGGTTGAAAAGCCACTTGTTAGATTAAATTGACATCATTTCTTGTTGTGCGAGTGTAACCTACTTCTTTTGTTCGACCTATCAATTCTAGCTACTGGAATATCTTGAGAATTATCATGAATAAAGAAAAAAAATTTGTTGGAGCTTGATGCTGTTTCCTGTCACTTTCTTATATCTTCATTTTGGAACTGGACATGAGAGAACTAGAAAAACAGGATTTACAAATTTGTAAGTCGCAACAACAGAGAACGCAACCCTGCATCATGTATTCTCTTGTACACCGTCAAACTTGTGCAATTTGAAGAGACTTTTGGAGCGCCTGAAGGAGGCTCCTCATGATCCTCGGCTCCCCAGGTGGCTCCATGTCCTTCATAGGACCGTTCCTGATTGCCCGGAATACAGGCCCGGAGCCGTCCGTCGCCGGAGACACCAAGCAGTCGATGTAGACCAGCTCCTGCGTTGCGCCGTCCTCGATTCCGATGAATCCTAGCCTGACCCCACCCTCCACCTTGTCCACCTGTTTGCACATGAAAAATGTATCAGCTGAAGAAATCTAAGTATCAAGTCGTATCGGTAGCTCGTCAATCTGCCCTACCTTCAGCGGCACTGGAAGTGGCAAGTTGGCTCCTTGGCAGAGGCTGTTCGCCCACTGTCAATACAACAGCATCAGAATAAGCATCAGTTAGGCTAAAACACCGGTCCATGGTGTATGCGATTTTGACGCAAGAATGCTAACCTGAAAGAGCAAGGTCTCGAGCCGAGCAATGTCGACGTTGGCAGGCAGCTTCACCGTGCCGAGGCTGACTCCGTCCTTGTCGTCGCCGTCGGCCGGCACAATGCCATCCTTCCCCGGCGCGGCGCGCGGCGGTTTGATGGCCACCCTTGCCCTGAAACCGGGGAGCCTCTCAGCTTTGTTCCAGCATCCGCCTTTGCACCTGGAAGCAGTGAGGCCATTGTACGTGTGTTTCAGGAGCGTCGCTGAAGAGCTGGAGCATGAGAGCCTGTGGACCAACAGCTGCCTTGCAGCCGCCATGCTTGCTTCCTGCAGGGGAGGGTAGGATGGAGATTCAGACTTCAGTAAGAGTGGAGTGCCATACCAGTGCTAATGAGTGCACCGGAATGTATCGACCTGTGGGGATGAGAATGGATAAGCAGATACCGCTCAAGCGAATTGCTTGGCCGGCCTCTTCTTGTGGTTCGGTGTCACAAGCCTCGATCCGAACCGTTAGCGTGTATTTACATAATCCTGACCGTTCGCTTCTGGTGCCAAGTTGTCAGCTTAAGCATAAGTTATTCATAATGATTAGTTCCATTAATCACTGCCAACACCCATCAAATGACAGTTTGGCCGAGTGGTCTAAGGCGCCAGATTTAGGCTCTGGTCCGAAAGGGCGTGGGTTCAAATCCCACAGCTGTCATCATTTTTCCTCCATTTTTTTTTTGTTTCTTCTTCGGCAGCCATTACGCATCGGTGCCTGGCATCGCGGCCGCGGCGTTGGCGATAACTCCCGCGAAGCGATTGCCCATGGCGTCATGGCGGCGTCTCTCCAAGCCTTGTCCTCCTCCTCCGCCGAGCCTCCTCTCCTCGGCCGCTTGGTCTCCGTGGCGTCTCCTCCTTTCCACCTCCGTCGACGGCGAAGCCTCCCACCAAGCTGAAACCCTCGCCTTCGACGAGATCCCGCTGTCCCCCGGGAAGCCGTCCACCGCCACTACCTTCGTCCTACACGACCTCCTCGGTTCGGGCCGAAATTGGCTCTCCTTCTTCGCGCCCTCGCCTTCGAGCTCCACAATCGCTCCCCTTCCGACAGTAAACTCCAGTCCAGCCTCAATTTTTATGCGATGGCCACACTAAATTTCCCTAATTTCCACTGTTATCTGATCCTTACTATGTCCAGCGAGAATATAGTTTAGCAACTGTTCTTAGGAGGGGAACCAGTCGTTTAGAAAGCTGAAGTTTATGGCATTGTGTGTGTATTTGTGTGTAGAGTGGAGAATGATGCTTCTGGATTTGAGGAACCACGGTAGGTCGGCTGGGATCAAGGGGCTGGGCCCGCCCCACGACATGTCGACTGCAGCGAGGGACCTTGCCGATTTGGTGAAGGCCCGGGGCTGGGCATGGCCGGCCATGGGTGGAAAGGTTACGCTGGATTGTGCGGAGAGTTGTTTCCGTGGGGACTATGGAGAGTCCGCTGTTCTTCCCAGACAGGTGTGTAGAGTTTTTTTTTCCTTCTTATTTTCGCACAAATGGTTCTGACATAGTTGTTCTTCAGCCGCACTGTTTTGATTTTGTAAGTGACAATAGGTGTAGAGACCCCTCCCAGTTTCATTGTACACAGGTTCACTTACAAAGATATCAAACGTGTTGTATAAAACAAGGATTGCAGCACACTTCTTTAAGTTATCTCACGACAACCTGGTTGTTGTAATACTCTGGTCCAACACGGAGTCCAAAATGCTACTAAACTAACCTAGCTATCAATTTTAATAATAATTAACACTAAGATCCTGTTAGGTACAACTCCTACTCTTAGCTTCTCGTGTGGATCTCGTGGGCTGTAACAAACACCCAGCTTCCCAAAACAACTAGATTCCATTTCTCGAAAGGAACTGTGTCAAAAATGAACTAGCAACGAGGAGCAGTCTTTATGTGGATTCACGTGGGAAGCTAACTTTGTAGAAATGAGAATACCCCTTGAAGTTGATTCTATTTACCCGCAAATGCCATCGATATAACCCCCCTCCCATCACGAGACCCCTCGACCGTGTTTCCCCTCGCATCCTCGTCTCCTCCTGCTCTCGCGACTGGCGATTCCCCCCTACACCGGCCTCCTCCCCGAGTCCCCCTGCGATGGGCTTGTCCCGGCGCCCCCTGCGCCGTCCTCCAACCTGTGTCCCCCTGCGTTGGCCTCCTCTCGGCGCCCTGTGTGCTGGCCTCCTCCCCGAGCCCCCTGCATCGGCCTCCTCTGCGTCGGCCTCCTCCTTGCGCCCCCTGCGCCAGCCTCTTGTGAGGACCCTGAAATCGAACACATTTCAAGTTAAGTGATTTCGCCAGAGACGCAACCTTTAACAGAAACAAGAATGATTTCAAGTATCCGGATATGTGTCTCATGTTAGCTCCCAGGATCAACGGCTAACATGCACATATCCAAACAACATTATATCACAATCATACACGATTTGAACATAACACGATACTATTCAAGAGCTAGGGAATTGAAGCTAACTCTAAATGAGCATTTTACACCATTCGGCCGACCGACCAAATTTGAATTTGACAAATAAAAATCAGTAGCGGAAGACATTAAATAAACAAGAATAAAAGGTCAAGTAAACTAAAACAACCTTTCCAATGGTGCGCCACAACCCGAATGGCAACCGACTGGGATTAAAGTCGATGCGTCTGTCGTTCTCACCTGAGCAAGTGGACAATCTGGTTGAGTACAAAGTTGTACTCGCAAGTCTTACAAATAAAAGAAATATAGTAGATGTATTTGAGTATCAAAGGAAAGCTAAAATGGTTCATTTTCAGCATAAAGCAAGGTTGCTCAATGAGATAACTGGTATAGATTTAAATTGCCATTTGATAAACTTTTTTAAACATTATATAACAGTAAGTGCTCCATTTCATGATCAATTTTTCCACAAGTTAACCATCATGAAATCATACCCAAAGTGGTTGTCCCACGTAGGTGAACTAACCATCAACACACGAATTTCCCGTTCGTGACAACATACCAATCCCAAACATACCCTGATCCTATTCCCATCTAACTGTGCATGGTCTCCCACAAACAACGTCCATAACCGGAGACACAATTATTCGAATAGATTTATGACTCTGGTGAGTTTGTACAGTTTTACCCACATGATATGAATATCTCAATGTCGCCAATGCATTCTTCCGTAGGAGTGTGACTGAGATATCTTAATGAGCCTGTTACAATGTCATGTGCTAGATATTAAACACCCAAGGATACACACTATGGCAGATTGTCGGTCGTCTGAACCACGGTTACACCTCGTTGTGTAAGTAAGTCCTTGCGAAGCTACCCGCAAACATAAGTGACTCTTAAGGGCAGTCACATGCTCCCACTAGATTGACAACACAACAATAACGATAACAACAACAATTGTCAGTTTAGTTGTGGTTTGATAGCTAACACACTACAAATTAATAAGCTAAGTCTTCGCCATTAACCCAGCGTGTGATTGCACATAAGACTTGGTTCAACACCACACAGACCGGTCCTTAATCACTCATACATGGCTACAAAATTCTGAAATAACATTTCATCATCACCCTACACTCGTCTAAGTTAAAATATAAAGAACCCAATGCACAAAGTGTCCACAAAAACCAGATTCGAAGATCTAATTATAATCCTCGTGTTTTGACAATATTTGATTCATCTCGGTCGATGGACTAGTTCTATCAACCATTATCGACTACAACTATTAGCATGGCTAAGCATCGTTCTATAAATCAATCAAACACCCCTATATAACATATAATCTTAAGCATCAATGTTAACTAGATATTAAACTTTCAAAGGAAGGGAAATGCAGCAAAGAGGACATAGCTACATCTACCCAATTGACATACATGTATTTGAATTTAAAGCAATGCCTAGAATAATTAAAATCAACATAAACATTTTATTAGAATTAGTAGAAGCAACATGGTCAAAGGGGGGATTACTTGCCTTTGTTGGTACCACTTGTTCAACCTCATGTTAAACTCACGAATACATTGGAATCGTAAAAAAAAAAACCAGCGAAAATCGATATTGCGATAAACGCCAAATGAAGCTAAATATTCAAAATTGCATGAAATTCACACAGTAGGTAGAGTATGATTTTAGGTGAAAATTTTAGTTCAATTGGAGTTCAGTTTGATTTTCTATGAGTTTTTCAATGTAATTGCATTAGTGTTCAAATATTGTGAATATCAAAATTTTCTATAACAGTAACATGTTCAAAACCTATTCCAAATTAAATTACAGTAAAAATGAAAACAAGAAAAATTGATTTTACTCAATTTGGAATAAAAATGATTTAGTTATGAATTTTCAAAGTTATTTGAATTTTTAGTGCATCTTTAATTCGTTTTGGAAATTTTAAATGTATTAAACACTTTTTATATGGGCATTGAGCTAGCCGCAGAGAATGACAGGTGGGGCCCAAAGTCAAAGTTTGACTCGACCCTCAGAGCACACGGGTGACGTCGAAGGCGAATTCAAGGGAATATGTATTATGTTTACAACAACGTAAACTCGGTCCAAGCATATAAGGAATATGCTTCCCTTAAGTGAAAGCGTACTCCACAATCTTACACAATCACTTAATCGGCCATAAGGGCCCACAGGTAATAGACACAGAAGGTTAGACAAGTTTTAATTAGATTTCAAATCACGTTTATTACCGGCGGGACCTACATGTCATACATACATTAATAAATCAATTAAGTACTAATGACTGAGTTATTATCTTAACACACTGGCGGCTCATTGGAGCTTCGCCATGCGCATGCGAAGATGGTGATCCGGCGAAAAAAGGGTATCCGGGCTCGGGATCAACACGACTAGGTGTGAAGCGATCTCGTGAACTCACCCAAGGTGGAGTGAAGTCCGATGGTTGCCAACGGCGAGCTCGCGACCGTCGGAGGCGGAGACGAAATGGCGGCGCACATGGAGAAGTCGCCAGCGTCTAGAAGTCTCAGGAAGGCGCGAATCAGGATCGCCTCGTATCCAAGAACGTCGCGCACAAGATAACGTCGATGATGGAGGTCGGTGGCGGCTGGAATAGCTATGGTTGCGATTCACCGAGGTCGGAGAAGATAGGGTCGCACTTCCTCGGTGATGCACCAAAATCAAACTAACTTCGCTATAATACTCAGTGGGTTATTGCGATCACAAAGGACAAGGTGGCTTGGTGGATAGCTCACGAGAGTGTTGGTGAGCTTTACGACCGTGGCCAATGGAGGCGAAAATGATGAAGTCATTCCCAGTGATTCAAAGGATGGCAAGGACTGGGACTACCAAAAATGGGTGCGGCGAGAAGCGGTGGTGATGCGGGCTCGCGGGAGGCATCAAAGCGGCGATGCTCTCCTCGTCTTTTTTTCATGGCCGAAACAAAGAAGAGAGTAGAGAGGGCGAGAGAGTGCGAGAGGGAACGGATAGATTGACTCGGGAGGTTCGTGAGGTCTAGGTGACGCCTCGTAGACGGCCAAAGAAAGCAAGAGGTGACGAGGAGGAGCTCAGTGGCGCGCATGCGCTGCGCCAGCGCACTTGGCCGAGCGGCGCGAGGAAGACGACGAAGCCAACAAGTGCGGCCCGCCCGTCAGAGACCAAAGAAAAGCAGTGCGACGAGTGGGTTGAGCCTAGGGATGGCAATTGTGCCCGATTACCCGCGTGCCCGCGGGCGAATACCCTAATGGAGGCGGGTATGGGCTTCTTTCTTTGCCCACGGGTATGAAAACGGGCACAATTCCTTACCCATCGTGTAAACGGGTATGGGCATGGGTAAGCTCGATTCAATCGTGCACTCGCTTCATGATTACCATGATCTACCCACATGTGTAAGAAACTATATCAATTTGTATTTGTATTTTATTTGTTAAACTTGATTAGTTGTCTTGTCGAACATGATATGTGAATTGTGATGAACTTTATTAGTTGTTGAATGCGTGATGCACCATTGATGTGTGAATTATGATGAACTTGATGTATGCATTGCTTGTGGGTAACGAGCATGTACGCGGGTGATGGGTACCCATGGGCGGTGATGCATTATTCGCGGTAACGGGTATGCCATGAGCGACGGTATGGCGAGGTTTTTCGCCTGTCGTCCTTCGGTATACCCGTGGGGAATTCGGTCGCGGTATGGGTATGGCGAGCACTACCGTACCACTGCCGCCCGATTGCCATCCCTAGTTGAGCCAGACCAGTTGGATTTGGGTCCGGTTGGTTTGAGTTTGGATTAGGGTTTAGATTTAATTTTGACTGAAATACAACAAGTTTGACCTAGCAATTAAAAATAGCAAAAAAATTCTAAAAATTCAGAAAAATTTTGTGAGTATTCTCAGCTTCAAATGGAACCTAGGAGAATTGGTTGCAGATACTGTTAATGCCCCAGTTTTCAAATTTAAATTATTTTCATATCTGCCTTATTGATTTAGTTTGGATTTTTATGAGATCAGCTTGACTTCTTAAAAATTTGGAAGAATTTATATTAATTTAAGATAAATAATCTAGTATTTAAATAAATTATTTACAACAACGTTTAAACACACATTTCTCTGGAATCATATAGAAACTTGAATTCAAGTTAAAAGTTTAAAATTTTTGAGCAAACTTTATTATAAACAACAAAAGTTTACAATTATACTAGCATTTACATACATAAACATGATATGCTCTGCTAATCTATCTTAAGGATTTTTGGGGATGTTACACCTCCTCCCCGAACCCCCTTGCGTCGGCCTCCTCCCGGCGTCCCCTACGCCGGCCTCCTCCCTAAGCCCCCCTGATTTGTTAGGTGTGGAGCTTGTCCATGCAAAGTTGCTATAGCTAATTGCTTGATTGTTTTGAGTCTGCTACAGCTAAGTTCACACCCTGTTAGAACTTGTTAGTGTTTTTGGCCATATCTCACTTGGGTCTTATTTATAGTGTGGTTAAAGTTACATTGTTATGCATAGTCAATTCAAAATTCAATAATTTATGAGTTAATCTGTTTTTTTGCATCAATAGTTAGTGGGCACAGATGAGGTGACTACATGCGCGTGGGTGTTGTAATTCGCAACAACAAGACTGGAATGTAAGTGAAAAGAAGTGAGCGTTTTATATGATCCTGTAAGACTTCGATTTCTTGTGAAATTCAAAACTCTTCTCTCTTTTTCACAACTAACAAAAAATAAGGCAAAAAATAATGCTTATGATATTCTGTTAATTAATTTCAGAACCGCCATTAGCCATATGGACTTTCCAAGAATTGTGGAGGGAGGGCTCAAACATATGTTAGAATTACCTGGTGATGGCAATAAACCATTTGATGTTTGTATCTTTTCCTGTTTTCCCACCTGAAATATACAGTAAATACCTTTGGGGGCATTCTTACTAGCTACTACATAACTGCAGGTTCACCTGATCGGTGGCTTTGATGATACTTCTACAAAGGTTAAATTCAGAACATACTGAGTTTTTAATTTCCATGGGATTTTTCTATTTTAGCAAAGATAAATATGGGAAACAAGGATCCAAAAACTGGTTCAGGGGAAATTTCGCCGGGTGGTTGGAAAAAAGCGGGCGGTTACCGGTTTTTCCGGGAAAATCCGGTTGAATTTCGCTTGAATTTGCTTAAAAATAGCCAAAATTCAAAATTCAAAATTTGAACTTGCAAACCCCGGGAAAACCAGCCGAAATTTTGGATTCGGACCCCACCGGGAAATCCGGTAACCGCCAGCCGATTTTTTCCCTGATGGGAAATCATGTAATTTGCATTATTCACTACACAGGTCCATTCTTCTGGAAGGAAGCACATCATACAGGAAGGGTATTCCTATCCACTATGTTGCAAAATAGTTGAAGCACTGCATATGTCCCAGATTGGGCAGAAATAGCATCATCACTTAACCAGCTTTCGGACTCCGAAGTCCTGTTGCAGTGCTCTCCAGCCGCAGAGCCACCTTATTTTGTGGAAAATGAGAGGAGGTTTGTGTTCCCCCCTCGTTATACAAATTAGAATTTCCCTCTTCTTTGGGGATCATAAATTGGATACTTCTAAGTTGTAACTGTGTTGCATGAACCATGTTTCTACCATAGTACCATGTGCAGAAATTACACCTATTATAACCCTGGTGTTTAGCTATAGTTACGACTTATGATAGCTAAGATCTTCATAGCGTGCCAATCCAGATATTTTCTTCATAGCGTGCCAACGAACACCTATTATGGTTATTGGTTAATGGTTTTGGTAGATGTCTGTGGCCTTACAATTCCCCTTATGTTTTATTGATGTAGGATATGGAAATACTTGATCGACAACCCAGATTGGGAAGAAACGTTTCTGAAATACAAGCCCCGGGTCTTCCAAAGGACCAGTGATGGGAGGTGGTCAAGGCACTCGTAGCATCATTCTGTTACAGTTGGTGGTCGACAAATCCAAATCTCTCCTTTGTTAGGAACAACGACATATTATGGTCACACAAGGGCTTTCTTCACACCAGCACCTCATTTAGCGATCCCATGTCGCGTCAATTTCTCCATTTCTTCACACCTGTCTCCTTTGGTTTTGTCCCATGATTGAAAGAATTTTTTGGATTCTCCAGAGATGCATGGAATACAATACGGTCTGAACCCTCTTGTTATAGATAATTTTATTGATGTTCAGATCATTGAAAGTGTGTATGAAATCTCCACTGAGTATATGTCAATTTCTATATGTCGTTGTAATCATTCATCTTCATGTATAAAACTATTTCTCTATGTTCATGTAATTCTGAATCTCCTATCCATCAATTTGTGTTCGTATTTCGATCTAACAATCATGTCTCATTGTAGAATGTAGATTCAAGATCAGAGGATGCAAAACAACATAGTGGAGTTCGGATCTGAGATGTGATACTTCTTTCTTGTGCACTACTTTGATAGTATATGCTCTTAGAAGTGTTTATTCATTTTGCATGTGGAGTTTGCTCCATTTTACACGTACGGGTTCATTTTGCAATGCACATTTCCTCAATAAACGGAAGATTGTGATGCACGTTGCTCCATTTTACACGCATATTTCCTTGTTTTGGGGCTCATTGTCTAGTGATTTGCATAGCAAGCATTACAAGACACAATTGAAGTATTTGTACAAGGGGTAGTTTGGTCTATCTGCCTCTAATCCCCTCTCATATGGTTTTTAGAGCCAACTTACTAGCCAAATGCTTTGAACAAACATCTCCAGATTTTTAGAGAAGTGGATTATCAGAGAATCAGTAGCAGAATCTGGAAAATAAGAATCTAGAGTTCTACCAAATAGGGCCTAAATTACAACAAGCATATCAAAGATAAAACCCGTCCACAGGTCACAATAACACAAGGATAATAATAAAGAAATCATGGATAATTAATTCATAGGAAGCATGCAAAAATAATAAACCAAGATCAACATAAAATCAAACCAATCAAGTCTATTTAATGAATAATCAACTAAGGCTAAGCAATAGTATCCATTCCTAATTATAACTTATCACACTAATAAACTGTCTCATGATCAATAGTTCTTGTAATTGAGTGAAAGATGTGATTCCAAGTGTGTACTAGCCCTTCCCATGAGCAATATCATCAACGATCACCTAAAAACAACAATAGAGCAAGGGTGAGTCCACGACCCAGCAAGCACAATAATAAACAATGAGCAATGTTTAATTAACGGTAAACAATATCATCATCAACATCAATTATTTCTCTTTTCTTTATTCTCATACTCAATCATTTAATTCTCTTTTCATTCCATGCATCCTATACTACATGTTTACATACACTTCTTTCGCGTATACCGGTATAGCGTGAGTGAACACTCGCGACAATGTTCACTCTCAAGCTCGTCATCCAAAAGAACCGGGGACCTCCTCCACTCCCGTGGAGTTGTGATCACTATGATCACCTTCTCATATGCAATAATGTTTATGAATGCATAATTATTCATAGATTCATCATTATTAACATTATCCAACATTCTCATACCCATCAATACGAATAAAATCATGACCATTCACATTGCTTGCAATTTAAATAAAGCAAAAGCACAAACAATATAATGATAATGAGTGGTAAAGAATATAGTGATCAACCAATGAACACTGTCTACCATGCACTTGTCTCTTTATCCCTGTGAAGTTGGATAGCGAAGTGGCGGCAAAGCACAAGAGACCACACTCCCTGGACAAACAATTTAAAACACATTTCAAAATCATAATATCACAACACCTACACTTTATTCTAACTGTAATCACACTTCTACGCCAAACCGACCTATTTAACCCAAAACTACCGGATGCACTACCCGCTGTCTTAGTAGTAAAATGGCTCTAAAGTATTCATCTAAACTTCAAATTCAACCATCCAAGACTTTTCTAGAATCCCCACAAAAAACATACAGATGCCTAGTTATGATGAACCTCTGGTTCCATCGTTTTCTACCCCGTTTCTTTACCCGAAGACCATTACAGAATATGTCAGAACAACCCGTTTCATAATTTTATATCTTTAATTCTAAAATTTGAAAAATTATGAACTACACTAGTTCTGAAAACTATACAAAATTTTCTACATTATTCAAGTTGTCACTATAATTTAATTTTGCCATCTACTAGATGAAACTGATCTATCTTAACAACAAAAGCCAGTCACATCCAAATTCTGGACAAAGACCTCCCCGAGGTTGTAACTTTTCGCTCGCTACTCCGATTCTAATGACCCCAGACCTTCCTGAAAAGCTAACTAGATTATATAACTTTTCTCTAATTAGACCGACATCTGAATCCGATTCTAAGTATCCCTAATCACCTCCGCAAGGATCTCCATATAATCTCGACGAACTAGGGTATACTGAAATCGACTCTTCTTATTACCCAAATGATCTACCGAATGAACAACGTCTAATTTATGATTATCTAGAGGTTTTCGGATCGTTACCCTAAAAACAAGTTGACAATCACTAAGTCATTGATTTCTCTCTCTCTTTCCTTCTTCTTCCTCTTCTTGCCTATTCCTTGGCAGCATGGGCAGCAGCACCTCTCTCTCTCTCTCTCACCACATGCAGATCTGACAGAAGCATGTAGATTCGGCAAGGCATGCATAGAGCAGAAACTAGCGCATGACCAGAATTGCAGGCTTTGCATGCAGCCTGCAAGGAAAATAGCAGCGCAGCATGCAAGTACTTGCGCCGGTCAGAGGCCGGAGGGCATGTCTACCAGCTGGCCAACTAGGGTTTTAGGGGTATCGACTCCCTCCCTCGTTTCTTCTTAAGGGTAGTCAGCCCCTCTCTTGGGCTATGAGCCGAAGGCCCACCTCTATTTCTCTCTATAATTTCTGAATTAATTATTTAATTAATTTTTTTAATTTGTTAAGTACTCAAATAACTAAACTGGATATTACAATTATACTATTAATTCATTGCATAATTTGCTTGGCTTCTTTATTTGTTGTCATAGCAGAAGAGATCGATCATCACAATTGGTCATGCCTGCCGCACATTATTGGATCCATAAGAGAAAGGATATGTACAACTGTGTTATATGTTTCCTTTGATGCAGAACAGCTCTGGGTGCTTGATTCTGTCCCTGGACAAGTAGAAACAGATAACAGTGATGGTGAAGTTGAACGGGCTTTGCAAACAATAGCACGTCTTCCTTCATCGCTTCCATCACGCAGGTACTCTCCCTTCCCTTCCCTGACTTATCTGTTCGTTTTCTTCAGTAGAGGGCACTATGCCCTGGCTTCAGCACAGGAATCCAATACGTACAACACTGACCAAGCATTAAAATATTAGCCATCACACACATAGGCATGTATATATGTACAAATCATGCAGTGTATAATTACAACTACACGGATGCAATCATACAATGACTAACAGAACCCACGAAAGAATAACAAAACAAATAACCATGCGCAGCAAAGATTCGGCGAGAACATTCATAACACCTGCTGTATTAACTTGGATAATGCTTATAGCTCAAATCTTACACGGAGTGGTGTTTTATACTGAAAGCACAATAACTCTAGAATAACCATGGACACACCTTGCATTTCAAAAGTCAAGTGGTTCGGTTAATTTGATGCTTAGGATAAACAATGCTTTATATCCGTACCCCAGATAGAATTTTTTAAAAAATAATGTTATTTTAAAATATAATTACAAAAATTAATAGTCGCCTCAAAAATTTACAAAACTAGGCTCCTGTCGCCGTTTGAACTGGTGACAGGCAGTTCAATTGGCGACAAAGACACACCCTCTCCTATTAAAAGCCATTGAAACCCTAAAATTCAGGTAAAACTCACTTTTATTCAGAAAAAAGAGAAGGGGGAAGGGAGAGGAGTAGAGGGGAGATGAGAAGCTAGCGAAGCGCTGCTCGTCCGGTCGCCCATCTGTCAGGTAATTTTTTCAACCGAATGGATTACATAGTTTTAAACATAGGGTTATGTAGTGCAGTATGTTGTACATAATACTTTTCAGTTGGTAGTCTAGTTTGAGATATGTAGTTAACCATAGAATTCTTCTTTACGGTGCAGTGCGTGAAATATGTCAGATGTCACCAATTTTAAAATTTATTACGGTTAGGAGACTATTCTTGAGGGTCCCGAGGGGATTGATTTGTGTTATTTTCAATCGACGATCGTGCCCCTGTCAAGAGCAGATGGGGCATATGGGGCGCTGTGATGCGGTAGTTGTTTCACTCATTCCAAGTGGACCATGATGTTTATGATCTGAGATTTAATTGTCTTGTCCCTCGAGCATCACAACACATATATTGGGAGTTAGTGCAGCTCAAGGGAATAAGGTCATGGCAGTCATATATACACATGGTGAGGGGGGAGGGTGGGATTTGGTCCTTTTGGTCCAGATATATGTCAAGCTCACTCCTGCATCCGCGGCTAAACAAGAAAGGGGTGGTGATGCCAATGAAAAGTCGAGGACTCCAGCCACAGCGCAACACAACCTACTGCGTGGACCAGGGCCATTTGCCCTTTCTTGCGAACTTGGTATTGTACTCCTCGCCGGCCGCCTTGGGCTTGGCCACCATTTCCGCCTTTCTCTCGCGCTCTCTCGTGAGCCTCGCGCCTGCGCCTGCACGCATCGAAATGAGCTTGTGTCTCCCGCTGGATACGCTCGATGTGCTCTTCGTTGCGGTGCTCCTCCTCTCTCTTCTTGCAGTCCCTCTTGGCATCCCACTCCTTGTAATCAAGATGTCACTGGTCGCATGGGTGGATCCCTTAGTCGATCCACTTGCGGTAGCTACATAGCGGATCCGAAGACTGCGGGTAGACGGGAGAGATTGTTACTGCGTACTTTGAAAGATAAATGGTAGGAAAACATACTGTAACCGGTCCTTACTGGCTGCCAATAGCGGCCCGAGTCCCAACAGCGGTCGGGATAGTCCCAGGAGTAGTTCGCGCAATCCCAGTAACGCATGCCCAGGTTGAGCCGCTCCTTGAACTTGAAGAACTTGCATGTGTCCCTGCACCAACAGATTGGGGGTGTCTCCCCCTCGAGCGGGTGTTGCGGCAAATGCTCAGTTGGAATACTCAGGTAGGGGTTGCTGCTATCGGGGGCATCATTGCGAGGAGGTGCCCTCCTGGAATGCTCCGTTTGTTTGTCCCGGGCCGCAGCACCCCTTATGAGTTCACGGATGCAGTAGAACCCATCGTGGAAGGTGTAATACTTATATGTTGAGCTGGACCTGCATACGTGGCTAAATTGTAATCTGGTTGAAGGAAATTCACATCCGCGACGTAGCGGTCCTGAGGAGGAATCGTGCGGCAACGTTGCATCATGTCTCCGGGAAGCAGACTCGTTGGGTCACGTCATTGTGCAAAGCCACCTCATCGGGTCACGTCATCCTAATGTATGGTCTTGTCACTCTAAAAGATCACATGGCGGAGCATGGTCTTGTCACTCTGAAAAGGTCACGTGGCGGAGTGTGGTCTTGTCACTCTGAAAAGTAAGCATCATAGTGTGTTGTCATATCGGTTTGTAAAGGTGGCGTGGGGGAGTCAGGGCTAGAAAGGGGGTGGTGTGGGGTGTCCCGATGCGGACTCTCTCACGTGGTCGCGATGTGCATTCAAAAATAAATATCAAAATACAAGACTAGCATAATAATAGTTGTATATAAATTAATATTTACATAGCATGACTGATATTTAGAGGAACAAATATCTACTCACGGCCCCTCTTAGGGCATACCGCGCGTGTCGCCCCTGGCCTCGTCCGGAGTGGCTACGGGCGCTGGTGCGAGTACATCAAAGAGTCAAGCTACCGAGGTACCCGACCGGTGCGAGTAGCCTAACTTGGTATCTCGAGGGGGTCTTGCGTCAATCCGGGTGTACCATGCATCTGTGAAGCCCCCACGGAGACCTGGGTGCCATGCTGGTCCAAGTAGTAGTCCCCAGAGCGTGACTCGTCGTGTGACAAGTCCGCCTCGTCCCAAAGCGGTATACGACCTGTGAGACATTACATTTGGCATGTAAACATGGCAAAAACCACGAGATAGGATGTTTTGTAAGCAAGCAAGGTAGTCATACCTTGTGGCACGAAGGCAGCCGTGACGGCTCCTCAGAGTTCTGCCCTGTGTACCAGTGGAACTCAGGACCTGCAAGAGAAGATTACCGTTAGTAACTAGTGGGGTTCAAATAAAGAAGCGGAAGTGAATGTGTCATGCTCACCTGCCCACTGTACCGAGGTGCTCGAACCATGGTGCCATGAGGACCCACTCACCACGTCCAGGTGAGGAGCCCATGGCCGTGAACCACTGTGCCTCACCCCTCGTCCACGCACTGGTGGGTCCAATGGTTCCCTCGGCGTTCAACAGGTCGCGATCTGAATCCCTCGCATCGTCTTCTCGAGGAACTGCTCCATGACCGCTCTGATGTCCTGCGTCATCATGTTGTACCTCTCCCCGAGCGTCCTCTGATGTGCGGAGGCTACCATCTCGTGCATCTCCCACTTTAGATGCACCTGTACACGTACTCAACAAGTTGGAAAGCTAAATCTTGCAAATTAAATATGAAGTACGAATCGTTCAATATGTACCACATGGTGGAATGCGTAGTCCGGCTGGGTGGGATGCGCATCGAACGTCGTAGCCTCGCGTCGTGGTGGGCCATCCACAACCTTGACGCAACGAAGCCTTGTCCGACTGGCGTGCCACTAGATGTACTCCGCGTACGTCTCGAGGTCGTAGGGAGTATGCTCCTCGACGTCATCGTCGTAGGCGCTGAGCTAGTCCTCAACCCAATAGAACAACCTATCCGCCTAGAAGGTAGCAGCAGGTACTCCTTCTTAGTGTACCTATGGAAGGCAAGATTATAGTTTCGTCGGTACATAACTCAGGTTGTACGAAATAAGTAAAGCATGAACTAACCTATGCACGTTCGGTGGCACCCGTTGCCCCAGGGGGCTAGGACCTGCTGTCGCAAACCGAACTGCTGCATGACCCGCTATACTTAGTACTCCTCCATGAATACTTCATGCACCACGGCCTTCGCGTGTACCAGTACACGTAGTCTCGCATGCACAGGCTCGACAGTCTTTTAGGCGCGCGCGTGTACACCCTCTCCGAGTGTACGGTGTCCAGATGATGTGATCATTTGTCAGCTGATCGAACATCGCAGCGTAGTCTGGGTAGGACACATGCGTATTGATCGGCGTGTAGGTGACCTGTGGAATAGAACAATGGAAACTTAGCACACGAAATTGTGATTACATTATAAAAAATAAATGTTAATGAAACTAACATGTTGGAGGCACCACACCGTGCCCATGGTCGGCCAATCCACGACGTCGTCCTCATCATACAAGCTGACTATGTACGCTCCCAAATCCAGTTGTGGTCGTCCGATCTGGAAGCGCTCGAAGGACCACAACTGAAGAAGCAGCGGACATCCATAGAGGATGGAGTTGTCCTGAACCCAGTGGCACATGTCGCATAGTCCACGGTATGTCACGCACAACACCACCGGACTCCAGGCGTATGGTTGGATGTCCTCTACCGGCCACTCGTTCAGCTCACGTGCGTACCGGATGTAGTGCTTGTCGACAATGTCGCCGTGGGACCCTAGGAACATGGCCCACTAGAAGAGCTACAAGGTAGGCCTCGAAGTGCCTCCTAACAATGTGGTCTGGTGTGTCCTTCACCATACGCTTAGACTACGAGAAGACATATACACGCCAGCAAGGATCACAAATGAATTGATGCGAGAGGACAATAGTTACGAAGACTTACGTAGAACTTGCAGATCCACCTCAACGTCAACCCGTGGGTGCTGCTGAACTCCCTGTACCCGCTGTTTGGCGGTAGCACCTCTTGGAACCTCGCTAGGTGCTTCGTGCACCACGTGGCTGGGATGTCGTACACCGCCAGAGGGAAGCCAGCGCAGGGCAATACGGTTAGGAAGGTGATGTCCTGAAGGGTCGGTGCCATCTCCCCACATGGAAGGTGAAACGTGGGCGTCTCTAGCCTCCAACGGCCAACCAGCGCCGTCAGTAGGGACTGGTCATATAGAAAATGCCTGGATATAAGACCAAGATCACCCGCACGGTCCTGGTTGTCCTCCCACGTCGTCTCAACCATCCTCGCCAGTGAAAGGAGGTCTGCCGCCCTCAAACTGCGTCGAGTAAGATTACGAACAAAATTTAGTCCACCTAAAGTAGTCAGGCTGTAAAGTGAGTACACGAAGATCGCAATAGAATGTACCTCGGAACCCAGTGTGGGTCCACCCTCCATACCCTAATGGGCGTGCACAACCGCAACGCGCCAAGCTTAATTGCCGCCTTGCTCTCCTGGGGGAGGATGGTACTGAGGCGGCTACAGTGATGCGCGTCAATCACCAAGTCAAGCAACTCGCACAGCCACTGCATAGTGTGTCCTGGGTCCACCATGCTTGAAAATTTAGTGTATACATTGTAAAGACTATGAAACATGTATATAAGGTAATAAGAAACGACATTAACAAAATAATTACCAGCCACAAATAGAAACCAAATTTAAGATATGATTATTTTGATTATATGTAGGCTATGTAGTAACTCCGATTTTCTATATAATTTTAAAATGTGTCACGCTATTTTCCTAGTTTAAAATTAATTTTCGGTATTAATTATATAATTACCGCGCATAAATGGAAAGCAAAATAAAACTAGGATTATTTTGATTATGCTCTACCTACCCTACTTAGCTACTCTACAATTTTTACAGATTTGTAATAGGCGTCTTCCTATTTCTGCAAATTTATCCTAAATCTTTCGAGTGTTGGAACGTTCATAATATGTGAACGATGAACTAGACTATACAAAGTTCAAATGATATACAACATAATTTGACTAAAATTATCTAATCTATTAAATTCTATGTCGCTTTTTGTTTGCTAACCGACAAGGTTTTGACATAATGTACAAAGTTGCAAAAACATGTACCTACAAGATGTCCGGTCGAATCTGATGTTCTGTCTCTCTCTCCTCCACGACAACTGGCAGAGCATCGCTACCTTTCTTCTCCCTCTCCTCCTCTCTTTTCTTTTTTTTCTATAATTCAAATGGCATTTCGACTGATTTTTGCGGTTTTCATAGAGATGGACCATGTCCCAGTTGAACTAGCGACAGGATCACGCTGTTTCTTGTCACCAGTTCAACGGGCGATAAGAATACTGTTCACTTCATATCGCCAGTTGAATTGATGATAGAGAGTTGGACCAGCGACAAGGACTAAACAGGGTCCCTGCTGCCAATTCAACCGGCGACAGGAAGTGAACAGTTGCTCATTTGCTACACCAACTCAATATCCGCACAGAAATAAAATCTTCACTATAAATCTTTCTGCACACCGTACGAGTTTCTACAGCAGGGGGCCAGCAGGGGTGCCCGGTATGCCCGGCCACACCAAAAAACCGAGATTTTGTTTAGACATCAGTTTTGCAGTTGGAGTTGGGCCGCATTCGTAGAGTGGACCTCACGTAGTAGAATCCCCAACCCAACGGCCCACTCATGGCTGCCCCAATCCCTAGCCCAAAGGCCCACTCGTGGCTGCCCCCAATCCCACAACTACATAGCCCATAAGTCCCCCTCTACCCCAATCCCCAACCCTAATCCTCTCCTCCCTATCCCAGGCTCCCCACTACGACAACTAGCGAGCGACAGCGTGGCGCGACACAGGAGCAGTAGGTGCGCGACCGCGCGGTGCGACACAGAGCGGGAGCAGTCTAGTGGGTCAGCGGGAGCAGCAGGGGGCGCGACATAGTAAGTCATGGTTTGATTCCAATTCTGGGATTGGTAATTTGGGATTTGTGGAATATTGTGAATGGAAATTTGAAAAAAAAATGGTTGTGATTCATCAATGTAGAGACATGAAGAATAATAGAGAGACATCTTTGGGGGGGGGGTCGAGAAGTGAAGGCAAAGAATATTTCATCTTTTTCATCATCGGCTGAAGGGGTCCAAGGGGTGGAAGAGACCCAAGAAGGAAGAGGAGGAACTCAAGCAAGCGGGAATCAACTACCTGCTTCTTAGATGGAGAATGTTGATGTTGCAATTGATGTTGTGGTTTCTATCAATGCCCAACCCCATCCCCATCCCAGAAGCGCAGGAGCTTCGAATACACTTGCTGGCAGTAAGTAAAGCATTTATGATGTTGAGCTTCTTTCACATGATCTGGGGAAAAGGGCACCCATCACGAGCTATGTTGTCAATGATCAAGATGTAGTTCAAAGAGGATATATATTATTAAAGGGCCATGCCAACATTATACACATGATTTTCCCATCAGGGAAATATTAGGCAAAAGATGTTGCTTCAGCCTTAGTTGGTTTGATAAGTACCATTGGAATGAATATAGTGTCAAAAATGATGGTGCATTTTGATTTGTCTATTATCTGTTCAAGGAGAAAACTTTGGGTGATAGCTTTGTTAAAGGTGGTTGGATAAATTGAAATAGATACGACACACTTGACAAACATGTGGGTGCTATAAGAAGTGTCCATAATTAAGTTCAAGAGAAATATAACTTCTTTGTGAAACCAAAAACTTCAGTTGCTCATGTTACTATGAAGAGAACTAAATAGGACAAGCATCTTTACAAGGCCAAGTTCGCTTATTCACTTAGATGCTTGAGATTTATTTTACATCAAGGATTGGCATGCATGGACATGATGAAATTGAACAATCTAGTAACAAGAAAAACTTCCTTGAACTTTTGAAATGGCTTGAAAAAGTAATGAAGAAGCTAATAAGGTTGTTTTGAAAAATGCTCCAGGTTGGCAACCTTTGAGTCATTTGAATTTGTTTCATGGCAAACTTGATGCTAGTCATACTTGGGTACACATATGATTTGTGTCAATCTTTGCAAAAGAGGGATCAAAAATTTATTAATGCTATATCACTTGTTAATTTGGCTAAGGATATATTGCGACATATGAGAAGTCATAGCTAGGAAGATTTTCTTTAGCAAAAAATTACATCATTTTGCATGAAAAATTGCATTAAAGTTCCTAAGCTAAATAAAAAATATGTGTCTTTTGGAAGATCAATGCGCCCCCCCAAAACAAACAAATGATGATCAATTCAGAAGAGAAGTATATCTTGGCATCATTGATAGTGTTCTTCAAGAGCTTGACAATTGATTTGACAAAGTTAATATGGAGTTGCTTGTTTGAAGCCATTGATAAGGAGAAAGTACTTAACCTTGCAAAAAAATTTATCCCAATGAGTTTTCAAGTACATATTTGATGAGACTCCCTTTCCAACTTCACGACTTCATTGATGACATGCGAAGTGATGATAGATTTAAGGACCTCGACAATCTTGGTGAGCTTTCTATTAAGCTTGTTGAAACAAAAAAAAACAAGTTGGTGTACTTGCTTCTCAAATTGGTATTGCTCCTACCGATGGCGATGGAGAGTGTTGAAAGAGTATTTTCCGTACCGAGTCATGTGAAGAATAAGTTGAGAAATAGTATGGGCGATCAATTCTTGAATGATTGTTTAATCATATTTATTGAGCGAGATATTTTCATGAAGGTTAGTGAAGATGATGTATCAATTGTTTTCAAGGCATGAAAACACATAAAGTAGTATTATAATTTGCATAGCATATTTTGTAATTTTTTATTCATGTAAGACCTTATTTGAACTATTTGCATTGTACTTTTGACAAATTTAAAATATATGTGTTGGATTTATGATGTTATGGAACCATTGTACGAACTATAGAGTTGTGTGTGTGAAGTGTGCACTCCCATTGAAAATTTCTAGCTCCGCCACTG
The DNA here is from genome assembly GCA_036346395.1 of Hsuehochloa calcarea. Classification (NCBI taxonomy): domain Eukaryota; kingdom Viridiplantae; phylum Streptophyta; class Magnoliopsida; order Poales; family Poaceae; genus Hsuehochloa; species Hsuehochloa calcarea. The sequence goes on along the minus strand of CM070593.1, from coordinate 55,290,885 downwards.
TTCTACAGCTATGTTTTGTGAGGTTATGTACATGGATTGATACCTAGGCTGGTTTGCAGAGGGAAAAGGCTTGCGAGGATCTCCGGTAAGGTTCCAGGCGAATCTAGGTGCTGACCACCGAGGTGTTTAGATTGTCTCCAGGATGGCGGAGCCAGTATTCTACCATGCCTCGGGTTGAAAATTAACAGGCTAGAACTAACGCAAAATTAACAGGCTACAACATATGAAAAACATAGCAAAATAAGGTAGCATCGTACGACTTGAGCCTATTGTTCATCTATTCATCACACAATTTTCCCTTCTGGCAGCAGCATCCCAAATGTTTACATCCATGTCCTCAATGGATTTCCGAAGACTAGGATCAGCAACAATGTCATTCATCTTAAGTACAACACAATGATTGTTTTGCTTACTATTGTTTTTGGAGATTGGTGTATGTGTTCAAAGATAAGATGTCAGTGTGTTGATCCTTTTCGTTATGTATTCCTATTATAAGACTGCATCCCTAATTCAATAATTCCTACACAGAAAACATACCACATTGCCATTTAGCGAGGACAGGAGGAGAGAGTACTAGTAGGGACTAGGAAGGCAGTAGCCAAGCTTACCAAGTAGGCCGAGTGACGATGCGCCGATGCCAACGACCCAAGGAGGCGGTGGTGAGCTCTCAACGACGTAAGCACAGTGCAACGAGAATCTTCCTAGGAGGCACAGTGCAATTCGCAAGGCTGAAGCAAATGATCAATATACCTTTGGCCAGGATCTACAGGATGCAAAATAAAAATAAAAAAAACATTCCCAAAATACATGCTGCCAAAACTTCTGATTTTGAAGCCCAAAAATAGCTGAAATTACAAACAGAATATGGAAGGAAACCTCGACCGCTTAATGACACAGTCATATGCATCGGAGCGATCTTTAAGAGGGATTCCATGCAGGCGCCGCCAATAAGGAAAGCCACGAAACGCAGCGGAAACACTCGTCATGTTACACCTTCCATCTTCTTGCCTTTCCATGCATGTCACCAGCGCTCGCCTCCTATAAATTTGACGCCCCTACGATCAATCGTTCATCCATCAACACAAACCAATTTATTATATTGTTTGAAGAGACGGGCAGGAGAGTGCCTATTATATTAATAAGGAAAGGAGCCAATATGAAAACAGGAAGGAGTCTATTACATCAAGGTTCTAATTATACAATAAAAATTGTTCCAACCCCTTAGCCCCATCTAGTTTCCAAGATTTTCCTTCATCATTTATCTTCGACACTAGGTCCCCCGGTTTAGTGAATTTGCTCGTGAAGATGCTGGCGTTGCGTTCCTTCCAGATCTCCCAAGAGGTTAGGATGACGACCGTGTAGGGCCGATTCTGGTGCTTGTGTACAGAGATGACAAATGTCGTGGTTAGGCCAACCTCTCACCTGGAGTCTGTCCGAGGTTCACATACGGTTCTGAATGGCGATCCATCCGAAGAATTTGGCTTTAGGGGGGCGTTTGATTTCCAGACTAGTTGGTTGAACTCAGTGGAGACGGAACCAAAAACTGCATCATGTAGCAGACTTAGTCGAATAAGTGTATCTGGAGTTAACTTCCAGATGATCTCATCCAAGGCGGCTGGGTTGAGATTAACGATGCTTATTCGATCCCAGAGTAGCATGAACTGTTGCACGCGTTCTGTTTTTTTGTCTCACCAAATGGAAGATCATTGGGGTGAGGTCCTTTGGGGTTGCCCCATTTAGCCAAGGTGAGGACCAGAAGTTGGCCTTTCTCCCATTGCCAAGAGTAATGGTTGTGGCCGAGGAGAAAAAGCGACGATCAACCTCGTTGCACATGAGTTCCATACCAGCCCAAGGTTTATTATCCTCCTTCCACTCTTGCCAGAGCCAACGGAGCCTCAGGGCCCGCGTGAATTTTTCGAGGTTGAGGACTCCCAACCCTCCGAGTCTTATCGATCTACAAACCTTCTCCCAATTAATTTTGCATTTTCCTCCTGAGATCGAGTTTGAGTCGGCCCAAAGGAACTTACGCCTAGCTCGGTCAAAGGCGCGCAGGGTGCATTTGGGGGGTTTAAAAGCTGAGAAGTAGTAGGTCAGAATAAAAGTGAGCACCGATCTGACGAGGATGGTTCTCCCAGCTAGTGTTAGAATGTTTGTCTTTCAGCCGGCTAACCTACTTCCTACCTTATCTAGTATAGTTTGGAAGTCCAACCTTCTCGACCTTTTGTAGGTAAGCGGCAACCCCATATATTTAATTGGAAAGGTAGATCATCTCGCTAGGAAATCTTGGAGAATTGAGTCAAGGTCAATATTATCACAACTGATAGGCACCACTCTGCTTTTTCGAATGTTGGTTTGTAGTCCCGAAACTTGGGCAAAGCTTTGGAGAATTGTGATCATAGTTTGGACGTCGTCTTTTGTCGGCGTGATGAAGATTGCCGCATCATCAGGGTACAAGGATGTCCTTATCTTGGCGAGCCTGCCCCACAGACGTTCTAAGTGGCCCAGGTATGTTGCCAACTCTAGGATTCTGTTAAGCAGGTCGATAGCCAGGATAAAGAGGAAAGGGATAGTGGGTCTCCTTGTCTCAGGCCCCTTCCGTGGTAGATTCTATTTCCTAGGATCCCGTTTAGGGGATCCGTGAAGAAGCCATGGATAGGAGGGCCGCGAGTAAATCTCTCCATCTGGGATGGAAGCCTCTTCTTTGTAGCACTTCGAGAAGGTAGTCCCATCGAACCGAATCGAACGCTTTGGTAATGTCAAGCTTGAGAAATAGGGCTGGTGTTTTAGACTTGTGTAGTCTTCTCGTTAGGTTATGCACATAAATGAAATTATCATGGATGCTTCTTGTCTTGACAAAAGCACTTTGGCTTAGGGATACAAGATAGTTAAGAAACGACACTAGCCAAAGCGCTAGCGTCTTGGAGATCCATTTGGCCATTCCATGGATGAGATTGATTGATTTGAAGTCGGACACCTTTTTTGCCCCATCTTTCTTCGGAACGAGGGTGATGATTGTTGTGTTTATCAAATGGAAAGTGGAGGCATGTAGGCTGTGAGAGGTATGGAACACTTCCATGACAACATCCTTTATGATGGGCTAGCATGGTTTAAAGAAGCTACAATTAAACCCATCCAGACCTAGGGCTTTGTCTCCTGGTAATTGTGCAAGCGCATTGGTGACTTCCTACTCTGAGATGGGTCCTCCAGGCTGTGGAAATCTTGCACATTGAAATTCATTGTCTCCCACCTCAAGGCTAGTGACCTACTGCTGTGGGGGCATCAGGGGTTGGAAGTGACATTGTATTTCCTCCTGCTTTTCTTCGTGCGATAAGGCCCATCCGTGATCCTTTAGCAGTCGATGAATGTGGTTTTTCCACCTCCTTGAATTGACTTTGAGGTGAAAAAACCTCGTGTTTGCATCGCCCTCTCTGAGGTTGGTGATGCGAGAATTCTATCTTTTCCAAGATCGCTCGACGATGGCAAGTCCGTTACTCTTTTCTTTAGTGCGACTCTAAGGGCCCTCTCTTACTGCGATAGCTGTCTATTCTCATGTGCTATGTCTAACCAGATGATCACTTCCCTGGCCATGTGCAGCTACAGTTTGGCCTGAGGAAACAAGGATTTGTTCCAGGTCTTAAGGCACCTTGCCATTTCAGCAAGCTTGTGATGCAGGTGAATTGGCTCCGAATGAAGAGAGGTTGCTTGCCATGCATTTAGAACGACCTCCTTGAATCCTGGCATCTTGAGCCAGAAATTTTTGAAACGGATGGTCGGCTTCCTCGAGGGCCCGCACTGCCAGAGAGCAGTAGGGGGTAGTGATCCGATGGGAAGTGGGTAGAGTGTGGAGGACATGCTGATCGAATTGTGCGTCCCAAGGTCCATTGTAGAAGACCATGTCCAAACTCACAAGGGTCGGGTTTTCTCGCTCATTACTCCACGTGAATTTCCTATTTTGGAGGTGAATCTCTTTAAGCTCACAATCATTTCGGGTGGCCCAAAATTGGCCCATCCTTCTTCGGTCGAGCTTTTCATTATTTTTGCCACACGCTCGGTAGATTAGGTTGAAATCCCCAAGGATCAGCCACTTCAAGCCCAGTGGCGGTTTTGAGGTGCTTAACCCATCCAGGAAGGCTGGTTTTTCGCTATCTCGTGAAGGGCTGTGGACTGCCAGTTAGGTGGAAAATCGTACCACGATCCTTTATGGTGAATTGGTGATCGAGGCCGATAAACTATTTTCCCCGCAGACAATGCCCTCTACAGCCACGACCTCGTCGTTCCACGGCAGGAGAATGCCTCCCCGAGTGCCAACGGCAGGTCGTTGCGCGAACTTATGGAGTCTATAGCCACCTAAGAAAAAAGTGAGCACCTGATCGGTGTTTTTGAGCTTGGTTTCCTGTAGGCAAGCAAGGTGGCAGGATGTGGAAGCTAGTGTCTCATGCACCGTCGTTCTTCTCGCCGGGGTGTTTAAACCCCTCACGATCTAACATATTACTTTGAGGTTAGGATCTGACATCGGCAAAAGGAGCCACTAGCGCTACCTTGTCCATAGGCAGGGTGGTCGGGTGAGGATCTGCGACTGTCGTGGTCGGTTTGTTGAGAGAGGTTGCGTTGCAACCCTCTATCCTGGGGGCGGCTGGGCTGACAACAATCGAGGCGAGCCATGAGGGAGGCGGAAAATGTTGAATAAAAACTCTGGACCGCCCAAGATCAAACGCCAAACTCAACAATTAACAAACACGGGAAGAACACCACAGTGGGATAATTTTCTCTTCCATTTCATTCTCACAACTGAAGACAAATATTACATTTTCTTATATAACCACACCGGTGGCTTATTTTCCTGAACTCGCGCAATGCAAAACATTGTAACCGCCCACTAACTCCATGCTGCCACTAACTCCATTAATGTGTAATACACTGCATTACCAACATGAAACTGTCAAGATTAAGTCTAACAATTCCCCCCTAATCTTGACATCACTTACTTCACAAGCCGAAGTCTGATCTCCTAACACATCTCCAAGGAGTTTCGTTTTTTTTCTTGCTGATCATACCGCCGGTGACACAACTTGTCGACGTGTTTTTCTTCTACCTCAGCTCCGATTGTCTTTCGCCGGTAACACAACTAGACGGAGACTCTCACTAGAGCTTACACACATGAAAACTTAGACACCCCTATAAGAACTCATACGCATACACATGCATCATGCACTGACTCACCTACATGCATGACCATGACACAAATATACGCACATATGTAACACACCTCCTACGTGCATAAACACTAATGCACACATGCAACGCACGCACTCACACATGTAACGCACACACTAACAGCACACCTTGATTATTCCTAAAATTATCTCTTCCTAAACAAGATGGCTTCACAGCAGTGTCGGTTCATCGTCGGCATCCGCCTCCATGAGATGCGCCTGTTCCTCCTTCTTATGGCATTCGAAAGCAAAATGCACATAGTCGTTGCAGTTGTAGCATCTTACTTTAGCCTTGTCGAATCTGCGATTCTTGCCGGAGCTGGAGCCGCCTTCCTTGTTCTTGGCCCTGGACTCCCATTGGGCGCGTGTGAGCAGCAGATGCTCACCTTCCTCCTCACTAACCATGTGGCGCTCCTCGAACGTCTTTAGCCACCCGAATATTTCTTCGACCGACATCACATCCAAGTCCTCGAGGTTCTCAAGAGTGCAAACGATCGGCAGAAACTTTGGTGTCAAGACCCGAAGCACCTTATCCACCACACAAGAGTCTTCAACCCTCTCCCAGCCAGGGACGGACCCACAGGGTATGCAGGGTGGGCCACCGCATACCCTGGGGTCCGCATGTCATAGACACAGGATATAAATTTCAAAGTAAAAAAAAAGAGTAACTACGTACGAAGAATCTCGCGGCGTCGTCGGTCTGGCTTCCAAGTTCCAAAGTTAAGCGTCTCCGCGTTCGATGGAGCCTCCATCATGGAGGATAATTGCGCCGCGCGTGCGCCGCCACGAGCCCACGACTCGTCGACTCGACACTCGAGTCACAGCCAGGGGAGGAGACGGAGAAAAGGCTGACGGGAGGATGCGAACGATGTTTAGATAATGGGCCGGGTGGGCGGGCGTTGCCGTCGCTGCGCTGGCAAGCAAATTGACGGGGAGGGAACGTGCACGTCGGCGCGCGTCACCCCCCGACGCCACCTGGAGCTAGCCGCCCGCCCGCGCGTCCGCCTCATGCCCTCATGTCGGTGACGCCGTGGCCGTGCGATCGATCGAGCCGAGGCCCGAGAGCGGTTGGTGATCCGTGATCTGCCGACGCCTCGACTGCTCCGACCCTCCGACTTCCGACTTCCGACGGGCGACGGCGGCTAGAGTCTAGACGGCTAGACGGGCTAGTGCGGTAGTGCCACTGCAGCACTGCTCTGCTAGTCGTTCGGTCGTCCCAACATCTCCATTAGCACGGCAAGAGCAAGATCGTCCAGTAAGTTTCAAACTTGAGTCAATATCGCATGTCAGTTTCACACTTTTGCTAATTGGATTTGTAAACTATTTTTCAGAATTGTTGAATGACGAAGCGAAGCGGAGACATTCGATCCTTTTTTGGCAAAGCCGCAAAGAAGGCGGCTGCTTTGAACCCTGCCCCACCGCCGGTTGAAAATATTGTGGAAGATCAGAATCAAGAAGATAGAGTAGAAGTCGAAGAAATTGCAGATCCTTTGCCCCCGGCAGCGTCACCGCCACCGCCACCGCCACCGGTGTATGACATCAATCTTCTTCCATGTGATCCAGGTGAAAGGCTGCCCATAAAAGATTATCATGTTAATGATCAAGATGCAATCCGTAGAGCATATATTACTAAGGGTCCTTGCAAACCTTATATTCATGATTTCCCGTATCGAAACATTGGAGACACACCTCGTCGATTCAGTTTACAGTGGTTGTATAATTATGACTGGCTTGAATATAGTATCAAGAAGGATTCTGTATTTTGCTTTATATGCTACTTGTTCAAGAAGGGCAGTGGATCAGATGCATTTGTTGTTGATGGATGGGATAATTGGAATATAGGAAATGCTGCACTCATCAAACATAGTGGTTCTATGGCACACAAAGCAGCTCAAGAGAGGTATATTGGTTTTCTAAATCCCAAGGTAGCAATTGATTATCACATTGACAAGTGGACTGATGAGGATCTTCGTCTTTACAAGAAAAGATTGACATATTCACTTAGATGTATAAAGTTTCTTTTGCATCAAGGATTGGCATTCCGTGGGAATGATGAAAGTGAAGAGTCTAGCAACAGAGGCAACTTCATTGAACTTTTGAAGTTTCTTGCAGGAAATAGTGATGAAATGAACAAGTATGTCTTAAACAATGCACCAGGTAATTGCACTTTGACTAGCCCAAATATACAAAAGCAAATTATTCATTGTTGTGCCATAGAAACTAGAAAGAAAATAATTGAGGAACTTGGTGATGAGCCCTTTGCAATTTTAGCCGATGAGTCTAGTGACATATCACATAAAGAACAACTAGCCCTTTGCTTGCGCTTTGTTGATAAACTTGGAAGGCCATGTGAGCATTTCATTGGAGTTGTTCATGTAGATGATACTACCTCTTTGTCACTTAAGGAAGCAATCGAAGGTTTACTTGTTAGTCATGGATTGAGTATGACTCGGATTAGAGGTCAAGGTTATGATGGGGCTAGCAATATGAAAGGAGATATTAAAGGGTCAAAACATTAATCATACAAGAATCACCTTCTGCTTATTATATTCATTGTTTTGCACATCAACTCCAACTAGTTCTTGTAGCTGTTGCCAAGGGGAATACTGACTGCAAGACCTTTTTTGATCAAGTATCTATCTTGTTGAACATTGTTGGGGTTTCTTGCAAGCGTCATGGTATGCTTCGAAATGCTAGGCTTGAGAATGTCAAGAAATCACTACAGTGTGGTGAGCTTGAATCAGGGAGTGGATTAAATCAAGAGATGGGTTTGCCTAGGCCTGGTGACACTCGGTGGGGCTCACATTACAAAACTATATGTAGCATCATCACTATGTATTCCTCAATCCATGATGTGCTCATTGAGCTTGGTGCTAATATTGCATATAAGGATGATTGGACAAAGATTCATTTTGTGCTTGGAGCATTTGAAACCTTTGAGTTTGTTTTCTTTGTGCACTTAATGTATGTTATTCTTGGATACACAAATGAGTTATCCGAGTGTTTGCAGAGGAGGGATCAAGATATTCTTAATGCAATCTCACTTGTTAATGTGGCAAAGAGCAGAATGCAACAGTTGAGGTCTGATGGTTGGGATAAATTTCTTAAGACGGTCACTTCTTTTGTATTACACATTGTGTCAAAGTTCTGCTATGGATGGTGATTATGTTCCTTATGGAAAATCAAGAAGGTATGCCCGTGCCCGAAACCAAAAAAATGATGACCATTTTAGAAGAGAAGTGTACATTGGTGTCATTGATCAAATTAGTCAAGAGCTTGATAATCGGTTTGATGAGATCAACATGGAGCTACTCTCTTGTATGTCAGCCTTTAGTCCTTCCAAGTCCTTTGCTTCATTTGATGCACAGAAACTGCGTAGATTGGCTGAATTTTATCCTAATGACTTCTCCAACAACAATTTGCTACAGCTAGAATTGCAACTTGATAATTATATTGATGACATGAAACGAAATGAATGCTTCCAAGGTCTAGACAACATTGTTGATCTCTCAGTTAAGCTTGTTGATACAAATAGGCACAAAGTGTACGATATGGTGTACTCGCTTCTCAAATTGGTATTGCTTTTACCGGTGGCAACTGCGAGTGTTGAAAGGGTATTTTCTGCATTGGTTATAGTGAAAACAAAATCTAGGAACAAGCTAGGTGATATTGTTCTGGATGATTGTCTACAAACATTTATTGAGCGGGATATTTTCTTTCAAGTTGATGAAGATGATATAATTGAGACATTCATGTCATTGAGAAAGCGACGGATCAACAAGTAATATTGTAAGTTTCTTATATGGCTATATTTTAAAGTATTTTGTAATTCATTTGAACAATTTATATGGTATTAGAATATGGTTTTACTGAATGAGAATATGGTTTTACCGAATTGTATATGGTTTACCGAATTGTAAAAGAAATTTTTTTGCTGCGCATACCCAAAGATAAAAACCTAGATCCGTCACTGCTCCCAGCGTTCGCATCTTGCTGAGAACGAGGGTGGCTATCATAGCAAATGCATCGATTGACTCACCTTTGCGCATACAAAGATTGTCAAATTCTTTCTTGGCGATTTGAAACTTAGCCCTTTTCACGCGCTCAACTCCAACGTACATGGACTTGAGAGTCGCCCATGCCTCCTTCGCCGTCCTCTTGCCGTTGAGAGCAAGAAGGGTCTCCTCGCTCACACCATGGTAGATGGCCGCAAGTGCCTTCTTATCTTGGCGCCTCTCGACGTTGTCTTCTTCAACGGCATCCCACACTCCTTGCGCCTCTATGTACACTTGCATCTTCATTGACCATGCAGCATAGTTGCTACTAGTCAACAACGGGTACTAGAGCGTGACGCTCTCCTCCTTCCCGACTCGCTCCAACGGCCTACCGCGAGCCACCTGCTCGCTGCGCCAACGGCCTACCGCGAGCCACCTGCTCACTGCCGCTGACCACCTCCTCTAGGCCACCAGTGACACGCCTTGACGTTAACGGAGACAACAACCTCACCATCCTTACCATCACAACACCGGCTCTGATACCAAATGTTGAATAAAAACTCTGAATTAATAGTCGTGAATTAATACCGGCTCAAATTGAACCGAGGGCAAGCCAAATATTCTTACAGATCTATAGATACGTACATCACACACAGATAAGATCTGAATTAATAGTCGTGGATCTGCTTCATTTTGAATCAGATAAGTACCAATCCAGAAACACCCAGTAACAACGATTAATCTAAAGAGGTCAGTAACAATCACTTAATTTTTTCGTGTAGTTACACACTTTGGAGGGAGCGATAACAATCACTGCCATTGCCATCTTAATTTTTTTCGTGTAGTAACAATCACTGCCATTGCAATCTAAAGATATACATGCTTTCACAATCGCTCAATAAACCCAAAAATTACATGGCTGCACTCCAGACTAGGAAAAAAAGAGGTTAGCATTCACAATTTACGTGGCTGCATGGTGGGGATTTAGAGCTTATGGGGACTTTACAAGTAGGTGCTCATATAGTTTAGTGGGGTCGTTGTGTATAATTGATGGGTTTGCGTCCTCCAGACGCTCTGCGAGCGATCTGAGCATCGAGACCAGATGCCGTGTGTTTTTCGTACATCGGCATACCAAGTCTAGGTATTGCACAGCCTCCTGGGGCAGGAGACCAGTCATGAAGAACGGGAAGAGCTTTGAGTGTGTCGCCTCCATTGTGCCCATCGCCTCCGATGCCCATCCGGAGTTAGACTTGTCAGAGACATTCCCCTCCTCTCGCTGCATCCGTCGTACACCTTCTAATCGTGGGAGCATCTCCCTCTCTTCCTCCTTGAAGTGCTCTTTTGTGTGATCCTGTCAACGTCTTAATAAACTCAGATTGACACCAAACATGAAGAAACAGATGTATGCAGCTATGGACTAATTGAGCCCTTGACTAGGATTTGTAATGGCTTATGAAGGAATTCATAATAGTAATCAGTCGATGGATTTTTTGTTGACAAATTCCTTGTACCGGAGTATCTCTAAAATCCCAGTACAGGAGCTCATTTCTAAGTAGTTGGGTATTCTATGGACCAATGGCACCAATATAGGCCATGTTTCGCATTATTCTTGCATGTATATACGTCATTTTACAATACTATTTAAAAAATATTTAAAAAAACTTCAAAAGTTGCCAAGGCTTCTTGGCTGTTTCTGAGAAAATTGCCCACTAATGTTCTATGAACATTTGTCAACTATACTACCTTGATGTTACAGTAACCGGCTCAAAGCAAAGATAAGCCACCCAGTGAGTGCAGTCCAATAGCTTACACAAAGTCTCAAGTAGGGATGGCAATAGGAGCCCATTCCCCGTTCCGCGACGGGGAATTCACCCATTAGAGGCCGGGGTTGGGGCTATTTTTCCCCCACAGGGATGCTAATATGCAAATACAATTCCCCATCAGGTGAAGTGGGGACGGGGTCATTCCCCTACTCCCTATCCCCGCTACCCGCATGAGCCCCGATAACTCTATGACATATAAGCCACTAGTTTTCCTCTGTTGCTTCTTTTTTGGCAAAGACTTGCATGCATTCTTCTTCTAGTTCATCTATACCGTACTACATTCTCGTAAGATGATAACTTGAGACTTATAAACTTCGGTTGCATGTTCTGCAAATCAATTCTTCATGAATTTGCTGTTAAGACAAAAGCCACTCAACCCTCTTACTTTGTAGTTAATCCAGAATGGTTAGACTTAGGGCCTATGAGTCCATGACCATGTTTGTTGCATCTATTTTGTTTTATGGGAATACTTATACCAGTGAAGTTGCAAAAAGCAAGAAGGACGCAGAGCAGAAGGCAGCTCGTGCTGCAATCAAGACAATTTTAGGTAACTATTGTGTCTGTGTAGGAGAGGTTGAGAATTCAACTTTCGAGTATGGGTCCCCGTGGGGTCCCGATAACCCGATGATGGGGATGGGGAACGTGGAGAATAGCACCCGAGGATGGGGATGGGGATGGGGATATAGAAGGACATGGATGTTCCACCACTCCCCGACGGGGAATGCCCCATTGCCATCTCTAGTCTCAAGTGTGTAACAAAGATTTGTGACCGGTGTCACAACCAAAGTGAAGCATCCATATGGAAGTGCTCATGGTGATTGCAGCATGTGCAATCTTAATAGTCTGCAGACCTATGCCAAACTCATTTCATCAGCTTGGTGGGCACATGTGGAATAGGCCCAGCTGTAGTGAGAATAAAGAGCTGAAAATCCATTGTCTTGCAAAGCAACTTTCTTAATTGCTTGGGCCAGGCTGCACCCTACTTTTCCTCACACAATTCTAATGTATTGGTAAAGCTGTATGCAATTGCACTAGATACTCTAAAGAATAGGGAAAAATACTAGTCCTGGTAGCTTCAGAAGTGTGCCATATCAATATAGTCAATTCAGGGATGTTGCTATGCAAACTTAGCCTTTTGTGACTTGCAAGGCTTCTCTACTGCCTTCAGGCAAAAGTGATACTAGCTATTTGTTGGTGAGGATGTTATCCTCTCATAATCAGTACCCCTTTAGCAAATAAACTACCATGAGAGATGCTCAGAAAAGGAGTAACCGAAAAGTGAAGTGGAGGAGAATGATGTGGGTTCACCAAGTCACCCGAGGAAAAAAAATGATTCCTTTCCTCCTCATGGAAAAGTTGGTTGTTGCACTACTGTACACTTTGCGCTTTTCAAGGAAGCAAGAAGATCATGTGGTTCTGAATAAGGACTACTACCAACCTGTTTGCCCTGTACAACTTGCATAGTTTGAGCAGCACATTGTGGGGATAATTTAGCCTTCAAGTTGGACACAGATCCACCACCATGGCTATTGCATACAGCTCTACTACTACATTGGTATCGTGTGTGTGGAAAGTTGGGGGCAAGTAGGGTGCAGCCTGTCCCTACACTTGCAATATTTCACAAGCAATGCAGAGTGCAAAACACTAAAGCTCTATGCTGAACAACAACAAAATGTGATTAGTGTAACCACCAAATGCGTGGAGCCTGTACCTGCAACGCTTTGAGGCGAACCGAGAGGTTGGCCAGCACTTCATAGAACAGGGGGCTGCCTAATTCCAACGTCAGGAGTGTTTTTATATCTTCCTTGATACCGTTCATCATGGGCAGGTGCCTCCCGTGCTGCTCATTAACCTTATCGCACACCCCTGCACATAAAATACTCGGCATTTTACTCAATCAAATCGCGAAGCGACCACTTGGTAATTAAACAACTCTCCAACTAAGCTTTTTGATCGAGGAGGCAAAGCAGGGCGTTTGGTCTCGTGGTATGATTCCCGCTTCGGGTGCGGGAGGTCGTGAGTTCGATTCTCGCAACGCCCCGTTTTGTTTGTTTTTCTACTCGGAAAATGCCAAATTGTTTGCGATTTTTTTCATAAGTATAGCTTTGCTCTAGTACACGACATTGCTATCTTCTTTTGTTGGCTTCTTTTACCACTCGGAACACGTAGAAAAAGGAAAAGAACACTCCAACTTTATCCCTTCTTATCACAACAGATTGTCCAATTCCATCAAAATTCACCAGCACGAGTACACGGCCAGCACAAAACTATTACTAGCGAGTAGTAGGGACATGGAGGAGGTGCCAATGGCCAATTAGTGCACCTAAAAAATCGGTAAAAACGAACAAGAAAATGCAGATGCAGGCAGTGAAGAACCATCCAATGGCAAATGCGCCTTTTTTTAGTGAGAGGAAATGGCAAATGCACCTTATACGTTAAACCCTATCCATAAATCCTAAAGCGAGCCTAGAGCGCAACAGCGACGCACCACAAAAAACCTTCATAAACCAGTAAAAAATTAGGTATAAATCTAATCAAACAGAAAAAATGTTGAAACAAGCAGGGCCAAATTATAATGCCTCCACACAGAACTCGATGAAAATCCAAGAGAAAATTCAAGGCAAAATCCAATGCACGCATAGATGGGAATAGGATCAAGCTCGAATGGACCTGGAAACGAGGCCCTCTGGATATCAGGGAAGAGAACCTTCTCCTCCATCCTGGCGTGCTCCAGCATCACCTCCATGGCGTCCCCGTACCATTTCCCCACCCTCCTCACCTCGGCGCCCTCCACCACGCCCCTCCCCTTCCCGGCCTTCTTCCCCCCCTTCTTCACCATCTCCTCCACCTTCGTCGCCACACCCTCCAGGTGCCGCTCCGCGCTGCGGTGCTGCAGTCGCACCAGCTCGGCCACCTCCTCCGCCGCCAGCGACGCGCGCGCCGCCGGCCGCTCGGGCAGCGCAACGCGGGGCTTGCCCTCGAAGCGCGCGTCCACGTGGCGCAGCAGCTCGTCGGCAGCGCCGGACACCTCCGGGTCGGACGCGGAGAGGCGGAGCACGGGGCGGCCGAGCGGGGCCGCCTCGGAGGGCGTGAAGTGCACGGGCGCCGCCGCCTTGTAAAGGAGCGAGACGCGGAGGCGCCACGCGACGGGGCAGCCGTCGGATCCGTAGACGCGGACGACGCTCTCCTGCTCGGCCTCGGCGGTGGAGACGGAGGGGGATCTGTCGAGGGCGTAGGGGGACACGGTGGTAGCGGCGGCCGCGCTCGATGAGGCGCGGCGGAGAGCCGGGGACCCCGGCGGCGTCGGGCGGCGGCGGCGCGGGGAGGGGGAGCAATTGCCCATGGGGAATGCGGGAGGAAGGGTTTGGGACTTTGGGATCGGGAGGCGTAGCGAGGAGTGGGAGCTTTGCCTTGCGTTGGAGTCTTGGCGTTGGGATGCGGGCGAAGTTGGCGGAGGGGACGGTGGGGCCCCTACTCAGGGCGGCTCTTTTTGGTGCTGTGTCTGGATTTTGTTAAGGATGTTGTTGATTTGCTTTGGAACAAAGCGTTTGGTGGTTTAGGTGTTAGCACTAAAAGCATCTATAATAATTTTTTTAGTTTGTTATTAAAAAAAAGAGTATTAAATCTAATAAAAAATAAATATTTCAATAAATTATTTTTAAAATTTGTATCTAAGACTTTAATTGCTATACACAAAATTAATTTTTAAATAACAAGCAAGTCTCCAATAGCTATTTGGTTGTTTTGTTATATCTTGGTATAACTTGTTTGTTTCTTTACCTAGAAATAAACTCATCTTCTTTTCTCTATATTATCAAAATACTGATGTGACAACCTTTAATAAAAATGATATAAACTATTATAGATGCTCTTGGCAGTAGACTGCAGATCTATTTTTAGATTAGACTGGTTCTGATGCAATATTTGCCAGGTTTAAGCAGGTATGTACTGCAAGCGGATGAACGGCGACGGCGATTTTTTTTAGCACTAAAAGACATACTATCGATTTAAGACTTTAAGGTCATTGGGCAGGAGCTGAATGCGATGTTCTCCACGGCGGGTGTATTTCACTGAAAGATGGGTTTTCACATGATTTTTCCTGCAAAATACTAGCACGATCACGTGATTATGCAATGGTCGATAATAAGAATCGGGTGGGAGCTTCGGAGGCAGAACTGAATAAGGAATAACCAATGGCTGCAACCTATCCTGTTAGTACGAGGCGACATGTAATCATGCATGTTCTTCTTTTTTAGATTCTGTCATCGTGTGTTCTAATCATGGTGATTTGTGTACTGATCCTAATCTTAGAGACATCGATTCAAGTAGGGGAAAGTTGTAAGCGAAAATCACACTTGTGGTGATTACTGCAATTACTCGAAGGAATCTAGTGCATTGCAATTGGACCACAAGAATTTGTTATTCGCAGATCTTGCTATGAAAGCTCTTTGACAAATCTTCTTCGTGTACCGGTAGTACTCCATGCTGGCGGAATTATTTATCTTACTGAGAAAGCAAAAGGTACTAGGAGGCATGTACTATCCGAGAAACGGGATCGGTTGGCACTTGGCAGTTGGTCGTTATCTTCGTGGGATGATTGGTTGTTGGAATTGGATTGTTACTGAATCGGCATCGGCATTTTACTGTCCAGTTAACAAAAGACGTGGGCACCTAATTTTCGTCCGGATGGGACCAAAGCTAAGGTTGCCGATTGTCATTGCCTCCCGATGAAGCCAAGGCAGCACAGGCCAAAGCAAGAATAGAACGGGATTTTTCGGTTGGCTTAATTAGCAGTGAAGTACTTCACTAGGAGTCTTTGGCGAAATTGTGTATGTTTTTATAATAACAAAAGTAGTCTTTATTTGTACAAAAATACAAAAATAATATCACGATAGGCACCAACCGCACTTCTAATCTGTGAAAACCACCCACCATACTATTAATCCGCAACAAGTCACTTATCGTGATAAAAATATGTCTATCATACTACTTCACTACAAACTGAAAGTATGGTAGATGACCTACCACCAATTAATAGATAACTTCCGCGGATTGAGACTGCGCCAGGCCAGCGTGAAAACGTCGAACACGTAAGTGCCGTTCAGACGATGACCGGTGATTCGGCGAGTCCTGGGCTCCCGGTCGAACACGTAAGTGCACCAGTTGGGGAGCTGTGCTGTGCCTCAGCCTGTGTGCGGCTGTGCGACCTGTGTGTGACGCCGTGGCCGGCCGACGCTCGTGTCGTGTCGTGTCGCACCGCCACGGCGCCAGAGATAAATCTCCTTTACCCGGTCTTGTGCCGTTCGCCCACCCACATGGCGACGTCGCACACGCATTTGCTGCTCCCGCTGTGGCGCGTTCTCGAGGCACGGTCTCCAACGTGCTCTACTGGGATACTCACACTGTACAGCAGGATCTGTTCCAAACACCGTAGCTAATCGTAGCGTCATGGTCCATGCATTTAAATATTATCACGGTCAGCCACGTTATCTGCTCGCTAATGTGCAACGGCGACGTCCATTTGGCAATTATTAATCTCACGGGACTGGCAATCCCATTGCCGGCGTGGGGATGAAACAGGAAGGCATGTTACTAATCTAGTACTCCAATTGGCAATCTATCTAATCATATAATAGAAAAATAGATATGCTAGAAATTCTAAAGAAAAAAAGAAAAAAACCATCTAATCCTTACTTTGGTAAACCCTAATTACAGCTAAATTGTAGTGTCCTTACTTTGGTAAACC
The DNA here is from genome assembly GCA_036346395.1 of Hsuehochloa calcarea. Lineage (NCBI taxonomy): Eukaryota > Viridiplantae > Streptophyta > Magnoliopsida > Poales > Poaceae > Hsuehochloa > Hsuehochloa calcarea. Next base: position 55,274,108 of record CM070593.1, on the reverse strand, counting down.
CTAACTAAAGCTAAATTGTATTCTCACAGAAAAAAAAGCAAAACATCTAGCCCTCAATTTGATAGACCCTAATTATAGTTGAACTATAACAACCATTAGATATTATTACCGAGAGATTTACATTACATTGTAATTTAAAAACTGAAAGAGAATACATATATTGTAAGGTTGTCATGTACGTACGGGAGAGAGAGAAAAAAGAGCAAAACGTAGCCATATACCACGTAAAAGGAAAGAGAGATGAATAGAAGTCCTACCTATATACTACTCATTCCAGTGACGAGACCGACTAATTTTTAGGTAGTCAGAGTCGTCCATGTGGAGTAAGAGTATTACCTAAAAGTAAAATAATCTATACATAAACTATATTACAATTACTAATAAAAGTATAAAACATTACATGGAGTCACTAGCTACTCATGGAATTACTATATTGCAATTACTATAACATTTCATGTTGGATACCCCCCCCCCCCGGCGGTTGTTTGTGTTGTAACATGGCATCAACAATGAGCTATTATCGGTGGACTTGGATTTAGACATTGACCTTTCACTTCCTCCTCGCCTCCGCTCGTTAGCAAAACCCGACAACTACTTTTCTTCAAAACGCTTCTCCGTTTCGACTCTTTGCCTCTCCCACTCCACCGGCGCCGCCGCTGGACTTGGATTTAGACATTGCACCTTTCACTATCCTCCTGTCGTCCATAGGCGACGCGCGGCGTTACCCACCGGCGAAGGCCCCACGCTATGGTCCTTACGGCGACCGGCAGATGCCTCCGCGCGCCAGCCGTCATCCCGGTCTCCTGATCGCAAACCAATACAAGCATCCTCCGCCAAGGATGAATTCTCATCCACATAAATCGAAAAAAAAAGGGGTCTGCCTGGCCCAGCGTGGCGTCGCCCGGCCTGATCCGCCAAGCGCTGATCGGCGCGATTACGCCGCCCGCCGCCGGCCGGTGGCCTTGGCCGGCGCGTAAGCCTGGCCGTATGCCGGCGCCGCGCCCGCCCGGCCCGTAGGCATGGCAGCCGGCGCGGCCTAAGAGACATGGCGGCGGGCGGCTCCCTTCCCAAGCGGCCGTGGCGGCTTCTGTGGCACTCGGCCCCATCTTGGCCAGTGGCCTCCCATGGTGGCTAGGGTTTGGGGAGTTAGAAACCCTAACTCCCTTCCATTATATATATGGCTGTCTTTAAATGGGCTTCAGCCCAAATTAATCCCACCTCCCCACCTGGGCCAAAAGGCCAAATGGGCTTCAGCCCAGGTTGTCACGATTTTGTATTTTCCCCCCTGTATTTCATGGGAAATGCTAATCTTTATTTTAAATAAATTCCTATTATAAATTTGCATTTCATCCTACAGATCTGAAAATTATGTAAATATTTAAATAAATGTGCATTCACATTTATATGTTTTACATATATAGGATTATTATTTTATTGTAATTTATTTGCAATACGCATTGCGACCATATTTAAATTTGCTATCTTTAGCAAAATTAAAATTCAAAAATTCCCATTTAATGAGTACCATTGTACTTAATAATTTGGAATTTTTGCAAAATATTATACCTAACATAAATACCACATTATCACAATTTATGGCCCTTTTGCTACATTTTTTTGTACGCTATGCCATACAATAAATTGGTGTTCACCACCAATATTGTGATTATACAGTATTATAAATATAACCACACGTTATATTTAATTTGGGTATATATATTCATTTGGCATACAATACTCATATTGTTTTCCATATATTTTGCATTTTATTACAACAATACCATACACATTAATTTACCTCATGTAAATTAATTATTTAGAGCTATTATCAGTTCAGCTACTTACGCAAACCCGACAACTACTTTTCTTCAAAACGCTTATGGTGGACTTGGATTTAGACATTGCACCTTTCACTATCCTCCTCTCCGCTTTGCCACGGTGATGATCCGTCCGCCGAGCAAGAACTCGATTACTGCACACGCACACACATGCACACATGCAAGAGAGAACACAGGAGATGCTATTTTGGTGCAAAGAACAATCGCTTTCTTATTGCTTATCACTTTAAATAGACAACAAAACATGCAAAGAAACTAACAATCCACGATCATGCGCACTATGCAGGCATGCACATAATGGGTCAGGCATCCCACGTAACTCAGCTTCATGCTGCGACACGGACGGAGAGGATCGTTCAAACAAACCGACGCGCCAAACATGAATATCGGGCTCACACATTTGACTCGAAAGCAAATGCAGAACTAAAAAACTGAGAGTATATGAACAAAAACTGGATTACTTGACAATCTCCTCCTAATTCCAGCGTTGTTCATTTGAGTTTTGTGACGCCTATCCTTTCACGAAGTTCCTGGAACTTGGACTTTCCAAGTGGCTTTGTCATCACATCTGCCAGCTGCTCTTGTGTGTTTACAAATTCTAACTCGATCCCCCCGCTGTCAACACACTCTCTAATATAATGAAATTTGGTGTCAATGTGCTTACTCCTATCATGAAGTACAGGATTCTTACTAAGAGCAATAGCTGACATATTGTCCATCTTCAACTTCGGTGGAGACGTCTGGACCCCAAGAATATCACTGAGTAGTCGACGGAGCCAGACTCCTTGACACGTCGCTGCTGCTCCAGCAATATACTCCGCTTCGCACGATGATAATGCGACCACCCGTTGTTTTTGAGATTGCCAGGTTACTGGATTTCCTCCGAGGAAAAACACAATCCCTGTTGTGCTCTTTCGGTCATCCACGTCACCCGCCATGTCACTATCACTGTATCCAACTAGACTGAGTTCGGCATCTTCCCTCTTGTAGATCAGACCGTAGTCAGTCGTGCCTGCCACGTACCTGAGTAAATGCTTCATTGCTACCATATGCTCCTGCTTCGGTTCTTCCATGAAGCGACTCAAGTAACCCACTGCAAATGAAAGGTCCGGTCGGGTGTGCAGTAGATACCGTAGACTGCCAATGAGGCTACGATACATTGTTGCGTCTACTGCTGCCGAAGGACTTTGCTTTGATAGTTTCAACCGTGTCTCCATTGGTGTAGTACAGGCATTGCAGCTGCTCATCCCAGCCTTCTCGAGTAATTTCACTGCATAACTCTTTTGACCCAGCTCAACGCCATGTCGCCCCTGCCTCACCTCAATGCCAAGATAATAAGACAGAGCACCAAGATCACTCATTCGGAAGAGTGTCTTCATCTCCTTCTTGAAGGTGTTGATCTCATCAGTAGACTCCCCTGCAATAACGAGGTCATCCACATAGACTCCTACCACCAGCCTTGTACTCTCGACACCACGAGTGTACGGCCCATGCTCGCACTCACTCCTGATGAAACCGAGTGCATTCAAACTTGCATCCAGTTTTGCATTCCATGCCCATGAGCTTGACGAGCCCATAAAGAGCTTTATGTAGCTTGAGAACCATCTCTCCACAACAAAAGAAAGAAGAACCCCGGTGGTCAGGCAACATATACTTCTTCCATCAACTCTCCGTTGAGAAATGCAGTTTTGACATCCATGTGATGCATGCATCGATTACGCTTTCGCCACGCCTAGTACCACTCGCACCGATTCTATCCTTGCAACAGGTGCAAACACCTCCTCGTAGTCTATCCCTTGACGTTGCACATATCCCTTGGCGACGAGTCCGCCTTGTGTTTACAACCTCACCATGCTCATCGCGCTTAAGTTTGAATACCCACTTCAAACCGATGGCACGGTGTCCAGGGGGAAGATCCACCAAGGACCATGTCTTGTTCTCTTCAATGGAGGCCATCTCCTCCAACATTGCCATTCGCCACTCCTTAGTCTGCTTTGCCTCCTCAACAGCTTGCCTGCTCATCACCAATTGCCACCAAAAGGTCCTCACCAATCGCCGCTCGGCGCACTGTGAGGTGAAGTAGCTCGAGTACATTGTCCATGGTGCGAAACGGCGATGCATCGTCATGGTCGTGATCCAAATCAGTTCGCCTGATGGTGGCGATCACGAATCGATCTCGGCTCCACCAAGACAGAGGTGTCGGGCTCGGACCAAGACGTGGGCATCGCCGACTTGGCCGGGTGATGACGCCGGCGAGGCCGGTGCCGCCCCTTCCGGAACCATGGTGTTTGTTGTGCTCCACGGTTGCGAGATGTATTCAACATCGAAAGGTTCAAAGGTCGCCATCCGCCCGCTCCTTGTTTGCGCCCCACCCCATGGACTTCCTTCCTAACACTCGCATCCCCGAGACATAAACCCGCTTTGTAGCCGGATTGTAGAATCTGTAGGCCTTCGATCCTTGCTCATAACCCACAAACACCATGGGTGTGCTCGGCCATCCAGTTTGGCAAGATGTCCGTCATTGCCTTCACATGTGCTACACAACCAAATGTGCGAAGAAAGTGTACAGGGGTTTGTGACCATACCGCACTTCAAATGGTGTCTTCTTCAACACTTTGAGTGGGAGCTCGATTCAAAATGAACACATTGTTGTCACCGCTTCCCCGTAACCGACTGTAGCGACATAGCCTTCATCATGCTTCTAGCCATTCCCATTATGGTCGATTTCTCCTCTCCACCACACCGCTCGCTTGTGGTGTGTAAGGTGTTGTCGATGCCTTTGAATGCCCCGCTCGGAGCGGAATCACCGAATGCCCTGGCGTGAATTCGCCTCCCGGCCGGCGCAGATGTTCCCAACCTCCGCTCGCAATAGCCTCGGCCCACCTTTGAATCGAACGATGGCGCAGTAGCTTGATCCTTGGAGCTCAATAGAATGAGCCACATAAATCGGCTCGGATCGCCGACGCGAGAAGAAACAACTTGTTTCCACTGGGTGTCGGTGGAGTCACAGATCGCAGATATCACCGCACAAGCTCCACTTGTGTGCCGCATTTGCATTTGGCTTCACTTGGGAACGCCAGCGCCGTTGTTTCCTACGAGACGGCTATCACGCACTTGATCGACATGATCAATTTGCGCACCCTCGCACCATCTCGCCTCGTGATGGCTTACGCACCTCTCGTTGAGGTGCCCGTGATCGGCATGCCGCCACGCCGCGTCTTGCTTCACCACCGCCGCACACACCGCCTTCAATGTCCAAGTGTTAGGACATAGAGACGGTTTGCCGAAGCGGCACTTTGGCTAGAAGACGCCTCCTCCGGTCCCGGTCCGAGCATCGCATCTTCAATCGAGATCTTGTACCCATCTTCGCCAAGTTGGCCCAAATCGATGATGTTGGCGGTGAGGCGTGGGATATGATACACTTTGTTGAGTGCCCGGTGCTCCCGTTCTTTGCACGAGAAGAGCACCGCCCCACGCCTTCAATCCCGACCACGGATCCGTCCCGACCGGACGGTGCCTTGCACGCCGAGTCGAGCTCGGTGAAGGCCGAGCGCCGCAGTCATGTGGTTAGTAGCGCCCGTGTCGAGGATCCAGTGGTGTGGTCTCCTCCTTCTTCCCGCCGAGCCGACGAAAGCTTCTCTTCCTCCGGATGAAATGCCGAAGGAGACACCGCCGACACGGGATCTCGCGCTCCGACGGTGGAATGACGCCCCCATGGCTCCTCCCTTTCTTGCCGCCAAGTTGAGCGAAGCGATTTTGCTTCCTCCACCCGAAGTCGCGAGCACAGCCGATGGAGTCGCCAATCGCTGGCATTGGAGAAGTTGCCGAGCAAGTCGCGGGGACTCGCCACAGGGTCGTTGAGCGATCGCCGAAGCCGCCCTGGATCTCGATCGCTGTGTCGCCTCATTTGTGAATAGTGTCGTGGAGTGGGAAAATGTGTCCGGAGCCCTCCAAACGGTAGCTAGCATTAATGTATCTTCGACACCTCCTCCACTTGGGCCATGTTGGCTTGTTCATCCCTTCGCTTTCTTCCGACACTCACGCGCCCGATGTCCCGCCTTCCCGCACAACGGCATTGGTCACCGCAGAATCAAGTCCCGCCGCACCGCTCTCCGCTTTTGCGGGTTCGGAATCCTCCTCGGCCATCTCTGCGCGTCCCACGACCACGCCTCTTCGCTTGACGTGGCCCCCTTTCCGTGCTCCGGTTGGCCTTCACCGGAGAAGTGTAGCCGCGCGTTACTCGGAAATTAACTCTTCTTCGTGAGATTCAATCTTGCCGAGGACGACCCATCGCTCCGCCACGCCAGGCGCCTCCGCCGCCTTGAGCGCCTTTATCGCCTCCTCGACGAGAGTACACCGAGATCGAGAAGAGTCTCGATCGACATTGCGATTGCTCGCATTTCGGAGGAACCGCTTCAAGAAACTTTCGACGATTTCCTCCTCCGTGTGGCCTCGCCAAGGACCGCAAGTTGATGTGCGATCCCATTGATGCGATGCCAAATTGGCCCACGCCGCATCCGCGGAATGTGAGTCTGTCGAACTCACGGCGAGCGTGTTTGCCTTGGCCTTGCGCACACGCTCCACTCCGACATGCATGGTCCTTATTGAGTCCCATGCTGCCTTGGCAGTCGTCTTGCTTGCGATAGTCCCCATCATCTCCATCGGGACGGCTCTCGCAATCGCCTCAAGAGCCATCCGGTCTTCAACGAAATCGGTGGTGCCGACACTCGCCGCCACCCACAGGCCCCGTGCCTGCAGCATGACGCGCATGAGAGCCGCCCAATCGTAGTAGTTCGTCTTCGACAAGCTCGGGAAGGAGCCACTGCCGCTGATCTCCTTGGTGACTCGTTGAATCACCAATCCGCGCTCGGTACTGCCGCCACCTCCGCCACCGCTCCCCGATGGCGGTGTGGACTCCTCCCGAGTCCGCCGTGGTGGCGACGAAGAGCGTCGGCGCGGCATCGGCGTCTACTCCCAGGTGCGGTGGCTCTGATACCAAATGTTCCGTTTGCCACCGGTGATGATCCGTCCGCCTGAGCAAGAACTCTGATTACCTGCACACGCACACACACATGCAAGAGAGAACACAGGGAGATGCTATTTTGGTGCAGCAACAACTGCTTTTCTGTTTATTGCTTATCACTTTAAATAGACAACAAAACATGCAAAGAAACTAACAATCCCACGATCATGCGCACTATGCGGCATGCACATAATGGGCTGTGCCATCCCACAGAACTCAGTTCATGCCGTGCGACACGGACGGAGAGTGACTGCTTCAAACAAACTGACGCGCCCAAACATGAATATCGGGCTCACACATTTGACTCTGAGAAAGCAAATGCAGAACTAAAAAACTGAGAGTATATGAACAAAAACTGGATTACTTGACATCCTCGCCTCCGGCTCCTTAGCAACTCCCACCCGCCTCCACCCGCCGATACCACAATAGCGCTGGCCACGCTGGGCGCCCCCAATCGCTGCCGCCTCTAGCTCTCCTCGCCCTCCGGCTCCTGGGACTGGGAGCAACACGCTCGCTGGCTCGGCCGCTCCACCGCACTCCCGTTCTCGACTCTTTGCCTCTCCCACTCCACCGACGCGGCGCCGCTAGGGCAAGCAAGCAGCCGAGCACACACCGACGCACACGGAGAGCAAGGTTGGGGACTCACTCGATGACTCGATCTGGATGCGCCGATGCGGATGCCTGGGAAGGATCAAGGCCTTAACACACTAACGCGGACACACCTCAGAATCATAGGCATAGCCTTAGCACATTGGGCCTCATCACTTAAAGCGGCCCACCAACCTCCCTAATCGTTTTTCTGTTTCACACGGTGTCGTGAGACGCATCTTCTTAGCCGACGGCATGGACTGGAGCTCGGGGGAGGAGGTTCCTGGCCAGTGGTAGCTTTGATGGGCGCCAAAGCTCTCTAGAATTGTGGGTCCGCCCCAGACTCATTCGCGTGATATATAGTATCATATGTAATCTGAATCAAGACTTGATCTCCATCTCAGCGAGAGTTAACACTTGCAGATCTAGTAGCGGAGAGAGTTAACACCTGCGTAGCTGCCGCAATTGCTTAGCGCAAACTGCAGAGGCGTTGGCCGAAATGGCACTATTACGCGCGTTTTTTACATAAGTAGCGCCTCTCGCACTGTATTACCAAAAATGGTAGCTCAGCCGCACGCCCACCTCCCGAACACGCGATGTGCTGACAGGTAGCAGCGTTCGCATGGTCACCGTGTGGATGCAGCCGTGTCCGCATGGCCACCACCTAGAACCGCGTCCGCTCGGCCCCCTCCCGGACAAGCACCTCCGCGTGCCCTGCCCGAACAAGTCTCCTCCACGTGCCCCCCCTGCTAGTATTCTGAAGGATTGGGACATAGCAAGTGTCTAGCTGCCAGTAATCCCTCCCGAACTGAAGCACGAGGGGCGGAGGGTCATTCGTGTCGTCTATGATCCACAACTTACACCAGTGACTCTCATCATAGAAGGATTCCAGAAGCTCCGGTAGAGACATGGCTTACAATAGATGGAAGAGACAGATTATTAGTGAAAAGATTGGTAATGACGATAAATTACTAGAAATTAAAAATTACGACTACATACGAACAACAAATTAATATATACTAATTAACTACGATCAAATTAATTACGACAAATTAAGTACAACTAAATTAGATGTGACTAAATTAATTATGACTTATTAATTTCCACAAATGAACTACAAATATATAGTTAGGACTGAATAATGACAACTACGTTATTCAGGACTAAATTAATTATGATGAATTAAATAGCACTAAAATAAATATGACTAATTTATTACCATGTATTAATTACAAAAAAAATATTACGGCTTAATAAGGCTACTAAATTAATTCTAACTAATTAATGATGTGTAATTAATTACATCTAAGTTAATTACGACTAATTAATGATGGCTAATTAATCAAGACATAATGAACTAGACTAATTAATTCCAACTAATTATTTACGACTAATTAACTAAGTAACACTATGCAATTACGACTAATTAATTGGTAACTAATTAACTACGCCTAAATAATTATAACTAATTAATCACATAAGATTAATTTAACTACGACTAATAAACTCACACAAATTCTATTACGAAAATATGAAAACAACTAAATTAAGTACGCCTAAATAGATACAACTAAGTAACTACGAATATTTCACTACGACTAATTTACTAACTTCACAATTAATAAAAAATGTACGTCCAAGAAAAAATTACCTCAAATATAGTTGCTAATGACGGCAGTAAACAATGCTTAATCGTCTGCGAAAACGAAATCAACAGAACAAGCAAGAATAAGAAAGCAAGCGAGGCTGTAACATCCCAATCTTGGGTTTGTATTTTAAATGTATAAAAATGATAAGAATTTAAAACTTTTGATGCATCATGTTATCATTTCAATTCTCAGGATTTTCATTCATTAGTTTTGGTGAATTTTGAAAAACTAATGCTTCAACTCACTTAACGCATAGTCATTTAAAGCCTTTGAAACAGAAACTTGTGAACAGTCCATGGAAATAATTTTCCTAGGTTCTAGGTCATCTCAGTGACTCCTCTGAAAAATTTCACAATTTTTAGAATTTATTTACTAATTTAAATTAGTCAGTCTAAGCGATTCTAACCTATCAATCCTTAGTCAAACCCCTAAATTAGAAAATTGAAAGATTTTTACAGAAAAATTCAATTCATGAAAAACTATAAAAAATTTATACAATGGTGTTCATAGAGTCAGTAACATCCCTTAAAAAATTTAGAAAATTTCGGGGCTTTAAAACTCTATATAAAAAATTCGCAACCCTCTGAGCCTTTTGAAATCTACTCAGTCAAACCAATCGAGTTGACCAGCCACTCGATTTCGACTAGCCACTCGATTTTGACCAGCCTCTCAGTTTTAACCAAAACCACTCGATTCAATCACACACTCGGTCCAACCACCCACTCGGTCCAACCAGATCCTCCGACCAGGACCGACCAGACCCTCCAACCAAACCCTTCGACTAGGCCCGCCTGTCAGCCACCTCCTCACCTGGTCATCGTATTCCTCACCATGCCCCATGCTACCAGCTCTCGCGCGCGTCACCACCGCTGCAAAGTCGTCACCCCAGCGTGAATCCCGCCTCTTTTTTCCTCCGAACACGTGCACATTAAGTGTTGTCACCTCCGCTGGGCCTGTTCCCGCACATGTCTCCCCCACTGCCCCTATCACGCCGGAGTACACGGATGTCCATAGTCGCCCATGCCCCTGTCGCCTCACCATCCCCTCCCTCCCCTGTCGCCTCACCATCCCCTCCCTATCACTCAACTCGTCCATGGCAGTGAGCCATGAACCGAGCTCACCCCGCTGGCCTCTCCTCGCACGCTCTGCGCCTCCAGCCTATATAAAGCCCTAGAGCTCCATCTTCATCTCTTTTCGCAACCATCCGAGCCCTCCCCTACCTCCTATTTTCCTCCACTGAGCCATGCCTGAAGGTTGCATTAAAGCTCCATTTTTGTGCGAGACGCCGCCGTCGTGTTCCTGTCTTTCCAATGCCACCCTCTTACCTCCATCTACGTCTGAATATGTTTCCATGCTTGAGGATGCATTCCCCTAACTCGTTTTTCCTTTTCCTTTTCAGGAGTGGTCTGAATTTGAGTTTTCTTCAACTCTGACCGAAACCAGTTCCTTCTTTCCCATCTCCGACAAGAGGCTCTACTTCTCAATTGCTTGCTCTAGCACCATCTCTAGGCCTCACCGAAGCTTCTCGTACCACTCATCTTCCTTTTCTTTGCTCAGGACGAGTCCCCCTCAGTGAAGCCCCCTTGTAGTCGTTGCTCATCGTCGTTGTTGCCATTAACGGCACCAATCTTCTTGCAACCATCTACGACCACTTGCAACCACCTACGACTGCATACGACCACCTACGACCTCTTTCGACTACCTTTAGGTAGTTTCACTTTACCTTGTAGGGGCTCTTGCATGCATTCAATTGCTTAGCGTGTCATTGTGGACCACATCAATGATGGCAAGCGCAGCAATGAAGCCTCGAAAGTTTCTCTGTGTTATTGAACTTTCGGCCACATGTAGTCGAAACATCCTTCCGACCAGGCAGTCGAAACCTCCTTTTGACCATCTGTAGTCGAACCTCCTTCAGACCACCTATATTCGAAATGTACTTCCGGCCAGGTAGTCGAAACCTCCTTCCGATTACTGTAGCTGAAGCCTCCTTCAGACCAAGTAGTCGAAATCTCCTTCCGACCACTTGTAGTCGAAGCCTCCTTCCGACCGCGTGAAGTAGAACAAGCAGTACTCGAAATAAACAGTACTCGAAATGAACAGTACTTGAAGCCAGTAGTACTCGAAGTCTAATTGTTGGATTTTCTCTTTCGGTGGAAATTGTTTAGGCTATAACTTTCAAATACGAACTCCAAATTGAATAATTTTTGTTTTACCTATCTTTGCATGTTCACATGATGTGGATATAGTTTTGAGTCCCATTTAGTATCATATGCTCTATTTACAGTGATAGCAATGTGTATTATGTATTTCTTGCTTTGTTATCGGATAATACTTGTGGTTCATTCCGCCCAACCTAAATTTCAATACTGGGTCCGCCACTGTGTAGGTTGAATGATGAATGGATCATTTAGTACATATATTTCTTGTAGGATGAATGGATCATTTAGTATAGATATTTCCAAATTGCAAAAAATATTTACAAATTGAGTGAGATTTACTCGATTTGTGAGATCATAGCTATAACCTTGTTTGTAGTATTTCTTTGAATACTGCAGTGAAGCTTAATGTAGGTATTTTTTTTGTACAGAATACAATTGCAGTTCTAGACTTCTAGTAGCATATAATGACTAAAATCATGCGACAAGCTAATGTTGCATTCTTAATAGCACATAAACAATGTAAAATTTATGGTGACCTCGTGGGCAGGGGCGAATCTATTATAGTTTTAAATGGTGCATAATCAACTATCACATACGGTTTCATCTACAAAAGTTGCTATTCCATTCCAAAATAAGACCAAATGAGTCAAAAAAACTACTACAACACCTCTTCACCTGCCTCTCGCCATTCATTTCACCTTTGTCTGTGTAACCATATTCATGCCGGTCAAGTTCTCCTCCCTTGCATTCCAGGGTCCTACCATTCCATTCCTAATCTATATGAAGTCGGTTTTAAAGGCACAAGCAGCCACTGCTTGGAGATTTTATAGAGAAGAGATCAGGAATGGAATGGTAGGACCCTGGGACGCAAGGGAGGAGAACTTGACTGGAATAAATATGGTTACACAGACAAAAGTGAAATGAATGGTGAGAGGCAAAGACTATCACAAACGATTCCTTGCGACAAACCATATGTGATATCATCAGCTATCACAGACAGTTTCATATACAAACCGTCTGTGATAGTCAACTATCACAACACAGTTCTGAATTAAGAACCGTCTATGATAGTTTGTATCACAGACGGTTCAAAAACCGCCTATGATGACCTCATATCATTACTGGTCTATAAACTCATACGGCTCACAAAACCGTATGTGATGACGTTTTTGACTCGCCTATGATGACCTTTTCTGCAGCAGTGTTAGCACAACCGGATTAATAGAATGGCCTACGAAAAGCAAACAAAGTTATCATAACCTAGATACCAACTAATTGGTAGTACATAAGCTAGTTACATGCCATACATATGAGATAACAAAAGGCTTCCACTCCAGCTGGTCTAGGTGGTACATGTTAACTCCTTCGAGCTTTTGGTTATCACTCAAAACTGGTTCAAAACAAATATATATATAAATATAGCTCAAATCATTTAACTGATCTAGATGTGATGATTCAAAAAGCATCACGATAGAGGACTAAAGAGGCAATTTTTCAGTCAAAGCTATGCCTGAAGCTTTCTAAATTTTTTAGACCATGAACAATATTAACGGGAAAATGGATAATTTCTTTAAAAAATTTGCTATGCATTTTTTACCAATTGTTTTCTAGAAGGGCAATGTTTAAAAACTTCCATTACTATTCGAAAGGTAATAATTCATAGGTGGTCTGAAACAACCTAAATTAATCTATAGAAGGAACACAAAGGAAGATATGTTCTTCTCATTTGCTCAACCATAAGATCTTAAGGATACAACAAAGCAGATATGGCCAAATAACATCATAGAAGTTGCCAACAACTCCATGCTTTGAACATATGCGACTGTTAATTATGATTAGAACTTTATTATTATTACTGATTAATCAAACACCACTCACATCTATATCAAAAAGCCGGAAACTTTGGGATCTGATGTATAGCTGACCATGCACCTAGAACCCAAGAAAATACATTCAACAAAAAATAGATTAGATTAATGTATATTTGTTGTGTAAGCATGAAATAAAATATTCGACAAATCTCACGTTATATGCAAATATTATCCATGGTGTTATCTAGCAGAACAAGTAGTCTTGTCAGTGTTTGTTTGTGTCCCTAAAAGACACATTGTTCCGAACCATGAATAAAAAAAAAAAGAAATTAGTGATCTCCACAGCTAGGATTGCAAGTGGGGAAATATGTAAATAGGCAATGGATTGTTGAAAATAAAGAACTTTAAATCAGGAAATTATAGATCAATCAATGGGTAATTGTTATAATAGTTTCTACAGTTGCAGGAAAAGAAATACATGCCTGATTAATAAGGATAAACACAGGACCTAAAACACTCACATCCACTATTTGAAGAGAGTAGCGGGAAATGTAGTTTATGTCTGGTCATAAGGCATGAAAATGAAGTAGAGAAAATGGGAGGCAAAAAATGAGGAGTACATCAAACACAAACAAACACCACTGGTGAGTGTTAACAACATGAAGACTATAAACAATCAAACTCCCTCTTGGTATCTAGAGCAATTAAGTAATGCTCAAATGACAGACAAAAGATGGTAGCAAAAATTAGGCATGGTTTAATATTTGACCAATATAACATACCCTATCAACAAATTGGAAATATCTTGGAGGATAATTGTACCTACTCAGGGTGACAACCTACTGAAATAATATGTCCAGGGTAAGATGGCGACGGGGCGTGGAAGGAGATGGGAAGGAGGCGAGGCTAGGGAGAGAATGGTGGCAGCGTGAACGGCGCAAGTGGGGAGGATCCGAGGCGAGGTGGGAGGAGGAAGCGGTGGCGGCGTGGACGACGTAGGTAGGGAGGAGCCGAGGCGAGACGGGAGGAGGGGGCGGTGGTGGCACAGACGACGTGGGAGAAGATGGCGATGGGATGAGCCGGTGGAGCGATGATAGGGTCGCCCTAGGGCGAGGAGAGCGGGGAGGCGGGGAGCACGGCATGGCTAGGGCACCGGACCTGAAACACAGGCATAGACGACCGGATCTTCCCCTTGGCGCCGATCGGACGATCGCAAGTGTGGAGGGTCTTGGCGTAATTCCAAGAACAATGAGGGCCTTTACAAAAAAGGCAAAGCAAAAATTGAAGGTCGTTGGTACGACCGGGACCTCAACGGAATTTGGCTAAACGAGAGGGTTTTTTTTGACAAATGAGGTGCGCTGGTGATGATGATGATGTAATGTAATAATAATAATAATTATTATTATTATAATTAATGCCTAGTTAAACCCGGATTCTTTCCGCTTTAAGAAAGTTAATATAATATAATATTCCCATGGCAATTTCATCAAAAAAAATGATCATTTTCAAACAAAATCTGAAGGAACTCTTATGGTGAGAGGCATAAAAAATTTGGTCGGTATAGACCACAGTGTGTGTGTTCACCAAAAACTACATGGACCACAGTAGATTGGAGTATAGGTTTGTGGGCTACCATTTTAAGCTAAATACTAATGTACAACAGTTTCTTATATGGATCTGTCTGTTACAAAAGAAGTTCCAAGTCCAGTGAAGAACTGAAGATTCTAACGGAGCCTACATATATGCAAAACCACACAAACATAAGGCCCAAACTAAACAGAGCGCCCTCCTGGGCCGCCAACTATCACAAGTTCACAACTCGCCCACCCATTCGGCCATTCCCCGCTTGCCCTAAAACGAAAACAACCCACACATCCAGAACAAGAAGCGTAGCCATGGCGGCCGCCGGGGACGGTGAGGACGCGTCGACGCAGCAGCAGCAGCAGCCCGCAGCGGCGGCTGGAGGCGGCGTGATCGAGAAGCTGGAGGAGCAGTGGCGGAAGACGAAGGAGCACGCGGAGACCTACCCGTACGTGTGGGGCTCCTACATCCTCGTCTACGGCGGCCTCGCCGCCTACCTCACCTGGCGCTGGCGCAAGCTCCGCCGCACCGAGGACCGCGTCCGCGCACTCCAGGACCGCCTCCGCCAGCTCGCCGCCGCCGAGGAGTCGCAGGCGGCTTCCGCTCCTCCTACCCCAACTCTTCCCCCGCAACAGCCGCCGCCGGCTGGGCCCGCCAAACCCACCTCAGGCCCGTGACAGAGTAAGCCCCCTTAGCCAACTTCTTGACGAGAATGTTTACAAGTTACAGAACAATTCCTGCATCTTTCGAGCTCGAGGCAGTCCTTGGTTTCTTCTTGCTTAGTAGGTGATCCTGGACCGAAAGAACATAGGTGTAAGGTAGCATGCTAAGTGCTTAGCCGTTGGTGATTCTGTGCTCGTACTCGAAATCATTTTGAAGAAGGTTTGAATTGTTGTGTACTTGTGATTCATGTATGATAATCTTACGCACGAGGGATTTGGGTTTTTGGTTATGTCATCAAAACCCTTCTTTGTAGACATTCCACATCGCATCTTTGCGTTTCACAGTTCTGGTCTAAAGTGACATGCAGTTTGCTTCTTCCACTTCGTGTATTCGTCATATGGCTGCTTGATACTAATATTTTGATCTCATTAAATCTTTTTGAATCATCATCGTTGCAGAATTATATTATGCGCGCTTGTGGAGAATTTGATAGAGAAAGCTGAACGGACATGCTGTATTGCAAATTTTGTCCTTAAGACAGGCAGATTGGATTTGGAGGAGAACAATATGTATGGTCCTCTGGACAAACTGACAGATAAAGCTCAACCAACATGTTTGCATCGGCCTTAATATTGCTGCTGATTTCTGGAGCCCTCAACCTAATATTGGCTATAGTAAACTAACAAGTAGGTTTGTAGGAAATAGGAATGTTTAATGTGGGCATCAAAGTGTTCAGCCTCATTGTTATGCCTGAAATTAATCCAGTTTCAATATTTCTTTAACTTAGCATCCTTAGCTTTATTCTTCTACCAAATTTAGCAAACTGTTTCAAATCAAGTGATTGCTAACTAGCGGTTTTGTTTGCATTTGCTTGTATTACTATGCTCCGTTATAGGAATAATT
Source organism: Hsuehochloa calcarea (assembly GCA_036346395.1). Lineage (NCBI taxonomy): Eukaryota > Viridiplantae > Streptophyta > Magnoliopsida > Poales > Poaceae > Hsuehochloa > Hsuehochloa calcarea. The sequence goes on along the minus strand of CM070593.1, from coordinate 55,257,893 downwards.
TGCCCCGTGCATTATTGGTTGTCGCTGGTGTCGGTGTGATGATGGGAGGACATAAATTCGTTTGTACAAGGCCATTAATGTACAGTCAAAATTCTACTAATACTGGAATTGCTTCGACATGCTTTGTAACCAATACTATACTATAACGTGTACTTTGATGTTCCAATTCACAAATCCTGACTTTGGATGCCTAGTTGTGCACATATCATTAGCCTACAAACATTCAGGAAGCTTTGTGGGTTCAGTAAATTGATTGCATTGGAGGCCCACTCAACTAGGATATTTATTTACATTTTATCATATCTGGCACTTGATCTTAATTTGGTTCCTCGTCCCATTCGTCACTGTTTGATATGCTTGTGAGCTTGTGGATCTGTATGGGAGTACAATAATTCCGATCCCGTGGGTTCTTGTGAGCTTGTGGGGCTGTTGACCAAGGTTGGACTTGTTTGGTACGAAGATGCAACCCGTTTTTTTTCCAATGACAATTGTAAGTAAAGATATGCTCCTGCCTATCTTCATTTTAGAAATTTTGGGGTTTCCATTGAAAAGGTTACTCTTACTCTCTGAGTACTTACCATTTTTATTTTTTTGTGCCACTATAATCAACAGTCTATGATTTAATCACTGTGTACTTAGCAATCAGCAGTTGATAGCTGCCTAGGGTCATTGGGATTTCTCTTTCTTTCCTAGCATTGTTAGGGTTCACAATGTCATGTGATGCATCTGTCATTAGGCTCCTCTGACGGCAATCTGCTAGGCTAAAGGCGAGCAAAAACAGCATGTTTCGAAGCTAAGGCATGGTCCTTGCACAGCTCAGAAGACTGCCGCTATCTGGAGCTCAATCTGCAGCGAAGGCAACAAAATAGTACAAATTGGGTAGGTGCCCCGCTGATGCCTTCTGCTACTCTGTCCGACACGGCCATGTGATCGCCGAACAGCACCCTTGTGCCAAGAACTGGCCTTGATTCCTTTTACCAAGCCTCTTCTCTCCTTGTTTCGGTTTATGAACTGTTGCTTATCCACTGTAAATTTACCCCCTCGAATCGTACTTTTGATCTCAGTAATAATAATAAAAAAGATGCTGCGTTTTTGGGAGAAGTTTAACCCATCTGGTACTATATCTCGAGGTGATTGATCTATGTACTCTTGTTAGAGGTGGTGAATTGCTTTTGAACTGGAAACAGGTGTCTACAGGCTGATCCTGCAGGCACAACTGTTGTTTATTTGCAGAAAAACTTGAAGCATTGTGGTTCATCACATTTTGGTGGTCACTGCTGCTTAACCAAAAGACAGATCGGTCTAAGGGGATCACTGACCGTTCCACTCTGAAATGAAAAGACTAAGCTTATTAATTTGGGAGAGCCACAGGAGAAAATGGGCTTTGTCGGAGGACTACTCCAGATCGGCATAAAATCGCTGTGCTCGCGCCTGTCTGCCTCACCGTTATCCCTGATAAACTAATCGCTGTACAACTACAGCTAGCCTCATGGTGTATGCATGTGTAACTAATTGAGGAGGCTTTACAAAGATCAACTGCTGCATTGTTTGGCTGCCATTTTCAGTTTTTTTAACCTCAGTAGTTGGTGGTTACTACGCTCCATTCAACTCACTCAAACTGATGTTTTGGGGAGACAAATAGTCGAGATCCGTTTTTTGAGTTCGTTTCGTTTCAGAGGTGGCAGTTTCTGCATCATTATTTGTGGCGGTAGGGATGCGACAGCCTCTGAACACAGCTGATGCAACCTCTTTGGGCCTTGCCTCTCCCCCACATCTACCTCTGAATTTTTAAGTGAAGCGTGTGGTATCCATTTATCACTCTCCCTGCTCCTAGCTACTACCAATCTCTTGCTCTTTTCTGCTCGGCTAACTGCTCACCACCACCATAGCGCCGAGGTACGTAGCTAGTGGCAGTGGTAGCTGCGCGCGTGCACAATGCCTCAGGTCGACCTGGAGAGCTTGGTGTGCGGCGTGGCGGGCGCCGGCGCCGGGGACAGGAAGGTGTCGTGCGAGACGGTCATCACGGGGGGCAGCGGGGACGCGTCGCCGCCGCGGATGCCGCCGCCGGACCCCGACTTCCCGCCCGAGTCGATAACCATCCCCATCGGCGACGAGGTGGCCTTCTCGGAGCTGAACCCGATATACGACCGGGACGACTCCACCAAGGGCAGCACCAACCCCAAGTCCGCGGCCGGCGCCTCCAACCCCATCCCGCCCAAGTCGCGCTCCAACTCCACGCGCATCGCGGGCGCCCCGGCCGCAGCCACCACGTTCTTCGGCCTCCCTGCCAAGATCCGCCCGGCGTTCACCCGGCGCCGGCCGTCGCAGGGCCGGATATTGCCCGACAAGCGCTCAGGCGGGGGCGGCGGCAGAGGCGAGGAGCCGCGGTCGCCCAAGGTGTCCTGCATTGGGAAGGTGCTGTCCGACCGGGAGCGGTGCGGCAGGGGCCGGCGTCGGAGGTGGTGGCGCGGCGTGGTGGCCGTGCTCTGGTGCGGCGGCGGTTGCGCTTGCCGAGGAGGTGGCGCGGACAAGAAGGTGGCGTTGGAGAATGACGAGGACGGAGAGGACATGCCGGGCATTGCGGCAATGCGGAGGTTTAAGTCCGGGAGAAGAGCCGCTTCATGGGGAGAGAAAGCACTGGCGGCGGCGGCGGCCGGCGAGGAGGAGGAGGAGGAGAAGGACGAGAGCCGTGAGACTGAGCAGTGGGCCCGATGACGGGTAAGTTAGGTTGCTGCGAAGGCGGGAAGCAGTAGGAACGGGGAATACGCACTGGTCGGACCAGCTGTCAGTGACGGTGGTTGGCTTGGGTTGGGTGTAGTTGCCGATAGGTGAGCTCAGGCTGTCTCGAGTTGTATCCAACAGCGAAGGATGGGCACGGCCTGGGGTAGGGGTGGATGGTGATTGATGAGTCGTGACTGGCCTGGAAATGCGAGTTTTGGAATTTCGGTGGGTTTTTGCTGTTTGGAATTTTGCACTTGGGAGTTGGGATCCGTCAGACGAACTCAACCTGTTCTGTTGTTGCGTGTTGCAGGCAGCCAATGATCGATGTACGTACATACCCAGCCACCCAAAAAAAAACAACCAAGAACACACAAGGTGCTGCTACATTCGTTTCGATCTGTGATTCTAAGCTACAACTCTCTGTGACACACTGTGAATATGTGATCTGGGCGATGTGCAGTGAGCTCCTTAGCATAAATGTTGTATGTCCTGTGTCGTTACGTGTGTTCGCGCAGGCCCATCGAAACGTGATTTAAATGTTTCTCGTGGATGTCTCGAGCTCCGCCACTAACAATAAAAGACGGGCACCTCCACGTGGCTCCGACCCCTACCCCCGCCGCCGTTTTCCTTCTCCCCTCCCACCCAACCACCGACAACCTCACCTTAACTCGCCCTGAATCCAATCCTCCCAACCCTTGTATCCAAATCTAGCCTCAAAATCCTCCCTGTATCCAGATCTAGCCTCACTTCTTCACTCTGGCGAGGGCTACCGACGCCGCCGGTACCACGGCTTCTCGTGCTATAGGTTGAAGTCAACGAGATTCCGGAGACTCCACCGAGCCGCCACAGAAGACCACAGCCACACCTAGTTAGGTACCCTCGCGCTATTTGGCTTCCTTTGTCAAATGCTAGTAACTACCCTCAACTTCCCGATGAGCCCTTGTTCCCCCAACCACCTCTCTTCAAGGTGACCTCCACGCCTCGCATCCTGTAGCGCACGGTACGGCTAGATCCTCCGCCGTGGCCCACGTCGCCCATACTAGCGTTGTGTCCCATCGGCACATCTCCATAGGGGACAAACACCCTTCGGCTTTTCTCCTCCCGCAAGCCTGCCTCAGTAGCGCGGCGCCCATCCCATCGGCATGGCACGGGTCCGCTGTTGTGGCCGCGACATGATGGACACCCGACACAAAAGTCGAGACACGCAGTGAGAGGGGCGATTAGTAGCTTGTTAGGAGGAATTACTAGTGGCGTTGGGAGGGGCGCCGCACTCCCCTGTAGCAGAGAAAAATCCCTCCATTCAAGCACTACACCAACCCGACGCTTCTCCACCCCTTCTCCAAAACAAAAGCCAAATGTTTCAATTCTCTTGCTAACGACCACCAAGCTTTCGAGTGTCGTGACCTAGTGAAGTGTCTTCGTTGCCTCCGAAGTGATCACCACGCCTTCTCCTAAGAAATGCCTCAACCACAGATAGCCATTGCCCCATCGCTGACCACATCAACCCCCGCTCAGGCATTGCGCTCCAATGGTCACTCCCCCCGCAGCCATGGCTTTTATGGGCACCCCCGACACCTGTCCGGCCGAGGACTATTGTGTCATCAACACCACTCCTCTCCTCGACGACGATCGCACAAATTGGGAGGCCACGACCTTGGTGGCGTGGGTTCTAGAAGGAGGTGCGGTGGCCAACAACAAGACTGTCGCTGAAGCCTTCCGCTGACGGTTTGGCCTCCGATGCTCAGAGGTCGCAGTGTCTCACCACCACCCAGAGGAGTACCTCATCAAATTCGAGAGCAAAATCCCACCGGGACAGAGTCTACGACGCCCGAAAGTTTCACCATGGAGCTCCATGTCCGCCCTATGAACCATGCGTTCAGGGCGTCGATGTTCTTCCGAGTGCAGCTTTGCATCGACGGCCTCCCGGTGTATGCCTCGCCCCTTGAGTTCGCGGAGCGCATCATTGGGCGGAGGTGCTCCTTGTAATGCCTCGAAGGAGCTTCGGCGAGCAAGGAAGATACAAGAACCCCAACATCTGGGTGTGGACGGTAACCCTGAGCACCATCGCCAAAGTGATGTGGATCACCTTCGCCAACCGCCCTGATGATGCCTACCCACCTCTAGCTGAGGTAGCCTCCAGCCTTCTAGATAAATGGAAGTGAGGTCTTACCTACAGGGGTCATCATCCACCTTGACTTCATCGAAGGTCACACTGCGGTGGCCCTCGATGACTTTATCATGACAATCAACACTGTCCCCTACGAGCCGACCACAACAAGCCTCCCTTGGAATCTGGGGGCGGTTGATGGCACAATAGAGGATAAAGGAGGGCCTAGCCACCTACTTCAACATCCCCAAGAGGAAGGAACTGGGAAGAAGGCGACGAGAACCGCACGGCGGGAGACCGCGACTCTACTCGAGGGCGTCACCAATCCCGATGCCAATTGAACATCGACGAGCACCTGTCGCACTTCGACCATAGGTGCAAGGACGATGAAGATGACGACCACGATGGCGACCACCGCAACCGTGAAGGACATCACAACAATAGACGACACTCATGGGGAGCCAACAAGCATCACATGGGGTCATGTCACGACCGCGACCGCTCGCCTCACCGGGCCCATGTGGATGGGTGTTACAGAGATTGTGGCCACCGCCAAGCAACTCTCAAAGGCACTGACGGCCTCACATCGACCCATTTTGGCCCATTCCCCACCGGCCCAGAGTTTTTCGTGCTCCCCAAGTCGACTCCACAAGAGCTAAAAGTCAAGATCGACAGAGCTTTGCAAGATCTATTCTCGTCATATGCGAACCAGCTAAGGAAGGCTCTCCACATGATGTTCGACCACCCACCACCATCGGTGGCAGCGGAGCAGTCACAACCTCCATGACCCTTGGAAGAGGTGCACGCCGATTGGCTTCGCAAGGCTGAAGAGTACATCCAGGCGTCTAATGAGGTGGCTGACAAACTCAGGCTACTCCCAAGTGGATTGACATGAGCCACAGGGCAGTCGACCCTTCCCTTGGAGCCAGCTTGGACCCAGTCCGTAGGGATGTCGCCAGGGGCAAAGCCGCGGCAGAGAAGACCACCCAAGCAGTGGCCTAGCCACCTCATAGGATCGACACGTCGGAGGAGGACGACACTATTATGATGCCCACCGAGTTAGCCGCCCCTCTGCGCCCGACAGTACGGCAGGCCACCATCTTGGGGTGGCAAGGAACAACCTCCTCTTTGCCGACGAGCAACATCAATGAAAAATTGGCCGACGAAGCGGTTCCCCTCCACGTGGCTCAGGAACAGCATACTACCCAGGTTGGTTTCGCCGACACCGAGCACACCGACCTTAACCACGCCGCGGTGGTCCACCTCTGCGTAGTGACTAGCGCACCCGACCTCGACAATATGGTTGTCCCCGACGTACAGTCGGATCAACATGGTCTTGAGTTACAGTCGGATCAACATGGTCTTGAGTGTGCGTCCCCCTCCCCCGGTCGTGTCAGGTCATCCGACATTGACAACGAGCTACACCAACATGGACCTGACACAAGGGTGACGCTCGGCAAGACTGGTCTCATGACTATGTTAGAGTTGATCTCGGGCATTTGGCCCAACGGCCAAATGCCCAACCCCATATGATCTGCGCCCTGATCGGGGGCGCACCGCCCAGCCCAAGATGGCTGGTGGGCCCCTGTCGCCAGCGCTATAAAAGAAGGTGGGAGCCGGGGCGGCACGGATCACAAGGTTGAACGCGCCGCCGCCACAAACCCTAACCGCACAAGAACCCTAATCCGATCAAGAAGGGCGCTGCGACGGATCGCCACCGCCGACTTCACCGACCGATCGATTACGGCCGCCCTCGCCTCGCCGGGACACGCACTAGGGGAGGGATCGACTACCGCTGTCTTCACCGACGAGGTCGACCACCACCGTCTACTACTACACGCAAGCCGCCATGGCCAGCTCATCCTACTCTACATCCGAAGGTAACCGAACCCATCCCCTATCTCTCTCTCTCTCGTGCGTTCGGTTTCTTATGAACCCGAACCCCAAGAACACCAGATCCAAACAAAGGAGATCAAAGATCAGAAAGAGAAAACCTAACAATGGTATCAGAGCCTCAACGGCAAAGATCCAAAAGAAAAGATCCAAAAGAAAAGAAACCCTAGAACCCTAGAACTCCAGATCTAAAACGCCGGGACGATCTCTCGGGTCTTACCTGGAGTAGAGGAGGGTCGGGCGAGCCATGGGCTCGCCGGGGGGGCTCCAAAGCGGCCCGGGATCTCGGAAGATCGGCCGAGGGTTCCCGCGTCTACGGAGGCCGAGCCGCCGACACGGAGCCGCTCGACGGCGGCGCTCCTCTCGAGGAACGCGCGCGCGGCGAGAGGCTCGCGCGCGGCGGCGACTCTCTTCCGCGTCTTCTTCTTCTCCGGTTTCTTCCGCGCTCTGGAGGAGAGAGAACGAGCGAGAGAGGCGAGCGGAGGGATCGAATGAGCTAGGGTTTCCGAGAGCGCCGCGGCGCGCGGTTTTGTTCAGCCGAAATCAGCGCTCGACCGTCCGATGCAAATCAACGGCTGAGATCGAGCGATGCAGAATGGATCGCGCGGATCGCGCGGATGCGTCGGATTTCAGCCGTCGGATGTGAATCCGACGGTCGAAAATGCGTAATGAAAAACCTAACTGGCGTAGGCCGAGCCGCATGATAATGGTAAAAAACGATGGGAGTGGGCGAATGGCGGTTTGAACAGTACAAAAACCGGTTTTGCACAAAGATATCGGTACTGTTTTGAACAAGAAATCGAAATTTAATTTAATTTATTTTCAGAAGTATTTTTGAGTGAATTTCAATAGAAGAATTGTATAAAATCTCTGTAAATTTTACACCAACGTGTTATTATTTCCAGAGATTAATTGTGTATAGTTATTATGCTTCTGAATATTGAATTATTTTAGAATAATTACAGTTTCCGCTGCAAAAGTTCAATATAGATAATTCTTTTAATTAAATTCGAACCAACGAGAGAATTTAATTTTTAAGAATTTACTGTGAATTATGATATTGTTATTTTCTGACCAAAGTTGATAATAACAGTATTATAATTTTCATTGATATTTTTTATACATTGTTTCTATTTCTGCCCAACGGTGATATAGTTTTAATGTATAGATAAAAATGATTTAATTGTATGTCGTATTTTTTGACCAACGTTGGAAATAAGGCATATAATTTTAATGTTACGTTCTCACTTTATTTGATCTACATTTTCAGGAGGATACAACTTGATGAGTTGTATCAGAGAAATACCCACTCTCAAAGGAGATAATTATGGAGAGTGGAAGAAAAAGATAGACTTAGCGTTTATCTTAGCTGAGGTGGACTGGGTCCTCACTACAGCACGACCCACTGAGCCTACGGCACCAGTGAGGGGTCAAACTGAGGATGATACTGCTTGGCAGAAAAGACAGAGAGATCATGCTCCCTTACAGATGTCTTATGACCTAGAGCATAAGAATGGACCACGACCAACAAGAAATGTATGGTCGTGATAAAAATCGATTGAGCCCACAATTGTGGGCTCAATCGCAGACTGTGACACTGTCACAGAATACCTTGATAAAATAAAGAGTCAGTTTACTGGCTCTTCAAAGACATATGCAACACAGCTGATTAAACAGCTTGTGACAGAGAGGTATTCTGGTGGTGGGATAAGAGAACACATATTGAGGATGAGCAACTTGGCATCCAAGCTTAAACCAATGGATTTGGCACTCAAGGATGAGTTCCTTATTCACTTGATTTTTGCTTCATTGCCAGAACAGTTTGACACTTTTGTTGTCAATTACAATATGCAGCCCGATAAATGGGACTTAGAAAAATGCATAGCTATGTGTGTTCAAGAGGAGGAAAGATTTAAATCCTCACATGGTGGATCTATCAACTATGTGAAGGATAACAAGAAAAAGAACTTTCACAGTACCTCCTTCTCAAGAAACAAGGGAAAAGCATCTGTCCATCAACCTCAACAGAATAAATTTGCTGTAGACAAAGATCAGTGTCTTCACTGCAAGAAGACAGGACACTACAAGAAGAACTGTCCTGATTACTTAAAGATGATCATGGCAAAGAAAGGGATTCCGTTCGACGAGGACTACGCAAAGAAACGAAAGATGCATTAAAGTCGCAAATGGAGTCCAAGCAGAAGTTGAAGTCATGGCGATCTTTCATTAGAGTTAGCTAATGGCTCCAATCTTTTACTTAGAGATGTTCTTTTGTTCCTCTTTACAGAGGAATTTGATTAGCGTTTCCAATTTGGACAAAGATGGTTATGATTGTAATTTTGGAAATGGCAAGTGCGAAATATTATTTAATAAAGAATGTGTTGGTCTTGCCATATTACAAAATGAGCTTTATTTGTTATCATTGTGTGATGATGTGAATGTCGTATGCGATAATGAGAACGTCGCGTGCGAGAAAGTGACTGAATCCTCGTCTACGAATGTAAACAGGAAACGAAAGAGAACTCATAATGAATCGTCGAAATTATGGCACTGTCGTTTGGGCCATATTTCGAGGGGGGGAATAGAAAGACTAGTTAAGAATGAAATTCTTCCTCTATTAGAGTTCTCTGACTTAGAACAATGCAGAGAATGCATTAAAGGAAAATATGTAAAGAAAATTAAGAAAGGCGCAAAAAGAAGCACAGGAGTTCTACAAATTGTTCACACAGACATTTGTGGTCCTTTTCCTGTGAAAAGTGTGGATGGTTATGACTCGTTCATAACATTCACAGATGACTACTCCCGTTATGGATATATTTATCCAATCAAAGAAAGAAATGAAGCCTTAGATAAATTCAAGATATTTAAAGTGAAGTTGAAAACCAACACGATTTAAAGATTAAGATAGTTCGATCGATCGTGGGGAGTACTACGGTCGACATACCCCATATGGACAAGTTCTGGACCTTTGCGAGGTTCTTACGGAAAATGGCATAGTAGCCCGATATTCTACACCAGGCGAACCTCGGCAAAATGGAGTAGTGAAAGACGCAACTGTACCTCGATGGATATGGTGCGAAGCATGATGAGCTACTCCACACTCCCATTGAGTTTATGGATGGGCGTTAAAACCGCCATTCATATTCTCAATAGAGTGCCTAATAAGTCGGTGCCCAAAACAAATGCGAGTTGTGGATGGAAGAGTTCCTCACTAAACCACTTGCGTGTGTGGGGAGTCTCTGAGGCTAAAGTATTTAACCCAAACCTTGGGAAGCTAGATCCCAAAGCATGTAAGTTGCCATTTCATTGGCTACCCGAAAAGTCAAAAGGTTTTCGTTTCTCTTGTCCGCACAGGATATACAAAGTTTGTAGAAACGAGACACGCTGTCTTCTTAGAGGATGAAATGATGAGGGGAGCATGGTAGCTCGAGAGATTGATCTTGAAGAGAAGCGGGTATATGTGCCCACTCCGATGATTCAAGAGCCACTCTTCTCACTACTGCTTTGTCACATGCACCGACGGTACAAGATCTTGTGGTGCCAAGACTGTTATTGTTCCTCCCGTGGCAACATTGAATGAGAATGAGGAACTGTTCTTGAGATCCTATAGAACCCATTGCCACAAATGAGGGGAGCAACAAAGCGACCTCAAGCAGAAGATGTACCAAATGTGGAGGCCAGGAGGTCTCAAAGAGTAAGAAGATCACTATTTCGATGATTATCGATTTATCATCAGAGGAATTTCAAATGGAGGATGACCCCACCTCATTTGAAGAAGCCATGAGAAGCGAAAATTCTTCAAAATGGCTTGAAGCCATGGAAGAGGAAATGAGGTCCATGAAGACTAATAAAGTCAGGACTTGGAAATTGTTCCTAAAGGAGCCAAAGCAGAGGGTCAGAAATGGGTCTACAAAACAAAACTCGACTCCCAAGGGAATGTAGAAAGATACAAAGCGCGACTTGTGGCAAAAGGTTTTACGCAAAGAGAAGGGATTGATTACAATGAGACCTTTTCTCCAGTCTCCTGTAAAGATTCCTTCAGAATCATAATGGCATTAGTAGCACATTATGATTTAGAGTTACATCAGATGGATGTAAAGACGGCATTTCTTAATGGGGATTTGGAGGAAAATGTTTACATGGCACAACCGAAAGGTTTTGTCATGGAAGGAAATGAAAGAATGGGATGCCGCCTAAAGAAATCGATTTATGGGTTAAAGCAAGCTTCAAGACAGTGGTACTTGAAGTTTGACAGTACAATAAGAAAATTTGGTTTTAAAGAGAATGTAGAAGACAACTGTGTCTATACAAAGTTTAAAGACGGAAAATTTATCTTCCTAATCCTGTATGTGGATGATATCCTACTAGCTAGTAGTGATGTCGTTTGATTCTTGGAGACGAAGAGATTTTTGTCCTCAAACTTTGATATGAAAGATCTTGGTGAAGCGTCGTTCGTTCTAGGGATCGAAATTCACCGGGATAGAAACAAAGGGATATTGGGACTATCACAAAAGACATATATAGAAAGTCTTAAAGAAATTTGGGATGCATAAATGTAGTCCTTCACTTGCACCTATAGTCAAGGCGGCAGATATGGGGATTTTCAATGCCCCAGAACGATGATGAGATCGATCAAATGAAAGCGGTTCCATATGCTTCAAATTGTCGGAAGCTTACAATATGCTCAAGTGTGCACACATACGACTTAGCTTTTGTTACCGGGTTACTTGGCGATTCGAGCAATCACGGAATAGAACATTGAAATTGATAAAGAAAGTCTTGCGCTATTTGCAAGGAACAAAAGGCCTCATGATGACATCTGAGAAGATCGATTTACTCCATATAGTGGGGTATCTGATTCGATTTTGCGGAGATGATAGAAAGTCGACATCCGGATATGTCTTCACTCACTTGGAGGAGCTATATCGTGGAAAAGCTCAAAGCAAACCGTCACTACATCGCCCACAATGTATGCCGAGTTTGTAGCATGTTATGAGGCTACAGGCGGTGAACGGCTTAGAAGTTCATACCGGTTTAAAAGTGGTTGACGACATCAATATACCACTTAAGTTGTCTGCGATAATGAACCCGCGATAATGTATGCCCACAACAATAAGTCAAGTGGTGCTGCCAAACACATTGACATAAAGTACTATGTTGTGAAAGATAAAGTTCGGGATCAAATTATAAGTCTTGAGCATATAAGTACCGCGAAGATGTTAGCGGATCCGCTTACTAAAGGCTTACCACCCAATGTGTTCAGAGAACATATAGCCGGCATGGGTTTAAAGGAAAGCCTATGATTCCTGGACTAAAAGATGGCCCAAAAGTTTAAAGTAACTATTTCAGAACAGGGAGGTGTATTGTAGCTGTTGAATCTATCGGCAATTGACCGTGACGATGAGACACGTTCTATGCACCAATTTGTGATGGAATGAGTAAAGTCAAAAGTAATCAAAGATAAAGCACAGATTGAGATCAAGGGGGAGAATGTTAGAGTTGATCTCGGGCATTTGGCCCAACGGCCAAATGCCCAACCCCACATGATCTGCGCCCTGATCGGGGGCGCACCGCCCAGCCCAAGATGGCTGGTGGGCCCCTGTCGCCAGCGCTATAAAAGAAGGTGGGAGCCGGGGCGGCACGGATCACAAGGTTGAACGCGCCGCCGCCACAAACCCTAACCGCACAAGAACCCTAATCCGATCAAGAAGGGGGCGCTGAAGCGACGGGACTGCTCACCGCCGACTTCACCGACCCGATCGACTACGGCCGTCCTCGCCTCCGCTCGGGACACGCACATGACTACTCCCCGGGCTACATCTTGTTTGTTGGCCCCGGCAATGCACCTGTGTAACACGGTCCTATGCTAGGCACTTTTTTACTTCTTAATCTTCTTTATTAATATAACAGGTAGCTCTCGTGCCTGTTTCTTAAAAAAAAAACTCGTGGTGAAAAAAAGTGACTTAGGGGTAACTTGGTATCCCGTTCCTGATACCAAGTTACCATGACTACATCACCTCCGGCCTAGGGAAATGTATGATGCTGCAATGAACATTTTTTTGCCGCCAGTGTTGTTGCCGCCATTAACGTCTGCATCTGATATAGGCATATACAATTTTCTCGACGTATGATCGAAGATAACTTGTATCACACGATCTTCTCGATGTAAGATCGAAGATAACTTGCACGATAGATTCGTTGGATCTTAGTTGCTCACCCGCTTGCCATTGCCAATGAAATGAACTTGTACATTTTTAATTCGTTCAATCACACACACGATGATAACTCCACGATACCACTGAGTGGAGGATATCGCGATCTCTCAATTTCCAACGGAAAGACAAAACGATCTTTGTTAGAAGAACGCACTATTCCTCTCTATGTCGTGGCTGTGCCAAGCAAACAAGAAGAACATGCATAAGGCTATGTGTAGATACAAAAGCAATCTATTTTTCTAAATTAAATGTGGTCTAAGTGAAATGGATATAATACAATGGATTATATAGCCCTCCTAAGACATTAAAACAGACTTGAACTCCAATATAAGAAAGAAGCAAACACAAATTTTACAACTGTCGACTTATGGTGGTGCATACGTGTGGAATTTGTTGTTGTCACTTTATCTATCACGTGAGCTTTAGAATAAGCTTTCCAGCAAGTACTCACACATCCAAAACAAATTCCATTTGAGAAAGTTACATACTTTTTTACTGTGGCCTCTTGCTGAGCATGACGAAACCGAATCCAAATATAATCTAATCCTTATTATCTTCAATTTTTTGGTTTGAAATGACTTGAATCCGTGAGGGACATGTAAAAGTAAGCTCATTAAACCTTTAGAGAGTATTAAGGTAGTAGGAGATCACCCATAGGTGCCTCACAAACCACGAACTCCCCTTGTTTAGCAATTCTGTGTAGCCCCCAATCAACTTATCATAACTTTGTGTAGAAAGCTCCAAATTATATATCGTTTGATTTGTTGGAAAGTAAATTTGATAAGCTTTCCAAATATATTCATTATACATGTTGGACCCTTCTGAGTTGCTGCAGATATTTCATTGTGAACTTTTTGGATAGTACAATACTATGTAGTATTCCTCTCATGCGCCCCCGACTCCCACAGGCTACATGCTATGTTTGCGAGCATCAAAAAACACCAAGAAGCATAGCATCCTTGATCTTCCCATGATCTTTCTTCATTGAACCTAACATCAATCAATGACCTGCTATTAGGTAATATAGAACTCTCATTAAAATTAAAAGGAATTTTATTAAGGAGTAGATTCACCTATTTATTAAGTTTTTTTACTCTTCAAATCTTTTAGTTAGCTCACGCTGTTTTGAGATACTGGTGGATTAAAAACGCTACATAGAACGACATGTCGAGGATGTTCGCATAAGCATCTATCGTGAATTCGTGATCCAGCGTAGCAGTGTGGCCGCCGCCCGCCGAGGATGTTGCGGCTGGATTGTTGTCACCTTCTGGCCTTCTAGAATGCTGTAGACGTAGTGCACTTCGTTGCTGGATGCTACGTTATCTAAGCCTGGTACGAGTCTTAAAAAACCCTAGTATGAACTGTTGAACATTTGAACTCCATGGCATGTATGGCTCGTCTGAACGAACGCCGAATCGTTCAAACCTTGCCTTTCAGACATGAAAGAGGTTTCTAAAACGTTAAAAAAAGAGAGGACCCCTCTGATTCCCAAACACCTTGGAACAAATCTCACGCAATTGGTTCCTAAAGTTACTGCAGTTCATTCCGGATTCAGGCCCTTTCACATTGCAAGAAAAACGGTGGAGGGTAGCAGTGAGAAGGTCAACTGCAACAGTGTTGCTACATCATCAACTATAGTACTTTTGGTACATTGCTGCTGCCTCACACAATCTTATCCTTCACTTTTCTATTCAACGGCTATGAACCGATGGCAGCACTGTAGCACGTGACTTCAGAGGATGCGCATCCGTTCATTCCTGTCTACACTTGGCATTTACTAACAAACAACAAACAGGGTCTTTGGAGAAGAAGCTCAGCTCCATCGGCGATAGTGTGTTAATCTTTCGTGTAGTCGGATTGACATCTGAACAACTGTAGATGCATCATTCAACATTTAACACGAGCACAAGTGCACAATGTGTTAGATACTTTTAAACTAATCATTTTTCTTGCCTGTTGAGTTATATGGAAGCCCAAACCATATGGTTTTAGCCCCGAGTACCATATGGGCTTTAGGCCTTCATTTTTATGCAATCTAAATCATCGAGATTCTCGGGCACTACAGCTCTCCGTTTCATTTCTTTGCATAAAGCTGAACCACTTTCGTTCTGATTTCTTGGTAAGCGTATAAGCGAACTTTTACTCCGTCAGTATAAATGCTAAGCTAAAAAGATTGGGTTAAAGTTAACAAAAAAAAGAGTAACCTCACCAAGGAAAAGTAAAAAATTATTTACTCTTTACCATTTTGAACTCATAAAGATTCAACCTGGAGTTTGTGCCAGAAATGTACTCTCTCTGAAATAAAATGTAACCAACACCACACCACATACACTTCATCTGTAGATATTAATCATTGTCCAATCTGCTATGAATGCTATATTGCTATGATGAATAAACACAGTAACCTCACCAAGGAAAAGTAAAAAATAAAAGATAGCAAAACAAGTACTATGAGCTCAATCATGTACTTGCCGTTGCTAAAGAACCAGTTACAGCCACTTCTTTCACAGTTTAGCTTGTTCTATCAGGTTTCAGACCGACTTGATTGACTGATTAGCAGTAGCTAGTACATCAGGCTCATCTAATAGCTTCCTCCTCCACAGTTAGTGCAACTACAGTACATATCTTAGTGTCCATTCAGAACCAGAAATACTATCTCCTGCACCATAAAAAAGGAGCACAATGAACAAGAAGTTTAGATTGTAGAGTGCCTGTTCTTTGAAACATAAGCATCACTAGCATTGGATGAACTATGTGTTCCTTGTATGCCATGTACGCACCAACAAAAAGAGATACTTGCATAGTTGCATCTAGACGACCAAATAGGGGGAAAAAATACCACTATAGGGACATGCATAGAGGGCTAGGTTAGACAGTAGCTGCACATCCTGATCCTGGGAATAAAGCCTCCCAGCCCCCTCAATCACACAATGCTACATGGAGCAATACAGCTTTAGAATAGAAGTATCAGACAAAAGCGTAGATATTCCACAATCCACTCGTATGTCCTCTTTCGAGGAGACGCCTCCACGTTTGCATGATTATATTAACATGACAATACAGGCAATGGCATGGTATGATTTGGAACTAATTAGTTAGTTGGCTTTGAGCTCTCCAATGGGTGTCCTACACTACATGAACCTTCATTAGCTAGTGGTCAACAACTTGATGACCCAGCGTGCTGCGGAAAGGGACAATACTACCCTATCTGAAACGTCTCTATGCTTGTTGGATTCTTGCAGGTGACGCAAAAGTTTCGACGGTTTTCGATCGATCGAGGGGTTTGTTGCTGTTGGTTTGGAAAGAGCCCTCAGCCTGAAGGGACCTGCAGGCTGCAGCAATGGCGCTGCACTGTAGAAAGGCCCTCAACAAACTGGGAGGGAGACATCCATGACAGGCGACCCTCGCGAATACGCTAACTAGACATCTTTTCACATGGCACACCGGAAGGTAGAGGCCAAAGTGCCGAGTCGCCGGTAGGACATGACCTGTTACCTAACCACATGGAGCTAGCTAGCCTGAGGGCAACACATCACACGTCCACCGTTCGGTTGGAATTTTTCATTAGTCATATGGTACTCGAACCACTTTCTGCGCACCATTTGACATTAAAATGCCGTATCAGGTATAGAAGGAACCTGGGCACCTGGCTGAGATGATTTCAGTATTAGTTAATTACCTCGGTGCAGCACAATATATGAATCGGCCGGCTCTGATGAGTGGAGATAACTCAGACTGGATGCGTTAGTCAAAAGGGAACCCCAAATCAATCACTCTTGCGGCTCTCTCTGCGCGGTACGTGTGGAGGAAGCTCAGAGGAACAATGCGGCGAGTAGGACAACCACCCCCGTCCCAAGCGTTATCTGCGAGCGAGGATAAGTAGAAGAAAAATTAACTCTGGAAAGATGAGCAAGCCTTCTTGTTTGTCAGTAACAGCAGGGGCAGATATGGGTCTCGGGACTCTGGAGCAATAGCCCGAGGTCCAGAATAAAATTAACCTATCAAATTCAGAAAAAAAAACAAGAAAATATTGATTTAGACCAAAAGTAGCCGGCCATGCCCAATATTTTAGGCCAAAAGTAGCTGACCGACTAACATAATGATATGCTGAATTGCTGTGCCTCTAAAAGTACAAGTACTATTAAGAAGATTCAAAAACCATGCAAAACCGAGGCTAAATGTGTTCTGTTTCTTCAGTCAAACACTCTAAAATGCCCGCGCTTTCTGTGATGGCCCGCCTATCTACGACCTCCCTATAGGCGTTTCCACATCTTGATAGGTTTGTGCACAAAGGGAAAAAGGTAACTTTTTTCAGATCATTGAGAGGGGAATAAGAGAAAAGAGAAAACCTTTTTGGACAACATCACTTTCGTGCCAAATTTTGGAATCCAGGCCTACCCCATGGTTGATTTTAACGTTTTTGTATACACAAGGTATCGTTAATTAGCACGAGAATACTGACACTGGGACTAATACTGGTAGTAGTGTCAAAGATGCGGTTCTTACCGCCAACTTGGACGCGGAGGAGAACATGGACTGCGCCGAGTATGGGTCGAACGGCCCTGCCGACTCACCGCCGGAGCCGGCGTTGATCGCGTAGACCGGCGAGCCGCTGGGGTAGAACAGCCCGTAGTTCCTCTCCGACGTCGGCCCGGGCTTCATGTTCTCGTTGAACAGCGCGAACACGAACACGTCGATGGGCACCTCGGGCTTGAGCGGCGTCCCCTGGTTCATGGCGATCCTCTGCATGAGGTTCCCGTTGTACGCCGCGGCATTCTGCACGGTGGCGCCCACCTCGTCCTCGTCCCCCTTGGACGGCCACCCGGTCTCCGAGATCCTCACCCCGACGTCCGTGTGGCCCATGGCCTTCATGGCCATGTACACGGCGTCGATCTGCGCGTAGAGCATGTTGTCGTAGGTGAGGTTGGTGTTGGGGTCGCGCATGCCGGGGTTGGGCTGGAACAGCACGTACGGCAGCGACACGCTCCCGGGGCTCGCCTTGTAGGCGAAGAACGGGTACGCGTTGATCAGGAACGGCGAGCTCGTCTGCCCGTGGAAGTCGAGTAGTGGCTGGATGTACTGCGCGAGGTCCTCCCGGAACGAGCCGGACGACGGTGGGTCGCTGGTGGCGAGTATGTTCATCGAGTGCGCCGACGAGACGGTCACCTGGCCGCTGAGGCCGAGGTCGCCGAGCGCGCCGTTGATCGCCTGCATGGCGGGGAGCAGGCTGGCCATCATTCCGGCGTCGTTGCTGGCGAACACCTCGTTGCCTACGGTGATGCAGGTGACGCGGGTAGCCGGGAGGAAGGGCTGCACGTGCTGCGCCACCCACTGGCGGGCGGCGCCGGGGTTGTTGGCCAGGGACTGCAGGTTATCGTTGCTGACGGTGATGATGAACTCCACGCCGGTGTTGGCGAAGGACGTGAGCACCTTGGGGTCCGCGTCGTAGAGCTTCACCTTGTTCACGTTCAGCGTCCGGAGGAGCCCCGCCACCTGCGTCGGGTCCGGCAGGTTGTTGGCTATCTGCCCGTAGTTGATGCCGAACTTTTGCGCCGCCGACGCCACGTCCACTGCGAAACACGGCGAGCTTAACAGTCAGTAATTACCTTGCTGTTTTGCCATGTTCCAAAACATTATCTTTTTTTTTTTTGCTCATTTGAATTCTCTGGAGAACAGGACGTTTTTTTAACGAAATTGAATTTCGTTTTCAGATAGAGCCATGGAATACTTTAGGTAGGAAGTCGCCTTTGCGGTTAACTTGCAGAAAAAAATCGATCAAAAATAGGCAACCTACTAATTAATAATGTATGCAAGCAGATGGGATCAGGGTTTTGATAATAGGCGATTATCGGCCGTACCGGTTCTGCCACCCCCGGTAGAGAATCAAACCGGCGCCGAAATTTCCGATTGAGTTGAATTTTGGTTAAATTTGATTGATTTTTGCTTGAATTTGATTTTTTAGAAAATTTAAAATCCAAAAAAAGTTGAAAAATTTCGGCCTAAATTTGCCGATTATCGGCCATATCGGGCTTACCGGTCACCCTCGGTATTTTTTTTTTACCGATATTGAAAACCCTGGATGGGATTAACCTAGAGAGAACAAGGGTCAATTCACAAGAGTATGATTTCAGCAAGAAATCGTATAGTGACGCGGGAAATTTTAATCAAGATCGTAAGCATATGTGCCCATCAGAGCTGACAAAGCAAATCGGCTCAATTAACTCTACGAAAATGACATCGTACAGTTATTGGCAGGAACAATCCTAAACAGGTTTGCTGGATCTCAGATCTCCATACTACGCTTCACAGCTGCTTTCAGTATCGTTCTTGCCGGAAAGGCACAGCCCAGAATTCTATATAGTCACTCTTCAAATTTATTGAAACAAAATGGACAAGGATCTTATCGATTGGGATATGAACAAGGAATCGTGCACAGAATTCCAAAAACGAGCATTCACGACGACAGACGTAGAGAAGGAACAACAGGATGGCCATGAGACTAGTAACATCAATGGCGGCAGAGCGGGGCGCGGGCAAGAAGAAAAAGGAAATCCAGAGCGCAAGAAACAGGGAACGAGCGAGAGTGGCCACTGGATTGCTCACCTGAGAAGAGCGGGAGCAGGAGGCAGAGCAGAAGCGAGGAGACGCGGACGCGGGGCTCCATTTGCGTCTCGCCTTCCCTCTCCTCTCCTCCTCCCTCTGTTCTGCGCTGACACGGAAAGGGTTGTTACGTTCGCAGTTAGTACAGCCTTCCCTTCTTCTCTGTCCTCGGGGTGTGTATATATATATATATATATATTGAGTATATGGATATATGGTTACCACTTGAGTATATGAATATATATTGAGTATATATTGAGTATATGGATATATATATTGAGTATATATATATATTTTGAGTATATGGATATATTGAGTACATGGATATATTGAGTGTCTAAGTCTTGATAATGTTGTCGTAGTGTGCAACTCTTATAAAAATATATTGAGTATTAAAAGACTTCCTCCCATCTAGGATCGTGCGACAAC
Source organism: Hsuehochloa calcarea (assembly GCA_036346395.1). Lineage (NCBI taxonomy): Eukaryota > Viridiplantae > Streptophyta > Magnoliopsida > Poales > Poaceae > Hsuehochloa > Hsuehochloa calcarea. Next base: position 55,237,928 of record CM070593.1, on the reverse strand, counting down.
CCTAAAGCACAAGGTGCAGGGCTGAGAAAGTAGAGGCAAGCGGGAGCAAAGTCGACTATGGCAACATGACAAAAAAAGATAATGAAATTGGTTGGAATAGAGAGAGCTATCAAATCAAACTGAAGAGGATGAGACATGGCGGCGTGGAACTGGAATCCATCACGATCGGTACTCGAACTCTTCGGCGACAGTATCAAGATTCCAACTCGACGGCGACGCGAGGGTGAGACAAGAGGCTGCGTGATCACGATTGTGTGGGTGGATCGTCGAAGGCGAAGAAGACAACTGGCAACGAGGCAATCGGATCAGAGGCAAACACGGACGAGGACGCAGTGGTGTTGTTTGCTGCTACTTGACGACGAGATAGTATGCTACAACTAAGAGGCCGCCCCTAGGAGTAGAGATTGCTCCTTCCTGGAGCAACGACAACGGAAGATGAGTAGGCGGTTAGAATTTTACAACCCGTTAGATATTTGTGTATACAACAAATATGAGCGTCTATAGTTTATGTGACATATATATCAAAAATCATATTTAATATAAATGAATTCGTACTTAAAACCGGTCAACTCTCATCTGCAAATACTAACAACTGTCACCTAAAGCATATATATATATATATATATATATATATATATATATATATATATATATATGTGTGTGTGTGTGTGTGTGTGTGGGAAGAGCAGGCCAATATATATACCAACTATAGGACCATTCCTTCACGCTTCGTGCACTTGCGACCCTGTTTCGTTTGCGGAAATGTCAGTATTTGCAGCACCCAAATGGTCGGGTATCTGGACTTTTCAGCAACCAAAATTAATCATGCCATGCTTCCACTAGTCACAGTCCGTCACGCGTGTGCTAGAGAGTAGATAGGTCATTTCGGCCATTTGTTTCATATGGATTAGACACCGAGGAGGCCATTTTAGCGCGTGTGCTTTTGCCTCTGCATGATATCTTTAAGAACTCTGATGCCCATTTGTCCAAGGAGTCTGCACAATCAATAGTCAACGTTCAGCCTTGTCTGGTCTGAGGAGGAAGTGCATGAGTTGGGTTGAACTCTTTCCTCTCTTATCAGAAGAGCAAGGAATCCAAGTTAACCTTCTCCGGTTTTACACTGGATGATGGTTGTACTTTTGCAGACGATCTGAATATGGCCGTTTTGCCTTTTTTTTTTTTTTTCAGGGAACTTGTCTTTTCAGGATACATGAAGACAGTGGATGGAGAGGAATGCTAGAGTCTTCCGCAACGAATGCAAAACAGTCGCTCCAGCGGTAAACGAAATCAAAGAAGATTTGTCAGCGGTGGAGATCGGCGGGCGCGGTGTGCGTGGATAGGCCCTTCTAGTTCTTAGAAGCGTGGTAGCGGTGATTTGGGCCTTGTAATTGTTGAGAAACTTGAGTTAAAGAGTTGATAAAAGTAACGCCGAAACTATCTTGGTGGATTTTAATTTTTAAATAGGATCATATTGCACCCAGAAAGAGACAGATCAATTAATAAAAAGGCTTCTCATACCGTGTTTCTATCTATTCCTCTCTCTATCGATTATCTATTGTGTAATATCGATTATCTATTGTGTAATGATTGGTTGATTGTTTTCTGTGACTACTACGTTCTTAAACATGTTATCGGCACGAATCAATTTATACGGCTGAATCGGTATGTCTATGGAATCCCATCTTTCAATCCCTAAATTTTGCTATGAATTAATATGGTAGATTAATTTTGATTCGATATGTTTAGATATGTTAACTGCTAATTAGCCATAATATTAATTAGCGTTCTAAACAGATATTAGAGTGTAGATGGATTTTAATGTTCATCGATACTGTTCATGCAAAAAAAAATTGTGATCACCAGCCAGAAGTTGGTCACACGCCGCTAGATCGCCGGTGCCCGGTGCCCGTGTATCCATCCGCTGCGCGAGGTGGCGAGGTCGCGCCATCTCCGCCGGCTGGCCGCGCGTGTCCGGGCTGTGTGCCACCGCTTTTTGCCCAAGGACGACCGCGTGCACTAGTGCGCTACGCCACCGCTACGCCGTCAAGCTCGTCGCGTCGATGAAAGATCTAGATTCACCATTATGAGTTAATGGAGTGTTTTGGTGATTAATGATAAATCTAATTGTGAGACTAACTATTTTGTCAAGTATTATCTTGTGTAGTCTCATTTGGATATAAAGGTGAAATTCAACGAGGTATGCATTTGACTCATACTCTTATATAATATTGCATTCCTCGGATCCAAAATATAGGAAGAACTCCACCATAAGTATATCTTGAATATGTGCATATGATCTTATTACACATTAGTGCATGCACACATTTAGGATGAGCTCATTCTATATTTTATGGTTTCATTAGTATTGATCCATATTCCGTCTTCCACATATATTTGTGATCTTTACTTTGAAACATATCCGTTTGAATATATAGAACTTGCATAGTTTTTGTATACTCATGTTTTGAGTATTATGTAACATGTGTAGTTCTTACAAACTTATGTCGTGAGTATTTGTAACTTGTGCAGTTCATATATACTCATGTTGTGTTACTTTCATCTAAATCAATTTATGTGTGATTGAAATGGTTATCATCAATTACCAAAGAGGGAAAGATTGAGGTATCTTGTCCCACCATTATGAGTTAATGGTATAGTGTGGTAATTAATGATAATCATATTGTGGAACTAACATTTTCTATGAGTTGGATGAATAGGTTATGTTACAGGATGATGAAGACTTGGGAGGATCATGAGTTGATCATCAAGTCAAGAGCTTGGTGTAAAGGATGCATCATGAGTTGATGCTTATCAAGAAGAGATGATCATGAGTTGACCATCAAGACAAGAGAAGACCCATCATGTGTTGATGGATGTCAAGCAAAGGATCATCATGCGTTGATGATTATCAAGTTAATGATCCGGACTTGAAGTGTTGATGTTTTCAAGCTTCAAGAAGATGGAAGGCAAAGGTATGACTAGCTAGGGCTAAGGATGTGTTCCTAGTCTTTTACCGGTCTTGGTGTTTGGTTGGAAGACCGGATTGCTAGTATAGGTTACCGTACTATTAAGAGGGGTCTTAACTAGTAGTTTGAGTTAGTCATGTGTTGATAGCTCAATATGGTTGCTCTAGCTCATCTAGGCATGATGTTATTTATTTGCGAATGTGTTTTGCAAATAGTCGATGCTCATGCATAACCCTTGTAGCATGTGACTTAAGTTTGCAAATGTGTTTTGCAAATGGTGTAAGTCCATGTACCTTATTCCTTGTGATGAGTATTCTAAAATGTTGGCAAATGTGTTTTGCAACTAGCTGAGAATATCATCTTTTAACCTTGTTGGAATTGTACTCAAATGGGCGAATGTGTTTTGCCATTTGAAGTGAAGCAAATGTGTTTTGCTTTTATGGTCTACCGGTCAGACCGCCGGTGTGGACCGGTCTGACCGGTGGCCAATCGGTCGAACCGGCCATATGTTGGCGGTCCGACCGATTTGCTTTGACTTGGAATCTATGTTTGGAAGTTCCGCTGTTGTGAAAACGGAACTTCCGATGTGAGAAAGTTCCGGGGTTCGTGCGGAACGATTATTCCAGAGATCGTCCGTTTTGGGACTTATCCAAATTTTTATCGGGCGGTCGGACCGCCACCGCGCGGCGATCGACCGATTTCGACCGCCATTGCATGGCGGTCAGACCGGCCGAAGGCCCAACGGCTAGTTTTCTAGCCGTTGGCGCATGGGGCGGTCCGACCGGCCATTGGTTGGCGGTTAGACCGGCCCTGTGCTGATTTGTAGGAATCTTCTCCCAACGGCTAATTTTGTGTGTGAGCTATATATATCCACCTTGGCCTGTTGGGAGAGGTTGCTGGTGCTATTGTTGAGTGCTATACTCATTCTTTGAGCTAAAAGTAAGACTTTCTTCTCTATTGTGCATGTGTTGCACTTGGTGAGATTTGAGAGCAAACCCTAAGTGCATGTGTTGCCTTAGGTAGTGGATGTGTATCCACGTGAGCGTTTGACACTTGATTAGTTCAAGTGAGAGTTGAGATTTGTTACTCTTGGTGTTTGCCGACACCTAGACGGCGTGGAGGCATCGTGCGCGGTGATCTTCTCAAGAAGCTTGTGAGAAGGCCCGGCGTGTTTGTGAGTGGTTTGGTTCTCGCCATTTCCGGAGTGGAGGAAGAGCAACCGTAGTGGAGCGAGGTGTTGGTTCGGTTTGGAACCGGTCCAAGTGGTTGGACTTACCTCAGAGGTGTTGGCTTAATTAGTGGAGCCGGTCCAACGTGGTTGGACTTACCTCAACGTGGATTAGGGGAGACCGGCAAGTCTCCGAACACCACGGTAAAACATAATCGTGTCATCTTGTTTTTAGTTGTGCTTTACTTTGAGCAATTTACATTACATGCTTTAATTGTTTATATATCATTGCGTGATTGCTTCCTTGTATTGTTGGTGCACTTAGTTGAGCCTAGTTGTTTTAGGTTTTAATTGTGCAAAACCAATCCGTTATTAGCTTCCGTATTATATATTGATTTTAGAGCCGAAAGATTTTTAAAACCGCCTATTCACCCCCCTCTAATCGGCCACCTCGATCTTACAGTCGAGCGCTGCCTCTCCGTGCGCCGCTGGCTTGCCACTGTCGTGCCACGCTCCACGCACCTGCTTAGCCGCCTTTGCCACTAGCACAGGGGCAGGGGAAACCTTAGCGCCCCATGTGTAGGGAACGGTTGGACTGTGGTGGGCCAATAAAAAAGAGCCCGATCCAAGTATTTTTCCAAAAATAAGAAATAAAAACGAGAAATAAAAAATGAAAATCCTAAAATTCACAAATAGACCTTTAGAGTTCTGAAAATTACGAGGAAACTTTTGTGGATAAGGATATTTTGTGAAAAAACCCTAGAGTTTGAGAAATTTACGATGAACTTCGAATTTTTATATATTATTGCAGAATAACCATCGGGAATCTGATTTTTACGATAAATTAGTATGTTTCATGGTTATTGTATATTTTAGACCCCCGGCTTATGGTTATTTGCTTTAATATTATTTATTTTATGCAATAACCTTAAATAATCCTAGAAACATGGTTTTCAGGCATATAAGCTTCTATAATTTTGTGAAGCCTTAGACTTAGCACACCCTGGAAGCTTCTTATCAATGGGTTTTATTTTTCCATAGCTTTATTTGCTGAAATTGTTTTTTTCTGTCATATTGATAATTCTAAAAATTATCCATAGACCTCATTAATTAGCAGAAATTCATAAAAAAATGCTAGAAAAATTTGGAAAATTCATTAAAAAAATATGATGAATAGATGTTAAACCAATCTTGACTTATTTCGCAATATCCATGCTTTAGATTCTATTTTACCTATAGTAAAACTGAATAATCGTACGAACCCAATGTAGGAGATGTTAGACATCGTAAAGAACGAATTCGTCGAGTTTATCCTGAATGGCAACAACTAACTCAGTTGGTCGATGAACGCAAAGTGATCGATCAATTAATAAAGAGATTCCTCATACTATGTCTCCATCTATTCGTCTTTTTGTCGATTGTCTATTGTGTGGTGATTGTTCGATTGTGTTTCTACTACTATGTTCTTCAACTGTCATTTCCTTCCAATGTATTAGGTGGCGAGTGGAGTTTGTTCTGGGTTGTTGTTACTGTTGCGATCAGGTGGATCTCCTGCATGTTCTCCGGCAGGGAAAAAATCGGATTTCTCTTCAATTCAATAGAAGGAAAGGCTCTGGTAGAGTTTGACGTGCCATGTTGCGGGTATGATTGATTGCATGATAAGGGAATAATTCTGGGTAGCTGTTCGTCGCGTAGGGGTGAGTGGCATCTCAGGGAAATATAATGTTTTGGCACTGTATTAACCAAACGATACCACCAGAACACCTGCTAAATTTAGCAGGTTCGGTCGGTAGCATGGACCACCACGTGGAATAGTGTTTTGCTCCGGGTTTGGTATGCTCAGTTGTCGGCTATAATTTACACTAGTAGATTCGTGTGGAACTTCGGGTCCTCGTGGCAAGGTTCTGTATCCATGCATTTCGTCGCCACATATAACATATAATACAAGTATGAAACCAAAGAGCCCTTGAAAAGTATGAAACCAAATATAATGTATTAAATCTTTTGCAACTGCGTGCGTGTTACCTCTTGCTACGTGTGATATCTCATTTTCGAACGGTAAATAGTATCTCATTTGATTTTCAATACTCGTTCAATTTTCATTTTGCCGCTTAACTTCTAGAAATTTCGAGTTTCCTCTAAGCTCGGGTTTGTGTTTCAAACCTACTCTCAATTTCCAAATTCAAAATTCAATCTTTTCCGATTTTTGAGCCCCTCCCAATATCTTACCTCCTTTTATTTTGTTGGGCCAACTCAGTTCTCAGCCCACTAGATTTTCCCTTTTTTTTTTCTTTCTACCCCTCTCAGGCCAAAGTCCCCGCCGGCCCGGCCTTTCCTCATTTCTCCGGCCCGACCCGCTCGTTTTTTCCGGCCCAGCCCGCGACAGCTTTACTTTTCGGCTTCCGGCCCGCGCCTGCTTTTCCTGTCTCTCTCCCTCATCACCTCGGCCGCGTCGCCCGTCCCTCTCCCCTTATCCTCTCGCTCGCATCAAGCGCGTCGCCTCGCTCCCATCGTCGCTCTCTCTCCCTCCCTCCCTCGTGCTGCCGGCTCTTCGCCTCCCCTCCACCACTCTTCCCCATATCCGCCCTTGCCCGCCCCCGCCTCCTCTCCTCGGCTCGGCCGATTCGCGCTCCACTTTCCCCCAACCGCTCCTCTGCCGCGTCGCCCCCACCTCCTCCCGGGTCAGCGCCGCCCCCACCTCGGGCCGCCTCGCCACCGACTCCCCTGCAGCTCGCCCCGCGCCGTCGCCTCCACCACTGGCGCTTTGCCTCGTGACATCGGCTCGTCCTCGCGAAGACGACTCGGCCGGACCAAGACGTGCGCCGCCCGGTCCGTTGCCTCTCCGGTAAGCGCCAGCATCCCGTCGTCCTCGCAGTCATGGGCCGCCATTCCGTCGCCATACCGCGCCCATTCCGCGCCATGCTACCACCTCCACTGGCGTCATCACCTCCCCGGCTCCATCTCCCCCTCCCGCGACTATAAATGGCCCAGTGCCCTCCACCTCCTCCCGCCTTTCTCCTCCCTCTCCCCAGGTAAGTGCTCCAAAGCCCCCGATCCTTCCTTCTCCTTCGGCCGAAGGCCCTTGCGCCGCCGCCCGCTCCAGCGCCACCTTGGCTTCAGTCGACAGCCTCCACCAGTGCCCCTCCATCTCCACCAAACACCGGTGAGCACCCCTCCCCTCCAGCATTCCATTTTGCTGCCCCCACCATCCGTCTGGACATCGCTCAACAGCCACCTGAGCGCCTCCCTGTCTCCTCTGTGACCCAGCTCCACCTCCCTCAACTCCCTCGCCGCCCAGTCGCCCCTAGCGCTCCTGTTTCCCCCCGGTCAGACCGGCCGCCTCACCAGTCAGACCGGCCTCCAAAACCCCTCCTTCCCCCTTCTCCCTCTCTGCGCTCTCTCCCTCTCAGTGCCCTCTCTGTCTCTGGCCGAGCCCCCTCTCAGCAAAAAATCTGGAAGCATTTGGTGCATTGCCCTTGTTGCTACCAATGTTCCATTCGTTGTTAATCATTGAGTTTGATTGTGAATATATGCCCATCAGTAGCAATATGTTGTCAGCTGGTGAAAATGTGTGATCCGAATTTGAGATTTGTGCAACTGGCAAATGAAGACCTTCTGTGTTGATCTATCAGTTGAGATTCTATGATCTGACGATTTAAAACTCTGCGATGTATAAGTTGATAATTGAATCCTTGTGTTTGATTATGGAAAACAAAATCTCAGTGGCTGGTTTAGCAGTAATCTCATTTTGACAATCGAAATCTGTGATGAATCTGGCAGTGAGTGATTGTTGGCTGAGAATTGTGTTCTGGCTTTGAAACCTTTGTTTAGTAATCTTGCAATTGTGAATTGGTTCATTAAGTCAATAATTTGTTTGGTCTAGAACTGAAAGTTGTATGATTGATGTGGCAGTAGATTGAGTCCTGTCATTTGGAATCTCTGTCAATTGAGTTGTTGTGTCGTAGAAGTTGCGATTAATTGTTATTCATCCGCTTCAATTTTCGACATTTGATTCGTAGTGCTTCCCCAGATAAGTAGTAGTAGCATTGAGGTTTCAATCGATCCGGCATTTGAGAATTGATGCAATAAGGATAGTAGGATGTTTTGCTGGTAATAAATTGATTACTGACTAATTGTCTGTGATTACTGATCATCAGTATAAGTGTTTTGGAAGTAATGTAAATGGTTGGTTGTGATCCTGATTATTAGGGATAGCTTTAATCTTCAGTAGCAGTATTGTCTATTGGATTTGTTCATCAATTGTTAGCTGTTGGTTAGTGTTTCGTCAGTAGATCAATGATTGTTGGAAGTAATGGTATTTGGTGAAAACTGGAAGTATTGATTTGATTGCTTTATCAATCTGTATTGTTTGGCAATGATTGGTGTTCTGGCATCGATTATTTGGCGATAGAATCTGTGTCCTCATATGGCAGTAGGTCGTGGTAATAAGTTGACTAGCTGGCATCTGAATCGTTGTTTATCTGGCAGCTGAAATTGGTATTGAGTTGCTATTGGATTGTGTGTCGATCGGGTACCCTAGATTTGGTTAGAACCTATAGTTAAGTTGCTTTATCGCCTATAGAAGGATAGCCTTGTAGTCTTCCAAATCCGCGGAAGAGCATTCCGGCAAAAACTCCTTCGACCTTACCGTCCTTTGTACCCTCCCTCCGGGCAGAAATTCTCCGCCATTCCTCCTTTCGCCCAACTGGTCGTTTGACTCTGTCAAACATTCCAGTGTCGCCAAACTCTTCTCTCAAGCCCGTCCTCCGCAATCTTTCTGATGCTCTTGTGTTTTATTGGTCTTTTGAGTTCTTTTGATTTATTTGGTTTTTCAATCATTATTGCGTAATTAGAAATCGAAGTCCAGAAGAATCGACGACTCGAGTAGGATCAAGATCCAAGCAAAGACGCCGACCAAGAATTCCAACCTCTATCTAATCAGGCTTTGAGTAAGATCAAGGCCACGGTAAAATAGCCCAGGCGAGTCAACACTTTGATCATTTTGATCCTACATTTTATGCAAATTATGTTCTTTTAAAATATCAAATTGCATGCTTTAATTTCTATGCAAATGTATGTCAAACATCTTAAAGTAGTTAAATACCTATTTGATGATTAAATAATAATTATACCATATCCTGGATAATTGAACTCCCAAAAACTCTTATCACCCTAGTAAATATATGGTAGCCTACTAGTTATAGGTCGTACTTAAACGTCATGCTAGACTTGTTTAAGTACTGGAGTATTACCTACCCCAAATCATCATCCTTTAAACCACAACAATTGTTTTGGGCAGTCATTGGGGGAGAATGATTGAATTGGTTGTGATAATTTGTTTTATACTTCTCTAAAACTCTAAAAACTTGCTAATACCCATCTGGGCGGATGGTAAGCTGGAGGGTATATAGTTGGGTGCTAATGTAGCCTAGGATATTTTTGTGGATGTCATGTGGTAAGAACAACTCAGATGATCTTAAGAACTTAATCATGTGATGACCTCCTATTGTAAAATAGTACAACCACAAGTCTATAATGGTGTCGACCTGGCTAACTAATTTGTGTCCATCGATACGAGTTGCACCATTGGAGGGGCACCCCTTCACCGTGAGCCTAAGAGGCTACGGGTTGGGGTATGTGACTTGCGGGACACTAGGCGTAAGTTGCATGGCGCAAGAGGGGGTCTGGGTAAGTGGTTGTCGGGTCCCACGGGAACGAAACCCTACTCAGGTGAAACCTTAGCGGGTGTGGCAAATACCGAGGGATGCCTTGTAAAGGCCTTGTGATAATCTCCCCTTGATTCACATGTCTACGGAAACGTATGTACATATCAAGCTGATTATCTCTTGTGGGTAAAGATGTAAAATCTCTGCAGAGAATAAAAACTGTTCGAACAGTCGTGTCCACGGTCACAGGCGGGCATAGGAACTTACAAGATATAATTCTATTTCAAAACTTTTGTGGATGTGATGAAAAATGTGCGGGGCTCACCTAGCCCTTGATTTGGATTTTTCCTGGGTATCCTTACCAAGCATTGGTAATAAGTGGGTATGACCACCAACAAAAATATAAGCATGAAGGTGGAGGTAGCCTTTGCTTTTATTAATTATTGCACAATTAATCTCTTTAAAAATGCAGTTTGGTTAAAATGCTAAGTGATAGGATTTTCTAATATCTGTATTTATAAATACTGCTTTACGCAAATGAAAGAACCCGAGCCATCCTTGTTACACCTTGTATATATATTATTGCATCTGTTGTGTTGGCTCGCGAGCACGGTAGTTGTACTCATCCTCGCTCTTTCCCCAAACCCTCATAAACAGGAACCCTAGAGCTGTCGATTGCATCAAGGATCAAGAAGTCTGAAGACCCAGGAAATGTTGAAGCGTAGTTTAGTCCTTAGCTTCTCTAGTCTCACCCCAGTCTAGCTGACTCCATCGGTTCTTGTGTGCCTCCTATATTGTCCAAGGTTTTTCGGATAATATCGGCGTACACGGGTTCCCCAGTCACTTGCCTGCGGTAAGATGTGACCTCACCCCCTTTGCTTCCGTTGTTGCTTCCGCTATCTTTTGTAATGTATTCATTTGGTCTGTTCGGCCTTTATTATAAAAATTGGCCCGAAGCGGTCTATATAAACTCTGGTGTGCAAATTAATGAATGAAACGATTTTACACCATGTATGGTTTGATTCAGTAATGTGCCTGTGAAGTGCTATCTACTGATCCAGAGAATAGCACAGTGGTTTCACAATGGAATCCGGATGGAGAAATCTAGGGTCCCACACTAAGCTATAGTACACTATACACTATATCCATTATCTTTTATTTGCCTCTCCATTTCTTTCTCACTTTGTTTAGTGTTTACGTATCTATCATCAATCCTTGACCTTAGAATGTAAAGTGTATAGTGTACTATATCTCCGTCGGCATCCCTCGACCACCATCGGTCGCGGTCATACCTCGCACTCCGTCCACCGCCGCCGTCCTCCGCCGGCCTACCTCGACCTCCGTTGGACGTCGTGGCACCCTAGGTTCGATCCTCTCACTGTGCTTCGGTGCTTGCTGATTTCCAGGGTGATCCAATGGGGTTTTGACCGATTCGTGCTTGCGGGTTACGGGTTCAATCGTGTGATGGTTCCGATATGCAAATATCAATTCATCCATGGCCTATTAGTTTTGTTCTTTGCAGTAGCTTAATCAAATAATGGACTTACAACATATTGGCTTGTGCCCGTGGGCCGGTGGACATGTATTTATGCATGAGTGATTACTTTCAGATGTTAGTTGTTAGGCAATAATAATACTAATTGCATCATATTTCACTGAACCATTCATTGCATTTTTCTAGATATTTGGTAAGAAGAAGTATGACATATGTTGTCATCTCGACGATGTGAAGACAAGGACTATCTTTATTTTCATGATTAGTGATAGATCCCCAAATTATTATTCTTACTATTGTCCTTCACAAATTGTTGTTAATTGATTCGGATTTCAGAACTCCAAATTATTGATGCTAATGAGTTGTAAACTGATTCAGATTTGAGTCCCTATGTGCTAATGTGATCTGTGATTTTTGTTGTAAGATTTTGTGAATGGTTGTTCTAGTGAACCATGGTCATGTTAGAAATTTAGTTTTGTTTGATCTTTTTCCTGGTTTGTGGCTGTGGTGCTCAGGGGAATCAAAACGGTGTTCTTCTAGTATGCATTTTGGTCTTATAGAAAATCAGAGTGATGTGAAAAATTCTATCTTATCATCCATAAATAGTACGTATGATCGAATTTCGTAGATATGCATTACTAATTTCAAGTGAAATAACAACTAAAAAGTTTGAAATAGATGACGAGGGCTTTATTAGTGAATGAACAAATGGTAACTTGTATCAAGGGTATCTTAGACTTTACAATTTTAAGTCAAAACTCAAGAAACCAAAAACGTCATATTATCAAACACCCTAGTTTGATTTAAATGCTAGATGCTAAGCTGCTTAAGTAAAAAAAAAAGTTTTAAGCTATAAATAAAAAAGGCAAAGCCTAAACAGGGCCAATAGCTGAAATGGAACAAAATATTAATCTCTTGTCAAAATGAGATTAGGAAAGGAATTTCAGGAGGAATATTCTAAAAAAGGAAAATTAAGGGACTGAATCACTGGCGGCGTCGAGTCGCGTGTAGGGGAAGACGTCAAAACGGAACGGTGGGAACTGGGACGGGGAACGGCGAGGCCCCGCCATCAACCGCACGTGCTCGGAGTGAGGCCGCCGTGCGTTGCACCTGCGACCTTTCGTCGCCACGTCGGAGTTGGCCCAGGCGTTAAGTGATCCCACGTCATCTCGTTAGCCGAACTGGAAAGGTCCCTACGGGAGGGAGAGCGATTTGTTCAGATCTTGTGTCTCTGGCTTGTGGGTCCCACTGGGGCAGCTGGTATTGATCAGTGGGAGTAATAAATCCGGTGGCTTGAACCTACGCTGCTGCGCGGGAAGTGACGGGTAACAAAAGCGATAGATGCGTGCACGGTGCACCTTTCACTGACTGGTTCGTTCGGTTTTTACCTAGGCTGCTGCCGTACACGGCTTGCATTTGCTGACTTTTCTGTGCGGCTAGTCGGCTGCCTCCCATTGGAGCTTGGAAACAATCAACATCCTGATAGACCGTGAAAAGATAGAACTGATCCCCGGCGGCCGGGCCCCGTGCTCAAGCAACCTGGACCCAACAAAAAAAAAAAACTTTCTGGCTCATTCATGTGTATACCCCAATCATGTTAGATTTAGATATTATCTTATGCAGCCTGTCAAGATAGCAGCTAACTACTAGGAATTAGGAAACTGGGAATGTTAGGATAACTGAGATGACAGCAGCCTTTTCTGTTGATAGGCTACCCCGTATGAATGTTTAAGAATACTCGGCGCTCTTTTGAACTTTATTTGTTCACAAATATTTTTTTGCTCCACGTTTTCTAAATACATAATTTCTTATTTTGCCTTTAAGTGCAGTGAGACTAGACAAATCATTCATTCTAGGTTGCTCATGCGCTTATACAAATATCGAGAATAAAAGGCTTAGTTATCAAGGGCATTTTGATCACATTGGATAATTTTGTTTTGCCTTGGTAACCATACCTCCCTTTATCAAGAGTGACAATTCACGAACTAAGAGAGCATATAATTTGGGTCTATAAGCAACATATTGGACAAACTGTACTAGATATTCAATCTGTTCACAAAGTTGTCAATGTTTTACTATCGATCTTACGAATGAATATTTAGAGGGTCTCTTAGAATTAGAACAACGCAGATAATAACACATTAATTTATACAAGTTCAAGCCTTCTTCGAAGAGAATACCAACTCTACTCATGTGTGGATGTATTGAATGTGCTGATTACAATCAAGAGGAAGACTACAACTTAATGTCTTATGCTCCAGATCGTGTTGCCCTTTGTCTACTAACTTCATCCCTTATATAGTGCATGAAGGGGTGATAGTTTCTTTAATCCAAGAGACGTATCAACGTTCCAAATGATGACACGATTGATGTGGGTTATCGTTAGAAAGATAATCCCCCCACGTCGCTAGGCAGTTATTGCCAGAGACAGAGGTATAAAACATACAATTATTCTATAGAACAACAACATATATTAACTACCTATTGTGTTTAAACACGGTGCATAAGACTATAATCAATTGGGCTCACATACCTGCAGACTCTATCGATTATAGGGTGGTCGTGAATAAATCTACGACTACAGGGTGATCGTAGAGAAGACTTACAATCAGAGATGGGTTGTAGAAAAACTTACGACTAGATACTGGTCATAAAAGGTTTACGACCAGGGGGTGCTCGTAGTAAGACTTACGACCACTCGGTTAAGCTTCTCCTTTATATACAATAAGTGATATATTTACAAGTAGTATAAAAAACATTACTATCTATAATTAAAATTATAAATAATTAAATAATTAAAATTTATTAAATCATCGTCAAAAGTCTTTAAGTATTGTGATTGCAACTTACAAGTAACGGTCTCTTATCGTTAGGCGCGTATATATATATATATATATATACACGCACACACACCTCCGTTCTCCTCAACAACAATAGAAGCTCTAAAGAAAACAAAGAAATAGAAAGGGTAGACATGTTGGGCCTGGCCTAACCCGGGCTGAACGTTTTGACATGAAATTGGCAACCGGACCGGGCCGGGCTGAACATGGTTTTGGAGGGTAACGCAGTTAGGATGGATCGACAAAAGAAAATAATAATAAAAAAAAAACAGAAGCAGCTGTGGCATTGATCGGAATCATACGCAAGCAGTTCTCAACTTCCCGTTGTGGCATCCATCTTGCCAAATATGACGTACGTACGTAGCAGGCATGGATCAATCCAAAAATTTCAACGGAAGATCGTTCCATGTCATACATACAAGCGTACAACTTCATAATCTCTCGTAACGTCCCACGTTGGAACAGCTACGACAAAACGCACAACACCACCAGAAAGGACCTACCGACCTAGTGCACCTCCAGACCTCCTCTTCCTTGTGGGTGTAGATGACGCAGTCCGACTTGGGATACGCGATGCACGCGAGCACGTACCCCTCGGTCATCTGCGCATCGTCCAGGAACGACCCCTCCGACTGGTTGACCTCGCCGGAAGCCAGCTTGCCGGCGCACGTCGAGCACGAGCCGGCCCGGCACGAGAAGGGCAGCTCCGCGCCGGCCGCCTCGGCGGTCTCGAGGATGTAGCTGTCCCACGGGACCTCGACCTCGTTCTCCGCGCTGTCCGGGCCGATGAGCTTCACCTTGTGCACGGCCGCCGCGGAAGCCCTGAACCCGCCGGAGAGCCTTGCGCCTGACGCGAGGCTCGGCGGTTGCTTCAGGGAAGCGAGGCATGGGGTGTTCTTGATCGGTGGAGCAAACGTCCTGCACCTGATGCCGGAAGCAGGAACGCGCGTTGTCAGAGCACCCGAAGTTGCCATCGATGTTGCTGATCCCTAGGGAGTTCTACAGAAGAAATCAAGAAACAGAATTTCACTTGTGACCAGAAACAGCGAGGGAATAAGGGTACGGTGACGCGTACCTCCCCGTTGCCTTGTCGAGGTGATCGAGGTGTTGTGACACAAAATAGCAATGTACGCTTATCGCCCGATGTCAAAGCCACATAAATCGAAAAAAGGAGGAAGCTCGGCTCAGCGCGGACCGGCATGGCCGGCGCATGGCCTTGGCCGGGCGTGGTATGACCGGTGCTCAGCGCGCGACCCGGCATTCCGGCGCATAGCCTGGCGAGGAAAGACCGGCCGGTCGCGGACTCGGCCGGCCGGCAAAGCCTTGATGGCGCGGCGGAGGCCGGCCTTCGGCGGCACTGCAACATGGCCGGCGGAGGTCGAGGCGCGGATGAGGCCGACGGCTCGGCTGCTTTGCACGACGTGCGGGCCTTGGCGATGCGGCGGCGCGCACTTCCAAAGAAGCCGGCTCATATGGTGGCTAGGGTTGTTTCCTAACTCCTCCATTATATATGGTTTCCTCAAATGGGCTTTGGCCCAATTAATTCCACCTCCACTTTGGGCCAAAAGGCCAAATGGGCTTGACCAGTTGTCATGATTTTGTTTTTTCCCATTTGTATTTCATGGAAATCAGAAATTTTATTTTAAATAAATTCCTATTATAAATTTGCATTTAGATCCCTACAGATCTAAAATTATATAAATATTTAAATAAATGTGCATTCACATTTATATATATATATATATATATATATATATTTTTACATATATAGGATTATTATTTTATTGCAATTTATTTGCAATACGCATTCGACCATATTTAAATTTGCTATCTTTAGCAAAATTAAAATTCAAAATTCCCATTTAATGAGTACCATTGTACTTAATAATTTGGATTTTTTGCAAAATATTATACTGGAGATCTCAATTAGACTCCTAGTTCCATAGCTACTAAGTACTTTTATGTTGTAATATAAATAATGTTGTCATCTATATTGTAAGCTTGTATGCTACAATCATATATTGAACATATTCGATATTGCAAAATAAAGTTTGTATGTATTCTATATATTACTTCAAGAATTTCATTAAATTCTTTTCTTTGTGTATATAGATTTTGGAGTCAATCCAATGGAGGAGGAATTATGCCTTGTGGATAGCGGTACCACAAACTCTATACTTAGGGACATAAAATATTTCCTAACCCTTACAAGGAGAAAAGGAAATATTTTAACAATCATTGAGCGCGATGCAGCGATAGTAGGCTCAGTCGCGCTTCTATCACTCTCCTATGGGTACACAATTGGAGATTGAGGATGCACTCTTGTATCCCGATTCAACACGTACCCTATTTAGTTATAGAGATATCCGTCAGAATGGTTTCCATATTGAAACCCAAAGTGACAACAAAGAGGAATATCTACTCTTAACCAAAAACAACGGATATGGCAAACAAGTACTAGAGAAAATTCCATCATTAAACTCGGATTGTACTATACATACATCAAATCCGTTCAACATATTATGTACAAATTAATTTTCCAAAATACTAATACATTCCAAACATGGCTTGATCGCCTTGGCCACCCAGGAATTGGAATGATGAGGAAAATTATTAGCAATTCTATTGGTCATACATATCTCAAAACAAAATTTCCGGAATCCTCAGATTTTGTGTGCACTTCTGTTGCAGCAGGAAAATTGATTTTAAGACCCTCTTATCTTAAAATCGGTGAACCATTTAAATTCCTTGAGCGCATTCAAGGAGATATATGTGGTCCTATACAACCATTGTGTGGATCATTCGGTACTTCATGCACAGCACATTATCACGAATATCGAATTCAATCAATTCGAATGGACAATGCTGCTGAATTTTCATCCTATGCCTTCAATGATTACTATAGAGGCAGAATGGATACAAGTTCAACACTCTGTTCCATATGTTCATACACAAAATGGTTTAGCAGAATCTCTTATCAAGAGAATCAAACTCATTGCACGACCATTACTACAGAATTGCAACTTACCAACATCATGTTGGGGTCATGCAGTCTTACACGCTGCTGACTTAATACAATTGCGTCCAGCGCATATCATAGCACTTCCCGCTACAATTAGTACATGAAAATCCACGGATATTTCCCATCTGCGAAAGTTCGGTTGCGCTACATACGTCATCGATCTCACCGCAGCGTACCTCAATGGGACCGCACAGAAACTTGGGATCTATGTTGGGTATAAATCGGCGTCAATCATAAAATACCTCGAACCCTAACGAGGACACATTTCTGACGTCGCGGCGATTGCATATTCAATGAGGAGCATTTCCGGCATTAGGGAGACAACAAGTACCAAACCGAATGCCGGAAATTAATTGGAATGTTCAAGGCATTCCCGCCTCGGACCACGTACTACGAGATGAACTTCAAGTTGAAAAATTATTCATTGCAAAACATTGCAAATAATCGCTAGATGCATTCTTGATTATAAAGGTGTCACAAAATCCTATAATCCTGCGAAATGTGCTCGAAAGAGTGGAGGTGCGAAAAATACCACTCAACTCCCGATTCAAAATAAGATGGGGAGAAGTGCGGCACAAATGGCGGATCTGACTTCTAACAAGCAACAAAGGAAACAAAAGAATGTAAATACAGATCAACCTCAAGTTGATAGACACCAAAAGATCCTTGAACCCAAATCAGCGATGCACTCAATCACGATCACGGGACATCGGAATACCCGACTCAAGTCACCAGGGTCCAAGAAATTTCCACTAACTATAATGATTACGGAGAATCATATGATCGTAAGACTACAATTGTCGATATTTATTTCTCCACAACAATTGCAAACAACCTTCAAAATGATCCAGATCCTAAGGCCATGGCGAGTGCAAGCAGCTTGACTGGAACCAATACTCGCAAGCAAACCAGATGAGTCACTAGCTCACAGCTTGAGCTAGCAGAGCACACGCACCCGAAGTATTAATAGCCGTGTGTGAGTTGTCGAGCTGCGCCAGTAGCAACCTCACTTGAGTTGGTGCCTTGGTGGCTTGAGCTAGCAGAGCCCACCCTCCACCAGCAGCCGAACCCCCTCCCACCGACAACTTCGACTCTCGGGCCTGACTCGCCTGTGAGCAAACAAGAAAGAAGCAGAGGCGAGCAAGCAAATGCGCGAGGCTGCAGAGCAAGCAAATGCGTGTGGGCTTTGCCCCTGCCAAAGCCCAGGCCCAACTCACATCCACCGGTCGTCCCCTGTTGTTCCCGTTCCAAAAATCTCCGATCCCCATTCAATCATCCTCATTCAATCAGCAATTTCTCATTCAATCGAGCGAGCGAGGCGCACCTGATCCAGAGGGAGCTGGGGAGGCCGACTGTCGGTGCCGGAGGAGGGAGGCCGTCGGGGGCTCGGGGCGTCGGGCCAGCAGGGAGCCGGCCGGGTTGGGGAGGTGGAGCACCGGAGCTGGAGGCGGAGGCGGGAGACCAAGAGCCGGCAGTCGGGTGGGGGAGGGCCGTCCGACGGATCTGGGCGACCGGGCCGAGACAAGGAGCCGCCGACGACCGGGTGGGGGAGTGGGAGCTCAGCCGCTCAGCCTCAGGAGCTGGAGCCTGGAGGCGGATCTGGCCGGCGGATGCGGTTGAGTGGGGGAGGACCAAACCAAGAGCCGGCGTGCGACGGACGTGGTCGGCCGGTCGGGTGGGGGAGGGACGGAGGGTGGAGGGCTGGAGTGTCGGACTGAAGTGTTGAGGCGGGGATCCACCGGGGAGTAGTCGGGGACGGCGGGAGGTCAGTGGCCACCGCCAGCGCAGCGGGAGCCGGCCAGGTCGAGTGCCACCGCCGCCGGGAGGCCGGGTGAAGACATGAAATCTTGGCGAGGCGGCGAGGCGCTGAGCTGCTATATATTGGTGCCAACTGCCTACTGAGAACAGCCGTACTACATCGTACAGTGCTGACCGTTGAGGCTTGAGTGAGCTACTTATATTTAAGAATTGGGCTAGTAATCTGGTATATACTCGTTGCTACTTGCTCATTACTCAATTTGCCAGTGGCAACGGCATCTGTTTTATATACTTTTCCATTGGTATATCGCCTCATCGAGCTGATATTGATTCTTCCAGTGGCAACGCCATCTGTTGAGATAATATTTTTAGCAATGAATATTATCAAAGCAGATTTGCGCAACAAGGTATCGGATGAGTGGCTAAATGATTTGATGGTGTGCTATACCGAGCGAGACATATTTAGATCTCTTGATGATGATAGAATCATAAGATCATTCCAAAGTATGAAATCTCGTAGAATGAATTTGCCTCGTGAAAGTCGTGATTCAAGCTAGCGTGTTAGTGGTATGGTTCTTTTTTTAATGTTCATGATCATTTAAATACAATTTGCTATTGTATCACTAATTTTTTAATATTAATGTACAGGTTGTTACCTACTGGTACTATATTTACATGTTTTGGGATGTACTTTCCATTAGCGATGTACATTAATTGTATTTTTCTTTTTTACTCTGCTTTTATTCGTGTATGAATTGGATTGCACAATAATATAAGACTATATTTGTTACAAATTAGTTTAGTCATTTAAAATTTTGAGCCCACCCTTATTTTTCATCCTGGATTCGCCACTGCTTGGTGGTATGGAACGGAACGTGGCTGGTGTCCTTGGGAAACGGCCATTGGTGATGAGACGAAGGTGCTAGTAGAAAGTAGAAAACACACATCAGAATATGTTCTACAGGTGTCGTGCAGGTGCACCATTGCAAAATGTTGGGGAAGACTAAGGGTCCCCTCGCTTTCCCGCGTCCCCTCGGATGGCTAAGGGCCATAGGTTGGGGCGCATAGCCGTGTAAGGTCCAATCGACACTATGCGTTTGGGCTCTTGGCCTTCGGGACACGTGTTGAAATGAGGGTAATATTTTAATTTCAGATTTAAATAGAAGATAGATATTGTGAAAGACTAATAATACACAAAACAGTACTAACAGCAGAGCAACTCATTATACTTCACAATATAAGCAAAAACAGAATGTAAACAAGTGAATCAGTCAAACGAAAGACTTACAGATGAGTTCGATGAAGAACAGGAAGCAACGCATACGCATACTCGATGCAGTGCAGAAGCGTAGATGAATCAACGAAACGAGCGGTCGCGCATATGTGCGCTGCCTAGAAACCTTATTACCGCCCCTCGTGCAGGTCTTCACGGCAGCAACGGCTGAGAGATACCGCTCCCCTTCTTCAAGGTTCACGCTTAGAAGAAGAGTCGACGAGGTTCAGACGGCGTAATACAACAACATAGGTTTGCAGAAGGAATAAAAGAAGGAATGGAGGCAGTTCTTCTATGCGCTATACTCTGGACGTCTCTAGGCAAATATATATATATATATGCAGACACTGAGCTAACTGATTGATTATTTAACCACTGGTAACTGACACACTTAACCAACCATTTACCCACTAGTAACAATCTGTCATCATCACCCTATAAAGCCTCAAATTCAAACACAAAGAGAGATGCATGGTTCACTAAAAATAAGGTGGACTTAGTCTGCCAAGTGGCACGCCACGTCATGGCACGATCACAAGTCACAAGTCACACGATTTTTCACGTGAAAATACGTGAATGCGCGCGCGTGTGTTTAGCCAAAGCCCTCCTCGTGCCACCCTTATCCGTGTGTCACATGTTTCAAAGAGTGGTAGGGACTCCACCTTATATGTTGGTCACCTCCACTTTACCTTAGTAATATGCTTTGGAATTATAGAAAATAAACATCACTCATACGAACTAATTTCCAACAACATGTTGGGTACTGATGATTTGATTATGAATTGCCTGAATTGTCTGTGTGATATGGCCTGCTAATGCCTTCCTAAATCCTAACGGACTAACGAGTACAGAGCAAGCAGCAGAGCCCTGTCTTTGCTATTTAGATTCGTCAGTGTGAAGAAGTACAAACAGATGTTTTAGATTCCTCAAGAAAATGGCCTACGGTACTTCAGTTCGTCCAATTACATGGCCCTGAAATGACCACTGGTTTTCCTCCAGCAGACATATCGTTGTCTCCCACGCTCTCTCAGGCTCTCACTGTGAATGTGGGAATAATGCGCGCGAGAGAGCATCTTCAATAGTATATTTATTATCGTCTTTTACCTATGTTATGTCAACAAAATCTTACGTGGAGGAAAGAGAGCACATGTCGTCTCTTCCTGAAGAGACTGTCGTGTACGCGAAACAAGACATGATACATTAATCTACTTTGATTGACATGTAGACCCGTTTCAAAAAAAATTATAAAATTTAAATGTTGTAAAGTGTGCAACGAGACTATCTATTGGAGATGTTGTCTTTAAAAATGATGTAGCATATGTTGAAGACAATGTTATCTCTAACTGTTAGAGATGCTCTTAGCTTGCGCTGCTCCAATCGTGGCAACCGTGGCGTTTACAGTACATTGAATTGGTCGACCGCATCACACGGTCATTCTAGAATAGTGCAGCAAAAACATGACAGAGAAATCTCGAACGCACCAAACACCTATCCGCTGCATAAAAAACAAACGGCCGAGATTGACAAGTAAAGAGCCTGTAGAACATGCTTAGTGCTCATCTTCCTGAATAGTGTTGAGTAACCTTTGCTGGCGAGTCCAGTTCGAGCGATTACGTCATAAACAATACTCAGAATCGTAAGAACAAAGTAAGAACACAATAGTAGATTGAACACAGAGATATGAAGGGACTTCAGGCTTCGCTTTATTGCTCTTCAGTAATCGTGTTACAATGGTTGGGGGTCCCCCCTATATAGCCTCCTGACCCTACTAGAGTTTGGGTGGGGTGTCATACATGGGCCGGCTTATGGGCCGGGCCTAGAGTTTCTTAACACTCCCCCTTGGGCACCAATTCTCACATGTGAATGCCTCGTTAAAACTCTATAAAAACTCTGTGGGAAAAGTTTGGAGAAAGAGTACATGACATACATTCTACTGTGTTGCACGAATTGCCTCATTAAAAATCTTAGCCGAGACACTTTAGAAAAACTCGTCAAGGAAAAAGAGTACAATCCACTCAATTTTATTTAATTTTCAGGATTTATTCTTTGAGTACTCGATCTTCGTGATCAAGTTTTAATAAAGAGTTCGTGAAGATTTTTCCCCTAAATTATGCACTTCTCTAAGTCTCATCATTCTAATTCCACGTATGCATCTTTCAAAACTCGACGTTGGTAGTGACTTAGTGAATAAATCTGCAAGATTTTCACATGACTTAGTATGTAGTACTTTAATTTTGTCCATCTTTTCAGTTCATGAGCATAGAAGAACTTGGGGTTGCTATGCTTAGTGAGAGAACTCTTCACATAACCCATTTGTACTTATGCAACACAAGCTGCATTATCTTCATATATAATACTAGGGGTTTGCATGGTATTCAATCCACATGACTGCTGGATATGGTGAATCATCCGCGAAGCCAAGAACATTCATGTGAGTCTTCGTATAGTGCAATGATTTCCGAGTGGTTCGTCGAAGTAGATATAAGACTTTGTTTAGACGATTTTCATGAAATTGCAGTTCCACCACATAGGAATACATAGCCTGCTTTATGACTTAGTCAGTATCTGGTCCGACAGTACCCAAAGATCTGATAGCCATCATAGTTAGATCTTGATTTTTCTGTAGAATAGACCAAGATCTTTGCTTCCTTGGAGGTATCGGAAGATGTCATTTATTCCCTACCAATGCCTTTTGGTAAGTTATGCATTGTACCTTGCTAGCAGGTTTATTGTAGATACAATGTCCTGTCTAGTACAGCTTGCTAGATACATGAGTGCTCCTACTGCACTCAAGTACAAGAATTCCAGTCCCAGGACTTCCTTCCCCCTCTTGTTTAGATCTGTACGGGTCCTAGTCTTGCTGCAAGGATCTCCCGACCATCGGCACTTGTAAGATCGAGGTGGCCGACTAGAGGGGGGTGAATAGGCGGTTTTAAAAACTTTATCGGGCTAAACCAATATATAAATGCGGAAGCTAATAGCGAATTGGTTTTGCTCAATTAAAACCTAAATCAACTAGGCTCAACTAAGTGCACCGACAATATGAACACAATACAAT
The DNA here is from genome assembly GCA_036346395.1 of Hsuehochloa calcarea. Taxonomy (NCBI): domain Eukaryota; kingdom Viridiplantae; phylum Streptophyta; class Magnoliopsida; order Poales; family Poaceae; genus Hsuehochloa; species Hsuehochloa calcarea. The sequence goes on along the minus strand of CM070593.1, from coordinate 55,214,682 downwards.
ATGAGCAATCATACAAGGTATATAAGCAATTAAAGCAAGAATGTAAATTGCTCAAAGTAAAGCTCAAGTAAACACAAGATGACACGATTATGTTTTACCGTGGTGTTCGGAGACTTGCCGGTCTCCCCTAATCCACGTTGAGGTAAGCCCAACCCGCGTTGGACCGGCTCCTCAAATGAGCACACACCTCCGAGGTAAGTCCAACACTTGGACCGGTTTCAAACCGAACCAACACCTCGCTCAACTATGGTTGCTCTTCCTCCACTCCGGAGATGGCGAGCACCAAACCACTCACAACCGTCGGGCCTTCTCACAAGCTTCTTGAGAAGGTCACCAAGCACGACGCCTCCACGCCGTCTAGGTGTCGGCAAACACCAAGAGTAACAAATCCGAACTTTCACTTGAACTAATCAAGTGTCAACGCTCACGTGGATACACAATCCACTACCTAAGGCAACACATGCACTTAGAGTTTGCTCTCTAATCTCACCAAGTGCAACACATGCACAAAAGAGAATAGAGACTTGCTCTTAGCTCAAAGAATGAGTGTACCACTTAACAATAGCACCAAAGAACCTCTCCCAACCGCCAAGGTGGCTATATATAGCCCACACACAAAAACTAGCCGTTGGGGAGAAGATTCCATCAAAACAGCCCAGGGCCGGTCTGACCGCCAACCAATGGCCGGTCGGACCGCCCCATGCGCCAACGGCTAGAAAAATAGCCGTTGGGCCTTCGGCCGGTCTGACCGCCATACACTTACCGGTCGGACCGCCGGTATATCGGTCCGACCGCCGTGATGGCGGTCCGACCGCCCATCGCGAATCGGCTAAGTCCCAAAAGGGCTCTCGGAAAAACGATCCGCTCGATCTCGGAACTTCCTCACCACGGAAGTTCGATTTTTACAATCGCGAACTTCCGCACAAAGAAATCGGATTAAGTCAAACCGGTCGGACCGCCTGTAGCACACCGGTCGGACCGATTTATACCGGTCCGACCGGTGACCCTTCTTGGTCCGACCGGCGGACCCTGAAACCAAAGCCAATTGCACCACTTCAAATGGCAAAACACATTCGCTCATTTGAATGCAATTTTCGACAAGGTTTCAAAGATGATATTCTCGAGGGTTACAAAACACATTTGCTAACCCTTAGAATACTCATCACAAGGAATAAGGTACATGAACTTACACCATTTGCAAAACGCATTTGCAAACTTAAGTCACATGCTACAAGGGTTATGCATGAGCCTCGATTATTTGCAAAACACATTCGCAAATAAATAGCATCATGCCTAGATGAGCTAGAGCAAATATAATGAGCTATCAACACATGACTAACTCAAACTACTAGTTAAGACCCCTCTTAATAGTACGGCAACCTATACTAGCAATCCGGTCTTCCAACCAAACACCAAGACCGGTAAAGACTAGGAACACATCCTTAGCCCTAGCTAGTCATACCTTTGCCTTGCATCTTCTTGAAGCTTGATGGCGCACATCAACACTTCAAGTGCAGGTCTTTAACTTTGACAATCATCAACACATGATGATTTCTTCACTTCGGGATCTTGTCTTGAACATCATCAACACATGATGATTTCTCCATCCCGAGTCTTCACATGCATCAACTCATGATGCATTCCTTCACTTGACCTCCATCAACACATGATGATTGGTCTTCTCTTGTCTTGATGATCAACTCATGATCATTTCTTCTTGATAGGCATCAACTCATGATGCATCGTTTACACCAAGCTCTTGACTTGATGATCAACTCATGATCATCCCAAGTCTTCATCATCCTGGAACATAACCTATATATCCAACTCATGGAAAATGTTAGTTCCACAATGTGATCATCATTAATTACCACACCATACCATTAACTCATAATGGTGAGACAAGATACCTCAATCTTTCCCTCTTTGGTAATTGATGATAACCACTAAAATTCTCATAAATTTAATGATGATAAATGAGAGAACAAATGAGTATATATAAACTACACAAGTTATATATACTCTAACATGAGTATACAAGAACTACACAAGTTCTATATACTCATAACATGAGTATATACAACTACACAAGTTTTGTATACTCAAAGGTTTTGTTTCAACGTAAAGATCCTTAGTATATGTGGAAAATGGAATATGGATCAATACTAATGAAACCACAAAGTATAGGATAAAACTCCCCCTGAATGTGTGCATACACAAAATGTGTATACGATCATATGCACATATTCAAGTTTGACTTATGGTTGAGTTCAATCCTATATTTTGGATCCGAGAAATGCAACAATATATAAGATTGAGATGTCGATTGCATACCTCATTGTGTTTCACCTTTATATCCAAATGAGACTACAAAAAGATAATACTTGATAAAAGAGTTAGTCTCATATTTGGATTTATCATTAATCACCAAAACAATCCATTAACTCATAATGGCGGGTCTAGATCTTTCAATCTCCCCCTTTTTGGTGATTGATGACAAATCCATTATCAATAACAACATTTGGATATTCATAGACATAAGATAAGAATTTAAACTAATGAACTATGTCTATGCATCATATGAGGTGAAATATAAAGCATAAGAAAATGCATATGAAAACATTCTCCCCCTTACACAGCTAATGCATTCCTTTTCCCTCTTTTGGCATGTCTAAACAAATCAAATATCCAAACGAAGAATATTGATAAAAACATTCTCCCCCTTTTGGCATAAATCACCCAAAAACACAAGATAAAGCTTAACCAAAAGGAGTATTTGCAAAACGATACCACTTGCAAAAAAAATGAGGTTGGTCACAAAAAGTATGAATTGAACTTATATGACCAAGGTGGAATTGTGTTCTCAAGATATGAGAGGAGACACAAAGATAGGTCCCCAATGTAAATCAAAACATTGAGAACCACTTGAAATGATAGTTGAAACATATTCAACTAACCTCCCCATTTTTGAAAAGAAATATAGATAATCTCTCATTTTAACAATTTTCACAAACTATGTTGAGAGAACATAAAGAACGATGCTTGAGAGAGATTTTTATAAAAAATTTGACGGAATTTCTCTTGTAAAGAGGGACATCCACGACAGGAGACAAGAAGATATAATCAACCACAAATATATTCATTCATAATCACATCTCATGCAAACATAAATCATGACATAAAAATTACATTCTCACACAGAGTAGCAAAAGATAGCATAGCCAAAATAAGAGTCATACAACCAAGTAATCATAAAAGATATTACATTTTTTTAGTACAAGGTCTAAAGACCTAAATAGAACAGAAGGCTACTGCTCAGCAGGTGGATCCTGAGAGGATGAAGGGTGATCTCCTCGCCAAAAGAAAGAGGGGAGGTGAGGTCCACGTCCAGATCGTTGATAATAAAGAGGCGCTGCGCTGCTTCTTTGGAAGGCGTGAAATCGCGCCGCAGATCTGTCATCTGAGCAGACAGTGCATCACACCTGGATGTGGTAGCAGCCTCAAACTCATCCAATCGAGAAAATGCAGCTGCCTGAAAGTCGCTCAAGTGATTATACCACATTCTGTCTGATTGCTTCAGTCCATACAATGACTTTCTGAGTTGCACTGCTCGCATGATTTTTGTTTGCCTTGTCTTGGTTCGGACGAGGATACCTTCAGGTACCTTCATATAAATGTCCGAATTCAAGTTCCCATAAAGGTATGCAGTTACCACATCCATCAATTTTATTTTCAAATTCAAGTTTACTGCCGTTGAGATTAAATATCTAAAGGTAGTTCCACTCATACTGGGGAATAAGTTTCTTCATAATCGACTCCTGGTCGTTGAGTGAAACCTTGTGCAACGAGTCTTACTTTATGTCTTACAACTTTATTATTTTTATTTCTCTGTCAAACAAATACCCACTTATGCCCTACAGGGTGCACATAGGGAGGCGTGCGGCTTATAGGCCCAAATACCTCTCTTTTATTCAGAGATAATAATTCTGCTTCTATTGCCTTCTTACAATCTGATCTTTTCTTACATTCAGCGAGCGATGCAGGCTCTGGTTCAAGATCGGTGATTGTGGCAATTTTCTTTGCAAAATAAATGTCTACATTGGTTGTTGTTCTATTCATAGATTTTCCCGTGATCACATAATTTATAGCTATTTCTTCATAGGGCGATACTTCTAATGCTTCTATTTGCTTACCGCTGCTTTCAATTGTGGCAACAAGTCCATTTAGTTTTTCAGGTCCGACGTGCGCGCACACATCCATACTGATGTCTCCCTCCGTGATAATATTCAAATCCGGTATGCCTTTTACTGAAGGTTCCATACTGGTGCAGTCTCAACTGGTTCCCCTTCTGGTTGTGGGGAGCTTCAGTGATCGACTGTGTCAAGTCCCTTTTATCATTTTTCGCCAGGCGCCCCGGTTACTTGGGATTTGAGGGGTCATAGTTCTCGTTCTTTTATTCTGATGTATTTGGACGGGATTATGGATACCTTCAATTTTCTTTGGTATTTCAACCCTCTCCGGCGCATTGTGTGCAGGCACATGCGACTTGGTCACGCTCTTCAAATTACTAAAGTGGTCAAGTAGTTGATTCACTAATGCTTGCAAATCAATTATCTTCTCAACTTCTCTATTTGTTTCACTAGTGCACGGGTCATGTACATGGATTCCGTGGCTTGCCATGTTAGTTCCTAATATTTTTCATCAAGGGGTTGATTTCCTCCTCCTAATGACGGGAAACTATACTCATCAAATATGCTGTCAGCGAAGCGGGCTGTATGCAAATCTCCAGTAATGGGGTCCAGGTACCTGATTATGGATGTTGTCTCATGACCAACATATATCCCAGACTTTCGGAGAGAGCCCATTGCAGTTCGCTGCAGTGGTGCTATAGGTAGATAAACCATGCAACCAAACCTTCGTAGATGAGATATTTTTGTTGCTGACCCTTGCGCTAGTTGCATAGGTGAATTGATGTTATATGCTGATAGTCGAAAATTGATTAGAGTTACTGCATGCAGGACAGCGTGTCCCCAACATGTAGTTGGTAAATTACAATTCTGCAAGAGCGGTCGGGTAATAAATTTAATTCTTTTAATTAATGTCTCTGTTAGTCCATTTTGGGTGTGGACATGTGGTACAGAATGCTCAATGGTAATTCCCATTGCCATACAATAATCATCAAATATTTTTGAAGTAAATTCTCCGGCATTGTCCATCCTGATGGACTTCACATGATGATCAGGGATATTATTCTTAATCTTAGGCCTTGTTTGGTACAACTCTAGATTCTTATTTTCTAGATTTTGCTCCTGATTCTCTGATAATCCACTTCTCTAAGAATCTGGAGCTGTCTGTTGAAACCGTTTGGTTGGTAGGTTGGTTCCAAAAATCATATGAGGGAGGATTAGAGGCAAATAAACCATGTCACCCCTAGATGTAATACTTCAATTATATTTGTGTAACTTAGTGACATTTGCGGGTGAAAACCTTCAACTTCAAAGGGTACTTTCGTTTCTGAAGGTTGGATTATCACGAGAATCTGCTGGGAGACTGCTTCTCGTTGCTAGTTTATTTTCGAGACAACTCCTCGCGAGAAGCAGAATCTAGTGGTTTTGAGAATCAGGGTGTTTGGTACGGCTCCACGAGAATCGATTGAGAAGCTGGGAGTGGAAGCTATACCAAACAGTGCCTTAATTATCTACGAGATCAGCTTTGCAAAAGCGTGATTTCTCGTAGATAATAAGTATACATGCGACCATTTCGAGGAAGCATCGATGAGCACCATAAAGTATCTAAATGGCCTTGACAGGGCTATAAGACCACAAATGTCTCCCTGGATACGGTCCAGAATGTCATCCTTTACTTTCAGAGTAGAGGGTCTAGTAATCATTTTCCCAGTGGCACATGCAGGGCACATAAAATCTTCTGGATTCAGAAAATTCTTTACATTGACATTATGTCCCTAAGAATTAGTAATTATATTTCTCATCATTCTAAGACCGGGGTGACCTAATCTATCACGCAAGAGACATAAAAGTTTAGAGCTTCTAAAAGTTATTTTCAGGACAATATAGGTTGCAGATGCCTTAATGTGAGTGTAGTATAGCCCAGATTCATATGAAGGAAGTATTTCTAATACCCTTTTTATATGTTCTTCATGCTTTGTAATTAGTAGGTATTCCTTACCGTGAAGACCGTTAACACAAATATATTTAAAGCTTAAGAGAGTCCTAGTCGATTCTGGGTACAACAAGGCTTCTTCACTGACAATGTTGTGCCCATCGGGAGTATAATTGTGGCTCTTCCTGAGCCTATTATACAAGTTTCACTGTCGTGATTGTTCGTAAGACTACCAGCATTTTTGTTGATCGACTGAAATTTTTTTGTCTCTTAATATGGTATTCGTTGTGCCGTTGTCTGCTACACACACTTCCTCTATAGGGCGCCACACGCGTTCTGATATATATAAAGTATTTATTAATATGGGTAGGAAGCAATCCATACACATAAGTAAAATACTTCAAAACAGAACCTAATTTGCTATTAATATAGGAAAAAGTCGTGCGGGACTCATAATAAGAATTTATTGCTTTGCTCTCCTAGAGATTACAACCATTATTCAAAATCAATGTTCTATCACAACCATAAACTGCAACTGACTATAAAATCTAAGTGCAATGCGTTCACTGGATTGAGCCAGCGAAGTATGAAGAGACTTCTTCTTGAATCTATGCCATGTCCATCTTCTCTTCTTCTAACTACAACTTCTGCCGCTGCAATGTCCAAAGAAGGTGTTATGGAGGATGCTATATGGGTGTCCATATCCATGGGTGCATCCCATGATTGTGGACCCTCTGTGCTTGCAATGGCGAGGTGTGTCTCATGTTATCTTTTGCCCTTCTTCTTAGCCTTGAAGGCATCAATCACGTGCTGCGGCCCATGGCAAACATGTGACCAATGACCCCAAGTGCCACATTTGTAGCAACTTTGGTCCTGCTGACCATAGGGTTCCTCACCGTGCTTCTTTTGTTCACCCTTTTTGGCTTGAACATTTTGTCTGGTTTTACGACCCATGACCTTACCCTTCTTGCCTCTTTCTTTGGGTGAGGCTTCCTCACCTAGTAACTGCTTGCATTGACTTCATGACCAACTTTGCTACTTCGCGGCTGTGAGATGTAGTTCTTTCTGAGAACATCACCTTGAGCTTCTGCAACTTGCATGATGTCAATCAGTTCGACATATTTCTTGTAGTCGACCTGTCGATAGTTGCGTACGGATTGCATCGCGTTTGGGTGAAAGGTAGAGAGAGTTTTTCGATCTTCTGCTCATTTGTGGTTACTTTACCACATAGTAGAAGATTTATACAAATTCTGTGTAATGCAGAATTGTACTCCCCCACGGTCTTGTAGTCAGCAAAACGTGATCGGTTCCATTCTTGCTCTGCCCGAGGAAGAATGGTGTACTTCAGCTTCTGGAACCGCTTCTTCAGTGCGGTCCATAAAGCTAGTGTGTTCTTCTCTGCCATATACTAATTCTTGAGTGTTAGGCATAGATGGTGTCTCAGGAAATGAAGTGCTTGATCATTCTCCTCAGCAGTTGGAGTGGCGTCCTTTGAGTTGCGAAGTCCAATATCAAAACGGAACTTCTTGGCTCTAAGTACGATTTCAACATCTGATGCTCAAGTCAGGTAATTGTGGCCATGCTGAGCCAGCTCTTAGAACTCCCGGTTCGTAATGCTAGTCATCTGCTTATTCATGCAAAAGTGCATAAGATTACTGCTGGTAACTTGCATAAAATGGTTGTAAAAATTCTCATAATATTCCCATATTTTTCTATGTATTTTTCATAATTCACGGCTCTTTTCAATGATTAAAAGTAATATAATCACAAATAATCAAAACAGTAAATATAGTAAATAAATTGCATAGAAATAATAATAACAAATGAAACATGTTTCAAATGCAAAAACCGATTCAAAATTTGAACTCCCGATACCATTTTCTGCTGGAAAATGGAATTTTGGTGAATTATGTAATTTCAAGGGTTAAAATGTGAAATTTCAGTCCTGAGAAAAATTTGCGCGCAATTTTCATATTTGGAAGGGTGTTTTTGCAAATTTCAAAATTTTATAATTTCCTTTTCTTTTTTTTACGCCCACTTGTTTTGCTTGCTGCTACAAACACCGCTCGAGAGGGGTTAGGGTTCGCCCACCCCTTTCTTTGTGGCAAAGAATGAAAGACGAGGCGCCGCGTGCGACGCGCGGCGCGGCGTAGGGTAGTGGTAGTCGGCCGCAGTCGGCCACCGTGAGGAGGTGGTCGACGACGACGGCCACGGGCGGCGCGCTACTGGCTGACGACGACGGGCCTCTGCGGAGGCGATGGCGTGCCGCCTTGCGAGGCGGAGGTGGCTCAAGCGCGGTGGTGCTCGGCGGTGGAGATGGCGGTGCCGCCTTGCGAGGCGGCGGCCGGATGTGGGGGGCGACTTGGAGCGCGCAAGGCGCACTGCCGTCGGTGTTGCGTGGCGCCGGCCGACGACGCATGAGGGCGCCGGCGGTTGCGCATGTGGGCGTGTGGGTGGATCGGCGATCGAGCAACGGTCATGGCGAGTTGGCGAGGCCGACGCCAGAGGCAGCGCCGCTTCAAGGCGGCGACGCGAAGACGGGTTGCGGCGTTGCGAGGTAGCCATCGGCGGCGGGCCGACGCCAGAGGTGGGCGCGCGCAAGCCGGGCGCGATCATCGGCGTGGCGGTGTCACGGCCGATTGGCGCTTCGTGGCGGCGGCTCCATTGCCGGCAGTGCTTCTTCCTTGCCCTCCTCTCCCTTTTTCTTTCTCTTCTCTTGGTGGTGCCGATGCACCGTCGCGGGCTCCGGTGGTAGCGCCGCACACTCGAGTCGGGAGGCGGTCGTTGGGGGCGGCTTCAGCCGACCAAAGGAGGGTGCGACCAGGGCGGCGCGCTTCAGCCGGCCGGAGGAGGCTGCGGCCGAGGCGCTTCAGCCACGGAGGAGGAGGTGTTCTTGTGGCTAATTTGTTTTTTTAATGTTTACTGTTCATGCAGTGTATATTGTTCATGCGATGCGATTATTGTTCATGCAATTACTGATCGGCTTGGCTGGCGACTTCAAGTCGGCTCGCGATAGATTAGAACTAATTCACAATTTTCAATCTACGATACAATCGACATCCAATCTTTCATGCAATCTACCGATTTACATGGTGCCGACGACTTCAAGTCGGCTCGCGGTAGATTAGAACAGATTTGTACCGTAGAAAACCAATCTAGAAAGCAAATTTACATAATTGAAAGCGATCTAGAAAATATGATTCAATTTAGGAGTGTTGTTCTTCGACGGTTATCTTTCGATGCGAGGAGAGTCGATCGTGCTGATAACGTGTTGAGTAACCGTCGCTGACGAGTCCAGTCCGAGCGATTACCTCGTAAATAATACTCAGAATCGTAAAAAAAAGCAAGAACACAATATTAGATTGAACATAGAGATATGAGGGGAATTCAGACTTCGCTTTATAACTCTTTAGTAATCGTGTTACAATGGTTGAAAGTCCCCTTATATATAGCCTCCTAACCCTGCTAAAATTTAAGCGTGGTGTTCATACATGATACGGCTTATAAGCGAGACCAGAGTTTAATAACAAATAGTACTCCATCTTACACGATATACGCAGTACGCACGTCGGCACATGCATGTGAATCACGTGCCCGACACGAGCAATTGTTACTCACACGTTGGACTTGACCCTATCGCTGTACCCCGTGAGCCCGTCGTAGTACCTGGACCACAGCATGATCCCACCGTACTTGGACGAATTCTTCACCACCGGCAGCACCTGGGACACCAGGTCGCTCGCAGCCACGAACCCGCTGCCGGCGGCCTGGGGCGCCGCCGGGAGCCCGAGGAACACCCGCCCCGCCGGTATCGCCGTCCACTCCTTCCACGCGCGCGCTAGGTTCCCCACGCCGCCGCTCGAGCTGTACTGGCACGGCGGGTTGTTGTAGAACTGCACCCACACGTAGTCGAACAGCCCCGTGCTGAGCGCGCCGCCGAGCGACGCGTCCGGGAACGGGCACTGCGGCGCCGCCGTCAGGTACACGGGTTTGCGATTGCGCCCCTTCCGCGAGTACGCCTTGAGGTACCTGGCCAGGTCGTCCCAGTACATGCTCCCGCCGCTCTCGATGTCGAAGTCCACGCCGTCGAGGACAGCGTTCCCGAGGGGCCTCGACGGCGACGTACCGCTGAGGTAGTTGTTCCAGAGGTACGTCGCGACCTGCCTGGCGTCGGCGGGGGACGAGAGGCCGTAGCTGCCGACTCCACCGCCGATGGAGAGCATGACCTTGATGCCGAGGCGCTGGCACGACTTGATATCGGCGCCCACGCCGGTGCAGCCGTTGGAAGCCGGGTCGCAGTGGCCAGCCAGGTTCAGCACCGGCGTCTGTCCCTTGCCGAAGGTGGGCAGGAAGGCCACGTTGACGAACTTGTAGTTGCCGGTCGCGCACGTCTGCGCCAGCGTGCCCTCGTTGCCATTCTGGCCCCAGTAGATAGCTATGCCACCGGTGCGCGCTCCGGCGGCTAGACCGGCCAATGACACTACCATGAGCAACGACATTGCCCAAAACAATCTGCTTGCCATCTTTGTTCTCGACTTCTTGCTGGTGCTATGATAGTATGATATGAACTATGACCGAAGGTTCTTGGTATATATATATAGCTGAATTCAGTGAGGTGTGAAACTAGCAGTGACGCAGTTGAGCATGTTCTAAGATTCATCATTTGTCAAGTTGACCGGGCAAGCTCAAGATAGGAGAATGTGTGGTGGGTATAGGGCAGTGGTTGACCGTTGACCCGTGCGAGCTAGTCTTCGGTTCGAGTGCAGCCTCCACTTATCTCGCGCCCAATAACATCCTCGCCGTGCGACGGCCGCTTCGCCTGTTCTGTTCTGAAGTTGCTTTGATTCGCAGAAACGCTCAGTGCGTGATAGCGCCGTGCTAGTGCGTTTCAGTTGATGCCATAATGCCGCTGCATTTGCATCTTCCCAAAAGCCGTGCGAGTGCGACCATTTTGTTTTTCGTATCAGTCTCTGAGGCAGCTCGCAGCAGCCAATCTAGTTGTTTCTTGACGACAACAGGTTCTTCCATCGTGTCGTCTAGATCACGAATGCGGTTGACATGTGTTGTCAATCTTGATAAAAAATGAATATTTCTTGAATTATTTTAATCAAGAAATATACTAGATAAATCATGAAAAAAAAACTTTTGCCTTTTTCATAAAGTAGGTAATTAAGAACACTATACATATACGAATTTCTAGAAGGACGAAAACTAGCATTCCTATATCAGAGTTCAAGGTAACAACAATAATAAAGCTAACCAAACGACAAGCGTGAGATAGGCATACTTCCATAGTCTTGGTGAGGTCGCTGTCAGTAGTAGTAGTAGTCGTGTAATTGATGTAGACATAGCAGATAATCGAATGAAGAGAAAGCAGCAAGCAGTCGCGCGAACGCTCCCTAAAAACCTTATTCGTCCTCGTTCGTATAAACTTTCAAGGACGAGGGTTCCAATGCCTGCTCCCGGTTCGACCATACATGCGCCGCGCCGGGATGGAGATCGCCAGATCCAGCAACAAACTCTTGGGTTCTGTCTTAGTCTTTCGTGGAGCGAATCAGAAAAGAACCAGTTCACTGTGCTTTTTAATAGCCAAAAATAAAGAGACCAGAGAGTTTTGATTTGCCAAGGAAACAATCGCCATTGATTTGTCATCAATCAGTGTTAACCGCAGCCATTACTCACTAGCAACTGAACCGTTACTATCACCGTTTGTTAATGCCATTACTACGAGTCGATGCGTTTCGATTTTTGAATAGATAAAGAAAAACGCGCTGCACCCGACATGCCTACACACGCGCACGCGTGCACACACACACACACGCACCGCACCGCACGGTTCGGCTCGGCCAATGGGGCTACCACGTTCCATCTTATAAAATAGTGTAACTTCCCTTCAACTCCCCATGTGGGACTAAACAATTTTAGTATGTGCACATGGGTCTTTGAGATTTTTAGGAATTAATTAGAATTAAAAATTGGGTCTAGCCCGTATTAATTCCAACAAATCTCACAACGAAATCATCAATCATCTCCGACTTCTTCATTCGAAGTATCTCAAACTCAGTTCTTAGAGTTTGGATTTTCACTGCCTTAACGCGATCTGCGCCATCATACATGGTCTTCAATTTTCCCAAGCCTCCATCGTCGTTTACTTCCCGGACAGAAGCAGCGGCGTCTCCTCGGGGATCTCCTGGTGGATGGCCGCCACAGCCATTTGATCCTTCCTCATCTCCACGGCCGTCGCTGGGTCTGCAGGCTCAACGGCATCCCAGACACCCTGAGCACGCATGTAGTCCCTCATCTTCATAGCCCACCCAGTGTAGCTGCTTTTAGAGAGCATCGAATACTGAAGTGATACACCTCCGCTCTCCCTCGCCGGCGCAACGCCAGGCGCGACACCAAGCCGCCGGAGTCAACTGTATCGCACTACTACAAAACAGGCTATATAATACGTCTAATTACAGACGGTTCCTTTGGAACCATCTATGATAACATAATCACAGACGGCTCTCTTGGAACCGTCTGTGATATGGACCTATTACATACATTTTCTAAATATAACCGTCTGTGATACTTCATATACGGTTCTGAACAAGAACCGTCTGTGATAATCTAAGTCATCACAGGCGGTTCTTGTTCAGAACCGTCTGTGATACATCACAGACTGTTCTGAACAAAAATCACCTGTGATGACACCTAGATTATCACATACGATTATGTTATGGGACCATCTGTGATATCTCCTTATTTAAGAGGGAATCGATAGGGTTTGTGCACCCTTACTTATCACTATGCCTTACTCTCTCCCCTTCACCTCCCCAGCGCCTTATCCCGCTTGTTCGCCGACCGACAACGAGTCGGCGACCCCCTCTCTCCCCGACCCTAACGCCTCTGCTGCTCCTTGCCTCCCCGACGCCTCTTCTCCCCGACCTCAACACTACTCAGCCTCGACGCCGCTCGGCCTCCTCCTCCCCCTTCCTCCCCCAAAGCCACCTCCCAAGGTACGTCTCCGCCATCCGAAGCCACCTCCCAGGTACGTCTCCACTTCTCACGTCGGTAAACCCTATCTTGACTGAATTATCACACAACCGTATGCTTATTCCTATTCAAACACATATACCGGTTAACCTATTTTTTGCATTACTTAGTAGCTAGCTCTGGTAGCCATGATCTATGTCTAAAAAATAGATATCTATTCTTTGCTTTACGCTACTACTTTATCTCGTGCTTGTATACTTTCCTATGAGCTCTATTATACCTACCACACATCTATTCTTTCTTATGCCTGGCTATTTGTGAAAAAACCCTTGTAAACACCTATCCAAACATGCTTCTCCCTATACTCCCGCTAGCTCTGCTATTCTTGGCTGATCTCTAAGGCCACAGGTGAATCGACAAAACTATATCCTTTGCAGCTTTTTGTGCAATGTCATATATTTTCTTTACTACGTATCTTATATTTAAGTTCAATAGGTAACATCTATTTGTTTATGTAATTAATGTGTTTACAAGGTAATTTTAGTTAATTGGTTGGATAACTTCTATTTTCTATATAAAATATCAACTTGCAACTCATGAAATTTTAGGTAATTGTGTATGCAACTTATATAGATAGCAAGTAAGCGAGATGGCAGAGGCACCGTCTTCGCCGCCGTCATCAACGTCGCCGAATGCGTTCTGGATCTCCGATCAAAGTGGTACGTGAGCGAGATGGCAGAGGAATATCGAAATTGCCCGTGGACCGAATGACTATCACAAAGGTCAGTGACGTTGGGATCCCTCTAAGTCCCAAGAAAGCAGCGGCGAGATTCTGGACCATTTTCGGGGTACTTGGAAGGGAATGGGTCCCCATCACTACACCAAGATGGAAGTCTCTAACGGATGTAGAGAGAGACCAACTGTGGACTAAAATTTTAGGCTCATTCATTTTCCCAGAAGCAGACAAGGCATGCGTGCAACGGCAGGAGTTGCTCGCGACGGGACACGCATGGAGGACCTTCAAGAGCACGCTTGTCACGAAGTACGTGAACACGGGTCGAACGCCCTTCACGAAGAATCAATTCTTATCGCGGGATATATGGGACGCCTTTATGCGGATGAAGACGATGGTTGAATTTCTTCCACGAGCCGGACCACTTCGTCTGTGGGTTTCGACGACTTATTCGACCTATTCAACCTCACTGCCCTTGATGCCTCACTTCTAGGATGCTGCACACTGTAAATGTGTACAATTAAGTTCTACACTTATAAAATACCGATAAATATCACAACTCATTGCTTATGTATAGATACATGATGAAAAATATCCGTCGATGGAAAGAACCGATGGGTTTCCTCGACCCACACATGATCTCTGAGCAAACCATCAACCAAGACGCATCCTATGTCGTGAAATACATAACGACGGGATTGCTTGCTCAGGACGGCAAGGACTACATAATGGTGCCCTACAACTAGAAGTAAGTGCTTCACTACTTACTATACAAATTTCATTTGTACTTTATACGCAGCACAAACTTAGGTTTATTACCATAGCGACATACATGAGTAGGTTCCACTAGATCCTTTTAGTCATTATACTAAAGAGGAACAAGGTAATATACATTGATTCCCTACTCAACAAAAACCACGACTTCACCCTTGTGAAAGGAATACTCGACAGGTATGCTCATTTCCTCCATACATAACTATATTGTAGTCTTCCTTCTTTTCAAATGGCCGAGGATAATTTTTTGGAATCATGCAGATAGTTCATCACCTATGTTGCCGAGGGAGGGCCATACAACGGATCGAGCGCCACACTGCAACACAGGACACGATTTTCGGTCCGCGCTATAACACAATAATCATATATCATACTTTATAATAATGCGTCTTTAACTAACCGTACCTATATATGTAATTCTATTTTTGCAGTGCCGCCTGAAAAAAATAAGATCACATATGTGCATTCTATGTTTGGCATCATATGCGGCAAATGATGAGTGCTTAGATGAAGGATCCCAAAGTTTGTCAATCTCGCAATAATTGTTATTATATATATATATATATGCTTACTACTTTACTCCTGCCAGCGACAGGGCTTGAACATAGATTTAGATGCACTCGTTATGAAAGAGGTCTAGAAGTTCTAGGGGCACTCTGCGCCTTCATCAAGACGAAGAGTTTCACTCCGTCGACACAGCTGAACAACCTTGAAACTATTGATTCAATTGTAATTGATCACTTTGAGTAGTTGTAATTCAATTGTAAATCTAGCGACAATACTTGAACATAATCTTTTGTAATTGATTTTGAGTTTTAAATGACTACCTTGAGTTATCAACAATTGATTCATCTGTAATGTATCTATTTTATGCTTACTAGTTTCCAGAGGGCATGGCTAGTAGTTCCTGAGGCTAGTCGAAAATTAAAATAATAATAATTAGGTATAAAGAACTATCACAAACGGTTTTTAGTTGGAATTGTCTGGAAACGGTAGTATAACAAACGGTTTCAACCAATAACCATTTGTGATACGTAGTATATCAAAGACGGTTCTATTTACTAAGCGTCTGTGATATCCTACATATCACAGACGCTTAGTAAATAGAACCGTCTATGATATTTGCCCTTCACAAATAGTTCTTGGTTGAAATCGTCTGTGATAGTGGCCATTCACATACGGTTTCAACTAAAAATCGTCTATGTTGAGCCTTATCATAGATGATTTTGAACCGTCTGTAATAACCAACTATTATCACAGACATAAAAATTCAGACGATTCAAAAATCATCTGTGATGACGGTTCCAAACCGTCTGTGATGTACTTTTGTGTAGTAGTGTCGGAGAGATCATTGCTCCTCGGCCGATCTTTGGCATGTTGGAAGTGAATCGCTCACCTCGCTCTCTCTATTGGTTGTCTCACACAACACACACAAGCACAAAGGAGAAGGTTTGGTGACGTGTTGTATCACACAGCCAAACATCGTTTTTTTCTTTTTGTCTATTGCTTCAATGAAGAAACCTGATTACAATGCCTTAAATTGAACACACACGCACACAACTAACTCAGTCCAAGGGCCAACGACTTGATCCACTTTCTATGCTCACGGTCAGGACGTGTGCCACTACTCCACTAACTAATGGCATGCATGTACTATCTAACTATCTTGACCAAATCACTTGGTACCAGCTTATGCATACAAAGACTAGATAACTACCTAGCCAAATCACTCGGCCTGCAGCACCACTGACTCAGAGACTAATTCATGCAGTCTGTTGGCTCCGCTGACTCTTGTATGCAGCACCGCTTCACGCGGCAACGTCCGTCTCGCATGGCACATCGACACCTCCCCATGTCCATGCACACTCTTCCTGCTAGGCCATACCGGCCTACACAAATATACTAACTACATGCAAGATAAAAATAAACATGTAGATACAAAATATCAAGATTAGTTCCAACAATCACCCCCCTAATCTTGACATGCCATTTTTCACGCAGCTTCAAAGAAGAGTCGGTTCGTCACTTGCGTAACCTTGAGCTAACAAGGCTTTCTCCTCCTTTTCTTTCTTAGGAGTTAGGACACTCCCAAGCAAAATATCCATATTCTTCGTAGTTGTAGCGTTGTACCTTACTTTTATCTTTGCGCCATTCGCCGCGTCCACGGCCGCGACCTCGTCCTCGCGACGAGTCATGTCCTCTTATCATGAGAAGTTGCTCTTCCGTCCGCGTGTCCCACCCCTTGAGAAGCTCCTCGTGCGCCTTCAGTGATCCAATGGCCTCCTCTACAGCCATCTGGTTGATGTCACCAAATAGCGCCATCGACGAAGCAACATTGATGAATTGGTCAGAAATGGCTCGTAGCAGCTTCTTCCCGACATACTTCTCTTCCATCGTGTCTCCAAGCTCACGAATGCGCGTCGTGAACGTGAACTTCGCCGCGAAATCATCCATGGACTCTGCATCACTCATCTTAAGGTTATCAAAATCCGAGCGCAAGGACTGGATCCTTGCCTCCCGGACACGCTCGACGCCCACATGCATGGAGCGTAACGCGGTCCATACATAAGACACGGTCTCCTTCTCCGCAACTCGCAGCAGAGTCTCGTCGTCGATCGACTGGGAGATGATTGTCAAGGCCAGTTGGTCCTTGCTCTCATCAACGTCTTTCGACGAGTTCTCGCGAACAACGGCACCCCATGAGCCGTTGGCTCGCAGCCTCGCAGGAGGTACTTCATCCTCATCGCCCACGCTGCGTAGTTCATCCTTGTCAGCATTGGGTACGGGAGCCTCCTTGTCATCATTGTCGTCGTCGTCGTCGAGTCGCCCGAACCACTACTCAAAATGGCTCCGCTCGGCGAGGCATCACCACGCGGCATCGTCTTCATCATCACCTCGCTCTGACACCAAATGTTGGAAGTGAATCGCTCTCTCAATTGGTTGTCTCACACAACACACACAAGCACAAAGGAGAAGGTTTGGTGACATGCTATATCACACAGCCAAACGTCGTCTTTCTTCTTCTCTATTGCCTCAATGAAAAAACCTGATTATAGTGCCTTAAATTGAACACACGCGCACACAACTAACCCAGTCCAAGGGCCAACGACTTGATCCACTTTCTATGCTCACGGCCAGGACGTGTGCCACTACTCCACTAACTAATGGCATGCATGTACTATCTAACTATCTTGACCAAATCACTTGGTACCAGCATATGCATGCAAAGACTAGATAACTACCTGGCCAAATCACTCGGCCTGCAGCACCACTGACTAAGAGACTAATTCCTGCAGTCCATTGGCTCCGCTGCTCTCGCATGCAGCACCGCTTCACGCGGCAACGTCTGTCTCACACGGCACGTCGACACCTCCCCATGTCCATGCACACTACCGGCCTACACAAATATACTAACTACATGCAAGACAAAAAATAAACATGCAAATACAAAATATTAAGATTAGTTCCAACATGGCATACACTCCCCTTAGCTCTGATACCAATTGTTGGACCTAGAGTTTTCTCTCTCCACACACACGACACAGTGGACACTTTTCTCAGATGATCAGCTCACTGGAGATGGGAACGAAGGCACTCAAGAACACACAGCGTTTTGGCGCTAAGTGCTTGCACCTTTTCTGGCTTTCTGTTATTGCCTCGTTCTAGACTTGCTAACTGAAAAATACAATGCATATTAGCTAACACACTAACCACACGGTCCACTAACTTTCTGAACGGAAACTCACGCCATGACTCTCAACGTGCACAACACATGTGCTGCCTTATTCTGCTACATGCAAGGTCACGCAGAACGTTCACAGTAACTTGTGACACGTCCAGAACAAGATATGACTCCTAACATTCTTGATTAACGTAGAAAACATGCAATGCAACAAGATTATGTTTAACACTGTAGAACTGCACCCACACGAAGTCGAACAGCCCCGTGTTGATCGCGCCGCCGTCCCAATCGTCCGGGAATTGGCACTGCGGCGCCGCGCTCAGCAGCACGTACCGTCCTCCCGCCGTCCTTGCCCAAGTTCTTGAGGTCCCTGCATGCGAACATGCCGCGCGTCCATATATGAGTACGTATATCGGTACACGTACTTGTACTTGGAGTAGGCTAGCTGCTAGAGTTTACCTGGCGAGGTCGTCCCAGAACTTGGTGCCGCCGAGCTCGATGTCGAAGTCGACGCCGTCGAGGACGGCGTCGCCGAGGGGGCGGGACGACGACGATCAGTCGCTCAGGTTGTTGTTCCAGAGGTACATGGCCACCTGCCGGGCGTCCACGGGGGAGGAGAGGCGCCGTAGCTTCCCTCGCCGCCGCCGATGGAGAGCAGGACCTTGACGCCGCGGCGCTGGCACGAGCGGATGTCCTTGCTCGATCTGGTCAGTGCAGCCGCCCGACGAGGCGTCGCAGTGGCTGGAAATGTCCAGCCGCGGCAGTCTGGCCCTTGCCGAACTTGGGGGGAAGGCGATGATGACGAACTCGTAGTCGCCGGACGCGCACGTCTCGGCCAGCGACGCCTCGCCGTCGTTCTGGCCCCAGTAGACGGCGATTCCGCCGGCGTGGCACGTGGCGAGGAGCGCCACGAAGAGGGCGGCAATGAGCTGGAAGGGAGCGAGAGCTCGGCTTGCCATGGTTGGACTTGGAGCGTGCCTAGCTAGTACAGGAAACAGTGAAGTGCGAAGAGTTCTAGCAGCGTTGTTGCTCTGTGTCGTGATGGGTGGCGAAGTGTGCCTTAGATGGGCCTCCTTTCTATAGCGGCTCGATACTTTGATGGTGTTAAAACATAAAATTAAGTAGCAATACCAGCGACACGAGGAAAACTTTTCGAGTAGCTTTCGTGCCGTGGCTCGTCCGCACTTGCAACTGAGGTTTTACCGAGAGTACTGGTCGCGGTTAAGTAAAGCTGCGATGCATAAACATTTCGTTGCGGCCGGTATGTTTCCATGCTTAATTTACTTGGGACTGATCAATGGTTCAACGATGATCACTGAAGCTAGGTTCGCGCCTCAAACGCTAGCTCCACCGTACTCAACAGAAACATAACAATACGTGCGACCAAAATTGCACCTTCTCATCTAAAAAGAAGAAGAAGGCATCTTCTGTGTCCCAACGAATCCAACACGGCCGGATACACCGAAATTCTTCACCCCAATGGGAAAGTCAAGAAAATGACAATCGTCATGCAATACATAGACGCTCTACTATAACATGATCCACAAACGTCAAACACAGATAACCTTGGCTGATAACAGTCTTAAGACTAGCATGGCTCAGGCACAAACATGACGCTACTCATAGAACAATCCCATATGCAAAAAGGCACAAAATGAAATGTGCTTGCATTGCAACGGAAAAATGTCATTAGGTTCGAGCAAACAGAACACATCTCGTAAAAGACGTTAAAATCTGAACTCCTTAATCCTCGATCGTTGCACAAAAAATTGATGGTTGAGAAAACAGCAAAAGTTCCCAAGTAGTCAAGTCTCCTGGAAATTCTAGAAGCCTAAAGAGAGAACACCCGATACACCTCTCCCATAGTGCTCTTTAGGTACAAGCATCTCACCTGCAAATACATACAAATAAGATGTTAATAGTGAGTCTAACTTGGCATAATCAATAGCCAAGATAACTGAATTACCTTTGCTGTTGCAAATTCTGTATCATCTATCATGTCTGTAAAATTTCCATCTCTCGATTACTATATAAAACTAGAAAAGTATTATCGACATTTGTTCAATGAAGATGCAATGACAAAGGGAGTCAATGTCACTCTAAACAGAAACACACATGATTTTACAGAAGGATGCCTCGGCACCTGATAACATCAGTCCCATCATCGGATCATCCCAGCACACACGCTACATTCAGAAATCACCTAGGCTCATAGTAATTGACCACAAAAAAATGGTGAAACGAAAAACGCTGGGCCATGCTACACTTCCTTTCAGCCTCTCGAGAACCCTGAACGCCCTTTTCTCTGCAGGAAATCTGGAATTTCTATTGCAGGACCTTCGTTGTGTGAAGATGAAGAAAAACGGCCAGTCTGGCTCCCATGGTTATCCCCACCGAACTGCGATCCCTTCAAGTTTATCTCAAGGGTAAGTACATCTGACATAGATAAACTAAGCGTTTGTTTGGTTGCATTAATGAGATGGTGCTTGTGTGTAATATGGAAGTTAATCCAACACACACGGATAAGCAAACCAAACAGCCGCCCATAATGCATTAATTCATTATAAAACGGAATAGCACATATGCATCCACAAAGATAATTAACTAGACAGTGGGCAAATGGGAAACAATGGAAAGAGTGTACCTGAACAGATTGACCCCCATTCTCTTCTTGGCACTTAAATCCGGTTGCAATCAAGGTTATGCTCACCTGAGTGAACATATTGTGTTATTGACATGTGCAATAATCATCATTGCAAATTTACAATGTGAATCTGAATGTTCTATAACATAGCTGAGTGATCAAAATCATAGTAGTCTCTATCCCTTTGTTAGCATGCGTGCAGCAAGGTTGTGCTGTGCAACTCGTTTTCCCAGGAAAAAAACAAACAAATGCTTTGTTAACTTACTTGACCAGAGTATGATGGGTCTATAACAGAGCCAAAAATTATATTTGCAGAAGGATCAAGAAGATCATATATCACTTCAGCTGCTGCATTCACCTGAAAGTAAATCAAGAACACCGGAGGATACCGTTCAAGGTATAGCCCATACAGTTATCCAACATGTATAGCTCTCACAGCTCTATCAAATTATAGATCATTTATATGAAGAAAAGTACAGCAATACCTCCATCAAGGTTAAATCATTCCCTCCAGTGATATTCCACACAATTCCTGTAGCCCTTTCAATGCCAATATAGAGTAGTGGAGACTTTATGGCATTCAATGCAGCATCTCTGGCTCGTGTCTTACCTGCAAATGGACCAATAATCCATTTCTAAGATAAATTTTCTCCGAAATGCTGGTTCTTCAAGCTCCAACCTCAGCACACATAGGATTCAATAGAGTAATAAAACAAGCAAAAGAGAGAGAAAGGCATGTTGAAAATGCTAGTTCAAATAAACAAATGTGGGAATTTATGCCGGTTAACCATTACCAATTAGGAAAATACAAACAAAAAAGGTAACAACTAAGTAAAGAGATTAAAATCTCAGTTTTGTTGTAACTAGTACCTACTAACACATTTTGCTACTGGATAAAAATAAATAAAGCATTAGATATATACATGAATAGGCAACCTGTGGCGATTCCTATTCCCATCAAGGATGAGCCTGCATCTGCCATAACTGATCTAACATCAGCAAAGTCAACATTAACCAAACCTGGAACCTGCAAACAGAAGAGAAGATAGAAGTAGAATACCATCAGAAATGCATACATCACATGTAATTGTCGTGGTGAAACATATTGAGCAGGTGACAATAATATGCAACACTAATTGCAGGCAGTTGTATATTTGGTCAAGGTTAAAGTTTACATGACAACGTAGTGGTGCAAAAATCTTTAGAACAGTGCAACTTTGTCTACTTGTTCTTAACCAAACATGGTCAATGAGAACAATATTACGGAAGACTGTCAAAAGGTAAGTGCAACTTTGTCTACTTGTTCTTAACCAAACATGGTCAATGAGAAGAATGTTACGGAAGACTGTCAAAAGGTACCTTGCATAAGATTTATCTTAACATTTGGTATACAATAGGAAATTCAACAAAGGCTTTTGAGATTTTCGCCTCTGTGCATAAGTTGTCTAATTACACTCAAAATTATTACTCACATTACCACATTATTGGATATATCACTTGCGTAAAATAAGTAATGTTGTAGTATCTTACAGTGATTATATCTGAGATTCCACGAACACCCTGCCGGAGAATATCATCTGACAAATTAAATGCTTCCGTGACAGGAGTATCTGGAGAAACAGCAGTCAATAATTTGTCATTTGGAATTACAATGAGTGTATCAACATTGCTTCTCAAGGCTGCAATTCCTTCTTGTGCCTGAATTGCCCGCCTTCTTCCCTCAAACGAAAATGGGGTTGTCACAATCCCAACAGTTAATATGCCCATTGACTTTGCAATCTGTGCAATTATAGGTGCACCACCAGTGCCTGTTCCCCCACCCATTCCGGCCTGAAAATCACATCTGAATGAACAATTTGTAGAATGGAATGTATGCAGAAGAACACCCTTGAAAGTGTACCACAGTCAATGATAATGTTTACCGGAAACTATGGCCTAACATAAATATCCAGAATAATATAACTCAAGCAAGGCACAATAGCTTCAATTAGTTATCAGGAACAGCAATGTGCACATATAATGTATTTGACGAATGTCTAGTTGCCATTTATCTATAAGAAATGACTGGGAAGATATTGTTTCAAAAATAAATGACTGGGAAAATATTGTTTCAAAAATAAATGACTGAGAAGATGTATGATTCTTCTCCAGTGAAGCTACAGAAGAAGAAGAAAAGGCATGCTTAAGCTTCTTACCGTCACGAAAACCATATCAGCGCCAGAAACTGCCACTTCTATCAACTCCTGGCTTTCCTTGGCAGCATTCATGCCAATGTCTGGATTCCCACCAGCACCAAGACCTCTTGTCAGTTCCTGGCCAATCTGCAGCCTGTTTTCCAGATCAACAGGAGACATTCTCAATGCTTGAAAGTCGGTATTCACGATCCAAAACTCCACCCCCTTCATGCAGCTCTCAATCATCCTGTTCACAGCATTGGAGCCACCACCCCCAACACCAATGACCTTAATCCTTGCCTCGTTATAGCTATATGTGATAGGAGTATCAGCTAATATTTCTACTGCCTTTTCAACACTATTTTCCTTACTCGGAACACCAATTGCGCCATTACCCTCTCCATGCAGCAAGGAGACCTCAGGGTGGAGATCCAAGAGGGCATCCTTTGTGCGACGTGGCCCAGTTCGACGCGAGTTTGCAGAGCACTCAAATCGACCAGAGTATGAAACACTGTTCTGGCCAAAAAGCCTTTGCCTTCTCTGAAAATGCCTTGAATTGGCAGTCAAAGCTGAATTTCCAGCACTGCTCCCAGAAATGCCCACTGGGTATCCACAATTGGAAGCTGTGAAAAACACTAGCTGCGTCCCCATCCTGTATCTGACGAACCTGAACTCTCCCAACGGCCTGCACTAGTATATAAAGTGATTCCAGCTCCACTAGAAACACACATCCGTTGAAGAATCTGCACTCCAAAACTCCACCAAAACTGCAAAGGAATAGATACAACGACATCAAGAATGCAAATACAGACACCGGTGAACAAACATTCACGATTTATCTGTGGCGATTTGACAGAATAGCGTGTACTTTTATCAGTGAATTAATTTACTGGAGATGAAACTTAGTGATGCTCCATTCTAAAGAACGCAAAGCAGCTAATCTTGCAGATATATTGATAAATTGAAGAGATTCTAGTATGGAAGCTGTACACTAATAGCAGATCGATAAGCGAGGTGCGGTACAAGAATACATAATAGATCTCGCGGTCTGCTGCGGAGCACGAAGGGAGCAAGGGAGGGGCAACGCGCGGCAGCCAGCCACCGAAGGAAAGGAACGGCGGCGAGTGTCGGCGGTGGGAGAGCGAGGCGGTTATCCCGAGCCCGACCTAGGACTAGGAGGCCGGCGACGGGTTTAAGGTTCTTGCTTTGATAAACCCCGCACCGCATAGGGCATAGGCCACGCCTTAGGAAGAAACGAGGCCCGGATTAGCGACCGCAACGCCTCGCTCACACTGTGTCACTGTCACACACACAAGACAGAGCGAGCCACACGAACAACCCACGCGGGCCACGCCACGCCACGCCGCCCACTCCTTTCTTTCTCCACCCATCTCTTCGCCCGTTCTGACCTCTCCGTCTCTCTCGCCTCCTCCGCGTCGCCCACAACAACACGCGCCGCCGCGCCACCGCGCCCAGATTCATCACACACCAAACGAAATCTCCCATCTCTATCCGCCCCCGCGGCCCCGCCTCTGGCCGCATGTGAATTCGGTCCGCCGCCTTCTCCCCCCTCCCGGTGCGATCCAACACGCGGAGGTAGGGTTAATTTCCGTGGTCTGGTTCGTCCAGATTATCTCTACTAGGTCGATCCGGTGGTGATTTGTGCGCTAGTTATTTAATCAACTCACGGATGTGTGATTTGCTCCCGTCAACCTGCTTTTGTTTCTGTCGGTTAGTTCGTAATTGTTTGGGTGAATCATGGTTTTCGCGGACGTTGTCATCTCCATCGCTGGGTCCTGAGCTCAATCTCTAGAGTGGTTGTTGCTATATCTTTGCGTTGAGGAATTGTCGTGTGCTTATTACTATTTGTTCGTGTGATTTCGCAGGGAAGGAAGGTGGTGGGATCGGAATCTACTATTGATATGCGCATTCTGAAATGTCTGTAACTCCATGAATTCCGTGGAGTGGAGCACTGTGCGTGTCTTGATTGTGATGGTACAGATTCTCCTTTATGTTTTAGCTGATCAGATTGGGTAATTCTTTTGGGTGCCAAATATGGAGCACCTCCCCGTCGAAGTCATTGGCAACATTCTTTCACATTTTAGTGCTGCACGCGACGTTATGGTCGCCTCTGCGGCGTGCCGGAAGTGGCGGGAGGCCTGCAGGAGGCACCTCCATTCATTGTCCTTCAATTCCGATGACTTTCCTCGGGACATGACTACACGTCAGCTGGAGATTGTCATCACACAGACTATATTTCAGACGATGGGGCTGCAATGCCTCTCTATTCATATAGATAACACCCATGAGTTCTCCGCAGCACCTGTGATTGCGTGGCTCATGTATACCAGGGAGACACTCCAGAGCTTGTCTTACAACGTCCGAACAAACCCTGATGTAAACATCCTGGAGAAGTGTGGGAGGCAGAAGCTAGAGGTATTGGATTTGGACCATAACACAATCACCGGTGTTGAACCAAGCTATCAGAGGTTCACTTGTCTGAAATCCCTTTCTTTGAGGCATGTGAGCATTTCAGCCTTGGATTTGAGCCTTTTAGTTGCTGCTTGTCCGAAGATAGAATCACTGGCACTTGATGTCCTTGAGATTGTCACTTCTGATTCACAGTCTACAATGGAGCTGACAAGCCATACCTTGAAGAGCCTCTTTGCAAAAGCAGTTGGTGTGGACAAGATCATACTCGATGCAGATAATCTGGAGGTCCTACACCTGAATGCTTTGAATGTTGATTTGTTTGAGCTCATTGGGAAGGGTACGCTAAAGCATCTCAAGATCGATGATGTGAGTGTTACACATTTGGATATTGGGGAGAATACAGATCATCTAGAGGTTGTGGATGTGAGTAACTTCACGATAGTGTGGCCGAAGTTCTACAGTATGGTATCGAGAGCATCCAGCTTGCGAATGCTACGGTTTTGGGGTGTTGTGTTTGACGATGAGGATGAGATTGTGGACTCAGAAACTATTGCTGTTTCATTTCCTCTTCTAAGGCATCTTTCACTGAGTTATGAATTAAGAGATGGGATTCTTCATTATAGCCTGCAAGGATCATCACCACTGGAGAATGTTTCAGTTCTGGAACTTGGTTGGACAGTAATAAGTGAGCACTTTGGACCCTGGGTGTTTGGAATGATTGAAAGGTGTCCAAATCTCAAGAAGCTTGTCATTCATGGTGTTCTTTCTGAGGCAAAAACGCGCGAAGAGCGCCAGATGTTAGCAAGCTTCACCTCGTTTATAGTCTGTCTCATGAGGAAGTATGTGCATGTTGATGTACAATTTGAGTATGAGTGATCATCCACTAGGTCGAATGGGCATTCTTATTCTAGTTCAGTTCAAGTCATGCAATCAGGTAATCTTTCTGATTTTTGGACTTCGATACTTTTTTCAGCATAGCCTCAGTACAGCTTTACTTTCTGCAATTCTTTCCTTGTTACATATCTTGTAGAAAACTAGAAATGGCTCATTTTGGCTCTAATGTATAATGTTTTCCTGTAAACTCATTCTTGCTTGTTATCTATTACATGTAACATATTTCGTTGTTGCGTTGTTAAAGTTTTTTTTTAAAGGATTACTCTGTTAATGTTGTAACCTTGATTATCATGCTGTAAAGAAACACAGTTAATATACATTAAAAGTAGGTCCAACAGAACCCCTACACTGGGTGGGCTTCTTCTGCTCCTGCTCGAGGTGACATGATGGCAACTGTTGGTATAGTTTTTAATTGAACTGTGCTATCCATTTAATCAACAATGCTGGTTGCTTACTTGAAATTGAATACCCACATAATAGAGGTATGCATTAATTGCTTTGTTTTTATATTTCCAATTCTGTGCGCACATCTTCCTTGATGCTAAGGGCATTACTTTTCAATATAATCTGGTCACCTCCAGGCCCCAGCTTAGTATTGTGGTACGCAATAGGATATTTAAGTTCAACATACATGCTTGAGAGAAAACTCATATAATTGATGCCCTTATAAGCTATAACGAAGCATATCTTATGTCTTATTGGTTGCTGTACTACATGGTGGACAATTTTTTTGACCTTCCCCATTAAGTTTATATTAAGTACTAACCCTTTGGAGATATGACAAAATATCTGAGGTCTTGAAAGTTTCAATGTAATTCTTTCATGGCACAGTAGCAACTAGCAAGCAGCTATAAAATTCAGTTGGCATGCACTGATGCTCTTTTCCTTAGGTAAATCTTGCCCATGACTGGCTTATATTAAAGCAGGATACCCTAGCTTATGTCTGTTACCTTGATTGAATGCTCAAGTGGTAATGACAGAGTGCTTTGAATGGATGGTAGAGATTAGAGAGTGTATACTCTTTGTTAAATTTTGTTCACGGAGAGCTGCAGTAAGGATGCAAACACACAATCAGGCATTGTTAAAGTTGTGCTGTTAATATTTTGAATTTACCATATGTTAAGATGTCAAAATACAAGTTTCATAAGATGTCAAAATACAAGTTTCATAGTGTTTGGACTTTTGGAGCTTGTGTTTTGATTTTTCCATTTCTTGCTACCTTCATGGGCATCTGGCAATCTGCTCAGTTTGGGATCACATCATTGTGAGACGCAGATTGCCAGATAAAACTAGGAAAGTAGCAGACACGAAACACAATCCAGAAAATTGTGGATATTGGCACAGGTACTCTGCTTTAACTGATTTTATAATAAGATCCAAATACTGTATTTGGTTGTTTGATGCTTCATTATTTGGCCTAAGAGCCAACTCGACTTTTTTGTATACATAGTAATATGCTACGCACAAAACCAAATTCCCATGAAGAAAACTAGGGACCACAGGTCCACGGCCTAATACTATGGTTACAGTTGTAGCAATGCAAATCTGTCACTTTTAAGTAATATTCAGCCTATAATATATGTTGTATCTAGTGGCATTCACATTCATACTTTGTAGTTTGTACATTGTTTGTATGTATGAACTACTGTTTCTCATACTGGTATGAGGTTTTGTGTATGGTGTGACATCCTCATTGGAGGATAAAGTGTGATGTAGTATTAGTTTTACTGGCATCTAGTCCCAGTTTGTTAAGGAACTCACCGCCGCACGACATGTTCTTCGTGCGCACGTACACTCTCTGCAGTACGCGTCGCCCATAGTTGAGGGGAACATGCGCAATCGGCGATGCGGCGAGTTGCTATGGCCCGCGGCCGGGCAGGTCGAAGTCTCGGGCCACGGCGAGGAGGCGGTGCGCGGAGGAGGGTGGAGGCGTGACGGTGTGAGGGAGACGACGCATGGGAATGCTATCGGAGGAGGAGGTGGTGTCATGGGGAAGGGGATCTGGGCGAGGAGGCGGCGGCGCGGAGGAGGAGGAGACGACACGGTCGCACGGGTGAAGGGAGTAGGCACCCGGTAGGGGATGGAACGGCGCCAGGAAGGGAAGTGCAGGTGAGCAGACTATATGTTGCAGCTAGGACTTGTGAAATGGGGAGGTGGGAGATCGTGGGAAGATGGCCAATCCCCACCGAAGCCAGGTGGGAGGTGGGAGATCATGGGTAGACCAAAGAAGCAATAGGTTGGGGCCACCTGTCGGTTCACAATGGAAGTAAAGGGGTAATTTCTCCCGTTGCTCGGGAGTAAACCTCTTCTTTTATTAGTTAAGATAAGAGAGAAGTAGAGAGGCTGGGAATTGATCTTTTAATGGTTTTATGGGATTTAGGTTCAATAAGTAATTTGCTTATGTAAACTTTTGTGAACACCCCCATTCTAAAATAAGTTAAAACGTCCGTACCTTAGGAGCTGTTTGATTTAAGGAAAAGGAAAATTATTACTTTATGTTCGAGTTCAAGAGGCACTGATTCTGCAAGACATGTGGCAGACGTGCGCTCCGCCCGGGGGGGTGGGGGGTCTAGCTTTCAGGTCCTGTTATGGCCTGCTGTGTACCTGGAATATACGCATCTCCCAGATTGAACTATTCCGTGCCAGTTCTGGGCTTCTGGCGTTGCTTCACTAGGTTTTCTTTCATAGCTCTCTGCTTCCTTATGTTTCTTTTAGAAAGACCACTTTATTATTTTAAATTCGATAACAAATGATAGACTGGTATAGTTCAAGCTAGAAGTTTTGTTCTACATATAGGTCAGGTCTGATGTGTTACCTTTCTTATTTACCCCCATACCTAATGTTTTTATGCATCTTGCAGATTTGCTTCTGATCCTACTTCATGAGGACCATCTGGTTTGTAAATGTCAGCTGCATGTACGCACATGGTTAAAGAAAGTTTTAGTTGACTTTTCACAGAATCACAGCTGTCTGCATTTACCCATGCATTACAGCACAGGCTGCAGAACTGAATGCGCTCCTTTTGTGAAAATCCTCCCCCTTTCTATTAGTGCTACATCTCTTCAACTGAAATGAAATGCTTTAGTTGAAATGTATTCGGCACATGCCTATGCACATCATATCAACATCTTTTGGTCTATTCATGAGACAAACTTTGGATCGAAATTCTCTTCAGATACTGTAAAGTTGAATGGAAGTTCTGTAAATTCCCATTTAAAGTTTACAATTTAATGCCCGATAGGTTATCTTGGGAAAATGGGTACTCACTGTGCCACTTTATATCTTGACATTCCTCACCCAGAGTGATTCCATGACAAAATTGATCATTACTCTTATAATGGCATGTCTGCATCACTGCCTAATCTTAGTTATCCAAGCAGTGAATGTAATAAAATCTTAAGAGTAGCACTCCTGTTATTCCATTGGGGCTTACATTTTACAGTTCTTTATAACAGAACATATTCCATGAGCGGATCATATCGAATTATGGGTCCGGTTTGGCCTGCCAAATGGATGTTCCTTCTTAGAAATGCAGCCTCACTCACTATCGCAAAAAAATATATTTCTTCTTGCACCGTGCAATATTATATTGAGTATGGATTTGGTTTTGTTTGACAAAATCAAGAAAACACTAATAAATCCTACGAATGTTTCTATTGTGGTTGTATGTGTTGACAGTAGCATCATCATTTTATTTCTTTTCTTTTCGAACTGCTTAAATTCCCCCAATATGTTCTCCATTGCTGAACTAATCTGTTGGGTGTCATGGTGAGAATCTTATGGTAGCCATCGTCTTGGAATATAGTTTTGTTTAGCTGAAGCAAGAAATGAATTAAATAAAAGGTGCGACCTATTCCGTAAAATATGCAACCGGAGACATGATTGATCAAAAATTGAAAGCATTGACCTTTCTGCTGCCGTTGCTTTGCTCTACAAGGTTGGAGATGAGAATTTCGTAATGGCTTGAATCAGTAGCATTTGTATCTTTCTTTTCCTTCTCAAGTGGATCAAAAAGAAGTGATCCGTGGAAGCAAGCATTTGCATTATCCATATTCCGGCCATTGACATTGAGCGAGAAATTCCGTTTGGTCGGTCGTGTCAAAACAAAAGACAACAGGAAAAATTAGGGTAAAAAGAGAGCGATAAAGTACAATCTAGACTGTCTTTGTGGTGTCTTGTTTTCACTTTGGTAATTTACCGTGGAAGGACGGCAGAAGAATCGTTCGCCAAAATAGCCTATTCCCTCTCCTTGCGTGTAGCTCACTGCATGATTCGCCTATATTCTTCTCTCTAAAATTTTTGCAAAAAATAGATACTCTACTCTACTGAACACCCATTCTTCACAAGATCTACAAAGTCTACCGAATCTCAAAAGAAATTCAACTGGTGACCTTGGCAAGTGACTGCAACATATATCGTTTCTACACCGTGCCGCTCCATAATTCGCTGAAGCCTCTGGGCTCCGACACAAAGAGTCTGTTTGGAACGGCTTCGGCTTTTCGCTTGGAAAAGCCGGAAGTCGTTTCAAGTATGTGCCTTTTTCCGCCAGCTTTTCCGGAAGCCGAAAGTCACATTTAATGTGAGAAAGCCGAAAGCCGTTGAATGATAGCTTCCCGTGGCCCCCGCTCTTACTTTGCCCCTAAAGTTAGGGGTAATTATCTGCGTTCCCGAGCGCCAACTCCCTCCTCCCCACGCGTCGCCGGCCTCCTCCCGTCAACCTCCTCCCTCCAACCCACCCGCACCTCCTCTCTCCTCCCCCACCAGCGCCGCCGCCCTCCTCCTCCTGCGCCGTCGCCACCGCCCCTCCTCCCTCCCCCTCCTCCCTCTTTTTCCCACCGTTGTCGCCCCTTCTCCATCCTCCTCCCACACCGCTTGCGCCTACGCCTCCAGTCCCAACCACCTCCCCGACGAGGCGCCGCCCTCCTCCTCCTCCTCCTACCCTGAGCCACTGCCGCCGCTCTCCTCCTCCTCCTCCTCCTCCTCCTCCCTACCCAACGCTACCCTCTTCCCAGTGGCGGATCCAGGATTGAAATTTAGGTTGGACGGAATAAACTAATACTGTTATCCGATAACAAAGCAAGGCATATATAATACACGTTGCAATCACTTTCAACAGAGTATATGACACTAAATTGATCTCAAAACTACAATCCGCATCATGTGGACATACAAAGATAGGACAAATGTAGAAAATGTACCTCATCAATGAAGTTTACAGAATAATTTGCCACCAAAATACTAAATTAATGAATTACTAGTAATAACCTGTCAAAAGTAGATGGACAAAGAGTATTCGATTAATCCATCATAAATCATTAAAAATTATCGAAAATAATGCATGTAAAGACATACTATTAAAGTACTAATTACGTCTAGGAGGCCGAGGCAATTTCATTCTCCGAGATTTAATGGATTGAAATTGTTTCTTAATTTTATCATGATCAAGTCCTTTAAATATCTCCCGCTCGATGTAGCATACCATCAAGTCATTGAGCCACTCATCGGATAGTCTATTGCGCAAATCGGTTTTAATAATATTCATGGCCGAAAAGACTCTTTCAACCGATACTGTTGCCACCGGTAGGAGCAATGCTAATTCAATGAGGCGGTAGACCAATGGAAAAACAATATGTCTTTCTGTTTCAACCATTTTGATGGCCAAACTTGCAAAAGCATGACAAATAATGAAATCATCAATTCTTCGGACATGAAGAATAAAGGTTTCAAGTTGATCCCTTATAGTTGCACGATCAGCAATGGTGAAATCCGTATCATAGATCTCCGCAAGTCGAGCAATCTTATCCATATCAAACTTAGAGAATGAGTCTCTTGGATCAAGACAAGAAAAGCAAACAAGCAACTCCGAAGATACCTCATTGAAGCGATGATCCATCTCTGTATTAATAGCATCAACAGCAGCAAAGAAAGTATCAATACGATAATGGTGATCTTGAGTGACCGTCACCCCATCTAGCCTTGATCGGCCCCATCTTGGTATCGCTTCATCCATATTCGGTACTGGAATCTTGTTTGCATCATAAAATATTTTGACTTATGCAAATAGAGGCTCCCAACCATGGTTCCTCAAGCTGATCAAACGTGCTTTCACATCAACAAGTAATGACATGGCCTGAATAATATTTTGATCCTTCCTTTGAAATACAAGAGATAACTCATTTGTAATGCGAAATACTTTCAACATCATCTTCATAATGAACACAAAGTTAAAACTCTCCATATGCTGCATCAATCCTGCTGCTGGACCTGGTTGACGCCCATCTTCATGCACAAATTTCAGCACCTCCACCACTGCCTCCCACATTGACTCAATGCGGACTAAAGTTGTGTAATGAGAGCCCCATCTAGTATCTCCAGGTCTAGCCAAGACAGTGTCTTGATGCTTCCCTCTTCCTGTAAAGATCTCACCACTCTCCAACCTATCCAAAATATTCTTACGATGCTTCTCGGTCAATACATCCCTTCTCTTGCAAGACGCACTAGTTGTGGTCACAATCAAAGTCACATAGTTGAAAAAATCCCTAATAGATGAACAACAACTTG
The DNA here is from genome assembly GCA_036346395.1 of Hsuehochloa calcarea. NCBI lineage: Eukaryota > Viridiplantae > Streptophyta > Magnoliopsida > Poales > Poaceae > Hsuehochloa > Hsuehochloa calcarea. Next base: position 55,181,689 of record CM070593.1, on the reverse strand, counting down.
TGATAAAGAATAACTACCAACTGCAGCTGGTGGGCAAAGCAATGGACATAGAAAGCACACGAGTTGATGTCACGAATCTGTCTTTGAAGGCCATTGAATTCACCTCTCATATTGGAAGCTCCATCGTATCCCTGTCCTCGTATTCTAGCAATAGGTAAATTATGCTTACCAAGCAAAGTAACCAAAGCTCCTTCAATGCATCTGCAATGTATCTTTGACATGTTTAAGACCCAAAATCTTTCGATGACTTTCCCTTTGTTGTTCACAAACTCGCAGGAATCATGATACAACTAGTTGAGATACATGGTACAATTAGTTGAGATAAAAATTGAACACATAATTAATAACTAACCTTACAATCACGGCCATTTGCTCTTTGATTGATATATCACGAGATTCATCGATAAGAATGGAGAAAAGACTACCTCCAATCTCATCCAAAATCACCTTGGTGACCATATGTGCACAACATCTTACAAGATCCTTTTGAATCGTTGCTGAACACATTTGGGCATTTAATGGACATAACTCCTCAAATGCAACCCTCACTTCTTCCTTCATTTCTTTGTACCAATCAATCAACTCTAGAAAATTGCCTTTGTTTATGGATGAAGAAGATTCGTTATGTCCACGGAATGAGTGACCTTGCATTAATAGATATCTTGCACAATTTAAAGAAGCAGTCAAACGGGTTTCATATTTCATTTCAGAATCTTTGCTGTGAGACTCCATCTTATGAGATACACTTGCCCGTTGATTCTTAAAAGCATCACTACATCTCCTTGCATTGTTGTGAATACTATTAACCCCACCAACATGAAGAGGTAGTGATGCATATGCATTCTTCCAGTTGTTGTATCCTAATTTAGTGAAGACATCATGACCAAATTTTTCATCTAAGGGTTGCTGCCTAAAAAGAAAGCAATAGTAGCAATAAACAGCATCCTTCTCTACACTATATTCCAACCAGTCGTGCCTCTTAAACCATGTTTCACGAAAGCACCTAAAACCCTTTCCATATTGTTTGCGAGGAAAATTGTGACCAAAAGGTTGAGTCGGACCCTTCAACAAATAAGCTCTTCTCACTTGATCTCTAATATCCGGATGGAATTCCTCAATTGGTATACGAAGTGCTGGATCGGTAACAATATGAACATCCGGGTTAAAATCCTTAATACCTCCACTTTCTTCCTGCGGTTCTGGTTGTTGTGCTATTTGTGCATCTTCAATATTGACAGTTTCAACCGGTAGTATTTGCTCTTCCGTAGCTACCACAACATTCCTGCTTGCACCGGTTCTTGGGGTCGACCCACTCGACGACGATGTAATAGTAAAATAGCTCTTCAAATCTGAAAGATCAAATTCACACATCATCATATTAATTCATCAATAATCACCATGGGTATCACACATGATACATCACAAATTCACAGTATTCACCAATCACCATTCAGACATTCACAATCCAATTATTACCTTTTCCTTTCGACTTAGAAGGAGTCATCTTGAATCTTGATTTTTATTTTCTACCCTTAGCATTCACAAAACAAAGATTTCAATTCTTAGTCCGGCCGGCACTCTGGCCGGCCAGGCAACCACGCCCACGCGGAGCCACGCACTGACAAACCCACCTCAGCCGGTCGGCCCCTTTCCCCCTTCTACTCACCCCCCGACCCCCCCTTAGGCCCCCTCACAGCTCACTCCTCTCCTCAGTCTTCACGCCTGCCTCACCCTCACCCCTCATTCCTCACTCACTCCTCACGCCTCCGCCGCCACGAGCTCACGCTTCCTCCTCGGCTCCTCCCTTCTGCTCTCGGTTCGGCGGTTCCCAGTAGCATGGCTCGTGGAGCTCCTCCCGCGCCGCCTCGGCCCGGCCCAAGGCCTCGGGCTCTGGCTCCGGCCGAGGCCTAGAGCTCCTCCGGTCCTCCCGATGCCGCCACGGCCGATCTCACGGCTCCTCCTCCTTCGCTCCCGGTTCCTCGGCGGCTGGTGGAGCTCCTATCGACGCCGCCTCCGGCCGGTGGCCGCGCCTCGCTCTGGCCGAGCTCGAGGCTCGAGCTCCTCCCGGCGCGCAGGTTTTAGCTCCGGCTAGAGCTCCTCCGGCCTGGCCGAGCTCCTCCTGGCGCCTTGACTGGTGCCGCGAGCTCTGGCTAGGGTTCTTCAAAGGTTTGGATTTTTGCAATTTGGATTGTGGATTTGGGGAAGGGGAACCGGCCAACGGGGAAGAAGTGAACAGGGAGATGTAATGAGATGTAGATGGGCTTAGCTGGGCTGGGCATGGGTCAGAGGCCTTCTTCTGCAATCGGCAGGTGGCCTCCGACTCCGCCTCCTCCTCACTCGAGTCCGCAACAACCGAACTACCAAGCTCGCCATCCAAATCAATCACCGAAATGAGGTGAATCATCAATGAGAGGGGGTTCGGGGTGTCGGCTACCTCGGCCACGCCTCACCTTGCCCGATTGTTTGAGCCGCCGCCTCCTCCTACCTCGCACGCGCGGCCCAACCCTAGCTGTTGTCGGTCTTTTTTATCTCTTTTTATTTTTATCTGTTATTTATGTATTAATTATTTATTGTAATAATTGTTTAGTATTAATTGTGGTCAATTTTTTTAATTGACATTAAATGCGGTATATATCGTTAATTGTGGTCAATTTCGTTAATTGTAATTAATTGTGGTATATTGCGTTAAATGTTGCTAATTGCAATCAATTTCGTCGATTGTGTTAATTGTGTTAATTATCGTTAGTTGTCGTGAAGTGTCATCAATTATCATTAATTATTGTTAGTTGTCGTTAAATGACATCAAACAAACAATCATTTGCCTCAGGGGCATTTCAAACATTTTTCAACTCAGAAGCTCGAGCTAGTCAACCTAAAAGCTAGATAGTCAAACACCAAATCTTTTTAGCCTATATGTTCATCGTGTAACCCTTTTGCCCAACCGGAAGCCGTTTTTCAGAAAAGCTACAGCCCTGCCAACACATGCCCAAGGAGCTTTAAACTGGCTTCAGCTTCAGAAAAGCTAGAAGTCTCCCAAACGGGCTAGCTTCGCAGCAACTTAACGCTTAAGCCACAACCGAAGCCCACATGAAAGTTGAAGTGCCTTCCCACCAACTTTTCTAACTTGTTGCGAGAGGGGTATATTTATATGCCATTGGAATTTCAAGAGAAATTATCCGCCAAATGTCACTTGTTAAAAGACCAATCCCATTCGATCCGTCTGTACACATTCGTTCCTACTCCATCCTCTTGGCGCCCCTAGGCCGCCGCCCCTCTCAGCACCCTCCCGACGCCAGCGTCCGCCCTCTCCTTCGCCCTCCTGCTAGTCTGAACAATGTCGGCTCCCTTCAAATCCAAGCACCGCCGTCGCCACCTCCCTCCATGTCCCTCCTCATCCCACCGCTACCGTCAGCTCCGCTCCCATCGCTACTTCCCAGACCCAAGCCATGTCGCTGCCCCCAAGCCTGGATCCACTCGTCCTCCACCACGCCGGAGCCACACCACTCGGTCTCCTCCTCCCCTGCGCTCCAAACTCCTGACATTGCCAGCCTCTAAGCCCCACCTCCGCCTGCTTCCTATCACCGCCGACAGTCCCTACGCCCCTGTCTTTGCCTAGGAGGGCACCACTATCACTTCCCTCCGGTCAACGTCGTTGCCTCCCCATCCTGGCAACAGATGCCTATCTCCACTCCCAGCGTCGGCCGGCCATCGCCGTCGCTCCCTCTGGTCCCAATCGCCGCCAAATCATTCTGTGCTTTTCGGTAAAATGTTGTAAATGTCAAATTTGTATTGTTTCAAATTTGGGGTAAAATGTATTGTGAATTGTAAAGTGATTTCATAAAAAAGATGTGGATACGCGACAATTGATCAAATGAAAATTGTAAAGAAATCATGTTGTTTAATCGATTCTTCTACTAAAAATAACAAAGAGTATATTTCACTTTGGATCATTCTTAGCAAATCTTTTCACTTTGCATCACCTCTTCTTACTTTTTGTTTCACTTTGCACTAGGGAAACATTCTGTCGTGCGAGAGGGAAACATGAGAGGCGTGCGAGGAGCTTGCCGGCAGTGAGGCACACGACTGGTGAGGTGGCAAGCAACCCAACAAATAGAGAGAATGAGCTATTTTGCCATCACCGTCGTTGCTATGGTTACCATCGACGATGCCCCGGATATTCTTCTCTGCTTTCGACCCATTTCCTTGCTCCATCTACCCCCCTCTCTCCATCCCGTGCCTCGCCGATGCCTCTCACATCACTGTTCACCATCGGTGAGCACCAAAGAAGGCAGTAAATCCTTACCCTGGTGCAAAGTGCAACACATAGTAAGAAAAGATGGTGCAAAGTGAAAAGCTTTACTAAGGGTGGTGCAAAATGAAACCATAGTAAGATTACATAGTCCAAAGTTACATTTACTCAATAACAAAATTTCATATTTACACTAAATCAACACAAAAACATGACATTAGAGCTCTCAAGGTTATTTCATATATTTCAAACTTCATCCACAGTGAAGCATCTAGTCAGCCCAATAAAAGTCAGACTGTCAAATGACCTCTCAAGAATACAACCATCGGCTACGGCTGCTTTTCTGCCAAAAAGCTAAAAATAGCTTATGTCAAAAGACTCTTTCTAGCTTCAGCTTTGACCAAGCCCGGTAGAAAGAAGACTCAGTTAGAATCTAGAAGAGAGAGAAAGAAGTGTGAGAGAGAAAAAAAAGCCTAAGAACTCATGAAGTAAATGGCCATTGGTGGCCTTTGCAGCTAATGGTGTTTTTGGTTGCCTCCATATCCCTAGCCTGGCCCGTATGGGTCATTAAGGCTGAACCTAGCCAGGCTGAGTAGATGCAATGGTGGGTTGTTTGGTTGCCTATTTCTGTTGGGTCAGTTTGTGCTAAGATGTTGTTTGGTTGCTTGCATCTGGCGGAGTATGCTCGCCTCTTCTAGTGGGTGGTGAGAATAGCACTTGCAGTTTGAATTTGATTTGGACAAGGAGAGGAAGAATGAAGGAGAATGACAGGTGGAGTCCAGTGGCCAGTGGGACAAAGAGAGAAAGAATAGAGGAAGGAAACAGGGGAAGCATCCTAACGGTTCGAGGCTTCGAGCACATGATGCTGGCGGCAAACGGTGGCCAAAATGGAATGGCGGTGACACGGGGATCCTCCAGGTGGTGGTGGCACGACCGAAGCAGCACTGAGGTGGCGGCGGCGGCAGCACGGGCGCACAGCCAGGTGGCGTCAGCTCGAGGGTCGCGATGGGTCCTTCGGGGAAGCCAGAGGGTGACCAAGGCGGCGGTGGCGGCGGGACTCCACGGTGACACATTGACCGAATCGAGAGGGGGAACCAGTAGAGAGGCTGGGAACACGTGATGACGTAGTCTATTAGGTTCGAAACTCACCGGAGGAGAAGATCAGGTGAGGATGGTGCGGCGGCCAGAATGAAAGAATATATCAAAATCCGGCTTGTGTTGTGGAAATCAAAAAATTGATTCAGGGGAATGACTCAAGGAAGTATAGAACACGATATGACGCGCTCAAAAGTGCAAGAAACTCACCGGAGCGACAGAACAACAAGACGGGGGGTGCGGCCGATGGTGGGGAATAAGCTACCTGAGCGCGATGGTGCTCTAGGAGATGTGACAATTGGCACGGTCCGACCGCCATGGCGGTCTCGACCGGCCACCCGAGCGGTCAGACCGGTAACTACTTGAACGTCGGCCAACTTCGTGGCGATGTTGTTTTGTTAGGTCAAAGTCATTAGTTTCATGGCATATGATTTGCATGATGCATGTTTTGACTAACATGGGTCAAGTTGTGAAGAACTTGTTCCCGAATACGTGTTTTCTTGTCGTGGTTGTGCAGTGGCTTGGTGGTCAACGACGGTCAACGGCGAGGAGAATCGGGACTAGACTTGAAGAGTTGAGGTTCAGAACGATCGACGATGCCGGGTGAGGTCAACGACTCAAGCGTGACACAAGATGGACAAGGGTGATCTATTGGCGAATCCATAGCACATGGTGAAGCGGTTTAGGTCAAAAATTAAAGACGGCGCCGCGAAGCGCGCGCGTGTGACCCGCTTGTTAGTGGGCCTTAACGGAGCCCAATTAAGTCAAACCCTAAGAGTTTTAGGCCTCCACTATAAATAGGAGGAGATGGTGGTGCACCTCTCTCTCTCTACTTTGCTTATGTTTCAAAACCCTAATTGTCTTTAGGGAGTTGAGGTGGAGGCTAGGGCTTTTCATGGTTTGAGGAGAATTTCGTGATGGTCCTAACATGCTATGAATGTGGTGAGCTCAATCATATCCGCAAATTGCCCCAAGTCGAAAGGTAAGAGCAATCATAAGGAAGGAAAGCCGACTTGGAAGAAGCCTCCTTTCAACAAATCAAGGTATGAGGCAAATAAGCTTGTGAAGGCGCTCACCGAGTCCTTGCCGCTTTGAGGATCAATCCTTGAGCGATGTGGATACCGGGAGTGAGGAGGACAAGGAGGAGGAGATCCTCAAGGTAAAAGAAAGGAAGGCCAAAGACTTCACCGGCATGTGCTTCATGGTGACACGGAGGACATTGATGATAATGAGGTATCTTTTACTTATGATGAGCTTTACGCTAAATATGATTCTATAGTTGAGCAATTGCTTAGTCAAGATGAAGCGCTTGAATTTGTTATGACAAAAATAAGAAATTAGAGTCAAAGATTAGCAAACTGAAAGTAGAGCTTAAAGCGCTAAGACTCTTGAACACGATGAATGTTTATCTTGTCATGCTATGCATTCGAAATTACCAAGTTACAATCTGCTCATAATATTTGTGTACAACAACTTGAGAATGCTAAATCTGAACTAAATGAAATTAAAAGTGCTCCTTGTGAAAAATGTTTAGAATCTAGTAAATTGATTGCTTTTGATGTATTTGATTCTAGCCCTTGCACTTCATGCTTAGAAAAGAACGTGAAATCAAAGATATCTTAGAAGTTGCTAGAGTCAAATATGCTAAGCTTAAGGACAATATTGAAAATACTACTTGTGCTTCATGTTCCACTCTTAAGCTTGAAATTGCTTTGTATAAGGAAAAATCTATGGATAAAACTTGTGATGCTTGTGTTAACTTGAGAAAAGAAAATGCTTACCTTCATGATACATTAGAAAATTTTCTAAAGGTAAGAAACAATTAAACATGATTCTTGACAAATCTAAAACTCCTTATAAGAAGCAAGGTTTAGGATTCAATTCCTTTCAAGACAATTCAAACCCAAAAGTCATTCAAGTCTTGGAAAAGGTTTAATTGAATTCAAAACTCAACCTCAAAAACATCTTTTAAATCTGCAGGCTTTGCCCAACCTTGTATTAATTCAAATGGTGCCTCTTCTAGTGGTACCAAGTACCATTGCACTTATTGCAAAAAAGGTGGACATTTGATTGAATACTGTTGGCGTAGGTTGAAAAATGATAGGAAAAATTTTGATAGAATTTCATTCATGCAACCTAGAGCTTCTATGAGACATGGTAACACTGAAAAGAATAAACCTGGATTAGGATTTTTCTCTCATGCAAATCATTATGTTTCTAGACATCCTAATTCTAATGTGTATCAGACTGGCGGTCTGACCGCTGGTGGTCACCGGTCTGACCGTTTTGGTCACCGGTCTGACCGCCAGCACAAAGCCGGTCAGACCGCCCATGGACAGTCTAAGTCTCATGTTAAGTTAAACATTGCTCGTAATCAAATGTTAAATGAAATCAAGGATAGTACTTCTGGTTTGTATACTCCTTGCAGACGTGTGTCTCAGTACTGGATTCCTAAATCTTGTTTATCTAATCCCAGTATTGAGACACATCGTTCCTTTGCTCCTTGATTTTCGGGATTATCGCGGAAGGGGAAGAACACGTGGTTCGTTGACTCGGATGTTCACGCCACATGACCGAAACTCAAAATGGTTCACCTCTTTCACGCGAGCAACGGTGATGACTTCATGGCGGTGACACGGGATCCTCCAGTGGTGGTGGCGACGGCCTGCTCTTGAAAGACTTCCTAGGCACTTCTCTTGTATCTTGGTCTTCTAGAAGGCGGTCTTACGAGGTGGCGGCGGCGTAGAGTCCAAGCTCAATTGGCGATATTCTTACCAAGCCTTTAGATCAAACCGATTTTCCTCCTTAAGAAGTGAGTTAGGGTAATTTATCCTTATGGGTTGGTTTGAGGGGAGTTTGATCTTTTCTTATCTTTCCTTGTTCTTTTGATCTTTTATTGTTCTTTTAGAACTTAGTGATCTTTTGAACTTTTTAGATTTTAGGCCTTTTAATTGCATCTCATTGTGTCATATTGCATTCATATGAAAAATACAACAAGTGGTATGAAAAATTCAAAAAAAAATACATTGTAATATAAGATTTTCTCGCCCTTTAGAGCTTTTGTATTTCAATTCTTGCTCAATGTCATGTCTAGTTCTTTGACTTGCTAGAATTATCATGCTTTTACATGTGTAGCTAAGTCTTTGCTATATGAGCTAGAACCTTTTAAACAACTCAAACTAAGAAATTGCAATTTGTGGATGTTTTAGTGAGTTGCGTAATTAGTGCTCCTCTTGTGACATTGGCCTGTCGAATTGCTTTGTTAGCTCTTTGATCTAAAATTGACCATTACTTGAGCTTTTGTGTTCTTGAGATTCTAAAAGCTGCTCTTGTGAAAAATGAAAATCAAGATTGTCTTATGCTTAAATTGTGCCAAACTATTCTTACGAGGCCCGTGGCCTCAAGATTTGTCGCCCGGTAGAATGAGTGAAATTGTATTGAGTTCATAATTTGTGAAAAAGTGAGCGTGCTCCTATTCACCCCCCCTCTAGTCGCCTTTACGGTCCAACAAGGAGGTGCGGGACGAGGGCGCACAGGCACGGCCGAGTGCGGCACGACACGGGGAGAAGGTGAGTGGAATCACACGCTTGGCCAGCCTGCATACGCTGAGTCTGTCTAAGGAGCGAAGGTCGAATCGAGCGCTTTCCTCGGGGCAGGCCCTAGAGGGAATCTTGCATGCGTTCAGTTAGGCTCACCCACCCGACTAGGCAACCAAACACTCTAAAGCTTTCATCTACTCATGCGAGACAACCCTACACAGGTAACCAAATACACCCTAAAGGATTCAACAAATTTTATAAAGTGACCACGGGAGTTGGCCGGTGAGTGTAAATGCATCTTCTCTTCACCGCACCACACTTTATTTTAATTAGTTTATATATGCTTTAGGCCCTACTTAGGCAAAGGATTAAGCACTAGCTAGTGAGCATCTTGATCTCACAACTCAACTCGCAGCATGTGTGCTCCCTACCCACAGTGATCCATAACATCGCGCCGGGGTGTTGTAAGAGTCTAAGAGATCAGATTGAGAGAGAGAGAGAAACGTTCTCAAGAACAAGATTTTCTCTTTGAGGAAAGAATCTTTTAGTATTTGGTGCATGACAAGGCACTGATGTTGACCCATGAACACAGGGATAATCCCAAACAAACCCATTTCCATGCACCCCCAAAAATCTATATTTTCCATGCAAGTGGGGTTTTCACATTGGAGTGGTACTAGTATATCATGCTTGGAGCATGGTGCTTTGGTTAGGAACGGCCATGAGTAAACTATAATCGTTTCTGATAAGCAGAAGAGTATTATAGAGTGAGAGCATATAATTGACAAATCAACTCCTTCGTCTCTCCTCTCTTCCTTGTCTCTGTGCTTTCAACAAAGAGATAGGAGGAGGAGATGGAAGTGTAGAACAACTTCTCAAGCTCCCTTTTAAAAAAGCTTGTGTGCCTTTCTCTCTCAATTCAATGCTCCTTTTGTTTGAGTACTTGCCGTCTCAGAGGCGAGGGCCCGAGTGCAACCAATGAGAGATGAAAGGTGGATACAAGGAATGGAGTAGGAGACAGAAACCCTGACAGGAAAGGCCTACCACATCTCTCTCACCGCCCCCCCTCTCTAGCCTGTGAAGAAAAGAAGACAGGCTCGTAGGACGAGTTCAAAAGGACAAGATCTTCTTTGCAGTACAGTGGATGCAACTCCAAGGCGGATTTAATTTGCCAGTGTGTGAGAAACAAGAGGCGGAGGAGTGGCAATCCCATCATCCATCTCTCTCTCTCCCCCTTGCATGCTTGCTCTAGGATGGTATGTATATATGTTCTTCTCTGGCTCTGGCTGGCCATCTTCTCTTCTAGTAAGTTTGTATATATGTACCACTCACTCTGGTGATCTGGTCTCTTGTTGGCAGTAGAGCTGGTGGCCATGGTGCAAGGTGAGGAGAGTTCTTGGAGGATGGCAAGTGCACATGAGAGAGCAGTACCTCTCAACCAAGCACTTGCATATGGAGTCCAAGCCCACGCTTCTGCTGCACCACCTGCCAGCTTCTTGTACTGCTGCTTTGCCCTCTACTCATTTTTCCTACAGAATTGAGCAGGAGTTTGCTTCTCTTTGAGCTCATCTCCTCTAGCTCAACTCATGCAAGAAGCAAGAAGCAAGACCAGACCACTACACACAACTTTTTCTTGCAACTAGCTACTAGTTTTCAAATCCTTCAGTGGGCTACTTATTTTTTTTTAATGCCTTCTTCTCCTCCTTTTATCTATCTTTATAACAACTTATTCCACATATATGCTATGCCCCTTTCAATGGATTACACCTCTGCCCACACACCAATTTCTTAATACCTAAGGCCTGAATCCTGAGAGTGATTTGGGCACCAAGCTCCACCTTTTGGCCCTCATCCTTATCTGTCGAGCTTGATCTAACCCTCATACTTTAGCGGTCTCTGCCTTTCCATCCTTGAAAAGTTTTTATCTGCTTTGCTTGCCTTGTTGCCTATAGCTATAGCTTAAGCTGGTGCTGGTGATGAGCTCTGTGCACTACTGCTTGGGCAGGGACTTCCAACCTGCAGCCGCAGCCGCTGCCTACTTCGGCGAGTTGGAGGAGGCTCTCATCCATGGCGCCAACGCCGGTGTTGATCACACCGGCATGATCAGAAGTGATGTGCATACAAAGTGTAAGCTAACCTGCCTGCCTGCTTTGTCTTTCTTCCTCCCCCCTCTCGTCCATACATTAACCACTTACCAAAAAGGCTTGCTTCTTGCCTGCCTGCCTACAGCACCACACAGGCGAGACATGCCTCGCCTTTTGCATTCCTACACACAGTAGCCACATGCAGCTGTGCGCAACATAAATGGTGAGATGCTGGTGCCACAGAGATGGAAACATCAAGCATGTCCCTAACTCACTTCACCTCCTCTCTCACCTACACTAGTAGGCAGCAGCTTCAGCCTCTTTCTCTGTCTATCCTATCTCTCTGCAGCTTCTTGGAGTTGGAGGAGACGGAGAGAGAGAGGGAGAGGAACAGGAAAGGAATCTATAAGGCTCTTTTTAATTCTCTTTGTATGCATGCAGCATCAGGATATCTCGCAAACAGGCCCCCTACGCTGGAGATCTTCCCTTCATGGCCAATGAGGCACCAACAGCAACTGCACAGTGTAAAGGACCCGCTTCCCATGATCATTCATTCATTCATGCACTCGCCTCCTCTGGCTCTCTCTGCTCGTTGCTGAACCCAAGAAGAAAAGTCCTGGCTTGATTCGTACCACCACGAGCAAGGATTCAGAGAAAAGAGACGATAGGGGGATCCAGAGCTAGCTGCTCCATGATTTCAGTGGCATTAATTTTACCGACCACTCACTGTTGTCTTGCTGGCTTCTTTAATTGCTGAACAGGGGAATTCGCGGTCAGTAGGGAGCACCACTGACTCGAGCTCAGCTCAGAACACAATGCCACAGATGGAGTTGGTGTCCCCAGCGACCATCAGGGCCTCCTCCGAGCAGCAGCAGCAGCCGCGGCAGGAGGTCATGATGGTGACCACTGATGATTACAGCTACAAGCCAGACCTCGCTACCGCTGCCATCCCTCCCCCTGCTGCCGCCGCTGCCGCGCCAAGTTTTCAGCAGCACGGAGGAGACCATGACAAGGTACTGCCACAGTTCCACCCTTGATCTTTTCCTATCATACGCGTATCACCACCGCTACTCGTACTAGCCAAGAGTACTACTCCGGCTCCAAGTGTTAGAGCAGGACACATGCACCTCATCGGTAGCTTGTCTCCCGGAATAATGTTGTCAAATCGCCAGAAAAATCTTTGCTTCTTGATGGTGAAACTGTTAGGAGTTCGTAGCAGTGGTAGTAGCATTGCATTGCTCTGTCATGTCACCAGCTCCGAACCAGTGCACGGCAAAGTAGTACTGTACTGTCACCACCCGTTTGCAGTTATGAACAAGGCTATCTAGCTAGTTTATGTCTCTATGATGATGTCTTGAGGACTACTAGCAAACCAACCAAAGGCATGTGCCCTTTGCATACAAGAAAAAAAAAGACCATCGACTTATGATTGTTTGGGAGAAAATGGCCAGTCCTGGATGATTGGACTAATGGCATCTGGTCAATGCTGTACCTAGTTCAAGGACACCAATGATGGTATGGGTCACCCTAAATTGCCTTTTGTCTCTCCCTGGGTAGATGGATAAAGGCAGGATGATACTATGATAAACCCCCTTATCTTCCATGCTGCACCTTGGCAAAACAGCAGTGATAGTTACAGAGCTGTGAAGTGATGGCCAATACAGCTGCCTCACTGAGCTATCAGTATCTGGGACAGCTACAGCCAAAAGTTAGGGGGTAGTACTTGGCTACTGTTTACTGGATCAACAATGGACAGGAACTTTGGCTCCAATACACTAGCTTATTCCCTGTAGTTGCTGCTTTCTTTGATGTTGAGATGGGCACTGTGCTGTATAGGGAAGAACACTTCTACACCCTGCTCTAATTCCACCTTTTTGGTGTACTTTTGCACAGAGGAAGCATGGATCCACAAGAAAAGATGGCAAGTTGGTAGATGCCAAGGTGGAATAGCTACTGTTATCCACTCATTTGTTGCTTCTTGGAACTGTATCTGTGCCATGTATCATCTTACGTGATTAAACCGCTCTGAATTCTCAGACCGAACGGCGATTAGCGCAGAACAGAGAAGCTGCAAGGAAGAGCAGGCTGAGGAAAAAGGTGCACAAAAGATCCATAAAATTAGCTCTGATTAGCTCAAACACTGCTTGGTAAGATTGCCTTTGAGTGTCCTTTCACAGGCTTATGTGCAAAACCTAGAGACTAGCAGGGTTAGGCTTCAGCAGATCGAGCAAGAGTTCCAGAGAGCACGGTCACAGGTTACACTTCGATCTCTACTGTCCCTCGCCGCATCATCCTGAATTCTGATATTACATTACAATTTATTTTCTCTCTTTTTTTCCCCTAATGAATTGAGAGTTTAATACTATGCCATAACATTATACTGCTTGGTTCAGGGTCTGTTTCTTGGAGGGTGCAGCGCAGCGGGGGACATGAGCTCTGGTAATCAGCGCCGTCCATTTAATAGTCATGCTGCAAAGCCTCAGACTTTTCCTCGGCTCGGTAATTTCTTGCTTGTAAATTAGTAAATTAACTTGCACCGTTGGTTGCTGCATCGCAGGCGCGGCCATGTTCGACATGGAGTACGCGCGGTGGCTGGACGACGACAGCAAGCGGCTGACGGACCTCCGCAGCGGGCTGCAGGCGCACCTGCTGGACAGCAACCTGGGCCTCATCGTGGAGGAGTGCATGCAGCACTACGACGAGCTGTTCCAGCTCAAGGCGGCGCTCGCGCGCTCCGACGTCTTCCACCTCCTCACCGGCACGTGGGCCACCCCCGCCGAGCGCTGCTTCTTCTGGATGGGCGGCTTCCGGCCGTCCGAGCTGCTCAAGGTCCCCTTCCCCTCCCTCCCCTTCACATGCATGAATGGCATCCATCCATCAGCATTCAGCACCTTCCGGTGCGTCCGTCCGTGCACGTACGACTGTTAAAGGCAGCGTTCCGTACTGACACTGCTTTCTTTGTCCGGGATCGATCTGTTTCTTGGCCAGTTACTGATCCAGCAGCTGGATCCACTGACGGAGCAGCAGCTGCTGGGGATCTGCAACCTGCAGCAGTCGTCGGAGCAGGCAGAGGAGGCGCTCGCGCAGGGGCTGCAGCAGCTGCACCAGTCGCTGGCCGACACGGTCGCCGCCGGCACGCTCAATAACGGCCCCGGCGTCCCCAACTACATGGGTCTCATGGCCATTGCGCTGGAGAAGCTCGCCAGCCTCGAAAGCTTCTATCAGCAGGTCAGCATACATCAGTCTCCATAGGAGTCTCCTCTTCTTGCATTGCAACATTCACTTGCCTGAAACTGTTGCTCTTAGATCATGATCCATACTCCATAGGAGTTATCTTTTAAAAAAAAATCAAAGAACACATGAACAAAAAAATTAGCTGAAATTTTAACTACACTGGTCCTGTTCTGTCAGAAACTCAACAATACTAGCTGCTGGCCCTACATGGCCTTGTCCTACTTTCTCCATGACAAGCCAACCTTTGTCAGAAACTATAGCTTCGAACTTTGCAGATAAGCATCATTAGCACTTTCAGCATGCATAATTAGCCCATTATTAAATAGAACAAGCTAATGCTGCTGGTACTGGCGATTATTGTATGTTTTCTAGAGGAGTTGGTGGGGGCCAAAGGAGGCAAAGGTTACTTGTTCCTGGTCACACGTGTACTACTGGCATATATAGTACTTACTATACATGTAGACACCTGTCTCTTTCTACATAAAGTCAATGGACGAATACATACGGTTGCCTCTGTGCATAAAATATGTTCTTTGTGCCTATAGCCCCTGTGCCGGCCATATCTCTTGTTTATTTCCTCTTCTGTTTGCTAGTACCTCAACTGTGGCCCACAAGCATAGCAAAAATACTTGAGGTCTCATTTATGATGTTCCATGCCTTGCAAAAGTTGCAAGGGTTCCAATCCATGAATAGTGGTGAGGAAAAGGACACAACCACCAAAACTTTAGCTCCATGGACAGGAGCCTTAAAGAAAGGAGCAGCATGCTGTTCCATTCCATCACAAGTGTGAAAAAAATGGTCTTGCCTTTTTATGGGTTATCTTCTCTCTCAAGGCCTCAAGGGGTAAGTAAAAGGAGATTGAGACCTCCATTTTGTTTTGTTTTCACCTTTCTGAATCCTGGTTCCTTTTGAGATATGTTGATTGTGGTTTGTGGATGTGGATATTGGCAGGGTAGACAGCTAATTAATAATTTTAGGTTCATGATTGGAGCAATCATTCTGCAAAAAGTCTCCTAAGAAAAGATGGTGAATATATCATGAACGTGTTTAGATATACTTGCATGAGAAAAAAAAACATGTATTATCATTTGTGAATGGTACTACTGCGAGATATAAAAAAGACCCGAAATAAACATGATCACATAGGATAACTCTTATTTTCAGTTGTTCAGGAAGGCTGGTTGTTGCTGATACTACACTCCGATTTCCCTTTTTATTTTCGTTTTCATTCTCTTCAAGTATGCTAAGATAAACAAATGACAAGAATAAGACAAGAGTTGGTTGATATATACAGGCAAGATGTCAAAAACAATAGTTACACCATGAAAAGTCCAAAGTTATCAGAAAAGAACGTCACCTTAGAATAAGCCCTTGCAGGAAGCTCTCAACCAGCGTCCAAACTAGAATATTGCAGAGGACAACACAACATTAGAACATGCACATGCATGATCTTGAAAATGCCTTAACAAGTATATACAATGCCGGCACTATAAGCCGTGTCAAATTCCTAGCTAAGACAGGATACAAAACTTTATAATTTGATATCTCATTTTCTTTCATGTATGCTGCTCCAACTAGTAGGTGACTAACTTGCAAATGTGCAGGCTGACAATCTGAGGCAACAAACGTTGCATCAGATGCGCCGGATTCTAACAACCCGACAGGCGGCTCGGTGCTTCCTCTCTATTGGGGAGTACTACCGCCGCCTCCGAGCTCTCAGCAACCTATGGGTTTCCCGTCCTCGCGAGTAAGAATCAGAATTGCTCAACTGCAAAAAAAAAAAAGCACTCTAATTCTTAATGTACTGTTCTAAGTTTTCCAACCATGTCTGAATCGATTCTAATGTGCTGTCATTTTACTGGAAGGGCCGCTACGCGTACAAACTGTTCAGAAAAAAAAACGCATGCAAAATCCCTCCAACGAGTCACTGATAAGCGAGACCTATTGGTGGTTCATTGGAGGGATTTGATACGCGTTTCATAAATGATATTTTATACACGTAATATTCGCGGTTTCGAAAACATGGATAAATGAAATGAACATAGCTGACAACGACTTGCACTTCTCTTTCAATTGCAACAGGAACTTCATTGGGGCCGAGTGTGTCAGCCCCACAGGAACCGAGCTGCAAGCTATGCATCATCAGCCGCAACAGAATCAGTTCTCCGGGTTTTGAGGCTTCTCCTGAGGGTGTAAACTTCGGCGTCAGTGATGTTAGAAAAAGAGGAGGAATTGTAATGTTCTATTAATAAAGTATTGAGAAAGCAACATCACTAGGAAAAAGAAGAGGGAAAAAATTGTTGAGGTGCGATGTTGAGTGGCTCTCACTTGTTCCAGTGGCTCTTGAACTGATTGAAGAGCTAGCACAGCAAAATTTGGTGCAGAGCAGGGAATGCGTGGCTGCTCACAGACTCGAGCGGACAAAATTCACTTAGAGAGGCAGACATAGCATAAAACAAATTCGAATATTTTTGCTAAACAATCTTTTTTTTCTTTCAATAGTAGGTTATTTCCAAGCTTATTTTGAAGAATAGACCTTTAGGGATAACACCACAGAGCATGGCTAGGCAATGAATTTACGATCGATTTAATCGATGACACCACCTAATCAACAAAAAAGGACACCATTTAATTGATTTTCGAATTTGAAAATGCAACAAATCAAATAGCCTTTTAGAAAATAGCAAATAGAGTTAAAAATTCTAGAAAAATCATAAAATTCCTTAAATTATTTTGAACTTAATAAAATTAATTCCAAGTTAAAGTTAGTTTTTATTTTTGCACATAAATTATTTTTAATTTCTGAAAAATATGAACAACCTTTTTAAAATCCAGAAAATTCAAGAAATTAATTATTATTTTTCATTTTCACTTTAAATGCAATAAAATCCAGAAATCTCAATAATTTTTTGACATTGAAAACTAGGAAATTAAATAATTGACTTTATTTCATTTATTTTTCTTTTAACCAAGAAAACTCTTTTAAATCTCAAAATCCAATAAACTAATAACTTTATTAATTTTATTTTTGGTAACATACTTTGGGATGTTACAGTCATTTACGTATAGATTAACTATATAGCCTCATCAATGTTAGTGTGAACTAAGTTTTATGTATGTGATAAGCTAAGTGTGAATGTGTGATGACTTGTGACTTTGTGAGTTCTGACTTATAAGCTAAATATAGTAAACTAAGTGTTATGTTTATGATGAACTAGTTAATGCAACTTGTTAGTGCCAATGTTATGCGTGGTTCTTGAAAATATGAATAATTCATGGCTACAGGTTACAGAAACCTGATACCAATGGCACTGGTGGAAAGGAGAGAGATGATCACTTGGGGAGCATCAATATCTAAAACCGCTAAAGAAAATGTGACATCAACAAATAACAAAAAGCCGGGGTAAGTCAGAAGTACAGTAGAAATAATGTCTGAATTACTCGACAAAAGAAACCATGAAAGAAACAGCAACATGAAGAGATAGTTCAGCAATACACGCAGAAACAGCGTAAGGAATCTTACATTAATCCGTAAAACAAAAAATCAGAAGAATCAAGTTCAAAACTGTTGATTGGTAAATAAATGAAATAAAATCAATTCTGTAGATGTATCATTGATATCAGATGAAGGGACTCGATAACTCAAAATCAGCTCTGTTTCCTATGGCATCTACCAGGAATTGTTGTCAAGCATGGGACTTTCCATCAGATGCAGACCATTCCGATCATGTAGCTCTGCATTTTGATCCCTTTAACTCGAAAACTGCTGATTAAGATAGGGTAGACAAATGGTAAAAAGGATGAAAAACCACATGAGCGTACATAAATCATCAAATCAGTGCATTTCAGCTTAACCTCAATCAATATAGGCAAGTCAGGAGACTGTAAACAAGAAAACTTTGGGAGATTGAAATGGTTCATGAAATGTATACACAACGCGCTAGTACAACACAAGAAAGCGACGAATAGCTGGGCATTAACTTTGGAATCAAATGAAGAGAACCTAGCAGAGATATTGAATGCAAGCTACTGAAAATGGGAAACATATCACACTTTGCTATAAATGAGAATCTAGCAGGCTAGCAGAGACCCTTTTTTCAGAAAGGAAAACCCGATAACACCATTTCTCTGGCAAGCATTCAATGACAGGGAGGATCACTGAACAGTATGCCTAAAAAAGCTGGCATTGTAAGCCACAGTAGTAGAATTTTCATGTATCCATATAACATACTCCCAAATAGTTAAATTGGAGAATGAAGTGCCTTGGACATTTACTAGGACAAAAGTAGATAATACCAAAGCATGAATTACAACAGTAGATAATACCAAAGTCTGTTTCTTGCGAGTTCAATGTCTTTTTCGGGTGTAATCCGAAAGAATCACAGAACTCACATCGGATTCCCCACTTCTTTTTGAGGGAGAAAGCAAGTGTTTTGACCATTCCTCTAGGCTCTTGCGATGAAGAGTGTTCATGCTAATAGAAGGTCGCTTCTCGCGAATCATTTGCTCAGCAGCTTTCCAATCCTCAGCTAACCCCAGCGCGACAAGAAGTGCACACATCACACAGACGCTTCTGCCGTGACCTGTTACAGATTTAGCCAACTATTTATATGATGAGATGCAAGAGTTCAATGTATCCAAATAGAACAATTAGCTCTCTCTCATGGACAATGATGTTTCTCATAAAGACACGGTACTAGAGTAGCTTATAATATGGATTAGACTATTTGGACCCACATCTTAGATGAACCTAACCATAAAACCATTTTATCTTTAATAATGCTTTTTTGCCTGACTGGGTGGTTGAAAATATAAAGAGCAGAGAGATAATATTAGAAACAAAGATAAGCGAAAATCAATCCTGTTCTACTTCTGGTTGTTTAAAAGACAAATGCGGATATAAGTTGAGCTTTGTTGTTAACCCTTTATCCCACAAGATCCTGCCATGCATTTTGTCTACCTTCCACATGGGAAAATGTGAAAATTGAAATGCAGAATTGGCCCTTGACAAAATTGCACTGTCTGGTCATTTTGTAGAATTTGGAATATACAATATAAATCTTAAGATAGAAGTTAGCTTAACCTTGAATCTTGCACAACAGCAAACCGTCTACGACTATTTGGACTAACCTAGACTTATCCAAAAGCACATCTTATTTCATTTATAAGCTCAATGATAAAAGCACATCTTATTTCACTTATAACCTACAATTATAAGCTCAACTCACTGGCCCATTAGATACACGCTAAAAGTTGTATGCACAAGCCAATCTTATAAACCCTTGTAAACTTATAATTGAGCTTAATCTTATGGGCTAAACCTAAACATTAGTTGGCTACATATAGGTTAAGATTAAGCTTAATTTTCTAGATTCAAGATTAAACTTGGCCAAACAAACTCCTAAGATAAAGTATGATACTATTATTACATTTGTCATCATATATATATGTGTGAGACTTGAAATCACATATATGGGCATATCATGACCTATATATGATGGCAATTGTAATGAAGATTGTTATATGTCGTTACATTTAGCCAATAATCTATGCAAGGCAGCCTAGCTTCATGTTGATAGATACAAGCTTATTAAGGCGGTGCCTAAGTGTCGCTTGAGCGACGCTTAGGCGGTAAGGCGTTGCCGGTGCGCTAAGGTGTCGCCCCGCCTTGCGTCGGCCCCGTCTTGCCGCCTCCTCCCCGCACGGCTCCTCCTGGCTCCCCGTCGCCATCGCGCGGCTCCTCGGCACCTCCTCCCCGCGGTTCCCCGTGCCCTACTCGCACCTCCTCTGCTGGCCTTTGGTGGAGAGGGAGGTAGAAGGAGAGAAGAGAGGAGCCGGGAGCTCACCTGGATCTTGGAGTTCGTTGACAAGGTGCGGGGGTCACCCGTCGCCTCGCCAACCGCTTCCTCAAGCCTGTCGCCGAGGACCTCTGGAACGACGATGACGGTATTAGATAATCTTTGTTTAGAAACTTTTCCTTTTTTGTTTTCCTAATGTGAGTCCGAGTAGGTTTCCTACTCAGAAACGAATTGGAGTGCTCAGCCTATATAAAGGCACCTATGGTCTTGTAAATTAAACATCAAGAGCAATAGAGCAAGAGAAATTCAGAAAAACTGCTGTTGATCCGGCAGCACAAAAATTTCTTGTGTTCTTGCGTGTGTTCATCTTCGGTCTAGGACAACAATTGGTATCAGAGCCTGCACTCGATCCGACGATGCGTCGATCATATTCCCACTCACCTACCCGGCCAAGGATACCCAGCGACGTCGACACACGTCTGGGGGCGGGATCCGGCAGCGGCAGCGGTGGCGGTGGGGAAGTTGTGATCCATCGCATGGTGAGGGAGTCAGGAGGCTCGGTAGTATACCCGATGCTGACCAACTATGGAGATTGGGCTCTCGTGATGAGAGTGAATCTACAAGCGCAAGGCCTGTGGAAGGCGATCAACCCCGGCAATGGCGACTACCGCACGACAGGATGGCGCTGTCTGCCATACTCCGAGTCGTTCCGCCAGAGATGCTGTCTACGCTTGCCGTCAAGAACACCGCCAAGGACGCATGGGACACCATCAAGACAACGCGCATGGGCGTCCAGCGCGTACGCGAGGCGAAGGCGCAGACGTTGTGCAAAGAATTTGACGCAATCAAATTCAAGAACGGCGAGTCGGTGGATGACTTCACAATGCGGCTCACCGGCCTAGTCAACAACTTGGAAATACTCGGGGACAAGATTGAGGAAGACCGTGTTGTTAAAAAATTCCTCCGCATCGTCCCACCAAGGTATTCTCAGGTAGCAATCTCAATTGAGACGCTCGTTGACTTGCAGACGCTCTCGGTGGAAGAGCTCACCGGACGACTGAAGGCTGTAGAAGAGCGCTACGAACAAGACAACACCGACAGCGCCCGATCGGACACCTGCTCCTCACAGAAGAGGAGTGGCTTGCGCGCATGAAGCAGCGTGAGCATGGCCAGGGCTCATCTGGCAGACAGAAGCCTGGCGGTGGCTATGGCTGCAATCGGCGCCGCGGCAAGCCGAAAGGTCGCGGTGGTGGCAATGATGGTGTTGTGTCTAATGGCGGCTGAGACGTGTCGAAGGACAAGTGTCATAACTGCGGCAAACTTGGGCACTGGGCTAGAGACTGCCGCAAGCCACGACGCAACGAGTAGGTCAACCTGGCGAAGGTCGACGACGACCAACCCACGCTGCTTATGGCACAGGTGTGCGCACCATCTAAAACCGCCGAGAGCATGATTGAGGACATCGTGCTCAACGAGGGGCATGCTGAAGTGCACCTAGGACGTGAAGAGGACCGCCACGATGATGTGTGGTATCTTGACACCGGGGCCAGCAACCACATGACGGGCTACAAGAACGCCTTCGCCGAGCTGGACACCGGTATCACTGGTTCTATCAAGTTTGGTGATGGCTCGATCGTTGACATCTGTGGACGTGGTACAATACTGTTCATGTGCCATAACCGAGAGCACCGCGCTCTAACGGGAGTGTACTACGTCCCTCGGCTGCGAACCAACATCGTCAGCCTTGGGCAGCTCGACGAGAATGGTTGCCAAATGCTGATCGAGGGAGGCTTACAGCGAATCCATGATCCACAACGACAACTTCTCGCCAAGGTGAACCGTGCGCACAACCGGTTATATGTTCTCTCTTTGGACATAGCACAGCCGGTGTGTCTAGTGGCACGACTCGACGATGACGCATGGCGCTGGCATGCCTGCTACGGTCACCTCAATTTTGAGGTGCTCCGAAAGCTGGCACAACACAACATGGTGCGGGGACTTCCGAAGATCGACCACGTCAACCAAATTTGTGATAGCTGCCTAGCGGGTAAGCAACGTCGTACTTTTTTTCCACAGGAGGCCAAGTATCGCGCGGAGAATCTCCTCGGGCTGGTGCATGGGGACCTGTGCGGACCGATCACGCCAGCGACATCGGGTGGAAAGCGCTACTTCCTACTCCTAGTTGACGACCTCAGCCACTACATGTGGCTGATACTGCTATCAATGAAGGACGAGGCGACAGCAGCAATCAAGCACTTCCAAACTGGTGTCGAAGTGGAATCTAGGCGGAAGCTGCAAGCGCTTCGCACTGACCGCGGCGGCAAGTTCACATCTACAGAGTTTGGTGAATACTGTGCGAATCGCGGCATCAAGCGACTCCTCACGGCGCCATATTCACCACAACAAAACGGTGTTGTCGAACGCCGGAATCAGACGGTAGTCGCAATGGCACATAGTCTGTTAAAGGCGAAGGACATACCAGGGGACTTTTGGGGCGAGTCGGTCACAACGGTCGTCTACATCCTTAACCGCGCACCAACCCGGAGCGTCGATGGCAAGACGCCCTATGAGGCGTTGTATGGAACACGTCCAAGAGTGCAATACTTTCGCATGTTTGGCTGCATCGCGCACGTGGAGGTGCGGCCGAACATCAAGAAGCTCGACGACCGGAGCAAACCCATGGTCTTCATCGGTTACGAACCTGGATCCAAAGCATACCAGGTGTACAACCCCGTCGGCAAGCGTGTGCACGTAACACGCGACGTCGTCTTCGATGAGGCGGGGAAGTGGGACTGGGAAGCGGAGACCATGCACGGACAGCTCCCGGTGATACATTCACTGTGGAGTACATCTCTCACCCTGTCACAAGTGGTGAACAAGTTGACACACAAGGAGAGGACACGTTGTGTCGTTCTCCAAACATAGGACCGACACCATCCACTACAGCAGCGATGCCAGTCACAACAGCACCAGTCAGGGTGGAGTTCGTGTCACCTCCTCCTAATGCTACGCCCCCGTCCGACAGCGTACCAAGGTGGACTCGCACACTATAGAATTTGTTCGATACCACATCAGTGGTTGGACTCGACGTCGACGAGTTGCATCTCACGGCAGCAGAAGAACCCGCTGGTTTCGCCAACGCCGAACAACATCAATGTTGGCGTCGGGCAATGCTTGAGGAGATGAGTTCCATCGAAGAGAATAGTACGTGGCAACTTGTCGATCTTCCCACTGGTCACCGTCCAATTGGCCTGAAGTGGGTGTACAAGGTCAAGAAGGACTCACACGGTGTCGTCGTTAAGCACAAAGCACGGCTCGTGGTGAAAGGGACTTTGACGAGGTGTTCGCGCCAGTCACTCGCCTCGAGTCTGTGCGTCTTTTGATTGCACTCACCGCACATGAGGGGTGGCCGGTTCATCACATGGATGTAAAATCAGCATTCCTTAATGGCGAACTCGGGGAGGAAGTCTACGTCACGCAACCCCCCGGCTTTGTGGTTGATGGCCACAGGAGAAGGTCCTGAAGCTTCGCAAGGCATTGTACGGTTTACGACAAGCGCCAAGAGCGTGGAACGCTAAGCTCGACGGCTGTCTACTGCCACTTGGGTTTCACCGGAGCGAGTCGGAACATGCTATGTACATGCGTGAGGACGGTATGTCACGTCTTCTTGTGGGAGTGTATGTCGATGACTTGATCATCACAAGGGCGGATACGCAGGAGCTTACAAACTTCAAGGAGGAAATGAAGAGCTTGTTCAAAATGAGTGATCTGGGCTTGCTAAGTTTCTACCTCGGCATAGAAGTACACCAGACTGGTGGCAATATCACGCTAAACCAAGCGGCGTATGCCTCGAAGATTCTCGAGAAGAGCGGTATGGCAGACTGCAATCCATGCCATGTTCCAATGGAGGCTAGGTTCAAGCTGAGCAAGGTGAGTTCAGCTCCTCCTACCGACGCCACGGCATACAGGAGCATCGTTGGGAGTCTATGGTACTTGGTGCATACACGGCCTGACATCGCGTACTCAGTTGGGTAGTCGCTTCATGGAAACACCAACCACCGAGCACTTGGCAGCAGTCAAACATATCCTCCGGTACATTGCTAGTACTCGGAACTATGGTTGTCGCTATGCAAGGAAGACGGTGGAGTCACAGCTGGTTGGCTATAGCGATAGCGACATGGCCGGTGACGTCGACGACCACAAGAGCACCATCGGTGTGTTGTTTTTCTTCGGCAGCAGTCTTGTCAGCTGGCAGTCCCAAAAACAGAAGGTCGTAGCACTATCCTCTTGCGAGGCCGAGTACATTGCTGCGACGACGACGAAGTGTCGAGGCATTTGGCTCTCCCGCTTGCTTGGTGAGCTGAACAATGAAGAAGCTGGTAGCGTCGTGCTCAAGGTGGACAATAAGTCTGCTATCTCCTTAGCAAGAATCCGGTCTTTCATGATCCAAGCAAGCACATCGACACTCGGTATCATTTCCTTCGGGAATGCGTCGAGAACAACAAAATTGAGGTGGAGTACATTAGCACCAGAGAACAGCTCGCGGACATCTTGACTAAGGCACTTGGGCGCATCAAGTTCCAAGAATTACGTGCGAAGATTGGCATAGTCAAGATCGGTTAAGTACACAAAGATTAGGGAGGATTATTAGATAATCTTTGTTTAGAAACTTTTCCTTTTTTTGGTTTCCTAATGTGAGTTCGAGTAGGTTTCCTACTCAGAAACGAATTGGAGTGCTCAGCCTATATAAAGGCACCTATGGTCTTGTAAATTAAACATCAAGAGCAATAGAGCAAGAGAAATTCAGAAAAGTTGTTGTTGATCCGGCGGCACAAAAATTTCTTGTGTTCTTGCGTGTATTCATCTTCGGTCTAGGCCAATAGATGGCTCCCTCCACCGTGCAAAGCTGTCGCCTCCAGATCTCCCACCACTGCTCTGGATCCGTGCTGCCGGCTTGAAGCCCGGTGAGCAGGCTTCGTGCTTTCCGCGCACGCCAGATCTGCCTTCCCCGGGTGGGGAAAGAGGGATGCAGAGGTAGGGGGAGAGAGAGACGTGGGAGATGGGGAGAGGAGAGGCGGCTAGGGTTAGAAGATGTTGGGCAGTTGGGGCCTAGGGGTGAGCTGAGCTGGCTTGATGGGCTGGGCCTTTTCTTTTTTCTTTTACCTTTTTCTCCTCCTTTTCTTGTTTTCTTTTCACATTTGCAGCTCACAGCTTCCTGCTCGTATGGTGTCGCCTTAGGCGTCCGAGGCGCCGCTTAGGCGTCCGGGCGGTGCCTTGGCACCTCACCTCGCCTTAGCACCTTAATAACCATGGATAGATATGCAAAGGTGAATTAGAAATGCTAAAATAACCACATGACATAGTAGGATACTAGGATGACATGAGAATTGAAAAACATGCATATCAGCACACTTGAAATACAACTTGATAGTTTATCTTCACCTTAAGGCAGTAAATGTGTCTATCAGCAACTATCTAATATAAGCAAGCTACAAAAATGCATCCACGAGCATGAAGACAGCCACTATTATTTTTCAAGAAAATACACATAAGAAAATACAATGTTGTCCCTCATCTAAAAGTAATAAACTCGAAATAACAAACTTACCATAGGCACAGTGGACATACACAGGTTTGTTCTGGGACCTCTTTCTCACAGCCCATCGCACAGCTGACCGAATCTGTGATGGCTGAGGAGCCCTTGTATCCCATGTAGCGACACACAAATATGCATTCTCAGATATTGTTGAGCTTCTTGGCAGCTCACACGTGCAATCTATGACTGCAGGGCCACCAGGCGGCAGGTGTTCAACTGAAGAAGGCCATCCTCCAACATACACTCCATCTGCTATCTCAGTGTACAATGGCTCATTCTTCACAAATCTCCGGAACAGCACAAACAGATGGATGAAAAGAAGAAATGGTGAGAACATGATCCACGACCACAGGGGGAAGCTTCCATTCGATGCCTTGCCGAGGAGCAAAGGAAGGTCAACCGACGGATGTGAAGCAATGGAAACAAGCAACGCAATCATAGCGGCATATATGAGGGGAAAAGAGAGCACTTTCATGCCCAGCCCATGGAAGAAAAACGCCGCAGAGAGCAGGACAGCCGCCTTCAGTCCAATCAACCGGGATACCCCCCAACCCATCTTTGCAAGCCTTCAAATATTGGCTGAATCCTGACATCAACGAGGCATGGAGTACAAGATCAAGAAACCTTGAATTGGGAGGAATCATACTCAATTCGAGGTAAGAAAAAATTAGGTTGAACTCTTTAAACACTTCGTTAGACAAATCTATAAATATGCAGCACTGCCTACAGAGACGACAGCAACCGAGCCTATCTTTTCTTGCATTGTTACGCCTACACCGAGCAACACGTGTCGACACCAACACACTGGTTACAATGTTTTGCTCGATTTCCCTACGTCTCGGTTAGAGGTGTGATCACTGTTCTTGTTGCTTAAACATAAAAATTTTGGAAGTGACCCCCATTAATTCTAGAAGAACCTATGTCTAAATCCTATGTAACGATCTGACGGGAAATATACCTGTGAGAGAGGAACGGCGGAGAACGGATCCGGCGTCTCTCTGATCCCTCTCGCAGAAACGGACGAAAGCTTCCCCCGCCGCAGGTTGCCGTCGCTGTGAGTGTCGTGGCGGCCGACGGGAGCCCGCGTCTTCTCGCCTCCGCCGATGGGAAGGGCTGGAGCACTGACTTGTGGGAGGTTTGGGAATTTCCTTCCCACGAACGAGAAGGCCGCAAAGCCGTGTGGGACACGGGGGCAGGGCTGGAAACTGAACGAGCAAACCGCAAACTGGGCCTGTACTAGTGGACTGCACTAACGTCCAGCTCATCCTGGCCCAAATTTAGTGAAGCTTAGTTGGCCCGCCTTGTTTGTCATGTGCTCTCGCTTCCTTTTCCTCAATTCTCACTGCTCTGTGCTCTCGCTTTCTTCAGCTGAAAATCTTTTCAGAACTTTGCATACATGGTTTCAGACAGAGACTGTATGAGATATAACTCGTTATACCATTGGAATCGCTTAGAAATTTCAAAGAAACTCCTACCGTGATGCATTCGCGCATTGCTGCAGCCTCATATGGCAGTAACTGTGAACAAAAATTGTGCAGAAACACTTGTGTGTTGTCTCCACTTAACTGTAGAAGATAAAGGGCAAATATACTCGTGTACACATCTGAATCAAAGCTTGAACAACACACGATATATGTAGTACATTATGGCACGTGTCGAATGCATGTACACAAACACAAAGTTGGCATCTCTCCTGTCTTATTGCTTTACTGTTTGTACAACCCATGACTCGTAAACAGTAACGATCGAGCCAACACAAGTTCACCTGCTTGCCCTGACAAAATACTGACATGTGGGCCTTTGCAGGTTTATAAGTATCGCACCACATATTGGTATATAACTGCCACCACCCCACTATATCTGAGTGAGAACAAGCAAATTAGAGTGACAGAATGCAAGTCATTTCCTCTGGCCAGTATGACTCTAGAAGCCGAATGGGAGTCGCCAATGTGTCTCCATTATTTCACCACATGCAGCTACCGCAGCGGCGCGACCGGTCGCCCTTCCTGGGGCTCAAGTTCTCCTTGGGCTGCTCCATCATCTTCTCCACTAGCTGAAAAATCACGAGTACACAACGTATTTCCATGAACGCACGTCTTGATTGTTCAACTTTAGCATATCACAAACAATTGGCTTGATTGTTCAACTTTAGCATATCACAAACAATTGGCAAATGATGAACACTGTGTAGGAGGATTGCCGCACGATCAATAGGCAATACCTTCTGTTTCTTTGCCAATAGAATCGTCTTCTGGAAAGAAAGAAAGAAAAAAAACATACAGACATTGCATCATATCAGCTCAGATTAATACATGGTTAAAAGGGAAAACAGTTTAGGAATGGTAAGGAAAAACTGAATAAATATTATAATCCGCTTTCAGTACCTCCTCGGCTTTAAGACGAGCATTCTCCTGCTTCAGATAGTTCAGTTCGGCTTCAAGCTCCACTGTATAAGCCTTCAGTATAGAAAGTGTGTCACCAACTTAACAGCATGGCGAAATGGCCTACCCACAGAAACCAACATTTTGACAAGAACATATGTATGTACCTGCTTTCTGGCACGCGATCGTGCAGCTGACTCGCGGTTCTTGATCATGCGACGCTGGCGTCGCTCCACGGTCTTCTCGGCAGATCCATCCTCCGAGGGCCCGCGTTTCCGCACGCCATTCTCGATCATCACTCCGTTGCCAATGCAGTTCATCATGTCCGCCTGTGTCATGGCACTCATCTCGTCCGACGACCCAGGGCTCACGGAAGCCGCTGCACCTTGAGCCGGAGGTGGCGGCGGCACCACTGCCATCCCAGGGTACCCGTTGGGGAACCCCATGCCATCACCCATCACCGGGTACATAGCGTTGGCTGGCCCCATCGGGAACATCATAGGGCCAGGCTGCCCCTGCTGCATGGGATCCATTGGCCCATGGACCATACCAACTGCCATAGCTGCCTGGCCGGCGAAGGATTCCCGGACCACGCCGACCTTGACAAGGAAATCCTCGAGCGTCATCTCGCCTAGCGTCACCTGCCGGCCGCTGGCCGCAACCCCGCCGCTCCCCATCTGTGGCTGGACAAGGGTCTGGGGTGGGGCCTGAGCTTGGGCATGTGCCGGGCCCTGGTTGATCTCAGCCCACACCTCCTCCACTGTCTTCCGGGACAACGGTGGCGGCAAGGAAAACGATCCCTGCCGGCATATACCGCTCCCTCCCGCACCTCCACCTCCGCTTCCACCAGCATCTGTCACCATGGCCTCCTCCATAGTCCCCTTGCAAACGCCAGTCGCAGCATGGAACTCCTCGGCGTTCCATATGTTGGTCATGAACTCGTCCATGTTCATGGACCCAAAATTGCGCCCAGGCTCGCACATCGAGTTCTGTAGCTCCTCCAGCGTCAGCGAGAGGATCGACGATTGTCGCGCCAACAGAGGCATCTGCTCCTCACCGTCGGCTCCGGCACCACTGCTCTGGTCACTTTGCTCCGAGGTGACCTCTTGGTCGTCGGGGACCTTCACGGTTTTGCTTATCTCCGACGCCATCTCGCTGCCTCACTCAATTTGCAGAGTTTTTAACTCTTTGTTGGCGTGTCCGTCAGCTCTGTGCACCACGCCCTATTTATAGCCTGCCATGCAAAAGCGAAGCAGTGATTAGGACCGGGTTAAAGGGTGTTACATTACTGCATCGGAGGAAACTCAGGTGGGTGGTGTTTGTCGCATGCGCTTGATTAAAAGTGTGTGCAATTGATGTGCTTGACTTGAATTTCTAGTCGGTTACATTTAGATTGATGGTGGATAGACGCTGCCTGGCTTGGAAGTTTGCTCTCCGCCTTATTTTCTTGCCAGTTGATCTTCTCTATGCTCTGTCATTTTTGTATGCATGTTATGACTTATGGATGTTGTCTTCTGGAGTATCACAGCTGTATATTTTTGCATTACAGATAGTAATTGCAATCTGTATGTTTTTTTAGGGGAAGCCCACTAGCTTTCATTCATTTAAAACATCCTGGATACAATCAGTACGGAGGCTGCGCACATGAAAACTAGGGCCCGAGTTGAGCCAATCTAGAAAAACTCCTTGCGTGCAAGCGTGCTTAGCACAACAGTGAGCCGCATTATTAGCCGACATCCTAGCAAACTGAACAACAAAGGAAGAAAATCCAATTTTAAGCCCACGGACTTCATCAAGGATTGAAGCAATGTATGTTTAAGAGGCAAAATTTTGTATACTACTTCCTCCGATTCCAAATATAAGTCGTTTAGAACATTAACACGGTCTCCAGGTGACATTTTGACAAAAAAAAATCTTTGAAAATTATTTATTATCTCAAATAAAAATAATTATACATTATAAAAGTATATTTCATAATGGATTTAGCAATACCAATTCCATGTTATCAATCTTAATAACTCTTTATATATTGACGATCAAAGCTAAAAATATTTGACCGGTACAGATTTTAAGACGACTCAGATTTGGAGTCGGAGTTAGTAGTATCTAATTCCAATTCATTTGGACAGTCTTCTAATTAAGTCACTGGAACAACCCAAATACAGTGCATATTTTTAAGGGACAAATGTTGTACATATAAGTGCATATTATTACCGTGTTTTAGTGATTTTGGACTTTCTTATTTGCATGTTTGGTCTATGCATAGAAGATATTACAATCAGTGGTAACGGAGATTGATGACTATATCATTGCATCATCATTTAATGTTTTTTGGCCCTTTAGTTCGACAACTGAAATAGCTGAAGTAGATATAGCGTTAACGTGTTTGTTTCATGTACACCAATGTATTGGGTTGAATAATACAGTCAATCCAAGTGGATCTTGTTTGGCATTGCTATGTCATGTTACACTGAATTGTGAAAATGTAGTCGATCGTAGAAAATATTTGTCAACTGTAGTAAATACTTCCATCACAACCCTAAATAAAATAGGTTCATCATTTATTTTTATATAAAAAAGTAAGCTATAATATATACTTGCTCAAAAGTTTGAGATTGTGGGCCTATCCAAAACGATAGCCATTGACAAAACAATCATGAAAAATGAAAAATTCTGTGCCATAAGGAACGTCAGAAAGAAAATGATACATACTCTTTTCAAGAAAAAGAGTGCGACATTTATTTATTTTTGAAGAATCGTGCGTCATTGTTTTTGGCTGTGAGGAAATTAAGTTTTGGTTGAGACGAGCCATAGAAGATGACGGGCAGTACTACTGCGCCATCATGCAAGTAGCAGGGCGGATGCATACACACTCAGGAGCGTCATCATGTTGACGGAGCCGAGCGTGGCGATTTCGCCTGGCTCCATGCCCGGCAACGAACGAGCTGCCGCCGTGCGTTTGGATGAAACATCTACACCATTCTGTATGGTATTTCTACATCTGTATCTATTAACGACACGTTTACACCATCGGATTGAACATCTACTTCTGATGGAAACCATCACAACACAGTCTAGAATTGAAGAAGTCCAAAGCGATAAGTTTGTCCGTGGCTAGCTGCGACAGCTTTGATGCACATTTTGAGCAGTTTTACGAAATTTTGTGCACCGATTTTCTATTGAGTTTTGTTATGTGATTTACAGCTAGATGCATACATGCGCTGTTGTGGCAGCGTCCAAAAAGAGCCGGTGACGAGCCAGTAGCGCGTGCGGTTTCCGAAAGGATCGATCGGTCGCTGTGGATAGTGTGATAGACTGCCGGGGAGGCGTGTCCATCTGGACTACTTTTCCACGGCTCGTGTGGGATATCGCCAACCCGGCCGTGAGCTAAGCGAGGTATACGACGAGCTCGCGGGTTGACTCGGCGCACGGTTTGTTCGGTAGCCGCCGCGAAGACACCTCACTCTGCCGACTTAGCGTAGCGTATGTACGTTAGCGTGGTCTAGGATATGTAGGCTGCTAGAGTTTGCGTGCGATCCTACTCAACTCAGTGTACATGAAATGTGTGCTATCCAGTTCACCGTATTTTGATTTTTGAGCCCACGTTACGATTAGTCTTACAACACAATGCTCGTGGATTCAGAGAGGTGTGTTTTTCTTTGTTTGAACAATTGAACAAGTTGTCGCGTATAGTGCAGGAAAGCCTGCTTTTAAAAAAAACGCATTTTACTTTTGAGATGATCTAGAAAACACTATACCGTCCCTGCCTCATCTAACAGAATAGTCTTTTTGCAGTTGAATCGAACAAATTAGAGTGGCCACGACCACCTCTCGAATCACCCTCGATGCCTTCATCTTCTTCCCGTTGTTCTCTCTCTCCATTCCCCACCCTTCTTAGATCCTCTCCCTCTCACTATATCCCCTCTCC
Source organism: Hsuehochloa calcarea (assembly GCA_036346395.1). NCBI lineage: Eukaryota > Viridiplantae > Streptophyta > Magnoliopsida > Poales > Poaceae > Hsuehochloa > Hsuehochloa calcarea. The sequence continues at coordinate 55,149,785 of CM070593.1, read as the reverse complement.
AGATTCATCCTCTCCTATCTCCACTGAGCATGATGATTCATCGTCGCCACGGGTTGATCTCATGTCGAGCCACCACTATTCGATCCAGCCACAGGTTGATATCATGTCGAGCCACCACTATTCGATCCCAGCAGAGGCGAGCCTGAGCATGTGTTGTGGTGGTGCGCAAGCAGACCATGGCAGCGAGGCCAAGCATGCACGGGGCAGTGCTCGAGTAGGGGAGCATGACAACAGCGATGAATCTCATACTGAGCTACCTCCATCCCATCCCGTCAGCGATGACGGCTATTGATCTCATGTCGGTCCACTTCCATCCATTCCTGGCAGCAGCAGGGAGCTCGAGAAAGCAAGGCGGGGGTGTGAATCCTCGGGTGGCCATCTGGCAGCGCCACGAGTTGGTGCAGAGGCGCCGCACGACGGCAAGCCCGCCATCTCATCCTTGTCTCCAGTTAGTGAGTTCTGGGGAGAATGGACATGCGTAAACTTGAAGAGTGGTTTTGAAACTTGATGTTTCGATTTGAATCTTGCATGGAATTACTTTGAAAATTTGAAGTTATTTAAACTCGTTTGAAACTCTTCAAAAAAAATTACTAATAATGTTCAAAGCTCGCCTAAAACTCGGTTGAATTTGTTGAAACTTTTTTGTGAGATTTGCATTTTTTATATACTGAAACTCACACGAAACTTACGTCTTTGAAACTGAAAATCACATGAAACTTGCGTTTTGGAACCTGAAACCACTTGAAACTCGCACGAATCTTGAACTTTGAAAGTTGAAACTTTAATGGAACTTGTATTTTTGTAACTTGAAAACACTTGAAACTTTATGAAACTCCTCAAATTTTTTTACTAAAACTTGTATTTTTAGAACTTGAAACTCCTCAAAACTCTATGAAATTATTCGAAATTGTTGAAACTCTATGATACTTGACTTGTAGAACATCAAAAATTATTGAAACTCTACGATACTTAGCTTTAGAACCTCACAATTCTTGTTGAAACTATGATACTTGGCTTTTAAATCTCCAAAATTGTGTGAAACTCTTTTGTTACTTAGTTGTAGAACCTTCCAAATTTTTTTTGAAATTCTATGATAGTTGCGGATTTTAGGAACCCCAAATTTATTGATGTAACTATGTGATACTTGTGGCTTTAGGAACCCCAATTTTGGTGATAAAGCTCTATGATACTTGTGACTCTAGAAACCTCCAAATTTGTATGAAACTCTTTGTTATTTAGCTTGAAACTCGTAAATTTTTTATTTGTAAAGGTTAAAACCATTGAAACTTGAGATCACCTTTGAAATTTAAAGTTTTGGATTTGAAACTTAAAGTTTTATTTTTTTTTACTTGAAACACATTTGAAACTTTAAGCTTCGTTCTTTTCGAACTTTGAATACTTATGAAGTTTGCTTGAAACTCAGAAATTCCATCTTGTCTCGTTTATGATTGAAACTTCCTTTGAACTTTTTTTTAAAACTTCTTAAAACTTGTAATTTTTTTATAAAACTTGAAATGTTTCTCAAACTTAATGAAAAGCAGCGAAAGCATTTTGAAATTTTCGCAAAACACGCTGAAACATCAAACTCGTAACCTGAAACCTATTTGAATCTTTTTACGAAACGCATTGAAACCTAATCAAAACTTGAACTCAAAATCCTAAATTTTTAAGCAACTGAAACTCCACAAAACTGTTGTATTCTAATATTACAACGGACTAAAAAGCGCCCTTTACTTTTTAGGGTCTAAACCATCTAGAAGGAATCCATTGTAGGCCCATAATATGCTCATGCAGTTGCTCATAATAGGCCCATCTACGGCCAGCAACTCTTAACGATAGAGACTACACTTATCAGACAGAGTCGATGGATCATAATAATATCATAATAGTACATGGGCTTTCTTTTCAGTAGTAATTAACTCGACAGGTCAACGACATGATTTTTTTAAAAAACAATATGTTTAAAAAAATTATAAAAATAATTAATCAATTTTTTAACAAAATTATATATATATATAATGACAGGACTCTGCTGCCAATTGAATTATCGACAGGGATCTGAATCCCTAAATTGCTCGTCTATAGGGCCTTAGGGCGTATGCCACTAGAGAAATCTTAGTCACCAATTGAATTAGTGATGGGTCTCCGTGGTCAGTCGCCAGTCTAGTTTTGTAATTTTTTTCAACTATTTATTTACGTAATTCTTTTTAAATAAATATATATATTTTTTAAAAAATCTCAATGACATATGGGTGGTACTATTCTCATCGTAGAAGCGAGGTCAGGATTCATGACCGGCTAGCGCAACAGAGAAGGATTGCAACTAACAATCGAGAGGGGAACGCATGCAGGCGAGCAAAGATTGCTTTTTTATCATTTCAAGATTTCAACGAAAGATGGTGAATACCAGAACCTCTCGGTAATCCACTGAACTTCTTACCAATTAGGGCTCTAAATGCGATCGATTTACTACGCAACAAGCACCAACAAGCACCCTTCTGTCCCAAACTTGATCCTAAACAAGAAACGGCAGTTGACTAGCTAGCTACAAGATAGGAAAAACGAGAGAAAGGACTTCGCGGCTTGCGTACCTCCTCCAGCGCCGAAGAAAACACCGAGACGGCCGCGCGCCGTGCCGCCAGCAGCCGCGCGCCGGGCGCCGGGCGCCCACCACGCGCTTGCTTGTTGCAAATTAGATATCCAGCCGAGGTGACGGATCAAACAGGAGCGAAACGCATGTGCGCGTGAGGGCTGTGCCGAAACGGAGCGAAACGCATGCGCGCGCGTTGTTAAAACTTTTAGGGGTTGCTGAGCTGTCGTTTGGATGTGTCGGGCTCGTCGGCACGTTGCCTTTTCCAGAGGTATCGCTGTCCTTCCGAGGGGAGGCGATGGGCTCCGAGTTCCATGCAGGCGCAGCCTGTCCCCCGGCCGCGTTATCTCCTTGCTTTTCGTTTCGGGCTACGTACACGCCGCATAGTCGCGCGCTGGCTGCGATGCGAATGGCTGGCTGCGATGCGAATGGCCAGGAATCGACAATGAAATCAAGTCCATGCATGTATGCAGATTCCAGTTAATGGTAATAAACACCCACCTTCAGCGTTCACTTACTGTGATACTGTTTGCAGGTGAGTTTTTTTTTGAACAAGCCAGAGCATCAGTTTATCAATTATTCAAAGTCAAGTTACGAGCATTAGTGATACAACTAGAGGTAAAATTTGGAAGCACATCCCATAAACATCTGGAAACACTCGACGAACAGGGACAAATGATATTGTGTTTAGTTCTGAGAACCTTTTGGTAATTTACCTGGTGAGAAATAAGAAAAGAAAAGGATAGTGGGTCCCACCGGTTATTAAGGGAGATGGGGATAAGGTTGAGACTCTTTCAGGGTTGAAACTGATTTCACACGATAGAGAGAGATGGGGATTATCCCCATCCCGAGCGGCGGCCAAGGCGGGCGGGACTGATGAATCTTTCGTCGGCCGTTCGCAGCCCCGGGTGCAGTATCCTCCTTCTCTTTGTTTTTAAGGTGGCCCTGCAGCGCTAGGAAGATAGATATTTTTTTCCCAGTGATCACTTTTCTCCTCCTGAGTTTCTCCTCCTGATCTGGTTTTTTCGGCTCTGGAAGATTTGATAATCAGCTGTACTGGTGTGTTTGATTGGGCACAGCTGGTGGTAAGGATTGGGTCCTCTTTTCCTTTTACGCATCTCTTTCCCTTTGGAATGAGAACCGACTGACTTGTCTTAACCTTGAGTGGAAGAAAACAGTCTGTTTTGGTGCTCCTTGGTGCTTCGGCCAGAGCAACTTGTGGTTGGGCTTGTGCGGCATATATCTTGCTTCCTCATCTTCACCCCGGTGTGACACGTGGGTGGAGTTCGACTCTGTATCTCCGTTGACCTCGTCCTTCATCGCGCGCACGGTGGGGCACTAGGTTTTTTGGGACAGCGCTTCTTAGCGTGTCTTGTCGGTTGTTCTTCTAGGTAGATTTGAGTGCTACCGGCTCTGTGAGTATTTCGATATTGCTTAGTTCGGTTGTTCCTTTGCATTTGTGTTGTACTAGTTGTTCATTCATTTTGTGATTGTTAGACTCTAGTACTGGAAGAAGTGCAAAGTGATAACAGTGAGGTTACTATCAGATCTATGATGTTTTGCCTTTCATGAAATTGAATGCTAATTAGAATCAGACTTGAGCTGTAGATTGTTTGCTTACTGTTGTTGTTGATATTATATTAGGATTGGATTTGTCAGTGTTGATATCTAGTTAGTTCAGATAGATTTGACATTGTCTATTTTTAAACCTAGCTGATCATATGCTTTAGACTGCCTTCATTATTGATGTTGGTAGTCTTGTGCTCTGGTAGATGATTATTTCCTGTATGCCAAATTATCTGAATTGATATCTTTTTTGCACTGTTAAACAATATCCACTCTGTTGGCTGATAGGTTATGCCTGTTTTGTAATATTGTTAAAACAGTTCAGTAGAGCATTAATTCTTTAAACTGATAGTCTGATTAGGATTATCATATTCAATTGATGATGAAAATTGGCTTGAAGGCTGTGATGGCAAGGACTATATGTCCTGTGCAAATAGCTTACTGAGAGCACTTGAACATCTTAACTTTTGATCTTTATGCTGGATAGTGTTTTACTGATATTTGTGCTAAGCATAATGCTGTCTTTAGATGACTTGGAAGAATATCATGAATTCATGTTATTTTGGTCATTTAAACACTGGTTGTATGCTGAAATGTATTTTATTTTTGCTGCAATTAATATGAATTGTTTGCTAAAACTGTACTATTTACTACAACAGTAAGTCTGGAAAAATATGATATTATGTATATTAGCTTACCTGAAGGTTATTGGAACATGGAGTATTTTTGTTTACTTCACTAGAGATTACCAAAACTATCGTGTACCTTAATTACGAGTTTTAGTTAAATTCTTTTGGCCGGCCTACTGGTTCTTACCCTGAAGATTACAGAGCTAGCGTATCTGCTTACAAAGACATGTCATGGAGGTGTGGTCGTAGAGAAAATGAGATAGGACTCGAGGTTGAGGTGAGGAAGCGCTGACACGTGTGGGATACGTGCCTTGAAGGAAATCTCCCTTCGTTCTTGCAATTGCCGGTCCACTGCCTGTTGAACGGTGCACTCAGGGAGGTGCATATCCGATATTATGGCGATATCCACAGCCACGCGCGCGCAACCATTGACATGTCCGGTCACATGCAACATCCGCGCTCTGTGCGCTCACGATTTGCACGCTGAATGTCATACATTTTACGACAACATATCTTCGTAGCAAGAACTGTTGAGCTAGGATGCCATCAAACTGCATGCGGTGCACACTATATTTGGAGGCTGTGGCTACAAGCCAATTACACCTTTCCGTGGTCGCCTCGAGTGCCAAAATCACTTGACCGGACAAGAACTACTCCTTTACTGTGTATGCCTGCAGCTAGTCGGAGAATCGCATGATCAACTTTGTTTTATGAACTAGTTCAATGCTCGTGCTTGGCTACGGATTAAAAAAATTATATCTCATCAATCGTCGTCGTGCTCAGTCTACAATGCAAGTGATCCGCCGATAACCCGTTCTTGGAAAGATTGATGGAATTTTTGGGCTTTTTACGCACCAGGTTGGACAGTTGGGGTGTGGAGGGGGTATGGAGAGGAGGCTATGGGTGGCCAACCGTCAGACGGGTGAACCGAGAAAGAACGAGATCCAACAGCTCACATCTTATGAAGAAAGATAGATCTAATGGCTTACATCGCATAAAGTAGAATGGATCGTCATCAATTCATTCTTTTAAGTTGTAGAGATAAAGAATAGAAAAATCTGAAAAACGCCCCTCTGTGCGTGTGTGTATATATATAAGAGTTTTAACAGAGCTTCGTGACGGAGTTTTCATATGTTGTTACGTGATGTTTGACCAAACATGTCACCCCGAAAAAGATCTTTTGACCATTCAAATCACAAGATATCTAGACGGTTGTTGTGTCCAGCTTTACCGAACTGTGGAGCGTGACTCATGAGTAGATACTGAACGATTGCAGCCCGAAAAGTTGCTCAGTCAGTAGTCAGTACTGCAAATTGCTTGAATGCGAAACAAGAAGGCCGCAAAAAGGCAGCTGGGCGACGCGCAATTTTTGCGTTTTTCTCTTGCTCGTTAGTGGGCTGAACGGGGCCAGTTTTTTTCTGTTCCTGTTGCGGTTGTGCTAGAGCGACCAGGATTCTAGAGATGGACAGGAAATTCTGCGGCGTAAAACCATTCGCCGCCGTGTCCAACCAAGATAGAGCAAATAGAAATATATGAGTGTGCAACTCGAGAAAGTCACTGTATGGATCAAGCAATCGGGCATAATGTGGTATAATCGCTCAAGCGACTTTCTATGCAAGAAAGGGTACACGAACAATGAGAATTATCCTCGGTATTTATCACGACGATCCTGTGGATGGATTTTGTATAAAGACCCCATGGAGCCCACGGCCCACGTTTGAGACAAGACTGGAAACTTCGCACCCAAAATAGCTGATGTCAGCGGCCCTCGGAAGTGATTTCAAAAATTCAAAATGCTATAACTTTTGGACTGTGGATCTCATTCATAATATGTTTGAACCACCGTGTTTCTTATTACGAGATATTCAAAACAAGACCGCACTTTCATACATTTAAGGCATTATTATTTTTATATTATGACAAATGTTTCACTAATAGGTTTGAATTTATTCACATTTGCCCTACCATAGAACATCGTCCATAAATTGTTGGAACATCGTGGACAACGTGTTGGAACATTGAAACAGAATACGTAGAACTTTGGTCATTCCCCCTTAAAACTTAATGCGTTCAACATCGTTGATGAATTGTTGGAACATCAAAACTAAAAGCGTGGAACATTCAATTTCACACACCCTTGTTCAACCTCCGTACTCCATTCAAATATACGCAAGTGGTGTCTAATTTTGAATATCTCATTGTAGGAAACATGATGATTCAAACGGATCGTCAATTGGACACTTGGTTAAAAATATATAATCATTTGATTTTTTTTATTGCAAACAAAAAGGCATCCCAAATTATGTGCAACCTGAGGTGGGTGGGGCATGGTCAGTTGCCACTCGTGCAGCATATAGGAGCTCCCTAATGGACATGACTCGCCCACTCAAGCGTGATAAAAATAAATGGGGGCTGCTATATGCCGCCCACTTGGGCCGTTGGCCGCGCAACTCGGAACGGCAAGGCCACGATGTGTTAGTCAGTGCAGCCCAGCCGCTGAAACACTTGAAGATGATTTCTTTTCAATACAAAGATTCAAAAGTCTAAAACTTCTAAACCGAACGTCGAATTAACCATCCGTATGAACCGTCGTGCTCTTTACGAAAAAATATTGGAAACAAAACCCAACTGGCATATATTTCAACTTAATAATGATATTATACGACATATGTTCTAAAAGATAAAATAAAAATGTTTGGTGCATTACTTCTAATGTCCCATTCATTCATCCATGGACGATGTTCCAATGCGTATATTTTGAATTGGGTAGGAGGGTGAATTTTGTGGGTGTTAAATGTTCCAATAGGTAAAATAGAATGTTCCATACATTAAGTTACAAGGGGATAAGCAAATATTTCATATGTTTGGTTTCAATGTTCCAACGATTCATTGACGATGTTCTAGTGGTAAGGATAAGACTGGGTGAATTGATGAGGTGAGAGACAAATCAGAGCAACTAGCTAGCCAAATACAAAATATTAGTAGAATAATAGTGGAGAAAATGAACACGAGGAAAAAAACCCTACTACAACATTCGGTGGAAATCTACAACTAAATAAAAAGAAAAGGAAGGAAGGATGGAAGGAAGCGTAGATTATCGCATGACTCCAGACCACACAAATGCCTTTGGTCGTGCACATTGTCGTTGCTTACGTACTTCATCTACCGCCCCACAGTGCCGCATGGCTCACTGCCCTAGGCAGCCAGGCTCGAGTTAGGGTCACGCGTGATGTTTCGTGGGCATAGTATCGCGCCATACGTGTAGGACAGTAGTGGGCCGTGGGTCAAGCAGTGGTCGGTGGATTGATGCATGCCATTTCATGGGGTTTCGCGCCAGACGCATAGGAGAGTAGTGGGCCGTGGGTAGTGCAGCGGCGTAGACATGTTCACGGGTGATCCGGTTCGAGTCTGATGTTGTCTGGGCCGGATTTGGGAATGGAATTTTGGGCCGAAAGAAACCCAGCCCCGCTTGAAATCTGGAATAAATGCAACAAAAAAAATATGCAAATATGTTTTTAAAATCCTGAAAACAAATTAAATAATACCTTTTTATTATGAAAAATGATTAAAATAATATATTTAAATTTTTTTAAAAAAATTTACGTCAAGACAGGCTCGGGCCTGCCTGTTTGCGACTGGGATTTTCAAGCCCGGCTCGATGTTTGAACAGGTCTAGCGGATGGTGGTGGATTGCTATATGCCACGCAAATCTAGGGAGCCCCTAGGTTCCGCGCGAGCCCGTAGCAACAGCACCACCTACCCTGACCTATGGGCCACGTGTGCGGCAGAAAACTTCTTACAGGCCGCGCGGGGGACGTGTGACCCACCGGGTAGGGTAGGCGGTGCGTTGCTACGACAAAAAACTTCCTGCAGGCTGTGCCTGTGTGCATGGCCCATGGGCCCGGCGGTGGGTTGCTACTAGGGATGGCAATCGGGCGCGGCGGGTACGGGTAGTGCTCGCCCATACCCGCATTCGCGACCCGAATTCCCACGGTATACCACGAAGGACGACGGCGAAAAACCTCGCCCATACCCGCCGCTCATGGTACCGTCGCCCACGGCATACCCGTTTACCTGCGAATAATGCATCACCGCCCGTGGGTACCCATCGCCCGCGTACATGCTCGTTACCCTCGAGCAATGCATACATCAAGTTCATCATAATTCACACATCAACGGTGCATCACGCATTCAACAACTAATAAAATTCATCATAATTCACATATCATGTTCGACAAGACAACTAATCAAGTTTAACAAATAAAATACAAATACAAATTGACATAGTTTCTTACACATGTGGGTAGATCACGGGTAATCGGGCGAAGCGGGTACGGGTGGAGCTTACCCATGCCCATACCCGTTTACCCGATGGGTAAGGAATTGTGCCCGTTTTTATACCCGTGGGCAAAGAAAGACGCCCATACCCGCCTCCATTAGGGTATTCGCCCGCGGGCACGCGGGTAATCGGGCACAATTGCCATCCCTAGTTGCTACATGCCGCGAGCGGCACCTACGCACTCCCTGGATTGCACTACGAGCAACACACATATCTCGTCCGGGCCATCTACATCAGTGCACAGTTAATGATGCGTCTTTTTTTGCAATTTGAAAATTCAAAAACGCACGTCTTTTAAACCAAGCGTTCAATTCGTGACCCGTTTGAATCATCATGTTCCTTACGACGAGATCTTCAAAACAAGACACCACTTGCATATATTCTGAGGTAGCAATGATATCACATATCATATATTCTAATAGATAAAACAAATCGTTCCACGCATTACTTCCTAATGACCCATCAGTTAAGGACGATGTTCCAACACGAATCTTTTGAATTCTGTGGCACAAATGAACTAGGTGTGTGTTGAATGTTCTGATAAGTAAAATTAAGTGTTCTACACATTTGGTTTCAATGTTCCAACAATTTTATCAACGATGTTCCACACATTAAATTCTAAGGAGGATAGGCCAATGCTACACGCATTTGGTTTCAATGTTCCAACAATTCATGGACGATGTTTCACACATTAAGTTCTAAGGAGGATATGTTGAAGTATAAGTGAATTGTACGTCTTTCCTCATCAGCTTAAGCTTTTGGGTGAATTGGTTGGTGCATGCAACTCAATATGGTATCAGAGCCGAGAGGTCTTGAGTTCAAGACTCGGTTGGTGCAATTAAAAAAATTAATTGCAACCCACTTCTATTCCACGTCTTAGGCCTGAGGGAGCCTATACGTGAGGGGGAGTGTTGAAGTATAAGTGAATTGTACGTCTTTCCTCATCAGCTTAAGTTTTTGGGTGAATTGGTTGGTGCATGCAATTCAATAGGATGGGCCAATGCTTCACGCATTTGGTTTCAATGTTCCAACAAGTCGTCAGCGATGTTCCATACATTTTATAAGGGGACACATTTGGTTTTCAATGTTCCAATAGTTCAATGACGATGTTTAAAAGAAATAAAAAATGTTAGTGAAATAAATCAAACGTGCTCATTGAACAAGTCAAGACTATTGGTAATTTTTTTTATTATAATCAATAAAAATATTTTAGTGAAACACATCAAGATAATTAGCTGAATAAAATTAAAAATATTAATAAAACAACGATGTAAGAAAATGACATTCGAAGAAAAAAGTACTAATTGTGTTACACATTTGGTTTCAATGTTCCAACAATTTTTTCAGCGATGTTCCACACATTAAGATATATGGGGAATGGGCAAATGTCCACATATTTGATTTCAGTGTTCCAACTGTTCATGGACGATGCCCCGCGCATTAAGATCTATGGGGAATGGGCAAAAGTCAGCGAGTTGTGTTTGGATGTGTTTGGTTGCCTGCATAAGGTCTGGTTCGTATATGGGGATACATGAAATAATTTTTGGTTACCCGTATGTTGGTTTGGGCATGGCTTTAGCGATGCAAGATTCCCTCCCGAACCAGGCCCAAGAGGAACGATCTGACCTTAGCTCCCGAGCTAGGCCCGAGTGATGCAGGCGTATGGCCGCGTGGGGTGCACGCAGGATGCGCGAGCCGATTCTACCACTTCGTTCCACCGTCTCCATGGCCAGTCGCTTCTCGCGACACAACTCGACTTGACCACCATGCGCATCTGCTTCTCCACCATGGAGGATGTTCCCATCCGGGGTACCAATGCCAGCAGCGTGTGGCGCAGAGCGGAGCCAAGTATTGATCGGATGGAACAACCACAGGAGCTGCAGCGGCGGCATGGGCTAAGCGACGATGGGGTGGCAACGACGCGTGAGTTCACAGGCAGGCAACCATGGTGGTCAGTAATCTAGCCCCCCTCTTTCCCAGTTTTGTTGGAAAAATCTATTACGTCGTGGTTAGGGATTTGATATCTCTCTCTATATCTCTCTCAAGATCTGATATTTCTATCGGATTTTACTTTCTTGTGATGATCCATGTTCGTGTTATTTATTATTGTCGTAGGGGCGGCCCCACCGGCCCCAACGATCCAGCGAAGACCGCGGGATAGACCCTGCGACCTGCAAGCACAATGCCCCCCCCTCCGGGGGGCAGCAAGCGCCCCTTCGGGGAGGCTCTAAGGTACCACGAGGTCAGAAGCAACAGGTTCTTTGGGGCCACCTTGGGGGAGCCAGAGGGGGCCTGCAGCCGACTCCACCTTGTCAGTACCAGGCGCCCCTTCGTTATGCTCCAGGTGAAGCCCGGAGGCCACTGGGGCACCGCAAGACCAAGAGCTACGGTTCGTCCGGGGCCACCTTGGGAGAAGCAAAGGATGCCCGAGGCCTCCTCGGCCTGGGGGCGTCCTATACCCCGCAGGGTGCCTGTCGGACTCGGATTTCCTTAATCCAGAATCCTTTGTGAAAATACCGCGCTACTCCCTGGATCAGCAGGTAGCGCTCACAGTATACATCGCTGAATCATTTCATACATATCGTAGACTGAACCAAACATAATATTACAAACATCAGAGTTAAATAGACCGTGTTGGGTCGAGTTTACAAAAGGGGGCCGAATAGGCCAAATGAGTTCATTACATAAAATACAAAAATAGGCGCGGAAGTAAAAGGGGCAACACGACTCCCCACAGGCAAGCGACTGTGGCGCCTTGTGTACAACCGATATTAACCAAGGATTTAGAGAATATTGGCTGTACACAAGTACCAGCGGAGCCAGCTAAACTGTGACAAGTCCTAGACTAAGGAACTAAACTACTATTCGCCTTGGTCTTGTCCATCGACTCCTTGATCCTCGTAGTTGGCATAGTCGTCCTGATCAGCGGATTATGAGGGTTTGGCAGAAAGAGCGAGGGTGAGCACAACTTCTATGCTTGCGAGCCAACACAACAGATGCAATAATAATTATGCAAGGCTTAACAACGATATCTTAGGTTCTTTTATTTGCGCAAAGCAACATTGGTAAATAGATATACTTAGAAAGACCTAGCACTTAGCGTTTCAACTGAATCACATTTTTATTAAAGAGATTATGGGTGCAATAACAGTATCAGCGGATGTTACCTCCACTTCATGCTTATTTTTAATGATGGTTACATCCACCTATCTCAACACTGGGTAAGACCACCCAAGAAAAATTCAAAACAAGAGCTAGATGAGCCCCTCATATTTTTCAACCCACCCACGACGCTTTATAAACAGGATTAACTCTTGTAAATTCCTATGCCCGTTCGTGACCGTGGGCACGGCTGTTCGAACAGTTTATTTCTCTAGAGAGACTATACACTTTACCCACAAGAGATAATCGGCTTGATATAATCGCACGTTTTCTTAGACATGTGAATCAAGGGGAGATTACCACAAGGTCTTTACAATACATCCCTCAGTACTTGTTACACCCGCTGAGGTTTCACCAGAGGTGGGTTATGCTCTCACACCGGCGTCAAACCTTGCCCCTGACGCCCCTTGCGCCATCAAACGGCTTTCGTCGTGCACTCCAACCCTCCGCCACGAAGGCTTACGGCGTCACGAGTCATCTACCTGGTGCAACTCGTATTGATGGATACAAATTATTTAGCCAGGTCGACACCATTATAGACTTGTGGTTGTATTATTTTACATTAGGAGATCATCACAGGATTAAGTCCTTAAAGTTATCTGGGCAGTTCATACCACATACCAAACACATACTAACATATCCTGAGCTACATTAGTACCCAACCACATACCCTCCAACATACCATCGCCCAGATGGGGTATTAGCAAGTTTTTAGGATTTTGAGAAGAGTAAAATAAATTAACTCAACTATTTCAGTCATTTACCCTAATGACTACCCAAAACAATCTTTCAATTTAAAGGATGATGATTGAGGTGGTTAATACCCCGGTACTCAAGTAAGGCTAGCATGACGCTTTAGTACAGACTATAACTAGTAGGTTACCATATAATTACTAGGGTGACAAGGATTAGGGAATTCAATTATCAAAGACAAGGCATAGTAATTATTTAATAGTCAAGTTGGCATTTAACTAACTTAGAACCATTTGATATACATTTGCATAAGAAATTAAAGCATGCAATTTGATATTTTAAAAGAATATAATTTACGTGAAATTTAGGTTCAACATGATCAAAGTTTTGACTCGCCTGGGTCAAAGGCTAGGGGATCTTGGTAGTCTTGAGCTTGGTCGAAGTGGGGACCTCCGACTTCTTCGAACTCTACTCGGACGATCACACCGGAAACGAAAAGACAAGCAAACAAAATAAATAAATAGAAAATCTATAATAAATAAACTACAAAATTAACCAAACTAGTACCAAAATATAGGTCTTGAATTTACAAATTTTTGGAGTTATAACGAAGGGGATATGAATTTTTGAAGTTTTATAAAGAATTTTTAATTGAAAAGAAAGTCAGAAAACCGGAAAAATCCTAGCGCTGACACGTGGCCCCCGGTGCACGGAATAGTGCATAGACTGAGTTCACGCATGGGCGCGAGGGTCCACCGCATAGTACCATGTGGGCCCCACCTGTCAATCACGGGATCATCAGAGATGGGGCCCACCGGTCGTCATGGGCAACATGGGTTAAGAGGGAGGCGACGCTGGCCGACGCGTCCGCTTGCCTCTCATTGCAGAGAAAGAGGGGGAGGGAGAGGGAGAGAGAGAGAGAGAGGGGGGAGGCGAGGGGACGCACTGCAGCGGCGACACGAGAAGCAGGGGCGAAGAAGCGGGCGGAGCTCGGGCGGCTCCGGAAGTGAGGGGGAGCCGGAGGCAGAGACGGGGCCGGGAGCAGCGGATCTGGCCGGGCGGTGGCGTCCGGAGGCGGAGAAGAATATATATACTAACTACAAGTTTGAGGTGAGAGTATCTAGTTATTTTACTTTGCATGGATGCCTTGGTACCAATTTATATCTTTGTTTGGCTCCAATGAGAATGGTTGTGTGGCACCAAATCAAAGAAATTTGTGCGTCCAAATTAAGGTAGAACAAGTTTCTGAAGATTGCATCATAGTTCTTCGGTTTGCGATCTTCTGAAAGTATTTTTGATTGATTCCTGAATGGTAGGACCAAGGATGGACTACTTGGGACCGCGTGGTGGTGATGAAGAGCAAGTTTCAAAATTTCAGTTCTTTGTTCTATGCTTGATGGATACTTGAATGGTTATACTGCATTGGGACCTACGTCACTTGAATGTTGGGAAGGCAATAAATAGTCCAGGACACATAATTTAAGAAAACAGGGTTAATTCTAATAAAACAATGATATCATAAAACCATTACTTAGGTCTGCCTTTATGTCTTGTTATTTTGTAAATCTGCCATGTTTGACAACTAAATTGCTTGTTACAATTCATGTCAGCCAGATCTTCCTTGTAATGTAGATTTTCTTCATGATATAAATGTTTATTTTATCTTGAGTGAAGTTTCACACTTTTGGAGCATGTGAGTGAATAAATGTTGATTCATGTCAGCATGTGGCCATTGTGGTTTGAATCTAGTTTATGTCTGTTCCATTTCTGATAGCTGTAGACTGACATTGATTAGCCCGATCTCTTTGACCCAAGCAGTCAAAGTGATTTATCTGTGCATCCATGTTGTCTGGAAACTACGGCTTGATTGATAGTCCTTAACATTAACTCTATCGGGTTGTTCAATAGTTTGGGAGTGAAGTTATATCCTTAGTCATTTTTCTATCAAATATCGTACAAAGGAATATTCTCACTACTCACTAGAAGAGGTGAGTATACTCTGTCACATGAAGCAACTAAACAACTCATGTTGTATTCGGTTATGCATCTACTCTCCTGATAAAACTAATCAAACAATATCTAGTCTAACAGAAACAGACAGCTAAATAACTCACCGATACATCTAGATTCAACCCGTATGATCCATACAAATTAAATTAGAGACATACAAACAACCAAATCCACAAACGCACGGCATGTTGGAAACGCGAAAAATGGCCTGGCCTGAAGCGATCTCTCGCAATCCACTGACGGCCCCGTAAAGAAAAACAAGAAGGCCGTAAGCCCGCAACCGCAATTTCGCGATGATAAACGAGACGGTGAATATTTATTTGTACGTACATCTGGATCATTCGTTTGAGGTACGGTGGTTGAAGTGGTCCAGAGAGGCAGGCAGATTCGTCTCGGCGGCATAGGATCCGAGGCCGCGTTGCCGGTTGGCGGAGGCCCACGCATGCCAGAGGTCCGCACCGTGCAAAAACTCAAAAACAGAACTCCAAAACTAATCTTGCACTGTTGCACAAGCTCACATATCCGATCAAGGTCATAATGCTGCCTCATAAACTGTAGACATCTTTCTCCAAAGAGTTGAATACTTCTGTACTAGTTTCTGCTTCATTACATTGAGCCAGAGGCACACGATGAGTTTACAGGTTTGACACAGCTTACTCTGATGGTATTGGACTTGTAACATCTTAATCCATCCATGTGAAGGAGGTAGTATGGGGCAATGTGTTGTGTGTTTATTTCATCGACTGAAGGTTTTATCCACCTCAAAGTTCTAGCACTTCCTACCTCCTCATCAAGCAATTAATCATTGCGCTGGTTCAGTCAACACCGTTTATTCTCTAGCTAGATGCAATGCCCAATTATTTTCTTCCCCATTCTTGTTTCTTTTCTCCCTAGAGAGCATATATACTGTCATAGCTCTAGAAACCTTGCGGCTCCTCGCCGAGCAGAAGCTCCCTGACGATCTTGTCTCCCATCCCATCCATCCATATGAACAGGTGGCCACCTTCAGGGTGCTCGCGGTACCGTATCCACGGCAGTTTCTGCGCCACGTAGCGCTGCACCTCGACTCGAACAATCTTGTCCTCGTACCCTTGCCAGATGCTGACGACACCCTCGCCGTTGGGGAACGGGTTCTTGATCTTCGTAGGGTCGAACTCCCATGTACTGAACAAGATCGTCGCGTCGCGGCACAGGGATTCGTAAATCCCCTGATGTGTTGCTTTGCCCTGAAACAGCGAGTTTTCGACGTCAGTCCCGGGTAATGTGCAGTAAAGATGTTTCTTTCTTGCATGGAAATTTCTCAGAGCAACTGTCTGTTTTTTTAAGAAAAGTCAACGAATTGTTTTTCATTGATCAACAGAGAACAAGGAACTATATATATATATATATACTAACTATTTACAGAAAAACATAGTCAGCCAGGAGATCGGCCCCTGTCCCCTGAAAACCAGAGCCCCCGCCCAGATATGAGCTTCCTGAATGATTTCCTCGAAACAAATTGCTGCTTTACACCCCTACCGGTTGAAACGTTCTGACATTTCGTCCTTTTTATAGCATGCACCAAACAAGCAACACCATGAAATTTCATGTCGTCCGGTCGTTTGCTGAATCGCCTCGAGTGATGCCACCCACCATTCCTGAGGTGCAAGTAATGAGTGTGGTACTAAGCTAGCATTAGCCTCAGTGGTGAACCCAGGACTAAATGTTAGCTATGACGGAATCGTCCACGTGACCAAGAGTATTACCCACAAGCAAAGCAGTGATTGTGCTAATAACACTAACATGAGTATATGACATTAAATGGAATCAACAACTACAATCCGTAATTGTAGTGGCCACAAGCCAAGCATACAAGTTTAGTTTGAACTACCGCTTTGGCAAGTTAAATGGACAGACTAAAATGTTAAAACCCCAAATTGCACTCATTGAACCAATTTAGATATCATTTCACCGGGTAGAGTGTCAACAATGAAATGAAATAGGAAAGTATATTCGACATTTTATTATGTGAAACTATATTTAAACCGAACACGCCGCATTGTTGCAACCATTTGTCGAGACTTTGAACTATCTAATGTAAGATTATATGTGCTATTATAAATCGCTAATAGTAGTCTTGCTTCTATGTCGTATGTTCTTTTACTGCACCATGCCTCCCCTAACTAAAGGATTAACCGCCGGGAGGGAGGGGGTATTCCGCCAACGCCGGACTGGGCGCCACCCACCGCCTATTGCCGGACCGCCGATTAGCCTCAAGTTCGTGCAAGACCTTCATCAAGACAGAGAAGATGAAAGAACAATTTCCAAGTAGATGCCGAGCAGTCTTTGGATGGATACGAGTATACGACACGATGGGTAGACCGGGTTATGAGGCCATCCACGACGGGTGAGTAGACCTGTTCATAGACGGTCCGGTTCGAGTCCAGCCTAAATTTTTCGTGCTCGGGCCTTGATTTTTGGCCTGAAGCTTGGCAAAGGCAATAAAAAATAAAAAAAACTATTTTTATTATCGAAATGAATTAACATATTAATTTGTATTCACAGATTGTTTTAAAATATTATTTGACTGGAAATAAGCAATTTCCCGGCCGAACTGGACTCGAGCCTGTCCATTCACGGTTGGGCTTTTCCCAGCACAGGGTTTGAATAGGTCTAGCTGTTAGTCATGTACTCTAAATAGCCCGCCAGGCAAATATCTTGCATTTCAAAGGGGCTTTAGTTGTCCAGATTAGTTGATAGCATCTTCGAGTAAATCCCTCAATTGAATGAGATAGGTCGATCTCATTGAGTACACGGCATTCGATGTCCACCGCCAAGTGACAAAATCTTGCTCGTTCAGTTGCAACTGAAAATTGTGTAGGCGGTGCCAAAGATCCACATTCCTTGAGAACTACCACCGATGGATGTTGTTTCATGTTCTGAATCCAATTCTGATCCGTGAGCGCTTGACATACTGTCATTTTCTTTTTACTGCTGTGTTGGTACAGGTTGGGCATCGCGTCTTTCAGGACCAGGCCGTCGAGCCATCGACTTGTCCAGAAGCTTGCAGTCCTGCCGTTTCTAACGTGGACCTGAGTTGAAGCATCAAAGAGCGACTGACCTTCATTGTCGACTGGTAGCGGCAGCCCCTTCCATAGTTTGTTAGGATCCATCCAATTCTGCCATAGCCATCTCACCCTTAGTGCTGTGCTCTGTAACTGAATGCTTGTGATTCCGAGGCCACCAAATTCAGTTGGTTTGCACACATTGGTCCGTTTTATGAGGCATTTTCCTCCTGTTGCTGAATCTTGGCCCGTCCAAAGGAAGCTTCTTATGTACTTGTAGACCCTCTTCGTAAGCCACTCAGGTTAGGCAATTGCTAACATTTGGTAGGTCGGCATGGGAGATAGAACGTTTCGCGTCATATTAATCTATCTATCCAAACGAATGCAACTTTTTAATTTTTGTCCACTTATGGAACGAGTTAAATTCAAATGTTCAAGACTCCAAATTTTGCTTGACATTTGTGGAATGCCAGGTATGATGTATGAAGTTTGGAAAAGCAACACTGAAGACGAGGCGTCTAGAGCATCAGTTATCATGTGTCTAGCAAAAGCTTGTTAATGATAAGGGAATGAAATTAAATACCTGATCCACTTGACCACTCTCCTGTTCCTTCCTCTGAATCTCAGTTCGTATCTCCCAGTCCTTGTCAGTGAACGCCTCGGGATGCCCCGCGACAGCCGGGGAAATCCTGAACCACTTCTGCGTTATCCACGCGTAGAACAGCCAGGGCATATGGTGAGCGATCCAGAACGTCCTCCGGTCTCCGACGTCCAGCTTGCCGTACGCACTTGCTGACACGTTGGCAGGCAGCGGCCACCAGTAGTTCACCGCCGGCACGACCAGGGCCACTCCGGCCAGCCTGCCAACCACCCAACCATCCATTCAGAACCGCAAAACAAAAAACGCCGTGTTTCGATCTCAATTATTTTTTTCGTTCTGTTTGATCAGATGAAGTGATGCACTAGCTGATATGCTTGACCTGTGCGGTATGTAGTTGAGGCAGCTCCACGCCGTGTAGCCGCCCATGGAGGTGCCGACCACGTAGAACTTGTCCCCGAGCTGCAGCGCGTTGGCGAGTTCCTCGACGTCCGTGGCGTCGCTCTTCAGCCCGCGCTTCGGGTTGGCATCGCTGTCGCCGTACCCGGCCCTGTCCAAGAACAGCAGGTATATCCCGAGCTCATCCACAAGCTCCTGCAGTCGTCACACACGAGTCCCAGAAATTTCAGATCAATCAAGAACAAACACAAAATAACACCGATCGAGTGCAGCTTATGCACAAGATTAGTTGTTACTTGGGACACCGGGAAGTCGGATTCCTTGGTGGCGTGGAAGCCGTGGGGAAAGATGATCTTGTACTTGGCGATATCCCTGGCGACTCCGGCTTCCCTGTAGGCCAGGTGCCGGCCGTCCTTGAGCTGGACTCTCGGGGAGGTGACCAGCGGCCCTCCCGGACTGCCCAAGATCGCCGGGGGCGGCGGCCGGGTGGCCTGGTACGCCCAGCCCAGCAGCGCCACTGCAGAGACTAGTGCTACCTTGGCGAGCACGACCATCTCGATCGATATACCTGCAGAGGAGGCAATCAAAAGAAACTAAGCACACAAGTGATTTCTGATGGTTAGCCCGAGCCTGACCGGCTGCGCATGTTTAGACGCTGCAGGGAGGATTAGAAGAGTCACAGAGAGACTGTTCTCACTTCTCTGTCCGTTGTGGGAAGTTATGATCTCTCGGGATCAGGGTAGATGGCCACCAAATGGCTAGCTATGTACAGCATGTGAAACGTCCGTGTCAAACAGGGGGCGGAATGCGTATTTACACGGTGGAGTTGGTAGACCTCGTCGAAATCGCGCGATCTCGTGAGTTTTCACCGCTACTTTATCACGTATTCGAAGAAAAACAGCGTGACACAAATAAAATAATAAAAATAACATTTCTATTGTGTGAAAACATCGTGATAAGCCACCAGCTAACCCAAAACGTGGTATGACATGTGGCGAGTTCACAACCGGAGGCAAACGGTCTGTCGATAACTCAGTCCGTGATAGATCAGCAGGCCAGCCCGACAGGAGCATGCGTAGCGCAACCTGCCGCGGACTGAGTTAGTGGAGGGTCATCTGGCGCAGCAGGAATGTCATTTCATTCGGAAGACTATTTCACTTCAAAAAGAGGCTAGACGAGCCAAAAACCCCGATCTTATAGGCCACATCTATTACAAGCAGATATCTACGTATTGCACCATGAATAGGATTTATACGATTAACCATATATATAAAACTAAACTACACACTCCTAAAAACAACATACTACACAACATAACCATACATCTAAAACTATCTAATCCATTCGGTTACAAAAAAATAATATGCAAGGTGAGCGACCGGACGGGTAGTACTTCGCTAGCTCCTCTTCTCCCATCTCCCTCCCCTCCCCTCTGTCTATTTTTCAGAATAAAAGTTAGTTTCGATCGAATTTTTGGGCCCTTTATAGAAGAGATCGTGTCGTCATTCCAAATGACAACAAGAAACCGCAGGGTTTCTACCGCTATTTGGAATGAAAATTTGCCTAAATTTTATGCCAAACGTCATTTGGAATGACGACATAGGCATTTAATACTATTTGGTAGGTGACAGAGCTTTTGTCGTCAATCCAAATAGCGATGGAAGCCTATTTCTGTAATTTTATTAAGCGATCATTTATTTCTGTATATTTATTTTAAAATATTTTTCTTCAAAAAATCCAATTTGGTGTAATATGGAAATCACAATGTCCATTTTGGCTGTTGAATCTGTGCTACTAAGGGAAATAATAATGATAGTGCTACTGGAGAGTGATTGTCATCTCTTCCTACTGAAAGTGGAAGGTGTGTGTCTTGGGTCTCCATCTGTCAACAAGTGCCGATATAAGAGTTCCGTTGAAGAATCTAGGCCCAATTTTAGTGTTTTGGTAATTACGACAACCGTCAATTATGAACTAACTTGTTTTGTTAAGTGATTGAAATAGATAGTTTCAGATAAAGATAAAGAGCACTAAAGATACTCAAGTATTGGATATCAACATTTTCTAGCTCAAGGCAAAGGTATCCAGTCGAATATAATCTTTTTATAGCTTAACGGTCTAGGAGTGTGAAGGATAAAAGACTGGTTTGCTAGTATAGGTAGCCGTACTATGAAGAGGTATCAATGGCTAGTAGTTTGATAGTAAAGTGTGCCACAATGTTCAAACTCACTTAGTTTAATCATGGAGTTCTTAGTGATCTCTCGGCCATATATTTATATGTTCTTTATTTCTTGGCCAGACTGACCGCAGTTGGAGGGTCAGACTGACCTAACCTCCAGTTCATCTTTTCGGTCAGCTTCTTCTAGAGAGCTCCTTTTTTGCAATACTGCTGGCCAGACTGACCGCAAGTATTAGCTTGAACTGACTAGACCACCGGTCTGAGTATGGCAATCAACTTTTTCTAAAGAGACTCTTTTTGGCTTCAACTCTTCTATATTTTGTTATCTGGACTGACCGCGGTTGGAGGGACGAACTGACCGAACCCTCTGTTCATTGATGCGGTTAGCTTTTTCTAGAGGAGGGTGTTTTTGCGTATTGCTACTTATTTTTCCACGTCGGACTAACCGCAGTGCTTTCATCGGTCAGATCGGAACCCCGTATTGACTAACGCGATCAACCATTTCTAGTAGCAAGTCTTGTCCATTTTGGGAAACTTTTGAACCCAGTCTGATCGGATCTGGCATAACGGATATATTCTGTTGTAATGATTACTGCAGAGTTTACCACTATATTGTAGTCCAGTTTGACCAGCTCTGTGCATGTGGTCTGACCGGTCGTGCCGTTTTTGCATAGTCTCGTGTGCCAATGGCTAGTGGAGTGAGTTGAGGCTATAAATACCTCTCCCTCGGTAGCAAGGGACTCTTTAGAACCTCATTTGAATACTTTTGAGCCCTTTCCTTCTTCTTCTACTTTTTGATAGCTAAAATTCCATCTTGTAAAGGTTGTGGAGGTTTCTCCAAGTGCTTTGAGTTGAGTTTGATTCTTGTGGCACTTGAGCATCTTCAAGCGAAGCGTTGTTGGTTTATTACTCTTGGAGGTTGCTGCCTCCTAGACGGCTTAAAAAAGGTGATTCGATGATCTTCTCAAGAAGCTTGTGAGAAGACCCGGGTAATTGTGAATGTTGGAGCTCACCTTTCTGAAGTGGAGAAGAGCTATCTCTAGTGATCAAGGGGTGTGCTCGTGTGGAGCCGGCTTGATTTGTTCAAGCTTCCTCAACGTGGATTAGTGGAGACCGGCAAGTCTCCAATACCACGAAAAATATTGTTTGTCTCAGATTGTGGTTTATCTCTTTTACTATTCTCTTAATGCATTTAATTACATAGCTTGATCTTACAAGTGTTATTAGAGCTTGGTCTCTCATCTTTTATGCTTTACCGCCTAGAGAGAAAATGATGACTAGTGAGGAATTTTCCATTGGTAAGGCAATCGCACTTTGATGTCACAAATTATGTTTATTAGAATGTAGGAATGATCATTTATCTTAAGGCCATGAGCTCAAGCATATGGATAATTATTGGAGAAGGTTTTGATATGCCTATTGATCCCAACCATCTTACCAATTTAGATGAACGGAATACTCTCCTAAATGCTCAAACAATGAATGCTCTTTATGGAACCTTGAACACGAATGAATTCAATAGAGTGAGTTCTCTTGAGACAGCCCATGATATTTAGAAAACTCTCCCCGAAATTTATAAGGGAACATCCGCGATCAAGGGGGCCAAATTATATATGCTTAAGATCAAATATGAGACATTCATCATGTTGCCACATGAGAACATCAATGAGATCTACTCATTTGGATTCTCTTGTGGTTTTGTTGTTTTGGATAATTGTAAGTGGGAAATACATTTAGGGGGAGTGTCATACAATCTCCATGTATACTACATCACTATTTTTGTGAACATAATGAAAAACATGCTAGAATACCTTTCAAAATCAACCCATTTTGGTCAAAAGTCAAAGTTTGTGTATTAAAAGCAAAAAATCATGAAAAACTAGCTGTATCTACTCAAATATGTATTTCAAAGGTTTTGATTAGAGAGAGCTAAAAATTACTAATCTTGAAAGAAAGTCCAGCTTTGGCCCGTAAATCAACTTCTAGTATCTAGTTCTTGACCAAAACAAGTTTTTTTTTAATGTGAAATGTATTCCAAAAGGAATTTGATATTGGCTCCAAAAGGAAAATCCTATAGTTGTCTATTCAAAATCTTTTTCGTATGTATAAGTTTTCCAAAATACCAACCTAGTGAACGTTATTTGATTTTGAGTTTTGCTGAAAAACATCCTTTGACCCAAAAGTCACATTCTAGCATATATTGAGTCTTGCTATATGGGCCATATTTCTTCCAAAGATATTGGCTCAAAATAGAATTCCATACACACACATGTCAAAACAAGTGAAAAATGCCCATCTTTTGACCATTTTGGTCCCATCAACGTTGTTTTCTCCAAAATTATCCTATTTTCTTACAAAATTATGTCAAAATCTCTTTTGATGATCTAATCATGTTGAAATTGCTCCAAGTAGGTTTTATATTGAGTTTCAAGTATTTGGAGTAAAACCAACATCTCTTTCTGCCATTTTCTCTGAATCGTAGTCTAACCGTCCTTGTATCCCTGGTTTGACCGCACCTCACCCGTTCTGATTGTGTACCTATCGCCGATATTCCCCTCCTCCTCCTCAGCTGCCAGTCTTCCCCTCATCTACGCCGACGTCCCCCCAAGGTTTGTCAGTTTCTACACTTCTTTGTGCTTTCATATTGCTACATTGTTCCCTTGTATCAATGTACATCTTGTGTTTGTGTATCTCGTCATTTTTTTGTCGAATGGATGATGGCTAGGGTTTTAGTTCTGTCAGGCCCGGTCTGACTGGTGCGTGCCATGTGGTCAGTCCGCCCTGCGGTCTGACCGACATGTTTTGCACGAACTGATTGCCTTGCCAGAACTTTGCGCCCTCAACTCTATTGCATTCTATTTTGGTAATTCTTCTTATCATTCCTCTCTAGTAATCATGCCAAGGACAAAGGCCGCTGACCATCCTGAGGCTTCTTCGTCCCGTTCTCTTCCTCCCCTGCAAGCCACTCGTAGTCCAAATGTCGATCACAACAAAGAGCATGACCCCGCTCAACCCTTTCAGGAAGCACCTCGAGTTGACCTCAGATCTATCAAGAATGAGGATTTCATGGTACTGAGTCACAAGAATCAATATGACATTCCTAGGAATTCCATAGATGAGTGTTTCTGTACTCTCTTTGAAGAGGATGCCTATCATGATGTTTTCTTACACAAGCAGTTTGCCATTCACAAGTAAGTTAATTGGAACTATCTAAATGAGCAAACTCGCTATGAGGGTCTCAGATTCCCGGATTTGGGCATCTGGCTTGGGTGGAATTGTCAGTCTGAAGTGCAACTTTCATGAAGACATCATCAGACAATTCTATGCAACCATCCACATTGCTTCAAGTCTTTCTGCAGTTTCTTGGATGACTGGGTTAGTACACAATTTGGCCACCAAGCACCACTTTGAGGAGGCCCTGAACTTGCCCCAGAGAGACTATGTCAAGATTCACCTCGAGCCTGCTCTTCAGACTCCAGAGCAAGTTTAGTATTATTATCCATCTTATGCAAGGTTTGTCACTAGGAAAGTAGCCAAGCTTCTCCCTCTTCCAAGTGTGATCAATAGGATCATAAGAGCCACCATCTTGCCAAGAGTGGCAATAGTGATGCAATTCGAGGACATGCATGGAATGTCATTGACTTTGTCATGAGAGGGAAGAAGTTTGATGTGATGCATTTGATCTTGACAGAGCTTGTGTCGTGCAAAGGAGATTTGGGAAAGCGAATGTATTTCGCTCCTTTTATCATGAAGCTCATCCTCTGGGTCACTCATTACAATGGTGCTCTTCTTTTTCCCCGCAAACAAAACAAGCCTAAAGGTGGTCATCAGAGGGATCTAAGGAACCGGCCTTTGGAAAGGCAACCCCAGCAGTCGGTGGATGATGATCAAGATCAGCCACCTTAAGGACCACAACCCACTCCACAACAATAGGATGGAGTTGATCCCCTCTTCTTGGACGCTTTGCATTCTCGGATCAACACTATTGTTTCTCGCATTGACATAGTGGATCATTGCCTGGAGGTCATTAATCATCGCATGGATGCCACTGATCATCGTTTTGAGATCATGGATCCTCGCTTTGATGCCATTGATCAAGACAACGTTGCAGTGAATCAAAGCCTTGATCAACTTTATGGATGGCTGTCTGAGATGAAGTCAGTTCAGGGGTAGATTTTGACCAACATTTCTGATATCAACATCAGGGTGTCTTCAGTTGAGCAGACTGTGACCTATTCTCATCGCCGCTGCATCGATCCTTCTCCTTCAGATCTAGCTACCTCGGCCGATGCTCCTCCTTCCTCTTAGACTTTGTTACCAGCTTTTGGTCCTTGATGCCAAAGGGGGAGAAGAACTACTATCTACTACTATATACTCTTTTATTATTGTTGGACTTTGTGGTTTGTAATAGGATATAGGATAACCTTATGTTTATGAGTTTGCTTTAAAGGATATATCTTGATCATCATATTATTAGTGTTTCCCGAATCCAATATTTAGAGGAAACTCTATCTTTTTTTGGACCTCATTGTGCATGTTTTTCTCATCTTAATATTGTGCACGTCTTCAGGGGGAGTTTCTCCCATATTTGGTGGTTTAGCTAGCATGTTATCCTATTTCACTTCCTAAATGCTATTCATGTCATATGCTATCTAAATCTTATCCTAGAATATGCACCTTGTTTGGTACTTTTTGTATATTCAAATTATTTCATTTTATCACCGTGTTTGAGGTTGTCATCAATTAGAAAAAAAGGGGGAGGTTGAAGAATCTAGGCTCTATTTAGTGTTTTGGTAATTAATGACAATCGTCAATTGTGAACTAACTTGTTTTGTCAAGTGATTGAAATGGTTAGTTTTGGATAAAGATAAAGAGCACTAAACGTACTCAAGTATTGGATATCAACATCGTCTAGCTCAAGGCAAAGGTATCCAATCGAATATGATCTTTTCATAGTTTTACCAGTCTAGAGTGTGAAGGATTAAAAAAACTAGTTTGCTAGTATACGTAGTCGTACTATGAAGAGGTATCAATGGCTAGTAGCTATTGGTGATATGCCCTCGAGGCAATCATAGAGATGATTGTATCAGATGTTCAAAATGGGCTACAAAGAGCTCAAGGACCAAGTTATCAAGTTGAGCAATGACTTGGAAAAGTGCTACAAAGGGAAGTCCACTCTCGATGATATATTGAGCAAGCAAAGAAGCTTGCTAGATAAGAGTGGTATTGACTTCATCTCCAACAAGAAGGAGAATAGCAAGACAAGACACAATGCAAGACACACGAAGAATATCAAATGCTTTAATTGCCATGAGAAGGGACACCTTGCCTCGGTGTGCCCAAACAAGATGAATGACAAGCAAATGTCATCAAAGAAGAGGCAAGACGACAATAAGCAAGATAAGAAGACAAAGTATGGAAGTAAATGTCAAACTTGCCATAATTGCTGAAAAAAGGACATTTTAGTAAGGATTATCCCAAAGGTATCACTCCTAAACCTATTATCTATAATAATCATTATTTGCTTAAGAAATATAAAAATGGTAGAGTAATTGCTAGACTTGTTAGTTTACCAAAGTTTATTGCTAGGGCCATTTGGGTGCCCAAATCTCTTGTGACTAACATTCAAGGATCCAACCGAGTTTGGGAACCACAAAGTGCTTAAATGATGAATAGGTACTTGGAGAGGCATTGGATGTTTGGCTCACACATGAAGAGGTGGATTCCACCATATGCAAAATTGGAGCCAAGCTTGAGGATGATCACTTCATATCATAAGCTAATGCCATTTCGGTTAACAAGTATTCACATTGAAGTATCTAGCCATTTATGTCTTGTGTTATGTTGCATTCCATGAAAATCTTTTCAAAAGAGTGTTCTTGGTCTTGTTCAAAAACTTCGTTATTACAATCTTGACCAAGATTGTGAGTGGCACATTAGGGGGGTGCCAAATCATAATCATGTATATCACATCCCTAAAGGGCACTAGTAATGATTTTTAAAATTGAGTCTTTTAGGTGAAAGTAAAAAAAAAAATCGTAACTATTAGTAATCCTTTGAAAAACTAGTTGCAAAATATATACAAATGTATTTAAAGGTTTATCAAAGGTTTTGGCGCAAGAAAAACCTACTTTAAGTGAAAAAGAGTTTCTAGCCAAAATCCAAAATTATAGTATCTTTTTTTTTTGGACAAAAATGAGTTTTTTTTGTGTGTAAAAACTATTCTAAAAGGAATTTAAAAACTATCTCAAAATGAATAACCTATAGTTGGCTATTCTAAACCTTTTTGGTATTCAATTTTTTTTTTCAAAAGGCTAATCTAGCCAAAGTTATTTGATTTGGAAACTCATCCAAAATACCGTTTTGACCTAAGTGGTCACAATCTAGCACTTAAGTGAGTTTTGTCATTTAAGCCAAATTTAGTCACATAAATAGGTCCACAATGGTATTCATGACTAATACATGAAACTGGATGCTTTAAATTTCTTCATATGCTTAGTTTTTCTCATTTGAAGAAGTTTAATCAAAATAAGTTTTATTTATGAAAACAAAAGCTTAATTCATAAAAACTATATTATTAGATACTCTTTAGTCTCTTCAATGCATAATGATCCTGAATGACATTTATTTGAGTGCAAAACTAAAGATCATTTGTATAGTTTTCAATTCCAAGATCTATCCTTGAAGTTCTAGAAAAATTGGAACTACCGGTGGCTTAACAAAGGTACTACCGCTTTGCGGTACTACCGGCCATTGAAAGGCAGTACTTCCGCATCTCGGTACTACCGCTATTTAAACGTCGATGCTACCGATTTCTCTGACAAGACAACCATTTCATTCCACTGAATTTTAAACCTACTTTGGTTGCTTGCTTTGGTCAAGTTGATCCTTGTTATATTCGCTAGCTACTCTCAAGTACTTTCTTGATTCCATATGCCATTTTGATCTCATTGTGATGTTTTTATCATAAAAATGGTATTCTTTCTAAAAGTGGTAGCTTTTCTTGATTATCTTGACCTCGGCATGAGATTCATCTTTTCATGATATCATCTTATTCCTTTAAAGTAGTATCTAATTTCATTCATTGCCAATCATACTTCTTTTGACTAAGCTCAAGTACTCTTCATGTACAAGTGGATTCTCTCTTTCCTATTCTCTTTGGATGCTTTCTTTTAGGATCTTTGCGAGAGAAGTTCAAGCACGTTGTAATTTTAAGTCTTGTCGATGCATATTTTTTTACAAGAGATGTTTAAAGACTATCCTTCAAGTGTGATCCACATGTAGACATTTTTTTGCTTAATGTCAAAGATGGAGAATCTTTTTGCTAATAATGGTAAAAAAAAGAGGTTGAAGTCATCATGAGTTCTGGATGGATATATCTCAAAGAGATGACAAGATGGGAGAGAATCATTTGTGTGTTAAATGAGAAGAAAAGAATGTCAAGAGAAACCTTTGTGTAAAGGGGAGTTTTTCTTTGTGAAAAACAAATTATTTATTTTGGGCATACTTAAAAATGGGTAAAATATTAATGCCAGGAAAACTAATTTATCCATTTGCCCAAAATAATTTATGGATCTTGTGAATGCGTGTTTTTCATTCTCATATCTATGGAGTGAAATTGTCAATGATATGCAAGTTTAGCCTTTTTGAAGAACCACTTTGGTCAAAATTAAAAAATCTTGCATAAAAGACTCAAATTTAAGAAAAACTAGACAAAAGTACCTAAATATATATTTCAAATATTTTCCAATGCTTTTTAAGTTAAAAAAAATCCCATTTTAGAAACAAAGTAGCAATTTGGCCTCAAAATGATCTTGTATGATCATGTTTTTGATTTAAATGACACATTTTCTTAAATCAAAATCTATTGAGTTTTTTTAAAAGTTATCAATACCAAACTCGAAGGGTTGGTCATTTCAAATATTTCTCTATTTTAAAATTATTACAAAAGACCAATCGTCCAAAAGTTATATTCATTTGAAGTTCAATGAAAAACTAGTTTTGACATAAAATGGCATATTCTTGTATATAGCGAGGTTAGCTACTTGAGATGGATTTATTTGTGTATCTTGGATTTAAATAGTACTTATAACTCATACAAAGCCAAGAAAGTAAAAAAATTCAATGAAATTGAAATTGGTTTGCATTTTGATCCTTCAATGCAAAATCACTCTCTTTTTGTACCTACAAAGCGCATTTTGACACATCTTTTGAAAGAAAAATCGTTAAAAAAAATATTTTTGGAAAATATTTTAAATATTCCAAAGCTAAATTCTAAAAAGTTTCAGAGAATTTGGATCTCATTTGAAATTGTTTTGAGTTTTCAACTCGTGGAACAAAATAATTATGCCTTCAAAGCTCAATTTGGCATTTCTTTTGAATGGAGAGTCTTTTTTAAAAAATTCTTTTGGAAAAGTTTCTTAGGAGTCCAAAGTGTGTTTCTAAAAAAATTGAAAGTTTTTTAACTTGATTTAAAAAATGTTTTGACTTTTTCTCACTTTGATCAAATGTTGAAAAATTCATAGTTTTTCATAACTTTATGCCGATTTGTGATTTTTGTATCACCAAATGGGTTCAAGATTTGAGGAAGATATTTATAAAATTTTATCCTCTATAGTTGATCTTCTGTGCCAAATTTTCTTAGATTTATTGGAACCATTTTATCTAGATTTTCAGCTATCTTTTGAAGCTTAAATGGAATGTCAAAATCTGAAAAACCTGAAACTTGCATTTTTCTGAAACTTTGTGATTTTTTACATTCAAAATGGTTGACATTTGGTTGAGCCTCCTAAAATAAAATGTGTGTGTATTTATAAGGACTAGCTCCATGATTTATCTCAGATTTTACCGAGCTTGTTTCCACCTTTTTCCAGTGCATTAAGAAATTTAATGCACACATATCTTTGGATCTTGAGAAAATGAGCATGGTATCTTCCTGAAAAATATTTTTTAATAATATTTCAAGAAGGAGATTATTTGAATATGCTCCAAATATTATTTCCTTTAGTTAAACTTAAATATGGCCTTATTTCGAGTTGTTTTGCTCTTTTCGGCCATAAAAGAGGAGTTTGTGACCTATTTTGATTTTCCACAAATATCTTGAAAACAAAACCTTACTTCAAAATAGGAGAATATTTCAATGATCACAATAAAAATAATTCAATTGCCAAACTCATTGTTTTGCAAAATCTCTATGCTGGCTTTAGATTTATTTAGTATTTTTTTTTTGTGTTTGATGCCAAAAGGTGGAGAGTATTTATATGATCAATACATTTCCACATTTGGATGATTAATATATTCTCTCCAGTGATTTCACCTTATTTCATGCATACCTTGACAAGGAGCATCTCATTCATACACATAGTCTTCTATATGCATTGTGTGCACAATCAAGATATTTTCATATGCATAATGCTTGAAGCTTTAAATTGCTTAGTGACATGCATGGATATAGTTCAATTTCTTAAATTATTATCTTATGATGATTTATATCCAAATATCATTATTTATAAAAGATTTGTCACAAATCACCAAAAACAAGGAGACTAACACTTTTATTGATATACCTATTGTGTAGTCTTATTTGGATAAAAAGGTTAAAATCATGGTGGTATGCACTCGACATCATATTCTTATATCTTGGTGCATTCCCCGGATTCAAAATATAGGTTGAACTCTACTAAAAGTGTAACTTGAATATGTGCATATGTTTTTACTACATAGTTGTGTATGAACACATTAAGGAGGAGTCCTCCACTATATGTTTTGTGGTTTCATTAGTATTGATCTATATTTCTTTATCCACATATATTGGGGATCTCTACTTTAAAATATATCCTTTGACTATATAATACTTGTATAGTTTATATATACCTGTATCACTTTATATTCAATTATTTGCAATTGTGTTTATTTGACTAATGTATATGCCAAGTTGTTTTAAAGGCTTAGTCCCGGATTATGGAAGACAACATGGAAATGGCAATGCAAAAACAATAGAGGGATCATGTCTAGTGGTTTGAAGTTTATTTTATGCCATTTTTTATGCATTGCATTTGTTTTGTTTCCGGAAAAGTCTTCGGTGAAAGTCGGTAGTACCGACGTTGTCTTGGCGGTACTACCACACAGCGGTATGAACGGAAAAGTGGTGCAGTACTACCGCAACCCGGTCGGACCGAAGATTAGTTGGCGGTACGTGTTTTTCCAGAGTGACACCTTTTTGGAGCTTGAGTGCTCCCATGGAAAGCGGTAGTACCGGAGTTCCTTTTGCAGAACTACTGCATCGCGGTACGACTGCATATTCTGAGCGAAACTACCGCACACCGGAAGTTTTGAATTTTAGTTGGCAGAACGTTATCTCTAGAGAGGGTCAGTTTTGGACCTCTAAGGGAAGCGACAATACCACCCTATGTGAACGGAACTACTGCATGATCAACGGCGGTACTACCACACCTTTCTGCAACAGCTAGTTTTTGTGTGTGGGCTATAGATACCCACCTTGGCCGGCTGAGGGGCAATCTTTGGTATCCCATTTCACTCACTTGAGCTAGTGTGAGGTTCTCTTCTCAATTTTGCATGTGTTGCACCTTGTGAGTAAGGAGAGAGGTCTCTAGTTGCTTGTGTTGCATCTAGAGGTGGATTTTATATCCACTTGAGCTTGTGCATTAGTTGCACGTGGTGAGAGTCAGACAAGGGGTTTGACTTGTTACTCTTGGTGTTTGCCAACACCTAGATGGCGTGGAGACGTCGTGAGCCGGTGAACTTCTCAAGAAGCTTGTGAGAAGGCCCGACGTGTTGTGAAGGTTGGAGCTCACCAGCACAGAGCGGGAAAGAGCTACCACTAGTGGAATTGAGGTGTTTGGATTAATTCGTGGAGCCGGTCCAATTAGTTTGGGCTTACCTCAATGTGGATTAGGGGAGACCGGCAAGTCCCCGAACACCACAGTAAAACGTCATTGTGCTATTGTGGTTTATTTCTCTTGTGTTTTACTTCGTACTATTTACATTCCTAGAATTAAATTACTTATAGTCTTTGTATATTTGCTATCATTATCAATAGTCTTGTATTGTTGGTGCACTTAGTCAAGACTAGTTGATTTAGGTCTTAATTGAGTAAAACCGAATTGATTTACAATTCCGCATAAAACTCGATTTTAGCCAAAAGATTTAAAAGCCTCCGCCTATTCACCCCCCCTTTAGTCGGTCTCCTCGATCTTACACTAATGAGTCGTGGTCGAAATAAGTTTCAGAGTCACAACCGAACTACGCATAAACCTACAGGGTCACTCACTTAACGGGTTGGAACAAACTAGTACGGATACTATTTGTCAAATATGTTCGAATAGGATCCGTCACAGGTAATATATAAGGAGATGCTTGAGGCTATTGGGGATAAGGGAAAAAGTAGTGGAGACACACAATATGAGATATACATGAGTTTCTCCAAACCCTAGCCACCATCTTCTCGAGAAAACCTTTTTGTGCGACTTGGTGCTAGCACACCGGCGTACGGTGTTACTTCCATGTACGTGTAGATACCGTAGAGATGCTACTGCGGTTGTTGTTGTGCTTGAGGACGACCCGCGATCTTCACAAGGAGCTGCAAAGGTTGCTGGAGGAGACGATCGACTACGACCACTGCATCGACGTACTCGACGTAGGACGATCGACTACGAGGGCGATCGACTACGCTGGACAATCGACTACGACCACTTCATCGACGCGCTATTCGTTGGACCAGACTGCTTCAACTCTTCTTCTGCTGCATTACGCATCTGGTGGTAATGATCTATGATCTCTTGCTTGCTTGACATCCTGATTTACGTGGTAGATTTTTTTTAATTGTCAGCTAGCATAGCCTACCCGTATCCCTTTAGTGGTATCAGAGCCATTCTGCATAGTTTTTTTATCTAGATCGGGCGTATATACTTGATATATGGAAATAGTAGATTGGATCTATTACTGGTCGGGTTTGGTAACCTAGATCGGTTCATGTGGATGGAACGGTCTAGACACTGGTTGATGAGATCGATCGGTGTTCGGCGATAGTAAATGGATTTACGAGGAGGTATGCGCTAAAAGGACAAGATGATTTACTCGACTTATTTACGACTGCCTTGCATGATACTCCTACTGGTCGGAATTTTTTCCATCGGAGTATGCCGCAGTGCGTGATCGTATCAAGGCAGAGATCAGATTGGTTCGGAATAGGGTTAATATGATTAGTCCGATGATTTTTGAGGCTCGGTTACGTGAATAAGATTCATGCCCCAGAAAAAAGGTTTCTGAGAGTGCTGCCCTCGACCAGCGAGGGGCGCTGCCCCTTCGAACCCCGCCCGCTAACTGGCTAGCGGGACTGCCTTGGTCGTAGACGCGTTATATTGTATTATGTGTTCATGTGGCTTGATAGAATTGGATACTATGCATAACTTGTTTTTGCAGGGATTGATGTGAATAGTATAGCACATTGTGTATGTGATACATGTATGGATTTCTAATGGCCCGCGTGTCATGATGTGAGATAGCCATCGAGCTACATATTTTGTATAATGGACTGCATTCCGACTTGCGTTGCTTGATATTATTGTATGTAATTCATAACTAACTCTTATGAGTAATTGCTTAGTAGATGAAAGCGGTCGGAGACTTCAAGCATGATGGTCGATGGACATGAACCATGGTGGTGGAGATCGTCATGATATGGGTCATACTATTTCACAGTTTAATTTGATTATCTGTGAATTTTTACTCCTATCATGCTATGTGATCATATTTTATCATTAGATGTTTTAACATGGTAGAATAGTATCCCTCAAGAAAAATTATGTTAATTTGATGCCTTTCCAATTGCTGCGCCTATCACGATTTTGATCGTTAATTGGTAGCTCTACCAAAGTAGGGTGCCATTAAATATCTTAAATAAGATGAGGTGGGTGTCGAACACGCACATGTATAGTATTGGTTTAACTTGACAAAACTATCAAAAGGGTTTTGGGCCTTGGGGCATAGAGATGCCGCCAACAGAGAAGAGTCATCTGTGATATAATTGGCAAGGGATTGCCTACATAAAACCACTAGGTTTCTAGCAGTGATGTCAAAGCTCACTTGGACTTAATGATTTTTGGACCATGTACTCACTATATGATGTTTGAGGGAAACATGGTTTAGAACATATAGTGAGAGTATCTTTTATTGACTGTTGATAATTAAATTTGACCAGATTCAGACTAGTCGTATAGTGAGAACATATAGTGGGAGTATCTTTTATTGACTGTTGATGATTAAATTCGACCATATTCAGACTAGTCGTATTGTGATACGACCGGGTCCAGACTAGTCATATGGTGATATGACCAGATCCAGACTTGTCGTAGAGTGATACAACCAGAGTCCAGACTAGTCGTATGGAGATACGAGCTAGTCGTAGACTGATAGAACATAACCACCAACATGAGTATCAAATAGAAGATCTTAGATGAACATAATGTTGAATATTTGTATATATTTCTGTTGTAGATCATGGCACCTACTACTTCTTATACACCTACCTTAAATTTGTGATTTATTCTTGAGAAATAAAAGCTGAATAGAACCAAGTTTATTGACTGGCTTGGTAAACAAGAAAAGAAGGAATATATTCTAGAGAGTCTCTATCTCGAGGAATCAAATGCTGATGCTACTCGAGCTGAAAAGAACAGTTATGAGATGCATTAAAATGACGCAATCGATGTGCACTGCTTGATGCTTGCGACCATGAACTCTGAGCTTCAGAAATAATTTGAACTTGGTATGTTTCAGGACCAAGCAAGGGCAGAGAGGTTTAATACCTCCAAGGCATTGTTTTCTTGTAGGTTGTCGGAGGGAAACCCGGTCAGTCCTTATGTGATTAAGATGATTGGTTACATTGAGAGCTTAGAAAAGCTTGATTTTCTCCTTAGCCTAGAGTAGGCTACTAATGTGATTCTTCAATCGCTCCCTGCGAGTTTTGAGCCAGTCATACTAAATTTTCATATGAATAGCATGGAGAAGTCAATGACCGAGTTGCATAGCATGCTTAAAGGTGCTTAGGAGAGCATCAAGAAAAGTTCTAATCATGTGATGATGGTTCAAAATACTAGTAGCTCCAAGAGAAAGGGTAAACCGGGAAAGGAAAAGGACAAAGGAAAGACTCAAGATGGGATCAAGTGTCTCAAAGCTAAGCTTAAGAAGCTCAAGCTGTGTCCTAAGCCTGAATCAAAATGTTATCATTGTCATGAGATTGGGCATTAGAAGAGAAACTGCAAGATGTACTTAGCAGAGATGAAAAAGAACAAGGGAAGTAAGAGTTTCAGTTCAGGTTAATCTTGCCACTTCTCCGACCAGTTCTTGGATATTTGATACCGGATCGGTTGCTTATACTTGCAATTCGATGTAGGGACTGATAAGTATTAAAATTTTGACAAGTGGAGATGTTTATCTTCATGTGAGCAATGGAGCAAGAGTTGTTGCATTAGTTATCGACACTTTACCATTAGCTTTACCCTCATGATTAGTTATGGAATAAAATAATTATTATTATGTTCCAGCCTTAAGCAAAAATATTATTTCTGCTTCATGTTTAGGAGGAAAAGGTTGTGAGTTCAGAATAAAGAACAATTGTTGTTCAATTTATTTTGATGATATGCGCTATGGCCATGCTCCATTAGTGAATGGATTGTATGTTTTGAATCTTGAGGATATACCGATCTGTTAAGAGACTTCAACCTAATGAATTGAATCCCACTTTTATTTGGCTTTGTCGACTAGGTCATTTAAATGAGAAGCGCATGATGAAGCTCCATAATGATGCTATTATAAACTCATTTGATTTTGAATCATTTGAAACATCTGAATCTTGTTTACTTGGCAAGATGACAAGAGCACCTTTCACGACTAGTGGTGGGAGGGCAAGTGACTTACTAACCCTTGTCTATAAAGACTAGTCGTATGATGAAACGACCAGGTCCAGAATAGTCGTATGGTGATATAACTTGGTCCAGACTAGTCGTATGGTGATACGACTAGATCTAGACTAGTTGTATGATGATTTGACCAGGTTCATACTAGTTGTATGGAGATACGAGCTGGTCGTAGAATGGCCGAACATAGTATGTGGACCAATAAGCACTCCGACCAGAGGTGGTTTTAATACTTTATAACATTTACTAATGATTTTAGTAGATATGGCTATGTCTACTTGATGAGACATAAGTCGGAATCCTTTGAAAAGTTTAAATAATTTCAGTGTGAATTGCAGAATCTACCTGGAAAGATAATCAAATATCTACGATCTAATCGTGGAGGTGAATATTTGAGCCATTAGTTTGGATATCATCTAAAGAAGTATGGAATTGTCCCACAACTTACTCCGTCGGGGACGCCTCAATGGAATAGGGTGTTTGAACGATGAAATCGAACTATGTGAGATATGGTTCGGTCAATGATGAGCCAATCTGATCTTCCATTGCAATTCTACGGATACACTCTAGAAATAGCGACTTTCACTTTAAATAAGGTTCCATCAAAAACTGTAGAGAAGACATCATATAAGATATTGACCGAGAAGAGTCATGGATTGTCTTTTCTCTGGGTATGGGGTTGTGCGGTATATGTCAAATGTTTGACGTCTAATAAACTCACACCCAAGTCTGATTAGTGCTTCTTTGTAGGGTATCATAAGGAAACTAAAAGATATTATTTTATAATTGGGTTGATAACAAAGTGTTTGTTGCCCGTAATGGTGTCTTCTTGGAGAAAGATTTTGTTTCCAAAGGAATCAATGAGAGCAAGGTGCAATGTAACATCCCAATTTTCAGAGCTTTAAAAATCTTTTAAATAATAGTAGTAAGAAAATTTACCATTTGGATTTATTTGAATATTAATTTAAAAAGCTTAATATGGACTTTAAGGACAAATTGATTTAATGTGCTTAATCCCAACCCCAACAATTGCCAAAATTATTTTATTTAGATTCTATATGCTTGGATATATTTTATAGACTTTTCTGGGATTTTTCCAAAGTCATTTGCTATTTTCTAATTGCTATTTGTATTTTCTGGAATTATTTAAAAGAAAAATCAAAGGAAAATCCTTGAATGATCTTTGGGCAAGCCCAACACTATTCCAAAGTCGCCACCATCCCGCCACGCACTGCTCCTCACCGTTGGATCGGCAGATCGCCGGCTCTGCTCGCCGCGGCCGCCGCTTTGCTCTCACTGGCATGTGGGGCCACTATCGATCGCCTTCTTCCCGCGCTTTCTTCTCCGCTGCCGCCTCGGCCGCCATTGCGAGCTCGGCCTCACAGACGACAACGGACTCGTCCGATTTTCTTGCGCCAACCCCACCAATTTAAACCCCTGTCTATCCCGCATCTATCTCCAACCAAATCAAAACCCAACTCGGCAAATATCTCCACGAATCAAGGAATTCAAAAACCCGGCCGTTTCGGACCCGATTTGGGGGTTTCCAAATCTCGGCGTCTCCAGGCCTATAAATACCCCCTTAGCACCGCCTCGACCTCCGCAACCCAAAGCCGCCACTCGCCGCCCGATCGCCGTAGCGCCGCATTTCAAGCTTTAGGGTTTTCTACCGAGTTTCTTCTCCGGTGAATTGCGCCCGCTCGTCCACCGCCTTTGCTCCACCGACCGCACCATCGTGATCAGAAGTCCTGTGCCACCTCATCGCCGGAGCATCACCGGAGCTCCCGTCCGACAAACCCGAGACCGCCTCGCCGCCTCAAGCTCGCCACGGCCATCTCCGACAACCCTGTGTGCTCAAACCGGTGCCCACGCAGCGCAATATTCCCTCTACACGCCGGTACCACTCACCGCGGCGAGGAGCCGCGTCATTGCTGCCATTGGTTCCCGAGCCGCCGCCGTCGATCCATGTGGCGGCCGCGTCGCCGCCACCTCACCCATGTGCGTGCGTGTCACCTCAGAGGCGCCGCGTCGCCACCACCCGCGCGGTACACCACCTCGACCCGACCAGATCCAAAGGCTCGGTGGACTTGGTCCACCGTGAGCCGTGTCACTGACATGTGGGGCCCACATGTCAGATTTCTTTTTAAAACTATTTCTTTTTCCGAAAATTCTCGGCTGACGCAAGCATTGCGCAATAATTCGATTTTCCTTTATAAAAATAATTCGGGAAATTCAATAAAATCCAAATTAGGGTTTATTT
Source organism: Hsuehochloa calcarea (assembly GCA_036346395.1). Taxonomy (NCBI): domain Eukaryota; kingdom Viridiplantae; phylum Streptophyta; class Magnoliopsida; order Poales; family Poaceae; genus Hsuehochloa; species Hsuehochloa calcarea. The sequence goes on along the minus strand of CM070593.1, from coordinate 55,111,383 downwards.
GATTTTCCAATCTTCCAAAGCTCATATCTTTTGCATCCGAACTCCGATTGAGCCCATTCAAATTTGTAAATTCATATAAAATTAAGATCTATTTATTGGTGAATTTTATTTGAATTTTTGGAGTTGCTTTGCCACTGTTATTTATTTATTTATTTTTGTTTCTTTTGTCTCGTTTGCGAGTAGACATCGATACTTCGGGGAATTTTCCAGAAGAAGGAGCACCTCAAGACCAAGACCAATATCTAGACCTATTACAAGGCAAGTTATACCTTTGATCATTTTGAACCCAGTTTTCAAAATACTTTGTTTATTTCAAGTATTTATTTAAATGCTTTTGGGTGTAGTTATTATTCCAAATTGTTATGCCACCTTGTCTATTGTATGCCATGATCTCTTGTCACCCTAGGTTGGTTAATTAATTAGTTGGTATTATCGTAGCACTAATGTGGGATGGTTAGATACGATTAGACTGCTTAGCCATGCCACGAGTCATCATTTCATGTGAGAGTTGCAATTATAACCTTGACTAAGTGATTATGGAACTGTGTGATGAACCTGTGTGTGCTGTGTGTTGTTACTCGTTGATGGCATGTGTTGCACTTAATCAACAGGGTGGGAAAAGATTTAGACTGAGGCAAGTGGTGGATCTGTGTGAATGGTGGAACTGTGTGATATAAACTTTGTGATTTGGGTAAATCTGGAAGTCTTGCCTTGGTCAATTAAGGACTTAACTTTGTGCGCCATTGAACTGGCCTTCTTGCATCGACCACATGCCTAGTATGGGTGGGCCCGACTTAGTAAGTTATGGAGTCTTGACATTGACAACTCAGTTGTATTTAAACTATGTGATGGGTCGGAGGTGTGTACCGCTATGTTTGGGTCACATCATGATTCGGCCATCGCATCCCCGTCCAACGGTGTGTGTCGCTCCAAGGGCTATGTGAACAAATTGACTACAGAAAGCACATCGGAGTGTCATTGTTTGAGATGAAATCTCGAAAGATTTTGTTATGGTCGCTGCTAGCTACACTGATTGTATCGTGTGGGTAAAGTGTACAGCCTCTGCAGAGTGTTTAAACCAATCTATTCGGATAGCCGCGTCCTCGGTTATGGACATGCTCGGGAATTTCACACGAGGGGTAGATTTTCATAAAAACAAATGGGAAGGGTCAACTGTGTGAGGTAACTTGTGCAGCTGTGTGAATAACATGATTAGACTGTGTGTTCTTTGTGAAATCAATTGTTAACTTATTATTGTCTATTTGTTTTGAATTGTACTTTCAATCTATTATTTGTATTCAATTGCAAATATTGCATTTCTGCAAAATAACCACAGAAGCCATTTCTTTGGAATAAGCCATCATGTATAAATTGCATTCTGTGGTATGACTTGCGAGTACGGTGTGTACTCACTCTTGCTAAACAAATCAACAGAGGTGGAGGAGTTGTCGCCTGCTTTTGAAGAAGAGTTCTACGAAGGTTGATCGTTAGGGTCTTGATCCCAGTCAGTTGCCTGTGGTAAATTGATGGGAGCCACCGGAGTTTATTTCGTTTTCGCTGCAGTTTATTTCCTTATTGTCAGCTTTGCATGGCTTAATAAATGTAAAACTCGACCGTAATGTCCCAACAGTTATTTGTTATTCAAAGTACTCGTTTATTCTTATATTCGTTGTATGGATGTGATATTTCATCGATGTTGACACTGTGTGCACTAGCGTGATCCTGGACTAGTGCAGAATACACAGAGGGTCCAGATTTGCATATTTGGGTCCCGACATGCAACTCAAAGAAATTCGAGAACCATCTAAAAATATTTCAACTCCTGCTGAACCTCAACAGGATGAACAATGTGTTGTTGAACCTGTAGATGAGGCATCAACCCCACATAGGTAAAAAAGACCACGTCACTTGCCTATAAGGTATGGGTATGGTATTTTATTATTGAATAATGATAAGCCTAAAACTTGTGCGAAAGCGATGGTAGACCTAGACTCAAAGATCTTGGAGTTGGAACATTTGTTTTGTTGAAGTGGTCAAATGGTTTGACTTCATCAAGAACGAAGAAGAACGTTGTGTTTACACGAAGGTTAGTGGGAGTAAGCTTGTGTTTACTCATCTTGTATGTGGATGACATACTGCTGGTCGAAAATGATATACTAGTGCTTGAATATATTAAAACTTAATTAAGAAATAGTTTCTCAATGAAATACTTAGGAGATGCAAGATACACTCGGGTATAAAGATCTATAGAGATAGATCTGAAAGGCTAATCGGATTAAGCCAGGATATGTGCATAGTCGTATGGTGATACGACCATATCTAGCCTAGTCATATAGTGATATGACCAGATCCAGACTGATGCTGATGGCTCATATGGTGATACGACCAAGTCCAGACCAGTCGTATGGAGACACGAGATGGTCGTAGACTGGTGCCCATGGCGCATGGTATTAATCTTTGCAAGAGTCAGTGTTCTACGGTCATCGATGAGTGAGACAAGATGGGTAGAATTCCATATGTTTTGGATATTCGATCTATCATGTATGCTATGCTGTGTAAACAACCAGATATGTCGTATGCTCTAAGTGTTACGAGCATATATGAATTGCATCCAGGTGAAGGTCACTGGATAGCAGTCAAGAATATCCTTAAGTACTTGAGAAAGACTAAAGATGTATTCCTTGTGTATGGTCGTAAATGGTTACACCGATGTTGGCTTCCAATCCGACAAGGATGATTTTAGATCGCAATTAGGGTGGTCGAAGTCTTAGACTAGTGTGGTCGAAGTCTTAGACTAGTGCACACGGATTTGATCCGTTGACAAAGGCTCTCCCGCAACCTAAGCATGAGGCGCAAACAAGAGTAATGTGTATAAGATACCTATATGATTGACTCTAGTGCAAGTAGGAGACTGTTAGTGATATGCCCTAGAGGCAATCATAGAGATGATTGTATCACGTCTATGTTTATGAGTTATTCAATAAATGTTATTATGTTCCTTGAATGAATCATCAGTTTTAAAGATTAATAAGTATGTGACTTGTTGGTGAAGCTCTTTTAACTTATATGATGTCGTTCTAAATGTATCCCTAGTTGAATATCACTGGTCGAAACACCAGTGATCCTATCGACCAACACATGTATTGATTGATGACCATATTTCACAGGTCATGGATATAGGGATATCGAATCAATAATGTGAACACATGTTAGTGAACATGGTGTTGGATTAACCCACCTTGAGACACTACTGAGATTGTTATGATTTCTTGTGTCATCAGTTGGTCTCAAGCAATGATAATGTGTAATCCTTAGACCTAAGATCATCATGGTTTCCTATATGTGTAAGAGTACACTTTGGGATTGCCAAACACTACTCCGTAACTGGGTAGTTATAGAGGTAGCTTTCAGGTATGCTATGAAACATGCAAAGGAATATAACTGATCGGATATGAGATTTGCCCCTCCAAACATAACAGGAGAGATATCTCCGGGCCGCTCGATATGGTCAGATAAAGAAAGTGCATGACCATGCCACTGGTGGTTGAAGAATTCAAACACATGAAGTTATCCGACACTTGATCGAGAAAGTATTGAACAGTTCATAGATGACATAACATCTCACTGGAGTTCAACCATATATCGTGGGGCAAAGGGAGAATACATGAGCATGTCTTTCAGTTCGATCAGATATAGACTAGTCGTGTGGAGATACGAGCTGGTCGTAGGCTGGTCGAACATGATCACTAAGTGGTCGAAATTTGGTCGAAAGGAGTTACAAACTAGTCGAGACCAAATATGAGCTGGTTGTATAGAGATACGAGCTGGTCATATAGAGTTACGAGCTGGTCGTTAGTGATAAGGACCTGGTCGTAGATCATATTGCATTAAGGTTCGTTCGATATAATTTGTGTGTATTCGGGAATTATTATGTCCTGATAGGTACCACTAACGACTCGTGGTCGAAAAAAGTTTTCGAGTCATGTACGAACTATGTATGAACATATAGGGTCACACACTTAATAGGATGGAACAAACTAGTATGGGTACAATTCGTTAAATATGTTCGGATAGGATCCGTCACACGCACTATATAAAGAGATGCTTGAGGCTATTTGGAATAAGGGAAAAAGGAGAGGAGACACACGATATGAGATATACGTGAGTTGCTACAAACCCTAGACGCCATCTTCTTAAGAGAGTCTTCTTGTGCGACTTGGTGCTAGTATACCAGCGTACGATGTTCCTTACCTGGACGTGTCGATACCGTAGATGTGCTACTGTGGTTGCTGTTGCGCTTGAAGACGATCCACGATCTTCACAAGGAACTGCATTGACGTACTCGACGTAGGACGATCGACTACGAGGGTGATTGACTACGAGGACGATCGACAACGCCGGACGATCGACAACGACCACTTCATCGACGCGCCCTTCATTGTAGCAGGCTACTCTAACTCTTCTTCGATGCATTGCGCGTCTGGTGGTAACGATTTGTGATATTTTGCTTGCTTGGTATCCTGGTTTACGTGGTAGATTTTTTGAATTGTCAGCTAGCGTAGCCTACCCGCATACCTTTAGTAGCTTGATAGCAAAGTGTGCCATAATTCTCAAACTCACTTGGTTTAATCTTGGAGTTCTTAGTGATCTCTCGGCCACAAATTTCTATGTTCTTTATTTCTTGGTCGGACTAACCGTAGTTGGAGGGCAGGACTAATTGAACCTCTGGTGTATCTTTGCACCAACTTTTTCCAGAGCTCCTTTTCGTATCTATCGCTAGCCGATCGACCGCAAGTATTAGCCCGAATCGACCGATCCACAGTCCGAGTAGGGCGCCGCTTTTTCCAGAGAGACAATTTTTGGCGTCAACTCTTCTCTATTCTCATTATCCGATCGACCGCAGCTTGGAGGGTGTCAACATCAAAGCCCCATCATGACCCGCCTTTTCGTGGCGAGACGAGCGACCACACTATGAGATCATCCGGTTTGGATAAAACGCATGGCACCTCCGATGATACAATTCTGCCAACTGGACCACCACCGCCAGCACCCTAGGATGCATCCTACTCGCTATCATCCGAGCACAGGTGGCCCTCATCGACTGATTTGGCGGCCGGCTCGGTAGAAACTCGTGGCTGTCAATACGAGCCGACCACCATTGTCCCTCCCCCTCATTTTGCCAAAAAAAAATATGCAAGTCTTCTCTCGTAGTCTTCCTCCAAAACATCACATTTTGTTCTCCCGTCTTCATGCATCACTTGCGGTTCCTCGCTTCCTTATGCACCAGCATCATCAAGGTTTGTTGGCACCCTATGCACGAAATTCACGTACACCATCGAAGTCCGCCAGATATCGCCACCTCAGGCGTGGCAGCAATCTGCATCTACTGGCCCCATGTAACACTACCATTCACCTTGTATAATCCTATATGCCCTACCCTCCCCTATTCGTGCTGGGGATCGCCTCGATGACAAGATTCATCGCTGTTGCCTCCATGTCGAATTCCCTCCAGATACATCCCCTCAATTCATGAATATTCTTCGCATCTAGGCCCTCCACCCGGACCACCTTGAACTGGCATCTTGACATGTCCAACTCACCCGGTCTGCCCTGTACGAGACAATCGTCACAAAACACAAGCAAGTATTCCATGTTGGACATTACCTAAAGCCGCAACACCTCAATGCATATGTTACAAGCAATCGATCATTCTTTCTCAGACACAATCCAATAAACAGGTCACTTTATTTAGAGTATATTTTCCTACCTCTCCAAAATAACTACACTTCCCTACCCAACTTAAATAACGACTTCCCGGTATTCAGTGCATAATAAAAAAACTACAAAATTAATTACGACTAACTAACTGCAACTAATTAATTATGACTAACTAACTATGACAAATAAATACTATGAGTTAATTACAACTAATTTACTACGAATAACTAACTACGACTAATTAATTATGACTAATTAATTTGGACTAACTAATTATAACTAATTAATCGCGACTAAATAAAAAATGACTTATTAACTACGACTCATGAATTTGAATTAAGTAATTACGGCTAAATTATTTACGACTAATTAATTATGACTAATTTAATTATGAAAATTATATACAATTGAATTAATTATGACTACTTAAGTACAACTACATATTTACAGCTAAATAATCACAGCAATTAATTTTGATAGAATTAACTACAAGTAATTAATTACGACTAATTAAGTACGAATACATTAATTAAGAGTGATTAATTTTGATAAAATTAATTATGACTAATTAATTAGCACTACTTAGGGCTAATTAATTACGACTAAGTTAATTATGACTAATTAATTATGACTAATTAACTATAACTAATTATTTATGGCTATTTTAATTAGGACTAAATAATTTTGACTAACTAACTATGAGTAATTAATCATGACTAATTAATTTAACACAAATTACACAATTAGTAACTATAATGCATATCAAAAAATTAACACATTTAGAAGATCTTCGCTTGATGTCGAACTTCTTCTACTAATATGATCGCTAAACACTGCTCTAAACACTCTCAAATCGGCAATAAAATTGGAACTAATTTCGACAGGTCACGCTACCTCTCGCCGCTCGTCTCTCTCGTCTCTCGCCGAGTGCTTGGCTTTGGGGTGGAGAATGAGAGTGATGTGCCAGGTTTTTAGTTGCACGAAGGAACTAGTTCGGCCGACTGTGAATCAATAAGAGGGAATCTAATTCCCTCCCACGGGCGACGTGCCGGGTGTTTTCTGCATGCGGGTGATAGAGAGAATCAGGTGGGGCGATGTGGCTAGCGACTAGACGTGAGGGAATTGTTTACCTCCCACGTGTCCATGACGTAGAGGGAAAGCCAGGCTAGGGGGCCCCAGGCACGCGGACGCGGACGCAGCAACACCAGACCTCGGGCGCACGGACGAGGCGGCTTCGGTCCTCTAGCACGTAGATGAGGTGACGTGTCGCCCACCGATGGCTCCACGATGCCATTTTTTCTTTGATATGGAGAGGGGATTAGATTTTCTATTGCATACATCAACAATGTTATATTACCCTAAAACTCGTGCGATGTTGATTTTCTTTGCCTTTTGTGCCATCTCATTTCGCTCTATTCATTTTAGAGGACATAAGTAGGCGATAGCGTCTTCTGGGAGCACTGACGGGTCTAGAACAAAATCGACTGGAGTCACCAAACATATTATCATATGTGTACTGAGTTAGTAGACTTAAATATTGGGTGGAGTTTTTGGCCTAAATGACGCGGTTGTGGGCGTTTTGACGCAAGTAGCGCCTCTCACGACGAATTGCCAAAAATGGCACCTCGGTCGCACGCCCATAGTCCGGACCCGCGGTGTGCCGACACGTATTGTATCCGCAGGATCACCGCTCGGACGTAGTCGCGTCCGCATGGCCACTGCCCAGACAAGCTTGTCTGCACGTGGAAGCCGAGCGGGAAATCCAGACGAGGAGGGACATGCGTTGGCGGGTGACACGTCAGTAGTTTGGGCGGTGTTGGAGCTGGCCGTGTCTGGGCGGTGGCCGTGTGGACGAGCCCATGTCCGGGTGGTGGTCGTGCGGACACAATGTGTCCGGGCTGTGGTTGTGCGGACGCGCCGTGTCTGGGTAGTGGCCGGCTGGAATTGCACACGTGTCGACACGAGGCTCATTCGGGCTGCTATATTTGCAAATACCGCACTAGGAGAGCCACAATTGCAAATACGCCGTGGAACAGTGCCTTTTGGGGGCAAAAACTCCTATTAGGTGCACAACTATTAGTATCTGCTGTGACTGTTTGGGTGGGTTATGTTCCTGATGTCCCACGGCGACAGAGTCAACAAGCTCTACATCCGCTACACACATGAGCTCGCAGTCTGGCCGGTGGAGGATATCCAGCCCTACGCCTTGGGTCCAGCCGTGCTGTGCGCAACGTACCGCGCACTGTGTGACGCGTGCCGTCGGTCCTAGGACAGCTCCATCCTCTCTGGATGCTCGCTACTTCTACAGCTGTGGTCCTTCGAGCGCTTCCAGATCGGACGTCCACATCTGGACTTGGGAGCGTACACGGTCAGCCTGTACACCGAGGACAACAACGTGGACCGACCGACTATGGGCACGGTGTTGCCGTCAACAGGTACACTAGGAAGGGAGTACATGGTACTACCACCTGAGCAGAGAAGATGTTCCCTTGGGTTGAGGGCTGACTCGGTGCCTACGCTAACATTATCTTAGAGGATGCTGACTATGACCCAGGGAGTATGAGGAGTACATGGAGTGGTATGCCTGTCGGATGAGGCGTCACTGCGTTCGTGTCATGGACAACCCACCATGACACTAGGCTACGACGTGCAACACGTACCCCACACAGCCGGACTCCGCTTTCCACCGTGTGGTACGTATTGAACGGTTGGTGCTTCATATTTAATTTGCAAGATATAGGTTTCCAACTTGTTTATTACATGTGCAGGTGGATCTACATTAGGAGATCCTTAAGTTGACAGGCTCCACGCAGCAGTCGTCGCTTGGGGGGAGATCAGAGGGATCTTACAGCGTGTCGCTGAGAAGGTGAGGCGAGTGATCCAGAACACGACTTATTGCACGCCGAGGGACGCGGTGGACCCAGCAGTGCGTGGATGTGGGGGCAGCTATGGTGGCTCACAGGCACGGCCTCCTCCCCCGGAGGTGGCGGGCGGGTCCACGTGGCACTTTGGTGGGAGCTCCTTGGGACAGTTTGCAGTTGAGCATGACACATTCACTCCCTCTTCTTTATTTAGAATCCCAATAGTTACTAACGGCAATCTTCCTTTGCAGGTCCTCAGTTCCACCAATACATGTGGTAGGAGTACACGGAGTCATCTGCACAGGTTATGCACCGTGTTGGGATGAAGTGGACTTGTCGTACGACGAGATATTCGCTGAGGATTTCTGCTTCCCCGTGACCGTGCCTTCGTGGGGCTTCTCAGCTGCTAGGTGCACCGGAGCCGACCCTACTGATGCCGGACCTCGGCGTCGCGACACCACCTTTGGATCCTAGCGCTGGTCGGGTACGTCGGCCACCTGATCCTTTGACGTACTCGCACCAGTGCCGGGTACGACCGGGGGCGACATGCGCGGTACGTCCCAAGAGGGGCCGCCAGTAGATGTTTGTTTAGTCATGTCATGTAAATATTAATTTTTTGTACAACTATAGTAATGGTAGTATAGTGTTTCATTATCTCTTTTGGTGTACACCGCACCATCGCCTCTTTACGCCTTGCAACATGACACATCGAGACAGGTTTACGTAGCGATGTGACCCAACGAGTCAGCTTTGTGCAGTGACGTGACCCAACGAGTCAGCTTTACGCAGAAATATGAACCAACAAGGTTGTCGAACTGGTATATGTTCCACTCGAATGGAACCGCCAGTTGGTCCACATCATGCTCGTCGTCGGATCCTTTATCTTTTGATAATGCATTGTAGTCCCGGGAATCCTGATCCATTCTTTGCACTATGGCTTCCAGCTCCTCGCCTCGCTACCAGCCCATCGGTCCGCCTCGATCAAGGAGCTACTTCTCGTGGTCTTCGCCGACAAGATCGCGAACTCCGGAGCTTCGCATGTGTGCGCAGCGATGTGGCTGGAGTCACTGACTTCTTCTTCGGCATCACCACCCCTGTCTTGTTCAGCCGCGGATGCAGGAGTGGGTTTGGCATATGCCTGAGCCAGAAGGACCAAATCTCACCCTCCCTCCCTCGCCACGCGTAGATATGACTGTCATGACTTTATTCGCTTCAGCTGCACTAACTCCCAATATGTGGGTTGTGTTGCTCGGGAGGTAAGGCAACTCAATCTCAGATCATACACATCACGGTCCACTTAGAATGTGTGAAACAACCACCGCATCACAACGCCCTATGTACGCCTCTCTGCACTTGGCAGGAGCATAGTCGCTGATTGGAAATAGCGCAGATCAATCCCCTCGGGACCCTCTAGAATAGTCCCTGGACCGTAGTAAATTTTAAAATTGGTGACGTTCGACATAATTGACGCACTGCACTGTGAAGAATATTTTCACGATTAACCACATATCTAAAACAAGACTACCCACTGAAAAAAATTATGTACAACATACTAAACTACGCAACTGTACATCCAAAACTATGTAATCCATTCGGTTAAAAAAACTACGCCACTGTGGGTAATCGGATGGGCGACTTCGCTAGCTTCCTCCTCCCCTCTACTCCTCTCCCTTCCCTCCTCTTTTCTGAATACAAATGCGTCATGAGCCCAATTTTAGGGTTTCATGGAGGTTCCTGTTGAACTGACGATAGGAAGTTGGCCCAACGACATGTAGGGAGCAGGGTTCCTGTCGCCGGTTGAACTAGCGACATGACCGTTAGGAGCCCATTTTTGTTTTTTTTTTGACTGATTTTTTTTATAATTTTGCTTCTGTCGCTAGTTCAATCGGTGATATAGGCCTATTTTTGTTTTTTTTGGACTGATTATTTATTTTTATAATTTTTTTAAAAACAATATTTTTTTAAAAAAAATCCTTTTGCACACATGTAGCTTCATGTGGATCCGGCTGGGAGGAATGCTTCGCCAAGCGCCAATTCTCCGCAGATAGAGCGTAAGATTTCCGCGCTACAGTTACACCTGGAATGCTAGCTGTTCGAATGATATGACTCAAGAATTGAGAGTACTACCAGGTATGTACTGCTCCAGGATTTATTGATGGAGATTTGATATGTAGGGGAAAAAAACAAGGACGCAACAGTTAAAGTAAGGGGCAACGACGATGGAGCTGGCCATGCCAAGATAAGGTTGCACGCTGCCTGTCGATTGTGTCCTTCAACCCCTCGATATTTTTGCATGCTCCAGATCGACGTGTCATCGCAGGAAGCAGTGAAGACTACAAGACATGCTCCTCGCAAGTCGTTGGGAGAGCAACGCAGGCAAGGATAAGGGCATTGAAAGCTGAAGCTGAAACCGTCCATTACATGATACTGATCGCAGCCGGATGCATGATGCGTCCCAGCCATTCTGCAGACGGAGAAGGGGATCCACGGATACGCACAGAGTTTTTGCTTATTTAACACTGTTTTATGTTATATTAGCAAATCTAGTCTTCTTTTGCGAAATGACAAAAACATCACCGTACATGTCGAATGTGTTATCTTTGTGGCCCCATCGCACGGCACCGCCTGTCGCATCCCCACCGCCTGCACTCTCCTATCGCACTTCTACCCTCGTAGCGCATGCGCTACCGCCGGCCCTTGCAAGCGCCCATCGCAAGCGCTCGAGCCCACAACACGCCAATGCCCTTTTGTCGAGTTTGTCTCGCCGCCGCTGCCTTATCGCTGCGCCCCTAAGGCCCCGCAAGCGTGGTGTCATGCCCCACTACCTCGCAAGCGTGGTGTCGCGCACTGCCTGGTCCACGCCACACCCGGCCACCTCCACCCCGCCTCAACATCCAACGATCTTGTTTTGGTCGACCGGTCGCTGCGTCTGCCGCTTCCCGGACCTTGAAAGCTCATGCCTAGGGCCGTCACTCTCAAAGCCAAGGATGCTTCATCGATTCTCGGCAAACCCCGCACATATCGTGAACGATATGAACAGAATAGATCCCGATGGAGGCCCTAATCGCTACACATTGGGTTGTGTGTTCGACATTCATCTAGACTACGAGGGCTTCAAGTTCTGCTGCTCGTGCTCACAATGGATGTCACTTTCCTTGCCGGAGGTACAAGAGCACCATTCTCACTACGGTGACAAGCAGATGCAAATGATCGCCTTCTTCCGGTTGCATTTGCCATTGTAGAAAATGAGAACACAAACAATGATCGTGATTCCTCGCAAATGTCCTGCGAGAAGGAGCGCACTCCCATGGCATGGTACGTGCCAAGTGAGTGCCTAATTTGATTCGCGCTTGCATTACTTTTCGTTAAGTCATAATAATCGTTGTTACGTACTAACACAACTTCTTGAACCAGGTTGGGCCTGGAGGTCACGACGAATCAACTAATGAAGAAATGATCTTCCCTGCTACATGATACCTGGAGTTGCACCGCATCACCTAGTGTGCCCCCTAGTCTACAGTGAGCAATACCTCGTACCATCATAGCCATAGCTCCAACACACCCAAGGCCGTTGGTACATTGTACTTGTCAGTGGCGGAGCCAAGATTCCATGAAGACTCGAGCCAAAAACTAAGTGGCTATAACTAACGCTAAATACTATTCACATTGAGACATAACAAAAGTACAAGAAAAATGCACAATTGAAATGAAATTTGAATTCCAACATGGCAAACAAATATAGCGTAGTGGAACGATATAAAAGTTAATACCTAATTAACGAAGATTTGGTTCATCCCGAGCCTATCATATCCTCATCAACAATAGTACAAGAACCTGAACTTGCAAATACATTTCGCTCAACATAGCATATTAGATTTCTCCAAATTCTAATAGTACTAGAAATGAGATCAATGTATCTTTGTAGCGTACATTTTTGTTGTTGTTTTTCTACTCTCTTGAAATACAATACTTTTGGATTAACATGGCGGTTCAGATACTACTTGTTATTATGGCATTTTGTTATCTTGTCCTATGCCTTAATGGTTACAATGGTACCTAAACAATAAAATGAAAACATCAACATTCATTCACTACATTGTAGAACATCAGAATTGGCATTTCTTTTAGTAGTACTACAAATTCTCACTAAGCCATCATTTCTTTCCAAAGGAGAGCAACAAGGATGCTCATAATAAATTTATGAGTGCATAATCGTTGATGCAAAAGGAATAGCAACTAGGTTGACACTAGTGAGATGTACTTTTGCATTCATATGAATATTTAGACCTATAAATCTTAACAGAATAACCAAAATATAACAAGGTTGTATTAGTTGGCAGCATGATTAAATCACAATTTTACCTAGAGCAGCATAGTTCAGGATGAAATTTAACCGTGGGTGTATATAGTACAAAACACAACATAATGTGACCCATTTAGAACCCAGTACACAGAACAAAGCACAAGCCCTTCTAATCCTGGTAGTTTTTCTCAAACATTTGAATAGAACATCTCAGTGCACCACAGATGTCAGAATTGTTATCTTCTCCTTTATCAAGTATGCTTCGAAACTATGTGATGAATGGCGGAAACATACCTCTAACTACATTGTCAACATCATTACATTTGACAAAAATTCAATCAAACAATTTTTTTCCTTTGATAGCTATGAATGTTTTTCTAGGGAGTTATCATGCCAAACTACTTTGATAGGGACCAGCAGTTATTTTTTTTATCTAGTTAACTGACCACAAAAGCATCTTACCACAAGATCCCATATGACCTTCTGCTTTATGCCTCTTATCATTAGCATTTTGCATTCATCAGTAGTAAAAAAAATGCTAGTTGCTCATTGCTTCAAAAGACAAGTCATAATGAAGCAACTTGCAAGGGATTCTTTAACTGAACGAAACGTGAACTCTAATCAATGGTTAGCAAAATGGAGAGATGACCATCAATTTCTTCTTTCCTTCGCAATAAATTAACCCATCTAACTTTACTGAGTTGCCCAAAACAAACACCAAAACACAGAGGATAAAATTACTTTCATGTGGGTTGAGGGAGCCGGAGGGGCGCTGTGGAATGGGGGTGAAGCGGTGTTGGCGCGGTCGAGGCCTCGAGGAAGCGGGGAGACAAAGGGGCGCTGTGGGAGCGGATCAGCGCTGGCACGGTCGAGGCTTCGAGGGAGCGAGGAGCCGGAGAGGCGCTGTGGGGGCGGAGCGGCACTAATAGGTTAAGCAAGGAGCCGAGGACCAAGGGAGTGGGAGCAGAGCGACGTTGGGGGGAGCAAGGACCGAGGGGGAGCCGGAGCTGCGCTGGGGAGTAGGGGCGGTGCCGGTGGGTTAAGCGAGGGGAGGGGTTGGCAAGTCTGTGTGGGAGGAGACGAAAGGAGGATGCTGGCGTAGGGTTCGAGCGAGGGGAGTGGGGGAGGGGGCGACGAGTCTGTGAGGGAGGAGCCATGGTGGGAGGATGCGATGCGGGCATAGGGTTGCTTCTTGCTCGCAATTGAACCGTCCGACTAGGCCTCACTCTCTTGGACTAGGCTACAAGCCTCGAGCCATACCATTGTACGCAAAAAATAGAGATATATACTATTGGGTTACTACTACTATTACCTCTAGGCCTCGGGCCATTGCCCCACCGGCTCGAGGCCTGTCTCCGCCCCTACTTACGAGGCCAAGGCTCTAGGGGGATTCTAACAGGTGTACATTACTGATATGCTTGCAGGTGGTGACCAGCTTGGCCAGACTTAGCTTGCTGAAGCACCTTAGCCAACTCAACGGTCTCCCTATGTTCTCCGCACAGAGATGCACTCTCTGGACCAGTAGACGTACCCCATGGGTCATGTTCAACAAAGGACGCGTATGCGGACGAAATGGTCACATGACAACTCAGACAAGTGAGCCATAGTGTAGTATTTTACTTCATTGTATCAAGCATTGTACTTCTTTGTATTGTGCATGTACTTACTTTGTACAAGTTTGTATTTGAAGGACCGAAATGGCAACAGAGGGGGGGTGAATGGTGCCTTAAAAAATTAAGATCCTCCCCTCTCAAGTATCCACACAACAACCCAAAACCCTCTGATAATCAAAAGACGAGAAGTGAATCAAATCCAAGAAGTTAAACAAAATCTGGGCGGTTCTGTCAGAAATCGGAAGTTCCGATTATCCCTGCGGTAGTTCCGGTCTTCCAGGCGGAAGTTCCCAAATTTCTGGGCTGCTCTGTCGACAATCGGAAGTTCCGGTCTTCCAGTGCGGAAGTTCCGCACGCGGAAGTTCCGGCGTGTAAACAGCGGAAGTTCCGATTGCCACAGACTGAAGAACAGCACGTACTGGAATTTGCCAAAAATCCGAAATACTCACGATTTGCTGCTCTTCTCGGGTCAATTTTCACAGGACATCATCCTAAACATTATATTGACCTCCTTGAGAAGAAATTTCAGACAAAGATCCACTAAACAAAGGAAAATCAGATTTCTTAAGAAAACTTGACAAGAGAGACCAAAAATCGAAATTCGCAAGATTCTTGGATTCTTGGCATATGAAACTTTGAGGATATGTTAGCAATAGCCATAGGACTCTAGATATCAAGTTTCATACCATCTCACAAAAGGAAATCAGAAAAACATTAAAACCCTAGATAGTCAAAACATGAACAGAGAGAAGAACAGAGGCATACACAAAGAAACAAACTTCAGAGATTTCATTTCTTGAAACCAAGGATTACAGAGGCACACACAGAGAAATGATTACAAGGGACTCAATCCATCCTCTCCCTCTCCATCTCAACAACTAAAGCCACAAAGTAAAACAACCTCCCAAAGCCACTTTTGACTCTAGCAAACCCTAATTCATTCTCTCCAAAAGATCACCTTACAACCAGACCTTCACCTCTATTTATAGCCCTTGGCTAACGGGTCTCCAACCCGTTACGCCGGCTAAACCCGAACGGATCCCGCTTCTACTTGTGCCGCTTGCAAATTACCCTTTCGCCTCGTGCACCTTCCGGAAGGTCCCGCATTCCTTATTGTCCACGACTCGTAACCACCTCGAGTGCACACCGCCTTCGACACACCTTGACCGCTCGACCTCAACACCACTGCGCCTAGTCCGGTCTCCACGTGTCTCGCCACGACTCGCCTCGACGCCCCGCAACCAAAGACAAGAAAACACATCACATAGCATTGCTCTAGATACAATAATCAACATTTGCATTAGACTCAAAACCATTCATGAACCACATAACTCAAAATCAAAAACTATGCGCTCACTGCTCAGTTCTGCGCACAAACGGAAGTTCCGATTTCTCCAGGGCGGAAGTTCCGATGATCGGTACTTCCGCAATCCCAGGGCGGAAGCTCCGCACATTACCAAATCAAAACACACTGCTCAGGTCAATCGGAAGTTCCGCTTTCCCAGGACGGAAGTTCCGATGATCGATACTTCCGCACAGTACAGAATCAAAACAGCAGCAGCACAACATCAGTGAATCAAATCACAAACTTTTCAACAAAAGTGTCAAACACTCATCACTCGCATGGAGACACCTCTCACATGGTCTCTCAGTATTTAATCAGATTGTATGTAGTATGTACATTGTACCAGTACAAACTTTTCATCTTTCGCGTGTACTTCGAAGCACAAGGTTCTCTCAGTGAGTACACATCACTCGACAGTCACTCCATATTTTCAGACCGGATTGACCACACCATGCCATGCAACTTTTTCATACTGAATTGATCACAACTTGTCATGCAACTTTTTAGACCGAAATAAAAACTCTACCATGCCACCTCCTCGGACCGAAATGACAACTCATACCCGCTTTTTTCACTGAGTACACACCACTCACCATTCATCCTACCTTTTCAGAACGAATTGACCACACCCTGCCACACCATCTGTTTAGACTGAAATGACAACCGACGGGGATTCTTGACCATGTCAACCTTTTTCTTGTCAAAATTAGAGTTCCTGTCAAAGAAAACCCACTTAATATAGGCTCACATTATATTGGTTTTGAACCTACAATCAGTTTATAAAGAATGTCTAAATCCCTAAGTTTTTTTTGAATAAAGCAGCATCGTTAGTGTGCGAAATAACAAATCTAACCCTCTCTCCATACATCAAAGACAAAAATAACACCACACAAATACAACATATAATCTCGTCCAAACCCCTATGGGCCGGACTTCCCCCTAATCCTGTGCCTCCAGAGCCTTGCGCTGCCTTCTCCGTGCCTCTGAGGCTCGGACAAGCCTCCTCGGGCACAGACTCCAGCCAACGCAATCGTGTGCTCATTTTTGCAGAATGTAGGTCCTATGGCCATCATGTCATCGAAAGAAGTTTGGCAATGATCTAAAGCAGGTAAAATATGTGAAATCATTTGCTCATTTTTGCAGTATCCTTGTAATATAATATACTTTTGATTGCACTTCTACTTCGGGATGGTGCTGGCGTGTTGGAAAAATGCTTTTTACACGTCCATGAGAGTGTCTTGGATGAGACAATGTGAGTCCCATGGCCATCACGAAGTTTGTCTCCTTGTTGAGTTGGTTCTGTGCTTTTTCTTGTGTACATGTGCTAAAATACTCCAAATGCAACTATACACACAATATCATCCCATGTACCAAAAAATTCCTGCTGATGTCACAAAATTATTCAAACAATTTTTTTAGATAAAAACATGTAATTTCGTTCCAAAAATGTATAACATGTATCAAAAAAGTTTATAAATTTTACACATGAAATCACAAATGAGGAGGGGTTATTATCACAAGTACTCCGATCAAATATGATTTTTTTTTGTTAATGTATAGGTTTAACATGAATAATATTATTTAATACTGTATTGTACTATAGGATAAATTTCGGTTGTTTATTAAAGGTGTCAGTATGTATGTACTATTGAAATTAGCTGAAAGAAGTATAAAATAGTAGGCAAAATGTAGTTCAGATTACAATTGTTGATTACTCCTGTGGTGTTTCCCAGACGACACGGCCTGCAACGCATGATATATTGATATGATCGTGTGAGATCATCCAAAGCTCAATTTATTGGTAAGTTGCCATTGAATACCGGTGTTGGTTATTCAGACTTGACTATTGCCATGATATTTTTTTATTAATTTTTTTAAAAGTCAACCTACATAAATTTTATTTACAATTTTAACTTCTTTGGTCATGCTACCACCGTGACGTGACAAAACAACACCGCCACGTCAACTCGTGATCTGGCAAACTCTTATCACGCCACCACCCGGGCGTGATAAGATATTTAGTCACGCCACCACCAAAGGGCGTGACACAAAGTGCTATTTTAGCGAACTTATCTTATAGCGTGATAATGTTGTTTTGTCAAGTCACGGGTGGTAGCGTGACTAATGGGGTTAGAATTGAAAATAAAGTTCATGGATGTTAAATTTAAAATAAAATTTTAAAAGGTTAATTAATAAAAAAATCATTTTATTAGTAAGTTGCCATTGAACACTGGTGATGGCTTTTCAGAACTCACGAAGCCTTTCATTTGAGAAAAGTGAAATGTTCATTTTTTTTAAAAAAAAAAAGAAAAGAAAATTCAAGTGTTTAATTTGTCACCCCTCATATGAATTGATTAGTTCGGTCAGGAGTCAGATCATCAGATTTGCACAAGAGAAGGTTTAAGCACTTAACAATAAGGAGATGACATAAACATTACAAAGCAGGACAGTGGACTACAAAAATGTATCTGTGCTACTCTAGCTGTACAAAGTGTGTCAAAAGGACACAATACACAGAAGTTAGTGATAATCTCCGAATAGGAAATGCTATGAAGACCGCTGTCTCAAACTTCATGATTTTTTCCAGACCCCTACTCTAGCTTTTCAGACTTCATGATGCCAGGTGTTTCTTTTACCTCATGCGTTGTGTCGTCGGGTCGCGGACGGGGCCGCTCCGG
This sequence comes from Hsuehochloa calcarea, assembly GCA_036346395.1. NCBI lineage: Eukaryota > Viridiplantae > Streptophyta > Magnoliopsida > Poales > Poaceae > Hsuehochloa > Hsuehochloa calcarea. Next base: position 55,092,865 of record CM070593.1, on the reverse strand, counting down.
CTCCGAGGGATGCGGGTAAGGCCACGTATCGTGTTCGCGTTCGCGTTCGTATGATACTGTAGTGTTATTTTTGTTTTGATATACAGTGTGGGGGCCTCGAGGATCTGAACATTCTGTGTATTCTGAATTAATTACATAATTAGTAGTTAGATCATACAGTTTACAACATCGATGTTATCATATTCTTACAACAAAGTAATCAATGAAGCAGACTTAGTATCAAAAGGACATTATGATCAAGTTTTACAGAAGTTACTACGCAGGGTTTAAAATAAAAGATAAATTTGCAGCGGAAACCAAAGCGCCTCGTGGTAGCCATCTGACATGTCTACCGACAATCGAGTGGAGGACGCGACCTATTTCACGTAGTCTTCGTAGTAATCTTTCTCGTAGAACTCGGTGCTCCCTAGTTCTTCTTTGACGACTGATTAACAAATGACGTATAGCTGTGGTTACATAAAGTACTAAGGAAGTCATAGAGAAATGTATGCAAGTAGTATTCATGCAAGGCGTGAACAAGAATAGCTTTATGGCTATTTTCCAGAAAGTATTATTAACAGTAAATACAGTAAGTAGATTGCAAAGCACAGTTTACAAGATCAATACATAAGTAAACAAGTTTTTTCGAAACAACTAGTGAACACCCCGTTCATTTTCCAACTATCAACCACATACAGATCGCTTCCCAAATAAACTATTCTAACATTTTTTATAAAAATCTACCACTCGTATGAAATCACTAGAAAATATCCATAACTGGGGATACGGCTATTCGAATAGTTATTAACACTCTACAGAGGTTGTACAACTTGACCCACAAGAGATAATCATCATATACTGTCAGGCATTTCATACTTCCGAAGGCGTGTGACTAAGTGATTATCACAAGTTTTTTACAAAGCTTTGTTTTACCCCGGTTCTGCTCGTTAAGGATTCGCCACACCGGCCCCCTCTTGCCCCACTTATCAACCTAAACAGAACCGAAACAAAATATTACTAATTAGTTGGTCGGGTCCACCCCATAAATGGAGTTGTGGTTGCACGGTAAGACCCAGATCAATGACGCACACAGTTAGGTCCTTAGAGACTACTCAGGTGAGGCAACCATATCCCAAAACCATCCCCTTTACTGAACGATCACTCGCCCGAGTATAAATTATTTTTTGTTCAACCCGACCAAATGACAACGCTTGCCACGCCACAACAAACTTTTAATAACAGTGGCCGAGCCACAATTCCATAATTCATTAAGTCAAGGTTAAACAGTTATGAGCATGTAACCAAAAATATCATCGAATAGCTAAAGTATGACTAAACATATACGATACCCAAGTTGGTACTAAAGTATGCCCAACTAAAATTAATCCAACCTATGGTGTCTAAGGGTATATGTCATTCACAATTTTTCAATGAGGTATAATGAAAATTAGGTAATTAACTATTCTCGAAACCATTGTTATAAAACTAACAATGCATGTTGATATAAAGCAATATACTTTTATCAAGTGGGTATAGCATGTTCAAAGGTATACGACTTGTTTTTGTCGAAGAGTTGAGACGCTTCAGTCGTTGGGTTCAAGAATTCTTAGGAAACGCTGGAATCTATACGCGCGAAAAGAGCCAAATAAACAAAATAATTCCAAATAAAATCCAACAATTACTAAACTAGACCCAAATAAAAGACACTAAATTGAGATGAATCTAGAAACAAAAAATATTCGATTTGGAGTTCGAATGTGAAAGATATAACCTAAATCATTTCTGTTGAAAGAGAAAATCCAGTAATAGGGTTTGTACTATTGTTCACCGGTTCGACTACATGTGGTCAGAAGGAGGTTCGACTACACGTGGTCGGAAGCCAGATCGACTACACGTGGTCGGAAGGAGGCTTCGACCACAGCCTGAAGCCGTAGCACGGCGAAGTCTAGCGATGGGGCTCTTTGGGCCCGATGGCTCGCGGCGCTATGCGCCATGGCGAGCGGCGGCGAAGGTAGCAACGGAGAGAGGAAAGCGATGCAAACCCAAGGCGCCACGGCGAGCGGTGGTGGCGAGATCTGGCTTGTAGCGGCGCTAGAGCTCCTTGTTGTCTGGGAGATAGCTTTAGACAAAGAATTTGAATATTATGAATGGTCTGATAGGCAAAAGATTAGAGCTGTCACTAGTGTTTTTGTTGAGGATGCAATACGTTGGTGGAGGTATTTACGTAGACATGGAAGAGTGCCTCAAACTTGGCATGCATTAAAGAAACTTTTGAGAGTTAAATTTGTTTCTAAATATCATGCTAATTATTTGTTAGCTAGATTACAATATCTCAAACAAGGTCGTCGAACGGTAAGGAAACACTATCATGAATTGAAAACTCGTTTGTTGTGTTGTGGCTTAGAGGAATATGCTGAAGCTACAGAGAATAGATTCTTAAATGGGCTTAATCAAACAATTCAAGACCTTCTTGTTCACATAGAATATAGTTCTCTCTCATTTGTTTATACTTGCCTGTAAGGTTGAAAGTCAGATTAAGGAGAATGCTTGATGTTAGAAAATATGAGAACAAACTTGTCTTTCTATCTTTTTCTGTGAGTAACAACATGCAGAAAGTTGAGAACCATGCTGAAGAGAAGAATGAGCTGATTGAACCATCGACTCCATTGGTTGAGAAGGAAGATAATGGATGGATGCACCTACAACATCTGAGGAGAACCAAAAAGGTAAAGATCATGGTGCTATCATCACTCAAGGTGAGTATGCTTGTGAAGAACTATAATTATCTACTGTTCATGCTATTTTAGAGCAAAAATTAGTGCAAAACAATTCTGATATGCACATGTTTCACGAAGAGAATTCATACTGCATTGATTTTAGTGCACCATGTGATAAACTTGTTGATTTACCTGTTGACTTGAGTACACCGTGTGATAACATAATTGAATTGTCTGCTATTTTGAGCGATTCATATGATGAGTCAATCACATATAATGATCATGTGGAATTGGTTAGACATAAAGAAGTTTTGATTAGAGTCTCTCCTACTAATTCTTTATGTTACATTATGTTGAAGTCACCGATGAAATTGTCACATGCTATGGAGAAAGTTTCTGAAATCGCATATTTGAAATCCATGTCTAGTGCGTACACCCCTAGATATAAATTTAATTTGACTGGAGATTATGGTGTAGATAAACAATTTCATGTGTATCGAATATGCATAACTTGTGATCACACAGATGAATTAAAGCTTACTGTTTTGAATAACAATTCTTGTGTGCCGAATCTTGTTCATTATGAGAGAAAAATAAACTTTAGTGATCATCCAATGTCTATGTATTCATCTCTTATTGCACCATCTAGTATTGACAATTTGCATAATAATGTTGAAGTATGGAAGAACTTTCAAATTTTTTCACCCTTGCTAGATGAATTTGCTAACGCTCAATTGAAATATATTTAGTTGGATGAACTTTGTTTGATTCCAAAAGTTGTAGCTTTGCCCATATGTGCTACCACTACAAGTTTACAACTTCAGATATTTGAATTGTATAAATGGTTCACTTACATTTACAAAACTAGTTGCAATAATTGTTGTGTGAGAAATTTTATTTTGCTCATTAACATATATGATTATTCTTGGGCTAATAATACAATGAGCTTTTATGATCGCTGTTGTTTTATAAAATTAATTGTGCAACAACGAAGAACAGTTAAAACCGATGACATATATATATATATATATATACACACTATGCATACACCTTGGCTTCTTTGTTACCCTATTTTTAGTTTACCGGAAGCCGATTACGGCTTTGTTTTCAAGAAGGGGAGGATGATAAGAACATGACCCCTATGGATACAACCATATTTGCTATGCTTGCTATTCCAATTACAAGAGCTCGTACGCTTCACTTAAATTATCAGGTGAGCTCGTTTTTAGGAGTGTATTTATATTATATGAACTATATGATGCTACCTAATGATGAAAATGTATATTTATGCAGCATCATATCACTTTTTGTCCAAGCTAAGCAATAGTTCGAGCTGGACACGTTTTGGAATCCAATTCGGCCTCCGGAGACAGCACCGAGTTGAAACGCACATAACTTTTACAAACGGAGTCCGATTTCGGGTGTTCTTTGGCTTGTTGGAAAGCTTATTCTGAGACCTTTTCAACGGATCTAGCCTCACCTCTAAATTCCTTCTGTGGACTTTAAAATCATCAAAAAAAATATGCTATATCACTTATTTGGGCCAATTTGGGCCTTGTAATCATACTGGAATTGGCCCAAACGATAGCCAACCTTGGAAGGAAGCCCATACTATTTACGTGAATAGTAACCCCTCTGCGAGCAGTGTCATGAATAGTATCATCCCCTATTTTATTAGCTATGTGCGGCTTCCACTTCCCTATATAAGGAGGTCGCACCCCTCTAGTTTCGTTGAATTTCGTTTGATTCGTTTCTCCATTGTGAAAACTCTCGTTCTTCACTTGTGTCGACTAGACCAACCGTAAAGGACCTCTGCGGAATCCCACCTTTTGAACTCAACCATATATTTACAATTCAGATTGCGTTTTACCTTGTTCTTGTATGCTTCTTCGGTGTATGCATGAATTGATCTTCGTGATCAGGTCATCTGGGTATTCGTGCACGGTTGATAACGACTTGTCGAGCAGTTCAACGATTGCGTGGTTTCGGACCTTGCGAGTTCGTAGTCAGGATCATGAGAGTTGAGCGACTTCTATCGAATTTATCTTGTCATCGAAACATCGGGCCAGATCAGGACCTCCGAGGTTCATCATTTGTGGTATAGCATGTTGCTTGTTTTTTTTTCTTGGTTTTTATCTCGAAAGCTTTGCTTGTTATTAAAAATAGCAAACCTTAAAAACAAAAAGAAAAAAGGAAAAAACTTCAGGTCTGAGTCTGAACCGTAGCAGCAAAGCTAAAAGATCGACATGGGCCTACGCGCAGGCTTCTGGGCTTCCGGCAGAAGGGATATATGGAGCGGTGGAAGTTAGACATCGACGTAGGAAGAATCGGCCTGGCACGATGGAGCAAGCCGGTTAAATAGACTCACAGTATGGAGGTGCGGACCGCGCCGCGCACGGGCTGATGAGCTGCCGCCGTGCGCCGTGCCGCGTGCCGTAGGGTCCAACCCCAACGCGCCGCTTGGGGATTTGGGGTTCCGCCCGCTCGTGAGCCTCCGTTTCATGCTCCAGTCCCCACTGCGCCGTGACGCGACCGTTCCATTCCATGATTCCATCCCACAACGTTTGAGTGCTGCTTCCACGCGAGCGACCGAGTCCAACACGGCCGATGCCAAACGTATGCTGATTTTGAATCCGACTCCCTTACTTTCTTCGGTCCAGGTTCGTGACGATGGCTGGGGCAACCTATATAGACGCATGCGGCGCCACCGTTTCAAAAGGCGATCGATCAATATATCGGTCCATATGCAGCTCGCGCGCTTGAATTTTCCAGTTTTTTTGACACGTACTCCTTTGAACTGTTCATGGTTTGGCGCGCGGTGTGGTGTTGTAACAAACCATTTCTGGTGCGGTCCGGGCATGCCATGCATGCTATCTCGCTGCCTTTTTGACGGAGTCTAGCCATCTGATTCATCATGTTCTCCTAAAGTAAATTAAAGTTGCACTCTCCTATGTCGGCTTCAAGTGTTTTTTTCCTTGCCGAGGGTGAACAGATTTTATAAGGACATAGTCCGGAACAAAGCTGGAACTTTTTTTCTTCGAGTTCCGCCGATCTTGCTCGCACGAGGGTGAACAGATTTTATAAGGACATAGTCCGGAACAAACCTGGAACTTGCACCGTGCTTTTTCGGGTTGGTCCGAAATTCGGTCCGAACGGCACGACATATGGTAGGCCGAATCGGTACAACACGAATAGCGGACTAGACTAGGTCTGAGAATACGGCCCCGTTAGGCGGCACGACCAGTTGGGCCGTGCTTAGACCGGCACGGCACGAAATAGACCCAACCTTCTGTTATAACCTAATCCCTCCCTCGGCCTGACTCAATCACTCCCCTACATTGGCCTGACCCAACCAATCACCCCCTTCTGCCACCCGGTCTGACCCAATATCCCTCCCGGCCTCCCCAAACCCCCATCCCCAACCCTTTCCCCCGTGCCATGGCTTCTAAAGTACCAATCCTTAATCACATTCGCTGATTCCCCTCCCTCCAGCTCCAACTGCCTCAATCCCCACGTGACGCCGATCATCACCCTTCCTCCCCACGCATCGTTGGCCACCCCTCCCTTCCTTTCCCTCTCCCTCCCCACGTGCTGCCGCCCTCCCTCTCTCTCCCCACGACGCACCCCGAAGCACAGCGGGTCCGTGCCGTGCCGGCACGGCACGGCCCAATGCCACCACTAGTCCTAAAGGAGACGGTTCGAATTAAAAAAAATTGCATGTTAATTTGGATCCTCCCCGGCGACAGGGAAAAATCACAAGTGCCAGTTGTTTTAAGCTACGTCTTGGTGGCTATATGGACTCATATCGTGCTAGATAACTAGAGTCCTATCTGTTAGGAAATTTGAGTCTGGCCCGGGCAGCCTAGGCCCATAGTAGGTTTTTCATCCCTTTAGTCTATATATAAGGGATTTCAATCATTTATAGTACTTTTGATCGAAGAAGAAATGAAGAGAAAGAAGAATGAGTTCTCTCATCTTTGTGTTCATTTTTACTTTCTGTACTTGTGTGCTTGTATGCGATTCTACTTTCCGTCTACGAGGTAATCGATTGGACTGGACTCACCAGCGACGGTTCCTTAACACATATCAACACGATCTGCTCAGATTGAAAGGTAATCGTCGAAGCACGACACTCATAGATTAAATCGCATCTTCTACTTCGTTTTCTAGATTTTTTTCAATGCTGCAAATCCGCTCTAATCTATCGCTAGCCGACTTGTAGTTGTCACACTGTAGATTGAAAAAAAAATTCAAGCCATCGATCTGCACGTCGATGCGCCCTCACCGCACCAGCCATGTAGCGTCACGCGCCACATGCAAGCACGCACAACCAGCGGTCGGCGCCGAACCACCGCGCATAGTCACCAACTCGCGCTCGTAGTAGCGTCGTACTGTCGCGCGCAGTCACCGACTAGCGCCCATAGCAACGCCGCCGCCGCTCTCGTGTGAGCGCCGCACGAGGCATGCCGCCGTCGCTCCCGTATGAGCAGCTCGCAGCGCCACCCCACATGGCAGCCGACATAGCCACCGCGAGAACCCGACGCTGCCGCCCGCGCAAGACGCACACTCGCGGCTTTGTGCCACGACGAGGTCGCCACCGCTCCCAAAGCCGCGATGATGCACTGCCGTGCGTCGCTTGCGCGCCACCCGACCGACAGCCACGCCGCCGCGCTTGAAGTCGCCTCGCACCGCGAGCGCCCGACGTGTCGCCCCCGGCCGCCAGCGCCGCACGGCCACGGGCACGCACACCACGACCTACAAGCCACCATAGCCGCTGTGGATGCGCCTGCACGCGCATTGCCGCTGTGAGCCGGCTCGGCGCAAAGTGCTATCGCGCCGTCGCCACACGCGGCTGCCTCCTGGAGCCGCTGCCACCATGGGGAGCAGGGCAAGGCTCCTGCCCATTTTGTCGGGCCGATTTTGGGCCGGGTCGAGCCAAGAAAAAAGTGTCGGCCAAAGAAAATTTAGAATAAAAAGGAAAATTTCAAAAAAAAAAAAACTACAAGTAAATTAGCAGATAAGCCATTGGAAATTACAGAATTCACTGAAAAATCATATTCCAGCATAAAAGGGTATCAGGAATTCAAATTTTGAATCATTTTCAGCATTTGAAGCATGTTTAGCGCTGGTATTATTATTTTTTATGATTTTCTATATTTATTTACTATTTTGATTAATTGTAATTGCTTAAATTGCCTTTCATCACTGAAATTAGCAGTAAAATTAAAGAAAATGCGTAGAAAATTCTAGAACATTACGAGAGTATTTTGTACCATTATCTAATTTATTTTATGCATTTTACCTATAGTAAATTTATGTATTTCTTATATACACATGTAGATGACAGCCATCATGAACCGGGAGTTCGAGGAGCTGGCTCAGCATGGCCAAAACTACTTAACTTGGGCTTCCGATATCGAGATTGTACTTAGAACCAAGAAGCTCCGTGCTTCCATTGGGATTGGAGCATCGAATGATGCCAAACCCACCCTTGAGGAAAATGATCAGCCACTTCACTTCCTCAGGCACCACCTCTGCCTCACACTAATAAATGAGTACATGGCAGAGAAGTGCGCGCTAGCCTTGTGGATTGCACTGAAGAAGCGGTTCAAGAAGCTAAAGTACACCATTCTTCCTCAGGCAGAGCAGTAATGGATCTGATTGAGGTTTGCTGACTTCAAGACCGTGGGAGAGTACAATTTTGCCTTGCACATGATATGTACCAATCTTCAACTCTGTGGCAAGCAAGTCATAGATGAGCAGAAGATTGAGAAGACCCTCTCCACCTTCCACCCCAGTGCAGTGCAGTCTGTGCGCAACTATCATAAAGACGGCTACAAGGAGTATGCCAAATTGATTGATATTATGCAGGTTGTAGAGGCTTAGGATGACGTTCTCCGTAAGAATTTCGTCACCCAGCCACCTGGGAGTTCCGCTGGCCGTGAGACCAACGCTAGGAGCTTTAAGGTGCGGAAGCCTATAATGAAGAAAAATGGAAGGAAGGGCAATGTCGTGGCCCAAAAAGGATCCGATAATTGGAAGCAGCGGTGAGCAAGTAGAAGCGTGAGAAGAATTACCTCATTAAGAACTAGCTATAATTTATGTGACCACGGGAGAGTTTATGAATAGGACAACAGCCAATGTCGATATTTATTTTGTAAATAAAATTGTCACAATCATCGATCTTGATCCAGAACCTGCATCAGGAATGCGGTTATGTGGCTCACTGACATATAACCGTACAGCAGTTGGCACATTGTCAACTGACGCCCCTCTCCGACCAGACGCGCTGCTTCTCCAACAGGCGTCTCTCTCAAAGACAACTGCCAACGCTTCATCAACTACATAAGGAGGACTGCGAACCGAAGTGGAGGAGGCCGTAAGTTGAAGATCATTTGGGAAACACTCGGAAGAAGCATTGTATTCCCGAGTTAGTCTTCAGTCTAGGTTACATACAATCATTGTAATAGCCAGTTCATAGCAATAAAGTGCAGTCTCAATACTTTCCAATAGATACGTGTCATTTTCCGCTTTTTCTTCGTACATTCATAAGATCGGCGATTTGATCGTCGACACCTCCAAAGAAGCAAATACCTTAGTCTGTTCTACAGAAAGAACTAAGACCTAACTATGACTGGCTATGCAGATGTTGGGTACACGGTTGACCCACATACAACCAAGTCACAAACAGACTATATATTCCTGTGTGGTGGAACTGCAATTTCATAGAAATCGTCTAAGCAGAGTCTTGTATCGACGTCGACGAACCACTCGAAAATCATAGCACTATACGAGACCTCATAAGAATGTACTTGGCTTCGGCGAATGATTCACCACATCCAGCAGTCGTGTGGATTGAATATCACGCAAACTCCCAGTATTATCTATGAAGATAATGCAACTTGTGTTGCACAAATGCAGATGAGTTATGTGAATAGTTATATCACAAAGCATATCAATCCCAAGTTCTTCTATTCTCATGAATTGTAAAAGATAGACGAAATTAAAGTACTGCATAATAAGTCATGTGAAAATCTTGTAAATTTATTCACTAAATCACTTCCAACGTCTAGCTTTGAAAGGTGCATACGTAGAATTGAAATGATGATACTTAGAGAAATGCAGAACTTAGGGGGAGAATCTTCACGAACACATTATTGAAATTTGATCACGAAGATCGAGTACCCAAATAATAGACCCTGGAAATTAAATGAAATTGGGTGGATTGTACTCTTTTTCCCTTGACGAGTTTTCCTGGAGTTTCTCGGTTAAGGTTTTTAATAAGACAATTCGTGCAACACAATAGAACGTGTATCATGTGCTCTTTCTCCAAAAAAAATTCACTAGGTTTTTGTGGAGTTTTGACGAGATATGAACATGTCGAATGAGTGCCCAGGGAGGGTGTTAGAAAACTTGGACCTAGGCCGGGCAGCCTTGGCCCATAGTGGGCTCCTCACCCCTTTAGTCTATATAGGGGATCCCAATCATTTGTACGTACTGTTGATCAGAGAAGAAATAAAGAGAAAGAAGAAGGAGTTCCTTATCTCTGTGTTCAATTTTACTTTCTGTACTTATGTGTTTGTGTACGATTCTACTTCCGTTTATAAGATGATTGATCGGACTGACCTGCCAGCGACGGTTCCTCAACACTATATATCAAGAGATTTGCTAAACAACGTCCGACTGTTTTCTTTTGTTAAAATAGTCGAATTTTTATCTGTTCGATATACTTTGAGATTTGCACTATTTTCATATAATGAATTGGTTCGAATTTATTATGACTTTTTTTGGAACATAACGGGCTCACCACATTGTCGTATTTTGTTAGTATATAATTTTTATTTTTTTATCTTTGTTTTTACTCAATATCTCAGAGTATATGTTAGATTTCGAATCATGTGATGGAAATGTGAGTTATTAAGATTTTCGATAATAATTATAGTGACAAAGAACAAAAATCACATAAATAAATTACTATAATATATGTATAATGAAGTTGTAGTGGACTAAAATTTAACTATTTTGGGCTGAGAAAATAGTCGAATATTGTATAGACGGACCTATATATCAAGGGCAACATCACTTTACATTTCCCAATAGACTCATATACTGCTAGCTCTTTTCATGCATAGTCACCAGTTTAATTAAGCACCAAAGGTGGGTATGAAAAAGTCTAAAAGAAATATTTTTTTTAGAACAACACTTCTCAGAGAATTTAGGAAGATATATATATATATATCCCCTTAATTGGTCTACCATAGCGCCTCGTAATAATTGAAGTTACGTTAGACTAAATTAGGGCTTTACCAATTTTTCACCTGTCTAAAATGATCTCAGTGACAAAAACTGAAAATGAAATTAAAAAAAATAGAAGATTAGACTATCGTGTTGTGTCGTGTCGTGTACGTGAGAACACAAACCATTTCATCCTCTGTGTCTCTTCCTAGTGTACTCCACTTGACTCCCCCATTAAACTCCCCCGTACCGCGCACATCCTCCCAGCACTGATCACAAGTCACGACTCGCAGCACCGCCGCCGCGTGGACCGCTACTGTGTAATGCACGGCGGCAGGGACCATCTTCCAAAGCTCCAAACCGAGGTGGGTACGTATCATTCCGCAGGCACCAGTACGCACTAACGCTTGAATACGCACGCGAACAGCAACAGCTAGCCAACGATCATTCCAGGCCACGCATGCATGCATCTAGCTAGCTAGCCGCGCGCGGCACATTCACACGCTCACGCGCTAACAAAACTCAAGCCGGTCCTGCCTGATTCGCCTCGTGTGTGAAAGCCTCCAAGACTTCAAACCCCAGCGCGCGCACAAACATAAAGTTGGACAAGGGCGCAGCTAGCCTTAAAAAGAGTATATAAATGGCCCCAGCTAGCCATTTCATTTTCTTCCAGACAGTGAGTGACACATGCACACCTTGACATTAGGCTAGCCATCTCCTCTCTCCTCCTCTCATCTTCTCCACGCCACCAAACCCCAAGATCAAGGAAGCTATATACTACTCCTATATCGATCCCGTGCAAAGTGAGAGATGTATTTATATCTAGTAGGGAATTAGGTGTTGATCGGTAATCGAGATCTATGGGGCTGCGATCCTGCAGCGCCATGGAAGGTGAGGTTGTTGCCTCGCCTTTCGTCGAGTGGCTCAAGCCAGCGTCCTCGTCGTCCTCGTCGCGATCGTCGTCTTTTTCATCGTCGTCCTCGATGGCGTCCTGGCATCAACAAGTACCCGGGGAAGACGGAGGAGAAAGAAGAGTTCAAGAAGATGGCTGCAGCATGACGTGCTTGCCACTGCTCAGCAGGCTCGAGGAGGGGAAGTGGCCTGATGATCACGAGCACCCTGTCAGAGAAGAGATCACGAGCAGTGCGACCGGGGTACTGGAGTCCGGCGTGGACTTGAATATTGGCTTGCCGGTTGGTGGATCTTTCACTGATGCCACCATGGAAGAGGAGGACGAGGAAAAGGAGGACGACGACGACGTTGAGGAGGACATGGATGAGTGGAAGCCTATGCATGCCGGCTGCAAGGTGGAGGGAGAGGAGCAAGAGCATGGCGAGGTGGTGGTGTCAGTGGAAGGATCAAACAGCATCGGCGTGGGGGGATTTGGCGAGTTTGGGGCGGAGAGCGGCGTGGTGATGAACTGCCGATATTGGATCCCGACGGCGGAGCAGATCCTCATCGGTCCGGTGCAGTTTATCTGCCATGTCTGTAACAAGACCTTCAACAGATACAACAACTTGCAGGTAAAATTAAGATGTTTTACATGGTCTTATATATGATATGCACCTTGGATCTTGTCAATTCCCTTTTGATTTACCTAGGTCCCCGTATACATCATCATTTGATTGTTGTCGTGTTCATCTTGGACACACACAAAAGAGACAAACATAGTTATTTTTTTATATTTTCAGACTTTCGATTGTGTTTACTGTTTACAATTGAAAGTATCAACAAGGACGCGCGAAATTGAGTGATTGGATGTGTTCTATGATTCAGAATTTGCAGTCAATTGTTTTCGGCTATAAACTGCCACCAAAATATGCCGCGGCACCAAGAATGCATGCGTGTAGCTAGTTCTCCATATTTTTTCGGCACTTCACCTCAATTTCATGCATGATCCATCACTTCATTCTCCAATCCTACAAAGCACAGCTCACGCTGATCTAACTTTTACCAATCTCATAGCGAGTTGTTCGCTAATCTCCAGTGCATGCATTGATACGCAGATGCACATGTGGGGCCACGGCCGCGAGTACCGTAAGGGCCCGGAGTCCCTCAAGGGCACGCAGACGCTGGCGATGCTGAAGCTGCCGTGCTACTGCTGCGCGGCGGGGTGCAAGAACAACATAGCCCACCCGCGCGCGCGGCCGCTCAAGGACTTCCGCACCCTGCAGACGCATTACAAGCGCAAGCACGGCGCCAAGCCCTTCCACTGCCGCCGCTGCGCCAAGCCCTTCGCCGTCAAGGGCGACTGGCGCACGCACGAGAAGAACTGCGGCAAGCGCTGGTTCTGCGCCTGCGGCTCCGACTTCAAGCACAAGCGCTCCCTCAGCGACCACGTCCGCTCCTTCGGCGCGGAGCATTTCCCCGTCGCCGAGGCCGCCGGCGCCGCCAAGGACCTCATCATACGCTTCGAACGGTGAGAGGCTCTGATAGGCTGCGGGTTGCCTGGTTCGTACGTACGTGACCAGGCGCGTACCATGCAACCGGCCGCCGATGCAAGGTCTAAGTTAATTAAGCACTAGTACGGAGTACTACGTGTGTATATATATATATATCAGTATATCAAGAATGCTGATATATATGCATGCATGGGGATTAATCAAGAGGAGCAAAGGAAACTAATAGCGCAATAAGGTGGCATTCGGGTGCCAAAAGCTGTGAAGTAGCTGAATTTTCTTCTGCAGGAGGGGGAGCTGCATCCAGGCAACCAGTACTACTGCAGCTAAGCTGTCCCAGTAGCTTTGTAACGGAGAAAATTTCTCAGCTTCACAGGCTAATTAAACTGGTAATTTGGAACCTCATATAGCACTTTATGAGACAAAACAATGAGAGGCTGATTAATTGTGTTAGTTGACATATATATTGATCGATCTGTTACTGTTATCATACAATATCTATGAAATTCTTGATTACTTTTAGGGGAAAAATTTATACACCATTTCAAATGTTCTAAATTCCTGGTCTACTATTGCAAAGTTGTCATCTCCCTCGTATGCCACTACAAAATCAAAACCATACCCACTTATACTACTGCCTCCACCTCCGTTCAAATTTTTCCGTCATTTCTTCCCAAAATACCAAAAATACCCTAATTTCTTTTTTCTCCTTCCTTTTTTTCTTTTCTTCCCTTCCTATTTCTTTCTCTCCTCCAGTTCACCCAACGCAACCACCTCTCTCTCTCCCTGCACGGCCGCCGTCGCCCTGGCCAACGAGCGAGCTCCTCCACCTGTGTCGCCCTTCCTCTCTCCTCCTTCCTCTCTCTTCCCTCCTCTCCTCTTCCCCCCCAATGCGCCTGCCCGAATCTGAAACCAACAGCCGCCGCCGCCTTTGACGTCTTCTTCGCAGTCGCTGGTGAACCTTCTTTGACGTCTCCTATTCAACCCTGACCCGCCATCCCTGTTTTTAATCTCTATCTACCTGAGTCACGTTGCCGCCATGGGTAAGCTCGCGCGAGCGCGCCGCCACCTTACCTCGGCCTCAATGGCCCACCTCACAGTTGGAGAAGGCCGAGGGAGTGTGAGAGGAGGAAGAAGACAACAAGAACAAAATAATATTTACACAACCACTTCACGGTTTGACTGGTCAACAATGACATAAAAGGATATAATTTTAACTTTGCAGGGACGTGTGAGGGAGATATCACCTTGTAATAGCATATCATAGATCCGAAACATTTGCAGTGGTATTTAAAAAATCCCCCCTTACTTTTATGCATGCACATCCATATATCTATCATCGTCGTCCAGGTAGTATATATTGTTGCTCTCTGAAATTTCACGCGTTACAAATTTACAATTGAAGGACATATATACGCCCATGCGCCTCCGTTGAATTAAAGTATGAAAAGGCATTACGCCCATGTAGAACTAAACTATGAAAAGGCTTTCTTAAAAAAAAAAAAACTATAAGAAGGCATGCTTCGTCATGAAATGCAGCATGCAGAAAATATAATTAGTAGTAAATTATCATCAACTAAGCATTCCGGATCTAGTTACTCTCAGTTAATGGAGCCACCATGAGAAATCGACCAACAAGTTTCTAGGTGAATTTTGTTATTACTGTCATGTTTCTGGAACCATTGATAGCACTGAATTATTTGTAGCACTCCATATCAATATATAACCGTAATCAAGTTAAAAGGTAACTTTTAGTACATTTTCTCTTAGCAACTCCATGTGCTATCTGCAGCAATTGGCTTAAGTAGGTGCAACCGTGTGAGTGATCAACAACCACCTAGAACACGCGCGCAGTCGCTCGTATAATTTTGTTTTAGCTGCTACTGCTAATTGCTACAGGCAAAATATGTAGGCATTCAGTTAATTAAGAAAGAAAGGTGCAAACTAGCTAGTAGAGTACGGCTAGCTAGCTAGATAACAAATATATATATACGTGGAGCATGCGGTACAATTTTGGCCTCATACGTGGTGCACGCGTACGTTGTGGCGCGCGCGCGGTAGCTAGCTAGCTAGGAAAAAAAAAATTCAACATTCTTCGCGGAGGAATATGTGCGGAAGTCAAATTGAGAAAACGACGGATGCACGCGCAGCAAGCGATCGTCATCAGACACAAACAAAATCAAAGGTTAATTTGGACGAGGATCGCACCAAGCTCTTCTTAATTACCTAGATTAAGTGAACGCACCACCAGCTGCCAAAAATTATGGCATAGGTTAGCTTTATTGAGCAGATGCTTTTCTTCTCCACATTTCTAAAGCCCCGGCCCTCTGCGTGGGGTAATTAACGTAACGAACTTTTTTCCGACCAAGTCCAACTTTGTGGCTCCCTGAACCGCAGCCAGGTCACACCTAGCTTAGACGTATGTTAATTCATCGTCTCCAGCCTTCACTTTGTGTGGGTGCGATGGTAAACAAGAAGAAGAAGAAAAAGGGTTAGATCGAGTAAAAAGGCTTACGTGTAACATTACATGTTAGTGCGCTAGCTTGACCAGGTGAAAAATGCGCTCAAGTAAACTAGTCTATATGCATGCTTTGACCGAGTCGTATACACGACACGCAGTAAATATATGGCCCAGTCATGTATACGCGCGCGGTGTAGATCGATATGATTGATCTCTCTGTATACATACATATGTGTATATCCCGCATTAACCGCCTGTATATTTATGTTGTTCGGACACGTTGGAAAAGCTTTACGGCATGTGTACGTATACCACATGTACGTACTAGGTATATATATGATTACATGGGACCACGACGTACTATATGTATAATGTACCCCAGCACAGCAGCCTCTGTATATATGCCCATCAGCCCCCATACGACGTATGTGTAGTGTGTATCCGCCCGGCGGCCCGGCCTCCGTCATACGATCCAAAATGGATAGTTTAGATCGAGCAATACAACACCAATAAGTACCAATAAGTACAGTAAAATTGTTACAGTAGATATACATTATTTCTGCCGCGCGCGTTCGGTACCACTGCATAGTACCCCGTTAGGCATAGGCTCAAAGCACGTGTTCTCTGCGGATCCCTACTAGGGAATAGGGATTGTCAGCTAGCCACGACCGACCATTTTCGAATTCTGTCGCGCGCCAAGCTAAGGGAATCATGCATTGACACATCACGGCTGGCAGGACGCGAATATACGGCACGGGGGACAACGCGCGCGGGGCACGGCACAGGCAGATGGGAGATGGGAACAACGCGCGCGCGCGCCTGGGGCCACGCCGGCTGTGGCCCTGTGGGTTGTTTGCACTCCGCAAGCAACATTCGTGATGAGGCCCCACGATAGTTTGGGTGCAAATCATGCATTATGGCAACGACGTTTCTCAAGAGAGCATGCAGCAGCCATTCATGTTCACATGAATAAACGGATGACCACAGCCTGCACACACGTTTTGTATCGTCATGTGCACGTACGAAACGAATTATATGATGCAACAGTTTAAGATATGACTGCAAATTAAGCCGTTCTAACCATTTGACTAAATTAGTGCGGATTGGTAGTAGCAAAGATCAGGGGACATAACGTTTTATTTTTGGTAATTAGTTCTTTGATCTGGACCAGGGATACGATTTGGGAACGACTACTGCTAAACTACATACCGTATAGGTTCAGTGTCAGATTACCACGGGTAGAAGATGGTGTTAAGTAGAGTAGTACTGGAATACTTTGCTTACATGGTCAGGGTGCACACGCAATCTTTGTCTAGGTTAATTTGATGCGTCCATATTTCATCCCAATCACGCTAGCTCGCAGGTGGAATGATTAAAGAGGGAGATAAGAACAACTTTAACTAAAGCAATTTAGACAAGGCAAGCAAAGCATGCCCGGGGCGGTTTGTTTTCACATTTACACAAGCCATCCAATCAAACGAAAATCTTCCATGTGGTCACATATCTCTTCTAAAAGAACCCGCGGCCTCTTCGCTCCACATTTGGTGTCTCTTGATGCAGGGAAAGGGGTGCATCGCATTCGCATCTGCGTATTTGGCTATTTCGTTACCCAGAGCTGTATGTTTTAAGCACTCTGCACTCTGCAAAGGCAAAGACATGAGTGCATCACCCTCTGCTTGTCCAATTTACTTTCTGTCTCCATCAGAGTACTCTGAAGTTCAGACTGATTTCTTGGCGACGCAGTCGATTCGAAGTTGTGCCATACGTCAATAAGAGCAGCGATAAACTAATTAATCACTGAGCATCACTGAGTTATATTCTTCGTTTGGATCATCACGTTTAATGGAACGCAAAAAGGTCCTCTGCAGTTAGCTCTAGCTTTGACGTACGATAGGTACATGTGCTATATGAACACGACAAGTATATCTTGAAAGAAACTATTTAAGTTTGCACGGTCGTCTTTGATAGATTAAGCTGTCCTAATTCTATCCAGCCAGAATCAGCAATCCAATAAATATTTGTTAGACCAGGTAGACTAGTCGTAAAAGGCCATGAGGACTGGTCGTGGAATTTGTGATGATGAATAATTGACGGTTGGGTTGTATTAACATTTGCGGTTGTGAAAGTTTTGGTTGCTGACTTTCAGTGTGAATGGTCGGATCGTATCTTATATCGGGTGGTCTAATTGGTAATACCCGATGATCCTTTTGACTGGATTCAGAGTATTGTAGCTTCAAGTACCGAGTATTACAGTTCAGAGTACTTCAACTCCTAGTACTGAGTATTAGTTTTCCGAGTACCGAGTGATAGAGTTTTGAGTAATGTACTCAGTCGTAAGTTGAGGTGTGTATCGAGTACGAAGGGCAGTCGGGGTTGCATGGTCGATGGTCGAAGCTACAGTGACTGGTCGATGGTCGAAGTTACAATGACTGGTCGATAGTCGTGGGCTTCGTGGTCGGTAGTCGTAGGCTTCGTGATCGATAGTCGTAGGCTTCGTGGTCGGTAGTCGTGGGCTTCGTGCTTAGTGGTTGTATGCCTCTGGTAAATGGTCGTATGCCTCTCGTAAGTGGTCGTAGGCCTCTGATAAGTGGTCGTAGGCTTCGACTGCTTCAATACTTGTTTTCTTCGAGTACCTTGAGTACTCGTGTTTGGTTTTGCCAGCGGTATGACCGGCATGTACACAGCGGTATGACCGGTTTTACAGAGTCGTCTCGAATTGCGTTTATGAAAGCTAAAATTTATAGTTGTGGAAGACCTGGTTCGTGTTATTGATAGATGTGAGTGTGATATATTTGTGTGAACTGATATTGGTCAAGTTAGAGGTGCCAAAAAAACGTTCTTTGATCTTTGTATGTGCAGGTTGAGCGTGGAGACGATCATGGTCGATGACGAGGAAGACCGGAACTTCGAGGGGGAAATCCAAGATTCAAGTGGTCGTGGATGTTACGAGGTGGTCGTGCTCACACTAGGACACATGAAGATCGAAGGTGAATGCATGATGCGTGGTCGAAGCTACAAGAGGTGTCGTCCTGGAGGCTTCAACAAATGAAGAGTTATGGAAGGTTTAAATATATTACTGTGATTTGAGGGGTTTCAGTTCCCTTGTTCCACGGAGGAGATAGGATTATGTGTCCGTGTTGATAAGGACACGGTTTATGGCCCTAGTATATAAAAGGCCAAAGAAGTTAAGAGTAATATGCTGGCGGGAGGCTTTTTGGGGCTTTTGGCGGCGGCGAATTTCAGAGAGAGAGCATCTTCGGTGCTTTCTTGTTAGGGTTTGAGGGATGATGTGAGAGCACTTTGTAGACACAGAACATATTTGAGTAATAACAGATCAGATCTCTCTCAAGAAAGATTTTTCAGCTCTACCGACGTGTGATTCTGAACATTTTGTTCGACTTGTTCTCTTTCATCGACAACTACATATCCTTCTGTCTTCGATCTGTTTTTTTTTGTCTTCGACCAGCTCTTGTGTTGACCAGTCTTCGACTAGTTCCTGTTTCGAGATATCTTCCACTTGTTCTCGTCCATTGTTTTTTGATCTGCTTTTGTGCTTTGTAGTGCGTGAATCTCCCGAGCCAGAGGGTGGAAGAAATATGGTAGTTGTACTCTTTCGACTAGGTGGTCTAACTCTCTTAACCAGGTCGACTTCATCTTCTTCGATTACGTACTGTGTTGTTCTTTTGGTTGTCGACAATAGCATCGACTGGCAGAACCGATCACAATATTTTCGACCACTACGACGAGGAGACCAACTCGTACGAGTACGTAGTATTCAGTTGTCGGTTGAATCCAAAGCAGCGTCTTCTCGATAAGTTGAAAAAGAAACACTACAATCATTCACCCCCCTCTGATTGTCTTATCTGATCCTACAATATTGCAGTCAAGAGATACACTGACAAGACGAACAAAAATTCTCCTTTACAATACAACCAGCACGGTGGCCTGCACATTACGCGGCTATATTTGTTTTAGAGTTTGCAGTATAAAATTATATAATTTAGATACTTGAGAATATGTTTACATATATTGTAGGCTATTTAGATTTTTAAGACATCATAAATATTTAAAATAACAGTAGAAGTTTGAAGGAAAATACTACTTGAGAAACACAATTGAAATATGAGTTTCGATAAAAGAAAATCATTAAGCATAATAAGTTGTTGAGGTTCTTATAAACGTAACCACTCTCCATCTTGTATAGATCATAAAGCTTCATACCCATATTCTTCCTCTGTTAGTTGCTCTTTTCCAAAATGTATGCACGCATATGTACATCTATTTAATCTCAACAACACGTTGATTATGTGTGCGGTAAATTAACTTATTAGTTTACATGACACCATGGAGATTTACCTTGAACTTATCTTCCCTCATATGCCGGCTGCTCCACCAAATCATGTGTCTTCTATCTCTTCTCACCACCATAACTTTTCTTCTTTAACTTCCAACACCAAGCCTAATTCTTGACCGATCTCTCTTAGTTGCTCCCTTCCAATGCAATGCTCTACCACAAAGTTATCTTCTACTTTTCTCCAATCATTGTTGTGATATACACGTGCAACTGTCGTCGATCACTGTCGGGGACACCGTCACGCTCTCTTCGGTGGCTCCGAGCCTATTTCCTACGACAGTGACATCTCCACTTCGAGCTCTTTGCTCCTCTACTTTTGTACGTCCATGTTTCTATTTGTAAGAATGCTTGCATGTATACACAACCACACATATTGTTATATGTGCTCGATGTCCTCTTCTCTCATGTCAGTCGCTCTTCCTTTTCAACATTGGCCAACTCAACCGCTATGGCTTTAGTCGTTCTCTAATGATATGGAGAATCTTCTAGCCATCGTCGTTGATGTCGTGCCCCTTAGCAGTTATGGCACACTCCTAGCTACCCGATAGCCTCATATCATCCATAGCTCGTCTTCAATACAAAACTTCATCTCCTCTTTGCTAGGATTTTCTTGTCATCGAGCTTCTTTGGCTAGTGCCTTCTTTAACAACGTTGATAATCACCACTCATCGTCGCAGCCCATTGCTCCTTTGATACTATCGTTTCTCTTCAAATGCTTCAGCGAGCAGCACACCATTGTCCTTATTGAACGGCTAAGGCAAACATCATGATATTATCCTTATCTCCGTTGCTACCACCTTGGCTATTCGCTTCCCTGTGGGTCAATGCCATCTTGCAGGATAGGACGATGCTATTGCACTCTCTTGTGGTCTCCTTTGACATCATGAGTGATATCCTCTCTATAAATTTTATTTTTATTTGCAATTTTAGTTTTTTTTTACTTTGAAATTTGTATGGAAATCAAATTGCAAAATTTATTTTATTATTTATTTTGAAGTTTAACTATTTTCGATTAGAATTCGTATACAAATCCAATTACTATTTTTATTTTTTATTCTGAATTACAATTATTTGGGGATTTTACTTTGGAATTCGTATCAAAATCTAGTTGCTAATTTTACTTTATTTTTTATTCCGAATTTTAGTCATCTTTGGCTGGAATTCGTATACATATCTAATTCCGTTTTTTTCATTTTTTTCCGAATTATATTGATTTAGGGATTATACATAGGAATTCATGTGGAAATTAAATTACTAAATTTATTTTAGTATGAAAATCAAAATAAAAATTTTCTTTTATTATCAATTCTAAATTTCAACAATTTTTGATTGAAATTCATATACAAATTCAATTGCTATTTTTCTTTAATTTTTATTCTGAATTAAAATTATTTAGATATTTTATTCTCGAATTAGTATCGAAATAAAATTACTAATTTTATATTATTATTTATTCCTAAATTTAGTTATATTTCGTTGGGATTTCCATACATATCTGATTCTTATTTTTTTATTAATTTTTATTTCAAATTATATATTTTTTAGGGATTTTACTTAGGAATTCGTTTGGTTATCAAATTGCTAAATTTATTTTGATTTTAATTCTGAATTATTTTATGTATAGCAAAATTTGTAGTAGCTTCTTATATATCACCTCCGACACTATTTCTATCATCATTATTATAAGTTTTATTTTTACTAGAGTTCAGATACAAATCAAATTACTCAATTTATTCTGGAATTTAATTCTTTTATTGGAATTAACGTCCAAAAAATTGCTAATTTTTATTACGAATTACCATATTTAGTTATTTTATTTTGCAATTCATATTGAGATCAAATTGATTATTTTATTTTATTTTTCTTCTGAATTTTTTCTATTTTTTGTTAGATTTAATATAAAAATATAATCGCCAATTATTTTTTAATTTTTATTCTGAATTATAATTATTGGAATTCGTATCAAAATCAAATTGATTCTTTTATTTTTATTAGAATTCATGTTGCCAATTATTTTTTATTTTTTGTTCCAAAATATAATTATTGTATTCATATCAAAATCAAATTGCTTATTTTATTTTATTTTATTCCAAAATTCAACTTTTGTTTGTTGGATTTCATATGCAAATATAATTTCTGTTTTTCTTTATTTTTATTCTAAATTATACTTATTTAGGAATTTGTATGAAAATCAAATTGGCAATTTTGTTTTATTTTATTCCAAATTTTAGTTCTTGTTGTATTTGATATGGAATCTTTTACTTAGGAATTCCTATAGAAATCAAATTACTAATTTTAATTTATTTTTTATTCTTAATTTCTATTTTATTGTATTTGATATGGACCCTTTCTTTTAATCTTTACCGTTATAGTCTAGATCCACTACGATCAATGGTGTATATCTTTTTCTTTTTCCACCAATTAAAGTGTGAATTTCAACCCATTCAGAGCGAACGTGGTGGCTTCTTTTGTTTATCCTCTGACGCCATTCGTGTCATCATCGTTTAATATTTATTTTAAACAATATTTCAGTTATTTTCATTGGAGTTTATATACAAATCAAATAGCTAAATTTATTTAATTTATTTCGAATTTCAGTTATTTTGGAATTAGTATGGAAACAAAATTGCCTTTAAAAAAAATCTAATTTTAGTTCTTTTTTCTTAGAATTCATATTTTAATCAAATCACTAATTTTCATTACAAATTACAGCTATTTACGAATTTTACGTTGGAATTCGTATTGAAATCAAATTGTAAATTTTATTTTATTTTTATACTAAATTTTAATTATTTTTTGTTTGATTTCGTATACAAATCTAATTTGTAATTATTATTTTATTTTTATTCCTAATTATAATTATTGGAATTCAAATCGAAATCAACTTGTTTATTTTAAATTATGTTTTTGAATTTCATTTTTGTTGGTTTTCCTATACAAATTGAATTTCCTATTTTTTATTTTTTATTCTGAATTATAATTATTTAGGAATTTACTCAGAAATTCGTATGGAAATCAAATTGATTTTTATTTTTATTCCGAATGTCATGTTGTGCTTGACATGGACTCTTTTACTTATTAATTCGTGCAGAAATCATATTTCTAATTTTATTTTATTTTGTATTTCTTATTTCAGTTCTATTGTGCTTGTCATGGACTCTTACTTTTAATCTAAACCATTATAATCTGGACCCACGATGATCGGCGATATAGATCTTTATATTTTCCATGATTAACATTCTAGTCCTTGAGAGCGAACATAGTGACTTCTTTTTATTCCAAATTTAATGATGTACTTGTTATGGACTCTTTTACTTATGAATTCGTATGGAAATCATATTACTAAATTTATTTTATTTTGTATTTTGAATTTTAGTTTTATTGTACTTAACATGGACTCTTCCTTTTAATCTAGACCGTTATAATCTAGACACACGATGATCGATGATGTAGATCATTATCTTTTTCCATGATTAATGTGGAAATTTCTAACCCTTAAGACTGAACATAGTGGCTTCTTTTGACTCTGCTTTAATAAGATTGTATATATATAGGAAAATGGTATGGTACTCTTGGAAGTACGTACTCTCACTTATTATATACCACTTAAATCGTATGATGATACCTCTTAATCTATTTGAGTATACTCAAATAATGATTATAAGATACTCCAAAGTAAGTTCTATGAAAACTTTCATTAAAGTCCACTTTTTATAGCAAAATTTGTGTATATACTTCTATATATGAAAAAGGTATATAGCAAAAAAAAAGGGCTCCAATGAATTTTTTTTTTAATCAAGTCGCGTTGGAGTATCTTATAATTGGTACTTAAGTATACTGAAAGTGATAAAGAAGTATAATATGTGCGTTTAAGTTGTATATTAGAAGTGACAGTACGTACTCCCAGGAGTACTAAACGAGCGTTATATATATATATATATATATATATATATATATATATATATATATATATAGTATGGAGTATCTTGCGCAACCGAGAGTATGTATGTTAAAAACTATATATATATAATATTTTCTACTCCCGCGTGTAGTTACTCCCACCTTTGATGTACTACCTAAAAGAACTTGACATACTCCTTTATCACTTTGGGTATACTCATATACTAATTATAAGATACTCCAATGCGAACCACACGAAAAATTTGTAAGAGAGTCCATAGTTTTTAGCATATTTTGTAAATACCTTCATATTCGCACTAAAAAGGAGTATATCTAAAAAATTGTACATACCACCCCTGAAAAGGTGTAAATACCACCTAAATGGTCTTATATACTCGTATACTACACATGCATACTCTCGGTTGCGCAAGATACTCCATACGTTGTGAGATACGGAATAGGGAGTAACTACTCCCGGGAGTAGGAAAAAGGCTTCCTATATATATATATATATATATATATATATATATATATATAAACATAAATAGTATTTGGCCAAGTATGGTGTGGGATATAGACGCATGTGATTTCATAGCATACCAGCGCGCGACAGCTGCAAGGAAAGGTTAAACAATGTAATATTACATTATGTGCAACAACAATCACATCAAGCGGATCACTGAATTGGACGCAAGTCAGATCTGGCTAGAAGCGAATCCGATTTGAATGAACTGATACATAAAACGCTACCGTATATTCAAAGATTGTGGTGTCGTTCTAAGATTTCGGCAGGGTAAAGTAACTAGGGTTCAAGATGTTCTAAGCTAAACTATGGAGACTAGAGAATATGTGTTTTTCATGTTGCTTCCATTCCACGCCAAAAGGGTTTAAATACCCAGTTTTTAACTGTGGTTTTACATAATCTTTAATCCAACAAAGTTATTGGAGTAAAAGCAAATGTTCAAAGATGAAAAACGACAAATCCTGACGTCTCCGCGTGCCGTAATTGCCATAGTGAGCTTCAAAACTGTTAGATTCAGTCTTCCCTCGTCGCCAAGCATCTGAGCCATTGATTGCTTCTGAAGTGAACTCGTCAAAGCATTGCCTTAGTTGCAGACATCTCCTTGAGCCTTCTCAACAAAATGAAAACCTGACAATGCCGCCCTCTCAACATCAACCTTGTCCTCAAGGTTGGAATCCTGGAAATGCCCTTTGTAGGAATGTTACGTCCTCCCATGATGAGTCTTCCTCGGATAAGTTTTGCCATTGAATCAGCCATTGCGCCACCACGGAGTTTCCCTGAGGTATAATTCTTCGGTCCAGTACTGCCAATGGTGTTGTTCTGATTTTCCCATATGGACTGACCAGAGGAACATGAGATAGAGTAACCGCATGCTCTCCCAGATGCTTCTTCAACTGACTCACATGAAACACTGAGTGGATCTTAGCTGTATCTGGCAATAACAGTTTATAAGCTCGATTACCAATTTTCTAGAGTACCTTAAAAGGTCCATAATACTTTGATCTTAACTTGAGAGATCTTCTCAACCCGAAAGCATTTGGTTAGTATGGCTGCAGTTTAAGATAGACCATATTACCCACCTGGAATTGTCTTTCAGTTCTCAACTTGTCTGCAAAAGTGTTTACTTCTGGCTTGAGCTTCCTGCAGATTTCCTTTGATCTTGTTCATCATTCTTTCCCTTTCCTCCACATTGGTTCTAGCTTCCGACGACAGGTTACAAGGTACGAAAATCAACCCAATTTGTGGAGGTGCATATCCATATAATGCCTGAAAAGGGGTGGTTTTTAGAGAGGTGTGATAGGAGGTATTGTACCTCCATTCTGCGGTGGGCAACCAAGTATACCACTCCTTCGGTTCTTGAAAAACCATAATCCTAAGATACGATTCAAAACATTGATTCACTCGTTCGGTCTGGCCATCGGTTTGAGGATGGTATGCCGTACTAAACCTCAATGAAACCTTCAGAGTATTGAATATCTCTTGAAAAAGATTACGTGTGAATATCTGATCCCTGTCTGTGATGATGGCAGTGGGCATTCCATGTAATTTGTGAATGTTATCCATGAACAATTGCATCACTTGCTGTACAGTGTATGGATGAGAAAGGCCAATGAAATGTGCATATTTGGTTAACCTATCTGCTACCACCAGAATTACATCTTTGCCTTTGGATTTGGGTAGCCCTTCTATAAAATCCATAGATATATGAGACCAAGCCAAATCAAGAATCGCTGGAGGATCCAACAATCCAGGAGGATGCACATTTTCTGATTTACTTACTTGGCACACTAGGCACTCAGACGCCATCGTTTCTAGTTTTTTTTTCATTTTAGGGTAGTAGAAAAGTCTTTTCACTCTTTGGTAGGTGGTTCTCATTCCAGAATGTCCCCTAATAGCAGAAGCATGAAGGTTCACCAGCAGCTTTTGTCTCACTTCCCCTTTTTTCCCCCACATATAATCTCCCTTTCTATCTGATTAGTCCCTCTAAAATTGTATAACCTTGATCTTGATTGCTGCTTGAATGAACCTTTTCTAGCATCTTGGGAAATCCTGGGTCATATATGTAACTACCCTTCACCTCCTCAATCCATTCAGGAATCAATGTGATAATAGGTTCACACAACCTATCCTTGTCCTTTTCTGCCGCATCTCTCCTAGATAATGCATCAGCCACAAGATTTTCCTTTCTTTTCTTGTACTCAATCTGGTAATCAAACTCCAATAATTTCAGTAACAATTTGTGTTGTACTCCCTGATGAACCCTAAGGTTTGATTTGTTGGCCCGATCTTTCGATGAGAACGATAAGTCTGGTAGGCGTCGCTCAACTCTGACGATCCTGGCTATGAACACGCAAGGTTCGAAACCACACAATCGCTGAACTGACCGACAAGTCGTTATCAATCATGCACGAATACCCGGTTGACCTGACCACGAAGGTCGATTCCTGCATACACCGAAGAAGCACGCAAGAACAAGATAAAGCAATCTGAAATTACAAATAAAGATTGAAATATTAAAATTGGGATTTTGAAAAGTGGTATTATGGTTGGTCTAGTCGACACAAGCCAATACACGAAGTTGCAACAATGCTAACTTTTAACTAAACAAAATCCAAGGAAACTAGAGGGGGTGCGTCCTCCTTAAATAGGGGATGAGGAGCCACAAATCTAAAAGAAATAGAGGGGTGGGACTAAAGGTACGAATTACTGTTTACGTGAACAGTAATCACACCCCCAGGTGGGCCGGTGGCATATGGGCCAATTCCGGTACGATTACAAGGCCCAAATCGGCCTAAATTAGTGACATAGCACCTTCTTTTGACGATTCCGAAGTCTACAGAAGGAATTTGGAGGTGAGGCTGGATCTGTTGGAAAGATATCATCGTTAGCTTTCCAACAAGCCCAAGAACACCCGAATCGGACTCCGTTTGCAAAAGTTATGTCTGTTTTAAGTTGGTCTTTGTCGGCTGATTCCGAACCGATCGACCAAAATGTATCCAGCTTGAACTCCTGCTTGGCACATGTAGTAGCACCATGGCATGTACACATAGTACCATGGTATGTAGACGTAGCACCATGGCATGTAGACGTAGCTCGATCTAATTGGGTAATATGGCATTGCATTAGCCGAAAGTCCAATTGGAGAAGATGTTGGTGAAGTAAAGGAAGTAGAGGATGCAGTGCAGCAGGTTGAAGCAGTGGTTGTATCCTTAGGGTCGATGTCCTCATCATCCTCCCTTTCTTTAATTTGAGTCGTCCTCGACTCATTCGTTTTCCCCAAGTCATCACTCTCCTGCAAAAGATTAGTAGCAACAGGAGGCAAAGAAATATGCACTTCTTCTAATGGACACTGAGATTCTTTGCAAATCATTGTATGACATTCAGATTCATGTTTTTCCATATCAATGCAATTAGATTTTGTAGCTAACATAACATGAGCTTTCAATTTAATTTCACTTGGAGCTATAATCTTATAATCATCTTTTGTGTTCTCCGTACTTGTTCTCTCATATCTTTCTAATTCATCCTGTAATATGGCAGCAGGAGATATTGGAAGTAAAGTGATTTTTCTTTCTTTATATGTGAAAGTATAATGATTAGATCTACCATGATGTTCAGTATATCTATCATATTGCCAAGGTCTACCTAATAATAATGAGTATGCTTGCATAGGTACGACATCACAATCAACATAGTCATGATATGATCCAATAGAAAATGTACGCAAGACAAGTTTAGTCACCTTCAACTTACCATAAGAATTCACCATTGAATGTAGTAAGGATGAGGGTGTGGTGTTGTGGTCAAGCCAAGCTTCTCGACCATGTCTATGCTAGCAAGGTTGTTGTAACTTCCGCCATCAATGATGACTCTACATGAACGTTCCTTGATGACAAACTTGGATTGAAACAAAATATGACGTTGATTTTGTTCAGCAAGCTCCATTTGGGCACTTAGCACACGCTGGACAACTAAGCTTTGGTACATGTCAGAGGCCTCATGGCTTATATGTTCTTCCTCAGTTTCATCACCTGCATTGTTAGTTGCAACTAAAACTTGTTCTTCCTCAATATCGCTAGCTGAAGTGTACTCACCATTGTCCTTAATAAGTAAAGCTCGCTGACTTGGGCAATCACGCATCAAGTGCCCAAATCCTTTGCAACGGTGACATTGTACATCTCTAGATCGCCCTGTCGAAGCAACGGACGAAACACTTTTTGTAGGGATTTGTACCTCTGTTGATTTGCATGCATTAGGGACATGCACAGGAGTGGAATGGGTAGAAGGGGGCACACGACTTGAGAAGGGTGCCACGTGTTGTTGCTAACTTGGCCGACCTGCAAAAGATCCTCCAAAATTTGCCCTAGGGCGAGACTGTCGACCCTGCACTTCTCTTTCAACTTGGCAAGCAAGATGGAACAAACGAGTGATAGAATTGTATTCTTTATAATCAAGTATGTCCTGAATTTCTCGGTTTAAACCTCCTAAAAATCTAGCCATCTTAGCATCTTCAGTTTCATCTAAACCACAACGCAATAAATCAGTTTGCAATTCTTGATAATAATCCTCTACAGAACTACTACCTTGTCTTAAACGTTGTAATTTATTCAGCAAATCACGAGAATAATATGAAGGTGCAAATCTATATCTCATTGCTCTTTTCAAAGCATTCCATGTTCTAGGTATGTCCTGATGAGTACGACCATATTCACTCCACCAAATAGATGCAAAATCAGAAAACTCACTAGTAGCAACTCTAACTTTCTTATCTTGTGGAATTCATGACAAGCAAATTTTTGTTCTACGGTAGCTCCCATGTGAGATAAGCATCGGGATCATATTTTTCAAAAAAAGAAGGCATAGTGAATTTAATTTTACCAAATGCATTATTATGGTCACGCACCTCACGTTGATTTTGTCCCATACCTTGACGATTATGACGGCCGACGATAGTTACGATCATTGTGCATATTGGCTCCATCTGCTTCCGTATCGCGAGTGTAATTGTTCACATCTTCTTCCACCTCATCGCCCAAGAGCGGACCGCGGTGGTGTGCGGCACGTAGGAGGTGGTGTGCGGCGGCGTGAGGGTCCTCCGCCTTGGCTCATGATCATGGGTCTGTTGTCGCAAGTGGTCGACGCCGAGGAGCGCAACGCGTGTGTGGAGCGCCACGAGATTGTCATTGATCTTATCCAAGGCATCGCGAACACTCTCACCGAGCGAGTGCTCAATGTGCCGCACGAGCTCTCGTGCGAGTGTGAAAGATCCTCACCAAGATGCCCCAAAGAGTGGTCGTTATTGTCTACACCATGTGTAGATCCATGTGATCCTGTCATTGTTAGTAGAAAACAAAGAACCAATCACAGTGTATATGTCCCTATGAACTACTAGATTCTGGAGTTTCACAAGTTGCTCACACTCAAGCTTATACCCAGTTCTTACCAGTTCTTACCAATGCAGCAAGGAAGTGGTACAAACGGCACCTGCTGAGTTAGTAGGAAGTGGAGCTCGGAAGGCTAGTATGCAGCAAAGGAATAGCAATTATTCAATTCAGCATGCAAAGTTGAAAAGCAGTTCAAAGTACTAGTCACAAGTGCTGATCCTAGTCTAATCAAAGTTTAGCTAATCAAAGCCCTACTAAGAGATGTGTACGTACGCACACGCAAAGATAAATGTGACTTAATGTAAGCAATGGAAAACCTTACAACAAGTGCTAGGAGAGACGCTAACAAACTACTCAAACTTCTTTGTAGGGCACAAGATGGTTCACACGATGTAGAGCATAAAAACGGAATAACGTGCAGCGTAAACAGCCCTTTAGTTTAAGCAGAAAATAATAGTTAGTCTCAAGAGATGAAAAAGCAAAGTTTTATATGGCTTATATATACTCGTTTGAAAGGTTTCGATGAGATCTACAACTTTGCAGTTGAGACAAACCCCAAATTCTGATGGGAAGACTAAAAGAAACGGCAAAAACCGAAACAAAAAACTTGTGACGCGAATTCGGAGCCGAAAATGACCGATTTTGGGTTCCCTGGTGGGAGACTAGTGCATTAAGTGGAAAGTATGCGCCCCGTTGTTAGCTTTCCAACGAGTCCAAGAACGTCCAAATCGGACACCATATGCAAAAGTTATGCCCGTTTTACTGAAGGTCTCTCGGAAACGGAATCGTATTTCGGACCGAAACCGACTCGGTTTCAATCTTTAAATTGCTATATCTTTTGATTCTGTGGGCTAATCTTGCAGAAATTTTTTATGCAAACTTGTGGCTATATGTAGAAGGGCTCCACCAGTTTTCACTGATTTTGGTGTAAGCTTGCTTTTCTTTTTTTTTTCTTTTTTTTTTCTACCACGGCTTTTGTTTTGTGTGGCGGCCTGTTTCTCCTTCTTTTTTTTGCCGGCTCTAGGGTTTTCCACAAGTCACGAATACAGCAAAGTGTTCTTTTTTTGGTGCAGATTAGAGGAGTTCTAACCCACGAATTTTCTGTTTTAGATGCAAAAACTAAGAACCCTAAAAGAACGATTAAGCGACGCAAAGGAAAAACACGAGAAGCAATCTAGACAACGACGAACTAGACAATAACTAGAACTAAAGATCAGCAACTAGACACGACAATATAACTAAATATTCAACAAGCAAACTGAAAAGAAAAAATTGCAAAGGCTCAAAGGGCTTGGTATGGATGATAGATGCGAATTTTTTTTTTGGCAATTTTCTGGACTCTAGGTATGAAAAACGAATCTACTACTAGAAAACAGGAAACTCTCACCGAAAAACTGTAGCTCTAATACCACTTGATGAACCCTAAGGTTTGATTTGTTGGCCCGATCTTTCGATGAGAACGATAAGTCCGGTAGGCGTCGCTCAACTCTGACGATCCTGGCTATGAACACGCAAGGCTCGAAACCACGCAATCGCTGAACTGACCGACAAGTCGTTATCAACCATGCACGAATACCGGTTGACTCGACCACGAAGGTCGATTCTGCGCATACACCAAAGAAGCACGCAAGAACAAGATAAAGCAATCTGAAATTGCAAATAAAGATTGAAATATTAAAATTGGGATTTCGAAAAGCGGTATTATGGTTGGTCTAGTCGACACAAGCCAATACACGAAGTTGCAACAAGGCTAACTTTTAACTAAACAAAATCCAAGGAAACTAGAGGGGGTGCGTCGTCCTTAAATAGGGGATGAGGAGCCACAAATCTAAAAGAAATAGAGGGGTCTGACTAAAGGCATGAATTACTGTTCACATGAACAGTAATCACGCCCCCAGGTGGGCCGGCGGCATATGGGCCAATTCCGGTACGATTACAAGGCCCAAATCGGCCTAAATTAGTGACATAACACCTTCTTTTGATGATTACGAAGTCTACAGAAGGAATTTGGAGGTGAGGCTGGATCCGTTGGAAAGATATCGTCGTTAGCTTTCCAACAAGTCCAAGAACACCCGAATAGGACTCCGTTTGTAAAAGTTATATCTGTTTTAAGTTGGTGCTGTCAAGCTGATTCCGAACTGATCTGACCAAAATGTATCCAGCTTGAACTCCTGCTTGGCACATGTAGTAGTACCATGGCATGTACACATAGTACCATGGTATGTAGACGTAGCACCATGGCATGTAGACGTAGCTCGATCTAATTGGGTAATATGGCATTGCATTAGCCGAAAGTCCAATTGGAGAAGATGTTGGTGAAGTAAAGGAAGTAGAGGATGCAGTGCAGCAGGTTGAAGCAGTGGTTGTATCCTTAGGGTCGATGTCCTCATCACTCCCTCTGTCAACCTCTGAGTAGCCATATATTTTAAGCTCTGTTGTCAGTTTTTATGATCAGCGGGTTCCCTAATAAGTAATGTCGCCACTTCTTCAAGGCTTCCAGTATTGAAATCGATTCAATCTCATACACCGATTGTCCAGCTACTTTTGGACCCAAAGTTTTACTATAATATGCAATTGGTCTACCCTTCTGCATGAGTACTGCTCCAATACCAGTCCAACAAGCGTCAGTTTCTAGCACAAATGTTTCTCCAAAATTGGGTAATGCCAATACTAGACAAGTGGCCAGCTTCTGTTTCAACAATTCAAAAGCAGCAGATTGTGCAGTGCCCCATTGAAATGCATCCTTCTTCAACATGTCATGTAAGGGCCTACATATCTTCCCATAATCCTTGACAAAATGCACGTAATATCTTGTTAGCCCCAGGAAGCCTCTCAACTTGGAAATGCTAGTAGGTTGTGGCCAGTTTACAATATCTGAGATTTTACTGGGGTTGGTGGAGACTCCGTCTGCCGAAATGATATGTCCCAAATACTCAACACTGCTTGTTGCAAATGTACATTTGCTCAACTTAATTGATAGATGATTATCTCTCAAACTTCGTAGTACCCATTTCAAATGATTCCAGTGTTTTGTTAGACTCTTGTTATAAACCAGGATGTCATCAAAAAATACTAACACACACTGCCTCAAATACTTTTCAAATATGTTATTCATTAAAGATTGAAATGTTGCTGGGGCATTAGTCAAGCCAAAGGGCATCACAGTATATTCATAATGGCCCATGTGAGTCATGAAAGCCGTTTTGGGAATGTCTTCTTCTTTCATTCTTATTTGGTGATATTCAAATCTCAAGTCTAATTTAGAGAACACAACTGCCCCCATGTAATTCATCTAACAGATCCTCAATAATTGGCATTGGAAACTTGTTCTTGATAGTTTTTGCATTGAGCTGCCTATAATCTATACACATTCTCCAACTCCCATCTTTCTTCCTCACCATGACTGCAGGAGAGGAGTAAGGGCTCATACTGAGTCTTATCTCTTCAGCTTCCAGTAAATTCTTGATGATTTCTTCCATTGCTTCTTTCTGGTAATGATGCACTCGGTATGGTCTGGGGATAGGAGGATCAGCCCCAGACTTCAGAGAAATGACATTATCACAGTCTCTGGTAGGTGGTAGTCCCTTTGTTTCCTAAAATGCATCAGCAAATTCTTCTAGTATTTGTTCCACCTCTACCTCTGTATTCCCCATCTCAACTGTTTTCTCAGCCTTTACCAAATTGGCTTGGATAAGGTACCCCATAACTCTCTTATTGATCATCTTTACTAGCTGTTCATTGTCTATGTTGAAGTTGGCTCTAGGGGTATTGTGGTCCCTGAAAATAATCATCTTACCCTTCTTGGCAATAGTCAAGATTCTCTTTTTTAAATCTAAGCCAATTGGACTATGACCATAAATCCAATCTGCTCCCAGTATCACATCATAACTCTTGAGGTTAAGCAATTGGAAAGAATGTCTAAATCTAGTGCCTTGTATCTGATAATCTGTAGGCTGCACCATTACCTCAATGGTTAACTCTCCCCCTCCAGCCACCTTCACTCTCCTAGCAGGAGTGGATGTTATCACCCCCTACTCTTCAAGGCAAATTCAAAAGCTCATGAAAGTATGAGTACTCCCACTGTCAACTAGAGCTACAACTCCTTTTCCATTGAGCTACATGATCAATGAGAAAGTAGTTGGTCCAGTGGTACCATCTGTTGCATGGTTGGAAACCTGCATCAATTGTTCACTAGCCTCCTCTCTCCCAAGACTCCCAAGAGTCGTTTTATATCCTCCCTCAGGAACCTCATTTGCTTCTGGGTTATCCTCTATCACCTCCTCTTCCTCTAACTCTTGCAAGATGTGAATAGTTCTGTCCACCTTACACCTATGTTATTTGTTCTAGGGTTCCTTGCAGTACCAACAAGTCTGTTCCTTCTTTGCCCCCATGGGTAGTTGACTCTTTTCCTCATTGTTTCTGCTAGCAACCCCCTTTTGACCATTCATTTTAGGGTTCTCATTTGGTTTACAAACAAATATTCCCCTATTGAAGTTGGCTGATGTAGCATTTTTCTTGGCTACTGCTGCCTTCTTTATGTCTTTGCATACCAGTAAGCTTCAATCATCCCCTGTGGCTTTTGACTGTACACATCGTATTTAATCTCTCCCCTTAGCCCTCCAATAAAACAACTTATCAAAAATGATTCATGTAAATAGGGATGATCCCTTTTCACCAGCTCCACATACTCCTCAAATTTGTCGATGTAACTAGGAACAGTCAACCCAAATTGTGGGATGTTCAATAGCTGCTCCACTGCCTCATGCATGCTGGCAACCAAAAACCCGTCACAGGTCATAGAGCATAGTTGTGGCCAAGTAAGTAGCTGCCAAGGAATGCCCACATTCTTCAACTATGTAGCTGCTCTTCCTTGGAAATGAGCTGTTGCCAAGTTGATTCACTGGTCTCCTCGTGTTCCAGAGATTTCAAATAACTTTTCACACTATTTCAGCCAATTCAACACATCATCACCTATAAACAGAGGAATTTCTAATGTCGGCCCCTTAATGATGTCCTCTCCATATGCTGAGTTCCCCAGCCCATTACCTACGTAAGTGTTTCTCTGGGTATCGAACATCTGAACTCCTGGATAATGACTCATATCCTCCCCTCTGAACCCAGTTGTTGCTGTGGCTACACCACTCCTCTAATTGTTCCCATCCTGATGAATTATAGTATTTCCTTGATGTATCCCATGTGGTATAGGACTGATTACTAAAGTTCTCACCGAGTTAGTATACAGAGGACCGGTACAGTTCCCTTGCATATTCGGTTCTATGAAAAAGGCAGACTGTGGCATATTCCCTGTAGCACCCCCTATAGTACTGCTACCCGTCATCATTCCCACATAAAAAGTTGGACAAGGGAAAGTTTGTGTTACCATGTTACTGAAGATTTGACCCCCTGAGTTACCCTTGCCCTCTCAATCACCGCCCTCTTCTCAGGGAATTCTTGTTCCTCTCGCAGTGGTGGAGCCAGGAATCTCCAAAACCTCGGGCACAAAACTAAGTGGCTATAACTAACGTCAAATACTATTCACACCGAGGCATAACAAAAGTACAACACAAATGCACAATTGAAATAAAATTAGAATTCCATGTTTAACGATCCGACAAAATAACTAAAACATGACAAAAAAAATATAGTGGAGCAGTACAAAAGTTAATACCTAATTGTTTCCGGAGGGTTTTGATTGGCCAGAGAGCAGACTGGCAGAGGCTAACCCATGCCACACACCACAGCCCACAGGGAGCGACGCAGGCAGGCTGAGCCAAACGCGCAGGGTCGCACGAGCCGACTCGAAGCGGCGGGCGAGCCAAAGCAGCAAGCACATGGCGGATCTAGGCTCTGGCCGAGGCGCCAGCGAGGAGCTGGCACCGTGGCGGCGCAAGAGGGGAAGCGCCTGGGGAGGCAGAGGCCGTGACGACGGGGACGAGGTGAAATGGGGCGGCAGGGCGGGGGAGAAATGGCGGCGGTCACGGGAGAAATGGGGCGCGCCAGGGAGTCGAGGGGAATGGGGAGGGGCGGCCGGGGAGCCGGGAATGGGAGCGGCGGCCGGGGGGGAGCCAGGGGGGAATGGGGGAGGGGGAGTCGGGGAGATTGGGGGCGTGGGGAGAAGTAGGGTGGGGGGGCGGGGAGATGCGGGGCGTGGGTCGGGGAGCAGGAGAAATGGGGGCGGGAGGGGCACTGGGCGGCTGTTGGTCATTGTCTCGGCCTGCCAGTAAGCCCCGGGCCTTTCTACCTTATCACTTATTTTCTAGGTATATTTACTAAAAAAATTTCACTAATATTTTCTCTGGGCCTCGGGCCGGTTGGGCAACGGCCCGAGGCCCATCTCCGCCCTGCTCTCGCTGGGAAATCATCCATGGTGGAGCACCCCAAGAGTTCAGGAGATTCTTGATTTCTTCCACATCAGTACTTAAGGACTTCAGTTCTAGGATCTCTCCTTTTAATGTCGCGATCTCCGATCTTGCATCAAAGTTTCCTTCCTCCTCCACCAGACTCCCATTAGAACAAGTCTTTGTCATCACCTTCCTGGATTTCGGGATCGGTTCAAGGGATTTTACGAGCACGAATGCCAACCTTTCCCCTCTGCCTCCCAAACTCCTCACCACCTCCTTGCTTCACTCACTTTGGATCCAGGGGTTTTACAGCCCGCCTAGGCCAACCGGGAACCTAGATGATGAAACCCTCACCTCCGAACTTAGGATTGGATCGGTTCAGGGATTTTACAAGGAAATCACTCGATTTCACTCAACCATTACCGATTCAATCCCCTTCCGAGAATTAGGCTCTGCTATGATACCTTTGTCAGATCCGGCTAGAAGCGAATCTGATTTGAATGAACTGATACATAAAATGCTACCGTAAGGTAAAGTAACTAGGGTTCAAGATGTTCTAAGCTAAACTACGGAGACTAGAGAATATGCGTTTTTCATGCTACTTCCATTCCACGCCATCAGGGTTTAAATACCCAGTTTTTAACTGTGGTTTTACATAGTCTTTAATCCAGCAAAGTTACTAAAGTAAAAGCAGATGTTCAAAGATGAAAAACGACAAATCCTGACATCTCCGCGTGCCGTAATTGCCATAGTGAGCTTCAACGCTCTTAGATTCAGTCTTCCCTCGCCACCAAGCATCTGAGCCATTGATTGCTTCTGAAGTGAACTCGTCAAAGCGTTGCCTTGGCTGCAGAATTCTCCTTGAGCCTTCTCGACAAAACGAAAACCTGACAACGCCCTGTTTAATTTAGTGTATTTGTGCTCATAGATAAATAAAGACAATAAAGGGTTTGCCATCTTGTGTGATATATCCAAAATCTCAACAAAGGAATAAAGCCGTGTCGATTTGACCTCTAATTTGGCAGTCGTGCAGCTACCTCAAGATAATAACAAAATGATAATGTGATCTGTGCAATCTGCAGAGTGTAATCTAGAAGACCTGACCACTTGCGTGATTGCGTCTGCATTGTTGTTTTTGTTCGTAGACGAGATTTTCGCTGCATTTCAGTATCAACAATCGAAGCAACGACGACGTCTTGGTCAGTTAATCACTCGGTCTCTGTGCTAGTGTACATGTACTGATGTACCGGCTCTACATACCTCGACGGAAGCATGAATTAGTCAATTATGCAGTACGTACCTTTGTCCTATGAACTATGAAGGCCTCTTGTCTCGTCGCCGAAATCAGTCAATGGCACGAAGTCTTCGTTTAAAATGACAGTACGTAACATCCAAATGCCTTTGGCTATCTATAGACTACAGAGGTAGTTTCCAAGTACTCGTAATAGTAGACTTTCTGCGAGCTTCCATCACAACGAAGTCACTCACGCTGGCGCAGGCGCAGGCGCAGGCGCCCACTAGTTGCAAACTGACCTCTCAATTATGTCTCGGATTACCTTCAAACAGTCAAACACTGCCATTGGACAAGTTGAGCCCGCCATAGATTGTAGTTAATCATAGAAGAAAATCGTATACATCGAAGTAAAACATGCACTAGACAGTAGTGGGCAGGTCAATGGTAACTCGGTAAGAACATGTGCCCGGGACTGAATTTGGTTGCAGTCTAATGCCAGTCTCGAATCACAAGTCAAATCGACCACCTACCACAGATAAACAGCGTAAGTTAGCTTACTCTGACTCCGAATAAGCCCAGTTTCAGGGATGATTTGGGCACGTAGTTGCAGGGAGCAGAGAATTCTACACTTGGACATTTTATGGCCCGTGTGACCTGTCCTCACTTTCAATGGATTGCATCTTCGTGGAGCCCTGTTTATGGCGTTAAGCCCATCTTTAAATTGCGCATGGACCAGTTAGCACCTTTGTAGAATTCCGTGTCCTCACTTTCAATGGGTTGAACGCATTGCTGGTGTCCCCAGTTATCACCTTTGTAGAATTGTAGCTGTCAAATATGCACTTCAATACTACATGACTAAGATGTATCGGAAACAGTAGCGATCTGTATGGAGCAGCAAATAGGGGCATCTATTTCACATGGACCAATGGAAAGCATGCATGTAATTATGCAGATCAAACCACAGCACACTACGTCAAAAAAAAAGACCAGTAAGTGGTAACCAGAAATTTAAGGTACGAAAAATGGAGCACATAATTGTAGATTCCAAGGAAACGAAGAGAAAAATTTCGGGAACGCAGAAAAGACCATCACCAGCAGTCAGGCAGCAGCAGTCATGCGCAACAGAGCCGACAAGAACTGGTGCAAGAATCAATGAATTATAATGACTAGGCTGTCAAATCGCTTTATTAGGATAAGAGTACCTTCAATTAGTGGCAGAGGGTTCAAAAGTTCCCTGTCAGGCAAGTGATCCGAAGCTTTTAGGTAAATGATTGAGTAATTTTTTAGGCTAGATTGCCAGTAGCATTAGTCCTTTATCACTACTAATCGATGATAATCATAGATTGTATAGAACCCGGCAGATCATCAGTTCAGTACTACTCCAAAACTTCCATAAATTCAGAAACCGTAGCGTAAAACCGAAATGAACGTACACGGGCACAGTCTTCTTCCTCAAATTTGGATTGCTTCAGGCTGTAAAACATGATCAAATGTGGTCATCATGGATACAAAATACAAATCGCTATAGAAAACATTAACTACAATATTAACGAAATGCCTCAGAAAAACCAACGTAATAGGAACATCTACTCAAATGACAGAAATTTGTAGTACTAGCAGATACTAAGTGTGGAGAGATAGAAGGAGCAGAGAAGTCTTTTTTTCTCTGACGCGAGGCCTCAGAGTCGTGTCATTTCTTAATGTCATGTCTCGAATGCTCACCATGACGCTCGAGGAAATTCTACGCAATCATGCAGACTCGATACCAATAGCCCAATACCACAGAGGGCGCACGTCTGGCATACAATCCACTGATCGAATGGAAAAATTGTCAGAAAACAAAACTCAAAACAAAACTCCTTTGCAACAGTCATAGGGGCATGCCCTCCTCTCCTCCGCAGATTCTGTAACAACCAATAATGATTATTGAGATCAAACAACACGTTTATATTTTACAGTTATACAGGCAATCTTCCTGCTCCTTTATTGAGCACTAGAAAGACAGTAGAGGGGGCAAGAAAAATGCATATTTGATTTATTACAATCTAGTAGGGGGGAGGATCAATGAGATTAATGATCAGAAAAATACAAACAGAAGGGTTCTCAAAATACAAGGAGAAATGCGAAAAGTGATCCAAAGCCGGCAATTAATTTTCTGGTTTATGATAAGATCCAGTATACTAATAACAAGTAGGGCTGTCCTTCTCAATAAAAAAAGTAAAAGAACAAAAGGTACCAGGCAGTGATATCACTGATATGTAGTGGATGCGGAACATGGTGGACCGAATCATCAAATGCTTCTTGCACACAATACTCCATCGATTAAATAACAGACGAGAAGCGGCTACAATGCAACTTCATCATGATGAGTGACGTATAGACAAAGGAGCTCGTGAACTCGCAGCGCCACTGAACATGGTGGGTTCATTTCAAAGAAACAGGGAGAATATTGTTGTCAGCCTATGGCCGGCCATGAGGCCATCTGTTTATCATGGAAAACAACAAAGTAGAAAGTACACAACCGTTTGGAATATAGGTGGACTTACTGTTAGCGGCAGAACAACGGAATAATGCCATACAGTTATATTTCTACGTGTAATGTACTAATGTCATGTCTTCTCCTAGTATCAACACAAAAATAACATTATACAGATTCCTAGTGTAATTCAGTTAAATTCGTAGAAAAATATAGAAAAAGAAGGAAATATATAAAACAAAGAGTGATAAGTAATTTTTTTTAGATAATGAAAGAGATCAAACATCTCCCTCCGCCTACACAGCCCAAGAGTGGCAAGTAAATGGTAGAGCAATTTAACAAATACTTTGCAGTCATATTTCAGCAATTGCAACGCGAAACATCCAATCTTCCATTAGCATCATGCTACAAACTACAACTGCTGAAGTAAATGAATTAGTAGAAAGCCTTACATACCTCAGTTATTTTCTGAGCTAATACATGGGACAGTAGTACATGAGTATAACAGGAAGCAAAGGTCATCTAGGAGTAAAATACTATCTATTCACTATGGTGAAGTATCTTGGTCGAATAAAAATAAATTACACACAGATCAACAGAACTCACATTCAGAATACATACAGAGCAAAGTGGCAGAGAGGCTGTATATAAGATATACATTTGATTATTAAGAAAATATCAAGAAAGATATGTCTAAAATTACAATTCCAATCCCAACTAATTGTCGTGGTGAAGCAGCTAAAAACCCAAGCTAACATTCCCCTATACCAACGGAGGATCCTAATTTCAAGAACATAACAAAATTTTGCTATCTCAATTCGCCTATAATCATCTAATCACAATAAATAAC
Organism: Hsuehochloa calcarea; assembly: GCA_036346395.1. NCBI lineage: Eukaryota > Viridiplantae > Streptophyta > Magnoliopsida > Poales > Poaceae > Hsuehochloa > Hsuehochloa calcarea. The sequence continues at coordinate 55,052,012 of CM070593.1, read as the reverse complement.
CCACCTTACAGAGCACATTTTACACTGAACCTAATCGTGGGCCGTGGCATAACGTCGAGCACATTGCGTGCATTGGATCCTAATGGTAGAACACGACCTGCGGGACAGCGAGACCGGCGTCCTTGAGGAAGGGGACTACCTGCGGGCGCTCGGTGAGGTCGCGGTAGAAGGCGTACTCCGCCTCGTAGTCGTGGAGGTCAAGCTCGGTTTTCTGGTTGCTGTGGTAGTGGTGCTTCGCGTCGGCCGCCTTTCCGAACCCGAACACGCTCACCTTGTCGCACACTCCCACCGCGACCATGATGGCCTGCATCCCGGACGAGTAGTGGAACATGGCCGCGTCGTGCGCGCGGCTCCACTCGTCGGCCGCTCGGCCGGTCTCGGTGACGAAGCGGCGGAGCGAGTAGTACTTGACGATGCGCGCGCAGAGCACGTCGAGGCGGGGGTCGGTGACGGAGATGGGGGCGGCGTGTCGTGAGGATGAGGCGTTGCAGGCGGCGACGTCGAGGAAGTGGGCGGCCTGGCAGATGTAGAGGAGGATGGGGACCCCGTCGCCGTATGGGTGGCAGAAGCAGCCCGGGCGGCGCGCGCAGAGGTGGAGAATGTTGCTGTTGATGAAGGAGAGGTTGGTCTTGGCGCCGACGTGCGCGGCGAAGCCGGAGATGCGGGCGTTGTTGAGGCGGAACACGGCGGTGTGGGAGTCGATGAGGGAGCCATGACTGGAGCGTAGGAGGATGCCGCTGTTGCCGACGACGGCGCAGGAGGGGATGCGGCCGGGGAGGGAGAGGAGGGAGGGGAGGTTGCGCAGGACGGCCGGGTCGTGGCGGCGGAGGCGGTGCCAGGAGAGGAGCGCGCGGCGGAGGTACGGGTCGCGGAGGAGCTCCTGGCGCGGCAGCGGGTGGAGGAGGGGGTCGGGGTCGTGGTCCAGGTGGCCGCGGCGGTGGATGGGGAACTGGTGGTGGCGAAGGTGGAGGGGGTGGGGCCTGTCGCGGCGCCACCCGCGGGCGCGCGCGGAGGAGGCCGGGAGGCGGCCCTCGAGGAGGTCGTCCATGTCGCGCCGCAACGACGCCTGGGAGGGATCAACGGCGGCCAGGCGGAGAAGCGTGGCGTTGAGGCGAGCGGGATCGAGCTGTGGCGCAAGCACGGGCGCGGGGGCGACGGCTCGGCGGAGCGCGGAGGGAAACGAAGCTGCTCCGCACAGCACGACGAAGAGCACCGCGAACGGGCGCTGCAGAGGCCGCTTCATCGCCCCCGCTGCCGCCGCGGGCTAAGTGGGTCGGAGCCGCATGGGGGGAGGCGCGTCATGGAGGGGAGGGGTCCGTCATCCGTGTGAGCCGAGCTGCCTCCGAGTGGGCGGGGGAGTGGTACGGCGAGTTTTTTATTGGACGCGATGTATTCGAGATTTCGAGTTGGCGAGGTGGGATTATACAGGTGCGAGATGCCGAGATATATTTGTGGTTTGTTGGACTTTGGGTTCGGAACAGGGTATCCAATGTGCTTTGCGAGTCGGGGTTTTTTTAATAGTTAGTGGTAATTTTATTTTTAATATATATTATATTATTTTCAGAGATAATATATATAATATATAACTTTAGTATATTTTTAATATTTATAATTTATAATTTTTTAAACAAGTTAATATATTAACTGATATATCATATTTTATTTTGTGTGCTATGTAAATGCTCTCATCCATATTAATTCTCTCTCGGGTTCGGACATTTTTTTTCTTCGGCATTGGAGGGCGAAATGATTTTACGTGGGAGGCAGAAGCAGGGCAGGGGGTGTGGGGCCCACCAACATGGCTTGTGGTGTGGGCACTTGACAGTGTTCTTTAGGCGTGAATGCGTGATCGAAGCAAAAACTGAACGAGTCTACGCCACACCACATGCCGTTTTGATGATTATATACGGGCCTCTGTTGCGACACTTTTAACCACAGCAAGCGAGGGAAGAAACTTGACATTATTCGGAAACCAGAACAATGGATATGTACGTTTCCTTATGTTTTACGTGTCTGTAAAGAATTTTTGAGCTCATCAAAAATTATTTATTAGCGCCCTACTCTCCCAGCCTGCGTTCGTGGACTTGGGGTCAACTTAAGCCGGACCGGTCGGCCTTCGGAAGATGCATGCCCTGATGTTGCCGTCCCCAGTCGTCCTGGCCTTGTTTTCTCCACTAAATCCCATCAGATAAGTGAAGTCCTTTGGATTAATCTGGTTTACGTCGCTCTCCTTGTTGTGGCCTACTGCTGCTCAACTTTTATCATTGGCATGACCATGTGGACTCCTTGCATTTGCCGATGAATTATCTAGTCTCTGTCCACTGCTCGTCCAGTCGTACTACAACACAAGCGATGGATCCTTGCCGTGTGTTATTCCATTAACGCCCTTGACTTATGCGTATCCATGCATCCCGACTTTAGCTCAGTCGGAATCCACAATGGCAAGCAATAAGAATCTCTAAGCACTTTTGAGCAGCCCATGATTGATTTGGAAACTGGAACATTCGGTGCAACTGCACTGCAGACAAAGCTGTACCAGGAAGGTGTTGCTCGGCGTTCGCTCTTAGCCGGCATAAAGGCCTAAATTACACGCTGTCTATCTAAACCAAACTCAACGAACCCGACACGTACGTCTGGAACGGGACATGAGACACTGATAGCACGAAAAGGATTAGGACGAAGAAGACAAAAGGCTACTTCTGCCTCACCATCATGTGAAGGAGAAGAGAAGTGGATGCTAGACAGTTCGGTAGAAAGGTGCTTATGCTCGATCACCGATTAAGGCTCAAATTCTCAGACCAAGGGAGGTCTACAGATCAATGGACGCGGATATATATAGGCTCATGGAATGACAAACTACGTTACCCTGAGAACATTTCCTTTACTTCCAACAACTTTTATGCTGCCGATGTTCCCACTTATAAAAACGGTTCGGCCACGAAAAAAATCTGTTTTTTTTTTGCATAGATAGGGCACAATATAATATAACATACCACAAAATTCCAAATCTAAATTCGATTTGTACATTGAGAAACAAAAAAGACAATTTTCGGTGAAAATGGCTTATCTACGCAAAAAAAAAAAAATCAGATTTTGTTTTGATTATTTAGACCGCTTTTTTAATGAGTTGGAACACCGATAGAACGGAATTTATTGGGAGCACTGAATGTTTTCTATATACCCTCTTGGACACGCCAAGAGTGGAAGGAACGACGAGTCCTGCTTCTGCCTGCCTTTGAACGGGAGCAGCAGACTGGGGAGTGGGGAGAGGGCGACCTGGGGAAAGCTCCACCGCGAGCGCTTTGACGTGAAAGGCAAGAACTCAAGAAACCTCACTGTACCAAGTTACCATCATTTTCTGCAGGTGGTGTCTTGACTGCTCTTTGGGTGTCCGGTACAGAGGGTGAGAGACAGAGGGATGATACCATGATAACAGCTCATTTAGAAAACTATAATCGAACACATGTTTTGGAATGCAAATTTGCTGGGATGAAATAGAAGACTATTCCACACATCTGGTAGCAATGCGATGGAATGTCAAGTAAAAAAAGGGTGTGGGTTAGCATTCGTACATTAGGCAAGAGATGTTACTCCGGCAGCAAATGAACCGGCTTGAGAGCATTGGAAGGGAAAATTGTCAGCGACCAGGTTTCCATCACATTTTCGTAACAGCTGGCAGCGTGTACCATCTAGATATTTGCTACTCCAACTACGTATGCATTCCAAGCGTCTCCTTGATTGAAATGCTGTAATTCTTCGTACTTCACATCACGGTTAGCGTTATACTCCTTGGCATTTTCAGTTGATTGGGTATTTGGCATCTCCCTGATCCAGACGTGGATAGATTTAAATCCAGCTTCCTCCAAGCAGTCCTTGATTTCTGGTATCGACCACCTGCAAAAGGGCAAAAGGAATTACAATTTTGAAGATATTCTTCCTCTATGTGCATAGAAGAACCAAGATGTCTTGCCATTCCAATGCATAATGTCCATACTCCAGATGCAAAGATAACATGGCGAGGAAGCTTTGCTGGTATTGCAGAAGTGACCACTAACAATAACTGAAGAACGTCCAAAAGTTCATAGTCCTATTTATGAAAAATACAAAGATATGGCATAGGAAAAAGAGTCCTGTCACAGAAATAACCACAGCAACTGGCTGGCATCAATTGTATCACAGATGCCACAAGTCAATCTCATGACATCGCCTTTGGTTATTCCCTGAACTAGTGCACTTCATAAAACATCAACCTAATTCCCCCCTGAACCAGGACTTCAGATTTTGTGCAACCAGGACTCTGGGAGACTGGACTAGGGAGTAGGGCACTATAACAGTCACAGATGGCTGGTCACAGTACCATCAAAGTATCAAGGTAAAATGTTGTCAATTTTTACCTAAATTTTCTGTGTGAGTAATAGTTCTTGGAAGAGTAGCAACCTTGCAGGTTTTCCATAACAATCCACCCAGTGAATGGGAAAATAAGCAACAATTCTGAACTAAAGTGTTGCCAAGTAATATATAAGCAGCTTACAGGCGCCAATGGTATGTGAAAGCATGCCGCAGCATTTGCTTCTTTCCAGCTTGAAAGTGGAGGCTGATCCTTGTTTGGCGACTTATGATATCAAAGTCTTCTTGCTCCCAGAAATACTGCATCCATAGTTGTATATAAGAACAAAAACTTCTAGAGCTAATATTACTCTACAAGATTATGAGCTCTTGGTAATTGAGCAACTGAAGACTGCAGTTAATATCAACTTGCAAAGACAATACAAGGCCACAGATTATATGATAAGTGTGAAGGATGTTGAGTCCCAATATGCAATGGAGATATTATAATCTTTATGTACTACCGCATATCCAAGCTAAATTTCAGCAAACCTGGCAAGAGTGTTATTTAAGAAATAAACTTAGCATAATTGCCATGTAACCCATAAAAGATAAATTCTTTCTGAATTGCTAAGTTCAAGCTGTCTTAAATTTAGCTAACTACATGACGATATAATAGTACGTCAAATAAAATATGTAGCTACAAAAAATGGTTTGGTATGTCAATAGAAAATCGTATTGCTCAGATAGTAAAGTGATACACTTGGAACATTTTTTATGTCACATATTACTACTACCACATGTTTCTATTATTTATTATAATTTCAGATTTGTTAGCATATTGCAAATTCTTTGTACAAATACTGCAACGTTTTATCAGAAAGAATGCAACCTCGCCCTAAAATACAGTAACTTTAGAACATTCTGTGTCTACCAAGTTTCTAACTACTTTACAAGGTAGGCCTCAATGCACTGTAACTAGTATTCATTATTCAATGCTATAACTCAGACTCACAGTGAAGCTGGGGAATTTCCTCTGGAGACGAAGCTTGCGTTCAGATGATGTGCCACCATATACATCCATTACAAATATACCACCCTTTTGAGAGAGCACTGAAAGCATGCCTGAAATACAAAACCAAGTCCTTTCGCCTGTGGAGGCAACAACAACTGTAGTTGAATGCACAAATAATATCTCTTCCAGGCAAAGCTACATCTGATATGGTCGAATTGGCTAAGCATTTTGGAATAACAGGATCTGACCGCTCGCAGCTGTTAGTTTCTGTAGAGCCATCATCAGTGGTTACGTGTAAACCTTGCACCAGATCACTGACCTTTGGCTTGACAAGGAGCTTCCTTTGGCTGCAGAACATTTCCATGGAAAAGCAACATTCTTGAATACCCATCAGCTCCAATCTTGCTCAGGTTGTTTTCGAGACACCACTCAAGTGCCTCAAGGTCCAAATCTAAGCCGATAGCTGTTCGTCTTGCATCAGTGCGAAGCCACTCAGTACTGCTAACACAAAACAATAGATCATGAGCAACACATGATACACTGATGCACCTGACTAAAGCTAAATAATCTCTTTGTTGTTGAACACCATCGATATCAGGGCCATCATTTCTTGCTAATGGGACCCCTAAAATCCTCAACGACAGATGCACAGTGCACACAAGGTGTTTGTGAAAATGATAGACAGGAAATTCATGTAAAGATAGCTGCTTAGTGCTTTGACCTGAGGAGGGCCGTGCCACAGAAATCCTCCTGCAGGTGCAGAGGGACGCGTCCACCGACGTACATCAGGAAGAACTTTTGCAGGTAACTGATGTCCCCTTTTGGCGACTGAACACAAACACATATGACACATTGGCATTTCGTCGAACAAGTTATGAGCACGGATATTTCCACAGATCTAAGTTACAATAGAAGCTAGCGAGGTTACCTGCACAGAGAGCTGGTATAGGTGGAACTTGGAGGGCATGGAGCCTACTTGCCACTGGTTCTGGTTGCCTGCTTCTGCGTCTGCCTCTTGTTCGTCTTCCGCTGCTGCTTCTTCGTTAGAATCGTCATCGTCGGAGTCCTCTGGGTGGGGCGGTGGCGCGTCATAGGCAGATGAAGGCAAGTCGTCACCGTCTTCGCCCCCGAAGTGTGAGGCACGGCGGCCGCGGCCATGACGGTGCGACTCCTTCGCCCTCTTCCCGCTCTTACCCATCGGTGATCGGTGTGTGTTTGTTTAACGGACACTCGGACAGGTCTTTTATAGCGTTTTAACGAAGACTTTTTGGAGAGAGTTTTTTTTGCATACAAGTCCTTATAATTTTTGTATCTGTACACTTCACCGTCTTCGCCCCCGAAGTGTGATACATGCCTCGCTCCTCCCCGTAACGGGCAATTCGTCGAACACCATGGACGCGCCTCCGCCCGCGCAGCCGGACACGGCGGCGCCGACGCCCTCCTCGACCTCAGCTTCTGCTTCCCCTTCGGCGCCACCCATAAATCCCACGCCTTCCTCCTCCACGGCCGCACCACCCACCTCCGACTCCACCCCTGCTCCCACTCCCACTCCCACCCCAGCCCCCGCCCAAACCCTAGAGCCCCCAACCCCCAACCCCGCCAGCGCGCGGCCGCCGCCGCCGCGCATGAGACCGCCGTACACTCATCTGGCTTCACCCATCACGATGTCCTCTCCCGCCACAGCCGCAGCCTCCTCCTCCTCCTCGGTTTCCGTTCCCGCCTCCGCGGCTTCTGCCTTGCCAAGGGGAGGAGGGGTCGCCCTTGGCTTGCCGGCGCAGCCGCGTGGAGCGCAGACACCCATAGGCTACACTGGGTTCGTGCCACCGCCGCCGCTCGCTCACCAGTTCGGCTCAATGCACCGCGGCCCCGACCAACCCCCGCCGTCCTCTGCACAGGTCTGTATCTAAGTCTTAGCTCGGTCTTCTATATTCTGGCGTGATTAAACTCGATAGTATCGATATTTCCATCTGGCGAGGCAAGAAATGAGCTGGATTTTAGTTGGAAGTGGCACTTTTTAGATAGTGATTGCATGATATCTGATCCTAGAATATAGTTTTTCTGGACGAAACGATGACTTATGAGGATTAGGTACGCTTGGTTGATGTTTGAAGCTAGTAACCTGCAGAATACTGGAACCCAAGCAGGCAATTTTAGTTCCCCTTTATCGGGCATGTAGTGTCTGAATAACGAGGCTCCAAGTCTTTTGAGGCAATACATGTCTTTTGCGATGTTTGTGCTATAGGGATTTGGCTGTGTAATTCTTTCCTCCTGCTATGTTAACCCTTGGCATCCAACCATCCGTTACTGGAATTGTCAAATCCAGCTAACGTTTGTGGATATAGAAGAATTGTTAATGTTGCAGGCAATTCATCCACTTCATCCATGCTCTGCTCTGAAAGTTTAAATGGATATTCTTGAGCTGTCATAATTATTCTGTTTTAGTGAGTGCACTTATTTATGATTCTTAATTATTATAATTATGTCCGAACCATAGTCACCAGATTCACCACAACCCCCGTGTACCACGTACCGGATTCATCGACTTGGGTACAATTCGTGGGACAGGGTACACCACTCCTATGTAATTTAGAAGGAAAAGTGGCGTACCACGTCCCGCGACCTGGTCGACCCACGTTCCTGGTGACTATGGTCCGAACTGCACGTTTGGTGATTTTTCATTGTCAATAAATTGCATTTTTTCTGTTCTTTTTATTAGCAAAGATTCCTAATGATGATTATGGCCTTCAGCTTAGGCAACCTGCCCCTGGGATCCAGAATATTGGGATGATTGGTTCCCTTAACACATCTCAAATGAGACCACCAGCAGTCTCTGGTCCACAGCAGCCAAGGCCAGGTCTTCCATCATCAACAACACCATCTCCATTTGGTAGCCAAATGCCAGGTTCACAAGTAAGAAGCCTTTCACTTCTAAAAGCAAAGTCTAATTTATCTGTAGGCAATATTTGTGTTTCAATTATGTGCAATATACTCCCTCCAGTCACAAATACATGTTGTTTTGTGATACGTGCAATCAAACTTTCAAAACTTTGGCTATCGATATCTTTTTGAATATTTAGATTGGATACATGAAAATCATATGTATAGATGTGTCTCAAAAAGTATTTTCATAATATTATAATTTTATTAGGTGTTATAACTATGTTACAATAGAAACCATTGGTCAAAATTGCATTTTTCTGACTGTGTCAATGTCCAAAACGACATGTATTTATGACTAGAGGGAGTACTTGATTATGTAATTTTGATTTATTCATAAATGTTGATATAAATTGTGTTTCCTTTAATGTATTTGGCTTGAGAAGTGTATTGAAAGATTCTTCCAAATGCGGATTAATCGTTTATGAATCCACAAATGCATTGGCTGAGTTCGGTTTATTTTATACAATAATGAGTTTTAGTGGAACTAGGCAATTAGCACCTTCATTACTTTTTCTTATTTTCTATTCTACCTTTCAATTACAAGGGAATACTCCACTTATTTATTCCAGTTCGTGTCATGATCTCTGCTTGATTAAACTATTTTCCCACAGAAAACCCCCACCCATGCTTTAACAAGGCCCCTGTCTGCGGGTTCTTCTCCTTCAACGACTTTACAGCAAACTCCGCCAAATGTATCTTCACCATTTAGGCCCCAACAGAGGCCACAAGTTCCACAACCAAGACCATACCATGTTCCACAATCTGCACCCGTGATTTCGCATCAACAGAACATACTTTCAGCACAGCAGCAACAGCAGCAGCAACCACAGCACCAACTTTTGCAGCAGCAGCAAAGTCAGCCACAACATTCCTCACAGCAAAATCAGCAAAATGCAACACTAAAAAACCAGCAGCAGATTTCTCAGCAGCAAGCTGTTCGGGCTCCTGTGTCAATGACTCAGAAACCTGATTATCCCGCTACACTACAACATACTAATACGCAACTTGTGGACATGGCTTCCATCGATGCAGATGCTGGTGAATCTGGTAATCGGCTACTCTCCAAGAGGACTATACATGAATTAGTTGCACAGGTATGCTGCAGCTTTCTGAACTGCCATGTTGTTATGGACTCATTCTTTGGAAAGAATTATACACGGCGGGCTAAGCAATTGCCGGACGCGATTGTGCAGAGTCCGACAACAATACGTTCCAGCAGTAACCAGTTTGACTCTGTCTCTGCTCCGTAACAGCACCAAGTTGCCTGTATGCTTGTGCAATGCAAATTCTTAATATAGATTGCATTAGCTATTAGGTAAGCTGTGATAGGAAATATCCCTTCTGGATATTAGTGAGTTATGATTAGGAGTATCCCTTCCGGATACTTAATGGTTAGTCCTCCATAAAAAGGCATCTACGGATTGTATTTAGGAAGTAAGAAATATATTAAGTTGCTATCTTTTCTCTCCTTTGCCGCAAGGTCTCCAATCTGGCCGGGGACAAGCCCCGACCGACGGCCACCGGCGAACTCCATCGTTCGCCGTATCCACTACATTCCAATCCCGAGTCACGTTCCCATCTTCTTTCTTCCTTGCGACATCAACTCAAACCCAGTCGTATCAATTTGGTATCAGAGCCAAATGTCGTGCCATCCTTCATGTCTGGCGACGGCCCTGAAACACAGGCGGCAACCGCCGCCCATGGCCGAGATGATTCTGCCAAGTTGGATCAAATTCTTGCCCAGCTCTCCATGTTGAACCATCGATTGGATAGTCACGATTTACGGATTTTGCGCATAGAAAAATTCCAGACCGGAGGGCGAAGCGGCGAGGTATTGACGCCTCCACTTCAGCCGGCCGCACCAGCGCGGGCAATCGGTGGTGGCCGGTTGGCGGAAGAGGCATTCAGTGTGCCACGATTCCATAAATTGGAATTTCCCACGTATAAAGGAGACGACGATCCCTTACCATGGATCAATCAATGTGAATATTTTTTCGGAGGCAGCGTACCATGGTGGAAGAGAAGGTTTGGCTTGCCGCATACCATCTCACTGGCAACGCTCAACTTTGGTACTGTCAACTCGAGCGCGACGAGGGTATCGTGTCTTGGCCTCGCTTCATCGATTTTGTGAACATGCGTTTCGAGCCTCCATTGCATAGCAATACGCTCGGTGAATTGGCTCACCTTCGGCGGACCGGGACGATCCAGGAATACCAACAACAATTTTTGGCGCTCCTTTGTCGCACCGAACAATTCTCGGCTAAACAGCAGGTTCAATTATTTACAGCCAGTTTACGTAATCCATTGAAAACGGACGTGGAGCTCCAAATCCATCCAATCTGCAAACAACAATGAGCCTAGCCCATGCATATGAGCACCGTGGTGAGGACGACATGTCCGACGCGCTGCCACAAGTCCGCGGGACATCTACATCGCATTTTTCTACCCCAATCCCACATCGGACGACCAAGCTGACGCCTGCTGTTGTCGGTTCGACCATGCCAACTTCTGGTTTGACCGCGCTGGTTGTCGGCTCAGCCAACCTTTTGGCGCCGATAGCATCATGTCAGCCGTTGCTTCCAGCACCAACGAATTCCAGGTTTCGCCACCTTACACCAGCGGAGATGAATGGCTATCGTCTCAAAGGATTGTGCTACAACTGCCCGGCCAAGTTCACATGTGATCATGCTTGTTCGTTCAAAGGCATTTATCTTCTGGAGCTTAATGACGAGTCCAGCGATGACTCGGTCGACACTGATGTGCAAATCTCCTTGCATGCAAGCACGAGCATGAGTTCAGGCCACACCATGAAGCTCCGGGTATCAATTCAGGGTGTCCTCCTCACGACATTGGTGGATTCCAGCTCGACTCATAAGTTTTTGGCCGACGGCGTGACCAATCGCGTTGGCATTCACCTTACCCCACTCCCTAGGATGAAGGTCACGGTGGCCAATGGTGATCGTATCGCAAGCTTGGGGGTGCACCGCCGCGGCTTGCGCATCGATATCAACAACGAGTCTTTTAACATCGATTGCTACATGGTACCATTAGAAGGCGTTGACATCGTGTTGGGCGTTCAGTGGCTCCGCGCTCTCGGGCCTATCGTTTGGGACTTTGATCTTCTCACCATATCGTTTTGGTGGCGGGATCACCAGGTAACATGCCAGGGTCTCACCACTGGCCGCGACGGCTCGTGAGTCCTTGCATGCACTCAGGACGTATTGGCTGATCTGCCGCTGGAATTTGCGCCCATATTCGATGTTCCACGTGGCCTTCCTCCACCCCGCCATCATGATCATCGCATCCATCTCCTCCTTGGAACAGCTTCCATCCCCGTTCGCCCATACCGATATCCGCAGCTTTTGAAGGATGAAATTGAGCGCCAATGTGACGACATGCTTCAACAAGGAATCATCAGGGAGAGTATGTCAGCCTTTTCAGCACCGGTTCTATTGGTTAAAAAGCACGATGCTACTTGGCGTTTTTGTGTCGACTATCGCGCCTTGAATGACAAGACCATAAAAGACAAATTTCCAATTCCGGTCATCGATGAGCTATTGGATGAGCTCAAGGGCGCCTGTTTCTTCACAAAGCTGGACCTACGTAGCGGCTATCACCAAGTTCAAATGCATCCGGTTAACATTGAAAAGACTGCTTTCCGTACGCATCACGGTCACTTTGAGTTCCTGGTTATGTCTTTTGGCCTCACTAACGCTCCAACGACTTTTCAAGCCCTTATGAATGATGCTCTTAAGCTTTTTTTTGCGTCGTTTCGTCTTGGTGTTTTTTGACGATATCTTGATTTACAGTACATCTTGGTCAGCATACCTTCAGCAGGTGCGCGCTGTTCTTCAACTCTTATTCGACCACAAGTTGTTCCTCAAACGCTCCAAGTGTTCTTTTGGTCTGGACTCGGTTGCCTATTTGGGTCATGTTATCTCTGGTCGAGGTGCGGCAATGGATCCATAAAATGTTTAGGTAGTGGCAAATTGGCCTGTTCCTACGTCAGTCAGAGCTTTGCGAGGGTTCCTTGGTCTTACGGGTTATTACCGTAAATTTATCAAAGATTATGGCTTCATTGCAACTCCCCTCACCAAGTTGACAAAAAAGAGGGATTTGTCTGGAGCGACAAGGCTGCTTATGCGTTTCCGCCCTTAAAACGATTCTCACTTCCGCTCTGGTTTTGCAACTTCCCGACTTCACTGGCCCGTTCACCGTTGATTGTGATGCGTCTGGAACCAGATTTGGTGCTGCCTTACATCAAGGGGATCATCCTTTAGCGTTTTTTAGTCGTGTCGTGGCGCCACAACACGCAAAACTCGCCCGTTTGAATCAGGAAAATCAAATTTCGGGTCGGGCTCTGGCCTGCCTGTTTGAGATCGAGCTTTTCAAGCCCAGCCCGGCCCGACGTTTAAACAGCTCTAGGGACAAGCCCCAACTGACGGCCACCGGCGAACTTCATCGTTCACCGTATCCACTACGTTCCAATCCCGAGTCACGCTCCCATCTTCTTTCTCCCTTGCGACATCAACTCAAACCCAATTGTATCACATGTGAAAGAAGGTGCAAAATCATATATTTTCAAAATTTAATGGATGCTATATTTTCAGTTTTTCATGGATCTCAACTCATGTGATTAAGGCGCATGTCATTGTGTCATTTTGGTTTCTCTTTAATATTTCATTCTGTCTAGTGTCTATACTCTATAAAATGTATGTTTTCTCTTTTCCATCCACATATTAAGTCAACCTCATCTTTTGCTAGCTCTATGCTTAGCTGCATCATGGAAGACATGATGGATAACACTTTGGTAGTTTAGTTATCCTTTTATCAAAATTCAAAAGTAGAACAACTGGGTTATTTTCATTAGTTTGAAGAAAAAAAACTTTTTTAAAAATCATATCTAACATCCAAATATTACAATAAGGCTATGGGTGCAAACAAAAGACGCCATATCGCGACATACTTTTGTGTAATCTGCATTGTGCAAGGACCAAGTAAAAAGCTTATCAAAATACTGCTATTGATTCAGGTGCTTATGATGACCTGTGCTGAATCTTTGAACAGATAGAGGAAGTAGGTTTATTAGTAGGACATTAGTTACTCTTGTGAATACTTGCCGATAAATTTTCGCTGGATTGTCCAACTAAATTTCAAAAGACATTGTTGACTTTACACTAGTCAGTATGAGTTCTGTAGGACTAGGATCATAAACCTCGCCACAGGTGATGGTTTTAACTGGCTCTTTTACCAGTTTGCTGTGGTTATGGGTTTCAACATCATCATAGTAGTTCAAATGCCAAGTAATTTATTAGATTGCTTGCATCAATTAACAGCACTGCCATAGACTTCCCATAATATGTTCTTCACACAGATCGATCCTTCAGAAAAGCTGGATCCTGAAGTTGAAGATGTTCTTATTGACATTGCAGAGGATTTTGTCGAATCTGTAAGTTCTCCCCCTGTTTTTTTCCTTTGGTGATTTTTGTCTAAGTATGCTTGTTATTGAGAATATGTTTTCCTTCTGTAAGAAAATACACATGATTACTCTAGCTTTTTGTCCATTCTTATGCAACCCAAGGATGTGTATATTGGTTTTTAATGATCCCCTCTTTCTTGGTTCATATGCATTTATATTTCTTTGATGCCCAGCTTCCTTTATACTTGATCAATACTTCAGTTCAATGGCTGTTTTACTTGTTTGCCATTTTTTATCTGCAAATAACTGGTACCCACTGGCTTGACCAGAAACCGCCGATTTCTGAACCCTGGTTGAAACTACATTGTATTAAAAGTTGAAATAGAAAAGAAAGTTGTCACCCTTAAATCATTGGCAGATATGTAAACTTCTGAAATGTGTTACCCTTACATATCCTGGACGCCTTTTTGGTAGCTATTTAAAGGTTTTGTTTGCTGATAACCGTTTTAAGCAGGTCACGACATTTGCTTGTTCTTTAGCAAAGCATAGAAAGTCAAGCACTTTAGAAGCAAAAGATGTACTCCTCCATGCAGGTAACGAAAATATTATCGTTCTTCTAAATATTTGTGCTAATGCTCTCCTGCCATAGCCTTTCAATTGCAATTCTGTTATAGTTTAGTATCATCTACTGCAGAGAGAAGCTGGAATATCACCTTGCCAGGCTTTGGTGGAGATGAAATAAAACTATACAAGAAGCCGGTAATTCAGAATTGTACATATTTATTTCTTCCTTCTTGATTGCTTGCTTTGAAATTTCTTTCCGTAGTTATTTCTTTTTTAACCTGTATTGACCTTTTCTTACCTCTTTTCCTTGATGATTTGCAGCATGTCAATGATATTCACAGGGAGAGGCTCACTCTGGTACTTTTTTTTTCCATCAATTATCCAGCTTAACGAACGCATGATTGCTTCTTGAACTATGCATATATTCCCCATCTTATGTGTTGGAAACATATTATTTTCGTTGCCTCTATTCAAGTATAACTTTTAAATCGGTAAAGATCCCAATATATGTCAAATGCTGTTTAAAAAATGATCTAGTGATGGCCATTCTGCATCACCAAACACAGCCCTTCTGCCTGAACACCCATCTGCTTACTGTCGTCACATGCTTTGGACGCTTTCTTTACATGTTGAGTTGATATGTAACTGTTTTTTTTTCTGAATTTATCCAGATCAAGAAGTCAATGGCGAGCGAAGGTAACACAAAGAGCTCTGCTGCCCAAGCCGCAGCTCACCAGAAAAATCAGACTCCAAAGCCACCTGCTACAGGTTCTCCGTGAAAGACATCCACTAGCCCGCTAATCCCAGAGAAATATCAATGCGTTGGCATATTTGGTGTTTGAACAATGTGTATTGCAATCCAGCTTCGACTGAAATGCTATAGGGTTGTTGTATTGTAGATTGTAGAACCAGACGGTGCGGTAGTAGGACAGCAAAGATAACGTGTACAAATGCTTTTCGCAAAGCTGGAACTGTTACAACGTTAACACAAGTATTTTTGTTCCGTATTTTCATAGTACGGTTCAGTTGCAACCCTGGTAATTTAGACCCTGAAAACTTTGGTGAGGTGTCAATGTTCTGTGTTTCGTTCAGCAGAAATTGCTAGAGGGAAGAATCCAAGCATTGCTGTGTTGCTTGTCTGGCCTTCTCGCGTCAACTCAACTGGTATGTCATTGCCAGCTCCGTGTATAGCCGTCGAACAATGGATCATGGAATGCCTTGATTAAGTGTATTTTGCTATTGATCTCAATGCAGGTGCATCCATATTCTTTCTTCACTACCATTTCGTATAGTATAGGTAATAGTCTGCTTTGCTGTCGTTTCTGTTTAGATATGCCCAGAGAAAATCCTGTCTGGACTTAGGTCACCTGAAGGAAATGTCGAAACATTCGTGTCATTGTGTTTACAAGCCTGCAGAATCTGTTCGTGGAATTTCAGGGTTCTCCAAAAGCCAATAGGATACAAGTAACAACTAAGAAGTATTGCCCCCTTTGTCACGTCTCATAAATATCTTTGGAGCATGCTAATGTCTTCCTTGGTCCTTTCTCCTCACTGCGGACATAACCATAAGCGCCCTTTCTGCATGTCTTTTAGCTCTGCGACCCCCTCCCCAATCCATGGACCTCTATTTTGGTGATGATCTGTACCTCGCTGTTATCTCGACATCACAGGTACAGACCACAGACACCCCGAAAGACTGGAACGGCCGAGTCAGTAGGCAGTGACGTTTCACTGATGCTGCTCGCTCTCTACCGATCCGCATCATGAGTCATGACCGACCCCCAATCATTTTTTTTTCTGAAAGTACGAGGCGCTGCCTCGGCAACCAGCCATCGCGCCGAACAATTGATGCCTCAGCTGAACCACCGCGCGGACCCCCCGATCTCGTCTTCGCCGGCAACTGACCGCCAGCCTAATCCTGCCATCCGGCCGGCCGTCCGAGCGCCCTTCCCTTCCCACCCCGCGACAAATCTCACGGTGTCACGGTGTTTTTTAGTCCAGTGAGGTGAAGTGCTGCGAAAATGCTCGTAGCACATGGAATCGAGCTGAATTCTGGGCTGTTCTGCGGTGGCAACTGGCAAGCACGAACCAGAGCCCGCCCGGCCCATTGCTGGCGAGGTGTCCGCGCGCGGCTCAACAGTGTGCCGTGCCAATATGCCATTACCTCCCACCAAACAGGGGCCCAGCCGCACCCACACCGCGCACGCGGCATGCCGATGCACGCAGAGGAGCTGGAGGCTTGTGATTCGCACGAAGCGGACGCCGACCGAGGGAGGCCGGGCCGGTTCCGGTGCGAGGCGCCTTTCGCGTCGGTACGGGCCTTGCCCCGGGGCCAACTGTTGCGTCCTGTACCAGCCACGTACGCGCGCGCGCGCCTGCCGTCTGCCACCACAGCACGTACATCTATCTACACGAGGCAGACGTACGAGCGATGCGAGCCTGTACGTGATCCAGATCGTCCGGCCGGCCGGCTGGTGAGACGTCGCTGTTAGCTACGCTCCGCGCGCTACACTACACGTGTGGTATGGTACGTGCGCCCCCGCACGCGCGTTTTTCTTGTTGCCGATGATGATGATGATGATGCTAGATGGACGTGGTCCGTGCGATGGTCCCTGGACGTTAAAGTTGCGCCACGCCTCAGCCAAACTATGCCCCCTTTAAACTGACGCTGCTTGCAGAGTCTGCATGCGCTGCACAGCCTTTGAAGGGATGGCTCAGAACTCGGCAGTCAGTCGTTGTTGTGACCATCTCGTGTCGGAAGTCGGCATCGATCGCTGATTCGTTCGTTCTAGCGAAGAATCCAGTCGAGAACGGAACGGAGAACAAGTGTCACCTTCAGAACGAGAGGAGATCATCAAACGGCTCGAGTACTCTCGACCAGCTGTTCTGAATGACCGAATCGAACTTGGGGTTCTATAAATGTTTGTATGGGGCAATCGTCTTATCTGAAGGTTGATACTGATTCCCTTTACCACGAGGCTAACAGGGAGCAATGTCCTGTCTATTGGACGGACTTTGCAAAATTGTTTGCTCCTTGTCAGGTTGTAGTTGTCACTTGTCAGTACCGAGTCACATGAAACCTAGGCCTTGGAGCTCTCGATGTGCGGGGTTAACGGATGTTTTTAAAGCCTCCATCCCTCTCCTTACGGATCACGATTTAGACGCACTCCGCCATCGGTATCTAGCAAGAAACCATGGAACATGTACACACCAATTTATGTCGAGTTGTCCACAGGGTATAATCCTACATTGAACTTGGAACATAAGATGGATGCTTCTAAATTACCTGGCCCCATTGTTTGTTGCCTTTAGACTTTAGCTCATATATCACTACTGTTCAGTACGTGAAGCAAATTGTACGAAGGGACACCTGCGTAAGAGGCTCTCAGAACGTGTTTTGCAATGTATGTATTTTTGTTTCCGTAAGCGAGGAAAGTAACGTTATTTTTTATTGTTAAAATTATAGTACATAAGTTGTATACATATAGATTATAGTTATTATGTGAACGCGTGATCCCTCGGAAGAGAAGGTGTCATGCATGTAGGAAGCCGAGGCACCATCCTGTCTAACACGCCCCCGCAGTCGGAACATCGCCAAGGCGGATATTCAGACTGGAACTAAATTCGATGAAGACGGAAGTCTCGTGGACGACGGTCCGACGATGATGATCCGGCGTGATGACGACGGTAGACGGAGCGCTCGGAAGGCCGTGGAGGGAGGGCTGTGTCGACGAGCGCACCACGTTACGCCACGACGTCATCGGAAGAGAGGAGGCGCCGGAGAGGTCGAAGCCGAGGCGGTGAAGTCCGGAGCCGAGGAACGTCGACAGGTCGGCAGGGCGACGCAGACCGATCTATGATCGGAAAAAATAGAGAAAAACTAATTTTAAGATGACCGGGGAAAACTCTAATTGGTAGCCGATCGGATGATCGGTGACACGACTTAAACTATGGGTTATACAGCCCCGGAAGAGATCATGGAGATGAGATCATCTCCCAGGGACGGCGCGACGGAAGTTGTGGAGGCGGCGGCTTAGGAGCGGCACCGCTCTGATACTATGTAAGCGAGGAAAGTAACGCTATCTTTGATTATTAAAATCAGAGTACATGAGTTACACATATATAGATTATAGCTATCATGTGAAAACATACAGTTATCATGTAAACACGTATAGTTATCATGTGAACGCGTGATCCCTCGGAAGAGAAGGTGTCATACATGTAGAAAGTCGAGGTATCATCCTGTTTAACAGTTTAGATGCTATAAGCCTACAGCTAGGTTATAGAAAAGATTTGCAGTTCTCACAGTCCCATTTCTTCTCACTCCCCACTGGAAACCAACCAGCCCATGGGTTTTGTTGCTTACACTGAATCTGATTACCTACGACGGTGGGAAACATAGTTCTTTTCCAAGTTGGAAGCTAATTTGCAGCTTATTTTCTGGATAATGTATTAGCCAAGGCAGTTGGTACAGTTCTGATTTCTAGTACTGGTTCTGTCTGCCTGCATGTCCCTCACTGTTGCAGCACGATGAAGCGTCAATTGCATTCAGAGGGAAGAAAAGCAAGCATCAATCGGGTGCAGATGGTACGAACCCACCCTTGATTGCGCCTAAGTGGGTACTTACTGGTGAATTCAAGCCATCCAATGAGGGGGAACAGGCTTGCCCGATCACTCTGCCGCCGGCACGTGGCCGGCGACCCCAACATGTCGCTCTTTGCGAGTGAAACTCCATGTCCCTATCCATTCCTTAACTACCTATGATGTTGCTTGCTGGATCTTAATCGAGCAGGCCATTCATCGAGATGGAATGGATGCATCTTCCGTCCTAATTTGCATATCTGATGTCTCAGGTATATAATCGTCAGATGCAATTTGTCATCAGGACCGGACAAATTTCATGTGCGGAATATTGGGTCCGGACCGAAGATTTATCAGATGGAGCTTAGACGTGAGGTGAGGAGGAGCGACGTCCGACGGTTGGTATCGGACAAAACCGGTCGGTGCGCTCGGAATTAAGTTGGTTTACGGCGTGTGTCGCCATGCGGTTTTTTGCCGGTTTCAGCCCCTTGTTTTGCTGATGACTGGTGGTTTTCGTGCTGTCGCTGCGCACCACCTGCTTTACAATATTGCCTCCTGTTCAATCGCGTACAATGCTGCAGTGTCTCGTTTTTGTTTTCATACCCAACTCCATGACTCGGATGACCCAGACGCGTGAGTTCATGTGCAGGAACAGTCTCTCGGACAATGGCGCCATAATTCCCTCACAACGTGGCTCATCAGTTCTTGATGCCATTTCTTTATCAGGTTTCATGCCTGATGTTGCGCAGGGTACCTAAACGGCTAAACGCCTCTTTCAGTAATGAAATCGAGGGACACGGCAACAGTAGCAGTATCACTCTGCTGGAGATCTGTCTCACTGTTCCATTAGTCGCTGCCTGCCTGCCTGCCAGCTCCAAGGGCCCTACCATGTGAGCGCGAATGCATGGCGATTTGGCAAGGCATCACTGCATATTTCACCCTTTTCCCAGCTTTTGTTTTGTACCAAGTTCTTAACCGATTACAAGCCCCAGAACCAAAATAAAGCCGTACGACCCATCCAAGGAAAACACAGCAACTGTTGCGTATAGAAGACTACCGGCCGTGGCATCGTGTTAGACTGACTGGTCACCTCAGCATGTGTTGACTCTTCTTCGATTCACATCTCATGTTGAATCCAAATTAAACTGCTGGTTTTAACTTCTAAGTACACTGGCTAATTACTTCAGCTTGTGCTGGACAATACTCTGCAGTCCTTATGTAGTTCTATTATGGCGTTAAGCCGTTAATTAACCAACTAGCAGCCGGTCCTTGTTAGTTGTTACCGTCGGCTTGCTTAGAAACTTACCCTGATCCGTGGATAGGGATGAATGGGTGGATGGAGAGCGAGCGAAGCATCTTATGGTTCAATCCGATTCGTCAGCGACTAGGGTTGTATCTCAGGAAAACCATGTCCAGGACCAAACAACACGAGAGTGGAGACGTCGCGATATTGGGTGATAAGAATTCCAACCCTGATTGGTCGCCATCACGAGGGAGAGAGTAGGTTTTCTCCTTTCTTTTGTCCAATATGCCCATCACGGCGATCTTTTCTTTCGTTTTCGATGCTCCTTTGTCTGCTACTGCAACGCTTGTCTTCTTGTGCCATGCTTGCAGGCTGGTGATTAAACTATGACGTGGTTCTGATTCTTGTTTATGCTAATTATAGGGTGTTGCATAATTTATTTATTTATTTTCCTTCCAGCGAAGTATGCTACATTGCCACTTGTCGTAATATCATAATGTTCTAGTCATTGTCCTTTGAACAGTTGCTACTGCCGTGAATAGAGTAGTAAGAGATAAAAGGGTTTTTTTTAATAATATTATTTGAAAAAAAATTATAAAAATAAATAGTCAATTTTTTATTATACAAAACTAGGCTATTGTTGTCATTCCAAATAACGACGATGGCAAAAGCAGTCTGAGAGGATCCTCATCGTCAGTTGAAATAGCGACATGGTCCTATCGCCACTCCAACTGGCGATAGGACCCCCTTGTTTAATTTTTTAAATATTAAAATTTAGAACAATCGTCATTTAAAATGACGATATGGATACCGCAAGTCCCTAATTTTGTTAATATTAAAATTTAGGAAATCGTCATTTCAAATGATAACAGGGATCCCGCATGTTCATGTCGCCATTCCAAATGGTAACACAATATACCCTATAAAAGACTCCAAAATTCTGGCATCACTCACTTTTATTCAAAAAAAAGAAAGATGAGAGGGAAGGAAAAGGAGCAGATAGTAGTAAAGGGGAGGAGAGAAGCGCTGCTCGTCCGGTCGTCCACCTTTCAGGTAATTTTTTTTAACAGAATGGATTACGTAGTTTTAGATGTACGGTTACGTAGTGTAATATGTTGTACATAATCCTTTTCAGTGGGTAGTTTAGTTTTAGATATATGGTTAATTGAAATCTTTGTTTACAGTGCAGTACGCCAAATATG
This sequence comes from Hsuehochloa calcarea, assembly GCA_036346395.1. Lineage (NCBI taxonomy): Eukaryota > Viridiplantae > Streptophyta > Magnoliopsida > Poales > Poaceae > Hsuehochloa > Hsuehochloa calcarea. The sequence goes on along the minus strand of CM070593.1, from coordinate 55,030,722 downwards.
TCAGACAGTGCTAATTTTCAAATTTACTACGGTCAGGGGGCTATTCTTGAGGGTCCTGAGGGAATTGATTTTTTACGTTATTTCCAATCGGCGACCGTAACCCTAACAAGACCATAGCAGCGTACATAGGGCACTGTGATACGGTGGTTGTTCCACACATTCGATTTGGATCATCTTGTATAAATCGAGATTGAGTTGCCTTGCCAACCAAGCATCAAAGGATACATATTAGGAGTTAGTGCAGCTCAAGGGAACAAGGTCATGGAAGTTGTATGTACGCAGGGCGAGGGAGGAACAGTGGGATTTGGTCCTTCTAGTCCAGGCAAATGCCAAGCCCACTCCTGCATCAGCGGCTAAACAAGAAGGGGGCGATGATGCCGAAGAAGAAATTAGGGACTCCAGCCACATCGCGGCGCACACAATGGCCGAAGGTCCGGGAGTTGTTGATGATGTCAATGAAGACCATGTGGAAGGAGCTCTTTCAGTCAGGCAAGCTAGTGGGCTTACTGATGAGGGTGGGGAGTTGGAAGCCCTAGTCCAAAGGATGGATCTCGAAAACCAGGACTACATGGCATTGTCAAAAGATGAAGGAACCGACGATGAGGTGTTGGAAATATACCCTAGAGGCAATCATAGAGATGATTATGTTTCACTATGTTCATAACATTGGATAATATGTTCTCTTGTTCCTGGAATAATATCAATAATTAATATTTATTATCAAGTATATGACTTGATTGTGAAACTCTATATTTCTGTTATGATTATTCTTAAACGTTTCCTGATTAGAAACATATGAGAACACATATGAATAGACTAGCATATGTATTGGTTGATGACTATGTTTCACAAGTTATGGATATAGAGATATCAAACCAATAATATGGACACATGTTAGAGAACATGGTGTTGGAAAAGACCCACCTTGAGACACTGTTGAGAGTGTTATGATTCTATGTATCATTAGTTGGTCTCAAGCAATGATGATGTATAATCCTTAGACCTGAGATCAGCATTGTTTCCTACATATGTAGTAGCACTATTAGGGGTTGCCAAACGCTACTCGTAACTGGGTAGTTATAAAGGTAGCTTTCGGGCATGCTATAAAATACGCGGAGGGATGTGACTGGTCAGATATGGGATTTGCCCCTCCTAACATAACATGAGAAATGTCTCTGGGCCCTTCGTTGTGGTCGGATAAAGAAAGTGCGCGGCCATGCCACTAGTGGTCGAAGTGTCGACCACATGAAGTTATTCGATACTTGATTGAGAAAGTATTGAACAGTCCATGGATGATACAACCTCTCACTTGGAGTTCAACCAGACATCGTGAGGCAAAGGGAGAATACACGAGAAGGTCTTTCAGTTCGATCAGATACGGACTAGTCATATGGAGATACGAGTTGGTCGTAAGCTGGTCGAACATGGTCACTAAGTGGTCGAAACCTGGTCGTAAGGAGTTACGAATTGGTCGAGACCATATATGAACTGGTCGTATAGAGATACAAGCTGGTTGTTAGTGATATGGACCTGGTCGTAGATCATATTGCATTAAGGTTCGTCCGATATATTATATGTGTGTTTGGGAATCGTTATATGCTACTAGGTACCGCTAACGACTAGTGGTCGGAAAAGAGTTTTCGAGTCACAACCGATTGCATATGAACATATAGGGTCACACACTTAAAGGGCTGGGATTTGATTTAGATGATGATCTGAATTCTTGTAGACCTCGAGTTCGTAATGAGCCTCAAGTTCGAGACCCATCATGGATGCCTATAAATAGAGGGGCGGTAGCAAGAGGTGGAACGACGATCTTTTGGAAGAACTCCTTAAACCATAATAGACACGCCTTCCTCAACCACGCTGCCGGTGCTAGCACTCCAGCGCGTAGTGCCCCCTGCCTCGTACATGTGGATACCTTGGAGGTGTTATTGCGAAGCATCAGCACTAGGATGATCCGCAACTCGTGACGATCACAGGAGTCGGAGGAGGAGACGCGCGGCGAGTACGACTACTCGAAGGAGAAGACATGTGGCTAGTACGACTACGACCACATCAACTCGCTACATCAACTCTACTTCTGCTACGAGTCGGCGCGTCTAGTGGTAATCTCGTGATCTATTTCTAGCGGAGGTTCCTTGGTTGCAGGGTAATTTTTTTGTTTAGTGCTATCGTAGCCTTCCCGCGATCCTTCACGACATGTTGTGGAACAGCAGGTGGTTATATTCGAGTAAAACACATACCAGTTCAACAATCTCGTCGTTAACGAAGACTCACGTGTGCCGTGGAAGTACAAGTAGAGCGAGGTCAGGCAATGAGCTATATACAAATGTAAAGAGGTCGTACATGAGACGGTCAAACTCAGGACCTTGTCGGTATGGTGTACATTCACAATCGTCAAGTCTAACCCAAGATGCTATGACGTGAAGTGCAACATAGAGGGATGCCCTTGGCGAGTGCACACATTTCAGTCTAAGTGGGACACCTACTGAAAATGCTCTATAGTGGTCCCTCACACATGTGTCGTCGCTAAGTTATTGCAGTCCCATAAGAACTTGTCATCAGGTTTTATCGCGAACATCATGTACGGTGATATCATTGATAATCTAGATTTTGAGCCACGATTCATCATTCGGGCGATTGAGATAAGGTTCCAGTACACAATCAGTTATGCCAAGGCGTGGAGGGCAAAACAGAAGGCATTGGAATTAAGGTTCAGTACGTTCGAGGACTCCTACCACAACCTGCCCCGGCCAACTCCGGATCATACGAGACAAGAATCTTGCTACTCATGTCGCAATTGAAGATTCCAAGCATCCGAAGTGGGGCAATAAGAGGGTACTGAAGTGAGCATTCTCCGCCTTTAGTCCATGCATCAATACATTTTGGTATTGCCGTCCAATCTTGTGCTTAGATGTCACATTCCTGACTGAAAAGTACAAGGAGCAGATACTGACAGCAATAGCGATGGACGAGAACAATCAAGCTATTCCCATGGCATTCGCATTCGTTAAAAGCGAGAACACGACGAACTAGTTGTGGTTCTTGAGGAATTTGACGATTTATATTGTACAGGGCCGTTCTAACATATGCGTCATACATGATGTCCATGCGGGACTACTGAGTGCAATAACTCAGCTACAACAAGGAGAGAACGAACCACTTCCATGGGTGGATTTGCAGAGCAGGTGGTGCATGAGGCACTTGGGTGCAAACTTCTACAAGCAGTTCCGCAATAAGAACTTGATAAACCTATTCAAGCGGTTGTGCAACCAGAATCAGGAGCGAAAGTTTGACGCACTTTAGAAGATTCTGGATGAGCGGACTCGAACGCACAGAAGTGAGGCAGTGAAAAGGACCGCTACAAGTGCTGACCAGGACCCCGAAGCATTGCCACAACTACCCACATATAGTCCTAGTGTGGCGAGGAAGACAGGGGCGTAGGTGAAATACTTCTCGTGCTGGATTGAGCACGAGCCTAAGGAGAAGTGGTCGCTGCTACATGACAGAGGTGGTGCTCGATACGATGTTATGAAAATCAATATAGTCGAGGTGTACAATTGGGTCATACGTGGCGCCAAGTGCCTCACTTTGATTGGTATTGTGAAGGTAATTCTCTGCATTACCACATATTACTTTATTGAAAAGCAACAACGCGTCGCTCGTCATGGAAAATGACAGTGTACTGTACACCCATGATCGCCAATTACATAGAGGAGAAGAGCAAGAAGGGTGAGATGCACCGAACATTCAAGATAGGCACAAGGAAGCTTCACTTCAAGATATTGTGTAGAGATAAAGGATGCCACGGGACGAACCGCGAGAGGATTACCCAAGATTACACGATATGCCGCGCTAGTTACATATGCACTTGCAACAAATCTCTTCTACATAGGCCTTGCTCACATATCATGGCTGCTTATTCGATGCTGGCATAGCATCTCGGCCAGTACATCTGATTATTTCAACAATGAGGAGGTGATGCAAACCTGGAGTGCAGAGTTGTATGTTTACGACGTGGTTGGTCATTTCACTAGCCATCCGACCCGAGAGTAACTTATATGGACCGTGGACATTTATAGGCTGAAGGGAAAGGTTGGCCGCCGACAGGTGCTGCATATCAGGAACGATATGGACGAAGCGGTCGGGCGTGATACGAAGAAGTGTTCCATTTGCAGAGAGTCTAGATACACCTTCAAGAAATTCCCTATGAGAAATCCACAAGATGAAGGAGACATTGGTAGTCTGGACGGCACCGTGGGGACCTCATCCAACCGCCCCACTCAAGGCGGCCGACATGGCGGACGTTGAGATCACGGCCACAGGGAAGATTCGTCTTGTTGAAATATGTGGTGCTCAATGCTTTGTAATATCATTTTTATTTATCGAAAAACTAGGTGATAACGCTGTGCTGAATGTTTTGTAATATCAGTATGATTTGTCGACAAAATATGTAAAGATGTTGTGCTGAATGTTCTATAATATCATTGTGATTTGTCAATAAAAAATATGATGACATTGTTCTGAATATTTTATAATATCATTGTGTTTTGTCCACAAAATACGTGGTTAAAAATAGACAGTAAAAAATGGACGGACAGGACCCTATCGCCATTTCAGCTGGCGATAGAGACCTCTTTGCACTGTTCTGGGCTACTATCGCCATTTAGAATGGCGACATGACCTTTTCACCATTTCAAATGGTGACAGTAAAAAATGGATGAGACATAACCACATCGCCATTTCAATTTGCGACGAGACCTCTTTGCACTATTCGGACTTACATGCCATTTAGAATGGTGACATGACCATGTCGCCACTTCAAATGGCGACAATAGCCTAGTTTTTTTTAAAAAAAAAATTGACTATCTATTTTTTTTGTATATTTCTTTTAAAATAATATTATTTCAAAAAAAAATCAAGAGAACACAACCGTTTGCGGCTGTGATGCAGTATTAAACTGAAAACATAGTAAGAAGTTAACAAAAATGTACAATATGAGAAAGAATTCTATAATAGAATGACATGGATGGAGCATATACCTAAATGAGATAGGCACTAGTTAATGTTGGAATTTTGTGCTCGGCCCATACAATATTTCAATTAAATCTTAGAAAAATTCTAAAGGTTCATTTATGCATGGTGGAAGGTGGGAAGTTTAGTACCATATTGCTAATCTAGGTGGGAGGACTCTAGCTTTGGCTCTATATAAAGGAGACCTCTTCTCTCAAATTAAGCAATGCAGAATGCATAATAGAGTTAAGCTTTCAGTATATCTAGACTCATTTTTGTATTGTTGCTTCTTTTCTTGTTGTTGTGCTACTCGGCTACTCCATCCCTTCCTCGGCGTGCACCAACGTGAGGAAAGCAGTGTCTATCCTGCACGGGTTGGGGCGAATCAGGTTTTTGGGAAGCGTTCATGTGACTGCTCACTGCTTCCTTCTCTGCGCATCGTCTTCTTCGGACTAGACTCTACCGTTACCTTCGTCAGAACGATTATCTGTAAATCGCGGTGATAACATTTCATATGGCTAGACTTTGTTTCCTAGATATATGTTATATGATGATGTTATATATATATATTTGACTTGATGATCATGTTACTGTTTATAGTCTCAAATATATATCTAGTATATATGATGCTGTCAATTCAATTATTATTTTAGGAATTATAGCAATCACAAAAGTGTGCAAATATCTATCAGCTAGTGAGGTCGCCAGTCAAATCTTGATAAGAACGAACAATTATGAAATAAACAAATAAGAGGGAAGTTAGTTGCCCTGATCTAGCAAATTCCTAGAGATTTTCTTCAAAGTTGGCACTCTGCCTCTCTTAATCTCAACCCGTGCTTACATTAATTCGCTACGTTGAGCTTACACCAAGACAAACATCAAGATCGATTAGAAAGGCACCAACCCAAGGCAAATTTAGGGACGCATAAGTTGGCACCATGCTTGGCAGTGCTATCTCAAGCAAAGCATGCAAAGGAGGGAAGAAATCATGAACGCTCCATTTAACCAGCACTAATTGATCTGGCATAGGTCCTGCCGATCTTAGGTGCAGATCTTTCACCTTTCACATCTCACAAGCAGCAAATAGTAAGAGCGGTTGTTGGGGCAGTAATGGTGTAGGCCTCACCCACGAAAAGACCCGCCGGAATCATTTGGCTTACGGAAAGATTGGTGTAAAAAACACACAAGAAAAGGTTGTGTAAAAAACACACAAGAAAAGGACACTCATTTCGCCTACTTCTCAACGGTAGAAACATATAGGAAAACGAGGTAAGTGAGAGAAAGAGAGCCGGAGAGACGACAGAGATCAAGTCTAGATTCTAGATGCGTACAAACAAAATCCTAGTGTTAGTAGGTCCTGCAAGTGGCGACGTGTTTTTCTGCCTACGGTGTTGACAAATGTCAGCTGCGGTTCGAGCTACACAATGGCAGTTGTTGGCACTGCACGTGCGTAGCTCGCCTGATCACGCGGTGACCGTTCAAATGGTAGCATCGAATCTGAAATTAGCACAGCCTCTTCTTTTCTTTTCTGTCACGTGTGTACGATCCTGAGCATCAGTTTTGTTACACATGTGTCCAGGATGACTCTAGTACTCAAGTCTACAAGACTACTACGACGCCGAAGGAGCCAGCCTTCTGTTTTCAATTCAATGTGCGTACCGAGTGTGCCCGTGGACGAACCGCCGGTCTCAAATCCTCGTTTTCCAGCACGTGCCGGCGCCTTTTCTCCGCTCGCCGGGCGCCAGCTCGGCCTTCTCGACGTGCCGCCCGCGCGTCGGCCTCGATCGTATATATATCCTTATCCATCCTTTTCTTTACTTTCGAGCTGCGCGGCGCGCCTTCTGGAATGGCCATGTCGATACGGTTCCTCTTGCGGCGTAGATGACTCGTCGTTTCCCCGCGCCGCGGGGCATCCTCTCGCGCGCGCCGTATGCCAACACCGCGCGCGGACCACACAGCCGCTCGTCGCCTTGCGCGCGCATTGACTCGACCCGGGACTTTTGGGTTTCTCGCCCGGCCGGTCAACCCAACCGGGCACGTCGCGGCGTGCCGTACGAACGATCGGAGTCGGGCGGAGCTAAGCTTGGCCGGTTGCGGCGGTTGAGACGTAGGTTTTTTCCGGTTGGTGGCGGGGGCTAGACAGCTCTAGGGCCCCGGCCGTGCGATGGGGGAAAAAATAGCGGATGGGCCACGGAATTGGCAGCAGCGCAACCGCTGCGTGCCGGAATCATGGCGAATGGCAGGCCTCCAGTGCCCGGAACGGAAGGCTGCTGCGCGGCGCGGGCCCGCGCGCCGGCTGTCGTGTCGGCCCAGACCTGCCGATCTAGGGCTATCAGCTGTCAGGTGATCCGGATTGGATCAGTTCGTCATCGATCGGTTCGTTCAATGTCATAGGCATATCATCTTTCAGGCTAGGGGATAACGCAGGTTGGATGGAGGCTCACCTCAGAAGTTGGACTGCCGGCACCGGAGACTACGACCCGTGCAGAACTTGTATTGCAGTAAGTATGCAGGCTAGCTGCAGCAGCTTCATCACCCCAACCCCAACGTAATGACATGGATGACTTGCTTCTTCCACGACATCCGCTTGGTCCCGATGGACATGTTCCAACAAGAGTCCATTGGTGTGCTCGGGAGACGTCGGGATCGATGCACGATAAATCACATGAGAACGTGATTGATCACAAAACTCATATGTCAGATCATGCATGTACGTCCATGAGTTCAGACAGAGCATGGATTTCTTAACATCGATCGAGTAAAGGTTATCTCGGTACTGTAGTCAAGTGCGTTCCCAACTTGCAAATTCACCACAGATATTTTGTACAGCTAATGGAACAAAGCATGACAAATCGATTGGCCTCGGTGAACAGTAGTAAGAAAAGGAAGTCCTCTTTTACCTCTATCTAGTGACCAGTACACTTCCAGGAAATGGCCGACCACAACAGGTCTACTGCTGCTCGTGTTATTACAATCATATCCCTTGCAACAACTATTTCAAAGATGACTAGGAATCTTTGTCTCACACATTGACAGCGACCTAATATATACATGTGATCTATATACATTTTTCAAGACACTACTAGAATTAATCATTGAATGGCACCAATGACAAAAACTATATAATACATATCGTGGGACCATGCATTTTTTTTTTCTTAAGCAGATACGTCGAAAGACTCTTTAATCAATGTGACCAACCACTATTATTAGTAGCAATTAGACTACAAGCTCATAATAATGTTTCCCTACTGAAAACTCACCGCAGAGTGCAGAATGGCGCCAAAGTAACACTTGTCGACATTAGCTCAGCTCTATCTCTTCCTCACTACAACTTCGGCTCATTAGGCATAAGTACATCCTTGGCCCAGGCGCCCAGCATCAGCATGTGTACACCGCATCGCACACCTGGGAAAAGTAGTATATTCACGAGCACACATTCACATTGCATCATTGCGTTACCATGTCGTCTTCTATCGTGAACTTCCATATTTCATTTGCCACGTGCGATCCTAATGCAAAGAGGTGTGTGGTCACCAATTGTATCTAAAACTGTATAAAGAACTAAATTATCCATTTATGCGTTGCAGTACACAATGTAAGGCATGCAGAACACAGAAACGAGGTATGACTGCATTTCTTTAAAAAGAATATACGCTTACGAAGAACACATTGTTGAACTAAATGAGTAAATGGACAATGAGTTTCTTTACATGGAGTAGGCAACCTAAAAAACAGTCTAAAAGTTGGGGTATATGCAGGCATAAGCAATACACAAAAGTAACAGAATTAGTAGCTCAAGTATGAGATCAAGAGGTTTCTGGGGTACTGCAAGCAATGGTTCCTAGATAACACAACGATAAGTCTAGCAGTACCATCAACCAAAAGAAAGAGAAATTTTCACAAAAATCCAATCTAATAACTAATAATCCAACAACAATGTCAAGTTTCATATACAAACATTGATAGAAAATGACGACAAAAGGCATTTACGGCCGAAAACCCATATGCGCGTGCGAACGAGAGAACAAGGATACAATCTACTGAGAACGGGGTAGCGGAAACCAGTTTCCACAAAAAAGACGTTTGCTCGTTTTTAATAATAAAAAAAATTCTGGCTTTACCAAAAACAGGTTTTAGTTATCCAAAAGTGAGTATCCAAACAATGTTTTTCTCAAAACCTGGGCAAAGGCAGTTTAAAGAAAACTGGTTTCCACTGAGAGCATGTTTGGTTTGCAGTCTAAGGTTGTCACGCCTAAACTAAGACGTGTCACAGCTCCTTAGGTAGGTGTTTGGTTTCTTAGTAGGCTTAGCCTGCCACAATTCCTTAGGAAAAGGTCACGCCATAGAGTTTTTCCCCCACAAGTGTGGTGGGGAAAAGAATGTCATAGTTCTTTGGTACGCCACAACACTAAAAGATTTGCCATATTTTCTGGTTAAAGTCAGCCCTGAATTTTCTTCTTTCCCACACTTCACTCACCACCACCACTATAGCCGCCATGGAGAGCTTCTGAGGAATGTCCTGCTGCCACATCTCTCTTCTCAGGTAACACACATCTCTTTACATCCCTTTCCTGTCCATAACCACCATCCATTCCTTCTCATCTCTCTTTCTTCTGATACATGCAGATCTGAAGATCTCTCCACATTCTACAGCAGCAACCGCCTTCTCTGTGATCCTACTACCAACCCCCTTTCTCGATCTATTAATCGTCTACTTGTTCGTCATCTCGTGGTCATTGCCACCTCGTACCTTTAGTTTAGAGGCTACTTCATGCAGGAGACCATAGGTAATACAACTTCCCTTTCTTGGCACCATGGGTGGATCTGCTCCTTCCTTTTACCTTTTTTTGGATGTTCTTGTAAAATCTTGATTGTATTATTTGGAATGTTGCAATACTGATTAGTTAATTATGCAAAAATATCATTGAGTAATTGCAATAATATCATTGAGTATTTGTAGAAATTTCACTGATTATTGCAGTACTGATTTGTTGATCTTGCAATAATATCATTGATTGTTGCGGAACTGATTTGTTAATCTTACGGTGATAATGTCGAGTCAATCTCACCTGGTTCAGTGATTCAGTTAATAGTTGATAGCATTTAAACTCAAATTCAGAAAGCAGATTGCTAGCAGTAGTGTTACTAGCTTTGTTCACTTACTGGAAGTCACTTTCTGTTTTCTATCTGGGTTACTTAAACAGTCTTTACTTTTATATTGATAAAGAAGCAGAGCTAAAAATCTAGTCTATTGTCGAGTAATTATCACTCTAATTATTTATGAGAAACAATCCAACGACCCTTTTGAAAATGTTATAAATGTCAAGTTTGGTCTTGGAGCCACTCAAAACCAAGTGAATTGGCACTATAATTTATACAAGGAGAAGTAAAGCCGGGTGCATCAGACTATGACTAACAATGGCAATGAATTGACCGCACGCATGCCAATTCACTCTTTTGAATCATTGCAACAATATCTTAGTGTAAGTCTTTACTAGTGTATTTTTGGTCGTTCAGTTAATCACTTCATGCTTAATAGTAGATATGTTTTGACCATTTTACTTGTCTTCCTTTGTAAGACAGAAAAAGTGAACAATTATCTTCCTAGGCCTATCAGGTTCTTTCATCTATTGCAAGAGTTGTTCTCTGGCCACTCCCAAGATGATGGTTCACTTGAAGTGACCACTATGTTCTTGATGACGGTGATAATGATCCTACCATTGACAAAAATTATTGTTTTGTCCACACGCTTAGTTGTTGCTGTTGCGAAGTAGCACTTAGTAGTTAGTAATGTAATGCTATTTAGAGGCGTGACATATTCAAAAAAAATACAACCACTACTACAGAAAAGGTCATCACAGACGGTTCGTAACAGTCATCACGCAGCGGTTTTTGAACCGTCGAAATTTTATGTCCGAGATAACAGCGGTTATCACGAGCGGTTGAAAACCGTCAGTGATAACTCTTATCACGACGGTTCCAACCACGAACCGTCTGTGATACTAAGAATCAATGACGGTTTGTTGTTGGAATCGCTCGTGATACTACGAGAATCACGCAGCGGTTCGACCACGAACCGTCTGTGTTTCTAGAGTATCACTGAGCGGTTCATCGTTGGAACCGCTCGTGATAATTATTATCACGACGGTTTCAACTACAAACCGCCTCGTGGTTATTCAGATATCGCACGGTTTCAACTACAAACCGTGCGTGGTTATTCGATATCACGCAGGCGGTTCGTAGTTAGAACCGTGCGTGATAAGTCCTTTAACCTAATTAAATTTTTTCGTATTTTCACTAGCCTCGGGAATTGTTAGCCATGCCCTCGAAAACTAGCAAGTAGAAACATGTCACGATAATTGCCGACAACTCAAAGTGATCATTTAACTCAAAATCAATTACAAAAGAATGTTTCAAGTATATATTATCGCTAGAGTTACAAATTGAATTACAACCACCAAAGTGAATTACAATATTGAATCAATTGTTTCGAGGTCGTTCATCGGTGTCGACGGCGTGAAACTCTCCGTTGGTGTTAACTATGTCTGCCTTGATGAAGCCACAGAGCTCCCCTCGAATGTGCGTGACCTGGTCCATCTCGAGTGCATTTAACTCTATGTTCAAGCCCATCGCTAGCAAGAGTAAAGTAGTAAGCATATATATTTAAATTTATAATTAGGAGATAATTATTACGAGATTGACAAACCTGGGGATCGTTCGTCCTAGAAGCAATCAATAGCTGCATATGATGGCATACGTAGAATGCGCATAGGTGATCTCATTTTTGCTGGCGGCACTGCAAAATAGAATTACATATATATGTACGATCGATTCGAGACGCAATATTACGAGTATGATATATGATTATTGTGTTGTAGCGCTGCATCGGAAATCGCATCCCGTGAGTCGTGTGGCGCTCGTTCCTTGTATAAACCTCCTCGGCAACATAGCCGATGAACGCCCTACATGATTCAAAAAAGTTATCCTTGTCCATTTAAAACGAAGGAAGACTACAATAGAGTTATGTGCGGAGGAAATGAACATACCAGTCGAGTATTCCTTTAAGAATGGTGAAGTCGTGATTTTTGTTGAGTAGAGAATCAAGGTACAATACCATGTTCCTCTTTGGCACAAGAATCAGAAGAATCCAGTGGAACCTACTCGTGTATGTCGCTATAGTCATAAACCTATGTTGAGACGTAATTTGTATAGCAAATATTGAAGCACTTACTTCCTGGTTGTAGGGCACCATTATGTACTCCACGTCGCTTACGAGCAAGCAATCCCATTTTTATGTAATTCTCGGCGTAGGATCGTCTTGGTTGATTGTTTGCTCAGAGACCACGTAATGGTCGAGAAACCCACCGGTTCTTTGATTCGACGGCACGCGTTTCATAATGTATCCGTACATAAGCAATGAGTTATGATATTTATCGATATCACGTGAGTGTAGAAATTGATTGCACACACTTACGGTTGTCGGCATCGTAGAAGTGAGGCGTCGAGAGCAGTTAGGTTGTATAAGTCAAATAAGTCTTCGAAGCCCACGACGAAGTGGCCAGTGCTCGTGGAGAAAATGCTCCCTCCCGTATGTGACGGTGATTCCAGTATGACCCCCCTTCGCTCCGGTCTTGCGCAAGTACCAATCATGCAAAGCTTGACAAGTACCAATCATGCAAAGCTTGACAAGCTACTCTAGTATGACCCCCCTTCACTTCGTTTCCCTCCGGAAGGATGTCAGCTAAGAGACCTAACAACGCCGTAAAACTCTTGTCGGACCAACCATTGCTTGCCTTCAATTTCAGCAGTTCAAGCACGGTTGACAACCTTGTGTATTCGGCTTGCGGCCCGAGGAACAAAGGTTTCCGAGTCCTCCATTAAGCCCTCGAATTTACAAAACTCTCTCTCACGTAGTTCCTTCGCATCGCGTAGCATCCGATCCGATTGTCATCATGCGATCTATCCTCATCAAAAGCACATTCCATACCCTCGCATATCGTTGACTTCCTCGGCGATGTCGTCATTCTTGACTTCCGTATAATCGCTCTTCACCGTGATCGCTCCAACATGTATATCCTTTTTGAAACCTCTTCGTATTAAGTGAGCTTGATCTGCGGCGGGTTGTTAAACATTTTCATATTACCGCAATCAATGCATGGACAGGTACATATATTTTATCCCCTTCTTCAACATATCACGCTTTCGCGGCTCTTCTAAAAGCAAACACGCCATTAATATACTCTTCACTCACACGGTTCTCAATGTACATCCAGCTTGGTCCATCTACACGTACACGCACGTAACAAATTAATTAGTGTTAAATTATATATTAATAAACCGCAAGTACCCTTTATAATGACCAAACACATTAGTGAGTACTCTATAGCAAATATAAAGGGTTCTGATCGTTACACATTAGTGATTAGTCCGGAGTAAAAATAAAGGGTTCTGATCGATCGTTACCCTTCTCTCTAAAGTGGCGCAATGTGGGAGGAGGCGCAGATCAAATGAATGGGTAGGGGAGGAGGAGGCGGGGTAATACTCAAAATGGGAGAGGAGGAGGTAGGGTAATGACTCAAAATGGGGAGGACGCAGCAGCAGGAGGGTGGCGGCGGTTCAAATGGAATTAATAGAAATGGGGACTGTCGGCAGCGCCTACTTATAATGCTAATATATCACAGCCGGTTCTTTTAAATAACCGTCTGTGATAGGCTTGTATCACAGACGATTCGTTATACGAACCATCTGTGATACTTCACAGACGGTTCGTATAACGAACCGTATGTGATACAAATATTATCACAGACGGTTCGTTATACGAACCGTCTGTGAAGTATCATGAGAAGAGTATCACAGACGGTTCATTACACGAACCGTCTGTGAAGTATCACCGTCTGTGAACCGTCTGTGATAATTTTATCACAGACGGTTCCAAAGGAACCGTCTATGATGGGGTGTCGAGTATAGCATGTTTTATAGTAGTGAACTATTTACAATCATGGTACTTTGATTCGATGAATGAGATATGAAACTTTGGTATTAATTTAACATCTAGTCACTCGGGTTCACGGTTTGAGAGGCCATAGTTGATCGCTTCTACTTCGGTTCTTGCTTATATAGTGTGATTCAACCATGTTGTTAAGCTCGTTACTAGCTATGAAAGTCGTGTTACTGTACAAAATATGTAGTGTTACTACACTACTGTCGGAGTATTACTGGACGAAAGACATCGTGATACTACACCACCGTCGGAGTGTTACTGCATGAAAAACATTGTGTTACTACACGACCGCAGAAGAGTTACTGCACTTTTGCCGTTGTTCCACCGCAAAAAGATCGGGCAACCTACGAGATTTGGGTGATCACAACCACCTTTGGCTGCAAACTAAACAGTTGCACCAGATTGTTGCCAAACTATTGTGGTAGCAATCCAATCAACTGTCACACATATTTTGCCATGCCTAAACTTAGTTATGGCTATTAACCAAACACCTTGGTATTGCCACATAATTAGACAAACCACAGGTATAACTAACGCCTAAGGTTAGATGTGAGCCAATTAAACAAGCCCCTGAACGTGAGACCCAAACAGCCCCGTTTTGGAATCTCGTCTCCCTGGGTAAGATAAAATACTGCAGCGATCCACCTATTTGCATGTGACCATAATGCGACATGCCGGCTCGAATTTAAGTAACGCATGAAGTCAAGATATCATCTGCGCGCTAGATTCGGTGGGTTTGTTGATGTTTTTCATAACTTGTCCGGTAATGGCTGCTACCTGTGTTACAGTTCACTTAATTAATTAAGATATTTTTGAGTTCACATGTTGTAAACAGTAAGTTTATATTGGTTCATAACTCTACCAAGTATATCTATGGTCTAGCTAGGTACGCATGCATATCAATTCATGCTTGATGCGTCTCTCTTTTACTAACTAAGCACTGCAGGAACTTTGTTTAATTTGGAAGTAGCAGTAAGATATGTGAAAACATCAAGCTAATTTGCCGCTTGGATTTCTCCTCTTTAGTTCTCCCTCCTTGGACTGCTGTTTTCCACAGGTCTGTTCTTTACATATCATATATGAATATTTTTGGAGATGATTCAGAAGGCATATATATAGCTCACATGTAGCATTACTCTGCTTTTCTTTAACTAGATTTCGAGTGCATTCACTCACGCAACTAAGCTGTCACGTCGTCAGTTCTTATCGGGCCAGCTCGACAAATTACCTATCAGTGGTTAGTGGTTACTACTGTAAAAGCCGAACAGCTTGCACTGCACTGCATAACACCATCAGATGGAAAAGGCGAACAACTTGCACTGCATAATATAATTACATCTTGCCGGTGGATTTATCTATCCAGCTGCAGTGTCGTCGCTGGAGTCCGAATTAATCGACACTGTCCACAGTGCCCACTGCCGTTAATTTGCAAGAGACGTCGCACGCGCGCTCAACTGCATGCAAGAACCTGACTCGTGGAACCACCGCATTAATCCGCATCGATCATGACCGGCAACTTGCGGCTCCTGCACCACCGTCGCATGCACGACGTATAGTACTTGTTGCATAGTCTTATTTACAGGGAACTAGCGTTAGAATTGGACCCACAGGTGTAAAGGCATATTCATTTACGAAATTCCAAAGTATGTATAGAAAAATAATTTATAAGGTGAAGTCCTTGTGTAACATTCTAATTTTTCTGAAGTTTAAAAAATCTTTTTGAGTAGTTTAGTTCTGTAGAAAAATTCATCAAATTTTTATTTGAATTAAAATAAAGCTTAATATGAAGTTTCAAAAGCAAAATAATTTAATATGATTAATGTCAACATCAATTAATGTCAAAATTATTTTATTTGGATTCAATGTGCTTGGATATATTTTCTAGAATTTTTCTGAGTTCATTTGCTATTTGGATTTCTAGTATTTTCTTAAAAGAAAAGCTATTAAAAATATCAGAAAGTTGTGTGGGCTGAAACCATAATATCAGCACAACCCTATTCCTTTTGGCTCATCTTCTTTTTTCCTTTTATTTCCTTCGCCGGCCCGTTTTCCCCTCTCAGCCCGTGTGTTCTTGCGCACATGTGAGCCAAGTCGAAGCTCAACGCCACTAGCAACGATTCCTCTCTCTGCCTTGCGGACCCACCACTATTGCCATGTCCCCGTCGTCTTCAACCGAGGCTCTCGTTTCCGTGTTCATGTCTGAGCCGCTGCAGCGCCGGCCTCCTCTTGGACTCCTCTCATCCGAGCGCTATATAAAGACCCCAACCCACGTCAAATCTTGTGCTTCGACCTCCTCTCCCATAACCCTAATTAGGTTTTCCCGAGTTCATCCTTGTTGTGCCACAATCACCAAACGATCGCCGACCATTGAAGCTCCTTCGCGCCAGAATTCTTCGCCATCAGTCCATCTCCAGCTGAATCGTCTTCATATTTGAGATTGTCTCATCGTGTTATATCTGGTGCCCCATCATCCTTCTCCGGGAATCCTCGAATCACCGTTTTTGTTTTCGTCATCAAACCGGCCACCGCCTCTCCTTGCCGATCTAATCCTCCGATGAGTTCCTTTGTTTTTCGTGTGCGTCACGATGTACTCCATGTCCTTCTAATCTAATGCCCCACCTCCTATTGGTTTAATTTGCCACCAAGATGCCACCACTGGTCACCTTGTTGCTCTCCGGTCATCTTCTTCATTTTGTCGTCCTGGTCATCCTCAGTGCACATCAAGATGCTCTCCGTGATCCTCATGCCGTCACCAAGCCGGTGCTCCTCTTCGTTTCCATCGGGTGTCACCCCTTCGCCGATGTCACCCTGAGCCGAAGGTACCTCGCCGCCAATGTCGCCACCGCCGCCGCTTCACTGCCACCGTGCTAAGCCATCACCTCCCAGAGCATCACCATGTTCTCAGCATCCCGTTTTGCTCCTCAGTCGGACTTCCCTCGCCGCCAGTTGCTTTCACCACCACCTCCAAGCCGTCGGCCATGGCTCTGTTCCTTTCTCTCTTGATTTTCTCTCCTTGCTGACATGGCAGCCAGCTCCCCCCTCCACCTCAGCAGCCACGTCTTCATCTTTGTCTATGCGGTATACCGTCAGCGCCCAATTATCAGCACGTGTGGCACACCAAAAATCCACCCAAGCCAAGGAGCCATGAACATAGTCCATCATGCACCATCTCAATGTCAAGTGGGTCCCACTTGTCAGCCATTTCTTTTATTCTCTTTTTGGTTAAAATCTCTCCGTTGACGTCAGCTGACGCAATAACTGTTTTTCCTTCAGAAAAATCATTCTAGTAAATCCATAAATGTTGATTTTTATCATTTTTTGTGATTTCAATCTTCCAGAGGCCATATCTTCATCATCTGAATTCCGATTGAGTCCATCCAATTTTCTAAATTCATCTAAATTCAAGCTCTATTTATTTGAAATTTGTATTTAATTTTTAGAGTAGGTTTTCTATCTATTTTATATTTATTTGCTTTATTTGCTTTATTTACGAGTAGACGTTGATACTTCGGAGAGTTTTGAGCAAGGAGGAGTGCATCAAGACCAAGACCAGTACCAGGATCTATTCCAAGGCAAGCTGTAGTCCTTTGATCATATTGAACATATGATTTCAAAAGTATATTATTTTATACAACTGCATGCTATCTTTATACAAATTATTTTGGGATTAGCTATTACCTGTTGTCATTATGCATCCATTGATTATTTGAATGCCATGAATCATTTATCACCCTAGCATGGATAGTTTTAATTGAACATATTTATATCACCAACATGGGTAGCGTACAAATACTTAGTCATGCTTAGTTACGATGGGTTCATTATCACATGTGTTATAATGATTAATTTTGACTAAATGATATATGGAACGGTGGTGGTTAACCACTCTTGTTAAAATTTATGTACCATGACAGGGTATGTCATTGGTCTTAGTTATACAAAATAGTTTTCGCTCGGGCGAGTGGATGGTGGATTGAGGGTGTGGATTTAACACGTTGTGTGTTGTGGTAAGGTCGCTTGGGTAACGTGTCAAGGATTTAAGCTTATGCGTCATTGAACTAGGCCTTAACCGTACAACCACATGTCCTGTATGGGGGGACCTGGCTAATTAATTAGCGATATTTTGATTTGGTTCTGTTTAAGTTGTGTTTGGCGCAAGAGGGGAGCTATGTCTAGTCGGTTAGACATTCAGTGTTGAAACCTTAGCAAGCAGAACCTGGTCAAAACAAAATTTGTAAAGGATTTGACAAGTGCTCTAGACTGCTTACTAAGGTAGTGAGCAGTGGTATCGACTGATGCTAAACAAACTAGAGAAGTCGTGTTATGTAGAAAAGTTGTACAACCTCTACAAAGTGTAAAACTATTCGAATAGTCGTGTCCGCGGTTATGGACGTGTCCGGGGATTTCATACGAGAGGTAGAGTTTCTTACAAAATGTGTCGGAGTGTGAATGATAAGTTCACTTGATGAATATAATGTTTGTTTGGTGAATGGGTAATTCACTTGGTGGTTTGTCTTGGGAAGTGGATGGGTAGTTCACTGGTTGTTTTAAAGCAATCGTTTACTTATTTACTATTATTTTTAAATACACATTTCGATCTATTTATTGTATTTATTGTTAATGTTGCTTTATGCAAAAGGACCATACAACTAACCTTTGGCAAGCCTGGCAAGCCTTGCACGAATACTATTTGCAAATATTTGCTTACGACTTACTGAGTACTTTATGTACTCACGATTTTACGCCTTTGTTGATTAGTTGACGAATACTAAGTTGCTCAAGAGTTCTTTCAGAAGGAGTACTATAAAGATTTTACGGATTAGGATGTGTTTTCCACTCGATTGCCTGTGGGCATGTTGATTGGCCTTTCCAAGACATTCCATTTTGCTGCAAGAGTTTATTTGTTTCTTTAGCCCTGCGTGGCAAGTTAAGTAAACATTGATCATAAGGTCCAGTGATTACTAATATTTGTTACTTTGAGATCTTTTTAGTTAAATCGAATAAATGGATGATATTTCATCATTGTTTCTTGTGTGAGCTAGCTACTGATCTGGAATTATTTCAGAATACACAGAGGGTTACTGAGATGCGTTTTCGGGTCCCGACACCTTGCCACCTCTTAAAACGTATGAGACATGACATGGGGTGATATGAGGAGGACTATAACTAAAGTCACACACACACACGTATATTTGCATCACAATCACATGACTTGTCGTGAAGCTACTTCACATTTTTTCTAACTATGTATTTCTCTCTCTCTCTCTCTCTCCTTTTAGATTGGTCGAAAAACATTAGTCGGATACATAGATCATAGTGGTTGAAACACTGTGGTCGAAAAATAGTGGTCGGATCCATAGACCAGTGTCGTTGAAATAACGTGGTCAAAGCCATAGACTAGTGTGGTCGAAATAAAGTGGTCGGATCTATAAACCAGTGTGATCGAAATAAAATGGTCGAAATACACTGGTCGAAACTGTAGACCAGTGTGTAATCAGGAACTGATGTACACTGCTTAATTACCATTAATTGGTTTGAATTAGCAGTTACCGGTGATTTAATATGTGTTTTATTATGCAGTTACTAGAGAGTAATTGTCTCGACCTTTAAAAGATATGGAGACGTGCAGACCTGAGATCGATTGTTTCACTTCTATTTTCTTCTTCTTCCTCACTGTTCTACTGTGCTGGAGGGTTGTGCTGTCGAACCAAGACATCTCTTCTCCTCAGCGTGCACTGGGAAAAAGGGTGAGCGGGTATCTTAAAACCATTATTGTAGAGTTTACCTGCACGGGGCGACAATAAAGTTTCTGGGCAGCACATCTACGCGACCGCCCACTTCACTTCTACATCTACGTTCTGCACTGCTTCGAGTCTATGCTGCCCTATGTTCTCATCGAATTCAACTGTAAGTTGGTTGTGCGACCAAACTATTCTGCTATAATTCTATCATTGTATATGTTTAGAAGTGTAATAAGTTACATGCTATTAGTATTACTTTATGTATCTCTAATTTATACGACCTTGAACTTATAATAAAATCTAGAATTAAATTATTATCCACGTTACCATCAACGATTGTCGTCGTTCGTTCACATCGGACTCGATCAGCCCAGGCCCGAAGTCGTGGAATAATCACTGCACTGCCGATCGGTCCCGGCGGCCGACCGCTGTTAATGCTCATGTGTGAACTGAAAACACGTGACAAATCGTACCGCAGTAAATATCCGGCGTTTCACTCGCCTCGGGTTCAGTGAAACTGCAGCTCGATCGACCGGCGAGGCGTACCTCTCCGCTACGATCATGGATCGTCAGTTCGTCACGTCAGGGTGCGTGCATATGCTTGGGCAGAGATCGCACTGGAGTGCAATCAATAACTGCCCAAAGTGGGAAGGTGTGGGCTTTCCTGTTTCCTTCTGCCATTTATGTTCCCGGGCTAGTGAAATTTACGTCGCGGTCGGGTAAAAACGACCGGGAGGTGGGTGAATGTGACGCATGGCCCAAGCGGCAAGCACCTTTAATACAAGCGCATCGCATCGATGGAATAACATGCAGATTAAGGCTACCAAGCACATGTTCTCCAGCTCTCGATCGCCAACTGCAACACTCCCACACCGATATGCAACACCATCCGTCCTTAACACGAGTGACGAGACGTCCGGTAGTATAAAACGGCCTCCTCCTGGGACGCCACGGCACGAACGCACGCACTCACCACCCGTGTATGAAAGCCCGCGCGCACAACGCAAACGCAAACGCAAACGCACACGCGCACGCGAAAAGCACCGCTCGTGCTCATGGGTGTCGAGGAAGAGACGTTACAAGAAGTGGTGGAGGCCCTGGCGAGCTCTCTGCAGCCGCACGTGGCCGCCGTCTTCTTCGTGTTCTCGGCGTGCACCGTGGCCCTCGCCGCCCTCGTGGCCTTGGTGCGCCTGCGCCCGCCGTGGTGGTGCGACTGCGCGGTGTGCGAGGCCTACCTGACGGCGTCGTGGACCGGCGAGTTCGACAACCTGTGCGACTGGTACGCACACCTGCTGCGCAGCTCGCCGGTGCAGACCGTGCACGTGCACGTGCTCGGGAACGTGCTCACCGCCAACCCAGACACCGTTGACCACATGCTGCGCGGCCGCTTCGACAACTACCCCAAGGGCGCACCGTTCTCCGCCATCCTCGCTGACTTTCTCGGCCGCGGGATATTCAACGTCGACGGGGACGCATGGCTGTTCCAGCGCAAGCTCGCCGCGGCCGAGCTCGCCTCCCCGGCACTGCGAGCCTTTGCTGTGCGTGTCGTGGCCTCCGAGCTGCGGAGCCGCCTCATTCCCCTGCTCCACTCTGCCTCCCGCGAAGGCAACGGCAAGGTGCTCGACCTGCAGGACGTGTTCCGCCGCTTCGCCTTCGACTGCATATGCAAGATCTCTTTCGGCCTCGACCCCGGCTGCCTCGAGCTGTCCATGCCGGTATCGTCGTTCGTGCATGCTTTCGACACGGCGTCGACGCTCTCTGCGAGGCGCGCTACCGTACCCATGCAGATTATCTGGAGGCTAAAACGGTTCTTGAACGTCGGGGACGAGAGAAAGCTTCGGGATGCGGTGCGCCTCGTCGACGCGCTCGCCGTGGAGGTCATCCGACAGCGACGAAAGCTTGGCGCCGACGCCTCCGGCAGCGACCTCCTGTCACAATTCATGGGCTCCATCAACGACGACAAGTACCTCCGCGACATCGTCGTGAGCTTCATGCTCGCCGGTCGCGACACCATCGCCTCGGCTCTCACCGCCTTCTTCTTGCTCCTCTCCGATCACCCGGAAGTCGCTGCCGCCATCCGGGACGAGGTCACCCGCGTCACCGGCGACGGCGACCGACCCACGGACGCCACCTTCGACAAGCTCAAGGACATGCACTACGTGCACGCCGCGCTGTACGAGTGCATGCGGCTGTTCCCGCCGGTGCAGTTCGATTCCAAGTTCGCCGCGGGCGACGACAAGCTCCCGGACGGCACGGTCGTTGCGAAGGGCACCCGGGTCACCTACCACGCCTACGCCATGGGCCGGATGGAGTCCGTGTGGGGCCCCGACTGCGCCGACTTCCGGCCGGAGCGGTGGCTCCGGGACGGCCGGTTCGTCCCGGAGAGCCCGTACCGTTACCCGGTATTCCAGGCCGGCGTGCGCGTCTGCATCGGAAAGGAGCTGGCCCTCATGGAGATGAAGGCCGTCATCGTCGCCGTCGTCCGGAGCTTCGACATCGAGGCGATCGCGCGGAGCTCGCGCCGGCCCAAGTTCGCGCCAGGGCTGACCGCCACGTTCGCTGGTGGCTTGCCGGTCAGAGTTCGCCGGCGAGCACGTGCGAGCGGGCATATCCCTCCAATCTAAATAGAATAAACAACTATTCGGGTCATCACGGTTTGTTCTTGTTTGCCTTTTTCCTCTTCCCGTTTCTTTCAAACGGAATATTAGACATATCACGCGCTTGTAAGTTGCTGTCAATTATGAGCGATGACTCCGTGACCACTCGCGAGTGCGTTAGCACTTGGCAGCACCGAGCAGCTGATGCTGGACGATTAGTCATTAGCCTCCACTTGAGATAGAACGATAGGTAGATAGATTCCTCGAATCGATACAAATTAGTCAGATCAGATCAGGTTTTACGCGCGACTTTTCTGCGGTTTGGGAAAGGGAAGGGGGGGAGAAACCGCCGGCACATGTAGTCATGTTTGCACACTACATTTACAGAAGAATACAGACGAGTATATGGAACGGATGGCGTTCCTGAAAAAAGATACTATGGATAGCAAATCCGAAAATGCTACGGTGAATGGCGATCGATTCTTCATTGCTAGCTGTAGCGAGGTCGTCCTCTTGGCGCAAAAACAGAACACGAAATTAACACCTCTTCTTTCCGTGGAAAGAGAGGGAGGGAGCAGGATGCGACGCGTGTGTTTGGTGCAGAATCTGGGGAGGTATAGTATGCGATGAACAGGCTTTTGGGCAGAGCATTGCACGTATGCATGTACGGCCACATAAACAGATGCTAATTCTTGGTGGTCGGGTGAGCCGGAAGGAACCAACCACATGTGCTCGTGGCCGTTGTGGGGCGGCAACTGTTAGATCCTCCCCCCGACCGGACCATGGTCCTGCCGTCCCAACGTGCTCCTTCCCCCTGGAACTCTCGCCAACCAATGGCAATTAACTGATACTACTACCACAAACCAGGGTGCACGTTTTCTTCTGTATCGATCTAAATAAAATCCCCGTATGTTTTTCTTCTGATGATCTCTGTGGTGTCACCAGGCATCAGTTGGTTTACACGTTCCGCCGCACTATTGGTCCGAACTGATAGGTAAAGTTGGAGGTTTTACTCACCTTTTGGATCCACCGGAACAAGTCAAATTCCATGCTACTTCCTTCATTCCCGATCCGGCAGCGGCGGAACCACGGTAGGGCGCGAGCCGGGGCAGCTGCCTGGGTAGTCCCTCCTCTGCGTACATTGGTATCATTTTAATTTTGATGTTTTTGGAATTTCATAAGAAGAATGGAGTCAATACAGACTTAGCAATTGTATTAGTTAAGGACTTGAACAGGTTTTCTATGATTAGTTATGTTTTATGTTGGATTAAGTAGTACACTCTTTACTTGCATTAAAAGTTTGCCTTGGGTCTCTAAAAATCCCGGTTCCGCCGACTGCACGCCAGGGCGGGAGAATTCTACGAAGCCGGAATCTACTTGTGTTCATATGTTCATACAACTGTACTGAGCTCATGCACAACATAAGATGCCTCAAGGTAGGCATAGATCACTAAGACATCATTCAAGTTTTCTCATCCAATGCATGGTAGCTTTAAATGAATCTACAAATAATTTTGCATTTCAGTTCTCTATTTTTTTTCTTCTTCATTTTAGCCCTTATGCTATTTTAATTACCACTTATGTTCAAACTTTAGAAACCTTAGAACAAAAAAAAATTAAACCACACAAATACCAAGGCTGGCCTCACGCATGGGTTTGTTAGCCTGGTCCAGGCACGACACGGCTCGATCGGGCGTGCTGTGCTTGGGTCGGCATCACAGCCTAGCGGGCCGGCCCAACACTGTGCACGGCCAGTGATGGAGGAGGAGGAGGAGCTGGCGCGGCAGCGGCCGAGCACGAAGGAGGAGGTGGCGCGGTGGGGGAGGCGCCGGTGTAGAGCGTCAGAGAGAAGAATTGATGCAACACATAGAATGGCATTGATCATGGCTGTGTTAAATACACGCGAAGGCATTACTAAGTAGCACCTAGTCAGCCTATTAACAAGAGATATGCCCAGAGAATAGGGCAAAGCTACAACGGCTAAAACAGCATGTGCATGATTTCTAACACCCTACCGCAGTCTTGACGTCGTCTCCGGAGATGATGAGCGAAAATCATTAAATGTTGCCGTTGGTAGCCCTTTGGTCATCACGTCTGCGAACTGTTGATCGGTTGGTACATGTAACACTCGAAACTGGCCAAGTGCCACCTTCTTGCGGACGAAGTGGATGTCCAATTCGATGTGTTTCATGCGGCGATGATGAACGGGGTTGGCTGCCATGTACACTGCGGACACATTGTCACAATACACAATCGTGGCTTTGTCGATGGTGCAGTGGAGTTCGACAAGAAGTTGTCGTAGCCAGCAACATTCGACCACGTCATTGGCCATGGCCCAATACTCAGCCTCGGCGCTCGAGCGTGACACTGTCGGCTGGCGTTTAGAGGACCAGGAGACAAGCGAGTCGCCGATGTAGACGCAGTAACAAGAAGTAGATCGCTGTGTGTCGGGCATCCCGCCCAGTCCGCATCAGAGTATGCACAGATGGTCGTCGAGGGAGAGGCATGAAGCTGTAGACCGAACCGAGTAGTGCCACGGGCGTAGCGAAGAATCCTCTTGATCAGCGCGAGGTGACAATCGCGGGGATCATGCATATGTAGGAAAACCCTGTTGCATAGCATAGGCGAGGTTAGGTCGAGTCATGGTGAGGTACTGTAGTGCGCCGGCGAGGCTCCGATACTCCGAAGGATTCGTGACACGGTGACCAGTGTATGCCGCCAACTTGGGCTTGGTGTCGACTGGCGTGCTCACCGGCGTGCAGTTCGCCATGCACGCGCGCTCCAAGAGATCCTCAGCATACTGGCGTTGTGACAAGGAAAATCCCAGAGGAGATCGAGTCACATGTATGTCGAGAAAGTAATGAAGGGGTCAGAGATCCTTCATCTTGAACTCAGCATGGAGCCAGTTGATGATGTCTCGCAAAAAACTTGTCGAGGAGGCGGTGAGGACGATGTCGTTGACGTAGAGGAGGAGGAAGGACGTTGCAGTACCCTACCGGAGGATGAACAGGGATGCATCCGAGCGTGCCGAAGTGAAGCCGATCTGACGGGCAAAGTTGGCAAAGCGCGTGAACCAAGCACGCGGTGCCTGCTTGAGGCCATAGAGGGACTTCAAGAGCAGGCACACGTGGTCAGGTCGAGACTTGTCGATGAAGCCGGCTGGTTGGAGGCAGAACACCTGTTCGTCGAGGATGCCATGCAAGAAGGCGTTCTTGACGTCGAGCTGGCGCACCGGCCAGCCGCGGGACGCCGCGAGCGTGAGCAACGTCCGGATA
Organism: Hsuehochloa calcarea; assembly: GCA_036346395.1. Taxonomy (NCBI): domain Eukaryota; kingdom Viridiplantae; phylum Streptophyta; class Magnoliopsida; order Poales; family Poaceae; genus Hsuehochloa; species Hsuehochloa calcarea. Next base: position 55,005,089 of record CM070593.1, on the reverse strand, counting down.
GTCGCTGGCTTGACGACGGGACTGAATGTTTCATCGTAGTCGATGTCGGGGCGTTGGGAGAAGCCGCGGACCACCCACCGTGCCTTGTAGCACTCCAGCGTGTCGTCCGCCCGTGTCTTGTGTCGGAAAACCCACTTGCCCATCACCACATTGGCATGATGTGGACGTGGAACGGGCCTCCATGTTTCGTTGGCGACCAAGGCGTTGTATTCCTCCTGCATGGCAGCTTTCCAGTGCGGATCACGAAGAGCGACTCGCACGGAAGTGGGAATTGGCGATGGTGGGGGAGTAATGGTGACGTGAGCATAGCGTGGGTTCGGTTGGAAGATGCCGTCCCAGCTTCGTGTAACCATCGGGTGGATACGGGATGGCTGATGGACCAAAGGAGGAAATGGAGCAGATGGGTGGGAGGAGTTGGGAAGCTCAGCCAGGATGGAGGGAATCCCACCGGAGAATTGGTGTGCGCTGGGCGGGACGGAGATGCAGGCTGTGATGTTGCACGCTGGGCACCGTTAGCGCATGGAACGGGCAAGACGTTGGGCGCGTTGTGCGGCAGAGAATGCATGGCGACATTAGGTGTGTGGCACGGCAGAGAATGCATGGCGTCGCATGCAGGTTCCTCGGGAATCACGGGAGCCATTGCTTGGCGTCCAGACTGTTGAGCAAAGGGGAAACTGTGTTCATCGAAAAAAACATGCCAGGAGATGATGACATGTCTAGTCGAAGGAATGTAGCAGCGGTAGCCCTTGTGATCTGGAGGGTACCCGAGAAAAACGCACGCAGCTGAGCGAGGCGCGAGTTTGTGAGGGGAAGTGGCAGTCATGTTTGGAAAGCATAAGCACCCAAAAACGCGGAGGTGTGCATAATCAGGAGGAGAGCCGTGAAGGAGTTCATATGGTGTGGTGAGCTGCTTGGGCTTACAAGGACGCCGATTTAGGAGATATGTGGCGGTGAAAAGGGCCTCAGCCCAGAAGTGGTAGGGCATGGAGGAGTGGATGAGAAGTGTTCGTATGGAGTCATTCAACGTCCGTAGGATTCGCTCAGCCTTCCCGTTTTGTTGTGAGGTATATGGGCATGACAGTCGGAACACGATCCCCTTTGTAGAGAAGAAAGACCGAAGAACAGTATTGTCGAACTCACGGCCGTTATCTGTTTCAAAAGAGAGAATGGGACGAGAGAATTGTGTTGCGATGAAAGCATGGAAGGATATTATTGTAGATGCAACTTCAGACTTTTGTCATAAAGGGAAAGTCCAGACAAAATGCGTGAAATCATCCAAAAGTACCAAATAGTATTGAAAACCCGAGATACTAGCCACAGGAGAGGTCCATACATCACAATGTAAGAGTTGGAAAGGAAATTGTGTTTGGGAACTGGAATTGGAAAAAGGAAGACAGGTATGCTTGCCTAGGCGGCAAGCATGACACGTACTAAGATGATCTTTATGACTGTGAAATTGAAAGGAACGTAAAGCGTTACTAAGGGAAGCACGTCCCGGGTGGCCGAGACGCTGGTGCCATGTGTCGGAGGAGATGGCGATGAACCCTTGAGCAGCCGGAGTGGAAGAAGTAGGTGATGTGAGAGGGTAGAGTTCGCCGTCGCTATCACATCGGAGAATCTCCATCTTGGTGCGCAGGTCCTTGATAGAAAAACTACGAGGGTCAAACTCCACAGACACAGAGTTATCACGAGTGAGATTACGAACAGAGAGGAGATTCTTAATGAGATTTGGGACAATAAGAACATTAAAAAGGTGGAGAGGACGAGAGGAGGTAATGATGGAAGAAGTTCCCATATGAGAGATAGGTAGGGATGAGTCGTTACCAACCACAATATGGGAAGAAGGATGGAAGGGAGAGATAGAGGATAATGCACCATGGTTGGACGCCATGTGAGAGGACGCGCTTGTGTCCAGAAACCAATCGGCACTGCGAGACGAAGATGGCTGCATTGACATGTTGGTGAGGGCCTGGATCAGGGGTCCTTGATCCCATGAGGGCGTCGGGGGAGCCAACTGGGAAGAATTGGTGGTCGGAGCTGGTGCGACATGGAGTGCGTCTGCGAGCAGAACGCCGCCGGGCGCCGAGGAGACCAATACTGGCATACCGGTCGGCCGCTGTGGCAGCCAAGCTCGAACATGCCGGCCCACGGGTTGGCGCCCAGTGACCACGAAAATGATGGTGACGTCGCGGGCTGGAACAGGCGTCTAGCGTTGAAGAGAGAAGAGCCGCCGGTTCCCTTTTTCTTGGCCTTCGTCTTCTTGCCACCCTGTCCACCAGAGAAGTTGCCCGTATGGGAGGGGCGAGTGAACGAAGGCATAGCGTTGGCTGCGTTGCTGAACGACCCCTGGGAGGCGAGACCGAAGTACACCGGCATGGGAAAGCCTGGTGGGATGGCACCGGACGGTGCCTGCGCCATGAGAGCAGCAGCTTGCGCCATCCTGGCGGACTACGCAATGCGATGTTCCTCAAGAAGAAGACAGGAGCGTGTCTTGAGGAAGGATGGAAGCGGTGACTGCATCGTGAGGACGGGAATAGCATTGTGGAGACACGGGTTGAGGCCGCGTAGAAGGTTGAGTACAAGGTCCTTGTCCGTCATCGGGGAGCCGAGGTCGCAGAGATTGTCTCAGGAGTCTTCAGCTTGGTGCAGTAGGCCATGACCGTCATGTCGCGCTGGTAAATACTCCAAAACTCAGCACCAAGTACACAGGTCGAGTCTCTTCGGGACTGAGGACAATCTGGAGAATCTCATCAGAGACCGTGGTGTAGAACCATGACACAATGGAGAAATCATTTTGCACCCAGTCGGAGTTGCCGTGCACAGGCGAGGAGCTGTCGATATGGTCGCTGAGGCCAAACTTGCCGAAGACAATGTGGAAGAATTTGCTCCATTGGCCATAGTTGGACTCATGAAGACCTAGGACGACGGGAACGTGTGTTTTGATGTTGACGAGTTATATCTGGGAGGAGGGAAGGGGAGTGGTGATGACCTGGGCGGCTGTGGTAGAACTGGTTTCAGAAGAAGCAGCGCTCATGGTGGAGAGAAGCAGCGGGGAAGAAACAAGGCAGTGGAAGGGATATAGGTTTAGGATCTAAAGAAAATCTGATACCATGTAGAGCATCAGAGAGAAGAATTGATGCAACACACAGAATGGCATTGATCATGGCTGTGTTAAATACATGTGAAGGCATAACTAACTAGCACCTAGTCAGCCTATTAACAAGAGATATGCTAAGAGAATAGGGCAAAGCAACAACGGCTAAAACAACATGTGCCTGATTTCTAACAGCCGGCGGCGGCCGAGCATGGGGATGGTGAAGGAGGGGGAGGTGGCGGCGGTGGTGTCCGGGCATAGAGGTGACTAGTTGGGGAGGAAGATGTGGGTAGCTGGCGCGGGCCTCCATGCTTACCTCGGCTCAACCGGTCTTATCGCACCTGGGTCGGCCTAGCACCGCCTGAGAGACTAGCATGTCATGCCTTGGTTGACACCCAAGCCCACGGGCCGACACGACATAACACGTTTAGTTAGCTGGGTTGTGCCTAATCGGGCCCGTGCCCAGCTGCCCATTTGGCCACCACTACATATACCCTTGGCCCACCCTATTTCTTTTTTCTCCCCACCTTCCTCTCTCTCCCTCCTCCTATCTCTCTCTCCCGTTCACCACTTCACCTCCCTCCCTCCCTCCCTCTTCCGTTTGACCACCGTTGCCCTGGGTGGCTGTCATCGGTGTCGCTCCTTCGCCAGATTTGACCAGATCTGATCAGGCCCATCCAGATTTGATAGATCTGGTAGTCGTCCCTGTTCTCCTCCCTTGCCGCCATCTTCCTTTTCCGGAGTGCAGTCGGTCGCCATCGTCACGACCCAGCCTCGACGACACCGGGTCGTCTTCTTCTTCATCATTCACCACCATCCACCGCGTCGTCACTGTCGCTATCCACCCCAACACATTGATGGGCGACGACGGTAGAGGCTTGCGGCTGCGACGGCGGCACCGCCCGCACTGTCATCTCCCTCAACACCGAGTAGATCTGACACCGCCATAGGTTGTTGGCTGGGAAAGATGGTAGTGAAGGTGTCACTCCTCTCTCTCCTACTTAGGACCCACTATGATTCCTTGGACCAACCTTTTTCTCCCCAAACCACCACAGTTGTGCAAGTCACACTCCCACTCTACAAGCCACCATCTTCCCTTCCTCTCCTCTCCACGATGGATTGAATCTGATGTAGACCTGCAAGGCCACCATCCATCGTGGAGCGTTGTACGTTCCCTCATGCCATGCCCATGTGTGATTCAAAAATCTCTCATGAATTTATTTATTTTTAAACGAAAATCAAAATAGTCTAAGTAAAGTTTAAAGAGAGAATCTATCACAAATATGAAGAGAGATGGAGAGCGCCATCCCACCTTAGCTTTTTATAGTTTTTGGACGGATGGATTTGACCTTTCACCCGCACAAAAACTGTCAAGTTATCATTCTTTATTAACCAACAGAAATGTTTTCCTTTTTGGAAAAAAAAAGTGTTTTCATCCAGGTCCCAGTCAGCATAAAGGTATGTGTTTTTTCCCCATATATTGTTGTGTCTTGGTAATTAGGTAGTGGCTCTAGCTAGTAATTAAGCGAATCAATATATTGCAACATAACCCATGCGTATGACCGCATGTCAATATGTGCACACACATTTTTAGAGGGAATTGCATATACTATATAATGTAGCTGGTTACTATAGATAATAAAATAACTAGCTGATCTCGTAGAAAAATTAGGCAGTTTTAATTTTCAGGACAAATATTTCGTTTCAATGGTAGACCGGTCAGTTAATAATGACACGGTGCATGTGTGTACACATAAAAGTGATGTGTCACGTTAAAGCTAAACAAAAACATAGTTATCAAGTGTGTCGATAACACCCAATCGGGATAAGAATGGTTGAATGATATGTTCATCAGGGACGTGTCCAGTTGCAAGAAGCGAAATTTGTAACTACACTGCTTAGCATTGACAAGTGGCGACGGCGACTTCTGTTGACTATTTCCACTTTTCAGCCCAACAAAAAATTACTTGACGAGGGAAGTTGTTTGATATTGTTACTTCTGCTGGGTGGTTGCAGGGAGGAGCTAGAGCCATCTCACTGCGTGTGGATGGCCTTACGTACCCACTATTCTGGATTGCTAGAAGCCGATCGATCAGCTACTCGACGAACTAGTTAGTACTGCATAGCGGCATGTACTGTTTAGTACGGTTGTATTTTTTTTGAAAAAAGCTTTTGTCTCGGTTGAAAGATTGAACAATTGAGTTGAATGGATTTGGTGTTTGGTCAGCTGGTTTTTAGGTCGGCTGGTCAGAGCTTCTGAGTTAAAAAATATCTGAAATGCCTCTGAGACAAATAACAACTTGTTTGATGTCGTCTAACAACAAATAACGGTAATTAACGATAACTAACAACACTTTATGACAATTAACACAATGGACGACGACAACTAACACAATTAACAACAACTACCGCAATTGATGAGAACTATTGCAATTAATGACAATTAACACAATTGACTGCAATTAATGACAATTAATGCATTCGACTGTAATTAACACAATAGACCGTAGTATAACGTAATTAACTATAATTATTACATAAATAATTACAACAAAACAATTATTACACAAATAATTAATTTACAACAGAAAAAATAAAAAATAGGGACATCGGCTAGGGTTTGGGGGGGAGGGTGGTGCCGGGTTGGGAGGAGGAGGAGGCGGTCGCAGGCCAGCAGAGGCACTAAGGAGGAAGGAGGAGGGGGGGGGGGTAGGGGAGGGGACTGGCGACGGCTCGGGGAGGAGGAGAAGGGTTGTACCAGCGTCAGGGGAGGATGAGGAGGAAGAAGAGACGAGAGCGGGCGGTGGCGTGGGTTGGCGGGGGCGCCAAGGAGGAGGACCCCGTGGGAGGAAGGAGGGCGGCGACGCGGGTGGAGAAGGGTGGGCGGCGGCACCGGCATGGGAGGAGGTGGGCACCAGGGGAAGGAGGAGGGAGAAAGGAGCGGGCGGTGGCGGGGAGGAGCGGGTTTTGTTCAATGGCAAAATGAGTAATTATCCCCAACTTCATGGGTAAAGCCAAAACGGGAAGATGCAGGTAGCTCCCCACGAGTGGCTTTCGGCTTCCGACTTCGCATATATTGTAACGGCTTCTGGCTTCAGGAAAAACGGGGGAGAAAAGCCGAAGTCAAAGTCGTTCCAAACACGGTCATTATGCAACCATAAGCCACATCCAATGTGTTTTTAATGATCGGTGCTGCTTCCTTTACGATTTTTTAAATAATATTAATTTAAAAGATAATTATAAAAATAAATAGTAAACAAATTACAAATATAGGTGCCTATCGCCAATTAGAGCGGTGACAGGCTCCTGTCGTCATTCTAATTGGCGACGGAACCTAATTACTGTCTGTCGCTAGTCCAACTGCCTATCGCTAGTTGAACTGGTGACATAAAACCGTGAGCTCCTATTGTCAGTTCAACTAGCGACAGGGAAGTGGCCTGCTATACAACCCCCCGCGCCAAATTGGGGGGAAAGTCAATTTAATTCCGAAAACAAAGAAGAGAGGGGAGGAGAGGGGAGGGGAGGGGAGAAGAGATGTAACGAAGCCGGCCGGTTCGTAGCAGAGTATACGGAGCAACAGATTTGGTTGTTCATTTAGCAGGTAAATGTTTTTACAACTTTGTACATAAATTCAAAACCTTGTAGGTTAGCAAATGAAAATAACGACATAGAATTCAATGTATTAGATAATTTTATATGTATAATTGTTTGTTGTAGTGCATCATTTTAGCTGTGTACACTACGTCATTATATAATTTTGATAGTTCTGAAAATACTTTTAACACTAGGAAAAATAGGAGGACACCTCTTAAAATTAAAAGATACATATTAAAAATCTATAAAAAATGTAGAGTAACTAAATATGGTATGCTAATCCCAACTTAATATTTGTTTTCATTTGTGCACGGTAAAATATCCTGATAATGACAAAAATACTTTTAGAACTAGAAAAATAGCAAGACATTTGTAAAAATTCTCTAAAAAATCAAGAGTACGTACATAGGGTATGCATAATTAAATTAAAATATTATGAACTTATTTTTAATTTCCATTTGTACACGGTAAATATTTGTAAATGCTGGCGACACTTTCCAAACAAGGAAAGTAGCCGAAACCTATAAAAAATCTATAAAAATTGCAGAGTAGCTAAACAGGGTATGTATAGCATAACTGACTCAAAATAATCCTAACTTAATTTTCTTTTCCATTTGTGTACGTTAAATATTCTGTTAATGCTGGAAGAACGTTTTATACTAGGAAAATAGCTAGACACCTTAAAAAAGTTTCAAAGAAATCCAGAAATGGTACATAGGGTATGTAAATGTGAATTAAAATATTCTGAACTTATTTATAGCTTCCATTTGTACACGGTAAATATTTCGTAAATGCTCGAGATACTTTTTAAACAATGAGCGTAGCAAGTTACCTATTTAAAGTTAATTAATTAGGTTTGCCGCTTCTTATTATTCTTTTTATATATTTCATAGTTTTCATAATGAATGCACTGAATTTTCAAGTATGGCTAATTTAGGATACGCTGCGCAGTGGTCATGCGAGTTGATTGACCCGATCATTGACATGCATCATCGTAGCCACCTCAGTACCATCCTCCCCCAGGAAGGCGAGGCGGCGATTGAGCTTGGCATGCTGTGGCTGCGCACGCCCATAAGGGTGCGGAGGGTGGACTAACGTTGGGTTCTGGAGTACGTGCAGTTGCGACCTCCGTGTACTCAATTGTAGCCTAACTACTTTGGGTGCACTAACGTTTGTTCTTAATCTTTTCGACGCATTTGAGGGAGGTAGGTCTCCTTCCACCAGCGAGGATAGTTGAGGTGACGTGGGAGGACGACCAGGACCGCGCGAGCGGTGGTCGTACGTCTAGGTGCTTTCCGTACGACTGGTGCCTCCTGGCGGCACTGGTTGACCGGTGAAGACTAGAGACGCACACGTTTCACCTCCCGTGCGGGGATATGGCACCGACGCTTCAAGATGTGACCTTCCGACCTTGTTTCCCTGTGAGGGCTTCCCCTGGTGGTGCACGACATCTCGGCCACGTGGTGCATGGAGTTCCTGGCGAGGTTCGAGCGGTCTTGCCACCGCATGCGCTGCTGAGGAGTTCAAGAGCACCCACCGCCGACGCCAAGTGGATCTGCCAGTTCTACATAAGTCTTCGTAACTCTTTTCCTCCCACATCAATTGATTTGTGTACCTTGCTGATGTGTATCTGTCTTCTTGTAGCCAGAGTGTATAGCAGCGGACGCACCCGAGCACACGGTGAGGAGGCACCTCGAGGTCTACTTACTGTGGCTGTTCGGGTGGGTGATGTTCCTAGGGTCCCACGGTGACAACATCGATAAGCACTATACAAATACACGTGCCACTGGGTTCAGTACAACTCCATCCTCTTCGGATGCCCGCTACTTCTTCAGCTGTGGTCCTTCGAGCGTTTTCAGATCGGACGACCACAGCTGGACCCGTGCGCCTATGAAGTCATGGACAGGCCACCGTTACTCCGATCATTACGCACGCATCCTACCCGGGCTATGTTTCGATGTTCGATCAGTTGACGGACGACCCCGTCATCTGGACACCGTAGACTCCCGACAAACTGTACGTGTGCGCACCTCGAGGCCTATCGAGCCTTTGCACGTGAGACCACGTGTACTGGTGCACGTGGAGGTGCATGCTTCATGACGTGTTCGTGGAGGAGTACCACGTGTATCAGGTGATGCGCCAATTCGGTCTGCAACATGAGGTCCCACCCCTTGGGGTAGTGGGTGTGGTCGAACGTCTATAGGTAAGTTCACGTTTTACTCCTGTTGTGCCATTTGCCTTGTGTACCTACGAAACAATTGTTTGACCTTTCAAAGGTACGCTAGGAAGGTTGTCCCTGTTACGACCTCCTGGATGGACATGATGTTTCCTTGGGTTCAAGGGTGGCTCCGCGCCTTGGAGGATGTTGTCTGGGAGGATGCTCCCTACGAGCCCAAGACGTACGATGAGTACATCGATTGGCACTCTAGTCGGACGAGGGTTCGCTCCGTCAGGGTTGTGGACAACCCATCGCAACATGAGGCCGCGACGTCTGGCACGTACCCCACCTAGCCGGACTCCGCATTCCATCGTATGGTACATATTGAAAGGTTCGTACATATTATTTGCTTTGCAAGTTTTCGGTTCCTAACTTGTTAATTATGTGTAAAGGTCGATCTACATTAGGAGATGCAAGAGTTGGCGACGTCCGTGCGTCGTATGATGCTCGGGCATCGCTTCATCGCATGACATCGCAGGAGATCAGAGGGCTCATGAACCAGTTCGTCGAGAGGATGACGCGAGGCATCGAGCTGGCATCCTATCGTAGGCCAAGGGACGTGGAGGACCCACTTGTGCATGGACGGGGTGTCAGCCATGGTGCGTTTGCCCCACGGATCCTCACCCGGATATGGCGGCGGGTCCTCATGGCACCGTGTTAGGAGTACCCTGAAGGGATACAGGTAGGCTACGGTAGCTGGTAATTCAAAAATTATACCACATAAACTAGGATGCCATGCAGGAAAGAGATCACAGATCGTTGCCACGAGATGTGCAGTGCAGTGGAAGAAGAGTTGGAGCAGCCTGGTCCCACGAAGAGCACGTTAAAGTAGTGGTGGTAGTCGATCTTCCACAGTGGTCGATTGTCCAGCGTAGTCGATCGTCCTCGTAGTCGATCGTCTCCTCCAGCAACCAATTGAGTTCATAGCCAAGGTTGCGGATAGTCCTTTAGTCGTTAATCTTTATAACTAATGATTCATTCAAGGAACAAAATAGCACTTATTCAATAACATATAAACATGGACGTAATACAATCATCTCTATGATTGCCTCTAGGGCACATCACCAACATACCCCAGCACAGTTCGCAAGTCAGCATAACACACTCACGTCTCGTTGTTTATTTCAAACTGTAGTAGTTACTAACGGTAATTTTCTCTGGCAGGTCCTGAGTACCACCCGTACACACGGCACGGGTACGCAGAGCGGCCCGCTACCTTCATGTACCTAGGTATGTCTATCTTGTTTACACGCATAACTCACAGTTTCGCAGCTCACACACCACTTTGGGAGGAGGAGCTGGTGTCGCACAAGGAGTCATGCTCCGGGGACTACGATTTTGACTTGGGTGGCGGTGGGCCTTGCGCGTCGAGGGCAGCCAGGTCTCCGTTGGGGGCTTCACAACGACATGGTGCTCCCGGAGCGACGCAATCGACATAAGATTCTCTCGCGACACCCCCTCAGGCTACTCGTGCCGGTAGGGTGCATCGATCGGATGAGCCTGTGACCTACTCGTACCAGCGCCAGCAAGTGCCCCGGACGAGGCTAGGAGCCACCTGTAGGGTACGCCCCAAGAGGTCCCGAGAGTAGATACTAGTTGTGTTGAGGATTAAAATATTCATATATTATCTTAATATATGATAAAGACCATACGTCTTCGTGGTCGTAACTTCTAAGACCACCGACCTAACTGGTCGTAGGTATTACGGAAGTTATATAATAAATACCCTGGTCGGACAAAGTTCCAAACCTAGTCCACGACTAGGTAAGTGCTCGTAAAGCTATGAACAGGCGTCTAGGTCGAGTCTCCGACCACGCCACTCACTATGTGACGAATGAACCACGTGTTTCATATTCCGCATAATACAACACTATCACGGTTGATGATTTAACGTCTCCTAAATCATTAACCGCAGAACAGTTGACGTTTTCACCAACCGCCTTTGCAGTTAGTGGAATCGTCAAACTGCCGTCTCTTCCCGACCAGACGCGTCGCTCCCCAACGGATGTCTCTTCATGGGATAACTGCCACCGCTTCATCAAGTACTTAAGGAGGACCATGGAAGGCCGGAAGACAGAAGACACAGGACACGGGGTAGAGAACAGACAGCACAAGCAGAAGACATCAAGCAAGACATAGCAAAGTGTTGTGTTTTTAGATACTCCCAGTGTTTGTAATTATGAGTTCATAGCAATAAAGAGCAAGTCAGATCCACTCCCAGAAGTCACGCATATTTTTCCTCTTTTCATTTATATTCATAAGATCGGCGATTTGATCGTCAACAGCTGGCGCCGTCCGTGGGGAAGATAGTGCAAAACTTCTGAAGAGGTTCTTTGCTCAACTCATCCGTTTTCTTCATATTCGTAATTGCAAGTATGGCAGAACATGGGATGAGGAGAATCGGTTCGACTTGGATGACTACTCCAACCTTGACATGGAAGCTCGTGATCCAAGCCATGCAACATGGGGAATCTTCGCCCTCCTCCGATGGTTCGCAAGTCGGCGACGACAATAACTTGAGCGATGGATGAAGATACACCGCTGCGCCAAGAGGCGCTTCGAGGGACAGTCGTTCCACCGCCGGACGCTCAATGTTTTTCCAAGCCCGGCTTCGACCGGCGAAAAGGTGACAACACCTCACCCCACAACTCGAGGGTCAATATACCCTTGACACAATCATGGTCGACCGCAGATTCAACAACGGCCTCGAAATTCCAGGGACCAACCAAAGACTCGGTAACGGTGTCAATGAGACCTCACCGTAATGGGCCGAGCGAGGACGATAAAACTCAAGATCCGATCGGCAATCCGCCAATCAGCCGAGCCCGCCACGAAGACCTCAGAGGTTCTCATCTCCGACCGGCCTCCATCGTGGAAGTCTCTCGTAGAAGCACCGAGAAGTTCTCCACTAGTCACAATGGAAGCTCCTCGTAACCGGCCCGTCATCACGGTTCAAGCCTTTGCGCAATTTCTTCAAATAAGAGATCGATCTCGCGCTCGAGCAAGCTCTTGAGTGGGATTTTCGAGCTAGTCTTTGATATCCCGGAGTTCTTGCACCTCCTTCGATCGATATTGATGCGCCCAGCGCATTCTTCGGGCCGCAATCTTCCTCCGCCTGATAACCTCAAAATTCTCCTTATTAGATTATTAAGGCCTTCTCAATGGAGTGCGAGAATGTCGAGGATTTCTCGCGCCATCGTAGTATTGGTCCCGCCCGCCATCGGTGATGCCCTTGCCATTATCACAAGGGGCGCAAAGCGCGTGATCTTCGGGAGTGTTCTTATCTCGCCTACATAAGGTCGACCACGATCCGAGGGAAGGACGAAGACCTCCTGCTGATGATTCTCACTTGCGCCGAGGCCTCCCGCTTGAGGAGTACTCGAGAGACACCATCCGCGACTTGGAGTAACCCCTCCGTAGAGGAACTCGGGTTATAATCGCTTCGCCCACAAATGAGATCTCGGAGAGACGGCCGAATTTGCGGTGAAAGCATGCTTGATCCCATTCCTCCGGAGTTATCCCGAGAGAGAGGATCACCGATGTTGGTGGAGTCCTCGAATGGTGGCTCGTAACTTGTCTCACCAGTCTGACCGCCTTAAGGGACTTGAACACTTGGAGGAAAAACTCGTCGTGTTGTGAGTCCTTCAGGTGCGGTCCTCGTCGGATTGACCCTTGTCCTTTGAGGAAACTGCCCTCTATTGGACGATCATTGTGGGGATAAGGATCCTCCTCAACTCCATCGATGGGATGGTTTCTCGAGAATGATCTCCTGAGGCGACATCACCATCGGAGGATGCATTACTCGGCCAGAAGTTGAAACCGCATCCATGTCGACGCTCACAGAACCGCCAAGTCAAACCAGCTCTCCTCGCTCCATTCCCGCCATGAGTGCATGAGATTTGGAAAAGAGAGTATGTTGACAAGAGATTACCTAAGATCCCCACTGGCTCGGCGCCAACCGCTTTGTATTAGAACCGATCTTACGTAAAGATTATTTGATTCGTGGGTCTCCTAGAGATGAAATCACGCAAGGCGATTGACACGGATTTTTATATGTGTTCAGCCTTCTCCGGGAGAATAACAACCCTACTCCCGTGTGTATGGTATTGATCAGATTCTCAACAATCAAGCTAGAAACTAAGTCTATTACAAAGAACAGTACTTGTGTTTCTCCTTGACTCGCTCTGTTTCGCCCTCCCCTTGTCCTTCTGATTGATGCCTTTATGTAGTCGTGAAGAGGTAGCCGTTTTCCTCTGCTGAAGAGTCGCCCAATCAAGCCAGTAATGGGCGCATAATGGCATAATAGCTATAATTACCGTGTAGTGGTCCTTCACGCCCGTCCGCGCTTATCTTTCAGAGGTAATGGGGTATTTAAGCGCTATTACTACGCAGAATAATAGTGCATGTGGACCGTCCGGATTCCTTAACCAATTGGACCCACTCGCTTGTAGATTTGATTATAAGGTGGTCGTGGTTGACTTGGTTGTAGTAGAACTTACGACTGGGTACAAGTCGTAGCAGAGCTTACGACTGGATAATAGTCGTAGAAGGACTTACGACTAGGTAATGGTCGAGAAGGACTTACGATCGGGTAATGGTCGAGAAGGGCTTACGACCGATAGTGGTCGTAGAAGGACTTACGACTATGACATAGTCGTAGTAAGACTTACGACTATGGGGGTGATTGTAGGAGAACTTACAATCACTTGGTAGGCCTCCCCCTTATGAATATAAGGGGTACTTCTGGGGACTACGTGACATCATATTTACCCATAATAAGAACTATAGATAAAAGATAAAATGAGGATTATCAGATCCTCGTCAGAACCTTTTCCAGGACATGAATCTTACTCACGTAATCGAGCCTTGGAAATCTTTGGATTAATCATATTAAACCAATTACGAACTAATCTAATCACTGCCTTGATACGACCACACACTGCGGCATACTCCGATGGCAAAAATCCGACCGGCTGGAATATCATGCAAGGCAGTTGAAAACAAGTCGTGTATATCATCTCGTGCTCTTAACTTATACCTCTTCTCAAACACATCTACTACCACCCGAACCCGATTGATCTTATCGACCAGTCCCTAGATCGTTCCATCCATATGAACCGATCTACGTTACCAGACCAAATCAGTAATAGATCCAATCTACTACTCCCACATATCTTGTATATGCGACTGATCTAGATCAAAAACTATGCAGGATGACTCTGATACCACTGTATGGATACAGGTAGGCTACGCTGGCTGGAAATTCAAAAATTCTACCATGTAAACTAGGATGTCATGCAAGTAAGAGATCACAGATTGTTACCATGAGACGCGTAGTGCAGTGAAAGAAGAGTTGGAGCAGCCTGGTCCAACAGAGAGTGTGTCGTTGTAGTGGTCATAGTCGATCGTCTAATGTAGTCAATCATCCAACGTAGTCAATTGTCCTCATAGTCGATCGTCCTCGTATGGCGATCGTACTTGTAGTCAATCGTCCACGTAGTCGATCGTCTTCTCGAGCAACCGATCGCTTTCCTTGCAAAGTCACGGATCGTCCTTAAGTGTAACAGCAACCACAGTAGTGTCTTTATGGTATCCACATGTCCAGGACAGTAACGTCGTACACTGGTGTGCTAGCACCAAGTCGCACAAGTAAGGCTCTCTCAAGAAGATGGAGGCTAGGGTTTGGAGCAACTCACGTCAACTCTTGTCGTGATTCCTCTCATCCTGTTCACAATAGACTCAAGCATCTCCTTATATACTGCCCGTGACAGATCTTATCTGAACACGTTTAGCGAATCGTATCCATACCATGAGTCGTTAGTGGTACCTAGCAGGACATAACGATTCCCGAATATACACAAATTATATCAGACGAACTTTAATGCAATATGATCTATGACTAGGTCCTTATCACTAACGACTAGCTCGTATCTCTATACGATAAGCTCATATTTGGTCTCAACTAGTTCGTAACTCTTTACGACCAGATTTTGACCACTTAGTGATCTTGTTTGACCAGCCTACGACCAACTCGTATCTCCATACGACTAATCCATATCTGATCGGACTGAAAGACCTGCTCATATATTCTCCCTTTGACTCATGATATCTGGTTGAACTCCAGGTGAGATGTTGTATCATATATGGACTGTTCAATACTTTCTTGATCGAGTGTCAGATAACTTCATATGGTCGAACTCTTCGACCACCAGTGGCATGGTCATGCACTTTCTTTATCTGACTACATCGAGGGGCCCAGACACATCTCTCCTGTTATGTTCGGAGGGGAAAATCCGATATCCGACCAGTCACATTCCTCCGTATATTTCATTGCATACTCAAAAGCTACCTTTGGACACTGTATTTTGATTGTTCCTGTGAGCTTAAAGGCCCGAGGGCTGGGATTTTGTAGATAACACTACAAGGTGATCAACTTTAGTATGTCATATAGTTTCTATTCCCGACAACCAACAATATGGCAGAGTATGAAGGACTTATAGCCTGGCTTCGAGCAGCCAAATCCCTCGGACTTCGTCGGCTTTTAGCGAAAGGAGATTCACAATTAATCATAAACCACACATCAAAGGAATATCAATGTTCTGATGAGATAATGGCGCAGTACCTTGGTGAAGTGAGGAAGTTGGAAAAACACTTCAGAGACTTCGAAGTCCTACATATACCATGCAAGGAAAACTCTGTAGCGGACCAGTTATCGAAATTGTGTTCCTCACGAACACCTATTTCAACAGGTGTTTTTCTCGAATACCTTGCAAAACCTTGAATAGAAACAGGTTCAACCACCTTAGAGGTCGGAGTAATCGAGCAAGACTAGTCTATGGTGCAGAAGCAGTGCTACCTAGTGAAATTCAGCTAGGTTCAATGTGTATAGACCTCCTAGATCAAATAAATCAGGGAAAATTGCTCGAAGACGATGTTAATATGCTGAAAGAAAGATGTGATCGAGCCCTATCAAAATTGGCTACCTATCTGCAAGGGCTAAGATGCTACTACAATCGAAAAGTTCATCCAAGAACACTTCATGTGGGTGAACACGTCATGTGCGCAGGGACAAGCTTCTAAAGATCAACAGAGCCCCCATAAAGGAGATCAATCTTCAACAAGACTAGGTTCAACGCTTGACCCATTGCTCTCGTTAAAGATTGATATATGGTATTTTTCATAGCAGGTATGTATTTTTCAATGTTTTGTTAGAACTAGTGGGATAACCCAATTTCACCGTTAATGAGGACTTCATGGCACTCTTTAGCGAAAGTGGTTTCGAGATTGAGTAAGTTCTTCGATAATTATTGTATAATTTTGGCTCATAATGACCAATCCTCTCTTTTCTTTTAGACTTTCTTTGCCGTTGGGCCCGAAAATGGGACAATTGATAGCTCAAGAACAAACTTTGCCACCAATTGTACCAGCAATAGAGGAATATTTGGCGGAAGAGATTCTACAAATAGAAATACCTCCTAGGACCACTGAGGAAGTGGGGTCCAGGATGTTCTGATGATGGCTACTGGGACATCCATGGAGATGCCACAGGGCACGGTGGTTCAAACAGAAAGGACCTCCCAAGAGGATCAGACGAAAGAGGTGGTCCGTCGGTCCACTATAACAGGAGTGGACCATGAGACCACACGGTCATAGGAGATGGTCCATGAGACCATTGAAACTCAAGACGAAGATGGTCATATCTTGGTAATTTTATTTTGACTGTGCTAGTATAGACCTAACTTATAGAATGTCTTAGGAGTCGCAAGATACTGGGTTTAATCCAACCATAGGAGTTTTCCGTTTGTTTCAATTGGATCAATCTGAGAATGAAATTCCTCTTGAGAGTTCTCCTTCTAGAACCGAAAAGAATGACCTCCAAGACCTCGTGATGTCTGTCAAAAGGTGTTGGAGAGTCAATGTTGACATGATTGGGGAGATCAAAACTTTCACAAAGGAGAAAGAGATGTAAGTGCATAAAGTTATTAACTTACACTTTTATTTACACTGTAGGGAGTGTTGAGGAGGATTGTTGACCAGTCAAATTATCTAGATATACATTTTTTCGAAAATAATGTAGATCTTTTACTGGGCCCGAAATAGCTTATTGGGCCCAGGATTAATCAGGCATTCAGAAGGTGAGCCCAAGAACATTCCCTTCAGACCATTCCAGGACCTCTCCTAGAGAAGTCTCTTCAGCTCACTCCAGGACCTCTCCCCAACAGAGGAGGTCCTCAAAGGTGGTTGCCCACATGTGGTTAATTACATCCCATGTGGAGAAGGTGTTGGCCGTTACATCCAGAGATACAGCGGTCGCCATGAAGGGACGTGGTGATTGGTTTAAAGGGACGCGACCATTGACGTGAAGAGGCGCTACTGCAATCAACTGTCAGCACTTATAGAACTATAAAAGACTGGCCTATGTGCCATTGTAAGGACAGATCTCGATCCAAACCCCAATCCACATGTATTCACAATCATTTTTTGTGTAATTAGAGCATACCCTTTGTAATATGCATCACCGTTTTGAGTCCTTTGGCGAATAGATAGCAATCTTCATTTCGTTTTTATAATTTTATTTATCTGTTCTACGATGAGAGTTCTAGACGTCAACAGCTGCACCGACCGTGGAAAGCGCCGTCATCATCTTCGCTGACTCAGTTCTGGTAATGTGTCCCGTGTTGATGACATGGAGGGAAGAAAGCATCCTCGACATTTCCGACTATGTTGATGACATGGAGGAAAACTTCATCCTCGTATCCAGCAATGCCCGTGGTTCCTTCGGGGACATTACTGAGGCACCATCGCCCGTCGAGTTCGCACCCATTGGCTCTATGCCGGTCGTGCCTTCGTCCACAAGCGTCACCGTGGACGAGTACTATCCCGAGCCTGTCTCCCTTGGATCAGGAAATTCAGAAGGTTCCTGAAGCCCAACACACCATGATGATCTCGCTGGCAGCCTCCATGCTGAAGGCCTGGAGAGAACATCTGGGGAGAATCTCCTATTCACCCTACAATACAAGTCGACCTCTCGAGGCTTGTAGGGTTTGTGGACTGAACCCAAACCTCCTCTATATCCAGTCTTTCGAATGATCAAAGTCATAATGTACGGTGCATAGTTAATCCTCTTGACTCGATCATTCTTGGATGACGCAATCTCCCTAATAATGACATCAATCACATCAAATTTTCTTCCATGCATGATGTTATCTATAATATTCTAAGCATGCCCTCTGATGGCATCAAAGTTTTCACTCTTAGGAAGAATAGTGTGGTTGATTATCCTGTTGACAAGGCTTGGAATAGGTAGGAGACCACCTATCTTTCCTGGAACAAACCTAGCATTAGTATTATAATATTCAGTCCAGGCGGGAACCAAAAGAGCAGGCCTGTTATAAAGCTTCTCATAAGAGCTCGACTCTGTTCCTGGGGCTAGCTCAAACTCACGCGATTGTAGTCCATGTAAGTCACAGATCATCCAAGCCGGTGAGTGAAGTCGGAGAGACATACAATGTGGCATAAAGCTCGATCATTTCCTCATCATAGTCACATTTGAGAGTGATAAGATCATGAAGCCTGCTCTCGAAAGAGCGGTATGTTCCTTTATATTTGTCCGAGTATTAGATGAGGCCAATTCACCCACTTATGATCATTAAAGCATGCATTTGGTCCATACAATTGCTCATATACTAACTCGTGCGGTATGGAATTTTGGACTTTGAGAGGATTTGGAAGGAAAAGGTGCGATGACACATTATTGCATACTCATCGCGTAATGGTCTCCAAATTTATTTGTTGCTCGTTGGTTCTTCCATCTCATCATCCGATGCGTTGCTTCTCGGCATCACCTTGGATGAATGCTCACTCTTTTACGATGCGGGACCCTTGCCATGATCGTCCTCTTCTCTTTTGCCGTATCGCATATCTTGGGGTGAAGTCGGGAGCTTGAAGGTTGAGAAGAAGAGCCTTGACCTCTTCCACGACCATAGGATTTGCGAGAGGCAATCCTTATACTTGCATCTTCAAGAGAGAGTGGATTACAAAAAACGGTTGATCAACACAAACTAGGTTCAATTTTGAATGGAGGATCTTTCTTTTGTCGAAAATCGGAGTACCATCGTCGGCGGGTATACCGGATGCGAATATCGCCCTGGCAACGAAGGACTAAAGAAAGAGGATTGGTCATTGTGAGCCAAAATTATGCAGTTATTATAGAAGAATTTACTCGATCTCAAAGCCACTTTCGTTAAAGAGCGTCATGAAGTCCTCATTAACGGTGAAAGTCGGTTGTTCCACTGGTTCTAACAAAGTAGGAACCAAGGCCAAGGAGGTCCTTGGCCTTGGAGCCCGTTGAAGTGGAATTTCCTCTTCGGACTCCTCTAATGATCCTTCGCCCTGTACCACCTCAACCACAAAAATAGATGTAGCAGGTATTGGCTGGGGGCTAGAAGAATATCGAGAAACTAAAGTTTTAGTTTTGGTTTTTAATACCTCGCGGATAGGAGGTTTCGAAAGAGTTGGAGTTGGAAATGAAGTAGGATACTTTTGCAGAATTGAGACCAAAGCAAGTGTAGGTTTCGTCTTCTTTGGCGTGACAGGAGGCTTGGAGCTTATCCTTGCATTCTTTGCCGAACGAGGGGCAAAGCATGCACCAACGCCTGATATGGGATGCTTCTTTGATGTCGTCTGTTCAGAAAACATAAGTTAGACATAAAGTTAAAATCACTTCTTATGTCCTGTAATTCTTGCGAATACTTACCACTTTGCGATCTTTCCTAAGTAATAAGCCAGTCGCAATCAAGCTTGGGGGTTGCGCTTCTAAATAGATCAATTCCTTGTCTAGAACCCGATCCTTTAATAGGACAGAGGCTCTAGCAAGGACCTCATCATCTCAAAAAAGCTGCAATATAATGAAAAATTACTTTACTTCAACTATGAAAATTTAGTTCGAGTAAAAAGGTAAATGGATTATTACCATTCTTTGGGATGTCAAAATCACAAGATAATATTTCTCTCTTTTGGAGGGTCAAGATCTTGTTCTTGACGAAGTCATGGATGACTTTTCGTCCAATTAGATCTCCCCTTACCAAGTTGTTGGTCACTAGGACCACACTCTTCTCTTCATCAGAGAGCTTAATATCCTTGTTAGCAGCTCGGCTTTTTGAGGACCACTCCAGTGGTGCATTTTGACTATAAGTAATCCTACTCTCCTTCGGAACAACAGAATAAAACTATTCTTTGTTCCATGTTTGGCTGACATCTTTAGTAGCCAAGAAAGGAAACACCCTCTTGTTGGCATCTTGGAATTTAAAGAAAAAAGAGCCCACAGCCCCAGCATCATTCTTGTTGCGAATGATTTGGTAATAAAATCTAAATAGACTCAGACTAGGGGCTATTCCTAAAAACGCCTCAAATATATGGGCAAAGACGCTAAGTACCAGAACTGAATTCGGTACAAGATGAACTAATTCTATTCCATAATAATTAAGAATTTCAATCAAGAAATCACTCTTGGGTAAACAGAGGCCTGCCTAGAGATAGGACACGAAGAGTACCATAAAACCTGCCGGAGGGCATGTGTCAATCTCCCTCCCCGGCACATGCCACTCGAGAAGAGCATTCTCTAGTAGATGCCTGTCTTGCTCCTACCCTTTGAGCTCCTCCGCGGATAGTATTGACGATTTCCATCTCACCATTGTCTCCCCCCCCCCCCCCCCCCCCCCCCCCCCCCCCCCCCCCCCCCCCCCCCCCCCCCCCCCCCCCCCCCCCCCCCCCCCCCCCCCCCCCCCCCCCCCCCCCCCCCCCCTTTTTTTTTTTTTTTTTTTTTTTTTTTTTTTTTTTTTTTTTTTTTTTTTTTTTTTTTTTTTTTTTTTTTTTTTTTTTTTTTTTTTTTTTTTTTTTTTTTTTTTTTTTTTTTTTTTTTTTTTTTTTTTTTTTTTTTTTTTCTCCTATTCACCCTACAATACAATCGACCTCTCGAGGCTTGTAGGGTTTGTGGTGAACCCAAACCTCCTCTATATCGTCTTCAATGATCAAAGTCATAATGTGCGGTGCATAGTTAATCCTCTTGACTCGATCATTCTTGGATGACGTAATCTCCCTAATAATGACATCAATCACATCAAATTTTCTTCCATGCATGATGTTATCTATAATATTCTAAGCATGCCCTCTGATGGCATCAAAGTTTTCACTCTTAGGAAGAATAGTGTGGTTGATTATCCTGTTGACAAGGCTTGGAATAGGTAGGAGACCACCTATCTTTCCTGGAACAAACCTAGCATTAGTATTATAATATTCAGTCCAGGCGGGAACCAAAAGAGCAGGCCTGTTATAAAGCTTCTCATAAGAGCTCGACTCTGTTCCTGGGGCTAGCTCAAACTCCTGCCAGTTGTAGTCCATGTAAGAAGTCACAGTCATCCAAGCCAGCTGAGTGAAGTCAGGAGAGACATACAATGTGGCATAAAACTGTCTGATCATTTCCTCATCATAGTCACATTTGAGAGTGATAAGATCATGAAGCCCTGCTCTCTGAAAGAGACGGTATGTTCCTTTATATTTGTCCAGAGTATTCAGATGAGGCCAATTCACCCACTTATGATCATTAAACTGTCTGTTTGGTCCATACAATTGCTCATATACTAACTCGTGAAAACTGGTATGGAATTTTGGACTTTGAGAGGATTTCGGAAGGAAAAACTGATTGCGATGACACATTATTGCATACTCATCAGACGTAATGGTCTCCAAATTTATTTGTTGCTCAGTTGGTTCTTCCATCTCATCATCTGATGCAGTGGCTTCCTCAGCATCACCTTCAGATGAACTGTGCTCACTCTTTTCTGATGCAGGACCCTTGCCATGATCGTCTCTTCTCTTTTGCCGTACTTCTGCATATCTTCAGCTGGGTCGAAGTCAGGAGCTTCAGAAGGTTGAGAAGAAGAGCCTTGACCTCTTCCACAGCCATAGGATTTGCGAGAGGCAATCCTTATACTTGGCATCTTCAAGAGAGAGAGTGGATTACAAAAAGAACAGTTGATCAACACAAACTAGGTTCAATTTTGAATGGAGTGATCTTTCTGTTTTGTCAGGAAAATCGGTAGTACCATCGTTCAAGTGCCGGTACTACCGGGATGCGGAAGTATCGCCGTTTACTGACCGGTACGACCGCACCGCGGTTGTTTCGCGTGTGATGAGCGGTAGTACTGCTTTTCCAGAACCGATCTAGGGCATGCAATCTAGTCAATTTTTTTAGTGTTTCTTATGGATTGAATCCATGGAATAGATGTGTAGGCATCATGAGACACTGTGTGGATTTCATGGGGATATGTTCCAGATCTTAGGATGATGTGACAATTGGCAATGGCGTTTACGGTTTGTCGTTCACGTGTTTTCGACAAAGTTCTGAGCTTTTCGATGGCGGTCCGACCGGTCCTTACGGCAGTCCGACGGTCCCAAATCGGTCGGACCGGCCATGTGGCGGTCGGACCGGTGACCAAAGTGGTCAAAACAAGTTGGGCCAAAAATAGGTGTTGTAGGCAAGTGAGGATCCCAATGCAGTTGGTCTCATGATTTTTGGAGTCTCCGAAAAAGTTCTATTGGTTTAAAGTTTCGAAGGTTTGGATTTTGGGTTGAAATTCGGCTAAGTCCCAAAGGCGGTCCGGCCGCTCACATGGAGCGTCCGACCGCAAAGCGTCCGACCGCTCATATGGAGCGGTCGGACCGGTTTACTGAACGTCGGCCAACCGTGGCGATGTTGTTTTGTTAGGTCAAAGTCTTTGGTTTCATGGCATATGATTTGCATGATGCATGTTTTGACTAACATGGGTCAAGTTGTGAAGAACTTGTTCCCGAATTCGTGTTTGCTTATGCGTGGTTGTGCAGGTTGCTTGGTGGTCACGACGGTCACGGCGAGGAGGATCGGGACTAGACTTGGAGAGTTGAGGTCGGAATGATCAGCGATGCGGGTGAGGTCAACGACTCAAGCGTGGCGCAAGATGGACAAGGGTGACCTATTGGCAAATCCATGGACGCATGGTGAAGCGGTTTAGGTCAAAAAGTTAAAAGCGGGCTTGCGGCGTGCGTGTGTGACCCGTTTGTTTGTGGGCCTTAACGGAGCCCAATGGAGTCAAACCCTAGGAGTCTAGGCCTCCACTATAAATAGGGGAGGTGGTGGCTGCACCACCAAGCTCTTTTCTTTCGCCTTTTTATGTTTCAAAACCCTAATTGTCTTTAGGGAGTTGAGGTGGAGGCTAGGGCTTTTCATGGTTTGAGGAGAATTTCGTGATCTTGGATTGACCACGATCCATGATGGCGTGGGTGTAATCCACAAGCGATCTCGTTATCAATCTATGCAAGGTTTGCTTGAGATAAGTCTCTTTTCGTTCTTGCATTCTCTAGTAGATGCTGTCTTGCTCCTACCCTTTGAGCTCCTCCGCGGATAGTATTGACGATTTCCATCTCACCATTGTCTCAGTTCAATGGTGGACTAAGGAATTCTCCCTTTCGAGGGTTTGTGGAGGACGAAAGGCTCTCGGTGAATGGGGAAAGTAATAATGGCTGGGGTAAACAGTGCCCAAGGAAGGATAAAGATCCGTATATATATCTTTGGTGCATTTAAAACCCACTACCTCAAGGTTGTAACAACTGCACCTCGACCAATGGAAACATGATAGCTCATATCTGGTCAAGGAAGCTGTTCCACGCATCAAAGAGGCGCGGGAAAAAAGCAGCTGAAAAGTTTTTTTTCCCTTTTCCTAAAGTTATCTTTATCCCGTAATTATTACGAGTAAAAAGTATAACACCTTTAAAATGGAAACTGCTCTTATATGTGCTCCGAGAAGTGTTCATCCGATCATCATAATTTTCCTTCTATAAATTTCTTGAAGATATCACTCCAAAGATCTTCCACGGATCATAACTTAAAAAGTGATCAAAAGGTCGACCAAAAATCAATTTGATCTGTGGAGTGTATCTTTCCCACGATCTTTCCCATAGTACTCTGAAGAATGATTGTTGCTTCTACCAATTTCTGGAAAACTTCATAATATAAATTGGCTTCTTGACCACCTTGGAAGAATAAAATCCATGGATCGTCACTTCAAGGTGGTCAAAAAGTCAAATTTGTTATATAAAGTTTGTCTTTTTCCATGATCTCTGCTACCATGGTACATTTGGCGGAATTGAAGACGAAAGTCCAAAGGATAAGATTTTATTAGAATTTGTTCATAATAAATCGTTGAAAGACGAAGCATAACCGTGTCTTCGAGAATTGTTTTCACAAATGAAGACGGTAGACGCTCCCCTTTCTATCTTTTCGGGAAAAGTAGTTGTAATTTCATAACTCAAGTGAAATGAACTTCTTGACTAAATCTATTTCTGGTCAAATAGAGTTTCAGTTGGGAAGGCTTTACTTCTGATTATGATTTTATAATCTCCTTCTCAAGTAAGTCATTTTTCACTTGAAGTTGAGGGGCTAGCTGACAAAGATTGTTGACTAGTCAAATTATTCTGATATACCTTTATTAAAAAATAACCTAGATCCTCTACTAGGCCCAAATTAGCTTGTTGGGCCCAGAATTAATCAAGTAGTCAGAAGGTGGGCCCAAGAACCTTCCCTTCAGACCATTCCAGGACCTTTTTCGTGAAGAAGTCTCTTCGGACCACTCCAGGACCTCTCCCCAACAGTGGAGGTCCTCAAAGGCTGTTGTCCATGTGTGATTAATTACAACCCACGTGGATAAGGTATTGGTCGTTACATTCGGAGGCATAGCGGTCGCCATGAAGGGACACGATGACTGGTTTAAAGGGGCGCAACCATTGATGTGAAGAGGCGCTACTACAATCAACTGCCGACACTTATAGAACTATATAATCCTAGCCTATGTGCCATTGTAAGGACAAATCCCGATCCACACCCTAATCCACGTGTATTCACAATTATTTTCCCTGTAATTAGAGCATACCCTTTGCAATTTATATCATAGTTTTGAGCCCTTTCGCGAATAGATAGCAATCTCTATTTCCTTTTTATAATTTTATTTGTCCGTTCTATGATGAGAGTTCGAAACGTCGCCAAGTGTTTACTTGCAAAAGTCAGAAAAGAAAATGTTGAGTCCGTACTTCACGCTCTCAGATTAAAATTGTCTGAGGCGGAGAAAATATCTGAGAGGAGCGTGGTGGCCATAGCAGAGAAGACCGAAGCGGTCCGTCTCTTGACTCAGAAGAATGAAAAGTTACAATTGATCTTGGGCAAGCAATCTGAAGAAAACCACAACCTCTTCGAACAGAACAAGGTGCTCATTAAGGAGAAGAAATGTAAATAACATCTCGTTGTTTCTTATAGGGCATTTGACCTTATCATTATTTGCAATGTGTGAATTCAATTATCTTTTTTCGTTCTTTCTTATAACTAGAAAAGGCAAAAGAGGATCTTTAGAAGACCTCTTATAACAAGGATCTTCATATTCAAGACTTGGAGGAAGTGGAAACACGGAGTCGCACTACCGTGAAAGAACTTAAAAATAAGGTGGATACCTTGATAAAGGCCAGCAAGAAAATCACAACAGTCGCAGGAAATAGCTTTTCTCGAATTTCAGCTTCTCTATGAGAAATCACAGAGCATTTGAAGGCTTCGGTAACTCCTCTCGCAATAAAAATGACCTTGGATGACCTTAGAAATGATATCTATACTCAAATTGCATACATTCAAAAACACATACCTGCTATGAAGACTACTATATATCAATCTTTGACAACAGTAATGTGTCAAGCTTTAAACCGAGTGTTATTAAAGATTAATCTTGTTTACAGAGACTCCATTGATCTCCAGAAGTTTGTTCCTGCACCTAAGTTCAAAACAAAAGAAGTAGGTATGGCAGCTCAAGCCCAGATCACACCAGTGGTGGCAGAGATCATCAAAAACATTAAAGTTAATGCTCTTGCCATTCCTTCAAGTGCTCCTGGCTCAAGCGTTCAACAATAATAAAGTAATGATACATTTTCAGTGTATAAAATGATGAAAGGATTTTGTGTATGATAATTGTAATTACTTGTCGGAAGTTGACTTTCTTTTACAAACATAATTATTTTTGCAAGTTGAATTCCTTATATTTTGTTATGTGTAGCCCCCCACCTGGAACACTTTGTCCGGCAATGAGAGAAGTGTTTCGAGTGAACAAAAGCATGGGGACCAAGATATCTTTCACAAAATAAATGATTTGGACCGTGTGTATTCAAGAAGATGAAGTCAAACTGTTGGGTTCTTATACAATGAGAATTAGCTTGTAGAAGAGGTCCCAGAAAATTGTCATTTTCTGAAAGTATACCGATGGCCATTTGATAAAGAAAGACACTATGACCCAGTAGGGAAATTGATCATCCATAAGCACTCGAGTAAATAACAGAAAAGATGGTGATCATGTATGCGAAATGATACGAAAAGATTTATGCCAAAAAAAATTAATATGATACCAGCAGTAAAAAAGACAATTGAATTGTATATTTATATGAATGGGAGAAAATAAACTTATACATAAAATTTGCGAATATGTTCAATGTTCTATGGATTACATAAAACACGACTATCCTCCATAGCTAATCTAACTAATCCTGGCCTAGTGATAGAGACTATAGTATATGGACCCTCCCATCTAGAGGACAACTTGTTCAAGTTGGCTTGGTTCTAGATTCGTCTCAAGACCAGGTCACCCACATGAAGTGTTCTTGGACGAACTCTTCGATTGTAGTAACGTCTCAGCCCTTGCAGATAAGCAACCAATTTTAATAGTGCTCGGTCACATCTTTATTCCAGCATTTGACATCGTCTTCGTGTAATTCTCCTTGATTTATTTGATCTAGGAGGTCATACGCGTTGAACCTAGCTGAATCTCACTAGGTATCACTACTTCTACACTGTAAACTAGTGCAAATAGTATTTCACCAGTTGCTCT
This sequence comes from Hsuehochloa calcarea, assembly GCA_036346395.1. Classification (NCBI taxonomy): domain Eukaryota; kingdom Viridiplantae; phylum Streptophyta; class Magnoliopsida; order Poales; family Poaceae; genus Hsuehochloa; species Hsuehochloa calcarea. The sequence continues at coordinate 54,978,235 of CM070593.1, read as the reverse complement.
ACTGGTAGTAGTGCGTAATGCCCATAGGACAGAGAAGAGCTCCTCCATCTAATTCTTTGAGTATGCCTTAAGGCGATTAAAGACTCTCTTTTTTATACCTTGCATAATCTGACCATTGGCCCTTCTGCTCCATTGCTCTATGGATGTGCCACGGAAGTAAAGTAGATCTTAGTGCCAATTTCATCACAATAACCTTGAAACTAATTTTATCACAATAATCTTGAAACATGTCACTAATAAATTAGCTCTCGTTGTCTGTGATAAGACAACCGTGTACTCCAAATCTTGTAACAACGCTTCGTATGAAGAATTTCTTTGCTGCCGCAGCCGTTATACGAATGACTGGATCAGCTTCTATCCACTTAGTGAATGTATCAATGGCCACGAACAAGAATCTATACCCATTGGGTGCTTGCGGTAGTGGTCCAATTATGTCAATACTCCAAGTCGAGAAAGGCCATGACAGGGGAATGGTCTATAATTGATAAGATGGTTGGTGCACTTGTCTAGCATGGAATTGACCCTACTCACATGTCTTAACAAGGTGTACATCATCTTGTAGAGCGGTGGGCCAGTAATATCCTTGCCTAAAAGCTTTGCCAACGAGAGTTCTATAATATGCATGTGTTCCACACAAGCCCCCATAGATCTCTTTTAGTAATTTTATCTCAGAGTCTTGGGATATGCAACACATGAGAATGCCTTGTGGTCCCTTTCTGTACAATGATCCTTTGACCAGCTTGTACATGTGTGCAATTTGAATTAACCTATCCTTCTATTGTGGATCATCGGGCAATGTCCCTGATGCGAGATAAGTGGTCAATGGTTTTATCCACTCCGTATCTTACTCGATGGCTCCGACCTCTAAGGTGGTCGAACCCATTTCTATTGAAGGTTTTGTAAGCTATTCGAGAAAATACCTATTGGAGCAGGTGTTTGTAAGGAACCCAATTTCGATAACCAGTCCGCTACGGAGTTTTCCTTGCGCGGTATATGTTGGACTTCGAAGTCTCTGAAGTATTATTCCAACTTCCTCACTTCACCCAGGTATTGAGCCATTATCTCATCAGAAAATTGATATTCCTTTGCTGCCTGGTTTACGAATAATTACGAATCCCCCTTCGCTAAAAGCCACGGACTCCGAGAGATTTGACTGCTCAAAGCCCGGCTAGAAGTCCTTCATACTCTGTCATGTTGTTAGTGGCAAGGAACAGAAAATGTATGATATACTGAAATTGATCACCTTCTGGTGTCATCAACAAAACCCCAGCCCTTGAGCCTTTAAGGTCACGAAAGCCATCAAAATACAATGTCCAATGGTCGTCTAGTACCGGACTAACTTGAGGTTGATCCTCCGTGTTCATCCATTCATCCACAATATCAGCCAGGACTTGCCTTTTTATTGTAGTTCGGGTAGTAAAATGAAAATCAAACTTTCCAAGTTCTACTGCCCATTTGGCTATGCGATTTGTTACATCTTGGTTATGAAGTATATTTGAAGGGAAGAACATGAAGGAAATGTGATCTCGTGAGATTGAAAATAATATCTCAGTTTTTTGGAAGTCATCAGAAGAGTATAAATTAGCTTTTGGACCTTAGGATATTTTTTCCTTTGATCCATGTAAGACCTCACTTACATAGTAGATGGGTCATTGAAACCCTTCCCTTTCTGCAATAAGTACTGCACTAACCATATTTGGCGTTGCTACCAAGTAAACTAGTAAAGATTCACCCTCTAAAGGCAAGACCAATACTAGACGATTTGAAAGATAAGCTTTTAAGCCTTCAAAGGCTTTGTCAGCTTCTTCGAATTATTGAAAAAATTTATTACTCTTGTGGGTCACCTTAAAGAAAGGTAAACCACGCTCTCCTGATTGAGAAATGAAATGACTAAGAGCCGCCATTCGACCAGTTAAAACTTGTACTTCCTTCAAAGTGGAAGGAGGTCGTAGTTGTTCACTAGCACAAATTTTCCCTGGATTAACTCCAATCCCATGAGAACAAACAAGGAAACCAAGCAACTTGCCAGAATTAACCCCAAAAGTACACTTTTCAGGATTAAGTTTTATTCCATGTTTGTTTACATTTTCGAAGGTCTCTGTGAGATCCATCAAATGGTCATATTTACCACTACTTTTTACAACGATGTTATCTACATAGGCCTCTAAATTACGCTCCAGCTGACTGCTGAAGGTTTTCTGCATGAAACGTTGGTACATGGCTTTAGCATTCTTTAACCCGAACGACATTTTAACATAGCAGTAGACGTCAAAGGGTGTGATAAAGGTAGTCTTATCTTCATCTTCTTTCGCCATAATGATCTGATGGTATGCGAAATAAACATCAAGAAAACTCATCAGTTCGCAATCCGCAGTAGAATCAACTAACTGATCAATGTGAGGCAAAGGGAAGTCATCCTTTGGGCAAGCAATCTTTAAACTAGTAAAATTGATGCACATGTGTCACTTACCATTAGATTTCTTGACCAGGACTAGATTCGGGAGCCATTCGGTGTGATCCACCTCTCGAATAAAACCAGCTTCAAGGAGCTTATCGAGCTCTACTCTGATGGCCTCTTGACGATCCATGGCGAAGCGTTTCAGTCTTTGTTTGACTGGTTTTTTCTTAGGCTAAATGTTTCTTTGAACTTTTGAAAGGATTCCGACTTATGCCTCATCAAACAAACATAGTTATATCTACTAAAATCATCAGTAAAAATTATGAAGTACTGAAAACTACCTCTGTGCGAAGTGCTCATTGGTCCACACACACTTGTATGTACAAGAGCCAATAAGTCACTTGCCCTCTCACCTCTAGTTGTGAAAGGCGCCATCGTCATCTTGCCAAGTAAACAATTCTCACATCTTTCAAATGATTCAAAATCAAATGAGTTTAGAAGACCATCTTTATGGAGCTTCATCATGCGCTTCTCATTTATATAACCTAGAGAACAATGCCAAATAAAAGTGGGATTCAAATCATTATGTAGAAGTCTCTTAGCATTTATGTTATAGATGGGCTCATCCTCAAGATTGAAAATATACAATCCATTCACCAATGGAGCATGGCCATAAAGCATATATTCAAAATAAATTGAACAACAATTATTCTTTATTCTGAACTCATAACCTTCTGCTCCTAAACAGGAAGCAGAAATAATGTTTTTGCTTAAGGCTGGAACATAATAACAACTATTTAGTTCCATAACTAATCCTGAGGGTAGAGCTAATGACAAAGTGTTAATAGCTAATGCAACAACTCTTGCTCCATTGCCCACACTTAGATCAACATCTCATGTTACCAAACTTCTACTCCTTATCAGTCCTTGCACTGAATTGAAAATATGAGCAACCAATCTGGTATCAAATACCCAAGAACTGGTCGGAGAAGTGGCAAGATTAGTTTCTATAACATTTGTACCTGAACCGGAAGTCTTACTTCCCTTAATCTTTTTTATCTCTGCTAAGTCATGACCCTTTAGAGCATATTCCTTCTTTTTTTGTTTGAGAATAATTCTCAAATTACGAAACCAGTCAAGAATAGATCGTAAATTAAATGTAGGTGCAGAAGTAGTTGGTGTCATGACCTACAATAGAAATATATGCAAAGATTCAGTACTATATTTATGCAAAGACATTCATGTTGGTCAGTCTACGATTCGCTCATATTTCCATACGACCAGTCTGGATCCAATCGTATCACCATACGACTAGTCTGGACCCGATCGTATCACCATACGTCGAGTCTAGACTAGACTGGATGTGGTCGTATCACTATATGACTACTCTTGATTTGGTCGTATTACTATATGACCAGTCCGAACTTAATTATTAACAGTCAATAAAAGGTACTCCCACTATATGTTCTTAACCATGTTTCCCACAAACGTCATATAGTGACTTCAAGATCCAAAAATCATTATGCCCTAGTGAGCTTTGGCATCACTGCTAGAAACCTAGTGATTTTGGATAGACAACCACTTACCAATCATATCACATATGACTCTTGTCTGTTGGGCGGCATCTCTATGCCCCGGCGACCAACAGCACTATTCCCCAAGGCCCAAAACCCTTTTGATAGCCTTGTCAAGTTAAGCCAATACTATGCATGTAGGTGTCCGCAACATCCCAAAATTTGGTCTGTTTTTTAAGCGCTGCTTTGTGCTCAATCACCTCCCTTTGGACTCGAGCAGAAATCATCGTCGTCCCAACTCCACCGCCTATGCCATCAGCTCCATTGGAATCGCAAGCTCGTGTTCTACGACGTCACGCCATCATCTTCGCACGAGGATCACCGCATCGCCGTCGCCACTTCGTCCTCAAAACTGATCGAGTCACCGCCGTTTAGATCTATATCTTCGGTGAGCTCCCCGCCCTTTTGAGTGCGTCTTCACGTGCCTTTGGTCGATCTTAACTAGTCCCCACGTCTCTCTTTGCTTCTCCGTCGCCGAATTGTCGCCGTCGGCCATCTTCTTCTTTTACATTCAACTCTTTATTGCCACCACCTCGGTCAACCTTGGTCTACCTCGAGCAACTCTTTGAGTTCCGCTCATCGATGCTGAGTCGATGCTCACCTTCATTGCCATCGGACGCCTTTGTTTTGTCGAAAACGCCGTCATCCATGAAGGTGCCCGCCGCAAATGTTGATGCCACTGTCACCTCGTTGCCGATGATGCTGCGCCACCACGTCCCTCAACACTATCGGTGGCTTCCACGCAAAGACATGTGGTAGTTTCCAAAACCGACTAAATGACATGCGGGCCCCGTTTGTCATCCACTCAAAGCCCTAAACCCAAACACCGTGAACTCACATCCAAATTTCTAAATTCAAGCTCTATTTATCTGAAATTTTTTATTTAACTTTTGGTGTTGGTTTTATCTCTGTATTGTATTTATTTAGTTTATTTGACTTATTTGCGAGTAGACGTTGATACTTCAGGGAATTTTGAGCAAGAAGGAGTGCATCAAGCTCAAGACCAGTACCCAGATATATTCCAAGACAAGCCGTAGTCTTTTGATCATATTGAACCTATAATTTTAAAAGTACATTATTTTGTACAACTGCATGCTATCTTTATACAAATTATTTTAGGATTAGCTATCACCTCCTTGTCATTATGCCTCCATTGGTTATTTGAATGCCATGAATCATTTGTCATCATAGCATGGATAATTTAAGTTTGACATATTTGTATCACCAACATGGGTAGCGTACAAATGCTAAGTCAAGCTTAGTTACTGTGGATATCATAGGGATTTTCTCCAGATCTTAGGATGATGTGACAATTGGCAATGGCATTAAAGGTTTGTTGTTTCACGTGTTTTCAGCAAAGTTACAGTGCTGTCAGGTCTCAGGCGGTCTGACCGGCCGAAGCGGCGGTTAGACCGGCCCAAGGGTGGTCGGACCGGCCAACTTCAAAAAGTGTGGATTGAGCTGGGCCAAAAATAGAGGGTGTAGGCAAGAGAGGAGATTCTATTGCACTTGGTCCCATAATTTTTGGAGTCTCCAGTCAAAACTTCTATTGGATTGAAAATTCCAGTAGGTTTCGGAATTTCAGAGGTTGAAATCGGCTAAGTCATTACTGGCGGTCTGACCGGCCAATAGGTGCCGGTCTGACCGGTTTTCACTTGGATCGTCGCCCGTCGTGGCGGCGATATTCGGTTGTTAGGTCAAAATCATGAGTTTCAGGGCATATATGTTGCATGATGCATGTTATGACTAACATAGGTCAAGTTGGGAAGAACTTGTTCCCAAATTCGGTTTACTTGTCTATTGTTGTGCAGGTTGCTTGGTGGTCAACGACGATCAACGGCGAGGATGATCGGGATATAGCTAATTAGGTCAAGAGGTGTTAAAGAAGTTGCATTAAAATGTGTGTGTGTGTGTGACCCGTTTGTTTTGGGCCTTAAAGGGGCCCAATTGTGTCAAACTTCTACAAGGACTAAGCCTCCACTATAAATAGGGGAGGGAGGTGGATGCACCTCCTCTTCATCTCTTTTATCTTGAAAACCCTAATTTTGTTTAGGGAGAATTTTTATGGAGGCTAGGGTTTTTTGATAGTTTGATGTGATTTTCGTGCTCTTGGATTGAGCATTTCCTCCATTGATGGAGTGGCTGTAAGCCCATATCATATCAAATCAATCTGGAGAAAGTTTGATCATGTTTTGTCTCATTGCGTTCTTTCTCTATATTTGATGATTTTGAGTCTTTCTATGATCCGCGAGTTTTTTATTGAATTCTTCATGTGATATAACTTGCTGTGACATGTGGGAATATAACTAGGATCATCGTGATTATCAAACACACACGAGCAAGATTTTGGATTAAGTTTTCGTTTTGACACGGTTTTGAACCCCTCTTCAATCAAACAGAAAATGATCATTATTTTTCTAAGAATTATCACAATCTTCGATTGAAATAGGTTCTTAATATCATAGAGAAGGTGTGTTCCAAGTTTCATCAAGTTTGAAGTTGTAGATCAAAAGTTTCATCTATTTGCAACTTCGCCATCTGGCTTTCGCTCGTTACATTCTTGGTAGTGATCGGGCCGCCGAGGTCACCGATCGAGACGGGCAGGAATCGATCGATCGCCACTAACCCAGTGGTCCGACCGCCTTGCACTGAAATGTGTTTTAGCTTGTGTTGATCTTTGGTTGTTTTGCTTCGGGGGTTAGGTTGGATTCAATACTAGTCTTCCGCTGTACTGGTATATTGATCTTCATAGCTTCCATAGCCACTCGAGTGAAATTTGTGTTGAATTTATTATTTATGAAAAAGTGAGCGTGCTCTATTCCCCCCCTCTAGTCGCCTTTTCGGTCCAACAGTTACGATGGATTCATTATCACATGTGTCATAATGATTAATCTTGACTTAATGATATATGAAATTGTGGTGGTTAACCACTCTTGTCAAAATTTGTGTACTGACAGGGTATGTCATTGGTCTTAGTTGTACAAAATGGTTTTCGCTCGGGCGAGTCGATGGTGGATTGAGGGTGTGGATTTAACACGTTGTGGGTTGTGGTAAGATCGCCTGAATAACTTGTCAATGACTTAATCTTATACGCCATTGAACTGGGTCTTAACCGTACAACCATATGTCCTGTATGAATGGGACCTGGCTAATTAATTAGTGATGTTTTGATTTGGTTCTGTTTATGTTGTGTTTGGCGTAAGAAGGGGGCCTATCTGGTCAGTCAGACATTCAGTGTTGAAACTTTGGTGAGTATAACTGGGGTAAAATAGAACTTTGTAAAGGCCTTGACGTGTGTTCTAGACTGCTCACCTAAGATAGTGAACAGTGGTATCGATGAATGCCAAACCAACTAGAGAAGTCGTGTTATGTGGGTAAAACTGTACAAACTCCGCAGAGTGTAAAACTATTCAAATAGCCATGTCTGTAGTTATGGGCGTGTCCGCGGATTTCACACGAGAGATAGAGTTTTTCATAAAATATGTTTGGGTGTGAGTGAGAAGTTCACTTAATTAATATAATGTTCGTTTGGTGAACGGGTAACGCACTTGATGGTTTGTCTTGGGAAGTGAATGGGAAGTTCATTGGTTATTTTAAAGGAATTGTTTACATATTTATTATTCTTTTCAACTACACATTTCAATCTATTTATTGTATTTAACTTAAATGCTGCTTTCTGCAAAAGAATCATATAGCTAACCTTTGGTTAGCCTTGCATGAACATTATTTGCATACATTTCCCAATGGCTTAATGAGTGCTTTATGTACTCACAGCTTTACATCTTTGTTGATCAGTTGAAGAATAACAAGCTGCTCAAGAGTTCTTTCAGAAAGAAGACTATGACGGTTTTACACATTAGGATGCGTTCTCTACTCGATTGCCTGTGGGCATTTTGATTGGCATTTCCAAGTTTTCCCATTCCGCTGCAAGAGTTTATTTGTTTCTTTAGCCCTGCGTGGCGAGTTAAGTAAACATTGATCATATGATTATGTTATTACTATTTGTTATTTTGAGTTCTTTTTAGTTAAATCGAATAAATGGGTGGTATTTCATCACTGTTTCCTGTGTGATCTAGCTACTTCTTAGGACTAGTTTAGAATACATAGAGGGTTCCTGAGATGCATTTTTGGGTCCCGACAGTGTCCCACACCCACCCCATCTTATTAAGGTAGTCAATGGCACTCTACTTTGGTAGACCTACTAATTAACGATCAAAATCGTAACAGGCGCAACAATTGAAAAGACATCAAATTAACTTAAATTTTCTTGAGGTATATTATTCTACCATGTTAAAACATATAGTGAAAAACATGATCAAATTAAACTATGAAATAGTATGGCCCTCACCATGCTTCTTGTTCTTCGACCATCATGATTGAAGTCTCCGACCACATTCATCTACTAAACAATTACTCCTAAAAGCTAGTAATGAATTACAGATGAGAATATAAAGCATCACATGTTGGTACGCAGACTGATATATAATATTATGTAGCTCAATGGCTATCTCACAGCATGACACGTAGGCCGTGGGAAATCCATACATATATCACATACACAATGGGTCAGACTATTCAAATCAATCCCTGCAAAAATGAGTTAGGCATAGACTCTAATTCTATCGGGTGACATGAACACATAATACCATATAATGCGGCTACCACCACGGCGGTCCCTATTACGAACCTTTTCCAGGAAATGAATCTTACTCACGTAATCGAGCCTTGGAAATCTTTGGATTAATCATATTAAACCAATTATGAACTAATCTAATCACTGCCTTGATACGACCACACACTGCGGCATACTCCGATGGCGAAAATCGACCGGCGTGAATATCATGCAAGGCAGTTGAAAACAAGTCGTGTATATCATCTCGTGCTCTTAACTTATACCTCTTTTCAAACACATCTACTACCACCCAAACCCGATTGATCTTATCGACCAGTCCCTAGATCGTTCCATCTATATGAACCGAAAATTAGTAGCCGCACCGAAGGTTACTGGTAACACTCTTGCCTTATTGGTGTAACAGATATACCTGGCATTATCCCATAAAAAGGACTTGTCATTGGTTTAATCTTAGAACGAGGTACTTGCATCTCATCTAGGGTATTAATAAATAATAGGTCAAAAGAACTACTGCTATCTATTAATATTCTCTCTACTCTGCAATTATTTTTGGTAGGGGAAACTACTAAAGGTAATTTACGAGAAGTAGACATACCTTTAGGGACGTCCTCCTTAGTGAGGGTTAGGGATATCTCTGACCATTTGGGGTATTCTAGATGATCAAGTGCGATCTCAACGTTGTTGACGTCCCTCCATGCCGCTTTGTACTACCACTTGGAGGTGTAAGCGGCCGAACCCCCGTAAATGACATTGACGTGGTGATCTGTCATTTGAAATGGTATCTCAGTGTCTTTTTTATTGTTTTGGATCACTGGTGGACCGTTGTCTTCTGGTGGGACATGCATTGGGCCTTTCCCATCATAGTATTCCTCCATTTTCTTCTGCCAAGTACGACAATTTCGGAGGTCATGACCAGGAACTTTATGCAATAGGCACCATCACTCATTTCTCCTAGACCTATTGGCATATTGTGGGGTTGTACGGTTATTTGAACGACCTCCTTGCCTCCTTTTGGTCCAAGGACCCTTGTTTTTGTCGTAGGGTGATCGCCAGTCAACAGCTGCGACCTCCCTAGTGGACTGCTTGGACCTCTCCTTCTCCTTCATCTTGGGTTTTCCTTTGCTACTTATGGAGCCTTCGAACCTCTTGGATTTCTTTTCTTTGACATCCTCGAGGTCTGGAGTGAGGAGGGGTGGTCCCCTTGTCCACCATTCGGTTCCACTCCACTGCCTCATTGGCATCAGAGTACCTATCGACCTTGTCGAAGAGTTCTGACGTAGACCTAGGCGGGTTGATGTGGAGGTCTTCTGTGAACCTTAAATATCTCATCGCCTGTTTAAAAGCTCAAATCACAAAATCATCGAAATACTTTTGGGATGATATTAAGGACTTCTATGAAATGTTTTACAAACTATCGTAAATTTTCGTTGGGGTTTGACGAAGCCGATGCAAATCATCCTCCTTCTCCGGTTTTGCATAACAACTTTTGAAGTTATTTTGCAATGTATTACAAAGAACCTCCCAGTTATATGGATCCCTTGGGCTGGTTGAACAGCCAGATCCTAGCGAAACCCTTTAGAACTGTGAGAAAAAATTGGCCATTACCTTATCATCGTCTCTAGCAGCCTGAATGGCGGTAGTGTAGACTTAGCGGAACTCTGATGGGTTTTGTGTTCCGTCAAAATTTTCTATACTTTATGGCTTGAACTTCTCCGGCCAGGTAACATTTCTTATTCTGAGAGAGAAAACCTTGCAACCTGCATAAGGTCCAACACATTGTCGTACATTGCGATGACTATTATGACCAACAGGAGATCTGGGACGTCTATCACATCCCAAAAAACAGGTGTCGTGCTCACCTTGGCCGTGAACGTAACGGCCAGAAGCACCGTAATTTTGGTTTTGCCTTCGACGTCTAATCGAGAACCCTTCTAAGTGAGAGTCCATTTGGGAAAGCACAGTAAGCGATCGGGTGGAAATATTCTCTGTTGCATCATGTAGCTCTTGTGATATAGCACACATCACTTGCACTCCTTGCTCCGTAGTTAATCCTTCCAGAGGGCATGCGATGGCACTCGCTAAGTAGCGAATGCGCTCCGTAGGGGAATCCTCCTGCATGGGGGCTTGCAAAGCATTTTGATCCCTTACCATCGTTGCTCGTGGTGGTGGCACATGCATCGCCTATCGCGGCGTTCTCGATGAGGAGTCGAGGCGTCTCGGTAGTAATGGTCGCGAACCTGCGAAATGTGCGCTTGTATGGCGTAACGTATCTCGGCTTTTAGGCCTCCTGCTCTCGTTGGACACGTTCCCGCTCTTTCCGTTCTTGGCGTTGCCCTGATGCTTTGGTATCATCGCTGGTATTGGATTGATTGTCACCAACGGCGGTGACCTAACGACAGCCGGAACAGGCAGAAGGGGTGAACATACCATCGTCCTCTTAGAAAGATGACGAGTTGTATTGTAAAGTGAATAGAAGATTCTCCACAGATATTCTCTTCAAGCCTTCAGCGTGGAGGCCGTCAGTGAGATCATCATGATACATTGGGCTGTATGAACATTCTGAATCTCCTGCTCTAAGGGAGGCAAGCTCGGGATAATACTCATCCACGGTGACGCTTGTGGACGAAGGCACGGCCGTCGTAGAGCCAGCGGGTGCGGACTAGGCGAGCAACGATGCCTCGGTAATGGCCCTAGAGGAACCATGGGCGTTGCCGGATACGAGGACAAAGTTTTCCTCCATGTTATCATTGTAGTTGGAAATGTCGAGAATTCTTTTGTGAGACCCCGGTTTATCGGGCTTGTAATGCTTAGCCATCCCTTCGGCCCTAGCATCACAAATCAGATAAGCCGAGACTCGAGACATGTATACTTCCCAGAAATGCAGTATACACACCTCTTTTACAAAGTTCATGCATCAATTCCATTCATTCACATAGAACCGAAGCAAAAACCACAATCCAGAAGGTAACATAAATAGAAGATAGTTATTACAAAAGAGAGGCCGACCGGCCAAAAGACATATACATAAGGAAAATTAACAGCGGAAGCAAAAGTGCCATAAGATGGCTATAAACAAAAGAGCCGACCAGTGTGCCCTTAACCCACAAGGCAACCGACCGGACCGCCAAGCTAGTCATCGAATCCACAGCACATTTCACAGAAGTGAGGCCCTTGGGGCTCACCTTCCTCCCACAGAACAAAGAGCCCAAAAAGCGGGTGAGTACTTTGAATGTACTCAAAAGACTTACGTGTAGAGTAATGACACTGTATGCTACATGCAAGCTTTTTGAATGGAGGCTGCATGTTTCATTTTCAGCACAAAGCAATCTTTATTTGCAATAATGTAGTACATTTGAAAGCAAGTTAACAAATCAGTTTTTAATGTTCAAATAATCACAAATGACAACAATATAACAGTAGATAGAGAGAACAACAATCCTGGAAGTGACTAAACCCTTAGTCACCACAACAATAGCATGAATTACCCATTCATACCACCCATGTCAAATTTTAGTTTAAAAGGTTGTAGTCTAACTCTTGGAAGACCTCCCCAAGCGTGTCCATAACCTAGGGCGAGGCTATTCAATAGTTTTATCCTGCGGGTGTACCACTGTATGCACACGCTGCATCGCCTTTTGCCTAGCTATTAAGCACACTTCAAGGTATGCCAAGCAGCTAAGTCTTACGAGGCGTTTCCAATATTGTGAATTATTCACGAGCCGCCGTATGGATAGAAACCCATACGTTGTGTCGAGTCATCGTAAAGCCTCGGTCAACTACCCTTCCGGGTAAAGCCTCGGACAACTACGACGCTCCTCGAGGTGGAGAGCCTACCCGGAATCTCCACCACCGCACACCCAACACAAGAACACGACCACATATCATGTTTCACACAACACACACAACCCCCTCCTGCGACTCGGAGATAACCCACGCTAAAGTACTAAGTCAAGAGAGGTCCCATTCCCTCTCGCGTGGTTAGCACGCAAAAATGCTTGGTTTAGTGTAACAAGATGTTCGGTCCTTGTTGACTTAGGCAAGACATCCACAAACCCCATAACCCACTATCCGACCACTTGCCCAAGTCCAAATCAGTTTTCCATTTTCATATTTTAACTTTACAAAATAACAAAGCACAAGTGCTGGTCGTAATGACATAATACATAAGGTGTGATCAAGATCATCAACTACAATCGATGATCGCCCAGTACTACCGAATCTATGCATTTCTAAGCAATTTCAAGTCGGAAGCTACTAAGTGACCGGAGTCCATCCATCGAACTCCGACCACAGCCAATAACCTAAGCTCATGGTAGTAGCGGATAAACAAGTCCTACAGATTATGCAACTATATGACACTAACCGTATTTTAACAACAAAATAGCAATGCATACATACGAGTTGAAAGCAATATAGTAGACTTGAAAAATAATGGGATGAACATGATCAAACTGCTTGTCTGTTTGCTGCGGGTCAAGATGTAGCTGGGGACCACTTATGTTGTCAATGTGCTCTTCGGATCCTGACGAGAAGGCGAAAAGCAACCAATAAGAACGAATAAAATACAAAGACTCAATAGCAAACTTTCTCCAAAATTTTTGAAAATTTTACCGAAGCAAGGTACTGATTTATAAAGAATTTAGCAACAAGAACCAATTGATTTGGATTCTTAATGCCAAATATCGATCGAGAGAAGGTCTTACGACTGAGTAGTGGTCGTGGCCAATCCCCTCGACTATGACACAGTCGTAGAAGGACTTACGACTGGCTACCAGTCGTAGAAGACTTACGACCGGGCACTAGTCGTAGACGGACTTACGACTAGGTATAAATCGTAGAAAAACTTATGACCCCGACTTAGTCGTTGAAGGACTTATGCCCATGGCATAGTCGTAGTAAGACCTACGACCAGTTACACGTCGTAGTAGAACTTACGACCAAGCTAGGGTGACTGGTCGAAAATCCGACCACGAGGTAACGCTTCCCGCACGCTTTGCCAGCGGCTCGGCGGCGTCTCCGACCACAGCGGCGCCAGCCAAGGGCAGGGATAAGTGTCTAAAAGTTCAATGGTCCTACCAATGGCGGTACTAGTCGAGTATGGTCTACGGTGGTACGACCACCTGAGTCTTGGCCGAGTAGGTATGGCTCGGGAGGACTCCCGAACGAACAATACCAAAAGGAAAAACGAAAACACACCTAAACTCCTATAGGGCAATGCGAAAGTACCTGAGCTGAAGAACGACCAGAGACTCACGGAGTGGCTCCGTGACAGTGATCGAACAGGCAAGTAAGGTCCTCACTAGGCCACAGCGACCTGAGCAAAGAGAGAACCAAACCGAGTGAGGGTCCATCGCTAGAGAGCAAAGGGGGACCAGAGGGGGCGAAGACTTGAAGAAGAAAACCCCCGCTGCACCACCTCCACCGTAAGCTCCACTCTCAACAATGGCGGTCGAGGAGATTGCAAGGAACTGCAGCTCAAGCAAGATGGTGAGTGCTAGCTGGAGTTGCGGAAGTGCTAAAGGAAACTAAGGGTAAAGCACAAAGAAGTTTAAATAGAGCAATGGCGAGGAGCAGCAGTAGGGTTTTTCGGTCGGTCAACAACGCCATGAGAGCACTTGAGAGCGATGGGAGCAGTTGAGTCATGGCCCTCTGAGGGATGAGCGCGACAGGCATTTAATGCGCTCAGAGCTAGCCGTTTAAAGGTGGACATAGAGTGGACTACACGCCACTGCTTTTATCCTCTGCGCACGCCATGGCAGGGCTCACGCGCGCGCGGACAGAGGAAGGAGACGACTCGTTGGTCGTCGGATTGAAATCGAGCAGTACCGGGTGGATCGCGCGATTGAAACGATCCTAGCGTTGGTGGTCGAAGACCGTTCGATCTTAGATCCAACGGTGAGTCGGACGGGCGGTTTACCACGACTCCATTCGTTGGTGGTCGAAGACCGTGCGATACCGATCCAACGGCTCACGACCCTAGCGCCCGAACGACCGAGTTGGCGCGGCTAGTGGATCGACCGAGTCAAGTGGCTCGAGTCCGAGTCCGATCGAACCTCTGAGAATAGTGTAAACCGGTTAGGATTTGAACTTGAATAAGCGATTTTGAGGAACTATTTAAGCGACAAGCAAGCTCCAAAAATTACAAAATTTTAATCGGAGATTCTTGATGCAGAGGGACCTCACATAAAACTTCCATGGATTTTGATGTCTTGAATTTTCCTCCGAAATTCCGGAAGGTGCGAGCTATGGTTTGACTGGCTTTGACTCACCTCCCAAAATTATCAAATAATTTCTAAAAATCATGAGATAATTCAGAGGTGTTGCCAAGCCTCCCTAAAACTAGGAGAAATATCTCCAAGGGTTTGGCACAAGCTATTTGAGTATACTCCAATGATGATTATAAGATACTCCAAAGTGAGTTCTGTGAAAAAATTCATGAAAGTCCACTTTTTATAAAAAATTTGTGTGTATACTTTTGTTTATATATGAAAAAGGTATATGACAAAAATAAAGGACTCCAATGAAAAATTTTCAATCAAATTGCACTGGAGTATCTTATAATTGGTATTTAAGTATACTAAAAATGATAAAGAAGTATAATATATTTATTTAAGTGGTATATTCGAGCGGACAGACGCGTCTGCGAGAGTGAACGATGGCAACATAGGAAAATGGTTATATATATATATATCAACTAATGGCGACATACACCTGTATTTATAAAAAGAAGATCACTTACTTGTTTTTGTAATTATATTTTAAATTAATATTATTTTAAAAAATTCCTCCTTCACACTCGAGTATGCTTTCCTACTAGTATTCCATTCCACAGAGGCAATCATAACGCCCACCGAAACCGGTGGATCGATCAATCGATCTCGTGATGCGCCATGGCTCGTGCGTGTGATGCAAGGCGCGCTCATCTCCCCGTACGCGCGCGCGCCACCGTCCCAGTACGAGAGAGATCTCGAATCGAAAGCACGCATCAGGGGACAGTGCTCCTTTTCGCGCGACGGTACGCGGGCTCACCCCCACGTCCGCTGCACGCGCGTACCCGGCGGTGAGACGCGCGAGTCGTGACCCTACTGCCTGTGATCGAGAGCCGACCCGGCAAACAAAGCAGCTTTCCCCGGGCGGTCGGCATGTACGAAACGGCGGTGCGTTCGTGCCGAATCACTCAGCGGCGTACACACAGAAGACAGAACCGTCCGGTTGCGACGGCCGCGCGCTCGCCGAAGAGTATTCGTAGTTGTACCCGCGCGCTCGCCGAAGAGTGGTCGTTCTTCTCCATGTGCCCTAATGGGATCCGAGGCTAATCAATTGCACGATTACACGTCGCATCCTAAGGTGTGCCTGCGAGAGGAGAGGACAAGTGATTGTACGGCATTCCCAGACTCCCAGTAGAGTGGAATCACGTGGACATGGACCCTAATTCGGGAGAAATTTTATTGTGGCTCCGTGGTACAGTACAGCGAGAGACATGCCACGAATCAATAAGGCTACACCACGTGGAAAGGCATCTCCACTAACCAAACAAGACTATGCCACGTGAACATCACCCTCCTCCCTTGCTCCATGTCATTTCCTTCCGCCTCTCTCGATCCAAAACCTGAGTGTCAAAATGCATATCTGCTCCATCTGAGTTAGCTGACCGTCGCTATACTGCCTCTTGTCATTCTTCTTAGTAGGAGCACCTTCTATATTGTACTTTTGCGTTTTCCACGTGTCATACTGTAACTGATTGGTGGCATATCTCTTGCTATAGCACGGTGAATTTCTCCTAATTGGGGGAATCGATTTAACCCCAGCAACCCCGCCGCGCGAACAATAACCCCTCGTTACGGATCGCTAGATTTGTCATTTGCCATTTTCTGATACATGCAGATATGAGGTAGGGCGTTGCTAATGTCGCACTGCTAATGGTGATTTTGGATGGAGACGAAATGCCACTGCGGATACGGTGGGAACATCCCCTCGCAATGATGATGCTGGTGCTGACCTCTTTCCCATCGGTGTAGTGCGTAGGCGACAGATGTGGCTTGGATGTTCACCTCCGATACTTCCGACGAGGAATGCTTTACCTCAATGATATACATACCTACACATCAGGATTCAAAATAATATCACAAGTTTAAAGCTAAACTTAATCTTTAAACTTAATGTTCATAATTATATTGTGCTATAATTTTGCTTGTGTGAGTGTAGGTACTATAGACGTCCTAAAAATAGTGTGGGTCAGCGGGAAGAGAAGGAGGCCGGCCTAAGAGAAGAGAAGGGGCTCGCCAAAAGGTGAAGGAGGGGTGTATAGAGGGCTTATACGTGGCCATGGATGAGTATGCGGCCCAAGAAGTTGAGCCCAAGTCAATTTCGGACCATGAGGAGCAATTTGCATTAACATACAAGTCCAAATCAGAAATCCAATACACTATGAAATCAACCCACTTCCAGATTCCAAAATTTCAGCATTTGAATTCGGATCCAAGTCCACCTAAAATTCTGAATTAAAAATGGATTTTGAGGAGGATTCTTCATGGGCCCGTGTGCCAATACTTTGGGGGCTGAACCCCATGTGATTTTCAGAATTATCTTTATAACTTTTTAGTTAGGACAGTTAGAGTTCGAGTCGTATGCGTTTGGGAGATCAATTCGGTCTGATGACCGAATACAACTCTTGGCCTTGTTTTGGCCGAACCAAGGGGAGAGGGACCCCTACATATTTGTGTGTCATGGTCCCATGCACCATAGACCATGTTCATTCAAGAAATAAAAGATTGCTTTCAGCACTTGCTCTTCTCGTAGGGTTTGCCATTGCAATCGAAAACTAGAGGGAGGAATTGGATGTTCTTTACCATTGTTCTTGCTAGTCCTTGCAGATTAGAGAAGCATTGCATCCACTTGGTGGTCTCATGGATATTCAACATCTAAGCGTGTGGTTGGGCGAGTTTATGTATTGCAAGTTGCTGTATTGGCAGTGTATTGGCTTCATGCGATTCATCAGGCTACTCGAGTTATCTTGATCCTACGTCGAGAAGATCAAGCACCCCGTATCATCTTGGTATCAGAGCTCTGTTGACTCAGCAAGATTTTATCTAGCTACCTTTAATTTTTGTTTTCAGTCCTACACACAAAACCCCAAAAAATCTTTTAGCCTTAGTATTCAATATGAAATTTTAGTAAGCTTTGCTTGGTTTTATCCATTAGATTCGTGTTTAGCTTGCTAATATGAGGTTTTCCTTTGTGTTGTTTTACTCTTTTCGTTCCAATCTACTACTTGTTTTGGTCGTCCTAGTTTTTTTGTGTGCGCAAATTTACTTCTAGCCAATTGCATCTATCTAGTATTGATTGATGTTAGTTGCGGCTTGAAGTATTTGAGCAAAAGCTAGAGTTTCCCTAATTGCCGAATCAACTTTTGTGTGTTGTGTGCACCGTTTGCTTTCCACTCCAAACCCTATAATTCCGCATATAGCTTTGTTGTTGCGGTGAGCTTGGGTTTGAGTTTGTGAGCTGCATATACACTTGTTTCCTATTCATTGTGCAATAACCAAAATTATTATTCACTTATTTCATTGTTTTGTGCAATTTTTCTTGCTGCAAATCACTTATATCATTTTATCATTGTTTCTTCCTTTGTGGAAACTTTGAACCTATCAAGACTAGCTTTTTTTATTTGCATAGGGCTGCATACATAATATTTCTATACTTTGCAATTATGATCCGAATTTGGGAAGAAAGTGTGTTCATCATTGTTCAGCCATAATAATAAAAAGTCAAAAGAATAAAAGAAATCAGATCAAAAACAAAAATAAAATAGACAATTCAAATTGGTTGAGCCATAATTGAGCTTTATACCCCAATTGATTTTTGGTTCCATTGTGAATATACATCTATTGTTGTGCAACCTTGTGCCTTCATATCAATTGTGCACTAGCCTATTCTTTCTAGAACTTGTGCAGTACGAGCTACTTTGTTCATCACTTATATTCTATTAGCTCATTCAATGATTGCATTAAGTTCCAATATCCTTGCGTGTGAGTTGCTTTCTTCCTCACTTATAATTTGAGATCACCAACTCGGCATTGAGTTTCGCTTGGATATTTATTTATCATTACAATATAAAGAGTTCATATTGATATACACTTTACCGTCCAAGCTCCACATATATGCATTATTTGTGCAATTATTCAATTGTGAACTCGCTTAACCATCACCTTTTGTGTTATCTTGACACAACCAAAGTGCATGCTATTCCACTTTTCAGCAAAGGGTATGTAAGAACTTTGGTGGTAAGAAAGGGTAAGGTTGAGAGAGAGAAACATATTTCCAGATATATACACTTGTTTCTTGTTATTTTTTGCACTACTAACCATGACAGGTTACAACTATGTGGAACTTCCTTTCTATGGAAGTTATGATCCGAAGGAGTATCTTGAGTGGGAAGGACAAATGGATAGGTTGATTAAATTTCAAAAGCTTTCCACAACACAAAAGAACTAGAATATGTATGTGTGTGTGTAGGAAGCCTTTTTTCTACTCCTGCTGTAGTTACTCCCTATTTCGTATCTCACAATGTAGGGAGTACTTGTGCAACTGAGAGTATGTATGTGTAGTATACGAGTGTATAAGAGCACTTAGGTGGTATTTACACCTTTTTAGGGGTGATATGTATAATTTTTTAGACATACTCCTTTTTGTGCGAATATGAAGGTATTTATAAAATATGCTAAAAACTATGAACTCTCTTGCAATTTTTTCATGTGCTTCGCATTGGAGTATCTTATAATTAGTATATGAGTATACCCAAAGAGATAAAGGGGTATGTCAAGTTCTTTTAAGTGGTATATCAGAGATGGGAGTAATTACACTCGGGAGTAGAAAGTATATTATATATATATATATATACACACACACACACATACATACATGATACTAAATGGCAATGTACAATGATACAGAAGTAACAATCAAAATGCTAACCAAGATAAAGAAAATCACTAATAATATTGATTAATTATAGCAAAGTGAAGCAACTAAGGGCGAAATCATGGACAAAAGATAGTTGGTATTGACAAAATACATCATCCGACCTCAATGACCTATAAAAAAGAACAAAATGAATTAAAATTATCTAGTAAAAAAGTAGAATAATCGAATGAAAGTAAATACATTACCTCTTAGTATTTACGTTCTTTCAAGTCCATGCCACGATGAACCACAGCGTCATTGGTAACTTTCTTCATTTATTCTTTCTCCACATAACAAATTAGGCTATCACTCATGAAATCATCACTGATGCGATTGCGCAAATAATTTTTTACAATTCTCATGGCTGAAAAACACCTCTCAACTATGGTAGTGGCGACATACAACACTAGTACTAGCTTCAAAAGTCGATAAATCAAAGGATAGCAAAGATGTTTCCTTGTCTCCGTCATTTTTTGAGAAAGCTGATCAATAGTCTATATATTAGAGAATCTATCATATGCTCGCACATCAGCAATATAATGTAGAGGCAAAGGTGATGGTTAAGATCCCTCAATTCCCCAAAATCAAAATCATTGGGATAAAATTTAGCTATGCTCATCAAATTCTCCTAATTGAAATCATGATATGAGTCTCTTGGACTTAAAGCGGCCGACCAAGCTGGCAGGGAGGACCGGAGGAGAGGAGATATGGGTGAGAGAGAGACGATCGTAATCGTTGTTTCCGATCGAACGGTCCCTTTTGGAATGATCTGTTTCACCTTGTTTTCTCATGGAAGGAGGTGTGTGGTCACTTATCATTGATCAAGTTATCTTGTTTTAAAACTCCATGAGATTTGGAACCAAATACATTTTATTTAAGACAGAATTTGGAACCAAATACTACTACTATTGTGTAACTGTGCTATACTTCAGTTCACTCTTTATTCCACTCTCGTGTCCCATACGGAGGATCAACTCGCTATATCGTCACATAGATATTACAGTATAGTGCAGTACACCTGGACTGGGCTTTGCACAAGTGTAGAAGCTAGCACTGAACCAAAACTTGGATCATACAAGCAAGCAGTCGAGCATACATGGCATGCACAAACACATCAAACAAGTCTATTTTCATTGGCCATGTTTACCATTTTCTTGTCATTTACCATTTTCTTGTCGTTCCACGTGTGTGCCTCATGCCGCGCGAGAGCTGGCCGCCTGGGGCGCGCGCCTCCTGGGCTGAGCGTCGCGTCGCAGCGGCCGCCTGGGAGAGCTGGTCGCCTCGCTTTGCTTGGGTCGCGCCCCGTGTAGCTGGGCCGCGTGGGAGCAAACTGCCTCGCCTGGGCCGCAAACCGCTAGGGGGTGCACGTGTGGTGAGCTCGGGGGTGCACGTGTGTATCTAGAAGCAAATTTTCACTAAAAAATTTTTTGGCCCGGTGTCCAGCAAATTTTCACTAAAAAAATTTTTGGCCCGGTGTCACTGGACACCGGGTGAGCTTCTTGGGCTCCGCCCCTGCAAGAGGATGAGAGCCACTAAAGAGTTTGAAGACTACGTTTATAGTTGGTGACAATAATTTGTTGGGAAACTACTTGTTACATCTTGGTTAGATTTAAAGAGGGTCAAGCGAAGAGAATTTATATCATCCTCTTATGAGCAAGAGCTACTTCACCACTTGGAGAGCGTTACACAAGGGTCGAAAGTTATCCAAGAGTACTACTTTGAGCTAGAAAGTGCAATGCGTCGTGCCAGTATTACCATTACATTTAAATAGAATGCATACTTCAAAGCAGGTTTGAATTCTAAGATCCTTGCTGCACTTACACATAAATAATTTAGTAGTATGCAAGAACTTGTGATTTGTGCTCTTGATGAAGAAGAGAGTATGTGCAATTCCACCATATGCAAGGTTGAGAGCATTCAAATTGATAGTGTGATAGATACACCAAAAGAAAAATGAGAGGTAGAAGATAGGAACAATGAAGTTATTGTTGAGACTAACCTATTACCTTCTACTGCTAGTGTTGTTTCTCACATTGTGTAGGTTGACAATGAATTGGAGGAGTTGAACGCTAAACAACCCACACCATTGGACAAGAAGAATGAATAGATAACCATGGACGGAGATGGGATGCTTGCTGCCCTATGGATGTATCATGGAGATACAATACCTACAACACCTACATCAACTGAGGAGGACGTTACACGTAACAATAATGGTGTTGAATTGGTAATTTGTGAAGAAGTTATGAGTAATAGTGAGAATTCTTATGCTCAATTGGAAATTCTACGTTCTGAATTTGATATGGTTAGTTTACATAATGTAGAGTTGATTACTCATGATGAAGTGCTTACTAGAATAGCCCCTGATGATTCTTTGTACTATATCATGTTCGATGATCCTATAGAGCTATTTAGTGTGATTGAGAGAGTTTCTAAAATTGCATGTTCAAAATCACTAGCTAGTACCAACACCTCCACATATAAAATTAATTTGATTGGAGATTATGGTGTAAACAACAAGTTTCATGTTTATCGAATATACATTACATGTGATAAGCTTGATGAATTGAAAATGCATGTTTTGGACAAACCATCTTTTGGGCAATGTCATGATCACTTAGAGATGAGTTTAAATATGAGTACCTACTATTTAGAAAGATTTATAAAGCCTACTCAGCATCGTTTGTTGAACAATCATGTATAAGTAATCAGAGTAGCACAATAGAAGTATGGAAGACACACACAATTTTCTTACATGGAAATGATGTTGTAAAGTTGAAATATGATTATATGGGCCACTTGTATAAATTAGAAAATGATTTTGGTCCGTCCACTCATAATTTGCATACATGCTTGCAAAAGTCGATGATAACTTCTTTTCATGGGTTGTGGAATGATGTAGATGAAAGGAGTGTTGACATACATACATTATATATGCTCATGAGTGTTTGCTGTTTTTGTGCTATTCATGATAAGCAAAACAAAGAGAAAGACAAAATGGATGACAGATACATATACCATGCATATACGTTGTTTTCTTCGTTTAGTACACTTTCAGGTTATCAAAAGCCGAGGATGGTTTTTCTTGAAGGTGAGGATAATGAGGATTGCCCTACCTCAACATACATACTTACACATCGAGATTTCAAACACTCACAAAGTTAAAGCTAAACTTAATGTTCATAATTATATTTTTGCTACGGTTTTGCTTGTGCGAGTGTAGGTATTATAGACGTCGTAAAAATAGTGCGGGCCAGCGGGAAGAGAAGGAGGTCGGCCTAAGAGAAGAGAAGGGGTTGGCCGAAAGGGGGAGGAGGGGTGCATAGAGGGCTTATACATGGCCATGGATGAGTATGTGGCCCAAGAAGTTGAGCCCAAGTCAATTTCAGACCATGAGGAGCAATTTGCATTGACATCCAAGTCCAAATCCGAAATCCAATGCACTCTGAAATCAACCCACTTTCATATTATGAAATTTCTGCATTTGAATTCGAATCCAAGTCCACCTAAAAATCCAAATTAAAAATGGATTTTGAGGAGGATTCTTCATGGGCCTACGTGCCAATACTTTGGGGCCAAAACCTATGTAATTTTTGGAGTTATCTTTATAGCTTTTTAGTCAGGACAGTTAGAGTTCGAGTGTGTGCGTTTGAGAGCTCAATTCGGTCTGATGATCGAATACAACTCTTGGCCTTGTTTTGGCCGATCCAAGGGGAGGGGGATCCCTTTATATTTGTGTGCCACGCCCCGTGAACCTTAGACCACGTTTATTCAAAAAAATAAAAAATTGCTTTCAGCACTTGTTCTTCTCCTAGGATTTGCCATTGCAACCGAAAACTAGAGAGAGGAATTGGGTGTTCACCATTGTTCTGGCTAGGCTTTGCATATTAGAGGAGCATTACATGTACTTGGTAGTTTTCTGGATATTCAATATCTAAGTGTGTGGTTGGACGAGTTTATGTATTGCAGGTTGTTGCACTGGCAGTGTATTTATTTCATATGATTTATCAAGATGCTCGAGTTACCTTGATTATACGTTGAGAAGATCGGGTGCAGCTTATCAACCTCCATTCGTGTCCTTTCGATTGATACCACAGGTAAAAGTCACTGGACTACGTGATAGACTTGACATGGCGGTACATACAGAAACACCTTAGGCCCCGTTCTGAATTCCTGCTGGAACTTAGTTCCTACAGATTTTTCTGTGTAATCTTCGCATTTTGAGTGAGCCATTAGCGCTTTTTCTTCGATGAACACTAAAAAAATAGCAATGACACCAAATTACCGTATCATGACCTTTCTATACACAAGAATTAACGTAATGTCGGGCGTAACGACAAGCTTGGAGTATGTTACTTTCTTGAAATCAAAATACTCAATTATAGTGCAAAATCCGGTTTTTGTGACCTCGAGGATACGAATTCCTTGCTATCCAAATATACATTGGATTTTTCAGAGTTAAATCCTAACCGGTTTTTTTAAGCCTGCAAACTTCATGTGGATATCATTTCCAGATGGAAATTATTCTAGGTACCTTTACTTAGACGAACTTTAGGTACCAAAAAGGTCTCAGTATAAAAACCTAAGGCCTAAGCCATCAATATAATTGAAGCCCATCGGACTCCATCGCTCTATAAAAACTCGAGGGGACGAGGCCCAATACATTTGGCCCATCTCCCCAGATATTCCCGTGGCCCTAAGCTCTAGATAGAGCTCTCGCCAGTCTTCTCGCCGGCGATGACCGCGACGCCGGATACGACGGAGGCGCCTCCACCGCCGGAAGGAGAGGAGAGCCAGGACGGCGTCGAGGCCTGCCTGTTCGACGAATCACCGGAGGGGTTCTCTAGAGCGGTGCGCGCCATCTCTCGAGTCCGAGCGCCGTTGCCCCGGATCTCACCTCCCCGAGCACATCAAGCGCCGCCGCCCCTGGAGCGGTGAGCATGGGGAGGGAGAGGTGGTGCACAGAGAGGAGAGCAGAGAGGGGGTGGCGGAGGTGCAGCGGCGACGGCCAGAGCGCTGGGTCGACCATGGCCGGAGCAAGGAAGAACGGGAAGAAGAAGACTTGGGCAAAATTGTCCAAAGAGGCAAATGATCAAGTGGCATTTGAGCTATTACCTTGTGCTTAGTCCCAAATAAGCAAACACACATCTAAGGTGGGGCAAATGATCAATTTTCCCCAAAATGTAATTGTTGCTTCATCAGCAAGACTTTAATTCGTGGTACTGGATAAATATGTGGGTACATGTTTCATGGAACATGGAAACAGGAACCTCTGATATGGCATATATTACCACTTTAGTTTGGTTAATGTGTCGGATGTGTAGGCGATTTTTTTTTGAGATAAATTTGGAGTTTATGGCATCATCGGTTCATCACACACACACACACACACACACACAAACACAAATAAAAATAAATCTAGTCGAGATGTGCATGTTTTGGCAGCAGTTTATTATCCCCATTATTATGGTCACCAGAATTCATTTGATACAACCACTGCATCTGATCGTGTTGTTACCTGCATCTCCCTTAGGTGATAATAATACAAGTGTTTTTTATTTTATCTACAATTGATTAGAATGACACCATGGTACTTGTTATGTGATAACTAAAATGCAGTTGTGCTGTGTGATAACTAAAATTTATAAAATTAAAGTCACTTGTGTGGTTGTGTTCTGGGAGATATATTTTCTTCAATCTGCAGGCAGTAGATTTTGTTGTTTGACGTGTGACTGATGGATGACGATAAGATCTTTTGTTTTCAGTTTCTGGACATTGTCAGTTTGTGGCTTTCCATTGACCACTACAGCTCTAGTTATTTTCATTGTGGATCAAATCACAGGGGAGTAGTTGAATTGGTTCCCCTTAATTAGGAGTCAGTGAGACACCTTATTTATGCAGATTACTATTTAGCTATCACTATGTATTCAGGATTGACCGGTTAAGTTAGAGCTTTGATGTTAGCAATTTAGCATGCTATAATCTAGTTAGTATTTGCTTTGACTTCAATTGAATCTTAACTAAAATTAGAACAAAAACTGAATGCAGCCAGTGTTGACTAGAAAGGAGTACAGCAAAATGTAATTTTTATTGTCAAATATAGTTTTAGTACCCACCAATTTGAAGCTGTTAAACTCACCTGAGACAGATCAGCTGCTACAAGGCTGCTCATAGCCTTAGCCTTTTGTCAGTCATCTCACTGTATGTGATCTGCAGCACCTGCACCTGCTTCTTTTTCTATGTGTTGCATACTCCATTCTCATTTTGAATTTGCATAAACACTGGCTAAAATTTCCAGATAATCACTTATAATTCTATGCAGTGGATTAGTTTTAATCCAAATGTATTAACTATTGGCGGACTGGCAGTTCATATAAGATAAGTTATTCATATAAGATAAGTTATCTGCATTCTTTTAACCATCAACAGTGTCCTACTCCTGCCGTTAGGCCACTTTCATTGACTCAGTATGACTGGGCTGGATTTTAATTTCACCTTGCTCTGCTCACTTAAAAAAGGACAGGACCGTGTGAAGATGGTTCTCTTTAGCTGTAAGCAAATTGTGAAAAGTTGCAGTAGTTACATTGCCGTCATCACCTTTTTCTCTTTCTTTACTGGTCTAAGATGTCCATTTTTAAAAAAACTTTGATATTCATACTTAAAATTGAATCTGCCACTCTGATCTGTTGATCATTTCATATCTCCCCAGAGAATGGAGGCACTTCTCTTATGAGCCAAAAAGTGTAAGTTTCACCTATGGCATTGGATCAGCTTCATCCAGAGATGGACACACAAGATAACCTTACCACAGTTCTCATCTGCATCTGTTCCTCAGGTTAGTAAAACTCAATAGCGGTTGGTGCTAATTTCTGAGGCTAAATTTCGTTTGTTACATTGGAGGGCTTAAGCATTATTTCAGCTGAATGAGATTCCTTCCTAATATTATCTCCTCCCGTCCTCTTGGTTGATATAAGTGCGAATAAATGCAGATCACACACCCGGAAGATGGGAGGGATAATACAAGCTGGTATTATTTGTAGGACCTGACTTCTTCAGTACTGTTTCTAGGATCCACTTATCTTGTTACCTGATCAAAGTAAATAAATATTACCTCTGTTCTCTTTTACTTGTCGTTTCAAACATTGACATGGTCTCTAATACACATCTTTGATCATTACCTTTTCTAATTATATGTTAGTAAAATATTAAAAATACTATGATATGGAAGTACTTTCGATGAAGAATCTACTAATATCATTTCCATGTGACAAATCGAAATTCTTATGCGTATATTAGTGATCAAAGTTTTAAAATTTCGACTTCCACATTCTAAAACTACATCTATTCGGAAACGGAGGGAGTATTATCTTGGTCCAGAAGAATTATCCTGTCAAATACTACAGGGTTAGTGGGATTGTCAAGTGCGCTAAACCCACACAAGCTTTTGTTGCCTTTTGATGAATTATCAATGGCTGAACGGTGAAGTTACTTGATGAAAACAGAGCTGTTCTATTAGCATTCTGCACCATTGCTCCTTCATTTTATCAAGTAAAAATTCAATAGTATCATAAACTTATGAGACATGCATACACTGTTAAATTTGACTTGCATATTTCTATCCTCTTTCATTTTGTTATGTACTTCATTATCCATATCAGGGATCGAAATCCCGGATAAGGTGAAAATCCCGATCGTTGGCCGGAAACGGTAATCGGCC
Organism: Hsuehochloa calcarea; assembly: GCA_036346395.1. Lineage (NCBI taxonomy): Eukaryota > Viridiplantae > Streptophyta > Magnoliopsida > Poales > Poaceae > Hsuehochloa > Hsuehochloa calcarea. The sequence continues at coordinate 54,950,951 of CM070593.1, read as the reverse complement.
GGTTACCGGAAATCTCGGAAAAAATCCGGATGAAGTTCGCAAACTGAAATTTGAATTTGCTTAAAAACCGGTCGAAATTCAAAAACTAAAATTTGAATTTACTAAACCGGAACAAAACCGGCCTGTTTTGTGATTCCCGGTTCCCATCGGTAAGACCGGTTACCGGCGGTAACCGGCCGGGGTTTTTTTCCCTGATCCATATGACTGTATAAAACCATCTTGACTTAACCAAGGTTGTTTCAACGCCTAGTCGTCCAGTCGGCCAGAGGGCGACGCCGAGGCCCATCGTCCAGCGCAGGTCGAGTTGGGCGAGCGCCTAGAGAAATAGGCGGTGCCACGTTCGCCTGGGCGTCGCTGAGTTCGCTATGGCGAGCGCCTGGAGAAGCCCCAACCCTAGAAGTACTTGAGGACAGAGGGGGAGAACGGATCGGGTCTTCTGTTGGAGAGGAAAACATACCTCCGCCGCCGCCCCTCTCGGTCGCGTTGCGCTCCCCGCCGCCGCCCCTCTCAGTTGCCTTCCACTCTCCATCGCCGGCGTCGCCCCTCAGGTAAGCTCTACTTTGCGCTGCTTCTTCTTCCTCTCCGCCGCCGCCCCTCTCGGTCGTCTTCTTCTGCTTTGCCGCCGCCGCCTGATCTCCTCCTTCCAGTCTCCGGTCGCCGCCGCCGCCCCTCTCGGTCGCCTTCCTCTGCTTTGCCGCCGCCTCTCCCCCTTCCACTCTCCAGTCTCCAGCGCCGCCTCTGCCCTCTGCTTTGCCACCGCTTCAACTGTTGCAGCTCTGATTTCATTTTGTTTGCCGGGGGAAACGTTTGGGCATTGGACTGGTGCCCAAGGTTGTTGGACAAGCCTTGTTCTCCTGTAAACTGTGAGGTTGTGATCTGAACTTAGTAGTTCTCTTTTAGTGACTTCAGAAGAGTTTATGCATCATCTTATTATTCAATAACTGCCTTGTTTTCCAATATATGGAGAAACTTTTTGTTGGATGCCACCCAAAGTTTGTGATTTAGAACAACGCCACCTGCTGTGAACATGACAAATGGGTCCGAAGCCCACATGTCAGCTGTGAACATGACAAATGGGTCTGAAGCCCACATGTCAGCTGTGAACATGACAAATGGGTCCGAAGCCCACATGTCAACAAGACATTGAGTCATTTTACTGAACCACATACTTTATGGTGGCATATCTAAAAACTCTTCCAGACATCTGTTGCAGTACTTTTCTTGAGTGCGTCTTTGCTTGCGGGCTAATTGCATGATTGCACTTGTTTGTTCAATGTCTATAATAGTAGTACCTTATTCATTTTCTGGTTTTAATTTCAAGAGTTTGCCAGACTTCAAAAAAAAAATGAGTATGACCTACGAGTTATTTAGAGCTGATCATCCTAATTCGATGTCTTTTATCTGCTGCAGTATCTTGCTGTTGCCGCTCATCCTCCTGGTTCTTCTTACCATAAACTTGGTATGCCATTAATTGGGAGAGGTATCATTCAAGTTTGGTGTCTCGTAGCACCCTTTGAAGAGGTAAATCCTCATCAGCCAATGGTTGCATGCAATAAGAATAGTCGTAGAAGAAGGCCTGGGAAAACACCAGATGAGAATAGTTCTGTTGAAAGTTCATCCAATCCACCAAAATCAAGAGGGAGACCTAGAAAGAGAACCATCACAACTTCTGATGATCACTCGGAACCAAGTCTGAAAAGACCAAGGGGCAGACCAAGAAAATATCCACTGCCGGTTGCTAAAGTGGAAGATTCATCCCAAAATAGAAAAAGCCAAGATTTTAGTCTTATTGATCCTCTTGTCACTTCAACAGTTGTTCCAGGTGATCTTGCATTAGCTTGTGTCATGTCAACCGTGATGTCTGTGGAATGAAATCGACTCCAAGAAGAGGCAGAGGGCGACCTAGGAAAAAACCAATTGACAAGGTAAAAGGTTCGTCTGGCATTGAATTAAAAGAAGATTTGTCTACACCTCTAATATGTATGGAACCAAAGAAAAAAAGGGGGAGGCCCCGAAAGTATCCAGCTCCGAGCAACAGCAAGCATGTTTCAGGCACTGATATTGAATTAGGAAAAGATACAACTTGTCTGCCTGTTTCAGTTGGTTGCAGTTTGGGCCCCACTGGTTCAACAGAGTCTAATGCTAATTTAACTGTTGTTGCAGTTGATGCAGCATTGCCAGTTCCATCTTCATCTAGTGCAACTTGTGAGAAAAAGTCGAGAGGTTGGAGGGGTAGAGAACAACTTAAAAAGGAACCAATTTCTGGTGCACTTTGTTGCTCAGTTGTTTCTGGTGTTGAATTACAGAGCATGGGTTCCAGGGAAACCATTTCAAATGATCTAAATGTCTATGTTGAGAATTCTTTGCCATCTGGACAGTCTAACATAGGATCAGTGACAAGTGAGTTTTGTTCTGTTATCTTACTAAGCTGTGAGGGCAATGTGCATACAGGCGCTGTTTCAGATGATTCCGTGTTGCCCACGCATATTTCACCTAAATCAAGTGACAAGAGAGAGTCAAGTGGTAGGATGGGGAGAGGACAGCCTAGAAAGAAATCAGTTTCGAGTGCAACCAGTTGTTTATTGGCTTCTGAGTCCCCAAAGACAGCTTCTACACCGACCAATTTAGACAATCCCACATCTTTGGCCGGCATTATTCGAACAAAGGTAGTGAGAGATGGTTGTGCTATGGTGGCGCTGCCGGCATTATTCGGTGTCAGAGGATACAAAAAACAATAGCATAATCGGGAATGTTCGTCCCAAACCAGGATAATCTGGTTTCCATCTACACAATAAGCTGCGGTGGCATCTGATGTTACTTGCAGAGTTGCAGTAATATATGGTATGCTTTATCTGATTCTTTCTTCTACTTTTGTCATTGTGTCCTTTTTTTTATGTCTTGGGCACTCATTCTATCTTGCAATATAACAGAGTTGTGTATCTTAGGAACTCCCAACGGAGATCTCTTTAGCTTACCGAACTCAGGTTAGAGATAATATGAGCTCCCAGGCAAATAATAACCGTCTGGTTCTGAAAAATACCGGTGCATGCAGTCCATTTCTGGGCAGCAGAGTCTGAAACAAGTGCAGGTTGGCGTTCCAACTTCTCTGGGCCTGTTATAACTGTCACTGATTTTTTTTTTTGTTTCCTGTAACACATGTAGAATTGAAGATTACATGTACTATCTGTGCAATTGAAAAACTGAGCGATGTTACGCTGGTTATGTGATGAATCTGGTGAAAATTCATGTATCAATACTCTTGATTTGAAAGCTGTACCCGCCATGTTGTTGCCTTGTTGCTTCGTGACTACTTTGTATTTCGGAATGCTGAATGAGTCTGGGAGTTCTTTTAGGTAAACAAAATCAACAGTAATGAGTTGTGCTATACTGTTACCTCGTGGCTGTTCTGCTCAGAAACTCTGCTTCAGCTAGACACTATTGGGTTCTGCCCGATAACAAAAGGTAAAAGTAGGTTGTGCAGTCTCGTAGCTGTTATGCTCACGACCTCTGAATTTCAGGTAAAGGCCTTAACGTCAACAATACTTTGCCAATGAACAACAAACTTAAGGTTCCTCCAGTACCGAAATAACACTTGGGTGAAGCTGACGTAACATTTTTTCCCCCTTTTTGACATAAAATTTGACAACACTTACATTTCAATAAACTGCCAAAATTTTAAAATGATAACGTACTTATGTACAACAACTCTCTCAGTAGAGTCATACAACATCAAGATTTTGTGAGTCATTAACAAGAATTACTGGTTAGTGTAATATTAACACGAACCCTGGCTTGTTAACATCCTTCACGAATATGTTCTTAGTATACACATGATCAACTGACAAATTCTCATTCGCTCCAATTATCCTCATCTGCAAAAAACCCTTGCCGCTTGTCATCATCTTCCTGCAGATATTTAACACTGTCAACAATCAAATTTGCCTCAAAAGCTTATGGGGTATTCTCACAAACTCCTGGTGAGAGAATAGAGCTTACTAGTCAAATCCAATAAAAAGTACATGATACCAGCAAATACTTAACATACCATTTCAGTAAAAGCTGGAGTTGACGGAGACCACACAAGAATTTGTCTATCATTGCTGCCAGTATAGAGTTCCTGCATTCCTGAATACTTAGCAATGGAATAGATGTTGGAAAACTTAGCTTAATAGGGGATAGTAGACAAGAAAAACTTACTTGGTTCTGTGCACTATAGTAGCAGCAATTCACAAGTTCATAGTGCCCACGGAATGTTTGAAATGTCGTACCAGACCATAGATTGTAAGCCTAAGAAAAAACAACGGTGCAGTGTTAAGTTTAAAATTCAGCAGTAAACCTGAGAAGCTAGAAAACAACAACACACCTTGATGCTTGCCATGCAAGGAACGAACACAAGGGATGGATCGTCAGTGACAGCTAATTGCAGTGGCTTGCTGGTCTGCAATCGCATAGCTTCAAAATTGACCAAAGTATTGCGTCCTGAATCGATATCCCATAGTCTTAAACGAGAATCAGACCCTGAAGAGAGAGGATAGTCTCTTAGTAATAGATTTAAGGATAGCCTCTTAGTAACAGATTTAAGGTTGAACAATCATTATTCATTAATGCATACTATTTACAGGCATAACAACAGACAAGCAACAATCATAATTTCTTCAAAACAATAGAAATCAAATTCACTTAACCTGAACTAAGAAGGTACATCCCATCTGTAGTTGTTCTTAGTCCCGTAACCGCACCATAATGAGCTGTTGCACGGTTTTGACTGGATGACAAACCAGGGTGTAATCTCTGTTGCATATGTCCACGTACTGGAGTTTGACTTTTGTGGAACATTTGTGACTGCTTCTTACCATTGCCTGTCCTCTGCTGAGCTGAGTAGCTCTTTGAAGAAAGTGACGGTCCTAAGGAGTTCATAGGATCCTGCTTAAGATGAAAAATGAGTACATTGAAGATGTCAACTAGCATGGGAAGGCTGTACTTGCACAACATCAACCATCTTTAGGACACAACAATCAACAACAGAAAGAAACCTTGTGTCTGTAATGACATTAATTATCTCCTAATGTAATGCACATGACAGACCCTATCTTGCAAGCATTACAGCACTACAACTGATCCATGCCATCTATATATGCTGAGACTAACAGGTGATAGAAGCCTAGGAAATGAATAGATGCCATAAATTAACTTCTACTTGAAGGTTGACAGTTTTGGAATTGTACAAAAAAAATAGCAGGCAGTTCTCTGTTTTAGCCCTACGACCAAATATTATGAAGAAAGAATTAAACCCACAAGATAAAAAAAAGTAATGGGTGACGGTGAGCATACCTTCTCCGTGGTGCTTTCAACAAAAGGAGGCCGCCTTCCCAGCTGAGACCGTGACTGATCAAGAACACGAAAGCATCCAGTTCGTCTTATGTCCCAAAAGCGTATTGCCCCATCGCAGCCACCACTCATCAAAATCCACTCACTTGAAGCAGACCACTCCAAAGACATGATACCATCTGAGATGATAGGTAAGGATAAGAAGGTACCCATACAAGCAAAACAGGCATATTTTCATCACTACACTAGCAGTCTAGCACAAAGAAACTAACCACGATGACCGGACAATGTGTGGGTAAAGGCTCCAGAAGCAATGTCACACAAACGGACCTGAACATCTGCGCTTCCAGTAGCGATGAGCATATGCGTTGTTGCAATCGGAGACATCACAGCGCTGTATACTTTTCCAGGCATCTTAAAATCCATGACGACCTAGGAAAAGAAAACCATGCCCGCAAAGATCAGAATACCAGGATCACGACTCAAGGGGACAAAAGAGAAAGATCAACAATTGACAAAGCAAAGCACATACTTGAGTCGAATTGGTATCCCACACTTTGACATATTGATCAAAGGACGCCGTGACGAACAGCCCAGTGTCCACAGGATACCAAATGGCCGTCGAGACGGCGAACTTGTGGCCGTGCTCATGCTGCTTGTCCACAAGCAGAATGCTTCTGTGCTTGGCTATGAACCCGGCTTCGTATTCGGTCGCATTCTGCACATCGAAGATAGCGGCCGACCCATCCGATGCCCCCGAGAGCAGGTACCGCCCCTCTGTCAAATCAACCTGACCATATTGTCAAATTACAAACACCGGCAACAGCGACTCCCACACCGCGCTACAATTCGCTCTTTCCTAGACGTATTTCTCGACAGCACGCCGCAAATCAAACTAATCTGTGCTGCGTGCAACTGATGCGGCGGTGACGAATAATAGTGGCTTTTTTGGGGAGGCGTGAAGGGGACCTGGATGGAGTTGACGGCGCCGTGGTGCGGGGCGGCGAACTCCTTGCGATTGGAGAGCGCGAGCGAGACGGCGCGGCGCGCCCGGGCGAGGGCCTGGAAGCGCGGCGCGCACAGCTCCCCGCGCTCCCTCCGCCTCACCACCTCCAACCACATCAACTCGGCCACCGCGGCGTGTCCGTTGTCTTGTCTCTGCGGCGGCGAATTCGGTGGCGGAGTGCGGGTCGGAGAGGGAAGAGCAGTGTCGCGATCGGGGCGGTTGCTGTGCTGACCGGTGAGGCGGTGAGGAAGGAGGGCTCAGCTGGTGCGCTCCGAAGCTTCCATTGAATTCGGCGGTCATATCCTGATTTATACTCTCTTATCTAGCCTGTTTGTAGGTCAAGACAGGGAAAATCAATTATTTACCGCTCCAAAGGTGTCACTCTATATTTTACCGACACAAAGATAGTCTCTCATCTTTTGACGCTATATTAAATAAATGTTGTCTATATAAAATTTAACTGTTTTCGGGGCTAAAATAGTTAAATTTTAGTTAACTTATAGTTTTATTATATATAAATTATAGTAATTTATTTATATAATTTTTATTCTTCATCACTATAATCATTCTTAAAAATCCTAATAACTCATATTTTCATCACATGATTCAAAATCTAACACATGCTCTAAGAGATTGAACAAAAATAAAGACAAAGACAAAAAAAAAAATATACCAACAAAATACGACAATATAGTGAACCCATTATGCTACAAAGAAAAATATAATAAATTTGAACCCAATTCATCATATGAGAATAAGTGCAAATCTCAAAGCATACCAGACGTATGAAAATTCGACTATTTTGAAAGAAAAAAAACAGTCGAATGTTGTTTAGCAAAACCATTAAATAAAATAGTCAACATTTGTCACTAAAACAATATTTTATCCATTTTAAAATTCTAAAAACTAGGATTTGAGTTGTGAAAAGACCAAATGGTCCATTCTTCTCGTTGTCTTCTTCCTTCTCTCCCTTAACTTCCTTATGCCATTTCCTCTCCTAGTCTCCCCCAACTCGAGCTCGCTGACTAGGGAGGCATGTTGCCGCCACTGCTATTGTTATCCCCCATTGCCGAAAGGAAAATGGCAGGCAACGCTCACAAATTAGACCCCCTAGAAGGCCAAAAGAAAACAAAAATTTATGAGGGAATTATTTATTTATCATATCTTTGGTTGACACTTGATAAAACATCACAAGTTCGCGGTAATAGATAATATATCATATATTTCGTTGTCCTATTTCACAACCTCTTCTATTTTTGGATTTTTATATTAATTTTTTTTCTTTTGTCTTTTTTTGCACACAAAATGACTTATTTACCCCTCCGATCGGCTGACTATGTGGCTGAGTCGAGCCAATCCGACCCAACCCAACCACTCCAACCCCACCAACCTCCTCTCCTCCCTGTGGTGCCACGCCTTTCACGTATCTGCTCCCCCGCCCCCTTCCCCAACCTCTTCGGCTGCGCCTCCCACCTCGATATCTGGCTCCTCTTGTCCCGCTTCTCAACCGGAGGGGAAAAAGTCATTTAATGCGTGGGGTTTTTGCCAAAAGAAAATGAAATCAATTTAAAAACCAAAAAATGACCCAAAAAAAAGGCAACAAAAGATGTGACATATTATCTATTATAGTGAACTTTCTGCTATTTTATCAAGTATCAATCAACGATATAATAAATATTCAATTCCCTCTATTTTTATTGGATGTTGAGAAAGTAGCAACAAATCAAGAAGCGGTGTTTCCTAGGACCAAATCAAGAAACATCTCAACAATTAGCACGGATCAAACCAACAAGCATTGAAACAAGCTCACAAATATCGTAGCAACCTACGAGCTAATTCCAAGAACCAATAGGACCAAGAAATTATGCGAATAAAAGAATCAAGAGCTGGATTAATTGAGCCATCGACGCCGTGCGTGCCGCAGCCGCACGCGAGCTCGCGTCGGGCCGCCGCCCCCGCGCTTGCCGCACCATGGGCGAGCTTGGGCTGCGCCGCTGCCTCGTGCGAGCTCGCACCAAACCATCGCCGTTGCGCGCGACTGCGCGAGCTTGTGCTGGGCCACTGTCGCTGCCTTGTGCTGTGCCGCGCAGGGTAGCGATGCGCTGGGCTGGTGGAGTGCGACGTTGGCGACGCCGCTGCCGCCAAGCACGCAGACGCGTGAGCCCGTGACGTTTTCGTGATCCCCAGGTTCCCGTAGGTTGTCATCGATGAGCAAAAGCGAAATTAGTAGTCCGTTACATGCTTTACGTGAACCATATGTGATGGCGTATTTTGGTACTAGCTAATGCATTGGCTCTCGAGATTTTACAATTCAAGCCAAGTCGAGATGTACAAATTTGTTTTAAGGCCATGATTGGGTTGTATCCGGCCCAGCCCCTCTGTTCTCGAATTTGGTTGGAATCAGGACTCTGTTCTCGAATTGGGTTGGAATCAGTGACCTCGACTCTTGAGCCTAGGAAAGGGAAGCCGACATTAGTAGCAGACTGGTTTACAAAAAGAAAAAGAAAAAACCAGCCACACCCACAACCCCAGAGCCCAAGTCCGTCTCCTCTCCCAGCCTCCTTGCCCTACCGGAGAGCCGGAGCTCAGGCGAGCGGCATCTCGGAATCACGGCTCTCCCGCGCTCACAGCTTCTACCCGGCGGCTGCAAACTCCAAAGTAAAGGCGATTTGTTGGGTACTCTCGATCTCGCCGCTTCTTGGATTCGTTCTGTCCGTCGCCTCCTCGGCTGTCTAGTGCCTAGTGGTTTACTTACCGCCGTCTCCGTGCCTCGTGTATTCTTGTATGGGCTTCTTAGGATTTCACAGTTTCATGCGGAATTGCCTAGGGTTTAGGTAACCTTTTGCTCAATTTTTTAGTTAGTGAGTTGTATGGATGCCGGATTGTCGACTCTCCAGTTCGAGATGGGTACACCAATTACACATCTTCTAGATTTGTGAATTAGCGTTGGACAAGCGCAGTTAGCACGTCGACGCATCTTTCCCTGGTACAGTGTTGTCGGAATGTTTCTTTTTGTGTTACATAGTGTTCAGTACTGTTTCTATGTGGTACTTGAAGAGATTCTACGGTAGTATACTAGCGTCGCTACAACTTCATTGGGCTAAAATCAGTGTAGGAACATGTAGTCTCCAATTACTTTGTGAATTCCTTGCTTTTATAATTTTAGCATGAGATCAGTGGAAGAGTATGATGACATAAGTGTGTATTTTGTTAATCTTACCCCCTACCCTATGTTTTCTCAGGTTTGTGTTCCAAGCGAGGACATTCCTTGAGACAGCATGCCTAAGATAAAGACAAGCCGTGTCAAATATCCTGAAGGATGGGAGCTTATTGAACCAACAATCCGCGAGTTGGACGCCAAAATGAGAGAAGGTATGCACATGTGCTTATCCATTGATGCACCATTTTCAGATGTTCATTGACATTTCCTCCCATAGGATGGGTACTAATATGATTTGCACATGCAGCTGAAAATGATTCACATGATGGGAAGAGAAAGTGCGAAGCTCTCTGGCCAATTTTCCGTATTTCTCACCAAAGAAGTCGCTACATATACGATCTTTATTATAGAAGGAAGGAAATATCAAAGGAGCTGTATGAATTTTGCCTGGACCAGGGTTATGCAGACCGTAATCTGATTGCAAAGTGGAAAAAGGTTAGTATCCTTAGTTTCTGTCATTTGCATGTGCACATAAATCTTTTTATACTTCATACTACCTCAGTAGGATGCTTTTCCCACCTTACATGATCTTAATTGATACATGTACAAAGTTAATTCAAATGAATGAATAGACACACCATCAGGTTTTTTTACTTTCTCTGCATACTTAACAATTAACATAAAGTGTTTGAATTATTATTATTATTATTTAAAAAAAAACTGTACCTTCAAGAAATTATCTTATTGTTACATTTTTTTGTGATGGCACACTAGCAGCTGGTGTAACCATGGATAGATTTCTATCACCTGATAATATTCTTTAGTCCAATGTTTGGGTTATGGACATCTGGTATAAATAAGTAGAATTTATTAGTGTAGTATTTCATGGGTATTGTATATTCAACATGTGCTTTATATAAGCAAAGGATTTTTTTTAGCAAAAACCGTGACATGCAGGATAGCTTCCTTCATAGCTGCTATAGCATTTCGATAGCCCTTACCGCGATGAGCGGTGAACAGTGATATAAAACCCATTACAGTCCAGCCAATTGATTTGTGTATGTCTTTGTAATTGATGATGCACATGCTATTTTTTAATGTGGCCATGCTATAGTTCACTGAAAATTGAGTTTCCTGAACATATTAATGCTATTTGTTTTCTCGATTCCCTATTGAGTTTGTACTTGTATTAAAGCTATTGTGGTGGCTGTAAATGATTAAGTGAAGACAGTTATAGCATAGAAAATGTTATTTGAGAGGGGAGGGATCCAATACAATACTTCTCCTATATCGAAGAACAAATGATGTGAAGCTTAATTTGTCCTAAAGATATTATTTGGCATGTAAGTTTTGTTAACTCAATGAATGGATTCACCTGAAGATACTTTTGGGTGCAGAATCTCTCTTTATACTTCTTTGTTATGTTTTAGTGTTTGTCCTTTTTCCTTTACTATTTTTTGTTCCTACCGATAACTCTAATTTGTTCTACTTTATTACTAGAATTTGTTTGACATTCTTATATCAATCTACATCCTCATTGCTTACTGCATTTTTCTGTGTGTGTATTCACAGCCGGGTTATGAGCGCCTTTGCTGCCTTCGATGCATACAGACACGAGACCACAACTTTGCAACTACATGTGTCTGCCGGGTCCCCAAGCACCTCAGGGAGGAGAAAGTCATAGAATGTGTCCATTGTGGCTGCAGGGGCTGTGCCAGCGGTGACTAATTATGTTGCCATTATGTTGTCGAATCCATGGTCACTCAAGATGTTTCTTGAGCGTGATCTGTGGTGAACACAAGAGCCCTGCCGTCAGGTGATAATAATAAACTTGTTGTAAACCTATCTGGTAGTGGTAGGGCACTACTTAATTTCCTGAAATTGATGTTATGAATCAGTGATTTGCCATGTGGCCATTTTGCTTTATCACCAGCCTACTAATGTCAGGAGTCAGGACATCTATGACTAGAAGAAAATTGAAATGCTATGCGTATGTATTTTAAGCTTTTTAATAGTATCGTGTGTTGATGGATTTTTTTTTTTAACCCTAGAATTTCTCATGGTCCTTGAAGGCTACTTTTTTTATGTACGACGAGCTGACTTTGATTTGAATGAGCTCATCGAAGTCGTTGGAAAGCTCAAATGTTTCCATGCGGTAATATCCAGACGTTAGAAGTCGTTCGAAGCTGGTGAGGCGCCCCATTCAAGCACGAAAAGATTCCAGGCGAGGACAGCTGCTCATGTGCGACCGACCTTCAGATTATTCCTCCCAGCGATATTTGGAACGCTAGTAATAGGAGTGGGCGAGTAGTTTGGCTGGCTTCGTCGCGTTGCGCAAACATGGCAAGCTGTACCGCGCTTGCCCGTCCGTCCCAGGGGGCTCACGTTGGTATCTCTACAAATTTACTCCCATAAACAACAGCCACTGGGGTACATTCACAAGATACCAATCACTGGACCGGAGGCCCGATCGATCAATTAGGTGAGGCATCGCGATTCGCCTTTGGAAATGGATGGCACAACTAGGTACACCGTTGCGGTGGGCTCGTCAGCTCATGGTCCTCGTGCAACGGCTGCATGCGTCGAGCTTAACTAGCAGTAGCTAGCTGTCGGTGCGCGCGTGGGTACGAGTACGACGTGCGTTGCGTGCGCCTCACAGGGACCCAAGCCGTTTTTAATACGTACGAGCACGAGTAAAGCGCAACCGATCGAGGCACCGTCATGTGACGGTTCTATAGAGAGTAGTATTTGTGTAGTGTCCCCCGATCGAGTCCACTTCAGTGCAGCTCGGCGCGTGCTCCAGTGCGGCAGGGGCAGCTCACGCAAGAAACCGAGCCGCGGCCGATCGCTGCGGAGTGGAAGGACGGTGTATGTCGAGACGAGCGGAAGCGGGAGCGTTTAACGGGGAGGGTGCTGTGCATTAGTGCGCGCGGATGGCGGACTCCACGGCCATGACCATCGACTTCCTCCGCGCGCGGCTGCTCTCCGAGCGGTCCGTCTCCCGCGCCGCCAAGGAGCGCGCCGACCAGCTCGCCATGAGGGTACGTATGTTTTGTCCGTGCCAGCCACCCGCGCGCCATGTCTCCTTCGTTCCTGTCGCGCGCGCATTCCTGTTAGTGTCATTAACTACATGCGTTGCTTTTAGGTTGCGGAGCTGGAGGAGCAGGTACGGGCGGTGACGGCGCAGAGGCGGCAGGCGGAGCGGGCGACCGCGGAGGTGCTGGCCATTCTAGAGTCGCAGGGCTTCGGCGGCCACCTCTCGGACGTGGTAGACTCGGGCTCCGACCACGACGGCGAGGAGGAGGAGACACGCGACGCCAAGAGCGGTGGCGACAACACGGCCCGTTCCCACGGGGTGAAGCAGGAGCCGGCGGCAGCGAAGGGCGAAACGGAGGACGCGCTGTCCGGAACGGCCCAGCCCGGCGGGCTGTCGTGGAAAGGCCGCAGCGTGAGCCCGCGCAAGGCCAGGCAGCTCAAGCAGAAGCACCGGAGGAGCTACTTCTACTTCCTGTCCTCGGATTCCTCGCCCAAGTACCGGATGGGGCAGTCCTGCCGGAAGAACAAGCGCAAGGAGCTCAGGTCCCGCCATTGCCATTAGTTAGCACCAAATTTGGCATGCCATTCTCGACAAATTCTGACGATCTGCGGTTTCCTTCAACAGTGGCAGGTCGGCGGCACCGGAAGAGGAGGCTGGCAACGTCGTATTACTCGCGGAGAGTGAGAAGAGACAAAAAGATGGATCGGATTGCACCGATGATGGCCAGGCTGACTTGGACGGCGAGGTGGGTGGAGACGAGCGGAGCTCAGGGGACGGTGGTGGTCAGTATGTGATCAGGTACGAGAAGGATGGGGAGATGGAGAGGGTGCTCGAGAGGCAGGCCGAGCTGATAGGGCAGTATGAGGCCGAGGAAGAAGCACAGAGGGAGTGGGAGGAGCAATTCAACGATAACCGGAATTCATCCAAGGTACTACTAATTAAGCAACTAAACACTGTACTTCTGACTTCTCACTTTCTCAGTTATGGCATCCTGTTTGCTAGATGATACAGTACACTGTATACTTGTACCTGTCATAATACTACATCACTCGAACTGCATCAGATTGTGAAGACATTAATTCTTCAATTTCAGGCTCCACCCAATCTGTACGAGTACGAACTTGGTAACTAAATAGTTTGTTCTGTCACAATACTGAAGAGCTTAGTATCATGAGTGAAACCTTGCTGTCTTGGTTCAGAATTTGGCATCTCACTAGATGAGATACTATCGGAGCTGACATTCTTATTGATTTGAGCCATTCTTTTGTCTTCCAATTTCCAGGGTGATGTTAAGGTGGATAACAAGGCGTATCAGCTTGAAAATGGTCGAGAAGCAAATCGTGATGAAGAGGCGAAATCAAGTAATAAAAACCTCCCCAGCACCAGCAATCCCTCAGCTGGATGTATGTTCAATGGTTCCCTTTCTGAATCACCCCAAAATGCATCAGAACAAAGTGCTTCACAGCAACGTGAAGCGCATGAGGAGCATGGTCAGGATTCTGCACAGACTCTTGCTATTTCAGCACAAGGAAGCTCAGACAACAGCACAATTACAAGACAAAACCAAGAGCAAGGAGACGAAAATTCAGACGGCTGTTCAAGCTACCACACAAACGCTCGATCTTCTCAGCACCGCGTCATCCAAGCGCCATCAGATGGGAGCCCCTCGAGTGATACCCTTATCAGCAAAGTCTCAGACTGGAGCTCGTCACACTTCCATGATCATGCCGACAACCAGCTTGACACACAGTCGTATCGACAGTCAAGCAGCAACGTGGATGTGGGGAGTGTCCTAGAAGCCCTTCAGCGTGCCAAGATTTCACTGAGAGAGAAGCTGAGCCGGCCAGTTCCACCCAGCCAGGTGACGCTGGCGCTGCCAGCACCAGGGGATGACCGTACAGAAGAGGACTTCCCGGTCGACGATGAGTACAATTCGGGCAGAGATGAACTAAGCAGCTCAAGCCCATCTCGTCAGGAAATACTGGCTCTCCCAGCACCAGAGGATTACCATGACCATGGAACGGTGGATTTGCCTGCCAATGACGTCGACATTTCACTCGCAGAACAACTGAGCAGTTCAAGCCCACCTCGGCAGGAGATTTTGGCTCTCCCAGCCCCAGGAGATGATTACCAAAGCGAGATAGAGGATGGCATGAATATCCCTATCCCTATCAGCGCTGCCGGTTTGTTTCGGTTGCCAACAGACTCATTTCCAAAGGACGAGATGCTCTCAAGTGGTATTAATGCCTATGATTTAGGGTTCAGTTTGAGAGAAACTGCTCGACACAACGCCTTCTCGAGCAACCCTGCTGCTCATGTTGCAGTATCTCCATCGTTCTCCAGAGATGATTCTGGGTATTCAGCAGAGCAATATTATGATCCACACAGTTCTGTGCTGCTCACAGTGCCTACTTCTGGTAGGTGCAACATTCCAAGCTCAGACTTGACAATAGGGGGCACTTCTTTCCTTTCTGGTATTCCAGGACTTGGCGAAGATTTGAGAAGGGGAAGGCCTCTTGGAGATGCTGATTTGTTCATGCAGCGCGGCTGTGATTACACCATCTCTAATAAGTGGATGTTGTAAATTGTACATGCTTTGTTGATGTCAAGTTCTTGTCTGTTTTGCATGTGGTTTGATAACAAAGACTGTTCTGAAGTGATGTAACTAGCAACGGCTTTCGTTCACAAGTAGTACTGGAGATGTTTAATATCCTAGTGAAAAGGCACTCGAGATCAGTAAAGACAAATTTGCAAAAGTGCATCACTTTTCGCCGAATTGGCGTGGGCAAGTGCGAGTGTGCAACCCCTGCAGGTCACAAAGAAACAGCCAGTTCGAGTGCTCTGCACTGCAGTGTCCACGACTAGATGGTGTCTGCGGCTAGGCATTCATCCTGGCATACCTTCTTGCGCCTTTCTGTCTCAATACTCCTCTGTTTATGTGGCATGCACGGCATTCATGATAGCAAGTTGTTGCGTGCCTTCTGGAGCAACATTCCACTCATCATAATGTTTGGCATGTGCCAACCGTCATCATCATCGACGTGCTGGCCTACTGCTAGTTGTACGTGCTACGTTCGAGTTGTGTTTCCATCTTCTTTTGACTCCACTAACGACTCTGCAAGGACTCCATCGTAAACACTATACAGCCAGCAGCAGCCTCTCGACGAGATCCACCGCCGCCGGTCCCGAGCTCGGTGGTGAACCGAGAGCTGACGCCGCCGAACATCTTAGCCTCGGCGACGCCAACCGCAGCCGCCGGCCGGCACGTACGTTCGGCAGGAGCCTGCTGAGGAATCGCCCGTGCGACCGTGCCCTGCCGTTCCATGCGAATGTCCGTGTCAACCTCGTCGTTGGCGTAGGCCGGCTGCCGCAATGCCGTACGTGTACTGCGAAGCGGCCAGGCCGTTGGCTTGACCTCTCAGACGAGAGCGGGCCACCGGGGCACCGCGCTCTGCAGCATCCGTGATGCCCTTACTCGCACGCAAGTGTGCAGCCCAGCACAAGCGTCCTATGCTATGAGTTGGTAGAGGTATCGCCAATGACATGTCGCAAATACTATGCTGGTACACGTGGAGGCTCGCCCGTTTTAAGTGCTCGTGAGTTACCTCCATCTTCGAGTTGGGTTGTACGAGCGTTCGGGTTAGACGACAGACAAGAGGTCAGCCATAATGTTTAGCAACAATATGGGCAGGGTGGATAACCGAGTTGGGAGGTGGCATACTGGCAGACGGCCGACCATAATATTGCAGCCTCGATTCGGCGATTCCTAATCCTTATTGCAGCGAAAATATTAGTACCACATCTGTTGTTGAGCTGTTGAGTTAGGAGTCTGTAACACCCTTTTTCGACAGAATCCAAAAAATTTCCTAATTTGCAAAACCAAAGTTCAAAAGTGGGTCTTCTTCTTACCTCTTCCGCTCGGCGGTCGTGCGTCCATGCCCTGCGGTCACGCTGCGCGCCGGCCCGCCAGCCTTGCGCCTTGCGTCTCCTCCTCGCGCGTGCCCCCCGAGGCCACCCCCTCCACTCTTCTCTTCTCCGCCGCTATTTAAGCCGCCCTCCCCTTCATCTCTTCCGCCCTCGCCTCTTCATCTTCCCTCACCGAACCGCTGCCTCCTTCTTCGCCTCCGGCCGCCGTCGCCTTTCCTCCTCCGCTCGTCCCTGTCGCCGCCGCCTCGGCTCCTTCCTCACCTCCGGCCCGAGCCGCCTCCTTCCCCTCTCCTCCGCCACCGCAGGCGCCCCGCTCCCTCTTTCTCCCCGCTCTCTCTTTCTCCCCCTCTCTCTCATTTTCTCGCGCCCCTCGCCTTCTCCGCGCGACGGAGAAGACGGTTCCGAACGCGTCGCCTTGCCTTATCCCCACGCTGCGCGCCGACGACGACGGTGGGCCCCACCATGACATCCCACGCGTGGCTGGCAAGTGGGGCCCACTTGCCAATGCGGCACGGCCCCGCGCGCCCTTGCGTGGATCCGGTCCACGCACTGTTGCGTGCACCGAGGACACGTGTCGGCGTGGGGATTTTCCAGGTTTTTCGATTTTCTATTTAACTGAAAAATCGTTTTAAAGTTTCAAAAATTCATATCTTTTTCATTATAACTTCAAAAATTATGAAACTTGTGCTCAAAAATTTGTAATTTCAAAACCTATATTATGGTATTGGTTTGATTTATATTTGAATTCATTTATTATGGATGTTGTATTTATTTGCCTTGTTGCTTGTCTTTTATTTCTGGTGCGATCGCCCGAGTAGAGTACGAAGAAGCCGGTGACCCCAACTTCGACCACGCTCAAGGATATCTAGATTCTTCAACCTTTGACCCAGGCGAGCCAACACTTTGATCACGTTGAACCTATATTTTACGCAAATTATATTCTTTTAAAATAGCAAATTGCATACTTTAATTTTTACGCAAATGTATGTTAAATGGTCTAAGGTAGCTAAATGTCAGCTTGATTGTTAAGTAATTATTATACCTTACCCTTGATAATTGAATTCCCTGATCCTTGTCACCCTAGTAATTATATGGTAACTTACTAGTTATAGTCTGTATTAAAGTACCATGCTAGCCTTGCTTGAGTACCGGGGTGCTAACCACCCCAATCATCATCCTTTATGCATAAAGATTGTTTTGGGCAGTCATTGGGGTAGATGACTGGAGTGGTTAAGTTAATTTATTTTATACTTCTCCAAAACCCTGAAACTTGCTAATACCACATCTAGGCGGATGGTAAGAGTGGTGAGTGCCGTCGTGCACGAGAGTGGTTGGTATGTGGTATGAATCGCCCGGATGGATTAAGGACTTAATCTTGTCATGACATCCCGTGTAAAACAAGTACAACCACAAGTCTGCAAAGTGCAACTTAGCTTAGTAAAATTATCAAACTCTGAATGTCGTCTCGCATGGTGGGAGAGAGGGAATGTGAAAGTGGCAGGATGTGTTCCGGTTTGAAAGGGACACCGAGAAAAGGTGAAGTTTGCCAGTAGCTGAGGGATAGGTTGACTCCGCGTTCAACTACTCCAGTCGCTGAGATGAACATCCCGCACAACGTATGGGCGTAACCCCATATAGGTGAGATAACGGAAGGGGCAAGATAGTTCGAAAAGTTATTGTAACGATCGCTCAACTACATGACTACGGAATCATGTGGGGTAACGAGTATGATTGTCTCTTGTGGGTACAGTGTACAAACTCTACAGAGTCAAAAACTGTTTAAACAGCTGTGCCTACGGTCATAGGCGGACATGAGAACTTAACTTGAGGTAGTTCTATTTTAAAAACCTTGGTGGGTGGAAAGGAAAAAAAAAACCCAGGTCGGCTCATCTAGCCTGAGGTTTGGTATTTTCTCTGGATTGTCGTATCCAGTGTGGTTAATGTATGGAGGTAGCTTCAATTAAAGTAAGTATTTGTAAAGTCTCCGATGGAGAGAATCTCTACTGTTATTTAATATTGTAATTATCTTTCCTAAAAAAATGCAATTTATTTAAAATGCTAAATCATAGGAATTTATAATTATGATAGTTATAAATATTGCTTTGCGCAAATAAAAGAACCCGAGCTATCATTGTTTAGCCTTGCATGTATATTTTTCATCTGTTGTGTTGGCTCGCGAGCACGGTAGTTGTGCTCATCCTCGCTCTTTCCCAAAACCCCCAGATTCTGCTGATCAAGACGACTATGCATACTACGAGGATCAAGGAGTCGACGGTCCAGATCAAGGCGAGAAGTAGTGTAGGCCTTAGGCTTAGGCTCACCACAGTCTAGCTGGCTCCGCTGGTGCCGGCGTACAACTAATATTCATCAACTCTTTGATTAATATCGGTTGTACGTAAGTCACTGCAGTCGCTTGCTTATGGGGAGTTGCAACCTGCCTTTTTGCTTCCGTATTTGTCCTTTAAGTTGTGTAATGAACTTATTTAGCCTGATCGGCCCTCTTTTGTAAACTCGACCCGACGTAGTCTATTTAACTCTGAGGTTGTAATATTAAAACTGATTTGGCCAGCGATGTATAAAATGAACCAGCAATGTGTACTGTTAACGCTACCTACTGATCCAGGGAATAGCGCGGTGATTTCACAGAGGATTCTGGATTAGAAAATCTGAGTCCGACAGAGTCGTAATTACATTCACATGCTCGATAGTACTCTACTCCCTCTAATTCCAATCCAAATATAAGTCATTCAAGACATTGACATGGTCTTCAAGGCGACACTTCAACCATCAATTTCTATGAAAATATGTGGTTTCCAATAAAAGTAATTATACAATATAAAAGTATATTTCATGAAAGATATAGTAATATCAATTTCATGTTATCAATCTAGATTTTTTTTTTTTTGTATATTGATGGTCAAGCCTAAAAATATTTGATCAGCATGGATTGTACGACTTATATTTGGAATCGGAGGTAGCAATTGATTCAGATGCCAGTCCTTAACACTGTATACCCGCGATGTATATTCAACACAAAAACCAGATACGGCCATAAGCAAAGGCCAGACCTTTGATTACTACTAACCAAGTTGAAAGTCAGATATCTCATTCCTGTGAATCTAAGCTAACTCAAAACCAAACAGAGTTCAGGTTTAGCTCAGATCATTTACCGCCTGTACATATTGATATCCCTAAAGCCAACTAAATACCAGGAGAAGAGCAAAATCCTTCAGTGATGATACACGGTAGTCTATAAATAATCGGGAAACCGCTGATGCATCTAGCATCAGGACAAGACAACTAACCTAAAGAGCAAAGAGCAATTCGGGATATACAATCAATACCTTGGTTGGGAAACGGTTGGTCATGACTCGTGACCAATCATTTCTTTTACTTGAGATTTCACAAGGAAATCATTTCAAACTCCAGAGTTGCAGAATGTTTGTCGTGCAGTCGGCTACAAAATCACATCAAAACTGTGCTATAGGCCAATGCACTTTACCCACCTGAATGCCCGTCCAATCTTAAAAGGAAGTTCATAGTCTTTCATGACAGCTGATTCTCTCCTTGCTGCCTCTGCTTCTGACCATACATACAAACCCCGCTCTTGGTGGCCACCAGGGACTGTATTGTCAAGTACCAGTGCAACCAGAAATGCAATGACCATGTTGAGTGACAGTAACGTGTTGAGGACATAGTTTACCTGAGACGCACGCAAGTAAAGAAATAGCAATTAAATACTTCTTAACCAATAACATGATTACAGGCAGTGATAGATTCTCTTTGAGACAGTTGTGAACAAAAATTTCAGTCTTCACACAGGAATGGGAATGGTAAATCCGTTTGTGTAGTGAATACTGACACATTGAGCATGTCCATGCAGAAGATTTAGCAGGCAACGTATCATTCATGGGAAATTGGGAACGGGATTGAATGTATCATGCCATGACGCCCATGATATCTAAAAAATATGGTTCCAGACTACTTTCCATGAAATACATGTTCTATGTAGGGATAAATTGCACGGGAACCACCTCCAAGTTAGCAATTTAGCACTCAATACAGGAACTTAATTTGTAATGCTGGCCACTCACAAGTTACAAACTACACTCTAAGCTTCTCTGGGTGTCGCTCTAGAGTCCAGAATCGTGAATATTTAACTAAAGTTTCAGTTGAAACATATCATTAAGTGACAAATTCCCAAAAAAATAGTACAGGAGCTTGTTTGTCAAATCAGAAGTCCAAGTGGTCATTTACCAAAACAATAATGAACAAAAACTCTGTGCAATTTCGTAATTTCTGGTTCTTGTTAATTTCCCTTGATTTATGTCTTCCTTGCTATATTTTTTTTAATCCATTATCTTTATTTCTCCAATTGTATAATATAGTTTTTGTAAAGCTTACCAATGCTCCCATAAGACATTCCCCTACAGTTTCTAAAGAAACCAAATATCTGCTTGTCTACCTATGCAGTCACTACGAAGAGTTCTCGTTGACAATAGATTGTCCATATTTGTACAGAAAGTAAGTGTTAAAAATATGGATTCATGCATTTTTAACTAGTGTACAGATATGAGATACCTAACAGCAGGGAATAAAGCATATTGGTACAAAAGATGGAAGGTTCAGTACATACCCCACTGGATCCAGTGTGCACAGGTCCATGAGATACAACATTGTATGGCTGAAAGTAGGTCGGAACTGATGAGTTTGCATTAGGATGTAATCCGTACTGTTGGAAGTATGAAGGAACTGATAGGGACAAAAACAAAGCTAGCCCCACTACAATACTGTTCCTGGAGCTTCCTGTGGCACTATAACGAAGATTGGATAAGCCAAGAGCGCAGAGCATGGCCCACATAAAACAAAGGAGAGCAGCAACCATAACATCAGGAATAGAAGCAACGAAGGCACCAACTTTTCCTGCAAAGGACATACAAGAATAGTGGTAAGCAAGAATCCTGCATGTTATCACCCAGATAAATGATGTTTGCCCTTCCAACAGCATGTGAGAACTTTGTAGAAAAAATACATATAGTTGCTTACCAACAAAAGAGAGCAGTATAAGTACAATAGCACCAAATCCAACTGCCTTTCGGCTACCCATTTTAGTAACAGCAATTGTGTGTACATTCTCTGTTATCGTCGCCGACCCAACTCCTGTTCCCCAGAGACCAGCCAAGATTGTGGAGACACCTTCAACGCCTATACCCCTGGTAACAACCCCAGCTGTTGGTGGTCTTGTGGCCACAAACAAAGATGATGCATGGTAGGAACCAACCTTAAGTCGAAAAAGCACAAAGAATTGTTAGTGGATAGAAGATTTTGTATTGTGAAGGACATTGAACGGTTGCTTCCAGAATGCTATTTACTGAGAGAACCAAATTCAGGCAAGAACCAAAATAGTAAGACCATTGTCTGACAAGAAAGCTCATGTCAAGTTGATGGTTAGCAAGGGGTTTACAGTGCAAATCATTTCCCAATAATGGCTTGTTTGGATAAATTGCAATTTGACTCAATCCCTTCAGATTGACTCGGAATTTGAATCAAAACCCCTTCCAATCCGAAAGGATTGGTTCTAATCCCTCCCTAACCAAACAAGTCATAAATAGATTTCATCCACTCAATGCATTATATTGCAAGCTTATTTATGAAAAGTAAGATACCAAAGTAAAGCAAAGCGGATATGAGCAAACTTCGAAGCAATTATCAACTTACAGAATCGACTGATGCAATAACTGATACAACACACATCACAAGGCCCATTTTCCAACTAAAAACTGGAGTTCCCCATTGCAATGGATATGGAAATCTGACCCAAGGTGAAGATCTTAAGGCATGTGAATTGTCTACACGGCAAGATTTCATCCTCAACACATGCTTCCGGCAAAAGGCTGATACATTGTTTGAGGCAGGAATATTTCCATCACAACCTTTGTAGCTATAAACTCCGGTTGCTGTCAGAAGGAAAGCAACAGCCCATGTGATTCCTAGACCGAGAGGAACCTAAGTAGGCAGCATCAATAGTTCAGAAATTAGTATCTCGTACAGTCCTACTAACCACCATGCAGCATAAATGAAAACATTAAATCAATATTATAGCCCAAATCTTACCGCATAAATTAAAAACACCCGGTAGCCAAATAACTTTATTTTTCGGAGGTACTGCCACAGGGAATTAAGAAAATAATCAGCACAGAACATAAGTTTGTAGTTCACATTAATGCATTATAATGTGTTGCATTTAACAAGTCTTTTTACTGCATACTCACTAGTGCAAAGATAATGACCATCAATAATTGCAAAGCGCCCATCTCTATACATGCTCCAACTTTAGTGAACCCATAACTGTAAAACGAAAGTCCAACGGCTGCAACCGTTGGTGAGACGACAACTGGATTTATCAACCTGCAATAAACAGAGTTTAATAATGACAAAATGCTCGGACAAGATTTAGATCACCTAAGTAGTACTATTTGTCACTAGAACAGATAGTGGATAGTACAAAAACAAAAATGAGGTTAGCTTTGTTTATGGCCGTAATGCTGCACCAATCATTGCATCAATGAATGAATTCATCAGTCATAGTACATACAAAGGATGGTTATGGTTGGAAACAAAACCAATTCGTAACTGTGATGCTCAAAAGCGGGAAATGACCACTTGAATGTTTTTTTAATACTCAATATTCATGAATATTTTGTGAGTACTGTACAATATGTAGTTGCTAGCCGCCGCAAGGTGTAGCTCTATATTTGAAATATTTGGCAGCCAGGACAAAACTCAGTGCAACTTTTGTTACTTAAGTGTATGCATCGTTCCAAACTAAAACTTGATTCATTCACTACCAAGGCCAATCAGGTGTTCATAGTTAAAACCGTTAGTATAACAACCTGTAAAGCGACAGCAGCCAGCTAGAGAAGAAAATGGCTTGTATCTTATTAACAGCCAATTCTAAAAAGCGGGCTAGGAGGCTACCTAGGCGCTCGGCGCCACCTGGCCGGTGCGATTTGGCCATAATCAACCGGTTGGGTGGCCGGAGCACCTAGGCAGGTCTAAGGGGGTGGAAGTTGCTGTCTCTACTTGATGTCATTCCCATTTGTGTAAGGCGAAGTAAAACTTCATCCATGTGTTTCCTATCTTTCATTGATACATGAAGTGTCATCACTAGTACTAGCAAAAATCCCACACTCCCATATTACCATATGCATCCATGTGTTTCATTTATTGTGAATTTGCCATTTGACACTGTGTTTGCTAGGTGCCCTATGCGCTAGGCACCAGGTTGCCGGCCACCTAGTGCTTAGCGCTTTCTAGAACATTGTAAAAGCAAGGGAGGCACACCTTAGAAATACTGACATGAGACCTGTATATCCCAACAGCACTTGGAATACACCTCCTATTATGATAGCTCCCTGCAGGTGCTTCATTATGTGTTTAAAGTTCTGCAATGAAACACAACATGTTAAGTTCTATGAAATGTGTTGTAAAACAAAGAACAAGCAATCCCTGCATGACAACATGTGCCACCGTCATGTTAGAGACACTGCATCACCATAACAGAAATAAAAAGATATGTGTACATTGTCATTGAGCCCAAAGAATTCAGAAGAGTTGATAATTGCAAGCGCAGGGGCAAGGTACACAAAAGATGGCCCCTGCACAAGTGGCAGCCTCGTTCCGAAGAATGTGTGCAGCAATGTGGTTATCCCCGAGACGAGCAACACCGTGGACACCACAGCTGCCATGTCATCCTGAAAGATATGGATCCAAAAAGCACTATTAAGTAACACGCCGCCAGATCAGTCATACTATAAGAACTACCACAAATTCATAATGACACACTCACGGCTGAGCCACCCATTGCAGGAACTATCACAAGTGGGATCAGGATAATCGAGCCGAGCATGGAGATGTAATGCTGGAATCCGTATATCACTAGTGGAACTGCAACACAGCTTAAAAACCCCTGCATTAGCACGCTATACAGCACACATCACAACGTGGATATTTCTTTTCCTCCTTCCGGTACTTACACACTCCAGGAGTGTCACGGAGCTCGTACTTCACATGCGCCGGTCGTTCCGGCGCCTCCTCCTCCTCCTGCAGCTGCGGAAGCGGCGCAGCGGCCGCCTGCCCATTCGGCCTTCCGCCTTCTGAATCCCTCCTCCGCGTCCTCGAAGGAGGCGGCGGTGGCGGCTGTTGCTTCTGCTGATCAGCATTGGCCACCGCCGCAGCAGGAGGGGCCGGGAGGGCGGAGTTGGGCCGGTGTGGTGGGCCGGACTCCAGATCGGCAGGGGCCTCAGCGGGGCGAGGGAGGGGAGCCTGTCCGGAGTTGGGGGCAGAGGCGGTGGCAACGGACTCGCCGGAGACGCGGGCCTGGAAGCCGGTGCGCTTGGCCCAGGAGAGGGGCTGCGGCTGCGGCTGCGGCGGCGGCGCCGGGGGCCAGGGACCGAGGCGCGTGCGGCGAGGCTGCGGCAGCACGCCGGATGAGGAGGACATGGCGGAGGTGGGGATCACCGCCGGCGAGCGGCGGCGCTTGGGGGAAGTGGTGACGAGGGTTTTAGGGGGAGTGGTGGGGGTGGTGGAGGCAGTGAGCTGGACGCGTAGTCGCGTACTAATCCGTGCGTGGGGAGGCGGAAGCGGAGATTTTGCAGCGGGTGCGTGTGGGCCCCACGGCGTCAGTGGACGTTATGGGGTTGTGCGGCGTGCGTTTCAAATCGGGATAGGGTGACGGATGAGGTTTTTTTCAGCCGTGGTCGAGTGGTGAGTGACTTCATGGTCGTACTCGGATGTTAGTTCGTTCCTCGTTGTCACTAGCAGGAGGGTTAGATTCATACATTGGATGTGGCATCATCTTCCTTTGCCGTGATCGTTAAAAGTACCGTGTATCCATGTTTGCAGAGCAGACGTGTTATAGAATCAAATGATATCTTTATAATACAATATGTGTTCATATTTTTTTATTGTATTTTGGTACAATAAAACCAGCTAGAATACTTGTAATCCAAAAAAAAAAATATACAACTATTACTTTGTAGACTTTTTGTGGCTTGGAGATGCTTCCATGAGAAGAAGCAGAGGAATTATATATATATATATATATATATATATATATATATATATATATATATATATATATATATATATATATATATATCGACGATCAAATCGCCGATCTTATAAATATATAAATGAAAAGAAGAAAATAACACGTATTTTCTAGAAAGTAGTGAGACTACTCTTTATTGTTTTAACTAGCTATTACAAATGGTGTATATAACTTAGACTAAAGACTAATTCGGGAGTACAAAGCTCTTGAGGGTGTCTCCTAAATGATCTTCACTGTTTTGACCTTCTTTAACTTCAGTCCGCATTCCTCCTTATGTAGTTGATGAAGGGTTGGCAGTTGTCTCTGGAGGAGACGCCTATTCGGAAAGCAACGCGTCTAGTCGAAGAGAGGTGTCAGTTGATAATGTATAAACTGTTGTGCGGTTATATGTCAATACGTCATGTAACCGTACTCCAGTATCGTAGCGTCGCGTGATATGGAATATATAGTACATGTTCCATTCATCACACGGTAAAGCATATGTCTGGTCGTAGATCCAAACATCAGTTCAAAACCTTGTGAGCATTTGACTGGTCGGAGACTTGATTTGGAATCATGTCCGACCAGATTGGGTACTATGTAACCTCTGAAATTCTTACGACCAGTGAGGTCGTTAGCCTTAGGGTTTACGACCATGAAGACGTATGGTCTTTATATACTAATTAATAAATAGAGATTTTAATCCTCGTCAGCTAGCCCCCGAACTTTAAATGAATTGGTTGTATAGACGCTTACTCCCGATGCAATCGTATCGGGTAGACCCCTCATTAAATATCGTGGTATTTGAGGCGGTCCGTATTCATTTTTAAAGTTCAGAAATTGCCTTGGAAGTTGAAGGAACTCTTGGTCCGCTGGTCAAAAAGGGATTTTTGTCCATTGGATTTTCCCAAAACTGATTCTGATGTTGTTGCTATAAAAGGCCCCTTAGCACTGGGTGTTAGGGTTTCTACGCCTTTTGCTTTCCTCTTCATTTTCAAGAAACCATCTCCGATCACCTTTGAATTTTTCACCCGAAAGAAATCACCATGTCGGATCTTATTACCAACTGGTCGATCTCCGATCTGAGCGAGAAGAAACTTGAAGGTCTGAAAAAGGTTGGGCTATTACCCGACATAAATCTGATCGCGTGGAGATCAGCTTTTGGGGAACATTCTCCAAGTGGTGAGGATGGAGAAATTCTCGTTTTTCTCGCATATATCGAATGCGGCTTCAGACTTCCAGTTCACTCCTTTCTTTCTCAAGTTTTGAAGTATTATGGAGTTGAACTGATCAATCTGGCCCCTAATGCCATAGCCAACCTCAGCATCTTTGTTTACCTCTGCGAAGCGTACCTGAGAATTCCAGCAACTCTGGACCTCTTCAGGTACTACTACAGATTGGTGAATGCGAAGAAGACGACCGGTACACCCAGAGAGTGTACCTTGCGTCTCCATGATGGGAAGGCTGAGGAGTACATTCCAATGTACTCCAAGTCTTCATGGTCGTCATGGAAGAAGAGTTGGTTTGATATGAAGATCACACAGGGCGATGGCCTTTATTACAGCGGTAAAAAGGCTATCGAGATTCCGCAATGGCGTTCCTCCTCGAAGAAGGAAGGGAAAATTGGGAGATGGGTTGAAGCCATCCATCTCCTGAGTGTCAGGGGTTTGACATTCTAGCACGTGGTGAGGGACTTCTCCATGCGGAGAATCAGTCCTTTGAAGGCCAGAGCTCACTCGATGCTCTGGTATATTGGTCGTGACGATACGACCAAGGATTCTAAGGAAGGTAAGTTCCAGTAAGAATCCGACCAGTATATCTTTCTGTTCAAATGCTCTTATAACCCTAAGACCTCTCGTTTTGTTACATCTTTGTCTTATGATGAAATAAGAAGCCGGATCAGAATGATCTGTGCTGGAGAGCCTAATGAGAAGGCTGGTTTCCCTTTGATCTTAGCAGTGACTACTACTGAAGAGAGGGCTTTCCTCAGGCAAGCATTCCTGAGGAGGAAGTGGTTGGAGAAGCCCCCGAGCCTATTTCAGTGTTGGAATCTGATTTGAATCATGTGGTGATTGTTACTTCGTCAGCGGAGATATGCGTCTCTACAGATCCACAAGAAATTTCAACTTCTGAAAGGAACACCTCCCAGACTAACAAGTTCTCTTTCTCTCCTCGATTTATCGAGGATAAGGAGCTTGATGATGCTTGGAGGAGAGTATCAGATCGTCTTGCAAAGGCGAATCCTGATAAAGTTTTTGCCGATTATAATGATGTGGCAATTCAAGTAAGTGTTCTCAACCATCCTTATAGTTTTCTTGAAGTTCACAAGAAACTTTAAAGAAAAAATGATATTCATGCAGCATATGGTTGAAAATTTTGCTGCGATCGGAGGACTAACCGATCGGATTAAGAATCTAGAGCAAAAACACTCAGAACTAGAAAGTAAGAACTTTCTTCTTAATTTGTCTTTTGCCAAGACTTTTCTTTCTTCTTTTAACCATCCTCCCTTATTAAATTTGATAGATTTGGATAAAATAAAAGAAGAAGCTTTGGCTGAAAAAGCCAGAAGAATAAAGCTTGAAGAGGAAATTCAAGCTAAAAACCGGTCGATCCAAAACTTGACGACCAGATACGAAAAATACTAGGAAAAATCTAGGAAGAAGGCCAAAGGTAACTTAGTCGTGGACTTGACTTGGTATCTCTTCTGATCCTTTTTAGTCTAATATTTGTTTTGCTTATGCAGAACAAAATCAAGCTTTAACCAAAGCAAAGAAAGCTTTGGAATTTGAGCAAGACAAGGGGACAGCAGTTATGTTTAACCTTGATGAACAAATTACTGCACTCAACAAAATGATCTTTGATATGGGATCAGGATCAACGTTGCCTTCCTTAAGTGATCCAATGGAAAAGGTAAATTACCTTGGTCACCTTTTGGAGGACCTTAAGGACTTACTCAAAACTACAAGAGATAATTACGCCCAGTCTGTAAAGGAATCTATTGCTAGTAGAGTTAGTCTTGCTTTGGCAAAACTGAAGGCGTCCGACCCCTCTATCAATCTTCAAGCTATTGAAGAGGATTTTAACTACTTGCCTGAGGAGGTGACCAAGTTTCTCAAGGAAGTTAAACCTCTTGGAGACAAGGTTGCAGAAGAAATAGAGGTCGGATCTCCATCCAGCAGTGACTAATGGAGGACAATCTCTAGTAGTAGAAATCCTGCAAAAAAGAGAGTATGCAAAGAATGTGTAAAAACTTACCTTTCTCTTATCAATGAAAAAAGAATTTTTATTTATTCGGTCGACTTATCATATATTACCTAGCCCCCGACTGTTTTATAGTAGAAGAACTTTACTATAAAAGCAGTAGGCCAAGAATATGAACTTAAGTCTCAACCATTGTTTGAAAGTATGTACTAATTGTTGAAAAAACTGGTCGTGGTAATACTATGAAACATTTTTGGTTGGAACCAGTGTTAGATTTCGACTAGTTGTAAATCTGTTTTTCGTAATCAAAGTACTTACTAAGATAATATATGGTCGGAAGAAAAAATGATTTTTCTTGAGAAGAGGAAGTTACATGCAGAGACAGATATAATAAACGAGAAGTGGTTTTATTTCTATGTAGTGCTCAACGCTGGTCGGAATAAACTTGTTGAGAAATGAAGATATAGATTGTATTTCGCAATACGTGTTCGTGCTCTAGTCCGACTGGCAGCGAGGATCGTAAGAAAAGGGCCGTCGCTAGGAAACTCCTTCCAGTGGGCGGAACCACATGCGAAAAAGAGAGACTTCGACTAGGAGGTTTTTCGTGTCCCGACCAGTAGCCAAACAATAGTAGAACATAATTTTGAAAATAAAATATATAATCTCCATTGTCTTAAGCATATGAACCGCAGTTGACCAGAGCTAAGTTCTGTCATATAAACAACATCACTTTCTTTTTTAATTGATTCATTATTTATTAAACCGAATGGAAATAAAATGAAAATTAAACGAAAAACTTACGCAATTGGTCAATATTCCAAGAATTAGACAAAACCCTGCCGTCTGACATAGTGTGGATATCATGGGGATATGCTCCAGATCTTAGGATGATGTGACAATTGGCAATGGCGTTAACGGTTTGTCGTTTCACGGGTTTTCGACAAAGTTTCGTCCGACCGGCAAAGCAATGATCGAGCCGACCGAGAAGCGGGCTCGACCGATCATCATCGAATGTCGCCTTCGTGGCGGCGTTGTTCGATTAGTTAGGTCAAAGTCATGAGTTTCATGCATATGTGTTGCATGATGCATGTTTTGACTAACGTGGGTCAAGTTGCGAAGAACTTGTTCCGCTTCGATTTGCTTGTCTATTGTTGTGCGAGTTGCTTGGTGGTCAACGACGGTCAATCGAGGATGATCGGACGAGGCTTGGAGAGCTTAGGTCCAAAACGATCGGCGATCTTCGGGTGAGGTCAATGAAATCAAGTATGGCATGAATGGATAATGATGACCGAATCAGGCGATTCGGTCTGATCGGTTTGATCAAGCGGCGCGGAGTCGGTGCAAGTGCCATGGTGGTTTCGGTGAGAGCCGGATGGGAGACTTGCCGACATGGAGAGGCGTTGATCAAACTACGTGGCGAGCATGCGAAGTGCTTGAAGATGGACTCGGTCTTGAGAAGGACCGAGAAGGGTATTTTGGTAATCTTACCAAATATCACCTTGGTGACCTTTTGCCTACCCACGGCGCAAGACGGCGCAAGAGAAGCGGTTTAGGTTAAGAGGTGTTGTAGACGGCGCTTTAAATTGCGTGCGTGTGTGACCCGTTTGTGTTGGGCCTTAACGGGAGCCCATTTAAGTTAATCTTCTAGAAGATCTAAGTCTCCACTATAAATAGAGGAGGGAGGTGGCTGCACCCCCTCCAACTCTTTTATCATTGTGGAAACCCTAGTTTTGGCTTAGGGAGAGGATTAGTGGAGGTTAGGGCTCTAGAGAGTTTTGATTTGATCTTGTGCTCTTGGATTAAGCTTTGTCCTCCATTGATGGAGTGGCTGTAAACCCAAACCCTATCAAATCAATCCAAAGAAAGCTTTGATCAAAGATGTGTCTCTTTGCCCTTCTTCTCTCTATTTGGTGATTTTGAGTCTTTCTTTGATTCGCATGTTTTTGATTGATTTCGTTACATGATATAGCTTGCTGTGACATGTGGGAACACATCTAAGATCATCTTGATCATCAATCACCCACGAGCAAGTTTTTGGGTCACGTTTTCGTTTTGACTCGGTTTCGAACCATCCATCTCTCAAACTGAAAAATGTCGTAACTTTTCCATGGATCTCCATGATCTTCGATTGGAATAGGTTCCTGACATCCTAGAGAAGGTGTGTTCCAAGTTTCATGAAGTTTGGAGTTGTAGATCAAAAGTTAGACCTATTTGCAACCGTTTTTGGCCGATTTCACTGTTCATCACCGGAGGTCGACCGCCCTAGCTAGAGGTCGGACCGCCTTGAGAGGTCGACCACCGAGTAGAGGTCGGACCGCCTTGGAGAGGTCGGACCGCCTCGAGTAGAGGTCGACCGCCTACTCTTAGGAATTTAAGTTTCGTTGTTTTGGTTGTTTTGCTTGAGGTTTTGATTGGATTCAATCCTAGTCTTCATTTGTCTTGGTATATCGATCTTCATAGCTTCTATAGCTATTGGAGTGAAATTTGTGTTGAATCTAATCGTGGTTGAAAAAGTGAGCGTGCTCCTATTCACCCCCTCTAGTCGCCTTTTCGGTCCAACAAGTGGTATCAGGCAGGTTAGTTCAATCTTGATCTTAGCCGGTCACCGAACTTGGCGATGGATAAGTACTCCACCAAGCCGCATATCTTGATGGGCACGACTATGCCTATTGGAAGAATCGCATGCGAGTCTTCCTTGAGAGCGAAGGACAAGCCATATGGGAGGTTGTTCGAGCCCGCTCGTTCTTCCCGGTTATTACGGCCTAGCAACCCTCTTGGCTAACAACAATAAGGCAAAGAACCTCTTGTATGGTGGGCTTGGTAGATGGGAGTATGATCGAATTTGCAATCTTGAGATCGCATACGAGATTTGGAACACCCTCGAAACCTACCATGAGGGTTCGTCTCAAATCAAGCAAGTCGCGCGATACCTATAAGCGTGAATATAACAAATTCGAGATGCGTCCGGAGAGAGCATCGATGACATTTTCATCGCTTCAACAAAGTGATTAATCGGATGAAGGTCATTGGAATTGAATATTCTCGATGCGAAAATGCCACCCACCTCTTGGCTGCAATCAACACCAAGGAGTGGAGATAAAGGCTACCGCCATTGAGGAGAACGTCAACCTCTCGATCGACTTTGGAGCTGCTCTATAGCAAGCTTAAGACTCATGAGATCAAGAGGATTGATCATCCCAAGAAGGAAAATATGGCCTTGGTAGCGGACCGCTCAAGAGAGCTTCTGATGGGTCTTCTGAGTCTTCTTCTGGATTTTCGCTTGCTGGTTTATCTGCAATCCATGAAGAGGAGTTTGAGAGTCTTCCTGAGGCCGAGTTAGCCCTCATAGTCAGAAAAGCCACACGGGCCTATAACAATATGAGAAACAAAAAGAGAGGAGGTCCCGTGACTTGCTATGAGTGTGGTGAGCTTAATCACATCCGGGCAAACTGCCCCAAGTTGAAAGGAAAGAGCAACCACAAGGAAGGAAAGCCAGCTTGGAAGAAGCCTCAATGGAACAAATCAAGATTTGATCTTTGCCAAGCTCACAAAGGCGACTCATCGGGTTCTTGCCGCTTTTGGGAACAATCCTTAGCGATGTGGACTCGGGAGCGAGGATGACAAGGAGGAGGAGATCCTCAAGACAAGAAGAAGGGAAGGCCAAGGACTTCACCTGTTTGCTTCATGGTCGACTCCGACGACGTCGACGACGATGAGGTACCTCTCTCCTATGATGTCCTTTCTGATAGATGCGAAACTATCTTTGAGCAACTCATGAGCCAGGATAAGGCGTTAGAGTATATCATGGCTAGGAACAAGGACTTAGAGTCTCAAGTAGATAATTTGACTTTAGAACTTGCAAATACTAAGACTCTTGAATCTGATGAATGTTCTTCCTGCCATGCTCTACACTCAGAATTTGCTAAACTGCAATCTGCTCATGATATTGCTTTGCAACAACTTGAAAATGCTAGGATTGAGTTAGTTGATGTTAAATCTGCTCCTTGTGAAAAATGCTTAGATTCCAGCAAGTTGGTTGCTCCTGGTGCTGTTGATCCTAGCCTTTGCTCTTTTTGCATTGAACGCGAACATGAAGTTAAAGATATCTTAGAAGCAGTTAGGGCTAAATATGCCAAGCTTAAGAACAGTATTGAGTCTTCTACATGTGCTTCATGTCCTGCTCTTAAAATTGAAATTGCTTTATATAAGGACAAATATGCTAGAGCTATTAAAGGCAAAACTTGTGAGTCATGTGTTAATCTTGAAAAAGAAAATGCTTATCTTAAGGATACCTTAGAAAAATTCTCTAAAGGTAAGAAACAATTAAACATGATTACGGACAAATCTAAGACTCCTTATAAGAAGCAAGGATTAGGATACAACTCGCTCAAGATAATTCTAAGCCCCAAGTAACTCAAGTCTTGGAAAATGGGTTAGTTGAATTTAAAACCCAACTTGCAAAAACCATTTTTAAATCTGCGGGTTTTGCCCAAACTTCATTAAGTCAAAGGGTGCTTCTCCCAAAGGTATCAAGTACCATTGCACCTATTGCAAGAAGAATGGACATTTGGTTGAGTTCATTGGCGTGAGGTTGAAAAATGATAAGAAAATTTTTGCTAGAATTTCACTCAATCAACCTAGAGCTTTTAGGAGACATGGTAATGTAGAAAAGAGGAAACTGGTTTAGGATTTGTGTCACATGCTCATCATCATGTTCCTAGACAGGATAACTCTTATGTTAAAGTAACCATTGCTCATAATGAACTTCAAACTTAATCAAGGATAGCATGGCTTCGCTTTGCATACTACTAAAAGACATGTGTCTCAATGTTGGGTTCCCAAGTCTTGTTTAACTAACTTGCAATATTGAGACACATTGTTCTTCCATTCCTTGATTTTCGTGGATTACTCGGAAAGAGGAAGGACCGTGGTTCGTCGACTTTTATGTATTCCACATGACCGGAGACTCAAGATGGTTCACCTGGTTCAATCCAAAATGAATTCATCACCTTTGGAGATGATAGGCAAGGGCGGATTGAAGGAACGGATCGACGGGGTGAACGATTGTTCATCCTCAAGACGCTTGTGGACAAGCTAAGGTTTAATTTGCTTTCGCACAACTTCTTGATGATGGCTATGAGACTAGATTTAAGAAAAATGCTTGTCGGGTGCTTGATTCATTTGGTGAGCTTGTTTTTGGGATTACTAGAGTTGCTAGGATCTTTGGATTTTTCTCTCTTGGGTCTCAAGTGCTTAATTTCATCTTCTTCTTCTCGAAGTTTTGGCTTTGGCACAACCGAGTTAACAACCTTGAGCTCATGAGAGGTTTGCCAAAACTCAAAGCCGTCAAGGATTCGATGTGCGCCTAGGCATGGCAAGCAAGTTGCCATCGGACTATGGTCATGGACATGCTTCATATGGATACCGCAAAAAATGGTACATTCTTGTCATAGTCGATGATTTTTCTAGATACACTTGGTTTTCTTTTCAAGGATGAAGCTTTTATCATTATCATGATCTTGTTCTTCGCTTGGCTTCGAACTTCCGAGTGCCTTGAGAGCGATCCGCAGTGACAATGGCACGAGTTCAAGAATGCATCCTTTGCTTCCTTTTGTGCCGAAGCGTGGAATTGAGCATCGCTTCTCCTCCCCACACGTCCCTCAACAAAATGGCGTTGTGGAAAGGAAGAACAGACCCTAGTCGAGATGGCTAGGACGATGCTAGATGAGTATAGCACTCAGAGGAGGTTTTGGGTGAAGCTATTTCTCCGCTTGCCATATTGCAAATCGTGTCTTTTTAAGACCGTCTTTGGGCAAGACTCCTTATGAGCTTCGCTTTATAGAAAACCCTCTCGTCTCGCACTTTCGAGTCTTTGGATCTAAGTGTTTTATTCTCAAGACAGAAACCTAGATAAATTTGAGTCAAGAACTTTTGATGGTTTATTTACGGGTTATCCCGCTCATTCAAGGGGTTTTCGAGTTTTAATGTCAAACTAACTCGGTTCAGAGACATGCAATGTCACTTTTGATGAGACTAGCCTCGAGCTAGATCGGATATTTCGGGTGATACACAGTGACAGAGTATATTTGTAGAGGAAGATGATGATGGACTCGATGATACTCTTCCACCGCTTCATTGACATTCCTATTCCCGCACAAGAACCCGCCGTGACTACTTCGCCGGTTGAGGCACTGCCGTGATCTTCATCATCGCGTGATGCGAGGTCGAAGAGGTACTTTCTTCTCCAAAGCGCCACTTCACATTCAAAAGCAAAGATCCGCGGATCGATGATAGGTAATATCCATGAACGAAGTCACTCGCCTGTATCATGATCCAAACCTCTATTCTCATTCTCGCTTTGTAGCTTCTTTTGAACCCCGCGATATATCACATGCTTTATCTTCGAAATGCCATGCATGGAGTTAGATTTTGAGAGGAATAAGGTTTGGAACCTAGTAGAACCTCCTAGTGGTCATAATGTTATAGGAACCCACTGGTCTTCAAAAACAAACAAAATGAGGATGGTTCGTGGTTAGAAACAAGGCTAGGTTAGTAGCTCGTGGTTTTAGCCAAGTTGAGGGGTTAGATTTTGATGAGACCTTTGCTCTGCTGCTAGACTAGAAGCTATTCGCATTCTTCTTGCATTTGTTTGCCTCTAAGGGCTTTAGATTATATCGATGGATGTTAAGAGTGCTTTCTCAATGGTTTTATAGAGGAGGAGGTTTATGTTAGGCAACCCCTGTGCTTTGAGAATCCCAAGAACCCACATCATGTCTTCAAGCTATCCAAAGCCTTGTATGGTCTTAAACAAGCCCCTAGAGCCCGGTATGATAGACTTAAGACCTTCTTGCTTAAGAATGATTTTGAGATGGGTAAGGTAGATAAGACCTTGTTCATTCTTAGGCGTGGCAATGATTTCTTACTTGCTCAGATTTACGTTGATGATATTATCTTTGGTGGTTCTTCTCATGCTCTTGTTTCTAGCTTTTCCGAGACTATGTCCAGGAATTTGAGATGAGCATGATGGGAGAGCTCAATTACTTTCGGGGCTTCAAATCAAGCAATGTAAGGAAGGATCTTCATCCATCGACGAAGTATACTAAGGATCTGCTCAAACGCTCGACATGGGTGATCGCAAGTCGATCGCCACTCCCATGGCGACTTCGATCGCTGGATCCAGATGAGGAAGGAGAAGCCGTGGATCAACGCGAGTACCGCAGATGATCGGCCCCTCCTCGCACTGACGGCATCAAGACCGACATCCACTTCACGACCGCTCTGCGAGGTTTCAGCGCCTCCGAGAACTTCCCATCGCCAAGCGCTAAGCGCATATTCAGTATTTACACTCTACCTCCAAGATGGCATTTGGTACTCTGTTCTTCTTCTTTATCCATTCGGGGTTTTCGATTCGATTTTATGGGTCAGTCGGCTTGATAGGAAGAGTACCTCGCACTTGTCACTTCCTAGGCACTTCTCTTGTTTCTTGGTCTTCTAGGAAGCAATCCTCTGTTGCACAATCTACTACTCGAGGTCGAGTATGTAGTCACCGCTAGTTGTTGTAGTCGATTTTGTGGATGGTATCCACTCTTAAGGACTACGGGTTAAATTTTGCTAGTGTTCCTCTTTTAATAACACTTCGCTATTAACATTGCTAAGAACCCTCAACACTCTAGGACCAAGCACATAGACATTCGTATCCATCACCATATTTCATATGGAGGTTATCCAGTGCTCCTCTTGTGACATTGGCCTGCTGTAATTGCTTTGTTAACTCTTTGATCTAAAATTGACCATTACTTGAGCTTTGTGTTCTTGAGATTCTAAAATGCTCTTGTGAAAAATAAAAATCAAGATTGTCTTATGCTTAAAATGTGCCAAACTATTCTTACGAGACCGCTTGTCAAATGACATGAACTTGGAGATAGTTTGATGAACCGACGATCTCATGGGGATTGCTTGTCAAAATGACATACTATAAAACTTGAGAATTTATAAAATGCCTTTAATCAACTTTTGGTCAAGCTTAGGATGAGTTTGTGGATGGCTCCTAGTCCAGATCTTGTCACTAAGTTAGATCATTAGTCAACCTCAATATTCAATGCAAATGAGAAAATATTGACAAATGAGCGCTTATAAAAGATTGAGCAAAATGATTCAATACGGGACTTGATTGACTCTTAAATGTGGTCTTTGTTAGATTTTTGATCTCACTTTGACATTTTGACATGGCCAATTTCACTTTAGGATCCTCGTTGATGAACTTGTCAATTTGAAGCATTGCTTAAATTGATCAAATCTATTGCTTTACTTTTGAGCCTTGGTGCTTAGCTTTGATATATATGTCTTACCATGATCTTGCTAGCAATCACAGCTTGATATGTTGTTTGTGCAATATTAGAAATGCTAGCTAGTTCTTTTGGGTAATCTCCAAAGCTTCTTGTAATCAAAATTGAAAAATACAAAAATGAAGCCACCCATTGCACTTCATGCATACTTCTTCTTTGCTTCTTTCTTCATTCTCGCAAATTGCTATCTCCGGATGAGAGGAAGGCGTGATTCCTTGATGACTCCATTGTCAAAGGGGAGAAGATATTTCAATGTTGGGAAGTTTATACAAAGGGAGAAAGTTGAGAATTTGAAATTTTCTCAAACCGAGGATCATAGTGAGGGGAGTTCTTGAATTGCATTCTTATTGTCTTATTGATTCTTCTAACTTGAATTGCATTTATTACTACTCACAATGATCAAAGGTCAATTGAACAATTGTTCTTTCATTTGGACCTTAAGTGAGATTTGTGACTTTTTCTGGAAATCAAAGTTTTCATGCTTTCTTTTGCCTTATCTCACTTGCCTATGCTATTCGATGCCACTTGGTCATTTCCATTGCTTTCTCTTATGGACCAAGTTGTGCCTTTGTGCGAAAACGAAAGTTTTTACTTTTCAAACCTTCAAATTACATTTTTGGATTATTGCCAATGTGTTCATCAAGGGGAGATTGTGGATATCATGGGGATATGCTCCAGATCTTAGGATGATGTGACAATTGGCAATGGCGTTAACGGTTTGTCGTTTCACGGTTTTCGACAAAGTTTCAAACTGCTCACTATTCTCGATAGGCGGTCCGACCGCCATAGCACGGCGGTCCGACCGTCCCAAATCGGTCGGGACCGGCCATGTGCGCCGGCCGGACCTACCGTGACCAAAATGGTCAAACAGTCGGGCCAAAATAGAGGTGTAGGCAAGTGAGGGATCCCATTGTTCTTGCTCCCATAATTTTGGAGTCTCCAAGAAAAGTTCTATTGGTTTAAAGTTTCCAGAGGTTTGGATTTTCGGGGTTGAAAATTGGCTAAGTCCTTCTACGGCGGCTTGACCGCCTTTGGCGGCGGTCCGACCGGCAAGCCGGCGGCCGACCGCCCCGAGGGCGGTCGACCGATCACATCGAATGTCGCCTTCGTATGGCGTTGTTCGTTGGTTAGGAATTTAGTTATAGAATAATGGAGAGAGCCGCTGATCAAACTACACGTATGAGCTTATCACCTTGGTGACCTTTTGCTACCCACGCGCAAGACGCGGGTTAAGAGGTGTTGTAGACGGCGCTTTAACTATTACAAATATTTATTGATGGAGTGGTCAGAACCCAAACCCTATCAAATCAATCCAAAGAAAGCTTTGATCAAAGATGTGTCTCTTTGCCCTTCTTCTCTCTATTTGGTGATTTTGAGTCTTTCTTTGATTCGCATGAAAACTCGCTTTGAACCATCCATCTCTCAAACTGAAAAATGTCGTAACTTTTCCATGGATCTCCATGATCTTCGATTGAATAGGTTCCCGACATCCTAGAGAAGGTGTGTTCATTTCACAAAGGTCGACCGCCCAGTTCAACCAATCGTGGTTGAAAAAGTGAGCGTGCTCCTATTCACCCCCTCTAGTCGCTTTTCGGTCCAACACATAAGCCTTCCTTTTTATAAAATGAATTTAGTTATAGAATAATGACTTTGGAACTTATTACATATATCCTTACATGCATTATAATATGTTATTAGGTGTAACTTGTGGAGTACGGTTGTTTGTGCTCACCCTTACTTAATGCAAATAAATTTTAGAGGAGAAGGACTTCGTTATCGGTGTGGATCTCGACAACCAGGCCGCTACCCGAGTCGATTGCCTGTGGCAGATCTGCTGGACTCTACTATTTCTTCTTTGTCTTTCGCTATGTTCTTTATTGTTGGTGTGTAAGCCTCTTTTGTAATAAACTCTGATTATTAATAAATTTATGTGATTTATGGATGCTACCATATTTATTTACTGTGTGAACTAGCTACTGATCTTGAGATTAGTTAATAAATACATAGAGGATTTGGGGGTGTTACTCCCGGGTCCGACAGCAACCTTTACGACCAGTTTGGATAATGCATATAAATAAGACCACTTATCGCTTTTGCATACATTTTTGTATGATTTCTTATCATCGGTACAAGTCTTATAACATCTTCGACCACGAAATATACTATACAGTATTTCGATTATAGAAAAGATCTAAAACTAATCAAAGTCATACACTGGTTCCGACCAAATTGATTTTCTAGTGTTAATTAAGTCATTTTTATAACATAATCAGCACATACTCTGTACCATGGTCGTAGCTTTGGCTCTTTTTCTTAGTCTACTGCTTCTTTAGTAAGTTTTTCTACTAACACAAGCAGTCGGGGTTACAAAATATATGAGTACAAAAGATAAACATAGACTTTACTGATGATAAAAGGTAAGTTTTAATATTTACAATTCTAATATTACATCAATCTACTCTTTGGGGCCACCAGACTGGTCGTTGTGCGACGGAGATCCGACCTCCATCACCTCTATAACCTTATTTTCGAAGGGTATTACTCCTTCCAAGATGTTGGTTGCTTCTTCCTCCGAGCAGCTGAAGTCCTCTTCGAGAGATTAAAGATTGATGGAGGGGTCAGAGGCTTTTAGCTTTTCCAAGGCAAAGCTAACTCCATTAGCAACAACATTCTTCATGGTATGCGCATGGTTCTTCCGAGTAGTTTCGAGCAGACTTTTGAGATCTTCAAGTTGTTGTCCAATATAATTTATCTTCTCCACCGGATCTCTTAAAAAGTGTAGACACAATCTTGATCCCATATAGAAGAGCATTTTGTTGAGAGTCTTGACCTTCTCTTCAACACTCCGCTCGAGTTCTGCCTCCTTGTCATCCTCAAACTAAAGAGTTTTTTTTTCTAGTTCTTCACTCTGCATGAGTAGATCAAGAGTTAAGAAAAAATAATTATGATATATAATAAGGCTGGCCAAGTTTACGATCAGTTACCCTGAGCTTTCTTCTCCGAAGTCTTGATGGCTTGTGTGTGCTTGAGGAAGGCTTCATTGAACCTAGTCGACCAGTCTTCGATCAACCGGTCCTTAGTCTAGCACCTCTCTTCAAGTCTAGTTATCGTAGCTTGCTTAGCCATGATCTCCTCAAGTTTTTCAAATTCGGTCAAATATGACTAGGGAAGAAGTTGAAGAATAGTGAGGAACCAAATAACAAAAATGGAAAAAGTCAAGAAGTCCTTACTTTTCAGTCCGGAGTTTTTCTTCTCCAGGACAATTATTCGCTGGGTCAGTCCTTCGACCATAGCGATGTTCTCCACCATATGCTACAAAAATAGCAAACTTCTTTAAGTTTTTTTAAATAAACTTTGAAGAAAGGGCTATAAGAGTGGTCGTAGGTGCTTACCTGGATGCCATGTCCGCATATTTGGAGTAACTAGTAATAGGACCCATGTCCGCATATTTCGAGCTTCTCGTCATCGAGAATCCGAGGGCAGCCGGGGAAGTTATTAGGATGAGGAGACCTCTTGGTTGAGAGAGGACTCCCCTCCATGAGATCAATTATTCTGGTCCCAGGAGTGGCCAGAACCTGCTGGGATTCTTCTAGAACCTCTGCCTCCACAGGCAGAGTTGAAGCCGCCAAAGGTTCCTGGGCAAGAATCGGTGCTGCCACCTGCTCGGGGCCTAGCTCAACAATGGTCACCTTAGGAGTTTCCTCCTGAGGGGCGCTCTGGTCCGAAACAACCAGAGTATCTATACAAACAGAAAACGAAGAAGCAGATTTTAAGATACAAGAAGTATTAAACATATGTTTTTACATATGTTTTTTTTTACATACCTCGTCTTCTTTGTCTTAATTTTGAAATGCCCTGGAGTAAAATCCAGAGCGCTTGTACATATGTTTTTTTTATTTTTACATACCTCGTCTTCTTTGTCTTAATTTTGAAATGCCCTGGAGTAAAATCCAGAGCGCTTGGTTCCTCTTGATCTTTTTAACCAATTTCACCGATTCCGACCCGGTAGGGCTGGTTAGACCCCTCACATCTTCCAACTATAGGTCAGAAGAAATCTCCTCGACCACAAGGTCGGAGATTGTGGCTTTGTCTACCTCTGGGACGGTTACTTCAGGAGCAACCACCTAGTCGGTCACGACCACTCTAGAATATGCAACCGCGACAACTTTGGTCGACGGATTTTTCTTCTTCCCACCTGATTAAAAAAACAAAGTTAATCTGGCAATTAATTTCTCATCTAAGATGCATGTTTCTTTTTGGTGCTCCTTTTTTACATCCAATGGACCACTATCCTGAGTGGTCGTTGGGGCAAGAGCGGTCGGAGAATCAATTGGCTCACAAATTTTGGTTTCCTTGTTGATCTTCAATCCGACCGTCTGCAATTCAAAGTAGGGTATTATAGCATCCAATCATAAAATACATGAATGATGAAGAAAATGTTGTTATTTTTTAACTTAAGCCTCCCTATTCTCTCTTTTGCAGAGACAATAGCCCAAATCTAGGGGTAGTCAGCCTTCAGTCTCCCCTACGCAGATCATTTTGATCCGCTCCCTGATCTCATTAGGGAAAGGGTCAGAAAAAGAGACTTAAAGGTTATGAAATAATCAGCTAAAACAAACAAAACCGGATGGAATTTTTTACGACTTACATTCTTTAGAATCCTTGGTCGCATCGTCCCAATTGATGTACTAGAGAATGAAATGTGCTCGCAACTTCAGAGGGCTAATCCAACACATGGGGAAACCTCTCACCACGTGCCACGGAGTTAGACCCCTAACGTTAAGGTGTTGGAAGGCTTCGATCCATCTTCCCACCTTTCCCTCTGTTAGACCATGTGGTTAGGTCTAATATATTTTAGCTGATGAATAATTGACAATGTTATTTACAGATATTATTTGAGGCGTGTCGTGTTGTGTGGACTTATGTCGGTCAAGTTGGGAAGAACTTGTGCCGGGAAAATGTGTTGCTTTGGTCTTTGCATGTGCTGGGTAACTGGAGGCGATCGTGGTCTACGGCGGTGACCGGGAGATAGCTTGGTGCAAAGTCATGGTCCAAAGGGTCGAGGATGCTGGAGAAGGCGGTCGAGCTCGAGTTGGAGCACATGGAGATTAAAAATGGACGAAGTATGTTAGAGCTACAGAGGTGTGATCCGGAAGCTACAACACGTGACGTATTCTAGTGTGTGTGTGTGTGTGTGTATACACACACACACACGCACCGGCTATGCGAGCTGGAGTTGGAGTCGTACACGAGACGGTTAAGTCTCGTGGTATCTGGATACGAAACTGCTGGCGGCTGTAGTATATATAGGGGTCTCTATTTCGGCAAAGGTGACATGGGTTTTATTTTGTGCTTCCGTGCAATGGTGAAGAGATTGGTTGATGTGCATTGATGACTACTTTTCTTCATGTGTATTGATCGCATAGCTTTGGATGGTAGAATATTTGTTCTGCAGCTTGCTTGTCTCACGGTTTTGCACAGGGGGCGGCCGGCTGCCTTTTGTCCTTGGGGAACAATGTGTAGGCGATAGAAAAAGAAGATGGCGCGCAGACTTTTGGTGGTTGTGCTCGAGAGAAAATTGATCAAGGGGGGCTGTGCAGGGAGCAGGGCGTGGCGACAGAAAAGATAGAAGGAGGAAGGAAGAACGGCTGCTCCTTTCAGGGCTTTTGAGTTTCGCGTAGAGAGGAGATTAGCCGGTCTGGGATTAAGGGCTAGGGAGATAAGAGGCAGGAGTCGAGCGGCAGGAAAAGGTGTGCGCAGCCTTTTTGTGTGCAAAGACAGAAGACTATAGAGAGAGAAGAGAGTTAGTTGTTGGACCGAAAAGGCGACTAGAGGGGGGGGGTGAATAGGAGCACGCTCACTTTTTCAACCACGATTAGATTCAACACAAATTTCACTTCAATAGCTATAGAAGCTATGAAGATCGATATACCAGTACAGCGGAAGACTAGGATTGAATCCAATCAAAACCCCGAAGCAAAACAACCAAAAACAACCGAAACTTAATTTCCTAAGTGTAGGGCGGTCGACCTCTACTCGGGCGGTCGACCT
This sequence comes from Hsuehochloa calcarea, assembly GCA_036346395.1. Lineage (NCBI taxonomy): Eukaryota > Viridiplantae > Streptophyta > Magnoliopsida > Poales > Poaceae > Hsuehochloa > Hsuehochloa calcarea. The sequence continues at coordinate 54,907,805 of CM070593.1, read as the reverse complement.
CTCCAAGGGCGGTCCGACCTCTACTCGGGCGGTCGACCTCTCCAAGGGCGGTCCGACCTCTAGCTAGGCTGGTCGACCTCGGCTGATGAACAATGAATCACCAGAAAACGAAGTTGCAAATAGGTCTAACTTTTGATCTACAACTCCAAACTTCATGAAACTTGGAACACACCTTCTCTAGGATGTCGGGAACCTATTCCAATCGAAGATCGTGAAGATCCATGGAAAAGTTATGACCTTTTTCAGTTTGAGAGAGGATGGTTCAAAACCGAGTCAAAGCGAAAACTAGATCCAAAAACTTGCTCGTGGGTGATTGATGATCAAGATGATCTTAGATGTGTTCCCACATGTCACAAAGCAAGCTAGATCATGAGAAGAAATCAATCAAAAACATGCGAATCAAAGAAAGACTCAAAATCACCAAATAGAGAGAAGAAGGGCAAATGAACTCATCTTGAAGAGAACTCTTCTTTGGATTGATTTGATAATGTATCGACATGACCACTCATACAGATACGCATGGACACAAGATCAAAACATCTCTCTCTCTAGAACCCTATCCTCCACTAAACCTTCCTAAGCACCTAAGCCAAAACTAGGGTTTCAAGCATGAAAGGGTTGAAGGGTGCGACCACCTCCTCCTCTATTTATAGTGGAGACTTAAACCTTCTAGAAGAGTCACCCTAATGGGCTCCGTTAAGGGCCAAAACAAGCAGGTCACACACGCACGCCTCTCGGCCGTCTTCATCTCCTCTTGACCTACTCCGCTTCTCCACGCCATCTTGCGCCGCGAGTCGTCAAAAGTCACCAAGGCGGTATTTGGTATAATTACTAAATACCCTTCTCGATCTTTTGCAAAGACCGAGTCCCATCTTTGTGAAGCACCTCCCATGCTTCACACGTGTAGGTTGATCAACGGCTCTCAACATGTCGGCAAGTCTCTCCCATCCGGCTCCCACCGTAACCACCATGGCACTTGCACCACCCCGCGCCGCTTGATCCAACCGATCGCCCGAATCGCCTGTTCGGTCATCATTGTCCATTCTGTGCCATGCTTGACTCCATTGACCTCACCCGGCTTCCCCGATCGTTCTGGACCTCAGCTCTCCAAGCCTAGTCCCGATCATCCTCGCCGTTGACCGTCGTTGACCACCAAGCAACCTGCACAACAATAAACAAGCAAATCGAATCCGGGAATAAGTTCTTCACAACTTGACCCACGTTAGTCAAAACATGCATCATGTAACACATATGCACTGAAACTTATGAACTTGACCTAACCAAAACAACATCGCCACGAAGTTGGCCGATGAACAAGTTAGAACCGGTCAGACCGCCCCTCAGGGCCGGTCTGACCGCCCAGCCGGCCGGTCTGACCGCCACCACAAGGCCGGTCAGACCGCCCGTAGGGACTTAGCCAATTTTCAACCCCTGAAAAACCGAAACCTACTGGAAACTTTAAACCAATAGAACTTTTGCTTGGGAACTCCAAAAATTATGAGACCAAGTGTATTAGGATCCCTCACTTGTCTACAACACCTATTTTTGGCCCAAATTTATTCGACCATTTGGTCACGGCGGTCGATCCGCGCACATGGCCGGCCCGACCGATTTGGGACCGGTCGGCCGCCATGCTATGGCGGTCGGACCGCCCGTCGAAATGCTGAGCAGATCTGAAACTTTGTCGAAAACCCGTGAAACGACAAACCGTTAACGCCATTGCCAATTGTCACATCATCCTAAGATCTGGAGCATATCCCCATGATATCCACAATCTCCCCCTTGATGAACACATTGGCAATAATCCAGAAAATGAAATTTGGAGGTTTGAAAAGTAAAATACTTTCGTTACGACAAAGGCACAACTTGGTCCATAAGCAAGAGAAAGCAATGGAAATGACCAAGCGGCATCGAAATA